>CP136056.1:277073588-278341638 GCA_032464435.1 Aegilops umbellulata | reverse complement strand
CTTTGATTGACGGTAGCATTATAAGATGATCTCTCACTAAATTATCAAGAAGTGTTCTCCCTGAGTATGCACCGTTGCGAAAGTTCTTCGTGCTGAGACACCACGTGATGATCGGGTGTGATAGGCTCTACGTTCAAATACAACGGGTGCAAAACAGTTGCACACGCGGAATACTCAGGTTTAACTTGACGAGCCTAGCATATACAGATATGGCCTCGGAACACAGAGACCGAAAGGTCGAGCGTGAATCATATAGTAGATATGATCAACATAAATGATGTTCACCATTGAAACTACTCCATCTCACGTGATGATCGGACATGGTTTAGTTGATTTGGATCACGTGATCACTTAGAGGATTAGAGAGATGTCTATCTAAGTGGGAGTTCTTAAGTAATATGATTAATTGAACTTTAATTTATCATGAACTTAGTACCTGATAGTATCTTGCTTGTCTATGTTGTGTAGATAGATGGCTCGTGCTGTTGTTCCGTTGAATTTTAATGCGTTCCTTGAGAAAGCAAAATTGAAAGATGATGGTAGCAATTACACGGACTGGGTCCGTAACTTGAGGATTATCCTCATTGCTGCACAGAAGAATTACGTCCTGGAAGCACCGCTGGGTGCCAGGCCTGGTGCAAGAGCTACGCCAGATGTTATGAACGTCTGGCAAAGCAAAGCTGATGACTACTCTATAGTTCAGTGTGCCATGCTTTACGGCTTAGAACCGGGACTTCAACGACGTTTTGAACACCATGGAGCATATGAGATGTTCCAGGAGTTGAAGTTAATATTTCAAGCAAATGCCCGGATTGAGAGATATGAAGTCTCCAATAAGTTCTATAGCTGTAAAATGGAGGAGAATGGTTCTGTCAGTGAGCATATACTCAGAATGTCTGGGTATAACAATCACTTGATTCAACTGGGAGTTAATCTTCCAGATGATTGCGTCGTTGACAGAATTTTCCAATCACTGCCACCAAGCTACAAGAGCTTCGTGATGAACTATAATATGCAAGGGATGACCAAAACTATGCCCGAGCTCTTCGCGATGCTAAAAGCCGCGGAGGTAGAAATCAAAAAGGAGCATCAAGTGTTGATGGTTAACAAAACCACTAGTTTCAAGAAAAAGGGCAAAGGGAAGAAAAAGGGGAACTTCAAAAAGAACAGCAAGCAAGTTGCTACTCAAGAGAAGAAACCCAAGTCTGGACCTAAGCCTGAAACTGAGTGCTTCTATTGCAAGCAGACTGGTCACTGGAAGCGGAACTGCCCCAAGTATTTGGCGGATAAGAAGGATGGCAAGGTTAACAAAGGTATATGTGATATACATGTTATTGATGTGTACCTTACTAATTCTCGCAGTAGCACCTGGGTATTTGATACTGGTTCTGTTGCTAATATTTGCAACTCAAAACAGGGACTACGGATTAAGCGAAGATTGGCTAAGGACGAGGTGATGATGCGCGTGGGAAATGGTTCCAAAGTCGATGTGATCGCGGTCGGCACGCTACCTCTACATCTACCTTCGGGATTAATATTAGATCTAAATAATTGTTATTTAGTACCAGCGTTAAGCATGAACATTATATCTGGATCTTGTTTGATGCGAGACGGTTATTCATTTAAATCAGAGAATAATGGTTGTTCTATTTATATGAGTAATATCTTTTATGGTCATGCGCCATTAAAGAGTGGTTTGTTCTTACTTAATCTCGATAATAGTAACACACATATTCATAATGTTGAAACCAAAAGATGCAGAGTTAATAATGATAGTGCAACTTATTTGTGGCACTGCCGTTTAGGTCATATCGGTGTAAAACGCATGAAGAAACTCCATACTGATGGACTTTTGGAGTCACTTGATTATGAATCACTTGGCACTTGCGAACCGTGCCTTATGGGCAAGATGACCAAAACACCGTTCTCCGGTACTGTGGAGAGAGCAACAGATTTATTGGAAATCATACATACCGATGTATGTGGTCCAATGAATGTTGAGGCTCGTGGCGGATATCGTTATTTTCTTACCTTCACTGATGATTTAAGCAGATATGGGTATATCTACTTAATGAAACACAAGTCTGAAACATTTGAAAAGTTCAAAGAATTTCAGAGTGAAGTGGAAAATCATCGTAACAAGAAAATAAAGTTTCTACGATCTGATCGTGGAGGAGAATATTTGAGTTACGAGTTTGGTCTACATTTGAAACAATGCGGAATAGTTTCGCAACTCACGCCACCCGGAACACCACAACGTAATGGTGTGTCCGAACGTCGTAATCGTACTTTACTGGATATGGTGCGATCTATGATGTCTCTTACCGATTTACCGCTATCTTTTTGGGGTTATGCTCTAGAGACGGCCGCATTCACGTTAAATAGGGCACCATCAAAATCCGTTGAGACGACACCTTATGAACTGTGGTTTGGCAAGAAACCAAAGTTGTCATTTCTTAAAGTTTGGGGCTGCGATGCTTATGTGAAAAAGCTTCAACCTGATAAGCTCGAACCCAAATCGGAAAAATGTGTCTTCATAGGATACCCAAAGGAGACTATTGGGTATACCTTCTATCACAGATCCGAAGGCAAAATTTTTGTTGCTAAAATCGGAAACTTTCTAGAGAAGGAGTTTCTCTCGAAAGAAGTGAGTGGGAGGAAAGTAGAACTTGATGAGATAACAGTATCTACTCCCTTATTGAGAAGTAGTACATCACAGAAATCTGTTTCTGTGACACCTACATCAAATAGGGAAGAAGCTAATGATAATGATCATGAAACTTCAGATCAAGTTTCTACTGAACTTCGTAGATCAACCAGAGTAAGATCCGCACCAGAGTGGTACGGTAATCCTATTTTGGAAGTCATGTTACTAGACCATGGTGAACCTACGAACTATGAAGAAGCGATGGTGAGCCCAGATTCCGCAAAGTGGCTTGAGGCCATGAAATCTGAGATGGGATCCATGTATGAAAACAAAGTGTGGACTTTGGTTGACTTGCCCGATGATCGGCAAGCAATTGAGAATAAATGGATTTTTAAGAAGAAGACTGACGCTGATGGTAATGTTACTGTCTATAAAGCTCGACTTGTTGCAAAGGGTTTTCGACAAGTTCAAGGAATTGACTACGATGAGACTTTCTCACCCGTAGCGATGCTTAAGTCTGTCCGAATCATGTTAGCAATTGCCGCATTTTATGATTATGAAATTTGGCAAATGGATGTCAAAACTGCATTCCTGAATGGATTTCTGGAAGAAGAGTTGTATATGATGCAACCAGAAGGTTTTGTCGATCCGAAGGGAGCTAACAAAGTGTGCAAGCTCCAGCGATCCATTTATGGACTGGTGCAAGCTTCTCGGAGTTGGAATAAACGCTTTGATAGTGGGAGCTCTGTAGCATTTCTGATATTATATGTGGATGACATATTGCTGATCGAAAATAATATAGAATTTCTGGATAGCATAAAGGGATACTTGAATAAGAGTTTTTCAATGAAAGACCTCGGTGAAGCTGCTTATATATTGGGCATTAAAATCTATAGAGATAGATCAAAACGCTTAATAGGACTTTCACAAAGCACATACCTTGACAAAGTTTTGAAAAAGTTCAAAATGGATCAGGCAAAGAAAGGGTTCTTGCCTGTGGCACAAGGTGTGAAGTTGAGTAAGACTCAATGCCCGACCACCGCAGAAGATAGAGAGGAAATGAAAATTGTTCCCTATGCTTCAGCCATAGGCTCTATCATGTATGCAATGCTGTGTACCAGACCTGATGTGTGCCTTGCTGTGAGTTTAGCAGGAAGGTACCAAAGTAATCCAGGAATGGATCACTGGACAGCGGTCAAGAACATCCTTAAGTACTTAAGAAGGACTAAGGATATGATTCTCATTTATGGAGGTGACAAAGAGCTCGTCGTAAACGGTTATGTCGATGCAAGCTTTGACACTGATCCGGACGATTCTAAATCGCAAACCGGATACGTATTTACATTAAACGGTGGAGCTGTCAGTTGGTGCAGTTCAAAACAAAGCGTCGTGGCGGGATCTACATATGAAGCTGAGTACATAGCCGCTTCGGAAGCAGCTAATGAAGGAGTCTGGATGAAAGAGTTCATATCCGATCTAGGTGTTGTACCTAGCGTATCGGGTCCAATGAAAATCTTTTGTGACAATACTGGTGCAATTGCCTTGGCAAAGGAATCCAGATTTCACAAAAGAACCAAACACATCAAGAGACGCTTCAACTCCATCCGGGATTTGGTCCAGGTGGGAGACATAGAGATATGCAAGATACATACGGAGCTGAATATTGCAGACCCGTTGACTAAGCCTCTTCCACGAGCAAAACATGATCAGCACCGAGACTCCATGGGTGTTAGAATCATTACTTTGTAATCTAGATTATTGACTCTAGTGCAAGTGGGAGACTGAAGGAAATATGCCCTAGAGACAATAATAAAGTTATTATTTATTTCCTTATATCATGATAAATGTTTATTATTCATGCTAGAATTGTATTAACTGGAAACATAATACATGTGTGAATACATAAACAAGCAGAGTGTCACTAGTATGCCTCTACTTGACTAGCTCATTAATCAAAGATGGTTATGTTTCCTGGCCATGAACAAAGAGTTGTTATTTGATTAACGAGATCACATCATTAGTTGAATGATCTGATTGACATGACCCATTCCATTAGCATAGCACCCGATCGTTTAGTATGTTGCTATTACTTTTATCCATGACTTATACATGTTCCTTTAACTATGAGATTATGCAACTCCCGTTTACCGTAGGAACACTTTGTGTGCTACCAAACGTCACAACGTAACTGGGTGATTATAAAGGTGCTCTACAGGTGTCTCCGAAGGTACATGTTGGGTTGGCGTATTTCGAGATTAGGATTTGTCACTCCAATTGTCGGAGAGGTATCTCAGGGCCTTCTCGGTAATACACATCACATAAGCCTTGCAAGCATTGCAACCAATGAGTTAGTTGCGAGATGATGTATTACGGAACGAGAAAAGAGACTTGCCGATAACGAGATTGAACTAGGTATTGGATACCGACGATCGAATCTCGGGCAAGTAACATACCGATGACAAAGGGAACAAACGTATGTTGTTATGCGGTCTGACCGATAAAGATCTTCGTAGAATATGTAGGAGCCAATATGGGCATCCAGGTCCCGCTATTGGTTATTGACTGGAGACATGTCTCGGTCATGTCTACATTGTTCTCGAACCCGTAGGGTCCGCACGCTTAAGGTTTCGATGACAGTTATATTATGAGTTTATGAGTTTTGATGTACCGAAGGAGTTCGGAGTCCCGGATGAGATCGGGGACGTGACGAGGAGTCTCGAAATGGTCGAGACATAAAGAATTATATATTGGAAGCCTATGTTTGGACATCGGATGCATTCCGGGTGAAATCAGGATTTTACCGGAATACCGGGAGGGTTACCGGAACCCCCCGGAAGCATAATGGGCCAACATGGGCCTTGGAGGAAAGGTGAGAGGGCAGCCCTAGGGGCTGCGCGCCTCCCCCCCTTCCCTAGTCCTATTAGGACTAGGAGAGGTGGGCGCCCCCTCTCTCTCTTTCTCTCCCCCTTGGAGCAATCCTAGTCCAACTAGGATTGGGGGGGGGGGAATCCTACTCCCAGAGGGAGTAGGACTCTCCTGGCGCACCAAACCTGGCCGGCCAGCCCCTCCCCCTTGGATCCTTTATATACGGGGGCAGGGGGCACCCCAAAGAGACACAAGTTGATCTACGGATCGTTCCTTAGCCGTGTGCGGTGCCCCCTTCCACCAAATTCCACCTCGATCATATTGTTGCAGTGCTTAGGCGAAGCCCTGCGCCGGTAACACATCAAGATCGTCACCACGCCGTCGTGCTGACGGAACTCTTCCCCGACGCTTTGCTGGATCGGAGCCCGGGGATCGTCATCGAGCTGAACGTGTGCAGAACTCGGAGGTGCCGTACGTTCGGTGCTTAGATCGGTTGGATCGCGAGGAGAACGTACGACTACTTCCTCTACGTACGACTACTTCCTCTACGTTGTGTCAACGCTTCCGCTTCGGTCTACGAGGGTACGTAGACAAACACTCTCCCCTCTCGTTGCTATGCATCACCATGATCTTGCGTGTGCGTAGGAAATTTTTTGAATTTACTGCGTTCCCCAACAGAGGGATGACAACTCTTGGATGAAATACATGCTGGTCTGGGCGGCCATCACGCGTAGCTCGGGCCCTCATAAGCAAGGCCTTCCAGACAGGTTTCTTCTGGCCAACGGCCCAAGCAGACGAACAAGCCCTTGTCCAACTTGTGTGGGATGTCAGCTTTTCGCCAATCAAAGTCATATGCCTCCCACTGCCTTACGGACAATCCCCATCACTTGGCCCTTCATGGTCTGGGGGCTTGATACGGTCAGACCCCTTAAAGGGGGAATCCACAAAAAATATATTTACTGGTTATGGTGGATAAATTCACTAAGTGGATAGAGGCCAAACTAGTAAAAATAGCTGAAGCAGGACCGGTGATTGACTTTATATCCAGCGTGGTACACCGCTATGGTGTCCCGCACATCATCATCACGGATAATGTCTCCAATTTTATAGCTGACGAGGTGAAAAAATGGTGTGCTAACTTGGGCATCAAACTTGACTATGCATCCGTCTACCACCCTCAAACAAACGGTCAGGTTGAACGGGCCAATGGCCTGATAATGAGCGGCATTAAACCTAGACTGGTGTGCTCCCTACGGGAGTCAGATAAGCACTGGGTTGAGGAACTAGATTTCATGCTCCACGGGCTGCAGACTACACCTAACCGAACAACGAGATACACACCTTTTTTCATGGTGTATGGCGCAGAAGCTATCTTGCCCTGCGACATTATTCGTGACTCACCTCGAGTGCGAATGTACGATGAGCAAGAAGTCGAGCTCGATCGCAGGACGACCTAGACGGCCTTGAAGAGGAGCGCGATATTGCACAAGCCCGTTCCACATTTTATCAACAACAGACCAGGCGATACCAAAGCAGAGAAGTGCAGGCAAATACATATAACGTCGGTGACCTCATCTTACGTCTCCCTGAGAAGAAGAAGGACAAGCTCAAACCAAAATGGCAGGGCCCCTTCATCATAGATGAAGTTCTCACTGGAGGAGCCTATCACCTTCGTAATGCATCGGATAATCGCCTTGAGCCGAATCCATGGAACACTGCTCGGCTCTGATGATTCTACGAATAGTTCAGTAGCACCTTTTTTCACTTTGACTAGGTTCCTTTTTTCTCCTCTCCTTTTTATTTTTTCCTTTTCATATCCTAGGGTATGTTTGGATCTACCGAACTGTTAGGGGTACACATCTTTAAATGTATACAGCCCACCATAACTGGTGCTTCTTTAGCGAAGCTTATTACTAAAAGCTTGTGGCTTACATTGTTTATGCCGTTTGTTCTATACACTTTTTGCCATTATATGCACCTCTATGACCTAAGTTTTGGCCAAGCTGGGTTGCCTCGCTCGTGTGTTTATACCCTATGTTCCCGATTGTTTGGCTAGGGTGTAAAGGGAGCACCTCTACGATTGTTACAACCGGGTAATCCAGATCTGTACCTCAGACAGGTGAAGCCGAAAGCTAGCATTCTTAAGGGAATAATTGGTCGGCAAGCAACGACAGATTATTTACGTTTATGTAATTCTTCTAACAAATAAGGGATAGGCTGCCCATAATTCCATATTTCGGATCGAAGCCTAGGCATGCATAATTAAAGCATGCCTACCCAAGGAAAGGAACCCTTAATAGAACTATTTTCCCTGGAAGACGTTTCTTATGTTAAATAGTAATATAACATAACTCCCCGAACAAATTTTGTCTGTTTGAGCAATATGACCGGATTGCCTGGTTTCCGGACATAATGAATGTTTATTACATTCCAACTTGGTATCCGGAAACACTCCAACTTCTTGTTTTGGAGGTTGAAGCCGAAGGCCTGTGATGACAAATTTTGACAAGTTTGGCTGGATATAAGTTCGATGATAAAGTACATTGGTACATTGAATCAAACGCGTACTCTTTATCTATGTTATCAATAAGACTATTTAAACTACAGTCTTCTTGCGAATATTTCGCAGCTATCATCACTTGGTCATACACCAAGTTCATGGGAATATCTTTTCTGTCCGGTCCCTGAGGTCCAACTCGGGCCATATGATTCGGATCGAGCCCGGTGTAGCGCGTTTTCACCATCGCCCATGCCTCTTGTGCACCTTCCCGGCATGCTGACACCTTCCATAGCTCAAAACGGTGCCGGGCACCTTTGAACAGGTTTGCCAACCCCTCCATACTTTCTGGAGGGGCATCAGATGACCATAAGGCCTTGGCCATACTTCTCATGGATTTCCGGGCCCGCTCATGCACTACAGATAGCTCTTTTAGAACGTCGCCTTGAAATCCGGATACTTCTTCTTCATGCCGCCTGGTTAGCAGACCTGCAAGAACAACATTATAACACTCCGAATTACGGGATAGTATGAGTCCCTTGGATGGTTCAAAGGCCATACCAAATATGGCGCCTTTCAACTTTTTATTCTCTTTTTGTGTGTCCGATAATTGAGCCTTTAAGCTCTTTATCTCTTCGGCTGGCTTATCCTTTTCCTCCTCCAGTTTGTTCTTTTGATCAATGGTCATCTTGACCTTCTTCATTTCCTCTAGCTCTATGGTGGCAGCATTTAGCTTCGTCCGTCTCACTTCAAGTTCCTGGGACAACACGTTGTTCTTCTCTTTGAGAACCTGCGGTCATAACAATCCTTAAATCGGTCGGTCTAAACCGCTTCAAGTCTCGGGGGTACTAGCATATATCTATTAAATTTACACAAACCATTACCTGCATATCTTTTGAAAATAGGTGAGCAAATCCAGCAAGTCCGTCCCGGGCAGTTGAGATATATGCATCCACGGTACTGAGGGCAGTAAATTTGTGCTCAGTAAAAAATGGAGCACGCATGGTCTCTTTCAGTCGTCGATGATTCATCACGCTCTCCACTTCGTAATTTGTGACGGATACGTCATCCGAATTCTCATGAGGTGGGTGAGTTGGCGCGACATCCGTATTGGCTCTCGTCCTAGTTGATGAGATCGGTGCAGGATTAGCTGATGATTGGCTAGCTGGGACTTTGGACACGGTTCACCGTGTGCTCCTCCTGGAATAAGATGTGAGGAGAAATATGAAAATCTGTTCTTATGCCTAGGCACATATTAAAAGTTATACCTCTTTGATGAAGGAGGGGGCTTGACAGCGCTCCTGGTTTCCTTTCATTTTGAAGGCTCACCCTGTGTAGATGCTACCTTCCTAGGGGCCGCCCTCGATGGAGTGCGGCTCGCTGAGCGCCGATCCTATAAAGCATGATTCAGTGTGATGAGTGAACGCAAGTGGGGGCTCATCTTTTTGAGGATGATTTCCAAATACTTACCTTGGAGAAAGGAAGAAGGCCAAGGTAGTCGGCCATAATAGCCACTTCCGAGCCGTCAAGGCTCGCTTGATAAAAGACTCCATCATCAAACTCTATAAATATATCCGGATCTTCGCGAAAGCCGGGGTCTTCATTGCGAGCATAGTCCTCTGGCTGTGGGGAAGGGCAGTGCACATTTTCGACTACCTTCCTCCATGTCCGTTTTGAGACGACCAGAACAATTTGATTAGCATGCCTCGATAACGAGGTAGGATAATGCTGATAATCAAAAAAACTTACCCATTCAATGGGGGTTATACATGGAAAAACCTTCTCGGCAATTTAAACGGAGGAATTCTTCCTTCTCCCCCTTATAAAGATCTGCCAGAATGGCAGCCAGAGTGGCTGGGGTATCCGGGCCCTCGCGCTTATAACGAGATTCGTCGTCCTCTCCGTTGTAACACCATAAAGGGGTCACTCTAGACTGAAGGGGTTGTACACATCGCTTTATCGTGATGACCATGACTTCAATTATTGAGAGTTCGGAATGGGCAAGTAACGTGACCTTGCTGACCAACCTCTTTGCTTTCGCACTGTCTTCTTGCTTGGGGCTCTGGGGGCGCCAATTAAGGTGTTTCTTCAAAGGAGCACTGGAGAATTCGGGAAGGCCACACCGAACTGGGTCTGGAAGGGGACCGTCTTCCATATAAAACCATTCCGAAGTCCATTCTTCGGATCCCTTTTTGGGAGTTCCGACAGGGTAACCTGATCCGGCTATGTGCCATACTTCGGCGCCGCCCACTTCAAATATAGAACCCCCTGATGGCGAGGGAGGAGGCAAAATAACTTTCTCCATAGTTCAAAATGGGCCTCGCAGCCTAAGAATAGTTCGCAAAGAGCGACAAAACCCGAAATATGCAGAATGGAACCTGGTGTGAGGCTGTGCAGCTAGATCCCATAGAATTCCAATAGACCTCCGAGGAAGGGGTGGATCGGGAATCCTAAGCCCCTCAGAAGAAACTAGATGAAGCACACTCTCTCTTCCTTGTTGGGGTTGGGGAAATTCTCTGCTAGCACATCGTTGCCAATCGAGGCCAACCCCGCCCGTACGGAGACTAGATATGCTGGAGGGAGATATCCCTGCGTCTGAAGTCGATTTAGCTAGAGGTAAGACACTGAGCAGCTTCGCCAATCAGCCGCTTGAGGGCCACGAGGGCACGAGGAAGAGCCAGGAGCGCTCGCCATGTTTTGAAGTTTTTTCGTGGTTTGCTCTGATGCTCTCTACGTGATATGGGATGTCATTGAGGAGATCTAACCTCCTTATATAGATGCCGCCCTTGCATGATAAGGGGTTTATTTGTAAAAAATTATGGACCGTTCACATTCACTCGACGCATGGAAATCGAGGTGACGACAGGAAGGAATCGTAAAGGCAGGACATGGAGGTCAAAACCAAACTGTCGTCAATCTGGAGTATGATGAAGAACCCGCCTTGCAAAGCCGAAGACATAAGCCGGATACTACATCGTCATTAAAGGAAGTTTCGGGGGCTACTGAGGGAGTCCTGGATTAGGGGGTCCTCGGGTGTCTGGTCTATTCGATATGGGCTGGACTGATGGGCCGTGAAGATAAAGCTGAAGACTATCCCCTGTGTCCGGGTAGGACTCCTATATGCGTGGACGGCAAGTTTGGTGTCCGGATGTACTATTTCCTTCCTCTGCAAACCGACTCTGTACAACCCTAGGCCCCTCCGTTGTGTATATAAACCGGAGGGTTTAGTCCATAGAGGCTATCAGAATAATCATAGGTTAGATAGCTAGGGTTTAGCTATTACGATCTCGAGGTAGATCAACTCTTGTAACCCCCATACTCATCGAATACAATCAAGTAGGACATAGGGTTTTTACCTCCTTTAAGAGGGCCCGAACCTGGGTAAACATCGTGTCCCTATTGTCCCTTGTTACCATTGATCCTTAGACTCACAGCTTGGCCCCCCTACCTGAGATCTTCCGGTTTTGACATCGACAGACCACATGCCAGACCCTCTAATCATTTTCCTGAACTGCATCTGCTTCAGGCAGGTATGCATTCCAGGCAGCTTCATTTGCATGTTTTCAAGCTTCTAGTTCATCAATCCTAGCTTGCTGCATTACAGTGTAATAAGGCAACTCATATGGATGTGGTGAAGCATTGAGAAGAGGAGGATC
Source organism: Aegilops umbellulata (assembly GCA_032464435.1). NCBI lineage: Eukaryota > Viridiplantae > Streptophyta > Magnoliopsida > Poales > Poaceae > Aegilops > Aegilops umbellulata. Next base: position 278,329,973 of record CP136056.1, on the reverse strand, counting down.
CTCTACATTCCCAACTAACCCAGGAACTGTGTTTCTACCATTGAGCACATAAACTGGAACTGACCAGGATCTGCCTAAACCTGGTAACATCCCAACCCTAGTGGCAATGCGGCTGTGGGGGACCTCTGCAGTGTCTTTGATGTGACACTTGACTAACACACGAGCTTTGATCTGACCTGGCCTTGGCCACAATAATTTTTTTCCAAAGTTTGAGATAGCCTTATTCACATAGTGTTCTATTTGATATTCCGCCGGAAAAGCAAGCAACATTATCCATACTTCACAGTCAAAGGCCGGCATCCACATGTTAATGCCCTCATCATGTGGACTAATCATGAAGATGGAATCATCAGTTAAAGCATGCACACCCTCTTTGATGGCATTATCACACTTCTCAGAATCAACAAAACACAACACGTCCTATCCCAAGCAGGTAAACAAAATCTTCTAGAATCTGGTACTCTAGATCCTCCCTAAGGATGCGACATATGTCCTCAAGCCAAAATGCCTTTTGATGATCTTGAATCGATGTATCAACTATGACGACGGCATACCTGTCATGATTCAAGGGCGGGTCGTCAACCACCATGACATGTCTCTGCACTCTATGATCCGGCCCGCGCTAAAAAATGGAGCTGCTGGGAGCGAATGCAAATGACTGCACCGGGAAGTTCGCCATGGTTACTGGACGAGTAAACCTCAACAGAGATGGTGGTTTTGCTATAGCCGAGGGTGGTGGCGTGCTAGGAGCAGGCAGCGATGCCCTATGAGGAGGGATGACTGAAAGCGATTGGGTGTCTAGGCGGGTGGACTGACTGGAGCTAACAGAGGAAGGCGTATTTCCGGGCAATCAAAGGCAGACACATAATGGGGTGTTGGGGTCTTCTGTTTCACTTTCCACATTTCGCCTCGATATCTTGAGCGCCTATCGCTGGACACAAAAACCACATGTGCATTGCCTGCATGTTTACCATTTGTTTTATATGGTAGTCTCACCCCATTATAATCCGAGGATTTGGTATCCAATTGATAGCAGTACGAGACGTATTTCCATCACAACCCAAGTAGCCTAATTTCTAATAGATAGAGCATCTCAAAAGTCCTGGACATGAGGAGGCCCAATGTCCAGAACGAGAGCAGACATTACAAATTGAGCTAGATGCTCGATTGCATAAGCTGCGTGGCACAATCGACACTCGATCTAGAGATATGTGTTGTACATCCACCTCATAACATACACACTAATCCAAAAGTGTAACACAATGCTGGCAGAAAACCCAGGACAATCCGTAACCAGGTGACCCATGCGAGAGCAAGTCGAGCAAATTAGCAGACGATTTTCAATAGTGTCGAGATGGAACATCAAATATTTGCACCATATATTTAATATCAGAATCATCATAACCTGCTTGCCAACCATCCAAAATATGTGCCAGCTTATCATCTGAGATAGAATCCCAATAATCATGATGGAACCGAGCTCCCTGAAAGGAAGGAAGCTTCTATGGCAACATAGATACACTATTAATTTTGAAAGATCCAAAACTGATTATGCCTTGCAGATCTGGACTAACGGGCTGAACAAAACTTCCAAAAACAATATCATCATTAATCTGTGGAACACCGGAGTAGCTCACTGGCGGTAAAGGCCTCAATCCTGCTTGTTCCAAGATCTTTGCTGAAGATGGCGAAATGGCACGATTGCTTTCTGATCTAAATCAGTGAGATTTCACAGCCATGCCACGTGAAGATCCAATCTCAGGTAATTCAGAATTAGCATGCCAAGAGAATTCTGATGGACCAATAGCAAGATCTGTATTCCCACAAAACAAACGAAAATGGCAAACAAAGGCCGGCCAAATGCGATCCCTCAAACCATAGATGAAATACCCAACACGATTAGAGGCCACAGAAAATGGAAAGCAATGATCACGTAAATGCATGACATTGAAGCCAGAACTGATCCACTGATGTAAGATTGGAGTGCTAGGCCGACAGACTCTTTTGAGAGAGGGAAGGATGCAGAGGAGAAGGAGACTACCAGGAAGAATTCCTTGGCAGCCGAGGAGGGAGAGAAGTGCACCGTCGAATGGAACTTGGAACGCACTATGTGAGCGATTTTGATTGTGTTGTGTTAAAAAGAAATTTGCGTGTTCACATCAATTTGCACGTACCCCCTTGTGGGGGTGATAGATACATATTTTACCATGGACAAAGAGAACGAGAAAAACTAGTCGTTCAAAATACTCCTCGCCGCTGCTAAAACCAGAGGATCTCGGGTAGGGGGTCCCGAGTTGGTGGTATAGACCAGATAGTAACAAGAAGTAGAGAAAGACATGATGTTTACCTAGGTTTGAGATCTCTTGAAGAGGTAAAAACCCTAAGTTTTGCTTGTATTGTATTGATTGTGGATGGGGTACGAAGTACAAGATGATCCACCTCGAGATCGTATGAATAAGTTCTAATTTTCCTAGGATATGAGATGATATATTGAGTAGCCTAGCCTCGGTTTATATAATGTACCAAATGCCTAGGATTACATGAGTCTTTGTCTTGTGTTCGAAGTCTTGTGGAATCTCCCTTGTATTCGTCATGGGCCTTTCCCATTAATGAACCACCACGGGGGTCCTCGACCCGACCCTCATGGCCAGGAGATGACATGGTGAGTACCTACTAATCCATGACACCATCAGTAACCCCTAAAACGGTCTTCAAGTTGGGGACGGTCCTCGGTTCTTCTGAACTGTTCTTCATCTTCGGTCGTCGGTCTTGAAAGCTGGTTCAATAAATCTTCTTATCCTGATCTCGAGGATCACTGAGGTGTACCCAAGGAGTTCACATGTCGGGCATCCGGGGAGCCCCTTTAAGTTCTCAGCCTTTATAGATGCCTTGTTATTTTTATGCCACACCTCAGGTTTGAAGTTTTTTCCAAGCGGTGGTGTCCTCTTGCAGCCGAGATCCAGCACCGGACTGCATCCGAGGTATCTTTTTGCAGTTGAGCTCCAACGCTAGACATCATCTAAGGTGTGATAAATCACCTTGGTCTTGAAAAAGTTGAAGGAGTTTAACCAAGCTTCATGCCAAGGTAGCAATGGCACGGTGGTAGATGGCTTACGGTGCGATGGCTACGTGCCTGTGGCAGTTCAGATCTGTCCACGGGCTGCATCGGATGCTTTCTAGCAGGCCTCCTCTATCCAGGCACCGACGCACCTGCTCTGGATGTGGCCGGCGACTGGCCACCTGCTGGTGGGTGCGTTATGCTAGACAAGGGGCAGGTGGTGGTGGATTTGCTCCTAGTGGCTGCCATGCTCTGGCCAGGTGGTCTTGGGTTGGCTCCAGGATGGAGATGGTCAGCTCGTCGGCCGCGTGAGCGATGTACTCTCGTCGTCGATGAGCAGGTGCAGAAGGGAGACATATCCGCGCTGGTATGTGCCTTTGCGTTGTTCTCTCCTAACCCGTGGTTCGGTTGTGGTGTCGGTCCGAATTGAGCTCCCTATCACGGTTGTGTCATCGGTGGATCGGCGCCAGTTTCCACGGGCCTGGCAGTTTGTGAGGTTGCGTAGGCCACAACCAGAGGGCTAGGGTCAAGGATTGCTTGGCGGTGGCCATCGGCAGGCATTGAGTTGTGTCCATCAGTTCACTGGGACTAACCGGGGTCGCAGGCGTGGGTGCCTCCTACGATGGAGGCCCTGACCCAAACCCGATGGCTGATGGAGGGCTAGGATTGGAAGGGGTGCCTTCCACTCTGAGTACTTTCGATTATTAGTCACCCGTGGTTGGTGCGTTGTGATTGTTAGCCCAGACTCGACGCTGAGTACTTTTCGATGACAGGCGACGACCGACGATGAACGATGAAGCAAAGCAACACTGACTTGAACCCACTCCTTGCCAATGTACTCTTGTCGAGTTACTCGTACGTCGAGATGCACCATACCACAAGAAGCTAGCTAACTATGATTGATACGGCCAGCGAGATGTGAAGTTCAGAGCTAGCACTCACGTACTATAGTAGCTAGCCAACCCGGCTTGCTGATCGATTCGATCTACTAGTAGTACTCACGAATAGAACCAATTGATAGCCAAAGGATCGTCTCGAACCTTGTGATTTATGTATTGATTCAACTCATGGTACAACTTACAAGGAGGGGTTTACATAGTATATAACAGTTAGGATGCCTGGTTACTTACCGAATCAGTACATAACACTAATCCTACATGGTAACTAACTCAGGTACTAGTTGGATACATATACAGACATGTAATCTGGTCATGACATTGGGTTTATTTTCGACAATCACCCCACTAAACATGACTTCATTACTTTAGAGCTTCGACGTCGATCCTTCTTCGCATCTCCAAGAACTTCGCTCGATCCAAAGCCTTGGTCTTGATGTCTGCCAGCCGATCATTGGTGCGAATGTAGTTAACCTTCATCCACGCACTCCTTTATGTAGTGATACAATGTATCCTTGTGCTTGCTCCTGTCATGCCGCACTGGATTCTCATGTAGAAAAGTTATAGACTCACTATCAACATTGAGCACCGCTTGTTCCAGATCTCGATTCATGAGATCACCGTGTAGCCTTCCTAACCACACACCTTGACACTCTGCTTTACTTGAAGTCGATGTCACCACTTTCTGCTTTCATGATAGCAAGCTTACTATGCTTCAACCAAGGAAATATGCCACGCCCGAGGTACTCCTACGGTGGTCAATAATTCCCTCCTTGTCACTACCACTATAGCCAAGTAGTTTCACCATCTCCTTCTTGCTCAACTCAAGATGAGGTTCCATTAAAGCATCAACTAGATTACAATATTTCATGCCACAGCTTCCAAGTACCTTCCCTGCATATGCTTCCTGGCATACTATGATCCCCTCTGCCTTTTGCTGTACCTCGATCCTGAGGTAGTAACTAAAAGACTAGATCATCCATCTTGAAAGCTCCTTCATTTGCAGCTTGAATTTTGTAATCACCTTTTCATCTGCTCCAGTTATCAATAGGTTGTCAATGTAGCTGCCAACTAGTAGACGATCCCTTCCTTCACCTCTCTTGTACATTGTATGCTATAGTGGGGATTTCTCAAATCCAAGAGAAATCAATGTCTGATCAAGTTTGATATTCCATGCCCGAGGGTCTTGCCGTAGCCCATACAAGACTTTGTGTAATTTCAGTACCTTGTGCTCCTCTCCCTGTTTGATGAATCCTGATGGTTGGTTCACGTAAACATATCTTTCCGCCTTTCCATTCAAAAATGCGGATTTTACATCCATGTGATGTATCTTCCATGATTCCTGAAGCGCGGGAGTGATGAGTAATCTCACCGATTCCATCCTTGCAACGGGAACGAACTCTTATTTGAAGTCAACACCTTCCTCTTGCATGTACTCTTTGGCTACTAGTCTTGATTTGTGCTTCATACACCCTTCGACATCTTTCTTGATCATAAATTCCCACTAGAGATCCATGACTTTTTCATTGTTGGGAAGATCCACAAGCTCCCATGCATTATTATACCTCAACTCCTATTCCATAGAAAGACACCAATACTTCTCCGTGCTTGCATCCTCAAAATCCGCCGGTTCCTCAGCGCTTGCTAGACGACGTTGCCCACTCGTTTTCACCTTTACCGGGTCAATCGTCCGAACAGTTTTCTTCGGATGTGGGTGTAACACTAGTCCGAGATGCATAGGTGCAGATGGTTGTGTCCTTTCTTCCTCTACTGCCGAAGACGATGTTGCTTGCACGGCTCCTTGTACCTTCAGAAGCGACGCCTTACTATTTTCTTTGCTCGTAGCAATTGGCAAAGCTAGCCTTTCACGTGAGCTAGCCAACCCTCCCGTTGCTATGCTCTTGCTGCTGCACTTTTGAAGCTCGACGCTCAGACTACTGCTTCTAAGCCTCCACTGTGCGCCTCTTAATGAGCCTCCAACTGTTGTACTACATGGTCCACGACCTACTGGTTTGGGCTAATGTGAGTTGCCCTCTTTCTGGCCTATCGGGGGCCTAACCATCTCCTTCAGGCTGCTTCCTGGCCAGCCTTGAGCCTTCGGACTACACGCACGTAGCCTAATAGGCATAGCTTTCCTAGCTTCTCTCGCTGGGAGATAGAGCGTTCCTCTTTCTAGGGTGCCTGGGCTGCGTTTTGCCGCTGACATGACAGTCGACAACCGCCTCCTGGTCTTCTTTTGATGCACATGCATCTGCCTTCGTGTCTATAACTTCAACATGAATTTCAGAATTACATATTGCATCAGTAGCTTTGACACGAGTTTTGTAAACACCCCCCGCATCAGTAACATTGACATGAGTTACCGAACCATGATCTTCAGGGCCAACTTTTTCTTCACGGAGCATGAAAATTTCTTTAGACGACACTTGAAGAACTGGACCCTCCTTGTCCACTGGTTCACACATCAACATCATGTCACCTTCATCTTCTAGCTGGGCCATGAGCGTCTCCTCCTTTGGGGAATTCTTACACTTTGACTTGAAGTGCCCGAGCAGATTATAGTTATGGCAGCGGATCTTCCTTTTTTCGAACTTTTTGTTCTTTGGCTTCTCCAACTGCTCGTCGGTGCCTCTGCGGGACGGTACTTTCCGCCGCTACCGGATGCCTTGTCAAAATTGTTCTCCTCGGAAACCATTGCCTGCCATTGAGCACACGTTAGCATCAGGTACTGATCCTGTTTTGCATCACTGTAAGTCAACGTCATCCGCTCATCATGGGCCTTGAAGCAACCAACCAGATCACTCGAAGTGAGATTCCTCAGATCAACACATTGCTCGATCGCTGGCATAATCGACATGTAGCATGGTGGAGCAGCACGTAGAAAACGCCAGACCACGGAGTTGTCCTCTAGCTTCTTCCCGAGATCGTGAATCCCGTTTACCATTGTAGCAACCCTCGTGGCGAAGGCATCCACCGTCTCATCTTCTCCCATCCTCAGATTCTCGTAACTTTTTAGCAAAGTTTGCAAGTTCGCCTCATGCGCACGCGAGAGCCCTAGATGCAATGTCTTGAGTGTGTCCCATGCCTCATTCGTTGATGTTTCTGAGAATAGATGATGCTGCACGTCCACCGGCATCACCGAGCAGATGGTCGTGATAGTCTCGCGATCCTTCCGATACAAGGCACCACCCTATAGGTACTCGTCTCCGCCGGGGTCGACGGTAGCCCAAAGCTCATTGCCTCGAGTGCCCACTCCATCATGGCTGCCCACACCATGAAGTTCCCACGGTCAAATCATGGATACTCCAACCTCGCCGGAACAACAATTACTTTAGCCACAACAGAGTACTCCGCCAGCTGTTTGGTCTTGTCCTTCTCGCCGTCCGACATGACCTCCCGTTACTAGAAGATCAACCTTGCTCTAGATACCAATTGTTGACCCAGACCCGATGCCGAGTACTTTTCGACGACAGGCAACGACCGTCGATGAATGATGAAGCAAAGCAACACTGAATTGAACCCACTCATTGCCGATGTACTCTCGCCGAGTTACTCTTACACCAGATGCACCGTACCACAAGAAGCTAGCTAACTCTGATTGATACACTTGGCAAGACGCGCAAGTTCAGAGCTAGGACTCACGTACTATAGTAGCTAGCGAACCCAGCTTGCTGATAGATTCGATCTACTAGTAGTACTCACGAATAGAACCAATTGATAGCCAAAATCTCGTCTCGAGTCTTGTGATTTCTGTATTGATTCACCTCACGATACAACTTACAAGGAGGGGTTTACACGGTATATATAGCAGTTAGGATGGCTGGTTACTTACCAAATCACTACATAACACTAATCCTACACGGTAACTAATTCAGGTACTAGTTGAATACATATGCGGACATGTTATCTGGTCCTGACGTTGGGTTTATTTCCGACAGTGATGCATACGGTTGCCGGTGTCTCGGGACATGGATGCCAGGGCAGCGGCCATGGGATGGCGGTCCGCATGGTTGGCTCTTTGTGAGCACCATGTAGCGGTGGTGGTTAGGTATCTTGGCCGTGTAGGTGGCAAGAGGTATAGCGGCTAGTGGCTCGGGCGTGCTCTATCATGTGTTCCGATCTAGATATGGGGATCTGAACTCATAGTGCTTGTCCCAGTGTTCTTGTAGTGACACAAAGGAGTTGCTAGGCGAAAGCTCCGCGCTTTGTTGTTGACGATGGTGATGCTCGCGGTCGTCGCTCTCCATCATGGCCGCCCACACCATGAAGTTCCCACGGTCGAATCATGGATACTCTGATCTCGACGGAACAACAATTACTTTAGCCACACTAGAGTACTCCGCCAGCTGCTTAGTCTTGTCCTTCTCGTCATTCGACATGACCTCCCGTGACTAGAAGGTCAACCATGCTTTAGATACCAATTGTTGGCTCAGACCCAACACCGAGTACTTTTCGACGCTAGGCGACGACCGACGACGAACGATGAAGCGAAGCAACACTGACTTGAACCCACTCCTTGCCGATGTACTCTCGCCGAGTTACTCTTACACCTAGATGCACCGTACCACAAGAAGCTAGCTAACTCTGATTGATACACTTGCCAAGACGCGCAAGTTCAGACCTAGCACTCATGTACTATAGTAGCCAACCTAGCTTCCTGATCGATTCGATCTACTAGTAATACTCACGAATAGAACCAATTGATAGCCAAAGGCTCGTCTCGAGCCTTGTTATTTATGTATTGATTCAACTCACGACACAGCTTACAAGGAGGGCTTTACACGTTATATATAGCAGTTTGGGTGGCTGGTTACTTACCGAATCAGCACATAACACTAATCCTACATGGTGACTAATTCAGGTACTAGTTGGATACATAGACGGACATATAATCTGGTCCTGAAGTTGGGTTTATTTCCAACAGTGATGTATATGGTTGGCGGTGTCTCGGGACATGGATGTCGGGGCAACGGCCACAGATGGCGGTCCGCATGGTTGGCTCTTTGCGAGCACCATGTGGCGGTGGTGGCTAGGTATCTTGGCCGTGTAGGTGGCAAGAGGTATAGCGGCTAGTGGCTCGGGCGCGCTCTGTCATGTGTCCCGATCTAGATCCAGGGATCTGAACTTGCAGCGCTTGTCCCAGTGTTCTCGTGGTGACACAAAGGATTTGCTGGGCGAAAGCTCCACGCTTTGTTGCCGAGGACGGTGAGGCTCGCGGTTGCCTCTCTCCATCATGGCTGCCCACACCATGAAGTTCCCACGGTCGAATCATGGATACTCTGATCTCGCCAGAACAACAATTACTTTGGTCACACCGGTGTACTCCGCTAGCTGCTTGGTCTTGTCCTTCTCGTCATCCGACATGACCTCCCGCTACTAGAATATTAACCTTGCTTTAGATACCAATTGTTGGCCCAGACCCGACGCCGATTACTTTTTGCCAACAGGCGACGACCGACGACGAACGATGGAGCGAAGCTACACTGACTTGAACCCGCTCCTTGCCGATGTACTCTTGCCGAGTTACTCTTACACCGAGATGCACCATACCATAAGAAGCGAGCTAACTCTGATTGAAACAGTTGGCGAGACACGCAAGTTCAGAGCTAGCACTCACGTACTACAGTAGCTAGCCAACTCGGCTTGCCGATCGATTCGATCTACTAGTAGTACTCACAAATAGAACCAATTGCTGGCCAAAGGCTTGTCTCGAGCCTTATGATTTCTGTATTGATTCAACTCACGATACAACTTACAAGGAGGGGTTAACACGGTGTATATAGCAGTTAGGATGGCTGGTTACTTACCGAATCAGTACATAACACTAATCCTATATGGTAACTAATTCAGGTACTAGTTGGATACATATACAGACATGTAATCTGGTCTTGACGTTGGGTTTATTTCCAACAGTGATGCATATGGTTGGCGGTGTCTCGGGACATGGATGTCAGGGCAGCGGCCACGGGATGGCGATCTGCATGGTTGGCTCTTTGCGAGCACCATGTAGTGGTGGCCAGGTATCTTGGCCGTGTAGGTGGCAAGAGGTATATCGGCTAGTGGCTCGAGCGCTCTCTGTCATGTGTCTCGATCTAGATCCGGGGATCCGAACTCACAACGCTTGTCCCGGTGTTCTCTCGGTGACACAAAGGAGTTGCTGGGCGAAATCTCCGCGCTTTGTTGCCGATGACGATGACGCTCGCGGTCGCCGCTCTCCACCATGGCCGCCCACACCACGAACTTCCCACGGCCGAATCGTGGATACTCCGATCTCGCTGGAACAACAATTACTTTAGCCACACCGGAGTACTCTGCCAGCTGCTTCGTCTTGTCCTTCTCGTCGTCTGAAATGACCTCCTATTACCAGAAGATCAACCTTGCTCTAGATACCAATTGTTGGCCCAGACCCGACATCGAGTACTTTTGGACGATAGGAGACGACCTGCGGCGAACGATGAAGCGCAACAACACTGACTTGAACCCACTCCTTGCCGATGTACTCTCGCCGAGTTACTCTTACACCAAGATGCACCGTACCACAAGAAGCTAGCTAACTCTGATTGATACGGCCGGCGAGAGAAACAAGTTCAGAGCTAGCACTCACATACTACAGTAGCTAGCCAAGTTCGATCTACTAGTAGTACACACGAATAGAACCAATTGATAGCCAAAGGCTCGTCTCGAGCCTTGTGATTTATGTACTGATTCAACTGACGATACAACTTACAAGGAGGGGTTTACACGGTATATATAGCAGTTGGGATGGTTGGATACATATACATACATGTAATTGAAGGAAATATGCCCTAGAGGCAATAATAAAGTTGTTATTTTATATTTCCTTATTCATGATAGAGGTTTATTATTCATGCTAGAATTGTATTGATCGGAAACTTAAATACATGTGTGAATACATAAACAAATACCATGTCCCTAGTAAGCCTCTACTAGACTAGCTCGTTGATCAAAGATGGTTAAGGTTTCCTAACCATGGACATGTGTTGTCATTTGATAACGAGATCAATCATTAGGAGAATAATGTGATGGACAAGACCCATCCTCTAGCTTAGCATAATGATCGTTCAGTTTATTGCTGCTGCTTTCTTCATGTCAAATACATATTCCTTCGACTATGAGATTATGCAACTCCCGATACCGGAGGAATACCTTATGTTCTATCAAATGTCACAATGTAATTGGGTGATCATAAAGATGCTCTACAGGTATCTCCGAAGGTGTTTGTTGAGTTTTCATAGATCGAGATTAGGATTTGTCACTCCGAGTATCGGAGAGGTATCTCTGGGCCCTCTCGGTAATACACACCATAAGCTTGCAAGCAAATGACTAAGGAGTTAGTTATGAGATGATGTATTACGGAACGAGTAAAGAGACTTGTCGGTAACGAGATTGAACTAGGTATGAAGATACCGATGATCGAATCTTAGACAAGTAACATACAGATGGACAAAGGGAATTACGTATGTTGTCATAACGGTTCGATCGATAAAGATCTTCGTAGAATATGTAGGAGCCAATATGGGCATCCATGTTCTGCTATTGGTTATTAACCATAGAGGTGTCTCGGTCATGTCTACACAGTTTTTGAACCTGTAGGGTCCGCACGCTTAACGTTTGTTGACGATATAATATTATATGACTAATATGATTTGGTGACCGAATGTTGTTCGTAGTCCCGGATGAAGGAAATATGCCCTAGAGGCAATAATAAAGTTATTATTTATTTCCTTATATCATGATAAATGTTTATTATTCATGCTAGAATTGTATTAACTGGAAACATAATACATGTGTGAATACATAGACAAACAGAGTGTCACTAGTATGCCTCTACTTGACTAGCTCATTAATCAAAGATGGTTATGTTTCCTAACCATGAACAAAGAGTTGTTATTTGATTAACGAGATCACATCATTAGTTGAATGATCTGATTGACATGACCCATTCCATTAGCATAGCACCCGATCGTTTAGTATGTTGCTATTGCTTTTATCCATGACTTATACATGTTCCTTTAACTATGAGATTATGCAACTCCCGTTTACCGTAGGAACACTTTGTGTGCTACCAAACGTCACAACGTAACTGGGTGATTATAAAGGTGCTCTACAGGTGTCTCCGAAGGTACATGTTGGGTTGGCGTATTTCGAGATTAGGATTTGTCACTCCGATTGTCGGAGAGGTATCTCTGGGCCCTCTCGGTAATGCACATCACATAAGCCTTGCAAGCATTGCAACTAATGTGTTAGTTGTGAGATGATGTATTACGGAACGAGTAAAGAGACTTGCCGGTAACGAGATTGAACTAGGTATTGGATACCGACGATCGAATCTCGGGCAAGTAACATACCGATGACAAAGGGAACAAATGTATGTTGTTATGCGGTCTGACCGATAAAGATCTTCGTAGAATATGTAGGAGCCAATATGGGCATCCAGGTCCCGCTATTGGTTATTGACCGGAGACGTGTCTTGGTCATGTCTACATTGTTCTCGAACCGTAGGGTCCGCACGCTTAAGGTTTCGATGACAGTTATATTATGAGTTTATGAGTTTTGATGTACCGAAGGAGTTCGGAGTCCCGGATGAGATCGGGGACATGACGAGGAGTCTCGAAATGGTCGAGACGTAAAGATCGATATATTGGACGACTATATTCGGACATCGGAAGGGTTCTGAGTGGTTCGTGTATTTTCGGAGGTACCGGGGAGTTACGGGATTACGGGAGAAGTAATGGGCCTTGATGGGCTTTAGTGGGAAGAGGAAAAAGGCTGCTGCGCCCCCCCTCCCCTCTAGTCCGAATTGGACTAGGGAAAAGGGGGCCGGCCACCTCTCCTTCTCCTCCTATTCCTTCTCCCTTCCTCCCCTTTTGGTGGACTCCTACTAGGACTTGGAGTCCTAGTAGGAATCCTAGTCCTGGCCGCACCTTTGCCTTGGCCGGCCTCCTCCTCCTCCATTCTTTATATACAGGGGCAGGGGGCACCCCATAGACACACAAGTTGATCTACGGATCGTTCCTTAGCCGTGTGCGGTGCCCCCTTCCACCAAATTCTACCTCGGTCATATCGTTGCAGTGCTTAGGCGAAGCCCTGCGCCGGTAACACATCAAGATCGTCACCACGCCGTCGTGCTGACGGAACTCTTCCCCGATGCTTTGCTGGATCGGAGCCCGGGGATCGTCATCGAGCTGAACGTGTGCCAAGAACTCGGAGGTGCCGGAGTAACGGTACTTGGATCGGTTGGATCGCGAGGAGAACGTACGACTACTTCCTCTACGTTGCGTCAACGCTTCCGCTTCGGTCTACGAGGGTACGTAGACAACACTCTCCCCTCTCGTTGCTATGCATCACCATGATCTTGCGTGTGCGTAGGAATTTTTTTGAAATTACTACGTTCCCTAACAGTGGCATCCGAGCCTAGGTTTTTATGGTTTGATGTTATTTGCACGAGTAGAACACAAGTGAGTTGTGGACGATACAAGTCATACTGCCTACCAGCATGTCATACTTTGGTTCAGCGGTATTGTTGGACGAGACGATCCGGACCAACCTTACGCGTACTCTTACGCGAGACCGGTTCCCTCGACGTGCTTTGCACATAGATGGCTTGCGGAAGACTGTCTCTCCAACTTTAGTTGAACCGAGTGTGGCTACGCCCGGTCCTTGAGAAGGTTAAAACGGAGTCTATTTGACAAACTATCGTTGTGGTTTTGATGCGTAGGTAAGATGAGTTCTTGCTTAAGCCCGTAGCAGCCACGTAAAACTTGCAACAACAAAGTAGAGGACGTCTAACTTGTTTTTGCAGGGCATGTTGTGATGTGATATGGTCAAGACATGATGCTATATTTTATTGTATGAGATGATCATGTTTTGTAACCGAGTTATCGGCAACCGGCAGGAGCCATATGGTTGTCGCTTTATTGTATGCAATGCAATCGCCCTGTAATGCTTTTCTTTATCACTAAGCGGTAGCGATAGTCGTAGAAGCATAAGATTGGCGAGACGACAACGATGCTACGATGGAGATCAAGGTGTCGCGCCGGTGACGATGGTGATCATGACGGTGCTTCGAAGATGGAGATCACAAGCACGAGATGATGATGGCCATATCATATCACTTATATTGATTGCATGTGATGTTTATCTTTTTATGCATCTTATCTTGCTTTGATTGACGGTAGCATTATAAGATGATCTCTCACTAAATTATCAAGAAGTGTTCTCCCTGAGTATGCACCGTTGCAAAAGTTCTTCGTGCTGAGACACCACGTGATGATCGGGTGTGATAGGCTCTACGTTCAAATACAACGGGTGCAAAACAGTTGCACACGCGGAATACTCAGGTTATACTTGACGAGCTATGCATATAAGATATGACCTCGGAACACGGAGACCGAAAGGTCGAGCGTGAATCATATAGTACATATGATCAACATAATGATGTTCACCATTGAAACTACTCCATCTCACGTGATGATCGGACATGGTTTAGTTGATTTGGATCACGTGATCACTTAGAAGATTAGAGGGATGTCTATCTAAGTGGGAGTTCTTAAGTAATATGATTAATTGAACTTTAATTTATCATGAACTTAGTCCTGGTAGTATTAGCATATCTATGTTGTAGATCAATAGCTCGCATTGTTGCTTCCCTGTGTTTATTTTGATATGTTCCTAGAGAAAATTGTGTTGAAAAATGTTAGTAGCAATGATGCGGATTGGATCCGTGATCTGAGGTTTATCCTCATTGCTGCACAGAAGAATTATGTCCTTGATGCACCGCTAGGTGACGGACCTATTGCAGGAGCAGATGCAGACGTTATGAACGTTATGCTAGCTCAATATGATGACTACTTAATAGTTTAGTGCACCATGCTTAAACGGCTTAGAATCGGGACTTCAAAGACGTTTTGAACGTCATGGACCATACAAGATGTTCCAGGAGTTGAAGTTAATATTTCAAGCAAATACCCGAGTTGAGAGATATGAAGTCTCCAACAAGTTCTATAGCTAAAAGATGGAGGAGAATCGCTCAACTAGTGAGCATGTGCTCAGATTGTCTGGGTACTACAATCGCTTGAATCAAGTGGGAGTTAATCTTCCAGATAAGATAGTGATTGACAGAATTCTCTAGTCACCATCACCAAGTTAGTAGAACTTCGTGATGAACTATAATATGCAAGGGATAACGGAAAATATTCCCAAGCTCTTCGCGATGCTAAAATCGGCGAAGGTAGAAATCAAAGAAAAAACATCAAGTGTTGATGCTTGACAAGATCACTAGTTTCAAGAAAAGGGCAAAAGGAAAGAAGGGGAACTTCAAGAAGAACGGCAAGCAAGTTGCTGCTCAAGTGAAAAAGCCCAAATCTGGTCCTAAGCCTGAGACTAAGTGCTTCTACTGCAAAGGGACTGGTCACTAGAAGCGGAACTACCCCAAGTGATTGGCGGATAAGAAGGATGGCAAAGTGAACATAAGTATATTTGATATACATGTTATTGATGTGTACTTTACTAGTATTCATAGCAACCCCTCAGTATTTGATACTAGTTCAAGTTGCTAAGATTAGTAACTCGAAACAGGAGTTGCAGAATGAACAAAGACTAGTTAAAGGGCAAGGTGACGATGTGTGTTGGAAGTGGTTCCAAGATTGATATGATCATCATCACACACTCCCTATTCTTTCGGGATTAGTGTTGAAACTAAATAAGTGTTATTTGGTGTTTGCGTTGAGCATGAATATGATTTGATCATGTTAATTGCAATACAGTTATTCATTTAAGTTAGAGAACAATTGTTGTTCTGTTTACATGAATAAAACCTTCTATGGTCATACACACCAATGAAAATAGTTCATTGGATCTCGATCGTAGTGATACACATATTCATAATATTGAAACCAAAAGATGCGAAGTTAATAATGATAGTGCAACCTATTTGTGGCACTGCCGTTTAGGTCATATTGGTGTAAAGCGCATGAAGAAACTCCATGCTGATGGGATTTTGGAATCACTTGATTATGAATCACTTGATGCTTGCGAACCATGCCTCTTGGGCAAGATGACTAAAACGACGTTCTCTGGAACAATGGAGCAAGCAACAGATTTGTTGGAAATCATACATACTGATGTATATGATCCGATGAATATTAAGGCTCGCGACAAGTATCATTATTTTCTAACCTTCACAGATGATTTGAGCAGATATGGGTATATCTACTTGATGAAACATAAGTCTGAAACATTTGAAAAGTTCAAAGAATTTTAGAGTGAAGTGAAAATCATCGTGACAAGAAAATAAGGTTTCTACGATCTGATCGCGGAGACAAATATTTGAGTTACGAGTTTGGTCTTCAATTAAAACAATGTGGAATAGTTTCACAAATTCATGCCACCTGGAACACCACAGCATAATGGTGTGTCCGAACGTCATAACCGTACTTTATTGGATATAGTACAATCTATGATGTTTCTTACCGATTTACCAATATCATTTTGGGATCATGCATTAGAGACAGCTGCATTCACGTTAAAAGGGGCACCATCTAAAGTCCGTTGAGACGACACAAAATGAACTGTGGTTTGGCAAGAAACCAAAGTTGTCGTTTCTTAAAGTTTGGGGTTACGATGCTTATGTGAAAAAGTTTCATCCTGATAAGCTCAAACCCAAATCGGAGAAATGTGTCTTCATAGGTACCCAAAGGAGACTGTTGGGTACACCTTCTATCACAGATCCGAAGGCAAGATATTCGTTGCTGAGAATGGATCCTTTCTAGAGAAGGAGATTCTCTCGAAAGAAGTGAGTGGAAGGAAAGTAGAAAACTTGATAAGGTAATTGTACCTTCTCCCTTATTGGAAAGTAGTTCATCACAGAAATCTGTTCTTGTGACTACTACACCAATTAGTAAGGAAGCTAATGATGATGATCATGTAACTTCAAGATCAAGTTACTACCGAATCTCGTAAGTAAACCAGAGTGAGATCCGCACCAGAGTGGTACGGTAATCCTGTTCTGGAAGTCATGTTACTAGACCATGATGAACTTGCGAACTATGAGGAAGCGATGGTGAGCCCAGATTCCGCAAAATGGTTTGAGGCCATGAAATCTGAGATATGATCCATGTATGAGAACAAAGTATGGACTTTGATGGATTTGCCCGATGATCGGCAAGCCATAGAAAATAAATGGATCTTCAAGAGGAAGACGGACGCTGATAGTAGTGTTACTATCTACAAAGCTAGAATTGTCGAAAAAGGTTTTTCGACAAGTTCAAAGTATTGACTACGATGAGAGTTTCTCACTCGTATCTATGCTTAAGTCTGTCCGAATCATGTTAGCAATTGCCGCATTTTATGAAATCTGGCAAATGGATAAACAAAACTGCATTCCTTAATGGAGAGTTGTATATGATGCAACTAGAAGGTTTTGTCGATCCTGAAGGTGTTAACAAAATATGCAAGCTCCAGCGATCCATCTATGGACTGGTGCAAGCATCTCGGAGTTGGAATATACGCTTTGATAAGTTGATCAAAGCATATAGTTTTATACAGACTTGCGGTGAAGCCTGTATTTACAAGAAAGTGAGTGGGAGCACTACAACATTTCTGATAAGTATATGTAAATGACATATTGTTGATCGGAAATAATGTAGAATTATTCTGCAAAGCATAAAGGAGTGTTTGAAAGGAGTTTTTCAAAGAAAGGACCTCGGTAAAGCTGCTTACATATCGAGCATCAAGATCTATAGAGATAGATCGAGACGCTTGATAAGGTTTTTCAATGAGTACATACCTTGACAAGATTTTGAAGTAGTTCAAAATGGAACAGTCAAAGAAAGAGTTCTTGCCTGTGTTACAAGGTGTGAAATTGAGTAAGACTCAAAGCCCGACCACGGCAGAAGATAGAAAGAGAATGAAAGTCATTCCCTATGCTTTGGCCATAGGTTCTATAAAGTATGCCATGCTGTGTTCCAGACCTATTGTATACCCTACCCTGAGATTGGCACGGGAGTACAATAGTGATCTAGGAGTAGATCACTGGACGGCGGTCAAAATTATCCTTAGTGGAATAAGGATATGTTTCTCGATTATGGAGGTGACAAAAAGGTTCGTCGTAAAGAGTTACGTCGATGCAAGTTTTGACACTGATCCAGATGACTCTAAGTCTCAATCTGGATACATATTGAAAGTGGGAGCAATTAGCTAGAGTAGCTCCATGCAGAGCATTGTTGACATAGAAATTTGCAAAGTACATGCGGATCTGAATGTAGCAGACCCGTTGACTAAGATTCTCTCACAAGCAAAACATGATCACACCTTAGTACTCTTTGGGTGTTAATTACATAGCGATGTAAACTAGATTACTGAATCTAGTAAACCCTTTGGGTGTCAGTCACATAGCGATGTGAACTATGGGTGTTAATCACATGATGATGTGAACTATTGATGTTAATCACATGGTGATGTGATCTAGATTATTGACTCTAGTGCAAGTGGGAGACTGAAGGAAATATGCCCTAGAGGCAATAATAAAGTTATTATTTATTTCCTTATATCATGATAAATGTTTATTATTCATGCTAGAATTGTATTAACTGGAAACATAATACATGTGTGAATACATAGACAAACAGAGTGTCACTAGTATGCCTCTACTTGACTAGCTCATTAATCAAAGATGGTTATGTTTCCTAACCATGAACAAAGAGTTGTTATTTGATTAACGAGATCACATCATTAGTTGAATGATCTGATTGACATGACCCATTCCATTAGCATAGCACCCGATCGTTTAGTATGTTGCTATTGCTTTTATCCATGACTTATACATGTTCCTTTAACTATGAGATTATGCAACTCCCGTTTACCGTAGGAACACTTTGTGTGCTACCAAACGTCACAACGTAACTGGGTGATTATAAAGGTGCTCTACAGGTGTCTCCGAAGGTACATGTTGGGTTGGCGTATTTCGAGATTAGGATTTGTCACTCCGATTGTCGGAGAGGTATCTCTGGGCCCTCTCGGTAATGCACATCACATAAGCCTTGCAAGCATTGCAACTAATGTGTTAGTTGTGAGATGATGTATTACGGAACGAGTAAAGAGACTTGCCGGTAACGAGATTGAACTAGGTATTGGATACCGACGATCGAATCTCGGGCAAGTAACATACCGATGACAAAGGGAACAAATGTATGTTGTTATGCGGTCTGACCGATAAAGATCTTCGTAGAATATGTAGGAGCCAATATGGGCATCCAGGTCCCGCTATTGGTTATTGACCGGAGACGTGTCTTGGTCATGTCTACATTGTTCTCGAACCGTAGGGTCCGCACGCTTAAGGTTTCGATGACAGTTATATTATGAGTTTATGAGTTTTGATGTACCGAAGGAGTTCGGAGTCCCGGATGAGATCGGGGACATGACGAGGAGTCTCGAAATGGTCGAGACGTAAAGATCGATATATTGGACGACTATATTCGGACATCGGAAGGGTTCTGAGTGGTTCGTGTATTTTCGGAGGTACCGGGGAGTTACGGGATTACGGGAGAAGTAATGGGCCTTGATGGGCTTTAGTGGGAAGAGGAAAAAGGCTGCTGCGCCCCCCCTCCCCTCTAGTCCGAATTGGACTAGGGAAAAGGGGGCCGGCCACCTCTCCTTCTCCTCCTATTCCTTCTCCCTTCCTCCCCTTTTGGTGGACTCCTACTAGGACTTGGAGTCCTAGTAGGAATCCTAGTCCTGGCCGCACCTTTGCCTTGGCCGGCCTCCTCCTCCTCCATCCTTTATATACAGGGGCAGGGGGCACCCCATAGACACACAAGTTGATCTACGGATCGTTCCTTAGCCGTGTGCGGTGCCCCCTTCCACCAAATTCTACCTCGGTCATATCGTTGCAGTGCTTAGACGAAGCCCTGCGCCGGTAACACATCAAGATCGTCACCACGCCGTCGTGCTGACGGAACTCTTCCCCGATGCTTTGCTGGATCGGAGCCCGGGGATCGTCATCGAGCTGAACGTGTGCCAAGAACTCGGAGGTGCTGGAGTAACGGTACTTGGATCGGTTGGATCGCGAGGAGAACGTACGACTACTTCCTCTACGTTGCGTCAACGCTTCCGCTTCGGTCTACGAGGGTACGTAGACAACACTCTCCCCTCTCGTTGCTATGCATCACCATGATCTTGCGTGTGCGTAGGAATTTTTTTGAAATTACTACGTTCCCTAACACCGGATAAGATCACAGACATGACGAGGAGTCTCTAAATGATCGAGAGGTAAATATTGATATCTAGGACAATGGTATTTGGACACCGGAGGTGTTTCAGGACGTATCGGGAAGTTATCGGGTCACCTTAAGGGGTTCCGCGCACCCCCGGGAAGTTATGGGCCTTATGGGCCAAAGGATGGGATAGACCAGCCCACTAGGGGATGGTGCGCCCCTCCCATGTTTGGCAGACCCTAAGGGTAAGGAAAGGGGAGGGGTGGCCCTTCTTGCCTTTCCCTCCTTCCTTCCTCCCGCGCTCCAAATAAGGAAAGGGGGTGGGGGCTTGGGAGAGACCCCAAGTAGGACCCCCCCTACTTAGCGCCCCCCTTGGCTGCTCCTACCTCCCTCCCACCTATATATATGTGGGAGGGGGCGCCTAGCACACAATAGACAATTGCCTAGCCGTGTGCGGCGCCCCCTCCACCGTTTACACCCCCGGTCATATTTTCGTAGTGCTTAGGCGAAGCCCTACGAAGATCACTTCACCATCATCGTCACCACGCCGTCATGCTACCGGAAATCATCCACTACCTCGCCGTCTTGCTGGATCAAGAAGGCGGAGGACGTTACCGAGCTGAACGTGTGCTGAACGCGGAGGTGCCGTACGTTCGGTACTCTATCGGTTGGGTTGCGAAGAAAGTTTGACTACATCAACCGCATTGTTAAACGCTTCCGCTTATGATCTACAAGGGTATGTAGACACACTCCCCCCCTCGTAACTATGCATCTCCATGGATAGATCTTGCGTGTGCGTTGTTTTTTTGTTTTCCATGCAACATTTACCAACAGTGGCATCAGAGCGAGGTCTATGCGTAGATGATATGCACGAGTAGAACACAAAGATTTGTGGGCGGTGATAGTCATACTGCTCACCACCAACGTCTTATTTTGATTCGACGGTATTGTGGGATGAAGCGGCCCGGACCAACCTTACATGTCCACACACATGAGACCGGTTCCACCGACTAACATGCAACTAGTTTTGCATAAAGGTGGCTAGCGGGTGTTTGTTTCTCCTACTTTAGTTGAATCAAATTTGACTACGGTCGGTCCTTGAATAAGGTTAAAACAACAAACTTGATGAATCACCATTGTGGTTTTTTGCGTAGGTAAGAACAGTTCTTGCTAGAAGCCCATAGCAGCCACGTAAAACTTGGAACAACAAAGTAGAGGACTTTTAACTTGTTTTTGTAGGGCATGTTGTGATGTGATATGGTCAAGATATGACCTTAGGGTTTTCTCTTTATTGTATGAAGTGCAAACACCATGTAATTGCTCTATCGCTATACGTTAGCAATAGTTGTAGAATCAATAGTTGGCGAGACAACCCCGACGCAACGATGGAGATCAAGTTGTCGAGCCGGTGACGATGGAGATCATGACAATGCTTTGGAGATGGAGATCAAAAGCACAAGATGATGGCCATATCATGTCACATATTTTTGATTGCATGTGATGTTTATCTTTTATGCATCTTATTTTTGCTTAGAACGGCGGTAGCATTATAAGATGATCCATTCACTAAATTTCAAGGTAAAAGGGTTCTCCCCCAGTATGCACCGTTGACAAAGTTCGTCGTTTCGAAGCACCTTGTGATGATCGGGTGAGATAGACTCTACGTTCACATACAAAGGGTGTAAGATAGTTTTGCACATGCAGAATACTTGGGTTAAACTTGACGAGCCTAGCATGTACAGACATGGTATCGGGACACTGGAGACCAAAAGGTCGAACATGAGTCATATAGTAGATAGGATCAACATAGAGATGTTTGATAATCACCAAGTGCAAGGAATCATCGTAGCAATTTCCAAAGGTGGAAGTGATAAGTATGGAGTGTCGAACCCACAAGGAGCTAAAGGTAAGATCAATATTCTCTCAAGCCCTATCTGCCACTGATACGACTCTACGTACACCGAACATTTGCTTCCAACTAGCAACGAGAAATAAAACTACTTTGTGGGTATGAAGTGGATAATTTTGTATGATATTGGAGAGCTAAAATATGAAAGTAGGTGCTGTTATCATAAAGTCACAATATATTACTAAATATTATAAATAGCGAGTGTGGAATAATGGTGGATCGGTGTGCGGAATTGTCCTAGGCAATTGTTAACAAGACCGATAGTCGTCATTGCAATTTCATATGAGGGAGAGGCATAAGCTAACATACTTTCTCTACTTGGATCATATGCACTTATGATTGGAACTCTAGCAAGCATCCGCAACTGCTAAAGATCATTAAGGTAAAACCCAACCATAGCATTAAAGCATGAAGTCCCCTTTATCTCATACGCAACAACCCCCTTACTTGGGTTTATGCTTCTGTCACTCAAGCAACCCACTATAAGCGAATCATGAACGTATTGCAACACCCTACAGCGGGAATCCCTCATGCTTGCGCGACACGGCGGGCACCATAGGACAGCACCAAAATAAAACATACAACTTGTACCAATCTAGATCATCAATCAACCCAAAGACAAAGGATATCTACTCAAAACATCATAGGATAGCAACACATCATTGGATCATAATATGTGGCATAAAGCACCATGTTCAAGTAGGGATTACAGTGGGGTGCGGGAGAGTGGACCGCGTAAAAGAGGTGAGGATGGTGATGATGGTGGTGATGTTGATGAAGACGATCACCGCGGCGATGATTCCCCTCCCGATGGCACTCCGGTGCCACCAAGAGAGATGAGTAGAGGTTCTCCCCCTTGTGCTTCCTCCTCCATGGCCTCCCCCCTAGATGGGGAAAGGTTCTCCCTCTGATCCTTGGCCTTCATGGCGATGATGGCCTCTTAGGGATACTCCTCGATGGCCACCGGTGATGATGGCCCCCTCCGGCAGGGTGCTGGAGAGGGCCTAGATTGATTTCTCGTGGCTACAGAGGCTTGCGGCGGGGGAACTCTCGATCTAGGTTAATTTTCTGAGGTTTCTGTATTTATAGGATTTTTTGGCGTCGGTCTCATGCCAAGGAGGTGCCCGAGCTGTCCATGAGGCAGGCCCACGTGCCCAGGGGGTGGGCGCACCCCCACCCTCGTGGGCAGCTCGGGACTCTTCTGTCCCAACTCCGATGCTTCGTGGTCTTCTTTTGGTCCATAAAAAATCATCCAAAATTGGCACGTCAATTGGACTCCGTTTGGTATTCCTTTTCTGCAAAACTCAAAAACAAAGAGAAAACAGAAATTGGCACTAGGCTCTAGGTTAATAGGTTAGTCCCAAAAATCATATAAAATAGCATATAAATGCATATAAAACATCTAAGATGGATAATATAATAGCATGAATACTTCATAAATTATAGATACGTTGGAGACGTATCAATGTTCACCATTGATGACTACCCCATCTCACGTGATGATCGGACATGGGTTAGTTGATTTGGATCATGTATCACCTAGATAACTTGAGGGATGTTTATTTAAGTGGGAGTTCATTAGTAATTTGATTAATTGAACTTAATTTATCATGAACTTAGTCCTGATAGTATTTGCATATCTATGTTGTAGATCAATGGCCCGTGCTACCGTTCCCCTGAATTGTAACGTGTTCATAGAGAAAGCTAAGTTGAAAGATGATGGTAGCAACTACACGGACTGGTTCAGTAATTTGAGGATTATCCTCCTTGATGCACATAAGAATTATGTCCTTGATGCACCGCTAGGTGATAGGCCTGCTGCAGGAGCTGATGTTATGAAAGTCTGTCAGGCTCGATCTGATGTTTACTCTATAGTTCAGTGTGCCATGCTTTACGGCTTAGAACCGGGACTTCAAAGACGTTTTGAACGTCATGGAGCATATGAGATGTTCCAAGAGTTGAAGTTAATATTTCAAGCAAATGCCCGGGTTGAGAGAAATGAAGTCTCCAACAAGTTCTATAGCTGTAAGATGGAGGAGAATAGTTCTGTCAGTGAACACATACTCAAAGTGTCTGGGTATCATAATCACTTGACTCAACTGGGAGTTGATCTTCCAGTTGATAGTGTTATTGACAGAGTTCTTCAATCACTTCCACCAAGCTACAAAGGCTTCGTGATGAACTATAATATGCAAGGGATGAACAAAACAATTCCCAAGCTCTTCACAATGCTTAAGGCCGCGGAGGTAGAAATCAAGAACGAGCATCAAGTGTTGATGGTTAACAACACCACTAGTTTCAAGAAAAAGGGCAAGGGGAATAAAGGGAACGACAAGAAGAATGGCAAGCAAGTTGCCACTCCCGGGAAGAAGCCCAAAGCTGGACCCAAGCCTGAAACTGAGTGCTTCTACTGCAAAGGGAGTGGTCACTGCAAGCGGAAATGTCCCAAATATTTGGCGGATAGGAAGGATGGCAAAGTGAACAAAGGTATATTTGATATACATGTTATTAATGTGTACCTTACTAATGCTCGTAGCAGCACCTGGGTATTTGATACTGGTTCGGTTGCTCATATTTGTAACTCAAAACAGGAGCTGCTGAATAAACAAAGATTGGCTAAGGACGAGGTGACGATGCACGTCGGGAATGGTTCCAAGGTCGATGTGATCGCCGTCGGCACGCTACCTCTACATCTACCTTCGGGATTAGTTTTATACCTCAATAATTGTTATTTGGTGCCCGCGTTGAGCACGAATATTATATCTGGGTCTTGTTTATTGCGAGACGGCTATTCATTTAAGTCAGAGAATAATGGTTGTTCTATTTATATGAATAATATCTTTTATGGTCATGCACCCTTGAGGAGTGGTCTATTCTTGTTGATCTCGATTGTAGTGATACACATATTCATAATATTGATGCCAAAAAATGCAAAGTTGATAATGATAGTGCAACATATTTTTGGCACCGCCGTTTAGGTCATATTGGTGTAAAGCGCATGAAGAAACTCCATGCTGATGGACTTCTGGAATCACTTGATTATGAATCATTTGATACTTGCGAACCATGCCTCATGGGCAAGATGACTAAAACTCCGTTATCCAGAACAATGGAGCGAGCTAATCAATTATTGAAAATAATATATACCGATGTATGCGTCCGATGAGTGTTGAAGCACGCGGCACATATCATTATTGTCTGACCTTCACAGATGATTTGAGTAGGTATGGGTATATCTACTTGATTAAACACAAGTCTGAAATATTTGAAAAGTTCAAAGAATTTCAAAGTGAAGTGGAGAATCATCGTAACAAGAAAATAAAGTTTCTACGATCTGATTGTGGAGACGAATATTTGATTTGCGAGTTTGGCCATCATATAAAACAATGTGGAATTGTTTCACAACTCACGCCACCTGGAACACCACAACGTAATGGTATGTCCGAATGTCATAACCATACTTTATTAGATATGGTGCGATCTATGATGTCTCTTACCGATTTACCACTATCGTTTTGGGGTTATGCATTAGAGACAACTGCATTCACGTTAAATAGGGCATCGTCTAAATCCGTTGAGATGACACCGTATGAACTGTGGTTTGGCAAGAAACTTAAGATGTCGTTTCTTAAAGTTTGGGGATGCGACGCTTATGTCAAAAGGCTTCAGCCTGACAAGCTTGAACCTAAATCGGAGAAGTGCGTCTTCGTAGGATACCCTAAAGAAACAATTGGGTACACCTTCTACCACAGATCCGAAGGCAAGATCTTTGTTTCTAAGAATGGATCCTTTCTAGAGAAGGAGTTTCTCTCGAAAGAAGTGAGTGGGAGGAAAGTAGAACTTGATGAGGTAATTGTACCTTCTCTCAAATTGGAAAGTAGCACATCACAGAAAACCGTTCCTGTGATGCCTACACCAACTATAGGGGAAGCTAATGATGATCATGAAACTTCAGGTCAAGTTACTACTGAACCTCGTAGGTCGACCAGAGCATGATCCACACGAAAGTGGTATGGTAATCCTTTTCTTGAAGTCATGTTACTAGACCAAGGCGAACCTACGAACTATGAAGAAGCAATGATGAGCCCATATTCCGACAAATGGCTTGAGGCCATGAAATCTGAGATAGGATCCATGTATGGGAACAAAGTGTGGACTTTGGTGGACTTGCCCGATGATCGGCAAGCCATTGAGAATAAATGGATCTTCAAGAAGAGGACTGACGCTGATGGTAATGTTACTGTCTACAAAGCTTGACTTGTCGCGAAAAGTTTTTGCTAAGTTCAAGGGGTTGACTATGGTGAGACATTCTCACCATAGCGATGCTTAACTCCGTCCGAATCATGTTAGCAATTGCCGCATTTTATGATTATGAAATCTGGCAAATGGACGTCAAAACTGCATTCCTGAATGGATTTCTTAAAGAAGAGTTGTATATGATGCAACTAGAAGGTTTTTTCAATCCTAAAGGTGCTAACAAAGTGTGCAAACTCCAGCGATCCATTTATGGACTGGTGCAAGCATCTCGGAGTTGGAATATACACTTTGATGAGGTGATCAAAGCGTATGGTTTTATACAGACTTTCGATGAAGCGTGTATTTACAAGAACGTGAGTGGGAGCTCTGTAGCATTTCTGATATTATATGTAGATGACATATGGTTGATTGGAAATGATATAGAATTTCTGGATAGCATAAAAGGATACTTGAATAAGAGTTTTTCAATGAAAGACCTTGGTGAAGCTGCTAATATATTGGGAATCAAGATCTATAGAGATAGATCGAGACGCTTAATAGGACTTTCACAAAGCACATACCTTGACAAAGTTTTGAAGAAGTTCAAAATGGATCAGTCAAAGAAAGGGTTCTTGCCTATGTTACAAGGTGTGAAATTGAGTCAGACTCAAAGTCCGACCACTTCAGAAGATAGAGAAAAAAATGAAAGTCATTCCCTATGTCTCAGCCATAGGTTCTATCATGTATGCTATGCTGTGTACCAGACCTGATGTGTGCCTTGCCATGAGATTGGCAGGGAGGTACCAAAGTAATCCAGGAGTGGATCACTGGACAGCGGTCAAGAACATCCTGAAGTACCTGAAAAGGACCAAGGATATATTTCTCGTTTATGGAGGTGAGGAAGAGCTCGTCGTAAATGGTTAGTCGATGCTAGCTTCGACACTGATCTGGATGACTCTAAGTCACAAACCGAATATGTATTTATATTGAATGGTGGAAATGTCAGTTGGTGCAATTCCAAGCAGAGCGTCGTGGGGGGATCTACGTGTGAAGCAGAGTACATAGCTACTTCGGAAGTGGGAAATGAAGGAGTCCGGATGAAGGAGGTCATATTCGATCTGGGTGTAATACCTAGTGCATCGGGTCCAATGAAAATCTTTTGTGACAATACTGGAGCAATTGCCTTGGCAAAGGAATCCAGTTTTCAGAAGAGAACCAAACACATCAAGAGATGCTTCGTCAATGATGGATACATAGAAATTCGCAAGATACATACGGATCTGAGTATAGCAGACCTATTGACTAAGCCTCTTCCACGAGCAAAACATGATCAACACCAAGACTCCATGGGTGTTAGATTCATTACAATGTAATCTAGATTATTGACTCTAGTGCAAGTGGGAGACTGAAGGAAATATGCCCTAGAGGCAATAATAAAGTTATTATTTTATATTTCCTTATTCATAATAAAGGTTTATTATTCATGCTAGAATTGTATTGATCGGAAACTTAAATACATGTGTGAGTACATAAACAAATACCGTGTCCCGAGTAAGCCTCTACTAGACTAGCTCATTGATCAAAGATGGTTAAGGTTTCCTAACCATGGACATGTGTTGTCATTTGATAACGGGATCACATCATTAGGAGAATGATGTGATGGACAAGACCCATCTGTAAGCTTAGCATAATGATCGTTCAGTTTATTGCTATTGCTTTCATGTCAAATACATATTTCTTCGACTATGAGATTATGCAACTCCCGGATATCGGAGGAATACCTTGTGTTCTATCAAACGTCACAACGTAACTAGGTGATCATAAAGATGCTCTACAGGTACCTCCGAAGGTGTTTGTTGAGTTGGCATAGGTCGGGATTAGGATTTGTCACTTCGAGTATCGGAGAGGTATCTCTGGGCCCTCTCGGTAATACACATCATAAGCTTGCAAGCAAATGACTAAGGAGTTAGTCACGAGGTGATGTATTACAAAACGAGTAAAGAGACTTGCCGGTAACGAGATTGAACTAGGTATGAAGATACCGACGATCGAATCTCAGACAAGTAACATACCGATGGACAAAGGGAATTACATATGTTTTCATAACGGTTCGACCGATAAAGATCTTCGTAGAATATGTAGGAGCCAATATGGGCATCCAGGTTCCGCTATTGGTTATTGAACGAAGAGGTGTCTCGGTCATGTCTACATAATTCTCGAACCCTTAGGGTCCGCATGCTTAACGTTCGTTGACGATATAGTGTTATATGAGTTATATGATTTGGTGATTGAATGTTTTTTGGAGTCCCGGATGAGATTACGGACATGGCGAGGAGTCTCGAAATGATCGAGAGGTAAAGGTTGATATATAGGACGATGGTATTTGGACACCGTAAGTGTTTCGGGACGTATCGGGAAGTTATCGTGTCACCGGAAGGGGTTCCGGGCATTCCCCGGGAAGTTATGGGCCTTATGGGCCAAAGGAGGGGACAGTCCAGCCCACTAGGGGGCTGGTGCGCCCCTCCCATGGCTGGCCGGCTCTAAGGGGAAGGAAAGGGGAGGGGTGGCCGCCTAGCACACAACAGACAATTGCCTAGCCGTGTGCGGCGCCCCCCCTCCACCCTTTACACCCCGGTCATATTTTCGTAGTGCTTAGGCGAAGCCCTGCGAAGATCACTTCACCATCACCTTCACCACGTCGTCGTGCTGCCGGAACTCATCTACTACCTCGCCGTCTTGATGGATCAAGAAGGCGGAGGACGTCACTGAGTTGAACATGTGCTGAACGCGGAGGTGTCGTACGTTCGGTACTCGATCGGTTGGATCGCGAAAAAGTTTGACTACATCAACCGTGTTGTTAAACGCTTTCGCTTACGGTCTATGAGGATACATAGACACACTCTCCCCCTCGTTGCTATGCATCTCCACGGATAGATCTTGCGTGTGTGTAGAATTTTTTTGTTTTCCACGCAACGTTTCTCAACAGTAATATGGTCTCGACGTTGGGTTTATTTCCAACAGTGATGCATATGGTCCGCATGGTTGGCTCTTTGAGAGCACCATGTAGCAGTGGTGGCTAGGTATCTTGGTCATGTAGGTCGCAAGAGGTATAGCGGCTACTGGCTCGAGCGTGCTCTGTCATGTGTCCCGATCTAGATCTGGGGATCTAAACTCGCAGCGCTTGTCCCAGTGTTCTCGTGGTGACACAAAGGAGTTGGTGGGCGAAAGCTCCGCGCTTTGTTGCTGATGACGATGGCGCTCGCGGTCGTCGCTCTCTTCTTGAATACGTCGTCGCGGTGCTCCTCTCTGTGTCTGGGTTCTGGATGAAAAGCTTTGTCTGTTGTGGACTTGGCAGTGACAAGGCTTTGCGTTGGCCTCCCTCTTGTGGGCGGTGTCGTGGAGCTTAGGTGTACTAGGGATCTAGGGCGTAGCGTGACATTATAATTAGATCTTCTTGTGTTATCTATTTGTAGCATAGTCGCTTGCGTCATGCGCGATCCGATCTTTATAAGTTGGCTACATCATCTCTTGTATCGTTCACCGTATACTTTGCTCGGTTGTTGCTTTATATATAAAGTCAGACGCTGTTTAGAGAGAGAGAATGATAAAACGGGTGCAAAGTGCATGTGAAAGTGGCTACGTGGCTGCATACTTGGCAATCGTCTCGTTTTGTTCGAATGATCACTAAGGAGCTGTTTGTTTGTGTACTATCCTCTATCCATGTCACTCCACAAGTCAGATTTTTGTTGTTGAGAAAACCCACAAGTTAGATAAACTAGACCAGATTGGTCACATCATTGCCACCCTTGTGGTAATTAGTTTTTACTTCGATCTAGGTCCAAGATGTCACTGCCCCGGAAAATTCTGGCAAGCGTGGCGACAGTTTTGATTACTTAACCTTATGCATGTTTGGCTAAACAGGATGAAAAAAAATGGACATTCACTTTTGCTTTCGAGCTGATATGCCTTGTATGAACAGTAAAATAAAGAAAGAGTTAAAAATTCAAACAAATCTTTTTTTATAAAAAGAAATGTTTCTGTCTTCCCCGTACTGCAAATATTCGTGGAAAAATACGTTTCTGTCTTCTACATACTTGGAAAAATATGTGTGCTAATAAAAATATCCTTTGAACATATTTTGTTTTTTCTAGATCCTAACACATGTCCTTTCCGATTTTTTTTGCAAATGTAGAATACATCAGCCTGTAAGGGTCTAGGGTGAACTTCTGTCGTGCCGATGGTGCGGCGTCCTTTGAGCTAGGAAGAGAGGCAGGGGTCCTCTTCGGCGATGGAAACGGCCGGGTTGTAGGTTCGGTGTTCCTTATGGAGTGTCCAAGTTCTCGGCCCAAGTGCGGTTGAGCCTTGCCTTGGTCTAGCATGGTTCCTTTGGTGCTGCTGTGCTCGTGGATGACAACTTTGATGATGCTAGTGGGGTTTCTTTTTCTATCTTTAGAGTGTTGGTTATGTCGTGGCATGTTTGTTGTGTGTAGGCACTATGTATTTACCATTTTATTTTCTTGCTTGTTGTAAGCGCGGCGATATAATTTCTGGTCGGTTGATGGTTTTGTTAATTTAAAGCCAGGTTCTTCTTGAGTCTTCGTTCTATAAAAACCCTCATATTTTAAAATTTTGGAACTATTTTTATTTTACTACTCACTCAGGATCATGTGCTCACAGAGCCAAAATGTTGCCCTGTTTTATTTTTTCATTCTTTTGCAGGGAGCTAAAATGTTGCCCCCCCCATGGATAGTGGCATCCTTGGGCATGGATGGTTGGTATTCCACGATCCCAGTTATGGAAGTCCACAAGGTGAGGAGGCGTCGTCATAAGGATGTTTTCCTTAAGCTTGATTTCCAAAAGGCTTATGAACACATCGATTGGTCGTTTCTGTGGTTGGTGCTTGAGCGTGGGGGTTCGATGACCGGTGGTGTTTGGATCATGCAGTTAGTTCGGAGTGGAAGCACGATGATTAATATAAATGAGGAGGTGGGACCCTTCTTCAGGTCGCCCAAGGGTGAGGCAGAGGGACCCTATTTCCCCTTTCTTATCCAACCTCGCGGTCGACGCCCTCATGACCATCCTGGATAAACCTAGGATGGCCAGCCACCTCTCTGGCATGGCTGGACTCCTGATTCCTGTGGGTGGTTTCATGCATCTTCAATATGCGGATGATATAATGATTATGGTGGAGGGCTTGAACCTTGGCATTGTCAATCTTAAGTTCCTCCTTCTATGGTTTGAGGCCATGTCGGGTCTTAAGATCAACTTTGACAAGAGAGAGGTTATGGTATTATGATACTCTGAGGCTGAGCAACAACGGATTGCACACAACCTGAATTACAATTTGTCCTCCTTTCCCATAACATATTTAGGGATGTTGTGTCTGACTCGAGGGTTCTGTTGAGTGAGTTTGACTCACTTATGGGGAGGGTCACGTCTCAGGCAGAACCTTGGTACAACTGTTTTACTTCGAAAGGAAGTAAGTCAGTCTTGATTGACTCTAACCTCTCCAGCCTCCCCATATAAATGATTGGGTTGTATATATTTCTGGAGGTTGTGCATAACTCTTTTGATAAAGATGTATCCTGGTTCTTCTAGCAGGCGGCGAACGGCTAACAAAATACCATGTGATGAAGTGGGATGACATTTGTATGCCAAAGGAACTGGGAGGGTTACACATCCTTGCTTCCCATCGCATGAACGTGGCCCTCATGTTGTGTTGGGTCTGGTGGATCATTTGAGGGGAGTGGGGATTTGTGGCTGCAACTTCTTTAGGCTAGGTGGGGCGAGACCCTCCTTGCTTGCTTGTGCATGGATGGATCCTAGTTCTGGAAGTCCATCCAACGAATCAAGCAGGAATCCGCCTAGGGGTTTCCTTCTCTATCGACAATGGAGAAGGAAATCTATTCTGGCTTGATCCATGAGTTGGGGTTGTCCTGCTATTTCCGGAATTCCCAAACTTGTATGCCATCTGTGCGGATCTGATGGTGTTGGTCTCGGCAGCTGCTTTGAATGGCCATTGGAACATATTGTTCTGACGGTCATTTGGATAGGCGGAGATAGTAGAGTGGGTGCTTGCAGAATATCTGGGCACCGTATCTTGAAGTCTCTCACCTTCGGGTGTTGTCTTCATTGGCTTGGATACCATGCTTTGTGTCGTACGTAGGCTGACTATTCCTTGGACTTCTCCTCTTTGGAAAGCCCCTCTGCCCTTGAGGATCAAGATTTTTGTGCGGCAATTATTGGGGGACCGACTCCCATCTGGGACGGAGGTACTCAAGAGACACGACCCTGGTAATGGCTTGTGTCCCCTCTGTGAAGTCCCGGAGATAGGTTTCCACATCCTCTTCTCTTGCACAGCTGTAAGAGTTCTCTATAGTTTTGTCCGTAAGGCTCTAGGGCCTGGCTGGAGGCCTTGGACCTAGCAGGATTCCTTGAAACTAGGGCCAAGTAGACATGGCGGCAACGATGCCTATTCTGGCTTGTATTTGTGGCGTTCGCTTGGACGTCATGGACGACGCGTAATAAAATGATCATTGAGAGGGTCTTTCCTCGACGTGCCTCTCACTCGTTTTTCAAATTCCTTGCTTTGTTGCAGCAGTGGCACCCGTATCTAGGCAGCGTGGCCGCGAGCGCCTAGGACTTATGATGGATGCACTACATGCTACCTGTCGGAGTAAATGACCACGGGTAGCCTAGCCGGCTCCCCCTGGCACTTCAGATAAATTACAAGCCATTCCAGCCTTCAAGACCCAAGGCGTGGGGCCGCCTTCCTCCAGCCGGCTCCCTCTCAGGCCGGCTGGACGAAGGCTGCCCGGGCCCAAAATCTCTCAAAAGAAACCACGAGAGGGCCGGCTCCAAGAAGCCGGACAGGAGAGGGCCGACTCCCAAGAAGCCGGCGCCCAACAGGCGGCCAAGACCGTGCCCTCAAAATCTGCACCA
Organism: Aegilops umbellulata; assembly: GCA_032464435.1. Taxonomy (NCBI): domain Eukaryota; kingdom Viridiplantae; phylum Streptophyta; class Magnoliopsida; order Poales; family Poaceae; genus Aegilops; species Aegilops umbellulata. Next base: position 278,296,700 of record CP136056.1, on the reverse strand, counting down.
GCGTAACGGCGATAAGACGGGGCATGGCTACAGTGAAGCCTGCCACCTCTGAATCCCAGGACGCGCATGGCCACAGTGCGCCGTACGGGGTGGCCATCACCCATCCGGCGCAGCATTGTTGCCATATTGACCATGACGTCACCCACGGCGAGCTGTCAGTACGACCCAAGGGCAGCGGGCCCCAACCGACAAGAAGACACCCGAAGGCGGCCAGGCCTCCCACAGTCGGCCTGGGGTGTATCCGACTATCAGTAGCCGGCTGGCCCCTTCCCTTGAGGTACGCGCCTCATTAAGAAGACAAGACGGGATAAGACTACAGTGATATGCCGCCCAGCGGTGGCGCTGAGGCCATGCTTACCATGACGGAGCCCACGTCACCTGAGGTATGGCAATAGTAACCAGCCCCCGACAAGAGCCCCAAGCGGTGGGGAAGGCCGGCAGTCAGCGGGCCCACCTGTCGGCGGGCCCCAACGGTCGGCAAGCACAGACACAGACAGCTAGGGCCCATGCCCAGCTGAATTACCATTGTACCCCTGGGGGGTAGGCCTATATAAACCCACCCAGGGCGCCCATGCAAGAGAGATTTTTTTCCTTTAGGAGTTTTAGACAACGCAGCGAGGGAGGAAGAAACCTAGCCTTGCCCTTCTTCCTCCCCCCGAACAGCTCAAGGAGCCTCTTGTAGCTACTTGTTGATCTAGTGACCATGCGGAGACCCCGCAGAGCAGCAGTAGGGGTGTTATCTCCACGGAGAGCCCCGAAGCTAGGTAAGATTCGCCGGCGTGCATGTCTTCGCCTTATCCCGTTTCCAGGCACCGACGACGTCTTATTGGCTCCCACAATGATAAGCCACCCGTTGGCATATGTCGCACCAACCACCCAACATTTGGCGCCCACCGTGGGGCCAGGTGCACCGTCGTACGGAGACCTACTCTGGACGGGAACCCTCTTCCTTCCCAGCGAGCGCAGCCAGCCCGGCTCGCCCGATGGCGCTTGCCCCAACGCGCTGCAAGGCGTCGCAGACGCCTGCGCGGCGAGCTGCCTCGCCGATCTTCTCGAGGAAGCTCGCGTCTCCGATGAGCCCGCATCCGATACGGGCACAGGCTGTCCCGAGAGCCACCTCGTCAGCCTCCTCGACCAGCTCCACGTCTCCAGCGAGCTTGCTGCGGACTTGGAGTCAGTTGGCTCCACCGACCCGATGCTTGTCGACTCTGACAAAGCATCACTTGACGCCTTCCCCACCAACGTAGTCATCATCAACGACCCTCTTCCTCAAGCTGACAGCAGCGGCAGCGCCATCACCGAGGTACTGGTCATTAGCCACGGCGCCGTCTCTGGCGAAAACACCCACGATGCCTTGCAGGCGGCACTGCACGACTTGTCCGCTCCCATCCCGGCCGATGCCGACGCCGAAACACTGGAGGCACGCCGCCTCGCCCTCGTTGCGGAGGGCCAGAAGCTGGCTTCCATGAGATGCCTCACCGAGGCTCACCAGCGCGAAGTTGAACGCGCCGCCTTCGGCACGCCGCCTCCCGACGGGCCTAGCCGTGTCGGCATCGTCAAGAAACGCGGTGCGGCTATCGCCGACATGCTGGGAGCGGACCGCCCGGTCTATGCCACGCCCCTCGAGAACCTACGCGCCGCCCAGGCGGCCGTAGACGAGCTGGATAGACTGGGGCCCAACGAGCTCCCCTACATGACCAGATGCATCCAGCAGCTTATCGACGTGGCCGCAGAGCGGCATGAAGACGGCGTCCGCGCTGAAAGTCCTGCCCCGCGCCAAGAGCACGATGCGACGTCTCGAACGCCGACTGCAGGCAACACCCATGCAAGAAAAGCAAAGGAGCCGGCTGCCAGTCGCAGCCGGACTCGAATCTCCATCGAGCACGATGTAGAAGGCCGTCCCCGAGCCGTCACGCATCCGACTCTTAGTCGCTGCCTGGGCCGCCGCGAAGGAGTCGGCGAGAATGACGCCCGCCACCGGATCGACCGCCTAGCGCGATCCCTGGCCCTGGGGGAAGAAGATGATGTCAGCCCGCCTTCCTTCGGCCCCCGCATCCGCGACGAGCCCTTCCCCAAAGGGTTCTCGCTCCCAAGAGACACACCCAAGTATAACGGCTCCATAAATCCGGAAGATTGGTTGATCGACTACTCCACTGCAGTTCGCATAGCAAACGGCAACAGGCGCGTTGCCGTGAAGTATGTCCCCCTCATGCTCCAAGGCACGGTGCGTACCTGGCTCAACAGCCTCAAGCCGTACAGCATCAATAGCTGGCTAGACTTCACAGAAGGCTTCGTCCGCAACTTCACCAGCACCTACAAGCGGGCTCCCAAGCCCCGACAGCTCTCCTTGTGTGTCCAAGGGCCCAATGAGTCGACTCGCGATTACCTCACACATTGGGCCGAGCTCCGCAATTCCTGCGAGGGGGTGCATGAGGTTCAAGCCATAGAATACTTCACCGCTGGGTGCCGAGAAGGCACCCTCCTCAAGCACCGACTCCTCTGCGACGAGCCGACTACCCTCGACGAGCTGCTGGTCATAGCAGATAAATACGCCACGGCCGACTCCTCCATGAAGACCGAGCTCCGAGTAGACGCCTCTGGGAAAGTGCTCGCCCCGGGTCCCAAGACGCCGGCTGGGGACTCCAGCCGACGCCCGTACCATAATGACCACAAGCGCAAGGGTCCCGCGCCGCCTTCCTCCAGTCGGCAGGTAGCAACAGTCGAAGACAAACCACCTGAAGGGCGGCCCGCGCCCAAGAAGCCGAAGGGCGGCAGGCCGGCTTAGCAACCGGTTTTCTCCTACGAGCAAGCACTTGACGCCCCCTGCAAGTTCCACAGCGGCGCAAAGCCCTCCAACCACATGACCCGGAAGTGCCACTGGCTCAAGCGAATCTCCAAGGGCGACGGGATAGTGCCGCCTCCGCCTGCCGGTCAGCCGCCCCCGGCCCCTCAGCAGCCGGCCGCTCGACCAGCAGTCGGAGCCATTCAAGACGAGTTCCCCGACGAACATGCCGCCTACGTCGTCTTTACAAGCCAACCAGAAGATCGGCGTAGCCGGCACCTACAGCATCAAGAAGTCAATGCAGTCGTCTCCAGCAATCCCGAGTTCATGCACTGGTCAGAAAGGCCGATCAGCTGGAGCCGGGCCGATCACCCGGAGGTGATGCCGTCCCCCGGCTCTTATGCATTGGTCTTAGACGCCACCCTCGCAACAGAAAGGCGAGCTGCCCGGCTCTCCCGCGTGCTGATAGATGGCGGAAGTAGCATCAACATACTGTACCGCGACACCATGGAGAAGCTAAGCATCAAGACAAAGCAGCTCATGCCCTGTCGGACCGTGTTCCATGGCATTGTGCCTGGCCTGTCCTGTTCCCCAATCAGCAAGATCAAGATAGACGTCCTCTTTGGGGACAAGGATCATTTCCACCGAGAAGCAGTGTGGTTTGAAGTAGTGGATCTGGAGAGCCCTTACCACGCATTGCTTGGTTGACCTGCCCTGGCCAAGTTCATGGCTGTGCCTCACTATGCCTACCTCAAGATGAAGATACCAAGTTCAAAGGGCATCATCACCATAACCTGAGATTACAAGAAATCTGCCGAGTGTGCGGCAGCTAGCAGCCGGCTGGCCGAGTCCCTCGTTATTGCCGAAGAAAAGAAGATGTTGGATCGAGTCGTGGCCATGGCTGGCAAGCAGCCGGCCCTGTCCCCCGATCCCAAGGAGTGTGAAGCTCAAGGTTCTTTCCAGACGGCCAAAGAAACCAAGAAGATACCTCTCGACCCAGAGCACCCAGAAAGGTTTGCCACCATTGGGGCAAATCTGGACAACAAATAGGAAGGCGAGCTCGTCGATTTCCTCCGTGAGAATCGGGACATCTTTGCATGGTCCCCCAAGGACATGCCGGGTGTTCCGAAGGAATTCGCCGAGGACAAGCTACACATCCGAGAAGGTGCAAAATCAGTCAAACAGCCCCTCCGCCGACTGTCAGAAGAGAAGAGAAGGATTGTAGGGGAAGAGATAGCTCGGCTCCTGGCGGCTGGCTTCATCATGGAGGTTTTCTTCCCAGAATGGCTTGCCAACCCAGTCCTCATACTGAAGAAGAATAACAAGTGGCGAATGTGTATAGACTACACAAGCCTCAATAAGGCCTGCCCCAAAGATCCCTTCGCCCTGCCAAGGATTGACCAAGTGATAGACTCCACAGCCGGATGCAAGCTGTTGAGCTTCTTGGATGCTTACTCGGGCTACCACCAGATGAAGTTGGATCCAGCCGACCGCCTGAAGACCGCCTTCATCACACCATTCGGAGCTTTCTGCTACCTGACTATGACATTCAGCTTGAGAAATGCCGGTGCCACTTTTCAGCGTTGCATGCAGAAATGCCTCCTCAAGCAGCTCGACAGAAATGCCCACATCTATGTAGACGATATTGTGGTGAAGACGGAGAAGCGCGGCACTTTGCTGGAAGACCTCAGAGAGACATTCGAAAACTTGCACCGGTTTCAGATCAAGCTCAACCCCGAGAAATGCGTGTTCGGCGTACCAGCTGGCTAGCCTCTAGGCTTCCTGGTCTCCGAACGCGGCATCGAGTGCAACCCAGTGAAAATCAAGGCCATAGAGAGAATGGAGATTCCCACCAAGTTACGAGACGTCCAGAAGTTCACCGGATGCCTGGCTTCCCTGAACCGCTTCATCAGCCGGCTCGGAGAAAAGGCTCTCCCCCTCTACCGACTCATGAAGAAGTCCACTCACTTCAAGTGAAACGACCAAGCAGACCAAGCTTTCCACGAGCTAAAGAAGATACTGACCACGCCGCCTGTCTTGGCGGCACCAACTGAGAAAGAGCCCATGCTCCTTTACATTGCCGCCACTAGCCAGGTGGTCAGCACGAACAAGGCCGAGCTCAGCCAGTCCAGAGGCCGATATACTATTTAAGCGAAGTACCGTCCGCCTCAAAACAGAACTACCCACACTACCAGAAGATGTGCTATGGTGTGTACTTCGCCGCCAAGAAGCTCAAGCCCTACTTGTTGGGGAACGTAGTAATTTTAAAAAATTTCCTACGCACACGCAAGATCATGGTGATGCATAGCAACGAGAAGGGAGAGTGTCGTCTACGTACCCTCGTAGACCGAAGCGGAAGCGTTGACTCAACATAGAGGAAGTAGTCGTACGTTCTCCTCGCGATCCGACCGATCCAAGTACCGTTACTCCGGCACCTCCGAGTTCTTGGCACACGTTCAGCTCGATGACGATCCCCGGGCTCCGATCCAGCAAAGCGTCGGGGAAGAGTTCCGTCAGCACGACGGCGTGGTGACGATCTTGATGTGTTACCGGCGCAGAGCTTCGCCTAAGCACTACAACGATATTACCGAGGTGGAATTTGGTGGAAGGGGGCACCGCACACGGCTAAGGAACGATCCGTATATCAACTTGTGTGTCTATGGGGTGCCCCCTGCCCCTGTATATAAAGGATGGAGGAGGAGGAGGCCGGCCAAGGCAAAAGGTGCGGCCAGGATATGGAGTCCTACTAGGACTCCAAGTCCTAGTAGGAGTCCACCAAAAGGGGAGGAAGGGAGAAGGAATAGGAGGAGAAGGAGAGGTGGCCGGCCCCCTTTTCCCTAGTCCAATTCGGACCAGAGGGGAGGGGGGGGCGCAGCAGCCTTTTTCCTTTTCCCACTAAAGCCCATCAAGGCCCATTACTTCTCCCGTAATCCCGTAACTCCCCGGTACCTCCGAAAATACCCGAACCATTCAGAACCCTTCCGATGTCCGAATATAGTCGTCCAATATATCGATCTTTACGTCTCGACCATTTCGAGACTCCTCGTCATGTCCCCGATCTCATCCGGGACTCCGAACTCCTTCGGTACATCAAAACTCTTAAACTCATAATATAACTGTCATTGAAACCTTAAGCGTGCGGACCCTACGGTTCGAGAACAATGTAGACATGACCGAGACACGTCTCCGGTCAATAACCAATAGCGGGACCTGGATGCCCATATTGGCTCCTACATATTCTACGAAGATCTTTATCGGTCAGACCGCATAACAACATACGTTTGTTCCCTTTGTCATCGGTATGTTACTTGCCCGAGATTCGATCGTCGGTATCCAATACCTAGTTCAATCTCGTTACCGGCAAGTCTCTTTACTCGTTACGTAATACATCATCTCACAACTAACACATTAGTTGCAATGCTTGCAAGGCTTATGTGATGTGCATTACCGAGAGGGCCCAGAGATACCTCTCCGACAATCGGAGTGACAAATCCTAATCTCGAAATACGCCAACCCAACATGTACCTTCGGAGACACCTGTAGAGCACCTTTATAATCACCCAGTTATGTTGTGACGTTTGGTAGCACACAAAGTGTTCCTACGGTAAACGGGAGTTGCATAATCTCATAGTTAAAGGAACATGTATAAGTCATGGATAAAAGCAATAGCAACATACTAAACGATCGGGTGCTAAGCTAATGGAATGGGTCATGTCAATCAGATCATTCAACTAATGATGTGACCTCATTAATCAAATAACAACTCCTTGTTCATGGTTAGGAAACATAACCATCTTTGATTAATGAGCTAGTCAAGTAGAGGCATACCAGTGACACTCTGTTTTTCTATGTATTCACACATGTATTATGTTTCCTGTTAATACAATTCTAGCATGAATAATAAACATTTATCATGAATTAAGGAAATAAATAATAACTTTATTATTGCCTCTAGGGCATATTTCCTTCAGTCTCCCACTTGCACTAGAGTCAATAATCTAGTTCACATCGCCATGTGATTTACTAGCAATAGTTCACATCATCATGTGATTAACACCCATAGTTCACATCGATATGTGACCAACACCCAAAGGGTTTACTAGAGTCAGTAATCTAGTTCACATCGCTATGTGATTAACACCCAAAGAGTACTAAGGTGTGATCATGTTTTGCTTGTGAGATAATTTTAGTCAACGGGTCTGTCACATACAGATCCGTAAGTATTTTGCGAATTCTATGTCTACAATACTCCGCACAGAGCTACTCTAGCTAATTGCTTCCACTTTCAATATGTATCTAGATCGAGACTTAGAGTCATCCAGATCAGTGTCAAAATTTGTATCGACGTAACCCTTTACGGCGAACCTTTCTGTCACGTCCATAATCGAGAAACATATCCTTATTCCACTAAGGATAATTTTGACCGCTGTCCAGTGATCTACTCCTAGATCACTATTGTATTCCCTTGCCAAACTCAGTGTAGGGTATACAATAGATCTGGTACACAGTATGGCATACTTTATAGAACCTATGGCCAAGGCATAGGGAATGACTTTCATTCTCTTTCTATCTTCTGCCGTGGTCGAGTTTTGAGTCTTTACTCAACTTCATACCTTGTAACACAGGAAAGAACTCTTTCTTTGACTGTTCCATTTTGAACTTCTTCAAAATCTTGTCAAGGTATGTACTCTTTGAAAAAACTTATCAAGTGTCTTGATCTATCTCTATAGATCTTGATACTCAATATGTAAGCAGCTTCACCGAGGTCCTTCTTCGAAAAACTCCTTTCAAATACTCCTTTATGCTTTACAGAATAATTCTACATTATTTCCGATCAATAATATGTCATTTACATATACTTATCAGAAATGTTGTAGTGCTCCCACTCACTTTCTTGTAAATACAGGCTTCACCGCAAGTCTGTATAAAACTATATGCTTTGATCAACTTATCAAAGCGTATATTCCAACTCCGAGATGCTTGCACCAGTCCATAGATGGATCGCTGGAGCTTGCATATTTTGTTAACACCTTCAGGATCGACAAAACCTTCTAGTTGCATCGTATACAACTCTTATTTAATAAATCCATTAAGGAATGTAGTTTTGTTTATCCATTTGCCGGATTTCATAAAATGCGGCAATTGCTAACATGATTCGGACAGACTTAAGCATAGATACGAGTGAGAAACTCTCATCGTAGTCAACACCTTGAACTTGTTGAAAACCTTTTGCGACAATTCTAGCTTTGTAGATAGTAACACTACTATCAGTGTCCGTCTTCCTCTTCAAGATCCATTTATTTTCTTTGGCTTGCCGATCATCGGGCAAATCCATCAAAGTCCATACTTTGTTCTCATACATGGATCATATCTCAGATTTCATGGCCTCTAACCATTTCGCAGAATCTGGGCTCATCATCGCTTCCTCATAGTTCGCAAGTTCGTCATGGTCTAGTAACATGACTTCCAGAACAGGATTACCGTACCACTCTGGTGCGGATCTCACTCTAGTTTACTTACGAGATTCGGTAGTAACTTGATCTTGAAGTTACATGATCATCATCATTAGCTTCCTTACTAATTGGTGTAGTAGTCACAAGAACAGATTTCTGTGATGAACTACTTTCCAATAAGGGAGAAGGTACAATTACCTTATCAAGTTTTCTACTTTCCTCCCACTCACTTCTTTCGAGAGAATCTCCTTCTCTAGAAAGGATCCATTCTCAGCAACGAATATCTTGCCTTCGGATCTGTGATAGAAGGTGTACCCAACAGTCTCCTTTGGGTACCTATGAAGACACATTTCTCCGATTTGGGTTTGAGCTTATCAGGATGAAACTTTTTCACATAAGCATCGTAATCCCAAACTTTAAGAAATGACAACTTTGGTTTCTTGCCAAACCACAGTTTATTTTGTGTCGTCTCAACGGACTTTAGATTGTGCCCCTTTTAACGTGAATGCAGCTGTCTCTAATGCATGATCCCAAAACGATATTGGTAAATCGGTAAGAAACATCATAGACTGTACTATATCTAATAAAGTACGGTTATGATGTTCGGACGCACCATTATGCTGCGGTGTTCCAGGTGGCATGAGTTTGTGAAACTATTCCACATTGTTTTAATTGAAGACCAAACTCGTAACTCAAATATTCGTCTCCGCGATCAGATCGTAGAAATCTTATTTTCTTGTCACGATGATTTTCCACATCACTCTAAAATTCTTTGAACTTTTCAAATGTTTTAGACTTATGTTTCATCAAGTAGATATACCCATATCTGCTCAAATCATCTGTGAAGGTTAGAAAATAATGATACTTGTCGCGAGCCTTAATATTCATCGGACCATATACATCAGTATGTATGATTTCCAACAAATCTGTTGCTTGCTCCATTGTTCCGGAGAACGGCGTTTTAGTCATCTTGCCCAAGAGGCATGGTTCGCAAGCATCAAGTGATTCATAATCAAGTGATTCCAAAATCCCATCAGCATGGAGTTTCTTCATGCGCTTTACACCAATATGACCTAAACGGCAGTGCCACAAATAGGTTGCACTATCATTATTAACTTCGCATCTTTTGGTTTCAATATTATGAATATTTGTATCACTACGATCGAGATCCAATGAACTATTTTCATTGGTGTGTATGACCATAGAAGGTTTTATTCATGTAAACAGAACAACAATTGTTCTCTAACTTAAATGTATAACTGTATTGCAATTAACATGATCAAATCATATTCATGCTCAACGCAAACACCAAATAACACTTATTTAGTTTCAATACTAATCCCGAAAGTATAGGGAGTGTGTGATGATGATCATATCAATCTTGGAACCACTTCCAACACACATCGTCACTTTGCCCTTTAACTAGTCTTTGTTCATTCTGCAACTCCCGTTTCGAGTTACTAATCTTAGCAACTTGAACTAGTACCAAATACTGAGGGGTTGCTATGAATACTAGTAAAGTACACATCAATAACATGTATATCAAATATACTTATGTTCACTTTGCCATCCTTCTTATCCGCCAATCACTTGGGGTAGTTCCGCTTCTAGTGACCAGTCCCTTTGCAGTAGAAGCACTTAGTCTCAGGCTTAGGACCAGACTTGGGCTTTTTCACTTGAGCAGCAACTTGCTTGCCGTTCTTCTTGAAGTTCCCCTTCTTTCCTTTTGCCCTTTTCTTGAAACTAGTGATCTTGTCAACCATCAACACTTGATGTTTTTCTTTGATTTCTACCTTCGCCAATTTTAGCATCGCGAAGAGCTTGGGAATATTTTCCGTTATCCCTTGCATATTATAGTTCATCACGAAGTTCTACTAACTTGGTGATGGTGACTAGAGAATTCTGTCAATCACTATCTTATCTGGAAGATTAACTCCCACTTGATTCAAGCGATTGTAGTACCCAGACAATCTGAGCACATGCTCACTAGTTGAGCGATTCTCCTCCATCTTTTTAGCTATAGAACTTGTTGGAGACTTCATATCTCTCAACTCGGGTATTTGCTTGAAATATTAACTTCAACTCCTGGAACATCTTGTATGGTCCATGACGTTCAAAACGTCTTTGAAGTCCCGATTCTAAGCCGTTTAAGCATGGTGCACTAAACTATTAAGTAGTCATCATATTGAGCTAGCATAACGTTCATAACGTCTGCATCTGCTCCTGCAATAGGTCCGTCACCTAGCGGTGCATCAAGGACATAATTCTTCTGTGCAGCAATGAGGATAAACCTCAGATCACGGATCCAATCCGCATCATTGCTACTAACATTTTTCAACACAATTTTCTCTAGGAACATATCAAAATAAACACAGGGAAGCAACAATGCGAGCTATTGATCTACAACATAGATATGCTAATACTACCAGGACTAAGTTCATGATAAATTAAAGTTCAATTAATCATATTACTTAAGAACTCCCACTTAGATAGACATCCCTCTAATCTTCTAAGTGATCACGTGATCCAAATCAACTAAACCATGTCCGATCATCACGTGAGATGGAGTAGTTTCAATGGTGAACATCACTATGTTGATCATATCTACTATATGATTCACGCTCGACCTTTCGGCCTCCGTGTTCCGAGGCCATATCTGTTATATGCTAGGCTCGTCAAGTTAAACCTGAGTATTCCGCGTGTGCAACTGTTTTGCACCCGTTGTATTTGAACGTAGAGCCTATCACACCCGATCATCACGTGGTGTCTCAGGTGGAATTTGGTGGAAGGGGGCACCGCACACGGCTAAGGAACGATCCGTAGATCAACTTGTGTGTCTATAGGGTGCCCCCTGCCCCTGTATATAAAGGATGGAGGAGGAGGAGGCCGGCCAAGGCAAAAGGTGCGGCCAGGATATGGAGTCCTACTAGGACTCCAAGTCCTAGTAGGAGTCCACCAAAAGGGGAGGAAGGGAGAAGGAATAGGAGGAGAAGGAGAGGTGGCCGGCCCCCTTTTCCCTAGTCCAATTCGGACCAGAGGGGAGGGGGGCGCAGCAGCCTTTTTCCTTTTCCCACTAAAGCCCATCAAGGCCCATTACTTCTCCCGTAATCCCGTAACTCCCCGGTACCTCCGAAAATACCCGAACCACTCAGAACCCTTCCGATGTCCGAATATAGTCGTCCAATATATCGATCTTTACGTCTCGACCATTTCGAGACTCCTCGTCATGTCCCCGATCTCATCCGGGACTCTGAACTCCTTCGGTACATCAAAACTCATAAACTCATAATATAACTGTCATCGAAACCTTAAGCATGCGGACCCTACGGTTCGAGAACAATGTAGACATGACCGAGACACGTCTCCGGTCAATAACCAATAGCGGGACCTGGATGCCCATATTGGCTCCTACATATTCTACGAAGATCTTTATCGGTCAGACCGCATAACAACATACGTTTGTTCCCTTTGCCATCGGTATGTTACTTGCCCGAGATTCGATCGTCGGTATCCAATACCTAGTTCAATCTCGTTACCGGCAAGTCTCTTTACTCGTTCCGTAATACATCATCTCACAACTAACACATTAGTTGCAATGCTTGCAAGGCTTATGTGATGTGCATTACCGAGAGGGCCCAGAGATACCTCTCCGACAATCGGGGTGACAAATCATAATCTCGAAATACGCCAACCCAACATGTACCTTCGGAGACACCTGTAGAGCACCTTTATAATCACCCAGTTACGTTGTGACGTTTGGTAGCACACAAAGTGTTCCTACGGTAAACGGGAGTTGCATAATCTCATAGTTAAAGGAACATGTATAAGTCATGGATAAAAGCAATAGCAACATACTAAACGATCGGGTGCTAAGCTAATGGAATGGGTCATGTCAATCAGATCATTCAACTAATGATGTGACCTCATTAATCAAATAACAACTCCTTGTTCATGGTTAGGAAACATAACCATCTTTGATTAATGAGCTAGTCAAGTAGAGGCATACCAGTGACACTCTGTTTTTCTATGTATTCACACATGTATTATGTTTCCTGTTAATACAATTCTAGCATGAATAATAAACATTTATCATGAATTAAGGAAATAAATAATAACTTTATTATTGCCTCTAGGGCATATTTCCTTCACTACTTTCAAGAGCACCCCATCACGGTCGTATGTATTGCCCCGCTCACCGAGATCATAGGCAGCCGGGATGCATCCGGCCAGGTGGCAAAATGGGCCATTGAGCTGGCTCCCTACACGATCTTCTACCAGCCTCGCACCGCCATCAAGTCTCAAGCACCGGCCGACTTCCTCGTCGACTGGGCCGAAACCCAGTACCTTCCACCAGCCCCCGACTCCACTCATTGGCGGATGCACTTCAATGGGTCCAAGATGCGCACCGGCTTGGGAGCCGGCATCATCCTCACCTCTCCCAAGGGCGACAGGCTCAAGTACACATTGCAAATTCATTTTGCCACCTCCAACAATGTGGCCGAGTATGAGGCGCTCATACATGGGCTCCGGCTAGCCAAAGAGCTCGGCATCCGCCGGATCCTGTGCTATGGCGACTCGGACTTGGTGGTCCAACAGTCATCTGGCGACTGGGACGCCAAGGACGCGAACATGGCGAGCTACCGCTTCCTCGTATAGCAAATTAGTGGATATTTCGAAGGATGTGAGTTCCTCCACGTCCCGCGGGCCGACAACGAGCAACCAGTTGCCCTGGCACGGATAGGCTCTACCCGGCAAGCTATACCAGCCGGCGTCTCCATGAGCCGCCTTCTCAAGCCATCCATCAAGCCATCTCCAGAATCCGACTCCATCTTCGTGCCGCCTGACCCCGACGCAGTCGGATCCGACTTGGGGAACCAGGCAGGCGGCTCGGGGACTTCGATAGGCGGCCCGGGGACTGTCATAGTCGAACCCGGCCTGGGAACTTCGGAACTCGGCCTGGGGACTATTGCAGTCGGCCCGGGGACTACATCGACACAGCAGGCGGTGGCCGACTCCAACTCTTCATCACCCAGCCCACCCACCCTGGTCACAGCAGCAGCTCTGACAATAGAAGAAGTCACAGCTCCATCATGGGCCCAGCCCATCCTCAATTTCTTGGTAAACAGAGAGTTGCCAACTGATGAGATCTCGGCAAGACAAGTTCAACGCCGAGCCGGAGCATACACAATAGTAAACCAAGAGCTCGTTAGGCGCAGCGTCACTGGAGTCTTCCAGCGCTGCGTTGAGCCAGAGAAGGGCATATCAATCCTCAAAGATATCCACCAAGGTGAATGCGGCCACCACGCGGCCTCAAGATCACTCGTCGCCAAAGCTTTTCGCCACGGATTCTTCTGGCCAACTACTTTGGACGACGCCAAAGAGCTAGTCAAACACTTCAAAGGGTGCCAAGTTTTCAGTTCCAAGCAACAGCTGTCAGCTTCTGCACTCAAGACCATCCCCCTCACCTGGCCTTTTGCCGTCTGGGGGCTGGACATGGTGGGCCCATTCAAAACAGCACGCGGCGGCATGACACATCTGCTCGTCGCTGTGGACAAATTTACCAAATGGATTGAAGCAAAGCCGATCAAGAAGCTGAATGGGCCGACTGCCGTGACGTTCATCGCAGATATCACGACCCGGTATGGCGTACCACACAGCATCATCACTGACAATGGCACAAATTTTGCCAAGGGAGCACTGGCACGTTTCTGCGCAACGCAAGGCATCCGGCTGGACCTAGCGTCCGTTGCCCACCCGCAGTCAAACGACCAGGTCGAGCGAGCAAACGGCCTCATCCTCTCCGGCATCAAGCCCCGACTGGTCGTGCCACTAGAGCATTCGGCCAGCTGTTGGCTCAACGAGATGCCGGCCATCCTCTGGAGTTTGCGCACTACCTCGAACAAGTCAACCGGCTTCACCCCCTTCTTCCTTGTATACGGTGCCGAGGCTGCCATCCCAACTGAAATCGAGTTCGACTCACCTCGGGTTACCATGTACACGGAGACGGAGGCCAAGGAAGCGCGAGAAGACGGCGTCGACCTGCTGGAAGAAGGCCGGTTGTTAGCCCTCAGCCGGTCAGCCATCTACCAGCAGGGTCTTCGCCACTACCACAACCAGAAGGTCAAGCCAAGATCTTTCCAAGAGGGCGATCTTGTGCTCCGGCTGATCCAGCGAACAGCCGGCCAGCACAAGCTCGCGTCCCCTTGGGAGGGCCCCTTCGTCATCAGCAGAGCTTTGGGCAACGACTCCTACTACCTAATCGACGCGCAGAAGCCAAAGGCACGAAAGAGAGACAATTCGGGCAAGGTGTCGGAACGACCATGGAACGCCAATCTCCTCCGAAGATTTTACAGTTAAAAAGCAGTATGTACCATGCTACCTTTTGTACTAAGTACGGGACAAAGGGCCCCCCGAGGAGCACTTGGGGACTACCCTCTTTTATCTTTGAAAGATGAATATCATGCCTATGATTATGCTACTACATTTGTCTTTTTGTCCGACACCGTGTTCGACCAGTCGGCCCGGGGACTCGCCACCGTAAGTTATATTTAAGTTCCACGTGCGGTCAGACAAGTAGTGTGCCGGCACCCAAGCCCCCTCTTGCCAAAAGTCGCAGTTCGAAGAATTGACTGTCCGACTGGCAAGAGCCAAAGGCAGGAAAGGGCGCCCACACGAAAAACGGCTAAGGACCAACGAACTTATATAACACAAGCCGGCCTCCCGTCCCGCCAGCCGGCTACCAGAGAAGCCGGCTGGCCAGCTTCCCGTTCACTTTACTACAATCTAAGAAAGCTCCAGTACTTGCCTTCCCCAAAGAAAAACGGTCAAGTCCTTCTCCTGCCACAGACTGCAGAGCAGCTGTCCGGCTGGGAAGGCGGCAAAGGAAAAAGCCCAAAGATGAAAAGCAAACATGAACGAAAGCCAACCACATGCATGATTATATTTACACAAAAGACCTTCGAAAGGTCAGCATTCAACATAGTTTGAATACACCCCAATGGGTGGAACTGCACAAATTTAATAAAAGTTGTTCAAAAAGTAACAAGCAGGAAAAGCAAGGACTGCGGATCAGGCCAAGGGAACGACATGCGAGTCGGGTAGGTCGGTGGAGACGGCAGTGTTGGCTGGTGGAGTGGCCGGCTGGCGAATCTCGGCATGATCACCACCTCCCGCAGACGGCGCGCTCGCGCGCACCTCGTTGCTGGAGGCACGATCAGGCCGAGGCTGGCTGGTCGCTTCGCTATCTGGCACGACGTCTTCACCACCCTCTCCCTCTTCCTCTTCGCCCTCGTCGCTGGAAGCAATTTCCTCCGCCGAGTCCTCACCCTCTGTCGGGTTCAGCCCAAACCACTCCTCCGGCTGAGCAACGCCGTCATCGTTCACCACAGGGGCAAAGGCACTGGTGTCGGTGCACTCGGCGATCGTCGAGGCGCGTTGGGCGATAGCCGACCGCACCGCCTCCAGCTCCTCGTCGGCCTCCAGCCGCCAGGTGTGCAGCTGATCCAAGTTCAGCCCAGGATACCAAGCTCGGACAAACTCCAGGGCCCGCCCAACGCCGAGCCGGGCCGCCGATGCTTTCCAAGCCTCGAAGCGGCCGACCGCAACCTCCAGCCAGTCGACAGTCTGACTTGGGGTGCGGGGAACTGCCTCGCTGGGCCAGAGGGCGGCCAGCACTTGCGCCCCGGTGCGCTGAAGACGGCGGAGCATGCGGTGAGCCGGCTGAAAGCGGGCTTGAATCGCCAAGAGCTGCTCCTCAAGAGATCGGCCCGCATCCTGCGCGATCTCAACCCCCTCCTGCCGTCGCGCGTCGCGGTAGGCCTCAGTTGCTTGGGTAGCGGCGACGGAGTAACCAGGAAAGTAATATGAGCGAAGAAGAGAGCAGTAGCTCAAAATCAAAAGATAAACCGGATGGCAGGAGGCAGGCAAAGAAACAAAGAAGAAGGTGGCCTACCATCAATCAAATCTTCAACCCGGCTGTAGCCTTGACTCAGCGTTTGCCTCTCCTCGGCCCGCTCGCTGCCTCGGTCTCATACTTGGCTTTAAGGGCGGCCTCGTCGTCCTACACCGACTTCAGGGCCGCCTTGTGGCTCTCCTCTTGGTCGGCCAGCTTCTTGGCCAGGCAATTACGCTCCTGAGTCAAGGCGTTGCACTCATTTTCCTTGGCACGAAGGGTGGACTGGGCCCCACCTAGCTGCTCCCTCAAGTAGGCATTGGCCCCTGCAGATACGAAGAAGAAGGAAAGGGCAATGAGAAAGAAGTCGTCAGGAAAAGATCCGACCCGACTGCTCAGCAGTCGGCCCGAATCTCGGGGAGTACACCCAGTGGGTGCGTTGACGCGCCCCCACTTGAGAATAGAAGATGAATGTAGCGACCAGACCTCAAACAGTCTGACCTCTGTGCTCAGGTGTCATCCCTGAATCAGTAATGCTGACACCACACAATACTTTGAAGGATTTATAACAGAGTAGCAATCACACACTTATTATATCGAAGTCTCAAAGAGAACTTATTACAATAAATATGGCTTAAGGCCATCTAATAACGATAACAGCGGAAGGCTTGGAAGATAAGCGAGTCCATCAACTCCAACGGCATCACTGAGTATAGAACCACGACCTAAAAGGCACCTTACTCGTCGTCTGAAAAGTCTGCAACATGAATGTTGCAGCCCGAAAACGGGTCAGCACATGGAATATGCTGGCAATGTAACACATAGAGAGTAATGAAAGATTAAGCCTATACTACATGCATATATGGCTGGTGGAAAGCTCTATGATTACAGTTTTACGTAAAGCCAGTTTTTCCCTACTGCAAAGGAATAAATTTATTTAACTATCATGGTGGTTGTTAAACATTGAGAATGGTTGATAGCATCCTCAATCCCATTAAAGTAATCATCATTAAAACCCAACAAAAATTAATTTAAAGTAACATGATGAGATTCACATGATATCCAAGCACTAGATACTCAAAACGTCCATAACCGGGGACACGGCTAACCATGATTAGTTTGTACACTCTGCAGAGGTTTGCGCACTTTTCCCCACAAGACTCGATCCCCTCCGTTGATTTCTCACACTACATGATGTTTGAGAAACGGATGACCGAGACATAGTCTTTCATAAGCGCTCGCACCTTATGATGTGATAGACCGTACCAACCTACATCCCCTACATCTGCTAGTCTACCACTGTAAGAGTTCGCACGACTTAGTCAACTATGCCAGAGCCCATAATGGCTTGTGGGTGCACACGGAAGTTTCTAGTTTGAATAATCTCATGATCCATTTGAGCCGGGGTGGCGGTCCAAATAGAAACATGCAATCCTGGAATACCCAGGTACCTCAATCCACCCAGATGTGTGTTTAAGTTGCCACCTTAGATAAACCATTCATTTAACAAAACTCACATCCGTCATGGATATCACTCACCCAATCCACGTCTACTAGCATAGCATGGCATAATAAGCAAACGTAGAAGTAACTCCCAAAGGTTTGATAAGAAAACAGGTAATAGGTACTACCTCAACTACTTCCCATCCCACAATTTAATTAGATCCTAATCATGCAATGTTTGAGGATTGATCTAATGCAACAAAAACTGGGTAATAGGGAGGTATGATCAAAGTGTTACTTGCCTTGCTGATGGTCCGCGAAACCTAGAGATTCAATGTAACACGCGGTGCACTCCGGGTATTCTATCGCAGACAAACAAACAAGCATACAATAAGTACTCATCTAATGCACAGGTAAAACTCAAATAAGAGATCTAACCAGAAAGTTCAAGTTAAGAACTCCGGTTTGCAAAAAGAATCAACTCGAACGAAGCAACGAAAATCAAACGGCGAAAGAAAACAACTTCGTTCTACTAATCTGGACCTAAGTCAAATTTTATAGAAGCAAAAACTTGTTTAAGTTGGTTAAATGGATAGAGGGTTTCGAGACGAAACTCCAGGCGCTTGAATCGCCTGATTCCGATAAACGAGCGAAAAGTTATACTAAAACGAAAATCGGATCAGAAACCGCGATCAGAAAATAACCGCGGAAAATCTGAGAAAAAGAAAAATGACGAACGTTTGTTATCCAGATCTAAACGATGAACGCGTTCGTTAACACGAACGAACGAGCGAACGCTCGCTATTTAACCTAAACCCAAAAAATAAAACCGATCTATTTAAAAAAACGAAACTAAAAAAACAAAAATAAAACCGATGGAAAACCGATCGGTTTTCTAAAAAAACGGCATGGCAATTGAGGCGGCGGCGAACCTCGGCGAGCGTGCAGGCGGGGCGGCGGCTTCGGCGAGGCGGCGCGTCGGCGGCGCGGCGCGAGCGGGGCGGCGGCGGCGGGGCTGGGGCTGGCTCGGGGCTAGGGTTTGCCCCGGGTGGGCCGGCTTATAAAGCCTCCACGGGCCGGGAGTCCTAGTCGGACACGTCCCGTAGGTCGGTTCATTTTTTTTAAATAATTATGCTCAGAAGAAAAATAAAAAGAAATACTAAACGACTCCAAAAATCCCGAAATAAAATTTCCCGGACTTCTAAAATCCAGCCCGACAAAGTGAACATTTATTTGGGGCCTAAATGAATTTTTGAAAAACGCATATTTTTCCTAAATTCAAATAAAAATACCGAGAAACTCCGAAATAAATCTTATTTGATTTTATTATTAAATCCTCAATATTTCTTTATTTTTGGGAAAGTCATTTTATTCCCTCTCTCATATTTTCGTAACAGAAATAATTGATGATAAAATAAATAAAATCAAATGATCCTTTTCTCAAAATTTGAGAAAACTCAAATATGAAAATAACGAAATCCCCAACTCTCTCCGTGGGTCCTTGAGTTGCTTAGGATTTTCTAGGATCAAAACCAAATTGAAAATTTGGGATGTTACAAACCTACCCCGCTTAAGATGAATCTCGCCCTCGAGATTCTGGTTGGCTAGAAAATAGGTGAGACTGGTCCTTAAGCAAATCTTCCTCTCGCTCCCAGGTGGCTTCATCCTCCGTGTGGTGGCTCCACTGAACCTTGCAAAACTTGATAACCTTGCTGTGAGTGACTCGGCTGGCAAACTCGAGAATCTTAACTGGTTTCTCCTCATAGGTCAAATTGTTATCGAACTGAATTGCTTCCAATGGCATAGTGTCTCTCCAAGGTATGTCAGCCATCTCCGTGTGGCACCTCTTCAGCCGAGAAACGTGAAACACATCATGAACTCCTGACAATCCTTCGGGCAATTCCAACTTGTAGGCCACTTCTCCCATACGATCCAAAACTCGATATGGTCCTACAAATCGTGGCGCTAACTTTCCCTTAACTCCAAAACGCTTAATCCCTCAAAGTGGAGATACTCGAAGATAAACTCTGTCTCCGACTTCGTAAACTGTCTCCTTGCATTTAGAATCTGTGTAGCTCTTCTGCCTGGACTGAGCTACCTTGAGCCTATCGCGAATCAACTTCACCTTCTGTTTAGACTCCTTAATCAAATCAGGTCCAAACAACTGGCGGTCTCCAACTTCGTCCCATGACAACGGTGTCCTGCACCTCCTTCCATACAAGGCTTCGAAAGGGGCCATCTTCAAACTGGTTTGATAGCTGTTGTTGTAAGAGAACTCTGCATATGGCAAATTGTCGTCCCAACTAGATCCGTAATCTAGCGCACAAGCTCTCAGCATATCCTCCAAAATCTGATTGACTCTCTCAGTCTGTCCATCTGTCTGCGATGAAAAGCTGTACTGAATTCTAGCCTGGTACCCAAAGTTTCATGCAATTGCTTCCAGAACTTTGAGGTAAACTGGGTTCCTCTATCTGATATGATACTCCTCGGAACTCCATGCAGACATACGATCCTGGTCATATATATCTTTGCCAACTTAACACTGGTGTAAGTGGTCTTTACTGGGATGAAATGAGCTACCTTCATCAACCGATCAACTACAACCCAAATCGAGTCATAGCCGGAACGAGTCCTTGGTAATCCCGTGATAAAATCCATGCCTAGCTTATCCCACTTCCATTTGGGTATCGGCAATGGCTGCAATAATCCTGCCGGCTTCTGATGTTCTGCCTTTACTCTCTGACATACATCACAAACTGCTACATACTCTGCAATATCCTTCTTCATTCCGGTCCACCAGAAAGTATCCTTCAAATGCAAATACATCTTGGTATTTCCTGGGTTAATCGAATAGGGTGAATCATGTGGCTCTTGCAGAATCAACTTCCTGATCTCCGGGTCATTTGGCACATAAAGACGATCTTCAAACCATAGGGTATCGTGCTCATCCTCGCGAAATCCTTTAGCTTTTCCTTCGCTCATTTTCTCCTTTATAGAGGCAATCTCCTTGTCAGACTTCTGAGCTTCTCTAATTCTATCCATCAAAGTTGACTGAATCTCCAATGCTGCTACATAGCCTCTCGGAACTATTTCCAAACATAGCTCACGAAGATCCTCGGCTAACTCCTTTGGTATTCCTTCCGACATCAGTGTATTGGCATGGCTCTTACGGCTCAATGCGTCAGCTACTACATTAGCCTTTCCGGGATGGTAATGTAATCTCATATCATAATCCTTGATGAGCTCCAGCCATCTCCTTTGTCTCAGGTTTAACTCCTTCTGCGTGAAAATGTACTTCAAACTCTTGTGATCCGTGTACACCTCACAATGATTTCCAATGAGGAAATGTCTCCATGTTTTCAATGCATGCACTACGGCTGCTAACTCCAAATCATGCGTGGCATATTTCAATTCATGAGGCTTCAGTTGCCGTGAAGCATACGAAACAACTCTTCCCTCCTGTATAAGCATTGCTCCAAGTCCTCGACGTGAAGCGTCGCAATACACCTCATAATCCTTGGTCTGATCTGGCAGAATCAACACTGGTGAGGTAACCAAATGTTTCTTCAACTCCTGGAAACTAGCCTCACACTCCTCAGTCCATTTGAACTTGGTATCCTTCTTCAGCAACTCCGTCATAGGTTTTGCAATCTTTGAGAAGTTCTAAATAAATCTCCGGTAGTATCCTGCGATTCCAAGAAAACTCCGGATCTCTCCAACTGTTGTTGGTGCTTCCCAATTGGTCACAGTGATAACCTTTGTGGGGTCAACTGGTATCCCTTCACCGGATATAACGTGTCCGAGGAATCCTACCTCCTTCAACCAAAACTCACATTTGCTGAACTTGGCATACAATTGATGTTCTTTGAGCTTCTCAAGTACCAAACGCAAATGTTCTTTATGCTCCTCTTTGTTCTTCGAGTAAACCAGAATATCATCAATGAACACCATGACGAACTTATCCAAAAACTCCATAAACACTTTGTTCATCATGTTCATAAAATAAGCAAGTGCGTTAGTTAGTCCAAATGACATAACGGTATACTCATACAGTCCATATCTGGTGGTGAACGCTGTCTCAGGTATGTCCTGCTCTCGAATCTTCAACTGATGGTACCCTGATCGCAAATCGATCTTAGAAAACACTTTAGCTCCTTGCAATCGATCAAACAAATCATTGATCATTGGTAGTGGGTACTTGTTCTTGATTGTTACCTCGTTCAAACCGCGGTAATCAAAAACCATTCTTAACGATCCATCCTTCTTCTCCACTAGAAGTACTGGTGATCCCCAAGGTGAAGAACTTGGGCGAATGTAACCTTTATCCAGTAACTCCTTAATCCGCTTCTTAATCTCCTCCAAATCCTTTGCGGGCATCCTGTATGGTCTCTTTGATATTGGCCCTGTGCCTGGTAAAAGCTCAATCAAAAACTCAATGTCTCTATCCGATGGCATGCCTGGCAACTCTTTTGGAAATGTGTCAGGGAAATCCTTTACCACTGGTACTTCCTCCTGCATAACTCCTGTCAAGGAATTTACTTGGGTCCTGTTTGGCACATGCCGGGATACATACTTGATCCTTCTTCCTTCCGGCGTTGTGAGCAAAATTGTCTTACTTGCGCAATCGATGTTTCCTCCATACATCGACAGCCAATCCATACCGAGAATTACATCCAAACCTTGGGATTCCATAATAATTAAATCCGTTGGGAAAACATGCCTTCGGAGGCATATGAGGGTTTAGAAAAGATGAGAATTAAGAATAGAATGAGGTCTAAAGAGAAAAATGCTACCAAAATGCACATGAGACAAATGCACACAAAATCACTTCATTCAATCAAACAAGAGCATACAATCGGTCTAGAACTATCGCAAAAGTGCGTGGACTATAATATGTACATGGTGGAACACTACTACTGTTATGGTAGTCTACTAGAAAAACTGCTCCGATGAAGACTCCATGATATATGCTCCAGCTTCGTCTTCAAAATCATCATCAGTTCATCACTAGGATCGGAATCGGTGTCGTCGATGATGATGTAGTTATCTGGACAGGTGCAATCTTCATCTTCTCCTCCGGTTGCTGAATTCCCCATGAGTTCTTCAATCTTCTCCTTAAGATCGCCGTTTTGTCTCACTAGAGCTATGATCTCATCCATGTAGTCCTTGCGAGTGGCCTTCAGTTCTCCTTCTAGTTCAATAATCTTGGCTTTTGCTTTCTTTAGCTCCATCATATCTGCGCACATCTGGTTCTCCTGGCGTCGAATGTGCTGGTTTAACTCCTGGATGAATGCTGCAATGGATTAATCCTTCTTGGTGCTAACTATCTTCCATTGTTCATCTCGGCGTCCGCAAATCTGATAGATAGTATCCTTGAGGTCTTGTTGGTAAACTTCTCCAATGCGTCCCATGGTGATGTGAGCTGCCGTGCTCTTTCCCAGACTCCAGGTTGGTGCATTAAAAACACACTCTATGGGCATCGTGACTGGCGCGAACGTTCTTCCTGGAACTTGAGCTTGAATCTTCCAACGCTCCTCTTCAGGTAAAGTGGCGTCGTAGGTCCCAATGAAGCCTGGTATTCCAATGTTCAGGTACTTAGTGACTTCCTTCAGGTGCCATCCAAAAGGTGTATCTTCATCCGATTGGGTGAACTTGATCCTCGCTTCCGTCATCCTAAAAGAGTAGAAAAGATGAGGAGTCAGAAATGAGAAGAGAGTAGTGAACTAGGGCTTTTGCTTAGTGGTCGTGTCCTACAGTCAGCGTGTGCTCTGATACCATCTCTGTAGCGACCAGACCTCAAACAGTTTGGCCTCTGTGCTCAGGTGTCATCCCTGGATCAGTAATGCTGACACCACACAGTACTTTGAAGGATTTATAACAAAGTAGCAATCACACACTTATTACATCGAAGTCTCAAAGAGAACTTATTACAATAAATATGGCTTAAGGCCATCTAATAACGATAACAGCGGAAGGCTTGGAAGATAAGCGAGTCCAGCAACTCCAACGGCATCACTGAGTATAGAACCACGACCTAAAAGGCACCTTACTCGTCGCCTGAAAAGTCTGCAACATGAACGTTGCAGCCCAAAAACGGGTCAGCACATGGAATATGCTGGCAATGTAACACATAGAGAGTAATGAAAGATTAAGCCTATACTACATGCATATATAGCTGGTGGAAAGCTCTATGGTTACAGTTCTGCATAAAGCCAATTTTTCCCTACTACAAAGAAATAAATTTATTTAACTATCATGGTGGTTGTTAAACATTGAGAATGGTTGACAGCATCCTCAATCCCATTAAAGTAATCATCATTAAAACCCAACAAAAATTAATTTAAAGTAACATGATGAGATTCACATGATATCCAAGTACTAGATACTCAAAATGTCCATAACCGGGGACACGACTAACCATGATTAGTTTGTACACTCTGCAGAGGTTTGCGCACTTTTCCCCACAAGACTCGATCGCCTCCGTTGATTTCTCACACTACATGATGTTTGAGAAATGGATGACCGAGACATAGTCTTTCAGAAGCGCTCGCACCTTACGATGTGATAGACCGTACCAACCTACATCCCGTACATCTGCTAGTCTACCACTGTAAGAGTTCGCATGACTTAGTCAACTATGCCAGAGCCCATAATGGCTTGTGGCTGCACACGAAAGTTTCTAGTTTGAATAATCTCATGATCCCTTTGAGCCTGGGTGGCGGTCCAAAAAGAAACAGGCAATCCTGGAATACCCAGGTACCTCAATCCACCCAGATGTGTGTTTAAGTTGCCACCTTAGATAAACTATTAATTTAACAAAACTCACATCCGTCATGGATATCACTCACCCAATCCACGTCTACTAGCATAGCATGGCATAATAAGCAAACGTAGAAGTAACTCCCAAAGGTTTGATAAGAAAACAGGTAATAGGTACTACCTCAACTACTTCCCATCCCACAATTTAATTAGATCCTAATCATGCAATGTTTGAGGATTGATCTAATGCAATAAAAACTGGGTAATAGGGAGGTATGATCAAAGTGTTACTTGCCTTGCTGATGATCCGCGAAACCTAGAGATTCAATGTAACAGGCGGCGCACTCCGGGTATTCTATCGCAGACAAACAAACAAGCATACAATAAGTACTCATCTAATGCACAGTTAAAACTCAAATAAGAGATCTAACTAGAAAGTTCAAGTTAAGAACTCCGGTTTGCAAAAAGAATCAAATCGAACGAAGCAACGATAATCAAACGGCGAAAGAAAACAACTTCGTTCTACTAATCTGGACCTAAGTCAAAATTTACAGAAGTAAAAACTTGTTTAAGTTGGTTAAACGGATAGAGGGTTTCGAGACGAAACTCCAGGCGCTTGAGTCGCCTGATTTCGATAAACGAGCGAAAAGTTATACTAAAACGAAAATCGGATCAGAAATCGCGATAAGAAAATAACTGCGGAAAATCCGAGAAAAAGAAAAACGACAAACGGATTAACGAACGAACGTTCGTTATCCAGATCTAAACGATGAACGCGTTCGTTAAAACGAACGAACGAGCCAACGCTCGCTATTTAACCTAAACCAAAAAAATAAAACCGATCTATTAAAAAAACGAAACTAAAAAAAACCTAAAATAAAACCGACGAAAAACCGACCGGTTTTGTAAAAAAATGGCACGGCAATCGAGGCGGTGGCGAACCTCAGCGAGCGTGCAGGCGGGGCGGTACGAGGCGGCGCGTCGGCGTCGGCAGCGGCACTAGCGGCGGCGGCGGGCGTGGGTGCCGGCCGGGGCAGGGGCTGGCTCGGGGCTAGGGTTTGCCCCGGGTGGGCCGGCTTATAAAGCCTCCACGGGCTGGGAGTCCTAGTCGGACACGGCCTGTAGGTCGGTTCATTTTTTAAATAATTACGCTCAGGAGAAAAATAAAAAGAAATACTAAACGGACTCCAAAAATCCCGAAATAAATTTTTCCGGACTTCTAAAATCAAGCCCAACTAAGTGAATATTTATTTGGGGCCTAAATGAATTTTTGAAAAACACATATTTTTCCTAAGTTCAAATAAAAATACCGAGAAACTCCGAAATAAATCTTATTTGATTTTATTATTAAGTCCTCAATATTTCTTTATTTTTGGGAAAGTCATTTTATTCCCTCTCTCATATTTTCATAACAGAATTAATTGATGATAAAATAAATAAAATCAAATGATCCTCTACTCAAAATTTGAGAAAACACAAATATGAAAAAAAACGAAATCCCCAACTCTCTCCGTGGGTCCTTGAGTTGCTTAGGATTTTCTTGGATCAAAACCAAAGCAAATAAAATATGATATGCATGATGATCTAATGTATGACATTCCAAATTGAAAATTTGGGATGTTACAATGAAGCACTTACTCCGGCTCTCAGTCAGATCAGTGGCTTTCTGACTCAACTCCTGGGCCTAGGAGTTGAAAGCAGCCGCGCGGGAGTTGTGATACTCCTGCAGACAAGACATGAAATGCAAGTAAGAACAAGACGACAATCAAAGTCTACCAAGAAGTTCCAAGCCGCCTGCTCAGCAGCCGGCTCGGAACTCGGGGGCTACACCCAGTGGGTGCGCTGACGCGCCCCCACGGAAGAAATCAGAAGCAATCAACAACGCGCAGGAGGACTCACCGAACAGCCGTTCGCGTCGCGAGGAACTCTTGGGTGTACTGCTTCAGCGCGGCGGCCTGGGCCTGAAGCCGGTTCCGGACGTCCTGCGCCGCCACGTTCAGCACGGTCGTTCCACCTCCTGGCGTCCACCTGGATGAGCTGTCGCTGGCCGCCTCCGAGTCCTGGGCCGACGTGCCGACGCCCGCTGTCTTTTGCGGCCCCAGCGCTGAAGTCGCCCTCTCCGCACGCCGACGAGACGACGACGAAACCACAAGATCTGCCCCCACGGTCGGCTCGCCCCCCGCCGGCTGCACAGGCGGCGCCTCAGGCCGGCTCCCTTGAGCCGTTTCGGTCGGTGACGATGGCATCGCCTCCCTCTCCATCACCGGCTGGCCACGGTCAGCCTCCTCCTACAGAGGCACGGGGATGTCAGGGGCCGCGGGGCGAAGGAGGCTGGTTCTGCAGGGCCTCCGCCTCTGTCTCCTCGGCCGTGGCCTCCGCTTGGGCCTTCGCGGCCGCGTAGGCCCGCGCCTCCACCGACTTCTGCCTCAGCTCCCGAACCACCCTCTACGCCTCCGCCTCCCGCTCCTCCCGCGCCTCCCGCAAGTTCCGCTCCGTCGCCTCTAAAAGGTCGGTGCGGGGATCCACACGACGAGAGCTCGAAGACCCTCCCGCGGTTCCAATTATGGAGGCGATAGAGGCCCGCTCTAGAGAAAGCGGGGCCCTGTTCGATAAGTTAAGAGGAGGGCTTAGAAGAATTTCAACACAGAGAAAAAAGAAAGGCGTAAGAGAAACAAGACTTACGCCGAAACTGCCTGTGGCTGCCTCACCACCTTGCGGAAGCGAGCCGCCTTCGCGTCCGCTTCGTCCCGCTTGGTCGCTGCCGCGGTTCCCTTGGGCTTCTTTGGCCGGCTGCCGAAGTGGGTAGACATGGCCCGACGTTTCTGTGCGCCGCCATGGGCAGCCGGCGCGGCAGATGGGCCTGTGCCTTGATGATCGAGCACCGGCTGGTGGCGCGGAACGACTTCGACCTCGTCATCGTCCGCCCAGTCCTCGAGGGCGGCCCCGAGCCCCGCGCCGCCTGCCTCGCCGCCTTCCCCTACGACGGCGTCTTCCATGGCGGCCGCCCCCAGATCCGGGTCGTCAACGTCGTCCACCGTGCGGTCGGGAAGGAGCTGGCGCTCCACCCCCGCAGCCCCGGTTGTCGGTGGAAGAAGGGTGTTCTGCTGAAAACAAGCCGACTAATCAGGAGTCAGCCATCGTGAACCCGACAGCAAGAAAAGAAGAAAAGAAGAGAAACCTACCACAGGCAGAGGGTTGGCGCGAGAATATGGCTCCATGTCGTACCGCCACTCCTCGGCAAGCTTGCAGTTGGAAATGTAGTTCACCATATAGGACACCTCGACATGCGGCATCTCTCTGGTGCTTAGTCGGCATGGTTCGAAGCGGTCGCTCATCTGACAAATCATATGAGGCCGGCCCTGGAGCGGGAGCACTCGACGCTCCACGAATGCGGCCACCAAGTCGGCCCCGGTTAGGCCCTCCGACTGGATAAGCACCCGGAGCCGGGCAACGGCGGCGGCCCCGGCCTGAGACAGCGACCTGGCCCGGTAACCCCATGAGGGCTGCCTCCCGGCCGGCGGGCCGGCTACGTAAGCCGGCAAGTTGACGAAGTCGCCTTGCGGGGCGACATTCTTCACGTAGAA
Source organism: Aegilops umbellulata (assembly GCA_032464435.1). Classification (NCBI taxonomy): domain Eukaryota; kingdom Viridiplantae; phylum Streptophyta; class Magnoliopsida; order Poales; family Poaceae; genus Aegilops; species Aegilops umbellulata. The sequence continues at coordinate 278,268,788 of CP136056.1, read as the reverse complement.
GTAAGACTTTTGCCAGAGCTTCACCGACTGGATGTAACATCCCAAATTTTCAATTTGGAATGTTATACATTAGATCATCATGCATATCACATTTTCTTGCATTTTGGTCGATCCTAGAAATTTCACACAACTCAAGGACCCTCGGAGAGAGTTGGAGATTTCGTTATTTTCATTTTTGAGTTTTCTCATTGAAAGAAATGCATTTTTTTAGGATAGGAAAAAATGCGCGTTTTCAAAAATTGCATTTTAGGCCCGAAGAAAAGTTCATTTTGTTCGACTCATTTTTAGGAGTCGGGGAAAATTTACTTCATTAGTTTTGGAGTCCGGTAGATTTCCTTTTTCTGTGTTTTTCCGCGCGCGAAACCGATTAAAAAAACTTCCCGCGCGCGTGGGCCAAAGGCCCAGCCGGCCGGCCAGGCCATCGCCGCGCACGCCAGGCGCCAGGCGCCAGGAGGCCGCCGCCGCCGCCCTCTTTTGGAGTCCTAGTAGGACTTTTGTCCTACTTCCGTTATTCCGTTTTTGTTTCTAAGATCTTTCCACTCCTATTCTTATTCCTTGATCCCTCCTCCAAGTAAACACCCCCCTCCCAAATACAAATACCCCCACACCCCCCTCTAAATCATCAAACCCAAAGCCCCCAAGCCTCCACCGCGCCCCACACCGCGCCGCCACCGCCGCCGCACACTGCCGCCGTTCGCCGCTGCACCCCGCCGCCGCCGCACACTGCCGCCGCCGCCGCCCCACGCCACCGTTCGCTGGAACCTCGCCGAGGTAGCCGCGCCGCGTCTCTTTCTCTTTCATCGGATCGTTTTCTTCTAATCGTTCCGATTCTTTTCTTCTCTTCCGATTCGTTTTCTTTCCGGTTCTTTTCTAAACCGTTCCGGTTTTCTAGATCGGCTTTTCGTTCGGTTTTCTTTTCCGAAACCCTAGATCAGATTCGTTTTCTTTCCCGATTTAGTTGCCTCGAGACCGTTCGCCGGACCGTTCGTTCTAACGAACGTGATCACCGGATTCTTCTAGGTTAACGAACGCCCGTTCGTTCAACCGTTCTTCTTTTTCTTCTCGTCGGATTTATTCCGCGATCGCGATCTCAGATCCGATATTAGTTCCAGTTTATCTTCTCACTCGTTTATCGGAATCAGGTGATCCAAGCGCCTGGAGTTTCGTTTCGAAACGGCCGTTCCGTCTAATCAACTTAAACAAGTTTTTTGCCATGGTAAAATTTGACCTAGTTTCACTTTGCTAGAACCGAGTTGTTTTCTTTCGCCGTTTGTCTTCCGTTGTTTTGTTCGGTTCGTTTTCTTTTGCAATCGGAGTTCTTAAGTTGAATTTTCTAGTTCGATCTCTTGTTCGAGTTTTCCCTGTGCATTAGATGAGTACTTATTTTATGCTTGTCGTTTGTCTGCGATAGATCACCCGGAGTGCGCCGCCTGTTATTTCGAAGCTCTAGGTTTCGCGGATCCTCAGCAAGGCAAGTAACACTTTGATCATACCTTTTCTACTACCCAGTTTTATTGCATTAGATCAATCCTCAAACATTGCAAGATTAGGGTCTAATCAAATTGTGGGATCGGAAGTAGTTGAGGTAGTACCTATTACCTGTTTTACTTATGAAACCTTTGGGAGTTACTTCTACGTTTGCTTATTAAGCCATGCTATGCTAGTAGACGTGGATTGGGTGAGTGATATCCATGACAGATGTGAGTATTGTTAATTAATGGTTTATCTAAGGTGGCAACTTAAATACACATCTGGGTGGATTGAGGCACCTGGTTTCTATCAGGACTTGCCTGTTTTCTTCGGACCGCCACCCGGGCTCAAAGGGATCATAAGATCATTCATGCTAGTAACTTCCGTGTGCAGCCACAAGCCATTATGGGCTCTGGCATAGCTGACTAAGTCGTGCGAACTCTTACAGTGGTAGACTAGCAGATGTAGGGGATGTAGGTTGGTACGGTCTATCACAACGTAAGGTGTGAGTGCTTCTGAAAGACTATGTCTCGGTCATCCGTCTCTCAAACACCATGTAGTGCGAGAAACCAACGGAGGCGATCGAGTCTTGTGGGGAAAAGTGCGCAAACCTCTGCAGAGTGTACAATCTGATCATGATTAGCCGTGTCCCCGGTTATGGACATCTTGAGTATCTAGTTCCTGAATATCATGTGAATCTCATCATGTTACTTAATTAATATTGTTGGGTTTATAATTGTTCACTTAATTGGGATCGGAATGCTGTCAACCATTCTCGATGTTTCAATCCACCATGATAGTTAAATAAATTTATTCCTTTGCAGTAGGAAAAAAACTGGCTTTACGCAAAACTGTAACCATAGAGCTTTTCCACCAGCCATATATGCATGTAGTATAGACTTATCATTCATTATTCTCTATGTGTTACATTGCCAGCATATTCCATGTGCTGACCCGTTTTCGGGCTGCAACGTTTCATGTTGCAGACTTTTCAGATGACGAGTAAGGTGCTTTTAGGTCGTGGTTCTATACTCAGTGATGCCATTGGAGTTGATGGACTCACTTATCTTCCAAGTCTTCCGCTGTTATCGATATTAGATGGCCTTAAGCCGTATTTATTGTAATAAGTTCTCTTTGAGACATCGATGTAATAAGTGTGTGATTGCTACTCTGCTATAAATCCTTCGAAGTACTGTGTGGTGTGAGCATTACTGATCCAGGGATGACACCGGAGCACAGAGACTTGACCATCTGAGGTCGGGTCGCCACAGAGATGGTATCAGAGCACACGCTGACTGTAGGACACGACCACTAAGTTAAAGCCATAGATCACTATTCTCCTCTCATTTTCTAACTCCTCATCTTTTCTACTCTTTTAGGATGACGGACGCGAAGATCAAGTACACTCAACCGGATGAAGGCACACCTTTTGGATTTCACTTGAAGGAAGTCACCAAGTACCTGAACATTGGACTACCAAGCTTCACCGGGACCTTCAACGCCACTCTGCCTGAAGAGGAGCGCTGGAAGATTCAAGCTCATGTTCCGGGAAGGACATTCGCGCCAATCACGAAGCCCATAGATAGTGTTTTCAGTGCACCAACCTGGAGTCTGGGAAAGAGCATGTCAGCTCATATCACCATGGGACGCATTGGAGAAGTTTATCGAGAAGACCTCAAGGACACTATCTACCAGATTTGCGGACGCCGAGATGAGGAATGGGAGATAGTCAGCACCAAGAAGGATAGAACCATTGCAGCTTTCATCCAGGAGTTAAACCAGCATATTCGATGCCAAGAGAACCAGATGTGCAATGACATGATAGAGTTGAAGAATGCAAAGGCAAGGATCATCAAGCTAGAAGGAGAACTGAAGGGTACACGCAAGGACTACATGGACGAGATCGTAGCTCTAGCAAGACAAAATGTTGATCTCAAGCAGGAGATTGAAGAACTCAAGGGGAGATTAGCATTCAAGAATGAAGACAAGTACGTCGCATGCCCAAGCAACTACATCATCATCGACGACACCGATTCGGATCCAAGTGAACCCGACTTTGAAGACGAAGCTGGAGCAGACATCATGGAGTCTTCCACAGATTCAAATTAGTAGATGACCACCATATATTAGTAGCATTATTCCCTCCATGTAAACATTATAGTCCACACATTTTTGCGATAGTTCTAAACCGTTTGTAAGCCCTTGTTTGAATTGAATGAAGTGATTTTGTGTGAATTTGTCTCATGTGCATCGGGTAGTGTTTTCTCCTAGACCTCATTCTATTCTTAATTCTCATCTTTTCTAAACCCTCAGATGCCTCTGAGACGTGACAATGGATTTCCACCGGAGCTCACCCAGTTGATCCAGCAGCAGAACCAATTGATGCAGTTGTTAGTCCAGAATCAGCAGAACAACAACAACAACAACAACAACAACAACAACAACAACAACAACAACAACAACAACAACAACAACAACAACAACAACAACAACAACAACAACAACAACAACAACAACAACAACAACAACAACAACAACAACAACAACAACAACAACCCTCTGCCGCCGCCACCTGTTGATCACCTAGCCTGTTTCCTTAGGCTAAATCCGCCGGTGTTTTCCAGTAGCACCGAGCCGATAGTAGCAGACGATTGGCTCCGCAAGATAGGAAGGGAGTTGACCACTGCAGGATGCACAGATGTGGAGAAAGTGAAGTTTGCCGCACATCAGCTTGACGGACCCGCGGCAGCATGGTGGGAAAATTTCACAGCCACTTACCCAGTTGACACTGTCACATGGGATCAGTTTCAACAAGCTTTCCGCACTGCCCATGTTTCAACAGGAGCTATGGCCATGAAGAAGCGTGAGTTTCGCAACTTACGCCAAGGAGGAAGGACAGTTGGCCAGTACGTTGACGACTTCAGCAAGTTAGCACGTTATGCCCCAGATGACGTTGCTACAGATGCCGCTAAGCAGGAGAAGTTTCTAGAAGGACTAAATGATGAGCTAAGCATGCAGTTGATGGTAGCAAGTTTCAACAACTACCAGGAGTTGGTAGACCGTGCCATCATGATTGAAGGGAAGCAACAGCAGATTGAGAACCGCAAGAGGAAGTATGGACAGGGGAAGTATAACTTTGGAGCCCAGCAGAAGCCCCGTTTTACCCCTAAACCGGGAGTTCAGTTTCAGCATACCCATGGAGGAAGTGGATCGCACAATCATAATGGCCACAAGAATGGTAATGGGAATGGAGGAAGCAACGGCCAGAACCGTACCACCCCATCAACCCCAGCCAAGAGAGATCTGAGTCAAGTCACCTGTTTCAAGTGTTCCAAGACCGGACATTACGCCAATGAATGTCCTGAAGGCCAGAATGGCAATGGAAGCTCTGGGAAGAAGCCAAACCCTTTCAACAGGGGACAGGTGAACCACGTTAGCGTGGAGGAGGTTGAAGCTCAGCCTGATGCAGTAATCGGTAAGTTTTTCGTTAAGTCATTTACGGCACTCGTTCTTTTTGATACTGGTGCATCGCATTCATACATATCCAGGGGATTTGTGGATAAGTACAACCTGCCAACCCAAGCCCTTAGGTCGCCCATGTTAGTAACCTCGCCTGGAGCAGAGTATATGGCTAGTCGATGGTGTGATCGGTTACCATTAAGGATTGGTAACTATGTGTTTCCCTCGGACCTAATAGTATTGGAATCTCAAGGATTGGATGTGATATTAGGCATGGATTGGTTGTCAAAGTATGAAGGGAACATTGAATGTGCCAGTAAGACAATTTTGCTCACGACGCCCGAAGGAAGAAGGATCAAGTATGTATCTCGACATGCGCCCAACAGGACACAAGTAAATTCTTTATCAGGAGTCGTACAGGAGGAAGTACCAGTGGTGAAGGATTTTCCTGATGTATTTCCTGAGGAATTGCCAGGCATGCCACCGGATAGAGACATTGAGTTTTTGATTGAGCTTTTGCCAGGCACTGGGCCAATATCGAAGAGACCATACAGGATGCCAGCACAAGATTTGGTGGAAATTAAGAAGCAGATCAAGGAATTATTGGATAAAGGTTACATTCGCCCAAGTTCTTCGCCTTGGGGATCACCCGTACTGTTAGTGGAGAAGAAGGATGGATCGTTAAGGATGGTTGTTGATTACCGAGGATTGAATGCAGTAACCATCAAGAACAAGTACCCACTGCTAATGATTAATGATTTGTTTGATCGTTTGCAAGGAGCTAAAGTGTTTTCCAAGATTGATTTGCGATCAGGGTACCATCAGTTGAAGATTCAAGAGCAGGACATACCTAAGACAGCTTTTACCATGAGATACGGATTGTATGAGTATACCGTTATGTCATTTGGTCTGACTAACGCACCTGCCTATTTTATGAACCTGATGAACAAAGTATTTATGGAATTTTTGGATAAGTTCGTCGTAGTGTTCATTGATGACATTCTGATTTTCTCGAAGAATGAAGAAGAGCATAAGGAACATTTGCGTTTGGTTCTGGAGAAACTAAGGGAACATCAGTTATATGCCAAATTCAGCAAATGTGAGTTCTGGTTGAAGGAAGTTGGATTTCTTGGACATGTTATATCCGGAGAGGGTATAGCAGTTGACCCCACCAAGGTTGAGACCGTAACCGAATGGGAAGCACCCACGACAGTTGGGGAGATCCGAAGTTTTCTTGGACTCGCAGGATACTATCGGAGATTCATTGAGAATTTCTCAAAGATTGCAAAACCTATGACTGAATTGTTGAAGAAGGATACTAAGTTCAATTGGACTGAGGAATGTGAGGCCAGTTTTCAGGAGTTGAAGAAACGATTGGTTTCCTCACCAGTGTTGATTTTGCCAGATCAGACCAAGGATTATGAGGTGTATTGCGACGCTTCACGTCGAGGGCTTGGAGTAGTACTTATGCAGGAAGGAAGAGTTGTTTCATATGCCTCACGAAAACTGAAACCTCATGAACTAAATTATGCTACACATGATTTGGAGTTAGCAGCCGTAGTGCATGCGTTGAAGACATGGAGACATTTCCTCATTGGAAATCATTGTGAAGTGTACACGGATCACAAGAGTTTGAAGTACATTTTCACGCAGAAGGAGTTGAACCTCAGACAAAGGAGATGGTTGGAACTCATCAAGGATTACGATATGAGATTGCATTACCATCCAGGAAAGGCTAATGTTGTGGCTGACGCATTGAGCCGTAAGAGCCATGTCAATACATTGATGACGGGAGAAATACCAAGGGAGTTAGCAGAAAATCTTCGAGAGCTATGTTTGGAAATAGTTCCGAGAGGCTATGTAGCAGCATTGGAAATTCAATCTACATTGATGGATAAAATCAGAGAGGCTCAGAAAGCTGACAAAGAGATTGCAGATATAAAGAAGAAAATGAGCGAAGGAAAAGCAAAGGGATTTCATGAGGATGAGCACGATACCCTATGGTTTGAGGACCGTGTTTATGTGCCCAATGACCCGGAGATCAGGAAGTTGATTCTGCAAGAGGCACATGATTCACCCTACTCGATTCACCCCGGAAATACCAAGATGTATTTGGATTTGAAGGAAACATTCTGGTGGACCGGAATGAAGAAGGATATTGCAGCATATGTAGCAGTTTGTGATGTATGTCAAAGAGTGAAGGCAGAACATCAGAAGCCAGCCGGATTGTTACAACCATTGCTGATACCCGAATGGAAGTGGGATAAGATAGGCATGGATTTTATCACAGGACTACCAAGGACAAAAGCGGGCTATGACTCGATATGGGTTGTAGTTGATCGTTTGATGAAGGTAGCACATTTCATCCCAGTTAAGACCACTTACACCAGTGCTAAGTTGGCAAAGATATACATGACTAGGATCATTTGTTTGCGTGGAGTTCCGAGGAGTATCGTATCAGATAGAGGAACCCAATTTACCTCAAAGTTTTGGAATCAGTTGCACGAAACTTTGGGAACTAGACTAGAGTTCAGCACAGCTTTTCACCCACAGACGGATGGACAGACTGAGAGAGTCAATCAGATTTTGGAAGATATGCGGAGAGCATGTGCACTAGATTATGGATCTAGTTGGGACGATAACTTGCCCTATGCGGAGTTTTCTTATAACAACAATTGCTTTATACGGAAGGAGGTGCAGGACACCGTTGTCATGGGACGAAGTTGGAGACCATCAGTTCTTTGGACCCGATCTGATCAAGGAGTCTGAACGGAAAGTTAAGTTGATTCGCGATAGGCTCAAGGTAGCCCAAACAAGGCAGAAGAGCTACGCAGATTCTAAGCGCAAGGAGACAGTTTACGAAACTGGAGACAGAGTTTATCTTCGAGTATCCCCACTTCGAGGAGTAAAGCGCTTTGGAGTTAAGGGAAAGTTAGCACCGCGTTTCGTTGGACCATATAAGATTTTGCAACGCATGGGAGAAGTCGCTTATAAGTTGGAATTACCAGAAGGACTGTCAGGAGTTCATGATGTATTCCATGTTTCTCAGCTGAAGAAATGTCACGCAGAAATGGCGGAGGTACCGCTAAGAGATACAGTGCCGCTTGAAGCGATTCAGTTGAAGGATGACTTAACGTATGAAGAGAAACCAGTCAAGATTCTCGAGTATGCCAGCAGATTTACCCGCAGCAAGGTTATCAAGTTTTGCAAAGTTCAGTGGAACCACCATTCAGAGGATGAAGCCACCTGGGAGCGAGAAGAAGATTTGTTCAAGGACCACCCTCACCTATTTTCTAGCCAACCCGAATCTCGAGGACGAGATTCATCTTAAGGGGGGTAGGTTTGTAACATCCCAAATTTTCAATTTGGAATGTTATACATTATATCATCATGCATATCATATTTTCTTGCATTTTGGTCGATCCTAGAAATTTCACGCAACTCAAGGACCCTCGGAGAGAGTTGGAGATTTTGTTATTTTCATTTTTGAGTTTTCTCAAATTTTCAAAGAAAGGGATCATTGGTTTTGTCGGAGTTATTTGCATTTTTTTGGATAGGAAAAAATGCGCGTTTTCAAAAATTGCATTTTAGGCCTGAAGAAAAGTTCATTTTGTTCGACTCATTTTTAGGAGTCGGGGAAAATTTACTTCATTAGTTTTGGAGTCCGGTAGATTTCCTTTTTCTGTGTTTTTCCGCGCGCGAAACCGATTAAAAAAAATTCCCGCGCGCCTGGGCCAAAGGCCCAGCCGGCCGGCCAGGCCAGGGCCACGCGCGCCAGGCGCTAGGCGCCAGGAGGCTGCCGCCGCCGCCCTCTTTTGGAGTCCTAGTAGGACTTTTGTCCTACTTCCGTTATTCCGTTTTTGTTTCTAAGATCTTTCCTACTCCTATTCTTATTCCTTGATCCCTCCTCCAAGTAAACACCCCCCCTCCCCAATATAAATACCCCCACACCCCCCCTCTAAATCATCAAACCCAAAGCCCCCAAGCCTCCACCGTGCCCCACACCGCGCCCTAGTGCCGCGTCGCCACCGCCGCCGTTCGCCGCCGCACCCCGCCGCCGCACACAGCCACCGCCCCACGCCACCGTTCACCAGAACCTCACCGAGGTAGCCGCGCCGTGTCTCTTTCTCTTTCATCGGATCGTTTTCTTCTAATCGTTCCGATTCTTTTCTTCTCTTCCGATTCGTTTTCTTTCCGGTTCTTTTCTAAACCGTTCCGGTTTTCTAGATCTGTTTTTCGTTTGGTTTTCTTTTCTGAAACCCTAGATCGGATTCGTTTTCTTTTCCAATTTAGTTGCCTCGAGACGGTTCGCCGGACCGTTCGTTCTAACGAACGTGATCACCAGATTCTTCTAGGTTAACGAACGTCTGTTCGTTCAACCGTTCTTCTTTTTCTTCTCGTCGGATTTATTCCGCGATCGCGATCTCAGATCCAATCTTAGTTCTTGTTTATCTTCTCACTCGTTTATCGGAATCAGGTGATCCAAGCGCCTAGAGTTTTGTTTCGAAACCGCCGTTCCGTCTAATCAACTTAAGCAAGTTTTTTGCCATGGTAAAATTTGACCTAGTTTCACTTTGCTAGAACCGAGTTTTTTTCTTTCGCCGTTTGTCTTCCGTTGTTTTGTTCGGTTCCTTTTCTTTTGCAACCGGAGTTCTTAAGTTGAACTTTCTGGTTCGATCTCTTGTTCGAGTTTTCCCTGTGCATTAGATGAGTACTTATTGTATGCTTGTTGTTTGTCTGCGATAGATCACCCGGAGTGCGCCGCCTGTTATTTCAAAGCTCTAGGTTTCGCGGATCCTCAGCAACGCAAGTAACACTTTGATCATACCTTTTCTACTACACAGTTTTATTGCATTAGATCAATCCTCAAACATTGCATGATTAGGATCTAATCAAATTGTGGGATGGGAAGTAGTTGAGGTAGTACCTATTACCTGTTTTACTTATGAAACCTTTGGGAGTTACTTCTACGTTTGCTTATTAAGCCATGCTATGCTAGTAGACGTGGATTGGGTGAGTGATATCCATGACAGATGTGAGTATTGTTAATTAATGGTTTATCTAAGGTGGCAACTTAAATACACATCTGGGTGGATTGAGGCACCTGGTTTCTATCAGGACTTGCCTGTTTTCTTCGGACCGCCACCCAGGCTCAAAGGGATCATAAGATCATTCATGCTAGTAACTTCCGTGTGCAGCCACAAGCCATTATGGGCTCTGGCATAGCTGACTAAGTCGTGCGAACTCTTACAGTGGTAGACTAGCAGAAGTAGGGGATGTACGTTGGTACGGTCTATCACAACGTAAGGTGTGAGTGCTTCTGAAAGACTATGTCTCAGCCATCCGTCTCTCAAACACCATGTAGTGCGAGAAACCAACGAAGGCGGTCGAGTCTTGTGGGTAAAAGTGCGCAAACCTCTGCAGAGTGTACAATCTGATCATGATTAGCCGTGTCCCCGGTTATGGACATCTTGAGTATCTAGTTCATGAATATCATGTGAATCTCATCATGTTACTTAATTAATATTGTTTGGTTTATAATTGTTCACTTAATTGGGATCGGAATGCTGTCAACCATTCTCGATGTTTCAATCCACCATGATAGTTAAATAAATTTATTCCTTTGCAGTAGGAAAAAAATTGGCTTTACGCAAAACTGTAACCATAGAGCTTTGCCACCAGCCATATATGCATGTAGTATAGACTTATCATTCATTATTCTCTGTGTGTTACATTGCCCGCATATTCCATGTGCTGACCCGTTTTTGGGCTGCAACGTTTCATGTTGCAGACTTTTCAGACGACGAGTAAGGTGCTTTTAGGTCGTGGTTCTATACTCAGTGATGCCGTTGGAGTTGATGGACTCACTTATCTTCCAAGTCTTCCGCTGTTATCGATATTAGATGGCCTTAAGCCATATTTATTGTAATAAGTTCTCTTTGAGACATCGATGTAATAAGTGTGTGATTGCTACTCTGCTATAAATCCTTCGAAGTACTGTGTTGTGTCAGCATTACTGATCCAAGGATGACACCGGAGCACAGAGACTTGACCATCTGAGGTTGGGTCGCCACACTGGATTAGCGGGATGGACGGGAACGGATTATTCTCGCTCGTTCGCCTCATAGAGATGAAGGCTCCGCATGGGGCGGGCACGCCCGCAACAACGGTGCCCAACTTGCACTGGAAGAATTCTCCCCAGAGCTCGAGAGTGGGGAGAACGCCCAGCAAGCCCTTGCACAGGGTGACGAAGGCCGATAGCAGCATCACCGCGTTTGGAGTGAGGTGATGCGGCTGGAGGCGGTAAAATTCGAGGAAGGACCGGAAGAACCCGCTCGCCGGCAGGCCGAAGCCACGCAAGCAGTGAGAGTGGAAGATTACCCGCTCGTCCTCCTCCGGTGTCGGCGAGATCTCCCTCGCCGGCGCGAGACGGACCCGCACGTAGCTTGCGCCCGGCAGCTGCCGTGTCCGGCGGAGGAAGTCGACATGGACATCGTGGACGTTGGAGCCATCCCAAGAACTCGACAACGCCATGGGGACGGCGCGGCGGTGAGGAAGGTGCGGCGGCGAAGAGGTGCGCGTCCCTGCTACGGCGGAACGACGGCGAGCCAAGAAGTTTGGCGGGAGAGCTGGGTGGCGGCAGGAGGATGCGGCGATGATGAAGAAGAAGAAGCAAGGGGCGGAGCGAGGGCGAGCGTGCGAGCGTCTACCGCTCCCCCTCCTCCCCCCTACTTATAGCCTCGTGCAGCGAAGCCGAGGAGGCGAGGCGTGGGGGAACGTGGGATTAACTGCGCTCACTCCCCCCACGTCCCGTGATTATTGCGCCTTAACGGCGTGCGGTAACTGCCACTGGAAGGCGTGCGGTCCGTCCGGGCCATAGAGGATCCGCGCGTGGGCCGAGGCCCGGTGGTGGCGGGCCCCGGACTGCGGCGACGTCCTGTCACGCGCGTGGGCTGATAGGCCCTTCCTGCCAGAAGATGCCACGTGGCGCGTGGGCGGCGAGCGGCCAGCTCGCAACCTAGCCCGCGCAAATGCCCGGTTCCCGCCTTCCAGCTTCGAAACCATCGGAAGACGGCGCACCAAATTAAAGCTGGCTCCCAGCTGCCGGCTCCTCACGATAGGAAGCTGATTGAGCTTCTCGTCCCTTTTCCGCCTCGAAGCCCAACTAGCTTCGGGGACTACTGTCGGAGTAAATGACCACGGGAGCCCAGCTGGCTCCCCCTGGCACTTCAGAAAAATTACAAGCCATTCCAGCCTTCAAGACCCAAGGCGTGGGGCCGCCTTCCTCCAGCCGGCTACCTCTCAGGCTGGCTGGACGAAGGCGGCCCGGGCCCAAAATCTCTCAAAAGAAACCACAAGAAGGCCGGCTCCAAGAAGCCGGACACGAGAGGGCCGACTCCCAAGAAGCCGGCCCCCAACAGGCGGCCAAGACCGTGCCCTCAAAATCTGCACCAGCGTAATGGCGATAAGACGGGGCGTGGCTACAGTGAAGCCTGCCACCCTCGAATCTCGGGACGCGCATGGCCACAGTGCGCCGTACGGGGCGGCCATCACCCATCCGACGCAGCACTGTTGCCATATTTACCATGATGTCACCCACAACGAGCTGTCAGTACGACCCGAGGGCAGCGGGCCCCAACCGACACGAAGACACCCGAAGGCGGCCAGGCATCCCACAGTCGGCCTGGGGTGTATCCGACTATCAGTAGCCGGCTGGCCCCTTCCCTTGAGGTACGCTCCTCATTAAGAAGACAAGACGGGATAACACTACAGTGATATCCCGCCCAGCGGTGGCACTGAGGCCATGCTTACCACGACGGAGCCCACGTCACCAGAGGTAGGGCAACAGTAACCAGCCCCGACAAGACCTCCAAGTGGTGGGGCCGGCCTATCGACCAGAAGACCGGCAGTCGGCGGGCCCACCTGTCGGCGGGCCCCAACGGTCGGCGTAGAAGCCGGCAAGCACAGACACAGACATCTAGGGCCCATGCCCAGCTGAATTACCATTGTACCCCTGGGGGGGTAGGCCTATATAAACCCCCCAGGGCGCCCATGCAAGAGAGATTTTTTGTTTAGGAGTTTTAGAAAACGCAACGACGGAGGAAGAAACCTAGCCTTGCCCTTCTTCTTCCTCCCCCCGAACAGCTCAAGGAGCCTCTTGTAGCTACTTGTTGATCTAGTGACCATGCGGAGACCCCGCAGAGCAGCAGTAGGGGTGTTATCTCCACAGAGAGCCCCGAAGCTGGGTAAGATTCGCTGGCGTGCATGTCTTCGCCTTATCCTGTTTCCAAGCACCGACTGTCGTGGTTCTAAGTCTGATAGTAGTGTAGGGGGGTTAGTATGGAGAGGCTAGATCTTAGCTATGTAGAAGCTGTAAGCACACAAAGATGTACGAGTTCAGGCCCTTCTCAGAGGAAGTAAAAGCCCTACGTCTCGGTGCCCGGAGGCGGTCGACTGGATTATAAGTGTGAGAATGACAGGGGTGCAAACCCTTGATACTGAGGAGGGGGGTGGCTTATATAGAGTTCGCCAGCCTTCTCCTGCCCTCAGTAATGCAGGGTTTAAGGTACATTAAGGTCGAGCGTTACAGGTAACGCCTCTAATAAAATGCTATGATGACCATAAAGACTACTTAATGACCGACCGTTTGCCTGTGAAGTGACTTTAGATCTCCTGGCAGTCGAGTGGTTGGCTTCGTGGTCGAGTGGTAGCTTCTTGGTCGAGTGTCTTGAACCCGTCGAGTGGGTACCTTCAAGTCGATTGAAAGGTGACTTCTTCTAAGGATGTCCTTGGGCAGGGCTCTTAGGACAGGTCCGTGCCCCTACCCCAGGTACATGGCTTCATCATTAGCCCCTGAATGGATCGAGGGTTAGAGTGAGGAAAGGGTTGGAGATCTTTCTGACTGGTTCTTTGTGCTACACGAGTGCCTTATTTTGGATCAATCATCACGGATGACGTCATCAACCTTTTTCAGTCGCCTTGATCCATTCTAGGCCTTTCGTCGAGTGAATTCCCTTGTCTGTGACATTCCGAATGATGGTGTGAAAGGGTTCTTCTGCCTGACGATTTGTTCTGCAACCCGCGGATTTCGCGGGATTTGAATTTCGGGAAGCGCGCGGGACGGGAGCGGCCGCGGTAATCGGACGTGATAAGACGGAAGCTCCTCGATTTCTGCGCCACCTTTTTCGCCACGTACTGCGCGCGCGTCTGCTGCGGGATTTGACGGATAGCTTGGGCCTACCAGTCAGCCACTCGGAAGCGACCTCTTATAAACCACCGGCTCGGGATTTCCGAACAGTGTGCTCTTTCTTCCCTTTCTCCCTTCGCAAGGACCTCCGCCGTCTCCGTTTCCACCTTAGCGCCGCATGCCCGTTTGAGATTTGCCAGCGACGATGGGGAAGGACAAGACGTCCGCTCTGGAGCGTGCAAAGAAGGCGGCGGCCCAGGGGAAAGGGAAGAAGTCCGCTCGGGGCGGATCTTCCTCAAGGACTGCTCTGCCCAGAGGCTGGATCCAGGGCGACTGGATGCCGACGGTGATTCGGCAGGAAGATCTTGATGATTCGGTTGAGGGGGGGTCATTCCCCACGAAGTTGCGCGTCTCCCGGGGAAGGAAGTCGAGCCCCAACCTCTTGATGGTGAGTGTGTCCTCCTCGCCACTCACATCGATCGCGGGTTTTCTCTGCCGCCTCATCCTTTTTTCCGGAGCTTTCTGAACTTCTTCGGAGCGCAGCTCCACCACTTCACTCCCAATTCTATCGTGTATCTGGCTACTTTCATTTCCTTGTGTGAGGGTTTCTTGGGTTGTCGCCCCCATTGGGGACTCTTTAAGCACATCTTCACTTGCCGTTCTCAAGCGGTCAAAAAGGCCAAGTCGAGTGACGAAAGGACGCAGGTGATCCAGCTGTGCGGGGGCCTGGCGATCCAGATGAGGGGAAAAAGCTCCTTTCCATCCATCACTTTCCCTGAGTCGGTCCGTGCTTGGCAGGCGACCTGGTTTTACTGCAAAGACCAGGCGACTTCGGGTCAGTTGACTGGACTTCCCCCTTTCTCTCTGGAACGAGCCCAAAAGCCTGCTTCTCTGAAAGTGACGCCGGAAGAAAAGGCCCAAGTCGAAGTGCTGGTTGGTCGAGTGGTTCAGTTTGTCCGCGACGACGTGACTGGCATGGACTTGCTGGAGGTCTTCCTTAGGAGGCGCATCCAGCCACTCCAGGCTCGCGATCATCCGATGTGGCTGTATTTGGGTCTTGAAGACACCACTCGGATCCACCCGGAGGAGGTCACTAATGAGATGCTAGAAGGATGGCTGTCGAGCATCACAGGAAACAAAGACAATCCCCGAGGAGCTAGGAGGGTTCTTCCAGTCGACAACACATACGAAGTGGACCAGGTCTGACCTTATGCACCAGACTGAGATCTTGCTTTCTACATTGGTCTTCTTTGAATTGGTCGACTGACTTTTGTTTTGTCTATTGTTTCCCAGGAAACTACTGAGATGTACTCGACGCCCAACGGGCACAGGAGCTGACTGAGGAAGGGGAGGCGAGCGGGGGTGAAAGCGGAGACGAACATGGCGAGTGGGAATCTGATGGCGAAGGGGAGGGAGACGACGACGTCGACTCCAGCGAAGAGGAGGAGGAGGAAGTTGAACCTCCCCGCTCGGAGAGGCGATCCAAGCTTACGCACGATCCCGCGAGGGAACGTGGTAAGGCGACTACTCCTGTTGGGCAGTTGTCGAAACGCCCTCAGACCTCTTCTCCTACGCCAACTGAGAAGGCTCCCAAGCACCCATGCGCGACGCCATCCAAGCTGCCCAAGGCTCTACCCAAGATGAAGATGACTGTCCCCACCATTTCTGGGTAATAATAATACTTGTTTTCCTTTGTCGACTGTGGACGGATCCTTGGTCGATTCATTGAGTCAACTGACTGACTTCCGAAATTTTTAGTGCTGCTACTTCTGAGATCTCTGCCAAGGATGGAGATCAAGAGATGGAAGATGCTGTTACTTCCAATCCAGGTACAATTACTGATGTTCTGTCTTCGATCGACTGAATATTTCTTGTAACTCTGGTCGATTGACTTTTCTTGCAGCTCCCCATCATGTTATCAACCTACCAGACGATGAAGACGACGAGCCGCTGAGAGTAAGAAGGAACCGGAGGGCATCGACTGGCAAGACACCCGAATCTGCTCCGGTGTCTGAGGCTGTAGTTCGGGACGGTGGTGATACCATTCGTACTTCCGTGACTTTTGCTGAACCTCTGACGAGCGTGCGGCCTTCGGCGTCGACTGCAAATCCGCCTTCGCTTTTTGCTACATACCCTGTCCTAGAGGACCAAGTGGGTGCCGCAAAAGAGGCTATACGCCAGGCGGGTATCATGATGGAGCAAGTGAAAGTGGTTCGGGACGCCAGCCAAGCAACGTATGACGCGAGTTCGGCTCTTCAGAGCAACGTCCAGGTCAGTCGACTCGACACTTGGTCTGTTGCAATATGCTGTTCAAAGAATCTCTTTTCCGAAGATCTTTATATCTGTACACCCACTGGGTGTGTCTGTCAACCTTTGGTCGAGTGGGGGTACGCTAAGTGCACCCACTGGGTGTAGTCCCCGAGACTATGGTGGACTGCTGGCAGTCGACTGTAGTCTTTATATTGCGTTGCTGTATTTGTACTTCTTCACTCGGTCTGGTCGGGCCATGTCGAATGGAACTGTATGCGGTCGACTGCGGGCAGTCAACTTTTTTTTTGGTCGAACCAGTGGGGGCACGCTGAGTGCACCCACTGGGTGTAGTCCCCGAGACTGCTGTCGAATGTTTTGATTCGGCTGTAGTCTTAGAAACGCTACTATTGTCTCTTGGTTACTCGGAAGCAACCTATCCTTGACGTTTGTCGACTGGTTTTTTCGCAGAAATCCTGTGAACTTTTGGCTCGCTTCACTGAGTTGAAGGACCAACAGATCCAGCTCAACCTTGACTTAAAACTTGCTCAAGAGAACTTGCAGAAGGCTCGAGAAGAGGCAAAAGGTATGGCTGGTGAGGTTACCATTCTTGACGAGTGACTTTTTCCTTTTTGCCAATCCTTGATGTTGATCGTACTCGACGTGCCGCAGATCAACTAGAGGAAGCTCTGAAGAAGAAGGATCAAGATCTTGCCGAAGCGCAGAAGGAGGCCTTGAACAAAACAAAGCTTGCTGAGGAAAAGCTGGCTTCAGCCTCTACTCTTGAACAGGAGAACTCCAGACTGAAAGCTGCTCTTGACGCAGCTAATAAGGAGGTCAGCCGACTGAAGAACGACAAGATTGCTCTGAATGACAAGGCAGGCGAACTGGCAGGGAAGAAGAACGATCTTGAGGTTTATCTCGGGGGACTTGCCAAGAAGTTGTTCATCGTGCTCGAAGGTACCAATTTTCACCCGACTGGCTTGCAGTAACCAAACTCGTGTAGATCCGCTGCCTTATACTTGAGTTGTTATTTGTAGAATTCTGCCAGAACTTTGAAGAGGAGACCAATCGACTGGAGCCAAGCTTGGACCCCGCCGATTCACTCGTGAAGGACGAGGCCGCTATGAATGTGCTCCGCCTGGAATCCCGCATTGCCAGCGTGGTTGATTATCTGGCTGGACTGAAGGTTGCAGTGTCGCGGATCGACACGTCCCTCTGGCCCAGGGCGACGCTTTCGAATGATCTCGAGTCCCTGATGACTCGACTGAACGACGTCCCTGGTCGAGTGACAGAATGGAAGAAGTCCTCTACGAGGTGTGGCGCTGATGTTGCCCTGTCTCTGGTTCGCGTCCACTGTAAGGAGGTGCGAGAGGAGAAGTTGGCTGCCATTCAGGTTGCCAATACCAGAAAGTTCAGCTTTCAAGACTTCATGGAGACTTTCATTGCTGCTGCCACTTTTATTGTAGACGGGATCGACTTGGATGAGTTCGTTGCCCCTTCCAGTCCTCCGTCGGAGGAGTAAAAAACTTTTATGCTTCACTTTAAATTTGCCTCGGAATGCCGAGAGGATTCTATAATCGTTAAACTCTGTCGAGCCGAGGGCTCGAGTACTTTGATCTGAGGTCTGGGACCTTTGGGTCTTATCCGAACTTGATTTACCGTTGAATATCTTCATAAATTATTCGTCGAGTGGAACTTGATCTTCACTCGAAATAACTTTGTATTTGTGGTGCAGCGCCGAAGGGAAAGGTAACTGTCGATTCGCATCCTGCCGTCCTTGCGGGTCGGGACGTGACCCGGACTTAGGCGAGCGCTGGGCTGCAGCTAAGCCCCCGAGTGAGAGGTTTGCTCTCTACTCGGTAGGATTTTAAACACTTAGGCGTGCACTGGGCTGCAGCTAAGCCCCAGAGTGGGAGGTTTGCTCTCCACTCGGTAGGATTTTTATATTCTTAGGCGAGCACTGGCTTGCAGCTAAGCCCCCGAGTGGGAGGTTTGCTCTCCACTCAGTAGGATTTTAAACACTTAGGCGAGCACTGGGCTGCAGCTAAGCCCCCGAGTGGGAGGTTTGCTCTCCACTCGGTAGGTTTTTTATATACTTAGGCGAGTGCTTGGACTGCAGCTAAGCCTCCGAGTGGAAGGTTTGCTCTCCACTCGGTAGGATTTTTATATTCTTAGGCGAGCACTGGGCTGCAGCTAAGCCCCTGAGTGGGAAGTTTGCTCTCCACTCGGTAGGATTTTTATATTCTTAGGCGAGCACTGGGCTGCAGCTAAGCCCCCGAGTGGGAGGTTTGCTCTCCACTCGGTAGGATTTTTATATTCTTAGGCGAGTGCTTGGACTGCAGCTAAGCCTCCGAGTGGGAGGTTTGCTCTCCACTCGGTAGGATTTTTATATTCTTAGGCGAGGCCTGGGCTGCAACTAAGCCCCCGAGTGGGAGGTTTGCTCTCCACTCGGTAGGATTTTTATATTCTTAGGCGAGCACTGGGCTGCAGCTAAGCCCCTGAGTGGGAGGTTTGCTCTTCACTCGGTAGGATTTTCGAACACTTAGGCAAGCACTGGGCTGCAGCTAAGCCCCCGAGTGGGAGTCTGGCTCACCACTCGGTAGGATTTTTTTTGCAAACTTAGGCGAAACGGATTCGCAGCTAAGCTACCCACTGGAGGATTTTGTACACAAACAAAAGTGACAACAATTACAGAAAGAACTGGGACACTCTTGTCTTTGATAAAAATAAACTACAGAAGTTTTTCCTATTACATCTCATCCGAGTGACAACTCAAGTGTAAAATGGGTGGAGTAGTTCCGCATTCCAAGCTCGAGACTCGTCGATCCGGCGATCGACATTGTAAAGGTGATATGCTCCATTGTGGAGGACTCTGGTGACGATGAAGGGGCCTTCCCAAGTAGGAGCAAGTTTGTGTGGTTTCTGTTGATCCACTCGGAGGACCAAATCTCCTTCTTGGAAGGCTCGACTCTTCACGTTTCTGGCGTGAAATCGACGCAAGTCTTGCTGATAGATGGTAGACCTGATCATAGCCATTTATCTCTCCTCCTCTAGGAGGTCGACTGCGTCCTGCCGGGCTTGCTCTGCTTCATCCTCGGTGTAAAGCTCGACTCGGGGTGCATTGTGAAGTAGATCGCTCGGCAGGACCGCTTCGGCTCCGTAAACCAGAAAGAACGGAGTTCTTCCAGTCGACCGGTTCGGGGTGGTCCTCAATCCCCACAGAACTGACGGAAGCTCGTCGACCCAAGCGCCTGCTGCGTGCTTGAGATCACGCATCAGTCGAGGCTTTAGTCCTTTGAGAATTAGACCATTTGCCCTTTCAGCTTGTCCATTCGACCGGGGATGCGTGACCGAGGCGTAGTCGACTCGTGTGCCTTGAGAGGCACAAAATGCTTTGAACCTGTCTGAATGAAAGTTTGACCCATTGTCCGTGATGATGCTATGTGGGACTCCATATCTGAATGTTAGCTCCCAGATGAAACTGATCGCAGTGCAAACATCAAGATTCTTGATAGGTTTGGCCTCAATCCATTTGGTAAACTTGTCGACTGCCACAAGCACGTGCGTGAATCCGCTCCTGCCTGTTCTCAGTGGTCCAACCATGTCCAGTCCCCAAACAGCGAAGGGCCAGACGAGTGGAATGGTTTTGAGGGCTGATGCTGGCTTGTGCGACATGTTGGAGTAGAACTGGCAGCCTTCACACTTGTCAACTATCTCCTTCGCCATTTCATTTGCTCTGGGCCAGTAAAAACCCGCTCGGTATGCTTTAGCCACAATGGTCCGAGAGGACGCATGGTGACCACAGGTCCCCGAGTGGATATCATCAGGGATTATCTGACCTTCTTCTGGCGTTATGCACTTCTGGCCGATTCCAGTTGTGCTTTCTCTGTACAACTGCCCCTTTATGACTGTGAAGGCTTTGGATCGACAGACAATCTGTCGAGCCTCTTCCTCGTCTTCTGGGAGTTCTTTCCTCAAGATATAAGCAATGTACGGTACTGTCCAGTCGGGAGTGATTGCTAAGACTTCCATGATTAGGTCGACCACAGCAGGAATTTCGACTTCAGTCAGATCTGTGGCACTTTTCGGCTGCGGGGGGTCCTCTGTAAAAGGATCCTCCTGGACTGATGACGAGTGGATGTGCTCCAAGAACACATTGCTAGGAATGGCTTCTCTCTTGGAGCCTATCTTTGCCAAATCATCAACTGCTTGATTTTTCAGTCGGGGGATGTGATGAAGCTCTAACCCCTCGAACTTCTTTTCCAGCTTTCTTACTGCGTTGCAGTAGCCACTCATAGCTGGGCTTCTGACGTCCCACTCCTTCATCACCTGATTAACCACCAAATCTGAGTCGCCATAGACCATGAGGCGACGGACGCCGAGTGAAATCGCCATGCACAACCCATACAAAAGTGCTTCATATTCTGCTTCATTCTTGGAGGAATCAAAGTGAATCTGGAGGACGTAGCTGAGCTTATCTCCTCGGGGGGAGACCAGTACTACCCCAGCACCGGAACCATTCAGCATCTTAGATCCATCGAAGAACATGGTCCAGTGCTCCGAGTGAACTTGAGTCGGAAGTTGCTGTTCAATCCACTCGGCGACGAAATCTGCAATTGCTTGGGACTTGATAGCCTTCTTTGCTTCGAACTTGATATCTAAGGGAAGGAGTTCAATCGCCCACTTCGCCACTCGACCAGTTGCATCTCTGTTGTGCAAAATCTCTTACAGTGGAGCGTCGCTGACGACTGTAATGGAATGATCAGAGAAGTAGTGTGCAACCTTCTTCGTGGTCACGTAAATCCCATACACAAGTTTCTGGTAATGAGGATATCTTTGCTTTGAAGGGGTCAAAACTTCAGACACATAATATACTGGGCGTTGAACTCTGAAGGTCTTTCCTTCTTCTTCCTGCTCGACCGTAAGTACTGTGCTGACAACTTGTCCCGTGGTTGCAATGTAAAGCAGCAGAGGCTCTTTACTGATTGGGGCAGCAAGCACCGACTGGGTGGAGAGCAGAGCTTTGAGGTCTGCAAATGTTGTATCAGCTTCTGGAGTCCACTCGAACTTGTCAGACTTCTTCATGAGTCGGTAAAGAGGCAATGCCTTTTCACCGAGACGGGAAATGAATCGACTTAGAGCGGCCAAGCAACCTATAAGCTTCTGCACATCGTGCACACGCACGGGACGCTTCATCCGGAGTATGGTGCCAACCTTTTCGGGATTGGCGTCGATTCCCCGTTCGGAAACGAGAAAACCGAGTAACTTTCCACCTGGGACTCCAAATGTGCACTTTGATGGATTGAGCTTGATATCATACCTCCTGAGGTTGGCAAAGGTTTCGGAAAGGTCAGTCAGTAGGTCGGAACCTTTCCGTGACTTGACCACAATATCATCCATGTATGCTTCCATGTTCCGACTGATCTGAGTGAGTAAACACTTCTGAATCATCCTCATGAACGTGACTCCAGCATTCTTGAGGCCGAAGGGCATGGTGACATAGCAGAAGCATCCGAATGGAGTGATGAAAGCCGTTTAGATATCGTCGGGTCCATACAGACGGATCTGATGGTACCCTGAATAGGCGTCTAGGAAAGACAAACGCTCACACCCCGCGGTCGAGTCGACTATCTGGTTGATGCGGGGGAGAGGGAAATGATCTTTCGGGCAGGCCCGATTGATATGCTTGAAGTCGATGCACATGCGAAGCGACTTGTCCTTCTTGGGGACCATGACAACATTGGCGAGCCACTCGGAGTGGTAAATCTCTCTGATGAACTCCGCTGCTAGTAGCCGAGCAACCTCCTCGCCAATGACTTTCCTCTTCTGGACGGCGGGCCGTCGAAGATGTTCTTTCACAGGCTTAAATTTTGGGTTGACTCGCAGACGGTGCTCAGCCAGTCCCCTGGGAACTCCAGGCATGTCAGAGGGCTTCCATGCGAAGATGTCCCAGTTCTCACGGAGGAACTGGATGAGCGCTTCTTCCTATTTGGAGTCGAGCGTCGTTGAGATGTGAGTCGGAGCTACACTGGGATCGGACGGGTGAATGTGAACTGGCTTCGTCTCGCCGGACGACTGAAATGCTGACTCTGAAGCAGGCTTCTTGGCTCGAAGCAATTCACTCGGATCTGCAGTCTTCTGATACTCCTGCAACTCGACCACTGCCATCTGGGCGTCAGCAATCTTTGAACCCTTCTGAAAACACTCTTCTGCTTTCTTCCGGTTGCCCGTAACAGTGATCACACCTATAGGGCCAGGCATCTTCAATTTGAGATACACGTAACATGGTCAAGCCATGAAGCGTGCATAAGCCGGTCTGCCCAAAATAGCATGATAAGCACTTTGGAAGTCCACAACCTCGAATGTCAGCTTTTCCTTGCGGTAATTCTTCGAATCACCGAAAACTACAACAAGAGCAATCTGGCCGAGTGACTCGGCTTTCTTCCCGGGAATGACTCCATGGAAACTCATGTTACTGGTACTGAGCCTGGACATCGGAATGCCCATCCCTTTCAACGTTTCTGCGTACAGAATGTTCAGGCCGCTGCCACCATCCATCAGGACTTTGGTCAGTCGAGTGCCTTCGACGACTGGGTCGACCACCAGCGCTTGCCTCCCGGGGGTGGCAATGTGCATGGGGTGATCAGACTGGTCGAACGTGATGGCAGTCTGAGACCACTTCAGGTAGCTGGATGTTGCTGGAGCAACCATATTTACTTCACGGTTAATGACTTTCAGTCGACTTTTGCTCTCGACATCAGCAAAAATCATCAAGGTGGAATTGACTTGGGGGTACCCGTCGTCACTATCTTCCTTATCTTCAACTTAGTCTGACTCTTTTTCCTTGTCCTTGGACTGCTTGCCCTGGAACTGCTGAATCAGGAGCCGACACTGTCGAGTGGTATCCTTGGGGTAAATGAGTTTACCCTCTTCATCTTTCTTGGTGTGAATGTGACACGGCAGATCCAAAACATCATTTCCGTCCTGATCTTTTACTTTCTTGGGGTTCCAGAGCCCCTTAGGTTTCCCCTTGAATTTTCCCTGGGTTACGGCCAGGGCCTCCCCAGGAGCGGCTGGCTCGGCCTTCCGCTTCTGCTTCCGACTGGAATTGCCTCCGGTTTCCTGGGCGACTGCTTTCTGCTTGCCACTCCGGAGTCGATCTTCATCTTCACCATTAGCGTATTTGGTGGCAATTTCCATCATCCGATTCAGAGACATTTCTCCGGTCCGCCCGAACTTCAGGTTCAACTCTTTGTTCTTGACGCCTTCTTTAAAGGCATAAACTGCTTGATGATCTGGTGCATTCTCAACTGTGTGATGCAGAGTGATCCACCTCTGGATGTAATCTCTCAGTGTTTCACTCGGCTTCTGCACGCAAGACCGCAATTCTGTAAGGCCTGCCGGTCGTTTGCACGTTCCTTTGAAAGTCGTGACAAACACTCGGGAGAGGTCCTCCCAAGTGTAGATGCTACTGGGTGCTAGCTGATTCAGCCACGCTCTGGCTGAGCCCTCTAACAAGAGAGGCAAATGCTTCATAGCCACCTCATCATTGCCGCCACCAATCTGGATAGCCACTCGGTAATCTTCGAGCCAAGTGCCAGGCTTAGACTCACCAGTGAACTTGCTAACTCCAGTCGCCAACCTGAAGTTGGGAGGAATCACTGCGGCCCTGATGGCTCGACTGAAACACTCTGGCCCTGAAAAATGTACTCTGCTGCTGGTAGGAGCTTCTCTGTCATGTCCTTCTCTGTGAGCCCTGTTCCTGTCGACCAAACCTTGAACGAGGATGGACCTTGCGTCAAAGCCTGGTTCCCTAGGATCGACTGGAATCCTCCGCCCAACACTATGAGGACGTCTGTCATCCTGCTGTCGAGGCGTATATGACCCACTCCTCGGGGGAGGGGTTGGCACTCGACGTCGATCATCACGATCGAATCGGTGGTCATACTGCTCGTTTCTTCTGTACTGATCTGGCCGGTCTCCACGCCCCTCACGCCTCAGGGGCGATCCTGGGCTGTGAGCTGACTGCACTGTATCCGCTGCAACGGATTGACTGTGGATCCTATTCCACGACTGAGAGACAGCGGAATTCTGGTTTCCCGCTGCCCGGAGCAACGCTCTGATTTGCAACAAGCCTCTGCCAGCCTCTGACTGTGAAGGCTGAATTGATTCTGCTATTCGGGCTGCGGCCGCCAAATTCTGAACGGGAGTTCGATATACCTGCGTAGGCGGGAAGAGCTGATGTCGACTGGACTCGGGAGCCCGCTGACGCGCTCTCTCGTCGAGTGCTCGCTGGAGATTCTCCAGTCGAGTGCGCTCGGCCAAGTTAGCCAAACGCGTGTCCTCCAAGGCTCGGGCCTCGGGGGTTTCTCCAACGATAGGAGTGTGGAGTGCATCCATGTTCCGGCGGCGAAGCTCCTCTCGCTGCTGTGACGTGAGAGGCTCTGGGAGATACTCCTCGTGGAGATGTGCCGAGTCGTCCCCACCCGCGCCTCCGTCGGTATGGGGAAAACCTGGAGGACTACGAGTCCCATCAATCGCCAGAACCTCCGCTCCAGGGTCACTGCTGTCGCATTCGGATGCGGTCTCTGCGGAGCCAATCGACAGATCGAACAGGCCGTAGAGAGATTCGTCGGGCTCGATTGCCGCGACTTGAGGGGTGGCCGTCTGGTGAGCCACCGCATGCCTCACCCACCTCTGAAGTCTCGACCGGCCGGAGCGCTTGCGTTGGCGTGAGACAAGGTGGGGAGGTGAAACGGGAGCTGACCGATACCGTGTCGACGGCTGCCGCAGGAGGACGCCACGAACACATGCGCGGAAGTGCGTCGCCCCGCGGACGGGGAGTGCGTCGATGTCGAGTGGAGCCTCCTGAAGCCAAGCGGAGTCGTCTGCGATGAACGTGAGCGCGCCGAGACGGATCTCGCGGCCCTCCACCAAAACTCCGCACGAAACCATGATCAAGGAGATCGGAAAAATCACAACTCCTACAACCAAGCGCTAAGATTCCTGCCCCAAGGTGGGCGCCAACTGTCGTGGTTCTAAGTCTGACAGTAGTGTAGGGGGGTTAGTATGGAGAGGCTAGATCTTAGCTATGTAGAAGCTGTAAGCATACAAAGATGTACGAGTTCAAGCCCTTCTCAGAGGAAGTAAAAGCCCTACGTCTCGGTGCCCGGAGGCGGTCGACTGGATTATAAGTGTGAGAATGACAGGGGTGCGAACCCTTGATACTGAGGAGGGGGTGGCTTATATAGAGTTCGCCAGCCCTCTCCTGCCCTCAGTAATGCAGGGTTTAAGGTACATTAAGGTCGAGCGTTACAGGTAACGCCTCTAATAAAATGCTATGATGACCATAAAGACTACTTAATGACCGACCGTTTGCCTGTGAAGTGACTTTAGATCTCCTAGCAGTCGAGTGGTTGGCTTCGTGGTCGAGTGGTAGCTTCTTGGTCGAGTGTCTTGAACCCGTCGAGTGGGTACCTTCAAGTCGATTGAAAGGTGACTTCTTATAAGGATGTCCTTGGGCAGGGCTCTTAGGACAGGTCCGTGCCCCTACCCCAGGTACGTGGCTTCATCACCGGCGACGTCTTATTGTCTCCCACAATAATAAGCCACCCGTTGGCATATTTGGCACCAACCACCCGACACTACCGCTCGCCGTCTACCTTCATAGAAGGATCCATGAGTTTGCAGCCACTTGGTGGCCTTTTTCCCTTATTTCTTTTTTGCTTTCTTTCGATGCATGTGTTGCTGCCCCAACCCTCTATATTGCTTCGGTGCACTTGAACTTGTTGTATGGGTGTTTAGCTTTACTTATAAAGCGGGCGAAAGCCTATTTTAAGAGTATTCTTGGATTGTCACTTTGCCACACCACATATAAGTTTAGTTATGTTAGAGCAATTCTAGCAGACCCCGCAAAATTCTAACCCGCAAAACGCGTTTGTAATTTGACGAAGATCCCGTTTGCTGGTCGAGAACGAGCGCGACCGAACATAAACCGTAGATGAAACTGCATAATTTGAAAAAACAGTTTCGCGGGGGAAATTGCATCATACTAGTTCATCAGATACTACATATATTTACATGATCAAGACACTACAAACACTAGTTCATACTACATACTGCATCAGTACTAGTACTAGAGGGGGTGGGGATCTCACGGCGGCGAGCTCGCGGCCATGGGTGACGCCGTGGAGGAGCTCAATCCTCCTTGCCGGAGCTGCCGAGGTCGATGTACTTCTCGCGCCGTCCGACTGGACGCGCCGCTCGCACTCGGTGTCGCTGCTGCCGCCGGATCTGCTCCCGGAGCCGCGTCCGGAGCTCCACATGCGGCCCACATGGCAGCTGGAGGCGGAAAGGGCTCGCCGGCGGCGAGAAATGTGAGGAGAGGAGTGGGGAATTGCGAAGCTCGGCGGCGGCGGGGGATATTGTTTTGACCCGCAAACGCGTCGTGAACCCGTAGATATACTGGTCAGGGCGGGCGGTTTGCAGGCCGCGGTAAATATTTTTACGGGCCGGGCGAGTATGCGGTTTTTGTTCTGGCCGCAAAATTGGGCCGAGCCCGTATACTCGCCGGAATTATGCGGGTTTGCGGCTTTTGCGGGGTCTGTTAGAGTTGCTCTTATCCCTAGTTCGGTTTCCAACCACAACTAGGCATATATGAAAAAATGTGACAAATATATAAATACGACCAGAAAAGATAAAGTAAATTATACACCTTATTGCACGTGTTCATGTCATGATATGAATAAACAGTGCTTGATAGAAGTACAATTCCAAATCAAGACCCTGACACTCATCGTATCAATAATCAGCACCACGTGCGGCACTGCTGTTTTGGGCAACAACAGATCAACCATGAATCCATGATCAATCTACCTAATCATCTTTGTTTATGCCGCTCGTGAGGCGGCGCAGATTAACATTGATGGCCGGAGGAAGAAGCAGACGCAACGCATGCAGGCGACAGAATATATATCCGCACCGAATTGTGATAAAGCGGGAAATATCACCCGAGATGCCATTGATAAAGACTCCCTGCACTAGTCTCTACTGATCTGTGTCGACGATGCTAACTTTTTCGTCCTCTCTGGCTGCCAGGTGGTCCTGGAGGCCTCTCCATCCTCCTCCTTGCGATTCCCAGCTCCACGCTGGCCGGCCCGGGGCACCTGGTGCCGCAGCCGCGGCACCCACTGGCATGTAGACCGCGCGGCCGCGGGCGCTCACCTGTCAGCGGCAAGGTGGTGTCGGCGGGACTCCCCGGCTGCTGAGTGTGCCGCGCTGCGCCCGTGCCGCGCCGTAGCCATGCACGCAGCGGCATGACCGATGCACGCTCCCAGCGTTCCCCGCCGCGTGCCGCCACATTTCCCCACCTCCCGCCGTCCTATAAAACCCACACCACACGCGGCTATACTCTGCAGATATCTGACACCAACACAGCTAGCATTAGCACCACCACCACCACCCATCAGCCCCATCACCACTGCCAGTACCAGCTAGCTAGCCTAAGCTTGCAGCAACTGCTTGCGCCTAGACTTCAAGCTTGTGATTTGCCTACATACTCAAGCTAAGCTTCTCATGGCGCCGGCGTCCAAGGTCATGAGCCACATCGTCCAAGACGGCGGCATTGCCACCTACGCCGTTTACGCCACGCCGTGTGACGCCTGGTGCGGCGGGCGGCATAGGAAGGCCGAGACGGACGGCGACGACGACGATGACGACTATGACTGTGCGCCTGCCGCCTGAAGTGCACGTACATGGTCGTCGGCGAAACGAATCTGGAACCTGCCCGCCAAGAGCTAGTATATATATACTGCGAACTGATCGCTGCTGCTGTGTATGCTAATACGATGTCAAGTACGTAGGTACGTATATGCGTCTGTTTACAGCTACTTATGAATGTATCCCCCCTAGTATATGAGGCAGTGAGGTGTGCTTTTTGTAACCGGGAAGTAGAGTTCGTGCCGCTTAATTAACCCACCGTGCTGGCTAAATATGCTCGATTTAGCTATGCTTAGTTACCTACTCGTATAGATATTGAAAGTACCCTTGTGTTTTTGATCGACTTGTTACTGCAATAAAACGGACTTCTTGTTCAGTACATCACTACCTTACTGTTTATGTATT
The DNA here is from genome assembly GCA_032464435.1 of Aegilops umbellulata. Classification (NCBI taxonomy): domain Eukaryota; kingdom Viridiplantae; phylum Streptophyta; class Magnoliopsida; order Poales; family Poaceae; genus Aegilops; species Aegilops umbellulata. Next base: position 278,240,299 of record CP136056.1, on the reverse strand, counting down.
TGTTGTTGCTCTGCCGATCATTTCATGCTCCTACATACTATGTTGACATAGACTTTTAGTGCTAGCTTCATTTGTTTAATTTGCATCTGGGGGGAGTCAACAGGCTATCCACTCCTATATACTGTGTTGACATAAACTTTTTGTGCTCGCTTCACTTTGTTTAATTTGCATCTGGGAAGAGTCAACATGCTATATCCAATTTCAGAATTCTTTTTCTTTCACAAATCTTCTCTCAGCGAACAGGCTACTATATATCTAACCACTGTTTTTCTTTCTTTCTGGAAGATACGATCACTTTGTGATCTCAATGTTTTATTATCCAACTTGCTAGCTAGTAGCATAGTAAGATTCTAGACATGATGGATGCCATTTTTTTAAGCTTATTTATGCATTCAGTTGTATGGGTGTTCATGCTACGATTTGCATATAGCTAGGCATATGCTGCACTCGATCATATATATACATCTTCCCACATCCATACTTCTGCATGCCTAACACTTGAATATGTAGCTCCTGGATAAAAGATAAAAATTGAGCGCCCTAGACAACTCATATCATTCTTCTAGTGAGTGTAGATGCATCGATCATTGGATATATTCATGGCTATTATACCGATGAAAATAAGCGCCACATGCAATGATGGGTGGGATGTTTATGGGCAGTGGCGGAGCCAGGAAAGTACGATTAGGGGGGCCGAGTGATGCTAAAACATGTTGGGGAGAGCCAAATCTTAGAAAAATGAGTGTTTAGCATCAAATAACCAGTAATGATGTACTGTTCATAAGCAAATTAGCATGAAATCCCTGTTGTTAGGGGGGGGGGGCAGGGCCCCTGCTGGTCCCCCTGCCTCCGCCACTGTTTATGGGTACATGTGTAGTGTGTGACTCCGCTTAACTTATAAGGCGTTGGCACAACATTGGGATTATCTATGTACTAGATAATGACCCGTGCGTTGCAACAAGGGCATACATGCATATTCTAGTGGTTCAACATCAATCTTGTCTGACATATACCTCACACCTATTATATTCTAGTTTTTCGTAAAATTTAATTTGATTTCAGTATGGGTAGGGGAAGGCAGTGAAATTTTTGACTTAGTTGTGGTTTTAGTAAGATTGGATTTGAGTATAGGTAGGTAAAGGCAAGGAAAATTTTGATTTAGTTGAGATTTCAATATGATTTGATAGGATTAATGCAGGACGTGGTACCGATTTGGTTTAGATTGTTGGAAGTTACTCTATTTACATTCGTTTTTATTTTATGCGGCGTCGGTTGAGATTGCCAAAAAAATAACAGAAAACCAATGGGGGGGGGAGGGTTTGGCGAGGAAAACCCAAGGGAAAAGGTAAAACAAACATACCAACCCTCTTTTATTAATAATAGAGATACGTTGCTGCTCTTTTGGTCACGCGGAATGGTTAGCTAAGAGCATCTCAAATAGCAACCCTTTTTTTCGTTTCGAAAAAAATAGCAAACCCTTTTTTTGGAACGAAAACAGGATGGGGTAAATATTTAGAGACAAAAACGCGTTTTTTTTGCACGAGCAAACACCGTCGTGAACAACAGTCCTATAATAGAACACGAAATAGGGCACAACAGCTCCAACAACTACCCTAAAATAGCTCGATCAATATTGCATGCTTCTTTGTTGCCATTTCTGCTCCATCATTATTGTATACTTTGACCAACGAAGAGTCAAAGGGTAATCCAGCCAGTGCATATTAACTAAAACATCTGGAAAAAAAATATGTTTCGAAAATAGTAAGTGACTATAGCTCTTACATGCCTGAGTGTTCCCAAATGGTTAGCTTGAATATTTTACTTTCGAGCTATGAGAAAGTAGTGGCTGCACCCACCACACTATACCCCCGTTACGCCCCCGCAAGAAAACATAGCAAAACATTTCAAGAAAAATTCAAACTTCTTGGGAATGATTATGAATAAATGTTATGGGTGCTTGCAAAGTTTAGAGGCCAAATAATAATCGAGGAGCTCTGTACAGAAAGACAAATTTACAAAATCTGCTCAAACAGTGCACACACATTTTGAGTAATTTTGAGTGATTTTTTGTACAGAGCTCCTCGAATGTTATTTGACCATCAAACTTTGCAAACCCTTATACCATTTATTCATAATCAATCCCACAAAGTTTTAGAATTTTTTGAAATATTTTGCTATGTTTTCTTGAGGGGGTGTAGCGGGGGTGTAGTGAGGTGGGGTGCAGAAAAACCACTCTCTTCGAGCTATAAATATTTGGCGCTTAAAACTCAGGCATCGATTTGGGCGTATTCAGTTTTCTAGCAATGTTTTGGGACTATGCGGTACCACTAAATGTTTAAATTGACTTGATACATACGTATTCAAAATGGCAGGGCCATGGTTTGTTCAACTTTGTTTCCTCATTTTGCGGAAAAGGTGAGTCTTGAATAATAGAAAAAAAAATAGATTTCCTTTCATATCGTACTCATTACTTCCGTAATATTTTTGGCCAGCAACCTCAAAAGTAATGATATATACGTAACTATGTAAGAGTTGTATAATTTGTAGCACCCGCAAAAAAAATTGTAGCATAAGTACAGTTATTACTCAAATGCCTTCCACAAGCTCCATGAACGTATGCAACTAATTAAGAATATGTTGCGTACGTATTCTTATGCACCAACCTAGGTTTCATTGTGCAAAAAGTGCATTTTATTTTATTTTATTTTTTTGCAAAAAAGAACTTGTATTACTCCACCAGAATGTTTACAATCAGCGATTGCATCTGTCCTCAACATCGACAGGACCATGGCATACCAAAACTGCTATACGCCCACCATGTCTAGCACAGCTGGCTAAGAAATGGCTTAATAGAGTTTTGGTTGCGGCTATTATGAGATTTCCTCAACCATGGTCATATGTGCAGATAGATCAGTAGTCATCTGATGCACCCACTAGTTTATTAAATAATTTTATGACTAGTTTTACAGAGAACACACACACATGCATGCACGCACCCGCATGCACACGCACACATGCACATGCACGCACCCGCATGCACACGCACGCACGCGCACACACACAAACACAAAATATTCTCGTCTGTATATAAGTACAAACGTTAGCTTCCTTGTCCGAGATTAATACAGTTTTTCTGAAAGTAATTACTGTATATAAGTACAAACGTTAGCTTCCTTGTCCGAGATTAATACAGTTTTTCTGAAAGTAATTACACCGTTATGTTTAAGGATAATAGTGTGTTCATGAGCCTAAGGTATTTGTTGGGTAAATATTGCACTTGCATATGTTGCAACTATACAATATACTTTTGCACTGTCATTTTTAGTTCTCTTTGACTTCGACAGTAAGCTATTGTTAGTTTCTCTGATATCTTGAAGTAGGTTTAGAAAACAAAGTAGCTTATGTTAGCCCTCAGCTTTTTCATACTTATCATTAGCTAGCAGATATAACATATGTGGATTTGTTTCTCCTTTGTAAATGTGACCTCAGTGAGATTAAACATACATTTATATAGCTAGATACTTACCATTATCAAGTAGATATGATTTGTATCACATGTTCTTATTTGCTTCCATTATCTTGTAAGTTCATTCCATGGGCATTCACAAATGTCACTATTCAGAGTGACAATATACATTTAAGTTAGTGGAACATATGCAATGATTTAATTATACTAGCATTGTGGTTATCCTGTTTTTGAAATGGTGGTGCGAATGCTCATGATAAAAATCCACTGTTAGTTTAGATATATCATGGAAATTCAATATAACTAATTGCACATAATCTAAAAGTGGACTAATTCCGCATCACAGTTCATTCTCACATCGACTGAAATAAATAAGTATCATTTAAAAATAAGTCCAAAATAAACAGAGAACTATGACATTGCTAACTTTAAAAACTTATATTTCCCTTGATACATATCTTGTTAGAGCTTTTGCATCAATTTTCCTTAAATTAGACATGACTAGACACCACTACCATCCATTTATCCATCTTCTCATCTCACCAAAGGTACTAGGAGATAGGCCCATTTTCCATGTGCAATTCTGATGACCTACACAACCATACTACCATCGATAGTGTGGAGTTACATGCACTAGCCAATGCCCCAAAAGCTCGCCAAAACAAACTCATGTGAATAGTTTATCGGAACCCTAGGATTCAGAATATGGGGAAGTATCTGTGGATTGGGGTACTGCTCCTTTTATGGGGGTCATAGTGGATTTATTCGCTATGTTATTATCTATCATTTCATAAATTCATAATTCTTCTATTTTATTGGATGGAATTTTCACTAGTATTCAAGGGGGCTATTCACATGGTTTGGACCCCAGTCACATGCATACAATTTTTGGAACCGTGTGCTTGAGCGGGTTGGCGAGGGGGGGGGGGGGGAGGGAGCGGGGAGAGTCCATATCACCGACCACAGGAAAACGTCAACGATGTTAAAACCGGCCTACGCGGTTTCCGGAACAAGAATCGTCTGCAATTATGGAGGCAATCACCAAAAATTTGTTCAGTTCAATTGTGTGTGATGGAGTAACTATGACTAACAGTTTCTTCCGGTATATCGTTTGCAATGATACTAATCATCGTACACATTACATGTCAGATGAAACGTGTGTGCTAAATGTCTATATCACACACAATATTTTGAAAAAATCATTTGTATTGTAGTTTTGTATTACACACGTTAATTGCCAAGTAAAACATGTGATTTGAATATTTGACATGTCCATAACACACACATTCTTTTACTAAATCATTTGTACTATAGTTTAGCATTGCACACGGTTTGTTTTACAGAACAGTGTCCATTGGCATGAACAATACAATGCGTTTTGTGCTTTAATTTAATACAATACAATACATATCAAATTTAAATTTAATACGTGCAATTCAAAGGTAGACAACACAGTTCATATCAACAAACACAATATACACATCTTTTCCATTATTAATTGTTGCAAACATCACTACAAACATATATATGGATCAAATATCAACAGTATGACGAATTTTATTTGGCTCTCTCTTGAGGGTTTGTGTATTGGAAATAAATAATACCGATCGTTGTGCTCTAAAGAGACAGTCCTTTGTCCATAGTATTCAACTTATGCCAAAATGAACCCCTCCCCCCTATTTGTATGTATCATCTTTTTTGGCATAATCGAATCATCGTAAAATGAAAGTTTCAGCAAGCAACGATTAAAGGAAGTGTTTGTGAGCCTTGACGAAGCAATACTCATGGGTGTTAGTGAGTTACTTTAGCATCACAATGTCTTTTACATATCTTTCATTCCTGTAATATATGTTTTCACTACAGAAGGAAAGCTCTTCCAAAGTGTTCCAGCAAGTAAGTGTTAGCTAGATGAAATGGAATACATGCTAGTTGATTACTTTGTTTGAACCATGCAAGTTTTTTTGTTTATTACCTCGGCTTAACTAAGCTAACATAATAACCATGCCACCTCTACAGCTTAACCAAGTTTTCAAGTGAAGAAACCTGAGGGTTATCTAGGAGTACCAATCTTAAGTGAATCAAAACCTTATCATTATTTTAGTTTACACAACTGAGTTCCTTAAAATTATTTTTGGTTCTTGCTCAAGAGCGATCAAGGTTTAAGCTTGGGAAGGTTGTTGAGTGATACTTTTGCCCTCCTTCCACCATTGGTTAAATTGAATAATCTTGGATTTTCTAAGAGAATCACTTTGATATTGCCACTAATGAATAATAAATGCGGAAATTGTTTTCACATGAAATGGACAAAAAGAGGGAGGAAAATCATCACACATATAGAAATACTAAGTGTGGGAACCAAGCCAAGTAAATTGGCGGCGCACATGAGGTAGCAGTGGTTTCAACGACGCCTGGTACGACAACGACCGCATGTACCACCAGTTGTACCAGCTGCCAGTAGAACCATGACGTCCATTTGAACACACTTTATAAAGGAGGGCATGCCTAATTTGCGAAGGAGAACATCTAGACACCCAAAGCGACATCCAGAGAACTAGAAGCCATTCACAAACCCTAGTCGCCGCCATTTCCCATCTCATCTCCATCAACATCATCTCCATCACCACCGTAGCCATTCTCCCCCGAGTTAGCCCTACTTATAATCAGTGCATCGCAATCGGCAACATTGTAAGAATATTTATCAATCAATTATTCATCTTTATATAATCTACAATGTTTTCCTCTTGTGATCTTATCGTGATGTGTTAGTAGTTCCTTAAGGCAATGGGTTGGGCATGGCCTTACATTCTTATGTATTTGTGCATGGGATCATTGGATGACTTGGCTTAATTGACGTTATTTGTATATTTGAATTGCAATAGAGTTGCCTTTTGTCTTCTTCTCATTCTAAGGCCCCATGCGTACCCGAGATCCCAGAGATCGATTAGGGAGGAGGTAAGTGGTATGTCTCCAACGTAACTATAATTTTTTATTGTCCCAATATTATCAATCTTGGATGCTTTACATGCATTTATATGCTATTTTATATTATCTTTCGGGACTAACCTATTAACCTAGTGCCCAATGTCAGTTGTTGTTTTTTTGCTTGTTTTTTGCTTTTAAGAAAATCAGTACCAAACAAATTCCAAACGCGATGAAACTTTACGATGATTTTTTCTGGACCAGAAGGGACCCCAGAAGGTTTGGGAGGAGCCAAGGAGAGCTACGGGTGAGCCACAAGCTCACAGGGCGCGCCTGAGGGGGGTAGGCGCGCCCCTGATCTTGTGGGCCCCTCGTAGCACCCCTTGACATAATTACACTTCTATAAATTCAGAAATATTCCCAAACGAACATATACCCACCCGAAACACTTTGTCCGCCACCACAAGCTTCTGTTCTTCTGCGATCCCATCTGGAGGCCTTTTTCGGTACTCTGCCGGAGGGGGAATCAATCACAAATGGGCTTTTGCATCATCCTTGCTGGCTTCCAATGATGTGTGAGTAGTTCACCACAGACCTACGGGTCCATAGCTAGTAGCTAGATGGCTTCTTCTCTCTCTTTGATCTTCAATACAATGTTCTCCTCGGTGTTCTTGGAGTTCTATCTGATGTAATCTTCTTTTGCGGTGTGTTTGTTGGGATTCGATGAATTGTGGGTTGATGATCTAAATATTCATGAGAAGTAATTGAGTCTTTTATGAATTTTATTATGCATGATTGTTATAGCTTTGTATTTATCTTCGATCTATCCATTTGGTTTGGCCAACTATGTGCAGAAATAAAAGTTCTTAGATTGAGCTGAAAATTTATGAAGGATTATTTCAGAATATATAAGAAATATTGGCGAAGGAAACTACCAGAGGGGGCCACTAGGGCGCCATAAGCCTAGGGGGCGCCCACCCCCAGGTCGCGCTTAGCAGGCTTGTGGGCCCCTAACAACTCCCGCAACCCTAACTCCAACTCCATAAGTATCTATTCGCCAAGAAAAAATCAGCGAGAAGGAATCATCGCGTTTTACGATACGGAGCCGCCGCCACCTTGTGTTCTTCATCAGGAAGGCTGACATGGAGTCTGTTGTGGGCTCCGGAGAGGGGGATTTGACGCTGTCGTCGTCATCAACCATCCTCCATCACCAATTTCATGGTGCTCACCGCCGGGAGTGAGTAATTCCTTTGTAGGCTTGCTGGACGGTGATGGGTTGGATGAGATTTACCACGTAATCGAGTTAGTTTTGTTAGTGCTTGATCCCTAGTATCCACTATGTTCTGAGATTGATGTTGCTATGCCTTTGCTATGCTTAATGCTTGTCACTAGGGCCCGAGTGCCATGATTTCAAATCTGAACCCTTTCTGTTTTCACGAATATATTTGTGTTCTTGATCCTCTCTTGCAAGTTATACACACCTATTACGTGTTATGATCCACATACCCCAAGGTGACAATAATTGGGATTCTTTTCGGTGATTACCGTAGTTTGAGGAGTTCATGTATTCACTATGTGTTAATGCTTTTTTCCGGTTTAAAAGGAGGACTTAATATCCCTTAGTTTCCTTATAGACTCCATTGCCACGGGAGGGTAGGACAAAAGATGCCATGCAAGTTCTTATCGCAAGCACGTGTGACTATATACGGAATACTATTGGGGAACGTAGTATTTAAAAAAAATCCTACGATCACGCAAGATCTATCTAGGAGAAGCATAGCAACGAGCGGGGAGAGTGTGTCCACGTACCCTCGTAGACCGAAAGCGGAAGCGTTAAGTAACGCGGTTGATGTAGTCGAATGTCTTCGCGATCCAACCGATCAAGTACCGAACGCACGACACCTCCGCGATCTGCACATGTTCAGCTCGATGATGTCCCTCGAACTCTAGATCCAGCTGAGGCCAAGGGAGAGTTTCGTCAGCATGATGGCGTGTTGACGGTGATGATGAAGTTACCGATGCAAGGCTTCGCCTAAGCACTACGACAATATGATCGAGGTGGAAATCTGTGGAGGGGGGCACCGCACACGGCTAAGACCAACTTGTGTGTCTATGGGGTGCCGCCTCTCTCGTATGTAAAGGCGTGGAGGAGGGGGCCGGCCGGCCTCCTAGGGCGTGGCCCAAGGGGGAATCCGACTCCTACTAGGAGTAGGTTCCCCTCTTAATTTCCTAGTCCTACTAGGAGGGGGAAGGAAGGGAAGAGGGAGAGAAAGGAAAGGGGGCCGGCCCCCCTCCCAATCGGATTGGGCTTGGGGGGCGCCCCACCTCTTGACCGCCTCCTCCTCTCTTCCACTAAAGCCCATGTAGGCCCATTAAGCCCCCGGGGTGTTCCGGTAACCCCCCGGTACTCCAGAAAATGCCCGAACTAATCCGAAACCTTTACGGTGTCCAAACATAACCTTCCAATATATCAATCTTCATGTCTAGACCATTTCGAGACTCCTCGTCATGTCTGTGATCACATCTGGGACTTCGAACAACCTTCGGTACATAAAAACACATAAACTCATAATACCGATCGTCAGCTAACGTTAAGCGTGCGGACCCTACGGGTTCGAGAGCAATGTAGACATGACTGTGACTCATCTCCGGTCAATAACCAATAGCGGAACCTGGATTCTCATATTGGCTCCTACATATTCTATGAAGATCTTTATCGGTCAAACCGCATAACAACATATGTTTGTTCCCTTTGTCATCGGTATGTTACTTGCCCGTAATTCGATCATCGGTATCAACATACCTAGTTCAATCTCGTTACCAGCAAGTCTCTTTACTCATTCTGTAATGCATCATTCGGTAACTAACTCATTAGTCACATTGCTTGCAAGGCTCAAAGTGATGATCATTACCGAGAGGGCCCAGAGATACCTCTTCGACAATCGGAGTGACAAATCCTAATCTTGATCTAAGCCAACTCAACAAACACCATCGGAGACACCTGTAGAGCATCTTTATAATCACCCAGTTACGTTGTGATGTTCGATAGCACACTAAGTGTTCCTCCGGTATACGGGAGTTGCATAATCTCATAGTCATAGGAACATGTATAAGTTATGAAGAAAGCAATAGCAATAAACTAAACGATCATAGTGCTAAGCTAACGGATGGATCAAGTCAATCACATCATTCTCTAATGATGTGATCCCGTTCATCAAATGACAACTCTTGTCTATGGCTAGGAAACTTGACCATCTTTGATTAATGAGCTAGTCAAGTAGAGGCCTACTAGTGACACTCTGTTTGTCTATGTATTCACATATGTAATAAGTTTCCGGTTAATACAATTCTAGGATGAATAATAAACATTTATAATGATATAAGGAAATATAAATAACAACTTTATTATTGCCTCTAGGGCATATTTCCTTCAAATACATGCCTACATTACATGGATGAATTGGAGCTAGTTCTATGTCGCCCTAGGTTATAACTGTTACATGATGAATGTCATCCTGCATAATTATCCTTCACCGATCCAATGCCTATGAGCTTTTCGCATATTGATCTTTGCTAAGTTACTACTGTTGTTGCTGTTGTTATAGTTGCTACAAAACAATTACTGCTACCATTACCATTACTGTTGCTATCATTGTTGCCGCTACCAAACTATTATACTACTATGCTATTGATCACTCTATTGCAGATATTTAGTTCTCCAGGTGTGGTTGAATTGAAAACTCAACTGCTAATACTTGCAAATATTCTTTGGCTCCCCTTATGTTGAATCAATAAATTTGGGTTGAATACCTCCCCAAACCCACTTTTATCAAAAAATTCATAAGATTGAACACTCTCCAAATATGCTGGATTATTTTTACCTAAAGTTGACAGTCTTCCAACCCCACTTTAATCATTATTGCAAACATATTCATCATGAGGCTTAAATAAATTTTCAAGATCATAAGAAGCATTATCACCCGAATCATGATCATTGCAATAAGTAGTAGACATAACAAAATTATCCTCCCCAAGCTTGTATCTTTGCATGTTATTATCACATCGACATAAATATAATTTATAATAACATCATTGCAATCATGCTTTTCATTCAAGGAGCTATCAAGTGTGGGTGCAACAACAATAATTTCAATTTTAGCATAAGGAACTATAGCAATTTCATCTCCATAAGCATGATTAATATTGGCATCATGGCCACAAACATAGCAAGCATCAAATTCATAAAAAAGGATATTTCAAGCAAATCAACGGGATCATAATTATTCATAGATTCTTTCATATCATTATTCTCTTCCAAAGAAGCATACATTCTCCCAATGAATTCATTAATATAGGCATTAGAAGCATAATTTTCATAGCAATATTTAAGTATGGCAAAAATTTCAGATTGTAGAGAATAGCATCATACTTTTCAATCAAAGAAGCAACTTCATAGGCACCATTAAAAGCAATGAATTCTTCAATTTGTTCGCTATCATAGTAACTATAAACACCCTTGGCATAAGAAGATAAGATTTCATTATCATTAAACTCACATAGGTAGGGAAGGTGTTTTTTAGGGTCCTCGGAGCAACAAGTAAAACCATCAATTTCACATCGATTCCAAGCAAAGCATAGCAAACAATTTCTTTGATTCCATAAGAGTCTCCCTTTTTGAGACAAACAGTGACGAACAAAATGAGCATGCTCATCTCATGATTTTCCCTCAACTAAACCAGTTGGGGTTTCAGCACGAGCACAAATGGATCGAAGATGATCCAAGTAGAAAATTTTAAGTGAATCCATAGTCATCTTAAAATTTTGCTTCCATTTTCTATTTTTTCAGTGTTCACATGAAGGCAAAAAAAAACAAGCAAGCAAGCAAACAAAAAATTATGTTTTGTAATAAAAATTAGAAATGGTGGAGATGAAAATGAGAGGCAAATGCAATTAAAAAGGCAAATAAAAAAATAGCAAGTAGATGATAGTTTGTGCGAAGGTAATTGATAGGTTTTGGTGATGGCTCCCCGGTAACGGCGCCAGAAATTCTTCCTACTACTAGGGAGTTGCGTTGGGATTTCCTCAAAGAGGATAGGATGAAGCGGTACAGTAAAGATAAGTATTTCCCTCAGTTAAGAACCAAGGTTATCAATCCAGTAGGAGAACCACATAGAACCTTGTTAGCAGCACCTGCACACACAAAAGCAAATACTTGCACCCAATGCAAACAACGGGGTTGTCAATCCCCTTGGCGGTTACTTGCAAGGATTAAATCTCGTTGTGGTAGATAAATAAATTATAAAGATAAAATAAAATAAAATAGAAAATTGTAGCAAGGTATTTTTGTGTTCTTATATATGATAAAAGTAGACCCGAGAGCCATAGTTTTCAATAGAGGCTTCTCTCTCGAGCACATAGCATATGGTGGGTGAGCAAATTATTGTTGAGCAATTGATAGAAAAGTGCATAGTTATGACGATATTCAAGGCAATGATCATGTATATAGGCATCATGGCCGAGACAAGTAGACCGACTCTTGCCTGCATCTACTACTATTAGTCCACCCATCAACCGCTACTAGCATGCATCTAGGGTATTAAGCATAAAACAGGGTAACACCTTAAGCAAGATGACATGATGTAGACAAAGTAAACTCAAATAATATGAATAAAACCCATCATTTCATCCTTAATGGCAACATTACAAATACGTGTCTTGTCCCCTACTTTGTCACTGGGATAGAGAACCGTGAAATTGAACCCATCACAAAGCACCTCTCCCATTGCAAGATAAATCAATCTAGTTGGCCAAACCAAACAGATAGATCGGAGAGAAATACAAAGCTATATCAATCATGCATAATAAAGTTCAGAAAAGACTCAATTAATATTCATGAATAATCTGATCATAAACCCACAATTCATCGGATCCCAACAAACACACCGCAAAAGAATATTACATCAAATAGAACTCCAAAAACACCGAGGAGAACATTGTATAGAAGATCAAAGAGAAAGAAAAAGCCATCTAGCTAATAGCTATGGACCCGTAGGTCTGTGGTCAACTACTCACGCATCATCGGTAGGGCAGCAAGGATGATGTAGAAGCCCTCCGTGATCAATTCCCCCTCTGACAGAGTACCAGAGAAGGCCTCAAGATGGGATTGCAGAAGAACAAAAGCTTGTGGTGGCAGAAAAGGTGTTTCAGGTGGCTCTCTAGCTAGTATATTGGGAATATTTGGGAATTTACAGAGGCGGAATTAGGTCAAGAGGTGCCACGAGGGGCCCACAAGCTCAGGGGTGCCCCTGGGACGCGCATGGTGAGCTTGTCGCTCCCTCTTGGCTATTCTGGTCTTCTCCCGAACCTTTGTGGGTCCCTTATGGTCCATAAAAAATCACCGTAAAGTTTCATCATGTTTGGACTCCGCTTGATATTGATTTTCTGAAAAGCCAAAAACAAGCAAAAAACAACAATTGGCACTAGGTACGAGGTTAATAGGTCAGTCCCAAAATAGTGATATAAATTTGCATATAAAACATCCAAGATTGATACTATAACATTATGGACCAATAAAAAATTATAGATACGTTGGAGACGTATCAGCCGGGTATGATCAGAAGGTTGTCGTCGCCTAGTTGTGCTTGCGCCATCACGTCATGTTCTACCACTACCACCTGGCCACAAGGCCTCGCGAGCATTTCCCTGGGTTTCTCAACAGCCTCGACTACAATTTCGCTACGATGGACACCAACAATGATCTAAAAGCGCTTGAGATTTTGGGCTTGGCCTGCCAGAAGCTTATCAACATCTGTGGCCACTACAGGGTCTCGGGTAGCACGAAGAACAAGGAGGACTAGTTGACCTCGCCACAACTATCATCGACCCCTTCTACAAGAACATGAAGGGTGAGTGCAACAAGAACAAGACCGCCTGGTACAGTTCCTGGGTGCATAGACTGGATGAAGAACACATCAAGTACGTGGCCAAGGATGCGTACACAAGCTATGATATGTGCAGGCGGATTGTTGACATGAGGTAGTGCATTCGTCCTGCCCTGAGCGGGGGATCGAGCATTAGAGCAGTGGCGTCAGCGTCACAATAAGTAGATGATCGTTTCTCCTAGTTTAGAATGCACATAATTCTTTGTTGAGGTGTGTGCAATTATTTTGCATAGTCACTTATGTAATTTGATGTTTAATTTGGTTACGTAATCATGTTCTCATAAGTATATATGTTGTTCTTCTGTAGAGAGAGCAAATCACATCACACACGGACTAAACTAGGGAACCCGTCGGTGATGATTTCATCAATCACTGACAATTGTATACCAGTAAGCGTTTGCCCGCAACACACACGGATTATTAGAAGGAATCGTCTGTGTTATTATCGGTCTTCCCACACATTTCTGATTACTGACCTGTTTGCTGCGTATCACACACATCTTGTTAAGTTTAACCATTTCTGTTGTTTTGGCTCATCGCAAATAGTTCATCCGAGTGAACTGTATGCCATACATCGCACACATACCTTGATCCGGCTAACTGTTTGTGTTATTTTGGCTCATCGCAAATAGTTCATCCGAGTGAACTGTATGTCGTATATCACACACACCTTGATCTGGTTGCCCGCTTTTGTTGTTTTGGCTCATCGCAAACAGTTCCTATGGATCAACTATATGCAATGTATCGCACATGCACCTATAATCTGAAGCGTGCTTGATGTCCCCGCCATCGCACACATTTTGTCTTATTGGTGACAGTTTAATTAGGATAGGTTCGCGATTCATGCATCACACAGTTTCATCGTTTGGTCTTTGATACATGTGTTGTGTGATGATCCACAAGTATAGGGGATCAATCATAGTCCGTTCGATAAGTAAGATTGTTGAACCCAACGAGGAGCAGAAGGAAATTACAAGCGGTTTTCAGCAAGGTATTTTCTGCAAGCACTGAAATTATAAGTAACGAGTAGTTTGATAGCAAGATAATTTGTAACGAGCAAGTAACGGTAACGCTAACAAAAGTGCAACAAGGTATCCCAATCCTTTTGAGGAAAAGGACATGCCAAAAGGGTCTCTTATGATAAGCAAAGCATTCTTGAGGGTACACGGGAATTTCATCTAGTCACTTTCATCATGTTGGTTTGATTTGTGTTCGCTACTTTCATAATTTGATATGTGGGTGGATTGGTGCTTAGGTGCTGTTCTTACTTGAACAAACCTCCTACTTATGATTAACCCCCTCGCAAGGATACACAACTACAAGAAAAGTATTAAGAATGAATCTAACCATAGCATTAAACTTTTGGATCCAAATCAGTCCCTTACGAAGTAGTTCATAAACTAGGGTTTAAGATTCTATCACTCCCGCAACCCATCATCTAATAACTGCTCCACAATGCATTCCCTTAGGACCAAATATGGTGAAGTTCCATGTAGTCGACGTTCACATGACACCACTATGGGAATCACAACATACATACCATCAAATATCGAACACATATCAAATTCACATGATTACTTGCAACAAGATCTCTCTCGTGACCTCAAAAACAAAAGTAAATACTCAGAAATGATAATCATGCTCAAGATCAGAGGGGTATTAAATAGCATAATGGATCTGAACATATAATCTTCCACCAAATAGACCATATAGTAATCAACTACAAGACATAATCAACACTACTAGTCACCCACAAGCACCAATCTAATGTTCTGGTACAAAGATTGAACGCAAGAGATGAAATAGGGTTTGAGAGGAGATGGTATTGTTGAATATGTTGATGGAGATTGCCCTCCCCAAGATGGGAGAGTTGTCGGTGATGATGATGACAATGATTTCCCCCTCCAGGAGGGAAGTTCCCCCGGCGGAATCACTCCGCTGGAGGGCAAAAGTGCTCCTGCCCAAGTTCTGCCTCGATACGGCGACGCTTCGTCCCTAAAGTCCTCTCTTTATTTTTTCTAGGTCAAAATGACTTATATACCAGAAGAGGGGCACCGAGATGGGCCAAAGAGGGCACAACCCACCAGGGCGCGCCTGGGATCCCTGGCGCACCCAGGTGGGTTGTGCCCACCTGGTGGGCCCCTTCTGGTAGTTACTTGCTCCAATTCTTATATATTCCATAAAAATTCCTCGTGATGTTTCGGCTCATTTGGAGTTGTGCAGAATAGGTGGCCTGACGTAGCTTTTTTAGGTCCAGAATTCCAGCCGCCGGTATTCTCCCTCTTTGGGTGAACCTTGCATATTCTGAGAGAAAAGGCATTAGAATTACTCCAAAAAGCATTATTATGCATAAAACATTATAAATAACAGTAGGTAAACATGATGCAAAATGGACGTATCATTGCGATAGCAGCATCCTGTAGTAGTGAGTCTCCAACCTCCAAGAGTACCAAGGTACAAAGGTGAAACGCTCAAGACTTTCTCAAATCACGGTTTTCTTTAGTCACAAGAGGGAGAAGGAGTGGATCTATCTTTTCATTGGAGAAACTCTCAAGAACACTCATAAATCAACTCGGGATCTTGGATTTTGTGTGAGAGAGTATGAGAGGGAGCACTAGTGTTATTGGGGAAGATTAGAGTGTAGTGGTCAACCCTCTCCCAAGGTCGGAGAGGGGTATTTATAGTTCCCATAAAAAGTGACCATTTGGAGTGGTAAGTGACTTGCCCGGATGCCTACCCGGATGATCCGAGCAATGCCCACATGATTTGGCTAGGGATCCAGATGATACGACCGGGTGAACACAACACAACCATGCATAGACGAGTCGACGTCCGGGGAGGGGCGGACTCCGGGTGTAGTTAGCACAAGCGGCTGTCAAAGGGGTGCCCGGATGTCCGCGAAGGAATCTAGACGATCTGGTTGAAGGTGGATGAAATTTCTCTTATTTAAGGCATCTGATAGGTCTCCAACATATCTATAATTTATGAAGTATTCATGCCATGTTTGCAACAATTTTATATGATTTGATTAGAACTAACCCGGACTGATGTTGTTTTCAGCAGAACCACCATGTCGTTTTTTGTGCAGAAATAAAAGTTCTCGGAATGGGTTGAAAATTTACGGTGATTTTTTATGGACCAAAAGAGACCCTCAAAGCAAAAGAGTTGGGCCAGAAGAGTCCCGAGGCAACGACAAGGGTGGAGGGCGTGCCCCCCTGTCTTGCCGCCGCCTCATGGACCCCCTTGACTTGAGACCGACGCCAAAAATTCCTATAAATACCAAAACCCCCCAAAAAGAAACCTAGATCAGGAGTTCCACCGCTGCAAGCCTCTGTAGCCATGAAAAACCAATCGGGAGCCCGTTCCGGCACCCTGTCGGAGGGGGAAACCATCACTGTAGGCCATCTTCCTCATGCCGACGGTCTCCATGATGAGGAGGGAGTAGTTCACCCTCGGGGCTGAGGGTATGTGATACGTCTCCAGCGTATCTATAATTTTTGATTGTTCCATGCTATTATATTATCTGTTTTGGATGTTTATGGGTTTTATTTTACACTTTTATATTATTTTTGGTACTAACCTATTAACCCAGAGCCCAGTGCCAGCTTCTGTTTTTTCCCTTGTTTCAGTGTTTCGCAGAAAAGGAATATCAAACGGAGTCCAAACGGAATAAAACCTTCGGGAGAGTTATTTTTGGAACGGAAGCAATCCAGGGGACTTGGAGTACACGTCAGGGAATCAACGAGGAGAGCACGAGGTAGGGGGCGCGCCTACCCCCCAGGTACGCCCTCCACCCTCGTGGGCCCCTCGTGGCTCCCCTGACCAACTTCTTTCGCCTATACATATCCATATACCCTAAAAACTTCGGGGAACAGAATAGATCGGGAGTTCCGCCGCCTCAAGCCTCTGTAGCCACCAAAAACCAATCAGGACCCTGTTCTGGCACCCTGCCGTAGGGGGGAACCCTCACCGGTGGCCATTTCATCATCCCGACGCTCTCCATGACGAGGAGGGAGTAGTTCACCCTCGGGGCTGAGGGTATGTACCAGTAGCTATGTGTTTGATCTCTCTCTCTCTCTCTCTTGTGTTCTTGAGGTGATACAATCTTGATGTATCATGAGCTTTGCTATTATAGTTGGATCTTATGATGTTCTCCCCCTCTACTCTCTTGTAATGGATTGATTTTTCCCTTTGAAGTTATCTTATCGGATTGAGTCTTTAAGGATTTGAGAACACTTGATGTATGTCTTGCATGCGCGTATCTATGGTGACAATGGGATATCACGTGATTCACTTGATGTATGTTTTGGTTATCAACTTGCGGGTTCCACTCGTCAACTTATGGATAGGGGTTGGCACACATTTTCGTCTTGACTCTCCGGTAGAAACTTTGGGGCACTCTTTGAAGTACTTTGTGTTGGTTGAATAGATGAATCTGAGATTGTGTGATGCATATCGTATAATCATACCCACAGATACTTGAGGTGACATTGGAGTATCTAGGTGACATTAGGGTTTTGGTTGATTTGTGTCTTAAGGTGTTATTCTAGTACGAACTCTATGATAGATCGATCAGAAAGAATAACTTTGAGGTGGTTTCGTACCCTACCATAATCTTTTCGTTTCTTCTCCGCTATTAGTGACTTTGGAGTGACTCTTTGTTGCATGTTGAGGGATAGTTATATGATTCAACTATGTTATTATTCTTGAGCAAAGTTGCACTAGTGAAAGTATGAACCCTAGGCCTTATTTCCTATCATTGCAATACCGTTTACGCTCACTTTTATCATTAGGTACCTTGCTGTTTTTATATTTTCAGATTACAAATATTCATATCTATCATCTATATTGCATTTGTATCACCATGTCTTCGCCAAACTAGTGCACCTATAAAATTTACCATTGTATTGGGTGTATTGGGGACACAAGAGACTCTTTGTTATTTGGTTGCAGGGTTGCTTGAGAGAGACCATCTTCATCCTACGCCTCCCACGGATTGATAAACCTTAGGTCATCCACTTGAAGGAAATTTGCTACTGTCCTACAAACCTCTGCACTTGGAGTCCCAACAACGTCTACAAGAAGAAGGTTGTGTAGTAGACATCAGTATGTACCAGTAGCTATGTGTTTGATCTCTCTCTCTCTCTCTCTCTCTCTCTCTCTCTCTCTCTCTCTCTCGTGTTCTTGATTTGGCACAATCTTGATGTACCGCGAGCTTTGTTACTATAGTTGAATTGAGTGTTCTCAAATTTATGGTGTTGCTCCCCCTCTATCTTCTTGTGATGAATTGAGTTTTACCTTTGAGGTTTCACTATTATTGGAATGAATACTATTATGGATTTGAGAACACTTGATGTATGTCTTGCGTGGGATACCCGTGGTGACAATGGAGTGATCTATTGATTCACTTGATGTATGTTTTGGCACTCAACTCATGGATTCCCGAAGTGACATTGGGGTAATCTATGCATAGGGGTTGATGCATGATTTTGTCCTTGTTTCTCCGATAGGAATCTTGGGGCATTCTTTTTGAATATTATGAATCTGAAGTTGTTTGATGCATATCGTATAATTGACCCATGGATACTTGTGGTGACATTGGAGTATCTAGGTGACATTACGGTTGATTGATGTGTATCATATGGTGTTATTTTACTACAAACTCTAGGGCTGTTTGTGACACTTATAGGAATAGCTCAATGGATTGATCGGAAAGAATAACTTTGAGGTGGTTTCATACCCTACAAGCAATTTCATCTTATGTTCACCGCGATAAAAACTTTGGAGGGACTTTTGACGCACGTTGAGGGATTGCCATATGATCTAATTATGTTATGATTGTTGAGAGAACTTGCACTAGTGAAAGTATGTACCCTAGGTGTCGGTGTCAAAACCAGCGGATATCGGGTAGGGGGTCCCGAACTGTGCGTCTAGGCGGATGGTAACAGGAGACAAGGGACACGATGTTTTACCCAGGTTCGGGCCCTCTCGATGGAGGTAAAACCCTACGTCCTGCTTGATTAATATTGATGATATGGGTAGTACAAGAGTAGATCTACCACGAGATCAAGGCGGCTAAACCCTAGAAGCTAGCCTATGGTATGATTGTTGTTCTCTCCTCTATCGACTAGCCTGGCCCTAGTTTATATAATGCACCAGAGCCCTAGGTTAACAAGAGTCCTAGCCGAATACGCCGGTGGGGGGAAGTCCTTGTCTTGATCGCCAAGTCTTGTGGAATCTTCCTTGTATGCGGCAGCTGTCCGAACTGACCCATGAGTATACGGCCACGGGGGTCCTCGGCCCAATCTAATAGATTGGGAGACGACGTGGTGAGTACCCCCTAGTCCAGGACACCGTCAGTAGCCCCCTGAACCGGTCTTCAAGTTAGGGACGCTCCTCGATTCTTCCGAACTGTTCTTCATCTTCGGTCGTCGGTCTTGAAAACTGGTTCAACAAATCTTCTTTATCTTCGATCTTGAGGATCGCCAAAATGCATTCGACGGGTTTACACCTCGGGTATCCGAGGAGCCCCTTTAAGTTTCCGGCCTTTATCAATGCCTTGTTTATTTTTATGCCACACCTCGGGTTTGAAGTTGTTCCCGGGAGGCAGTGTCCTCTTGCGTCCGATCTCCAACGCCGGACTGCATTCGAGGTATCATTTGCAGCCGAGCACCGACGCCGGACCGCTTCCCAGCTCTAATGCCGGAATGTATCCGAGCTCCAACGCCGGACTACGTATCCGAGCTCCAACGCCGGACTGTATCCGAGCTCCAATGCCAGACTGTATCCGAGGTGTCGTAAATCACCTTGGTTCAAAGAAGTTTGAAGGAGTTTAGCCGAGCTTAATGCCGGAAATGCCCTCTATGGAGCCAGCCACTAGCGCCCGAGCTTTATGCGGGACTGCTTCCGAGGTGGTGCACCACCCCGAATGTGGGCCGATTTTTGTCATTATTTTTTATTGGTGTAATTTATTCTCTGCCGAGATATATAGCCAGTAGCCCTCAAGGTGGGTATCGGTCTAAAACCCGAGATGCACATGAAGGATGACATAAGACCGCTGATCCCAGTAGCCGCTGAGACTCAGGTCGATTTGCAAAATCGGCCTGAGGATCAAGTCCTAGCTCGGCAAAATACTTTGGGACACTAAAAGCGGCGTGCTCAGTCCTCGAGACTCAGGTTGGGTGCGGCCGACCAACCTGAGGATCAAAATCTCCTCGGAAACCATATTGCACATAAAATTTTCTGCATTGGACAAGCAATGCAGTAGCCCCCGAGACACTGGTCAGGTGGCAACACCAGATCAGGGGATTGATGTGCCCCTTTAATATGTTTAAATAATAAGCCCGAAGCCCAGTAGCCCCGAGCCTTAATGCGGGCACGGGTGGCCGAATTAAGGATCGATATCCATAGTAAAATCACAAATTGTGTGTAATGACTCTATGTATCCAAGTACTTTACGTCATTTAATGCTCGGATCCGCATTGTACAAAACTTTGTTGACCGACCATCGGCTTCCACCTCCTCGGCCAGTAGCCGAGGAGTGTTTGTCTTACTTTATAAAGCCTTTATGAGGATGACAAACAAGGCAATCTGGCCATACGGTTTTATAAACAAAGGTATGCGGAGAGATATGTTATATTACTGTTTACCAGAAGAAATGTCTTCCAAAGAAAATAGTCCCGCTATCGGTTCCTTTCTTTGGGTTGTCATGCTAAGCATGATCATAAAACCTCAGCTCCAATGTAAGAGCAAAATATCAAGGATTTAGTTTGGGAGGCTAGTTAATAGCCCCCGGTAGTGTTCGGCGACAGTCGAGGTCAAGCCGTAAACACTTCGGCCAATGTTATGAACGGCCTATTATTTAACATAGTCATCGGATCGCTGACCAGTTTACGCTTATTGTGACAGTCAGTTTTCGGCTTTCTCCACTGAGGTGCTTAACCATGTGAGCTGGAAGCACAATCACAGTAGTTCTCCCTTTGCACGCCTAGCCGAACAAAACGGAACATAGGAAGCAAGTGCAGGAGCCGGGCAACACAACTATTGACCGAAGACACAATTCGAAACCGATGCATGTATAGAAATATCTGAGAATGTTTTTGCCGAATCCCTAAAAGGTGCCCGGCGTTGCACTGCGAGACTAATGCTGGAAAAGCACAAATAGTTTAAAAGTGCCAAAAAGCTTGCAAAACCAAGAAACATCAGTAAAAACATGACGCCCGAACAATATCAAGTGTTCGGTGCCAATCCGAAAATTGGTCTTAGAAAAAAGAAGTGCTTCTGTCGTGCTTTAACATGATACATCCTATCTCAAGTCTTCGAGCGGGTCAGCCTACGGCTTCAACCTCCTATCCCGAGGGCGGAGTACTTCTCGTCAGGCCAGTTTAGCAAACTAAATTCTAGCGGCTTTGAGAGAGAAATTAGGCTCCCCGGCTAGTAACCGCACACTCGGGTCGAAAAAAGGAGTGATAAATGATAATAATAAAACTTTGCAGCGACTAAGAAGAAGAACACTTATTATAAAACGGTTCAAATAAACTTAAGAGCCCCCAAGTGACTTGGGTAGGAGAATAATTGCATGTACCGAAGTACTTATATCATATCTATGTTCAACCGAACTTTAAATGCGTCTTAACCGACCGTCGGCTTCTCCCTCTTCGGTCAAGGACCGAAAAGTGTTATGTACTCCATCGGTTGAGAATATCGATGGTGTTTCCAATAACCAGACAATCAGGCCATAAGGCTATAATAGACAAAGCGCGCTCAGGGAACTTATGCTATATTACTGCGAAGTGTAAGAAGCATCTTCGAAGAAAATAGTACCCCCACCAATACCTTTCTTCGGTGCTCATTGTTATTATGAGACTTGTGTAATAAATTTTTTGTACTCATGAGTTCCGTTGTGTGCCGACCATCATTGAAAAATATAAGAGCGCTAGCTTTTGGCTTCACCCAGTCTGAGGTCCGGCTCGGGCGACCCGATCGTGACAATCGCAGAGGTGCTCCCTTTACTCCCTAGCCGAACAATCGGGAACGTAGGGGTAAACACAGGAGCAAGGCAACCCAGCTTGCAAATCGCTTAATTCAATATGGTGCATATTGTGGCGTAATACACGAACAAGGAATGAAGTCGTACAAGTATAATCATATGCAACAGGAAAAGCTTCATAAAGAAGCCCCCAAGTAAACGGGGTATTTGAATTTACGCGTCACAAACAAATTTTGGACAAGGAAAAAAAATTCAAGCAATTTTTTTTCCCAAAAAAGTATAACGCTTGGTCGAACCGAACACAAGTTAGAAATTAAAGCTTTGAGTATGAAAGCGACTTAGCTGGTTAATGTGTTCGCAGTCCGAGCTTGATGCGGGACAAGGTTCTATCCCCCAAGCCGGTCCCGAGGTGGCGGAGCGGAGAGCTCGACACACCGAAGTGGTGACATAGCACGGTCGATGCAAACCGGCAGAGTGACGCCGAAGTCCCCGGATCATTTTCCTGTGCACAAAAATAGTGCAAACGGGAGATAATAGTAAGAATGATAATTAAAAAAAATCATTGCATAATGGATAATTTATGCAAAGTGAGTAATAAAAGAAATATGGCCTGGCGCCAAAGTCAATGTCGATGCAGGGCGTCGGCGTGATGCGGTAGAGGCGTGGCAAAGCCTGAATTCGCAGGTCGGTCCGACCTCCGGATGCGGCGTTCGCCGGACTATGTACGGAAACTGACCGAACCTCCATGCGACTGTCGTGAATGCAGCCACCATTTGATATACTGGTTTATTTTTTGTATCAATCCGAAGGAAGGTGATTCCCAAAATTGGGACTCGCTCCGCACACCCATTGCCTGATGGGCAATAAAATGACAGCATGGCAATGCTGGTAAAGGTTGGCTCGCTGAGGCAAAGCCCTCGGCCCAGCTAACGTGACGGAGTTGGTCGGCTAGTGACGCCGAAGTGTCCGTAGTAGGTTGATGAAGAGATGGCGAAGCCCCCGGGCCATCTGAGATGTCGAAGCCCCGATGTCGGCCGATGAGTCGAAGTAGGTCGGCGTGATGGACACCAGCTTGAAGAAGCGATAGTGCGGCCCTGTCGATGCAGGTCGTGACGTGGTCGATGCCGGCTTGATGAAGCAACCGTGCGGCGATGCCGGTATGCCCGCTCTGTGTAATCCATGGGGCGGCGATGTTGGTGATGTTTTATCCTTCGCGATGCCGGACTCTTGTTCGGCTTGCCGAGACGATGATCCGAAGAAGTTGAGCTCGGCTCAATAAAGTGACGTCGTGTCTTAGCGCAGGTCGGCAGCCGTGGAGTAATATTGCCAGACTGGTTTGACACCAGCATGATGTTGAAGATCATGTTCAAAAGATCTTAAAGTTAGTGGGATGTGTTCGGGAACAAAACACAATACCCCATACAAAACTTCCTTCAAAAGGGATGTCCGAAATCCCGTTCACAGAAAAGATGAACTCGGGTCGGATTCGTTTTCGCGCAGAAAACAAATCCAAAAAGTGATGCACTAATTGGAAGGTTCCCGGAGTTTGGACGGTCGGATCGAGCTGAAATTTTGAGAGGTGGTAGATACAGGAATTTCGCAGCCGATCAACAGTTGGATCTTCCAAAGGACGTCCGAGCTAGAAGCTGGACACCACGCCCTAAACACATCGAAATTCCCGTCCAGATTTGACAGGGCTCCGGTATATCGTGGATTGCCAGAGATTCCTCCATCAGAACTTGAAGAAATTTTCCAGGGTTGTTGTAGACTCAATTCCGCACAATTCCACCAAAACGATTGTCAAAGTGATACTCGAGGAGGTGGTGGAAGCAGATACGAGTTTGCTGTCCAGAAAAACAGCACGGTCGCTTGAGGGCAATGTTGACGTTGAGCCCCCGAGCTCCATGGATGATTCCTCCGTGATCTTGATAGAGATCGGAGTTGATGTTTGATGAAGGCCCTCGTCCGAACATGGTGATCCGAACACGAGGTGCAATTCTTGGTCGAACCAAGGTGACCAGTCGAGCTGGTGACGAAGATGCCGAAGTCGCAGTTGATCTGCAGGCGAGCCATCGATCCTTTTGTCGATCACACAGCGGAACTCTCAATGAAAGCACCAATGTCGGTGTCAAAACCGGCGGATCTCGGGTAGGGGGTCCCGAACTGTGCGTCTAGGCGGATGGTAACAGGAGACAAGGGACACGATGTTTTACCCAGGTTCGGGCCCTCTCGATGGAGGTAAAACCCTACGTCCTGCTTGATTAATATTGATGATATGGGTAGTACAAGAGTAGATCTACCACGAGATCAAGGAGGCTAAACCCTAGAAGCTAGCCTATGTTATGATTCTTGTTCTCTCCTCTATCGACTAGCCTGGCCCTGGTTTATATAATGCACCAGAGGCCTAGGTTAACAAGAGTCCTAGCCGAATACACTGGTGGGGAGAAGTCCTTGTCTTGATCGCCAAGTCTTGTGGAATCTTCCTTGTATGCGGCAGCTGTCTGAACTGGCCCATGAGTATAAGGCAACGGGGGTCCTCGGCCCAATCTAATAGATTGGGAGACGACGTGGTGAGTACCCCCTAGTCCAGGACACCGTCACTAGGCCTTGTTTCCAAGCCTTGCAATACCATTTTTTCTCACTTTTGTTACTTGCTACCTTGCTGTTTTTATATTTTTGGATTACAAAAACCTATATCTACTATCCATATTACACTTGCATCACCATCTCTTCGCTAAACTAGTCCACCTATACAATTTACCATTGTATTAGGTGTGTTGGGTACACAAGAGACTTTTTATTATTTGGTTGCAGGGTTGTTTGAGAGAGACCATCTTCATCCTATGCCTCCCACGGATTGATAAACCTTAGGTCATCCACTTGAGGGAAATTTGCTACTGTCCTACAAAACTCTGTGCTTGGAGGCCCAACACGAGTCTATAAGAAGAAGGTTGCATAGTAGACATCAGCATCTGGGTGAGACATCCAACTGTAGCCGGACTTAGTTGCTCTCTGACTGTGCATCCGGGCAGAGTGTGTGGGCGATGTCCGAATGATCCAGATGGGTACCTGGACGATCTGGGCAATGCCCGAATGAGCCATCTACCGATACGGATCGTCCGGCTTCGCGGCAACCCTTTTGTTGGTTTCTGGACCTCTAGCCAAAGAGACTAATGTTTGGCATCTTGTATAGACTTAGCAAACTTAATTAATCCCCTATATGTAAAGGGAAAGATTGCACTTTCAGCCAGTACATCCAAACTCCGTGGGAGAACTTCCTCTTGTTCTCCTATACGTAGAACACCTATCTTCCTCAA
The DNA here is from genome assembly GCA_032464435.1 of Aegilops umbellulata. Lineage (NCBI taxonomy): Eukaryota > Viridiplantae > Streptophyta > Magnoliopsida > Poales > Poaceae > Aegilops > Aegilops umbellulata. The sequence continues at coordinate 278,214,667 of CP136056.1, read as the reverse complement.
AACAGCCACCATACCTACCTATTATAAAATCTTCATAGTCATTCCAAGATATATTGCCATGCAACATCCATTGTCACATTACACGATTAGATGTTTATTTTCATATAGCCTTACATGATTGTAAGATAGCTGGCATGATATTTCCATGACTTGTCTGTTTGATATCTTTGTCGCGCTAGATCATTGCACATATTGGTACACTACCAGAGGCATTCATTTTGTAGTCATCATATTTTCCGAGTTATTTTTTATTGTTCCATCCAATTATATTATGTTTTGTATGAATTAGTATGCTATTTTATATTATCTTTGGGACTAACCTATTGACCTAGAGCCTAGTGCCAGTTTATGTTTTCTCCTTGTTTTTGAGTTTTACAGAAACGGAATATAAAACCGAGTCCAAACAGAATAAAACTTTCGCGATGATTTTTCTTGGACCAGAAGACATCCATGGAACTTGGAGAGGGGTCAGAAGATGGCCGATGAGGGCACAACCCACCTAGGCGCGCCCCAGGGGGCGTCCTGAGGACTTGTGGGCCCCTTGGGTGTCCTCCAACCCGAATCTTTGCTCGATAAATAACCAAATATTCCAAAACCATCAGAGAGATCGATCAAAATACTTTTCCACCGCTGCAAGCCTCTGTTCTCGTGAGATCCCATCATGGGGCCTTTTCCGACACCCTGCCGGATGGGGGGTTCGATCATGGAAGGCATCTACATCAACCTTGTTTCCCTTCCGATGAAGCGTGAGTAGTTTACCACAGACCTACGGGTCCATAGCTAGTAGCTAGATGACTTCTTCTCTCTCTATGATCTTCAATACCATGTTCTCCTCGATGTTCTTGGAGATCTATCCGATGTAATATTCTTTTGCGGTGTGTTTGTCGAGATCTGATGAATTGTGGATTTATGATCAGATTATCTATGAATATTAGTTGAGACTTTTCTGAACTCTTTTATGAATGATCAAATATCTTTGTATTTCTGTTTGAATTATCGGTTTGGTTTGGCCAATGATACGTCCATTTTGCATCATGCTTTTATACCAACATTTATTGCATTATGGGTTGTTATTACACATTATGTCACAATACTTATGCCTTTCTCTCTCTTATTTTACAAGGTTTACATGAAGAGGGAGAATGCCGGTAGCTCGAATTTTGTGGAAAAGGAGCAAATATCAGAGACCTATTCTGCACAACTCCAAAAGTCCTGAAACTACACGAAAGACAGTTTTGGAATATACTAAAAATATTGGGCGAAGAAAGCACCAGAGGGGGGCTACCCACTGTCCACGAGGGTGGAGGGCGCGCCCTACCCCCTGGGCGCGCCCCCTGCCTCGTGGGCCACCTGGAAGCCCCCCGATGCCCATCTTCTGGTATAAGGTGTCTTTTGCCCTAGAAAAAATCATAAGGAAGCTGCCGGGACGAAGCGCCGCCGTCTCGAGGCGGAACCTTGGCGGAACAATCTAGGGCTCCGGCGGAGCTGTTCTGCCGGGGAAACATCCCTCCGGGAGGGGAAAATCATCACCATCGTCATCATCATTGATCCTCTCATAGGGAGGGGGTCAATCTCCATCAACATCTTCACCAGCACCATCTCCTCTCAAACCCTACTTCATCTCTTGTATCCGATCTTTGTCTCAAAACCTCACATTGGTAGTTGTGGGTTGCTAGTAGTGTTGATTACTCCTTGTAGTTGATGCTAGTTGGTTTATTCAGTGAAAGATTATATGTTCAGATCCTTTATGCACATTAATATCCCTCGGATTATGAACATGAATATGATTTGTGAGTAGTTACATTTGTTCCTGAGGACATGGGAGAAGTCTTGTTATAAGTAGCCGTATGAATTTGGTATTCGTTCGATATTTTGATGAGATGTATGTTGTCTTTCCTCCAGTGGTGTTATGTGAACGTCGACTACATGACACTTCATCATTGTTTGGGCCTAGGGGAAGGCATTGGGAAGTAATAAGTAGATGATGGGTTGCTAGAGTGACAGAAGCTTAAACCCTAGTTTATGCGTTGCTTCGTAAGGGGCTGATTTGGATCCATATGTTTCATGCTATGGTTAGGTTTACCTTAATTCTTCTTTCATAGTTGTGGATGCTTGCGAGGGGGGTTAATCATAAGTGGGATGCTTGTCCAAGGAAGGGTTGTACCCAAGCACTGGTCCACCCACATATCAAATTATCAAAGTAACGAACGCGAATCATATGAGCATGATGAAAACTAGCTTGACAATAATTCCCATGTGTCCTCGGGAGCGCTTTCCTTTATATAAGAGTTTGTCCAGGCTTGTCCTTTGCTACAAAAAAAAATTGGGCCACCTCTATACACCTTGTTTACTTTTGTTACTTGTTACCTGTTACGAATTACCTTATCGAAAAACTATTTGTTACCGATAATTTCAGTGCTTGCAGAGAATACCTTACTGAAAACTGCTTGTTATTTCCTTCTGTTCCTCATTGGGTTGGACACTCTTACTTATCGAAAGGACTACGATAGATCCCCTATACTTGTGGGTCATCAAGACTCTTTTTTGGCGCCGTTGCCGGGGAGTGAAGCGCCTTTGGTAGGAGGAATTTGGTGAGGAAAATTTTATATAGTGTGCTGAAATTTACTGTCACTTGTTACTATGGAAAATAATCCTTTGAGGGGCTTGTTCGGGGTATCTTCACCCCGACCAGTAGAGCAAAGAGTTGCTCCTCAACCTATTAAACCTATTGAAATATTTACTTTGAAATTCCTTCGGTTATGATAGAGAAACTGCTAGCTAACCCTTTTACAGGAGATGGAACATTACATCCCGATATGCACCTAATCTATGTGGATGAAGTTTGTGGATTATTTAAGCTTGCAGGTATACCCGAGGATGTTATCAAGAAGAGTGTCTTCCCTTTATCTTTGAATTGAAAGGCATTGACATGGTTTAGGCTAGGTGATGATATTTGATCATGGAACTTCAACGAACTGAAATTGGAATTTCATCAGAAGTTTTATCCTATGCATCTGGTTCATCGTGATCATAATTATATATATATATATACACATATATATATATATACATATATATATATATATATATATATATATATATATATATATATATAATTTTTGGCCTCGCGAAGGAGAAAGTATCGCTCAAGCTTGGGGGAGGCTTAAGTCAATGTTATATTCATGCCCCAATCATGAGCTCTCAAGAGAAATTGTTATTCAAATTTTTTATGCTCGGCTTTCTCTCAATAATCGCTCCATGCTCGATACTTCTTGTACTGGTTCTTTGATGATGAATACTATTGAATTCAGATGGGATTTATTGGAAAGAATTAAACACGACTCTGAAGATTGGAAACTTGACGAAGGTAAGGAGTCAGGTATAACACCTAAGTTTGATTGCGTTAAATCTTTTATGGATACCGATGCTTTTCGTGAATTTAGCACTATATATGGACTTGACACTGAGATAGTACCTTCTTTTTGTGAATCATTTGCTACTCATGTTGATCTCCCGAAGGAGAAGTTGTTTAAATATCATCCTCCCATTGAAGTAAAAGTAGTTGAACCTATTAAAGTTGAAGAAAAGACTATCACTTATAATGTCGATCCTATTGTTCCTACCGCTTATATTGAGAAACCACCTTTCCCTGTTAGAATAAAGGATCATGCTAAAGCTTCAACTGTGGTCCGTAAGAGTAATGCTAGAACACCTACACCCTCTAAGCAAATTAAAGTTGAACCTAGTATTGCAATGGTTAAGGATCTCCTGGCCGATAATATTGATGGGCATGTTATTTACTTCTGTGATGAAGCTGCTAGAATTGCTAGACCTGATACTAAAAATAAACATAGACCTGTTGTTGGCATGCGTATTGTTTCTATTAAAATAGGAGATCACTGTTATCATGGCTTATGTGATATGGGTGCTAGTGTCAGTGCAATACCTTATACTTTATATGAAGAAATTATGCAAGATATTGCACCTGCTGAGATAGAAGATATTGATGTTACTATTAAGCTTGCCAATAGAGATACTATTTCACTAGTTGAGATTGTTAGAGATGTTGAAGTCTTGTGTGGGAAAATTAAATATCCTACTGATTTTCTTGTTCTTGCTTCCCCACAAGATGACTTTTGTCCCATTATATTTGATAGACCCTTCTTGAATACTGTTAATGCTAAGATAGACTATGAAAAGGATATTGTTACTATTGGTTTAGGTTATACTTCTCATGATTTTAATTTTGCTAAATTTCGTAGACAACCACATGATAAAGAATTGCCTAGTAAAGATGAAATTATTGGTCTTGCTTCTATTGTCATGCCTCCTAATGATCCTTTAGAACAATATTTGCTAGACCATGAAAATGATATGTCTATGAATGAAAGAAGGGAAATAGATGAAGTATTCTTTAAACAGGGACCTATTTTGAAACACAACTTGCGTGTTGAAATTCTAGGGGATCCACCTCCACCCAAGGGTGATCCCATGTTTGAGATTAAACCATTACCTGATACTCTTAAATATGCTTATCTTGATGAAAACAAGATATATCCTGTTATTATTAGTGCTAACCTTTCAGAGCAGGAAGAAGAGAAATTATTGAAAAGTCTGAAGAAACACCGTGTTGCTATTCGATATACTCTTGATGATCTTAAGGGCATTAGTCCCACTCGATGCCAGCACAAAATAAAATTGGAGAACGACGCTAAACTGGTTATTGATCACCAATGACGGTTAAATCCTAAGATGAAAGAAGTGGTGAGAAATGAAATACTAAAGCTTCTGGAGGCAGGTATAATTTATCATGTTGCTGATAGTCAGTGGGTAAGTCCTGTCCATTGTGTCCCTAAGAAGTGAGGTATTACTGTTGTTCCTAATGATAAAGATGAATTGACCCCACAAAGAATTGTTACAGGTTATAGAATGGTAATTGACTTCCGCAAATTAAATAAAGCTACTAGAAAGGATCATTACCCTTAACCTTTTATTGATCAAATGCTAGAAAGATTATCCAAACCTACACATTTCTACTTTCTAGACGATTATTCTGGTTTCTCTCAGATACCTGTGTCAAAAGAGGATCAGGAAAAGACCACTTTTACTTGCCCTTTCGATACCTTTGCTTATAGACGTATGCGTTTTGGTTTATGTAATGCACCTGCAACCTTTCAAAGATGTATGACTGCTATATTCTCTGACTTTTGTGAAAAGATTGTTGAGGTTTTCATGGATGATTTCTCCGTGTATGGAAGTTCTTATGATGATTGCTTAAGCAACCTTGATCGAATTTTGCAGAGATGTGAAGAAACTAATCTTGTCTTGAATTGGGAGAAGTGCCACTTTATGGTTAATGAAGGTATTGTCTTGGGGCATACAATTCCTTAAAGAGGTATTGAAGTTGATAAAGCTAAAGTAGATGCTATTGAAAAGATGCCATTTCCTAAGGACATTAAAGGTATAAGAAGTTTCCTTCATCATGCCGGTTTTTATAGGAGGTTCATTAAAGACTTCTAAAAAATTTCTAGGCCTCTAACTAATCTCTTACAAAAAGATGTTCCTTTGTCTTTGATGATGATTGTGTAGAAGCATTTGAAATACTTAAGAAAGCCTTGATTTATGCACCTATTGTTCAGCCACCTGATTGGAATTTACCCTTTGAAATTATGTTGATGCTAGTGATTATGTTGTAGGTGTTGTTCTAGGACAAAGAGTTGATAAGAAATTAAATGTTATCCAATATGCTAGTAAAACTCTAGATAGTGCCCAGAGAAATTATGCTACTACTGAAAAAGAATTTTTAGCAGTTGTATTTGCTTATGATAAGTTCAGACCTTATATTGTTAATTCTTAAGTAACTGTTCACACTGATCATGCTGCTATTAAATATCTTATGGAAAAGGAAGATACTAAACCTAGACTTATTAGATGGGTTGTCTTGCTACAAGAATTTGATTTGCATATTATTGATAGAAAGGGAGCTGAGAACCCCGTTGCAGACAACTTATCTAGGTTAGAGAATGTTGTTGATGACCCACTACCTATTGATGATAGCTTTCCTGATGAACTATTAGCTGTCATAAATGCTTCTCGTACTGCTCCATGGTATGCTGATTATGATAATTACATTGTTGCTAAAGTTATACCACCTAGTTTCACATACCAGCAAAACAAAAAGTTTTTCTATGATTTAAGACATTACTTCTGGGATGACCCACACCTTTATAAAGAAGGAGTAGATGGTCTTATTAGACGTTGTGTACCTGAGCATGAACATGAACAGATCCTACGCAAGTGTCACTCCAAGGCTTATGGAGGACACCACGCTGGGGATAGAATTGCAGATAAGATATTGCAATCCGGTTTTTATTGGCCTACTCTTTTCAAAGATGCCCGTAAGTTTGTCTTGTCTTGTGATGAATGTCAAAGAATTGGTAATATTAGTAGACGTCAAGAAAAGCCTATGAACTATTCACTTGTTATTGAACCATTTGATGTTTGGGGCTTTGATTATATGGGACAGTTTCCTTCCTCTAATGGGTATACACATATTTTAGTTGCTGTTGATTACATTACTAAGTGGGTAGAAGCTATTTCAACTAGTAGTGCTGATCATAACACCTTTATTAAGATGCTTAAAGAAGTTATTTTTCCGAGGGTTGGAGTCCCTAGATACTTAATGACTGATGGTGGTTCACATTTTATTCATGCTGCTTTTCGTAAAATGCTTGCTAAGTATGATGTTAATCATAGAATTGCATCTCCATACCACCCACAGTCTAGTGGTCAAGTAGAACTGAGTAATAGAGAGATTAAATTAATTTTGCAAAAGACTGTTAATAGATCTAGAAAGAATTTGTCCAAGAGATGCATTATGGGCCTATAGAACTGCATATAAAAATCCTACGAGTTTGTCTCCGTATAAAATGGTTTATGTAAAAGCATGTCACTAACCTCTCGAACTAGAACATAAGGCATATTGGGCCATTAAACAGCTCAGTTATGATTTCAAACTTGCTGGTGAGAAGAGACTATTTGACATTAGCTCACTTCATGAGTGGAGAACCCAGGCCTATGAGAATGCCAAACTGTTTAAAGAAATAGTTAAAAGATGGCATGACAAAAGGATACATAAGCGTGAGTTTAATATAGGTGATTATGTTTAGTTATACAACTCTCGTTCAAGATTTTTTGCAGGAAAACTCCTCTCTAAATGGGAAGGTCCTTACGTTATCGAGGTGGTCTATCGTTCCAGTGCCATAAAAATCAACAACTTCGAAGGCACAAATCCGAAGGTGGTGAACGGTCAAAGAATCAAACATTATATCTCAGGTAATCCCATAAATGTTGAAACCAATGTTATTGATACCATAACACTGGAGGAGTACATAAGGGACACTTTCCAGAACATTTCAGACTCTGAAAAGGAATAGGTATGTGGTACGGTAAGTAAGCCGACTCCAAAACAGTTCTAATAGCAATTTTTCTCCGTTTTGGAATATTTAAGAAAATAGGAAAATAAGAAGTAGTCCAAAAGGGACACGAGGCATCCACGAGGGTGGAGGGCGCACCCTACCCCCCTAGGTGCCCCCTGCCTCGTGGTCACCTCGGGTGCCCTCCGGACTCCGTTTTCTTGCACGATACTTCTTTTGATCGGTAAAAATTCATTATATAATCTCCCGAAGGTTTTGACCATGGTACCACTACAAAATCCTATGCTTTTGTTTCAAGCTGTTTTTCTGACAAATCTAGATCACCATGACGTCTTCAAGCGCCCCCAAGGACTAATTTTTCGAGAAGGTCATCAACCCATACCTCGCGGAGATGCGTGAGGGGCTGCTGCACATCCGCGATGTTGAGGGACCAAGGAGGACCGGAAGCATGGACACAAGACTCGAAGAAATGGAGCAACAAGTTTTCAAGTGCCAGGGGATGGTGGAACACGGACTCAACGCCAACCACATGATGATCGCGAAGTTCACCAACAACCACAAGCTAGATGCCAAGAACATTGGGGAGATCATCTTCAAGCTTCACAAGAAAATTGAGCACCTCCAAGCCCAGATCGATGACCTGCAAAACCAAAACTATGAGTATGAATATAGATTCAAGAGGATGAGTTTGGCTGCAGATTTGAGGATCCCGTAGACTCGATCATCCTTCTATGACGGTGAACCTATGCCTTGGAAGATGGATGACAAGCCTACATCATCAACAACTCCATCATCACTACCTCCGAAGAAAGAGACATAAACACATGGGTATGGGCACTCCCCTTGGCAACTGCCAAGCTTGGGGAGGTGCCCCGGTATCGTATTACCATCACACTTCTATCTTTACCGTTTTTCTTAGTTTGATCCTTTTTGTTATATCTTGATCTAGTAGAATAAAGTTTAGTATGATCTAGCTTTGAGTTTTTGTGTTGATCCTTATCTATGTAATCGAGTCTATCAGCTATATATAATAAAGATTAGTCTTGAATCGAGGGCTTGGTTATCTGGCTAAGATCTTGAGGGAATAAAAGGAAAAAAATAAAGAAAAAAGAAATAAAGAGATCATATTGATCTTATGGAGAGTAATGAGTTCACATATAAAAAGTATGATGAATAAAAGTTCTTGGGAGTGAACAAACATAGTTTTGGTCATCGTTGCAATTAATAGGAAATAATAAAGAAAGAGAGGTTTTCACATATAAATATACTATCTTGGACATCTTTTATGATTGTGAGCACTCATTAAAATATGACATACTAAAAAGTTGATGTTGGACAAGGAAGACAACGTAATGGGTTATGTTTTATTATATACGAAATAAGTTATATTGTCATGGATCATCCAACATGTTGAGCTTGCCTTTCCCCCTCATGCTAGCCAAATTCTTTGCACCTAGTAGAGATACTACTTTTGCTTCCAAATATCCTTAAACCCAGTTCTGCCATGAGAGTCCACCATATCTACCTATGGATTGAATAAGATCCTTCAAGTAAGTTGTCCTTGTTGCGAGCAATAAAAATTGCTCTCTCAATATGTATGATCTATTAGTGTGGAGAAAATAAGCTTTATACGAGCTTGTGATATGGAAGAAATAAAAGCGATGGACTGCATAATAAAGGTCCCTATCACAAGTGGCAATATAAAGTGACGTTCTTTTGCATTGAGATTTTGTGCATCCAACCATAAAAGCACATGACAACCTCTGCTTCCCTCTACGAAGGGCCTATCTTTTATTTTTGTCTTATAGCTTATACAAGAGTCATGGTGATCTTCACCTTTCCTTTTTACACTTTATCCTTTAGCAAGCACTATGTGTTGGAAAGATCCTAATATATATATATATATATATATATATATATATATATATATATATATATATATATATATATATATATATATATATATATATCTGTGTGTGTGTGTGTGTGTGTGTGTGTGTGTGTATCCAATTGGATGTGGGTTTTCAGATACCATAATACTGGAGGAGTACATAAGGGACACTTTCCCAGAACATTTCAGACTCTGAAAAGGAATAGGTATGTGGTACGGTAAGTAAGCCGACTCCAAAACAGTTCTAATAGCAATTTTTCTCCGTTTTGGAATATTTAAGAAAATAGGAAAATAAGAAGTAGTCCAAAAGGGACACGAGGCATCCACGAGGGTGGAGGGCGCACCCTACCCCCCTAGGCGCCCCCTGCCTCGTGGTCACCTCGTGTGCCCTCCGGACTCCGTTTTCTTGCACGATACTTCTTTTGATCGGTAAAAATTCATTATATAATCTCCCGAAGGTTTTGACCATGGTACCACTACAAAATCCTATGCTTTTGTTTCAAGCTGTTTTTCTGACAAATCTAGATCACCATGACGTCTTCAAGCGCCCCCAAGGACAAATTTTTCGAGAAGGTCATCAACCCATACCTCGCGGAGGTGCTGCAACACCCTCAATCCATTGAGATGCGTGAGGGGCTGCTGCACATCCGCGATGTTGAGGGACCAAGGAGGACCGGAAGCATGGACACAAGACTCGAAGCAATGGAGCAACAAGTTTTCAAGTGCCAGGGGATGGTGGAACACGGACTCAACGCCAACCACATGATGATCGCGAAGTTCACCAACAACCACAAGCTAGATGCCAAGAACATTGGGGAGATCATCTTCAAGCTTCACAAGAAAATTGAGCACCTCCAAGCCCAGATCGATGACCTGCAAAACCAAAACTATGAGTATGAATATAGATTCAAGAGGATGAGTTTGGCTGCAGATTTGAGGATCCCGTAGACTCGATCATCCTTCTATGACGGTGAACCTATGCCTTGGAAGATGGATGACAAGCCTACATCATCAACAACTCCATCATCACTACCTCCGAAGAAAGAGACATAAACACATGGGTATGGGCACTCCCCTTGGCAACTGCCAAGCTTGGGGAGGTGCCCCGGTATCGTATTACCATCACACTTCTATCTTTACCGTTTTTCTTAGTTTGATCCTTTTTGTTATATCTTGATCTAGTAGAATAAAGTTTAGTATGATCTAGCTTTGAGTTTTTGTGTTGATCCTTATCTATGTAATCGAGTCTATCAGCTATATATAATAAAGATTAGTCTTGAATCGAGGGCTTGGTTATCTGGCTAAGATCTTGAGGGAATAAAAGGAAAAAATAAAGAAAAAAGAAATAAAGAGATCATATTGATCTTATGGAGAGTAATGAGTTCACATATAAAAAGTATGATGAATAAAAGTTCTTGGGAGTGAACAAACATAGTTTTGGTCATCGTTGCAATTAATAGGAAATAATAAAGAAAGAGAGGTTTTCACATATAAATATACTATCTTGGACATCTTTTATGATTGTGAGCACTCATTAAAATATGACATACTAAAAGGTTGATGTTGGACAAGGAAGACAACGTAATGGGTTATGTTTTATTATATACGAAATAAGTTATATTGTCATGGATCATCCAACATGTTGAGCTTGCCTTTCCCCCTCATGCTAGCCAAATTCTTTGCACCTAGTAGAGATACTACTTGTGCTTCCAAATATCCTTAAACCCAGTTCTGCCATGAGAGTCCACCATATCTACCTATGGATTGAATAAGATCCTTCAAGTAAGTTGTCCTTGTTGCGAGCAATAAAAATTGCTCTCTCAATATGTATGATCTATTAGTGTGGAGAAAATAAGCTTTATACGAGCTTGTGATATGGAAGAAATAAAAGCGATGGACTGCATAATAAAGGTCCCTATCACAAGTGGCAATATAAAGTGACGTTCTTTTGCATTAAGATTTTGTGCATCCAACCATAAAAGCACATGACAACCTCTGCTTCCCTCTACGAAGGGCCTATCTTTTATTTTTGTCTTATAGCTTATACAAGAGTCATGGTGATCTTCACCTTTCCTTTTTACACTTTATCCTTTAGCAAGCACTATGTATTGGAAAGATCCTAATATATATATATATATATATATATATATGTGTGTGTGTGTGTGTGTGTGTGTGTGTGTGTGTGTGTGTGTGTGTGTGTGTGTGTGTGTGTGTGTGTGTGTGTGTGTGTATCCAATTGGATGTGGGTTTTCAGAAAGCATTATTGTTGACGTTACCCTTGAGGTAAAAGGTTGGGAGGCAAAACTATAAGCCCCTATCTTTCTCTGTGTCCGATTAAAACTTCACACCCATAAGTATTGCATGAGTGTTAGCAATTGTGAAAGACTAAATGATAGTTGACTATGTGGACTTGCTGAAAAGCTCTTATATTGAATCTTTCTGATGTTATGATAAATTGCAATTGCTTCAATGACTGAGATTATAGTTTGCTAGTTTTTCAATGAAGTTTCTGATCATACTTGACATTGTGAATAGAATATTATTTTAGCATAAGAAATCATATGACAATATATATATATATATGTTGCTATTCTAAGAATGATCATGATGCCCTCAGTACAAAAAAAATACACTTTTGTGATGATACATGTTTGTCATAGTAGGTCACGTTTTCTGTCATGCATGTACATCCATGACAAATTTATGACAAAATCAAGATAGTCACACATGTGCTGTCGTAGTAGTGTTCCATGACATTACCAAAATTAATATCACGGAAGTGTCCACTTCCATGACGATAAATCGCGCGTCACAGAAGTGCTTTCGTCAAGGGTGACCGACATGTGGCATCCACTATAACGGAACGCTGTTAAGCTATCAGGTCCGGTTTTGGATCCGGTAACCCGTTAACAGCCCCGACCAATGGGGATTTTCCATGTGTAAAATCATCATTGGCTGGAGGAAACACGTGTCGGCTCACCGTTGGGACATATGTCGTCCACTCATTGGACCTACAGCGCCAATGATACGTCGACACATGGCACGACCCAATAGAGGCCCATTCCTTCGAAAAGGCCAGCCCGTTTGACTTGGTCAAAAGGTGGCGGGCCGGCCCACGGCAAGCCTGTTAACGGCCTATTCGCATATAGCCCATTTATAGCCCGTTAACCCAGGACCCGTTTATGGCCTATCCGAATTAGGCCTAGTAGCGTCATCTGGGTCGTCCAATATAATTTCAGCCCGTTTTAACTTCCGGCCCATGTATGGCCCATGAAGTCTTTTGGCCCGTATGAGGCCCTTAGTAACCCTCGGCCCATTAACGGCTCGTGGTAAAATTGGCCCGTAATGAACGGTGTATCACTATACCCATTAACGGCCCATTATTCCGTTGGCCGTTTCCATCCCATGTTATCTTCCCGCCTTCTCAGGGCCCATTTATTCTTGGGCTTATTTCCAGCATTCGTTTACTTACGGCCCGTTTGTGGCCCATTAATACGTTGGGCCGTTTTCATAGCATCATCAAATACGGCCGATTAACGATGGCCCGTTATGGTCGGCCCATGAACGGATGATTTCAACTCTAGCCCATTTACGGCCATAATGTGGCCTATTATTGGCCCATGTTTGGCCAATCGATCATATGGCCCGTAGAAGGCCCATTGATGATACGACCCGTAGAAGGCCCATTGTATCTACGACCCAAATAAGGCCCATTGTTTCTACGCCCCGTAGAAGGCCCATTGTTTCTACGGCCCGTAGGAGGCCCATCTTAACTACAGTAAATATGTAGCCCATGGTTAATGTGGCCTAGTTTTAAAAAATAGGTTATTGCGGCCACTAGCAAACCGCGGAAAAAGAACTGCACTAACTACAGAAAACAAATAGACACCAAAATAAGGAAATAAATAAGCAAGCAACTTACGCTAGGCTATCTATAGCGACCTGACCTCAAACAGTCTAATCTCTGTGCGTAAGTGTCATCCCTGGATCGGTAATGCTGACACACATAGTACTCGAAGAATTTATAACAGAGTAGCAACCACACACTTATTACATCGAATGTCTCAAAAGAGAACTTATTACAATAAATATGGCTTAAGGCCATCTAATACGATAACAACGGAAATCTTGGAAGATAAAGTGAGTCCATCAACTCCAACGGCATCACTGAGTGAAAGACCACGACCTAAGGCTCCTTACTCGTCGTCTGAAAAGTCTGCAACCTGATACGTTGCAGCCCGAAAACAGGTCAGCACATGGAATATGCTGGCAATGAAACACCAAAAGATAATGAACAAAATAATGCTATCACTACATGCATATATGGCTGGTGGAGGCTGTATGGTTAATGTGTTTTGCGTAAAGCCAGTTTTTCCCTACTGCAAAGGAATAAATTTTATTTAACTATCATGGTGGTTGATAAACATTGAGAAGGTTCACCCAACTCAATCCCAAATTAACCATCATCATTAAAACCCAATCAAGTTATATTAAGAGTGATGAGATCCACATGATAATTCAAGAACTAGATACTCAAATTGTCCATAACCGGGGACACGGCTAACCATGATTAGTTTGTACACTCTGCAGAGGTTTGTGCACTTTTCCCCACAAGACTCGATCTCCTCCATTGGATTTCTCGCACTACATGGTGTTTGAGAAACGGATGACCGAGACATAGTCTTTTAGAAGTGTTAGCACCTTACGATGGGTAGACCGGTACACCTACATCCCCTACATCTGCTAGTCTACCACTATAAGAGTTCACACGACCTAATCAACTATGCTAGAGCCCATAATAGCTTGTGGCTGCACACGGAAGTTTCCAGTATGAATAATCTTATAATCCCTTTGAGACTGGGTGGCGGTCCATAGGAGAATCAAACGGTACCCCGCGATTTCCAAAAATGCAGGCAATCACTGGAGAAACCAGGTGCCTCAATCCACACAGATGTGTATTAAAGTTACCACCTTAAGTTAACCATTAATTTAACAATCTCACATCTGTCATGAAATACACTCAAACCCAATCCACGTCTACGAGCATAGCATAGCAATATAAGCATAATGTAGAAGTAACTCCCAGGGTTTGATAATAAAGAGGTGAATAGGTACTACCTCAACTACTTCCCAAACCCATAATTTAATTCAGATCCTAACCATGCAATTGTTTGAGGATTGATCTAATGCAATAAAACTGGATAGTATGAGGTATGATCAAAGTGTTACTTGCCTTGTTGATGATCCGCGAAACCTAGTGATTCATAGAAGCACGCTTCACACTCCGGGTACTCTATCACAACAAACAAGCATACAGTAAGAAATCATGCAAGGGCACGGGTAAAACTCAAATAAAAGATCTAACCAGAAAGTTCAACTTAAGAACTCCGGTTTGCAAAAAAATCAAATCAAACGAAGCTACAAAACTCAAACGGCGAAAGAAACAAGCTTTGTTTACTATTCTGGACTAAAGTCAAATTTTACAGTAGCAAAACCGGGTGTTAAGTTCGTTAAACGGAAAGAGGGTTTCAAGATGAAACTCTAGGTGCTTGAATCGCCTGATTCCGATAAACGAGCGAAAACTTATACTAAAACGAAAATCGGATCTGAAATCACGATCGAAAATAATCGCGGAAAATCCGAGAAAAAGAAAAACTGACGAACAGGCTAACGAACGAACGTTCGCTGTGTGCGGCTAAACGGTGAAAACCGGTCGTAAAAAT
This sequence comes from Aegilops umbellulata, assembly GCA_032464435.1. Classification (NCBI taxonomy): domain Eukaryota; kingdom Viridiplantae; phylum Streptophyta; class Magnoliopsida; order Poales; family Poaceae; genus Aegilops; species Aegilops umbellulata. The sequence goes on along the minus strand of CP136056.1, from coordinate 278,199,617 downwards.
GAACGTACGAACGAACGTCCACTAAATAACTAAACCGGAAAAAAATAAAACCAAACCGGATCTAATAAAAAAACAGATCTAGGATTTTCGAAAAAAAACATACGGTTTTCTCACGAACACCGAGGCGGCTACCACGGGTACGCCGGATCGGCTGCGGCGTGGCTCCGGCGAGTGGCGGCGCGGTGGTGCATGGTGCGGCGAAGCGATGGCAGGGCGGCGGCGCGGGTGGTGCGGCGGCGGCGGCGGTTAGGGTTAGGGTTTCGGGGCTGGCGGGTTGACGGGCCTCGGGGCGGCGGATTATAAAGGCCTGGCCCGAGAAGTCCTGGCCGAATACTAGACGCTCGCACGTTTTTTTCTAAAGAATTCGGACGTGCAGAAAAAGAAAGAAAAGATATACTAGACAGACTCCAAAAATCCTGAAGTAAATTTTCCCCGTCCTCTAAAAATAAGCCGGACAAGATGAACATTTATTTGGGCCTAAAATTCAATTTTGAAAAACGCATATTTTCCTAATTCAAATAATATAGCGATAAAACTCCGAATAAAAATATTATTTGATTTTAATATTAAATCCCTGATATTTCTTTATTTTGAGGAATTCATTTTATCCCGTCTTATTTGTTTCAAATAAAAGAAATATTTCAGAGAAAACTTATTAAAATCAAATGATCCCCTTTTCATAATTTGAGAAATACTCAAATATGAAAATAACGAAATCCCCAACTCTCTCCGTGGGTCCTTGAGTTGCAACCAAAATGCAATAAAATATGATATGAAATGATGATCTAATGCATAACATTCCAAATTGAAATTTTGGGATGTTACAAACCTACCCCCCTTAAGATGAATCTCGCCCTCGAGATTCGGGTTGGCTAGAAAATAGGTGAGAGTGATCCTTCCGTAAGTCTTCCTCTCGTTCCCAAGTGGCTTCATCCTCGGTATGGTGACTCCACTGAACTTTGCAACACTTGATAACCTTGTTGCACGTAACTCGGCTGGCAAACTCCAGTATCTTGACTGGTTTCTCCTCATAAGTCAAATCACTATCCAACTGTATCGCTTCAAGCGGCACTGTATCTCTTAGAGGAATATCAGCCATCTCCGCGTGACACTTCTTCAACTGAGAAACGTAGAACACCTCGTGAACACCGGACAATCCTTCGGGTAATTCCAACTTGTAAGCCACTTCTCCCATACGTTCCAAAACTCTGTATGGTCCCACAAGACGTGGTGATAACTTTCCCTTAACTCCAAAACGTTTCACTCCTCGAAGTGGTGATACTCGAAGATACACTCTGTCACCGACTTTGTAGACTGTCTCCTTGCGTTTAGGATCCACATAACTCTTCTGCCTGGACTGGGCTACCTTGAGCCTATCGCGAGTCATCTTAACCTTCTCTTTAGACTCTTTAATCAAATCTGGTCCAAACAATTGTTGGTCTCCAACTTCGTACCACAACAACGGTGTTCCGCACCTCCTTCCGTACAGTGCTTCGAAAGGGGGCCATCTTCAAACTGGCTTGATAACTGTTGTTATAAGAGAACTCTGCATAAGGCAAGTTTTCGTCCCAACTAGATCCACAGTCTAGTGCACAAGCTCTCAGCATGTCCTCTAAAATCTGATTGACTCTCTCAGTCTGACCATCTGTCTGCGGGTGAAAGGCTATACTAAACTCTAGCCTGGTTCCCAAAGTTTCATGCAACTTATTCCAAAAATTTGAGGTAAACTGGGTTCCTCTATCTGATACAATGGTCCTCGGAACTCCATGCAGACATACGATCCTGGTCATATATATCTTTGCCAACTTAGCACTGGTGTAAGTGGTCTTCACTGGGATGAAATGAACTACTTTTGTCAGTCGATCGAGTACGACCCATATCGAGTCATAGCCTGAACGAGTTCTTGGCAATCCCGTGATAAAATCCATTCCTAGTTTATCCCAATACCATTCGGGTATTGGCAATGGCTGTAGCAATCCTGCTGGCTTCTGATGCTATGCCTTCACTCTTTGACATACATCACAAACTGCTACATACTCCGCAATATCCTTCTTCATACCGGTCCACCAGAAACTGACCTTCAAATCCAGATACATATTGATATTTCCTGCGTGAATCGAATATGGCGAATCATGGGCCTCTTGCAGAATCAACTTCCTGATCTCCTGATCATTGGGCACATATACGCGGTCCTCAAACCATAAAATATCATGCTAATTCTCACGAAATCCCTTGGCCTTTCCTTTACTCATCCTTTTCTTTATCTCGGCAATCTCCTTGTCCGTTTTCTGAGCTCCTCTGATCTTATCCATCAAGGTAGACTGAATTTCCAATGCTGCTACATAGCCTCTCGGAACTATCTCCAAACATAGCTCACAAAGGTCTTCTGCTAACTCCCTGGGTAATTCTCCGGCCATGAGATTATTTACATGACTCTTGCGGCTCAACGCATCGGCCACTACGTTAGCCTTTCCCGGATGATAATGCAATCTCATATCATAATCCTTAATGAGTTCTAACCATCTCTTCTCTCTAAGATTTAACTCCTTCTGCGTGAAGATATACTTCAAACTCTTGTGATCCGTGTACACCTCACAATGGTTTCCGATGAGAAAATGTCTCCATGTCTTCAACTCATGCACTACGGCTGCTAACTCCAAATCATGCGTAGCATAATTTAACTCATGGGGTCTAAGTTGCCATGAGGCATATGAAACAACTCTTCCCTCCTGCATAAGTACGGCTCCAAGTCCTCGACGAGAAGCGTCGCAATACACTTCATAATCCTTGCGTTGATCTGGCAGAACCAACACTGGTGATGTAACCAAGCGTCTCTTCAACTCCTGAAAACTGGCCTCACATTCCTCAGTCCAATTGAACTTGGTGTCCTTCTTTAACAACTCCATCATGCGCTTTGCAATCTTTGAAAAATTCTCAATGAACCTCCGGTAGTATCATGCGAGTCCAAGAAAACTCCGGATATCTCCAGCTGTCGTGGGTGATTCCCAGTTTGTCACAGTGACAACCTTGGTGGGGTCTACTGCTATTCCTTCTCCGGATATAACGTGTCCAAGAAATCCAACTTCTTTCAGCCAAAACTCATACTTGCTGAACTTGGCGTATAACTGGTGTTCTCTGAGCTTACCAAGTACCAAACGCAAATGTTCTTTATGTTCTTCTTCATTCTTCGAGTAAACCAGAATATCATCAATGAACACTACGACGAACTTATCCAAAAAATCCATAAACACTTTGTTCATCATGTTCATAAAATAGGCAGGTGCGTTAGTCAGACCAAATGACATAACGGTATACTCCTGGCGCGGGGTCTCCCATGAAAACTCCTACCTTCTTTGTCAGGTCGCCATTCTTCTCCACTAGTGTGACGATTTCCTCCATATAATCCTCGCGTGTAGCCTTGAGTTCTTCCTCCAGTTCCGTAATCCTTGTCATTGCTTTCTTCAAATCCATCATGCCTGCGCACATCTGGTTCTCCTGGCGACAAATGTGCTAGTTCAACTCCTGGATGAAAGAAGGAATCGATCTATCCTTCCCGGTGCTGATCACCTCTCATTGCTCATCTCGGCACCCACAAATCTGGAAGATAGTGTCCTTGAGATCATTGTGGTAGATCTCACCAATGTGTCCCATGGTAATGTGAGCTGCCATACTCTTTCCTAGACTCCAGGTGGGTGCATCGAAAGAAAACTCTATGGGCTCAGTGACTGGCATGAATGTCCTTCCTGGAACTTGAACTTGTATCATCCAGCGCTCCTCTTCTGGTAAGGTGGCATTGTAGGTCCCGGTGAAGCTTGGTATTCCAATGTTCAGGTACCTAGTAACTTCCTTCAAGTGGCGTCCAAAAGGGGTGTCTTCATCCGGTTGCATGAATTTTATCCTTGCATCCGCCATCCTAAAGAGTAGAAAATGGAGAGGAGTTAGAAATGAGAAGAGAGTAATGATCTAGGGCTTTAGCTTAGTGGTCGTGTCCTACAGTCAGCGGGTCCTCTAATACCATCTTTGTAGCGACCAGATCTCAAGCAGTCTGATCTCTGTGCATAAGTGTCATCCCTGGATCGGTAATGCTGACACACACAATACTCGAAGGATTTATAACAGAGTAGTAACAACACACTTATTACATCAAATGTCTCAAAAGAGAACTTATTAAAATAAATATGGCTTAAGGCCATCTAATATGATAATAGCGGAAGGCTTGGAAGATAAAGTGAGTCCATCAACTCCAACGGCATCACTGAGTGAAAGACCACGACCTAAGGCTCCTTACTCGTCGTCTGAAAAGTCTGCAACATGATACATTGTAGCCCGAAAACTGGTCAGCACATGGAATATGCTGGCAATGTAACACCAAAAGATAATGAACAAAATAATGCTATCACTACATGCATATATGGCTGGTGGAGGCTGTATGGTTAATATGTTTTGCGTAAAGCCAATTTTTCCCTACTGCAAAGGAATAAATTTTATTTAACTATCATGGTGGTTGATAAACATTGAGAAGGTTCACCCAACTCAATCCCAAATTAAGCATCATCATTAAAACCCAATCAAGTTATATTAAGAGTGATGAGATCCACATGATAATTCAAGAACTAGATACTCAAATTGTCCATAACCGGGGACATGGCTAACCATGATTAGTTTGTACACTCTGCAGAGGTTTGTGCACTTTTCCCCACAAGACTCGATCTCCTCCTTTGGATTTCTTGCACTACATGGTGTTTGAGAAAACGGATGACTGAGACATAGTCTTTCAGAAGCGTTAGCACCTTACGATGGGTAAACCGGTACACCTACATCCCCTACATCTGCTAGTCTACCACTGTAAAAGTTCACACGACTTAATCAACTATGCTAGAGCCCATAATAGCTTGTGGCAGCACACGGAAGTTTCCAGTATGAATAATCTTATGATCCCTTTGAGCCTAGGTGGCGGTCCATAGGAGAATCACACGGTACCCCGGGATTTCCATAAATACAGGCAATCACTGGAGAACCCAGGTGCCTCAATCCACCCAGATGTGTATTAAATTTGCCACCTTTAGTTATATATTAATTTAACAATATCACATCTATCATGAAATACACTCAAACCCAATCCACGTCCACGAGCATAGCATAGCAATATAAGCATAACGTAGAAGTAACTCCCAGGGTTTGATAATAAACAGGTGAATAGGTACTACCTCAACTACTTCCCAAACAAACAATTTAATTCAGATCCTAACCATGCAATTGTTTGAGGATTGATCTAATGCAATAAAACTAGGTAGTATGAGGTATGATCAAAGTGTTACTTGCCTTGTTGATGATCCGCGGAACCTAGTAATTCGTAGAAGCATGCTTCACACTCCAGGTACTCTATCGCAACAAACAAGCATACAATAAGCAATCATGCAAGGGCACGGGTAAAACTCAAATAAAAGATCTAACCAGAAAGTTCAACTTAAGATCTCCGGTTTGCAAAAAGAATCAAATCAAACAAAGCTTAATACTCAAACAGCGAAAGAAACAAGCTTCATTCACTATTCTAGACTAAAGTCAAAATTTACAGTAGAAAAACTGTGTTTAAGTTGGTTAAACGGAAAGAGGGTTTCGAGACGAAACTCTAGGCGCTTGAATCGCCTGATTCCGATAAATGAGCGAAAAGTTATACTAAAATGAAAATTGGATCTGAAATCGCGATCGAAAATAATCGCGGAAAATCCGAGAAAAAGATAAAGTGACGAAGAGGCTAACGAACGAACGTTCGCTGTCTGCGGCTAAACGGTGAAAACCGTTTGTCAAAATAAACGTACGGATGAATGTCCGCTAAATAACTAAACGGAAAAAATAAAACCGAACCGGATCTAATAAAAAAACAGATTTAGGGTTTTCGAAAAAACCATACGGTTTTCTCACGAAAACCGAGGCGGCTACCTCGGGTCCGGCGGGTCGGCGGCAGCGTGGTTTTGGCGAGTGGCGGCAGCTCCGATGAGTGGCGGCATGGGGTGGCGTGGTGGTGTGGCGGTGCAGCAACGCGGTGGTGGGGCGGCGGTGCGGCGAGGCGGTGGCGGTGCGGCGGCGCGGCGAGGCGGTGGCGCGGGTGGTGCGGCGGCGGCGCGGGGCAGTGGCACGGCGGTGGCGGCGGCGGCGGTTAGGGTTAGTGTTTCGGGGCTGGTGGGTTGACGGGCCTTGGGGCGGCGGCTTATAAAGGCCAGGCCCGAGAAGTCCTGGCCGAATACGGCCCTAACTCGGTCGCGCGTTTTTTTTAATAATTCGGACATGCAGAAAAAGAAAGAAAAGAAATACTAGACGGACTTCAAAAATCCTGAAATAAATTTTCCCCGTCCTTTAAAAATAAGCCGGACAAGATGAACATTTATCTGGGCCTAAAATTCAATTTTGAAAAATGCATATTTTTCCTAATTCAAATAAAATAGCGATAAAACTCCGAATAAAAATATTATTTGATTTTAATATTAAATCCCTGATATTTCTTTATTTTGAGGAAGTCATTTTATCCCCTCTCTTTTGTTTTAAATAAAAGATATATTTCAGAGAAAACTTATTAAAATCAAACGATACCCTTTTCATAATTCGAGAAAAACTCAAATATGAAAATAACGAAATCCCCAACTCTCTCCGTGGGTCCTTGAGTTGCTTAGAATTTCTAGGATCAACCAAAATGCAATAAAATATGATATGCAATGATGATCTAATGCATAACATTCCAAATTGAAAATTTGGGATGTTACACTATCACGGCTATTACACATATTACATCCACTAGGCATCAAAGTTCGCCTCCAGTGCAAATATAGGGAACACCCTACAATACAAAAATGACTTGCTGTTTTCTTCAGCCGGTGGTTGCACGTTAAGAAAAAAAAATTATCGCACCAAAACAAATTACAACTATAAAACAAAAGGAAGGTTGGCATAAAAGTTAACAGTCTAGCAGATAAATGCACCACCAGAAGTTCAGAAGCTCAGTTCATTTGACCTGACTGTTACGTTTTCATGTTGTATTGTCCGATGGAGCACCATATCCTTCGCCTTCAGTTCTCCTAGGCTCCTGAACAACATAGCAAATGTCTGATAGTCTGGTTTCAAAACCATGCATATGTTGACAACATCGAACAATGTCTCTCCTTGTTTCACAAAGGGTCTCTGTTCGGGAATGGACTTGTGTCTGGAGCGCAGATACAACATTGTTTTGAGCTTGCCTATCTTGATCATGAGGCAGTTTGGATGAGATTGCCTTAACAACCAACCTAGTATTACGCAGGAACGTGCTTTTGGCACTGTTAGTGGACAGGTACTGACCCACTGCAGCAAGAGCTGACATTGCGGTTATAGTTGCCTCACCACCTTCAGAAGGTGGCGGTTCCACCATTTTTTCCATAGCTCGCTGAAAATTTGAGGTTTTACATTAGTAGTACCATAACAGAAGATATTAAGGAGGCAGCAAAACCAAACAAAATAGCTTTGGTCTATATACAGAACTTATTCTGGTGAACCCATGTAAAATATTAGTTGTATTTTATTGCAAAGTACATAATAAAACCAGGTTCCAAACATATGACCATGTACCATCGCTAATGTATTTTCTATTTCTTAACATTGTATTGAGGGCTAAGGATAAAGAGACGAAGTTTATAATACGGTAAGCATAGTATGACATCATTCATATCACAAAACAACTGAGAACAGACAAACAGGCAATTGTAACGTTGTGTGGGCAAATCCAGCACGGAACTAGATTACAGGTCAAGATCAAAGGAAGATCACTCCTCTATTTTAAACCTTGTAAGGTGCAATGATACGCTAAGACAATTGTGCATAAAGTTGAAAAGAGTAATAGACATTGGCTGCAAACCATGCAGTTCAAGGCACAAGTCAGAGTAAGTAGTAGTTAAAAGGCATGAGGATTAAGGACTTACAACAACGGCTTTGACTGGTGTAGTCATGCCCTTCTTGCTGGTGTGACAGTCCTTGAAGATTTCCACAGCATTTGCTTCAGGTACTTTTTTTATCCTTGCGGGCTTTCCTCTACATTTGGAACAAGTCAATATAGATCTGATAATATGGTATAGCGAAAAGAGTGAAACAACAGGTAATTACAAGAGCCTCGCAGTGTGCAATATAGCTACGAGATCCTGTCGTCTGTTGGAATTTCACTTTCGTATAGTTGGCCTTGTTCTTTGAACAGTTCACCTACAAGAAGATAGATTTGTGTGGCACATGCGTAAATAGGACTTCAACATGTGATCTGATCACATATATATAATGTACCTGATACTTCGGATCAGACCAGTGTTTAACGAGGCCCCTCCAGTCTTCATCCGATATATTTTCCACTTGAGATGTTTGGGAAAGTTCACTGTTAGCCTTGCCTTCAAAGTGAGTTTTCCTGAAGTTATACCGATACTGTCGCAGAGCAGACTTGAAAACATGGGTGCAAGCTTGTCTGGTTCCATCATCTTGGCTATCCAACTTTAACCTCATCTGTTAAAAATTATGGGAGTCTCATTATCAGCAACCTAGAAAGTATGGGACAGAGCAAGACGATATTACTAGTTTTCATACATATCCATACTTGCAGATAAATGGTCGAGGAAGGTGTTGAACTGGGTTTCATCTTTGTCATTCCTGTACTGAATCCATGTTCGGAGGATACGTACATGACACCTAGCGGCAACCGCTGCCTCTGATACTAACTTGGCTAACTCTATAGCATCACGTGGCCTTTTTAAACCTACCTCAAAACGGATCGTCATTCTTCCTCCTCTAGATTTAGTTAACCTATCGAGCATTATCCCTGATGTTCGTTTCCTCTTGCGCCTAGGTGCTAGTCTGACAACGAACATAGGAAGTGTTAGTGTACACCAAACTGTGAGACTACATATAAAGAAGCATGCAACTGTAACTTGACTCCAGCAACTACCTTCTTGCTATTGAAGCTCACAAGGTTCATCTGATCTTGCCAACTCGTCTTGTGTCAAGAGTGCTTGGGAAGTAGTGTCAGGTAGCAAGGGAGCTTGGGAACATGCTGCTAGCTCAGTTGACACACGAGTAACTCGTGCAGCTGGGAGTACTGTGGAAGGTGTTGCAAGAACTAGGGTTGTCTCTGCTTGTTTGGTGGCAGCTATTTGTTTCTGTTTGGCTTTTAATGCAACTCGTGTAGCATGGGATACCCTGTTTGTAGAATTTTCTGCTGGACTTTGACCTTCTATTGCACCATCAGTACCAGCAGAATCTGCAGGATTCTTCTGGTTCCCATTCCCTGCCATTCTGTGTTTCTTCCTCTTTCTCTATGCCATGTTAAGTCAAGCCGACAAGAAAAATGAATAACAATTTAGTTCTTCAGAACAAATTGATGCGTGATACGGACGAACTGAACTTTGATGTTAGACAACCAAATGATAGGAGGATGTAATATGTACGAAAAACAGGACGGAAGAGATAACCAGAACTATGATGTGTAAACTAAGGAGAAGACATTTTACTAAATAAGAAGCAATGCAATGGAAGGTAGACACCATATTAAAGATGCTACAAATATCAATCTGCCAAATTAACAGTGTTCATCATAAATGGCGTTTAAACAGATGTGAAGCAGTACAAGAAATAAATCATATGCAAGATGCAAACAACATCATGCTATGAAGTTAGAGGTCTCTCGTCATTAGTGCCATTGCATATTCACAGCTTATGATGTGTAAACTAAGGAGAAGGCATTTCAACAAATTAGAAGCAATGAAAGCTAGACACCATATGCAAGATGCAACGAATATCACTCTAATAAATCTAGACGTCTGACGGATTAATGACCGTTCCATACGCGAACTGGAAATATCATGATCCCATCCTAATATTTGGATACAATTTATATCTTTAATCAATGTGTACAGCAGTCTTTTACGTGTAGTTTCACTCTCCATCGGTGGTCTCTCACACACTCTCTCCCGCCGGCCCCCCTATCCATGCCTCTCTCAAATACGTAATACACACACATACCTCTCTAGGCCCTGCCAAATGCATCAAGTACACATTCACACATGTTACATCACATACCCCATTGATCTAAAAAGCCCTCTCTTCACGTTTATTTCGCATACAACATTCCTTTTGAATACAGTGTGGCCAAAAAATTATTTTAGAATTTCTACATATATACAACATTACAAAGTTATATGGAGGAGTCTAAACGCTAATTTGCATTGCATGGTGCCCACAATGATATTTATTTCGCACTTTGAATTTGTATATTTTTATACTATATATAAAGTTAGTCATAATAAAGAGAAACGAAGAGCATCTCTCTCTCCATCGCATACCCCCCCCCCTCTACGCCCCTTTCACGTACGCACACAAACTATCTCCAGGTCCTCTAAAAGTAAGCCCCCAGCACATTCACACATGTTTATCTTTCTCTCACGATACATACAGTGACGATCATTGTATTTGAAGCGAAAGCACGATACGTACTTTGGACTTCAGAATCCACTCATTACGGTCACCATTTGTGTTTTGTGGTTATTATATAGTCACGGGCTCACCGTACAACTCTGTATTTGCTCAAGACACGACTAGTTGACCAGTTAAACGCTCCACATGGCACCTCTAGTGTTGCATCACATTATCTCACTACCATCGGGCCCACCTGTCGGCTTGTATCTACTCTACATCTACACTCTTATAAAATAGAAAATACACTCTCATAAAAAACAGAGTTGGTGATGATGGTGTGCCTGCCATCCTGCAATATGGGTCGTCCGATTTATATCTGACAGATAGGAAAGAAACTATGACAATTTTGCAAAAAGGTACCCACACACCTCTCCACATTTGCAAATAAGGCCTTCCCTCGTTCATCCTTTTCTCTCACAAGATAAACTAGTCATACAAATTCATCTTGATGTTACGTGCAACGCACGTGCATCCTACTAGTAAGAATGAAAACAAACAACAACAAAATATTGGAAGGTGGTTCGAAGTCATGACCGCGGGCACAGCGGACATGGTGGCCTTGTATTGGTATGCTGAGCTGTCTGTTTTAACACACAGGAACTGGTGTAGTGATTATACACACACGCGCATGCACACGAACTACATGTACGCGACACTCACACGAACACATGCACCCACGCACGCACGCAACACTCACACGTACACACAGAGCCACGCACGCAACACTCACACGCACACACGCACGCATGCATGCACACACCAGTACACCACACGACCAACACACACTCTCACACTCAAGTTCTCAACCTACACGTGCATGCGCACATATCAGGCCCTGACAGACACATACACAACTAGGTGATTCCCGCGCATGGGTAGGAGTCTTGTCGCGCCTGCGTAAATTTGTGTTTATCTGACCTTTTCCCTATGTGAACTGACAGGTGGGACCCACAAGGAACGTGGTCAATTTAACTAGTCAACATGGTGCCACGCAGACTATTTGGTCGGTCAACAGAGTGCAATTCGATGCTGAACCGTGAGCAAGTGACCGTATAATCACCGTGAAACGTATATAGTGACCATAATCAGCTTATTCTGCAGTTCGGTGAACGTATTACGCTTTTCTCTATGTAGGCCCTCCAAAACCACATCTCTACACGTTCTCACATGTTACATCCAACAACTATAAAATACAACACTACTACTACAATCTAACACAATAAATCATATGTGTTTTTAGTTTTACTAGATATCATATTGTTACTTAATTATTCAGTTTGCATACATTAAAATTGCCTTTGAAATGTATGGCCAGTTGTAGCGACCCGACGTCAAACCGTCAAGTCTCTGTGCTTCAGTGTCATCCCTGGATCGGTAATGCTGACACACACAATACTCGAAGGGTTTATAACAGATTAGCAATCACACACTTATTACATCGAATGTCTCAAAATAGAACTTATTACAATAAATATGGCTTAAGGCCATCTAATACGATAACAGCGGAAGGCTTGGAAGATGAAGTGAGTCCATCAACTCCAACGGCATAGTTGAGCTGCACGGCAACGACCTAACGAACCTTACTCCTCGTTTGAAAAGTCTGCAACATAATACGTTGCAGCCCGAAAATGGGTCAGGACATGGAATATGCTGGCAATATAACACAGTAGAGCAAGAACAGAATAATGCTATCACTACATGCATATTTGGCTGGTGGAAAGCTCTATGGTTATAGTTTTGCGAAAAGCCAATTTTTTCCTACAACAAAGGAATAGATTTTAATTTTACTATCATGGTAGTTGAAACATCATTGAGAAGGTTCCTCCAACTCAATCCCAATTAAAAGTAATTAACAACCCAACAATATTAATTAAGAGTGATGAGATACTTAAGATACTCCAAGTACTAGATACTCAAGATTGTCCATAACCGAGGACACGGGTAACCATGATTAGATTGTACACTCTGCAGAGGTTTGCGCACCTTTCCCCACAAGACTCGATCGCCTCCGTTGGATTTCTCGCACTACATGGTGTTTGAGAAACGGATGACCGAGACATAGTCTTTCAGAAACATTAACTCCCTACTCCGGGTAGACCATACCAAACTTACAACCCACTACCTGCTGATCTACCTCTTCGAGAGCTTCACGTAACTTACTCAACTATGCTAGATCCCATAATAGCTTGTGGCTGCACATGGAAGTTTCTAGCATGAATCATCTCCGTTCCCTTTCAGCCTGGGTGTCGGTCCATAGGAAGATCACACGGAACACCGGGATTTCCAAAAATACAGACAACACTGGATTCTCCAGGTGCCTCAATCCACCCAGATGTGTATTTAAGTTGCCACCTTAAGTTGAACCATTAATTAACAATCTCACATCTATCATGGATTTCACCCATCAAAACCACGTCTACGAGCATAGCATAGCAATATAAGCAACGCGTAGAGGTAACTCCCAAGGGTTTGAATGTAACAGGGCAGTAGGTTCTACCTCATCAACTACTTCCCAACCCACATGTTAATGACATCCTAATCATGCAATGTTTGAGGATTGAATCTAATGCATAAAAATTGGGTATGGAAAGAGTATGATCAATGTGTTACTTGCCTTGCTGACGACCCGCGAAACCTAGGGACTCCAAATAACACGCTTCGCACTCCGGGAATTCTATCGCAAACAAACAATAGCATACATAAGCGATCAAGCAAAGATGCACAGGAAAACTCAAATAAGATAGATTGACCAGAAAGTTCAACTTAAGAACTCCGGTTTGCAAAAAGAATTGAATCGAACGGAGCAACGAAACTCAAACGGCGAAAGAATCAAGATCCGTTTACTAATCTGAACTAGAGTCAAATTTTACAGTACCAAAATCTTGTTTAAGTTGATTAAACAAAAAGAGGGTTTCGAGACGAAGATCTAGGCGCTTGAATCACCTGATTCCGATAAACGAGTGAAAAGATAAACGGAAACGAAAATCGGATTAGAAATCACGATCGAAAATAATCGCGGAAAAATCCGATAAAAGAAAACTGACGAACAGGCTAACGAACGAGCGTTCGTTGTCTGTAACTAATGAGCGAAAACCGTTCGTTAAAACGAACGTATGGACGAACGTCCGCTAAACAGATAAACCAAAAAAAAAACTAGCGAACCGATCTAAAAAAACGAACTAGGGTTTTAAAAAAAAACGAATTGGTTTTCTAGAGAAAACCGGCGGCGGCTACCTCGTCGGATCCGGCGAGGCGCGGGACTCCGGCGTCTTGGGGCTTCGGCGGGGGGGGGGCGGCGGCTTGCGGGGCGGTGGGCGACAGCGGCGCGGCGCTGCGGCGCGGGAGCGGCGGCGGCGAGGCGCGTGTAGCGGCGCGGCTCGGGAAGCGGGCTGCGGCGGCGGTGGTTGGTGGTTGTGGCGGGGGGGCTTGGGGCAGCATATAAAGGGGGGCGGTGGCTTGGTGGAGGGGGCAAGGCGGCGGTGGAGGAGTCCGGCTCAGACTCCTGTCCGAGTCGACGGCGGCGGCGCGCGTCCTTGCGCGGGACGGTGGCGCGGGAGATGGGCTGGGCCGGCTGGGTTTCGGCCTAGTCGGCGCCCGAAGATTTTTTTAAAACAATTTCGCCGAACAGAAAATAAATACTAGAAAATAAAATAAAAATCTAAAAATGCCAAAACAAATTTTCACCGTCTATTAAATTATTTAGAACGAGATGAACATTTTCTTGGCCCTAAAATGCAATTTTGAAATTTTTCTAATGCAAATAAAATCCAAATAAAATCAAATATTTGATTTTAATATTTTCCTCCAATATTTCAATTATTTTGGAGAAGTCATATTATCTCCTCTCATATATTTTAATATGAAATATTTTTCAGAGAGAAAAATAATTAAAACCAAAATCCTCGTTTCAATATTTGATAAAAATCAAATATGAAAACCGGGAAATCCCCAACTCTCTCCGAGGGTCCTTGAGTTGCTTAGGATTTTTGAGGATCGCGAAATGAAAATGCAATGAAATATGATATGAAAGAATGATCTATGTATAATATTCCAAGTTGAAATTTTGGGATGTTACAAACCTACCCCCCTTAAGATGAATCTCGCCCTCGAGATTCGGGTTGGCTAGAAAATAGGTGTGGGTGGTCTTTGCGAAGATCGTCCTCTCGTTCCCAGGTGGCTTCATCCTCGGTATGGTGGCTCCACTGAACTTTGCAAAACTTGATAACCTTGCTGCGGGTGACTCGACTGGCAAACTGAAGAATCTTGACTGGTTTCTCCTCATAAGTCAAATCACTATCCAACTGAATCACCTCCAAGGGTACTGTATCTCTTAACGGTATATTGGCCATCTCAGCATGACACTTCTTCAACTGTGAAACGTGAAACACATCGTGAACTCCTGACAGTCCTTCAGGTAACTCCAACTTGTATGCAACTTCTATCATCCGTTCCAAAACACGATACGGTCCTACAAATCTCGGGGCTAACTTTCCCTTAACTCCAAAATGTTTCACTCCTCGCAAGGGTGATACTCACAGATATGCTCTATCTCCAAATCATAGATTACCTCCTTGCGTTTTGAATCTGCATAACTCTTCTGCCTGGACTGAGCTATCTTCAGTATGTCTCGAATCAGCTTAACCTTCTCTTCAGACTCCTTGATCAAGTCTGGTCCAAACAATTGTTGGTCTCCTACCTCATCCCACATCAACGGTGTTCTGCACCTTCGTCCATATAGGGCTTCGAACGGTGCCATCTTCAAACAGGCTTGGTAACTGTTGTTTTATGTGAACTCTGCGTACGGAAAATTGTCATCCCAACTAGATCCATAATCTAGCGCACAAGCTCTCAACATCTCCTCCAGAATCTGGTTGACTTTCTCGGTCTGTCCATCCGTCTGCAGGTGATATGTTGTACTGAACTCCAATCTTGTTCCCAAAGTCTGGTGCAGCTGATGCCAAAACTTTGAGGTAAATTGTGTTCCTCTGTCTGATACGATGGTCCTTGGAACTCCATGCAGACATACGATCCTGTACATATATATCTTGGCCAACTTCGCACTTGTATAAGTTGTTTTCACTAGGATAAAGTGTGCCACTTTGGTCAAGCGATCAACGACTACCCATATAGAATCATATCCTGATTTGGTCCTGGGCAATCTGGTGATAAAATCCATGCCAAGTTTATCCCACTTCCATTCGGGTATCAGCATAGGTTGTAACAATCCTGCTAGCTTTTGATGTTCCGCCTTCACTCTCTGACATACATCACATACGGCTACATACTCGGCGATATCCTTCTTCATACCAATCCACCAGAAATGTTCCTTCAAGTCCAAATACATCTTGGTGTTTCCGGGGTGTATCGAGTATGGTGAGTCATGAGCCTCCTGAAGTATTAACTTCCTGATCTCTGGGTCATTGGGCACATAAAATTGGTCCTCAAACCATAAGGTGTCGTGCTCATCTTCACGAAAACCTTTGGCCTTTCCTTTGCTCATTTTCTCTTTTATCTCGGCAATCTCTTTGTCATCCTTCTGAGCTTCTCGAATCTTTCCCAACAATGTAGACTGAACCTCCATTGTTGCAACAAAACCTCTAGGAACAATCTCTAATCGAAGTTCCATGATATCCTCTGCTAACTCTTTGGTAATCCCGTACTCTCTAGGATATTAGCATAACTCTTCCAGCTCAAAGCGTCTGCTACGACATTGGCCTTGCCTGGATGATAGTGCAACTTCATGTCATAATCCTTTATAAGCTCCAACCATCTCCTCTACCTAAGATTCAGTTCCTTCTGTGTGAAAATGTACTTCAAACTCTTATGATCCGTGTACACATCACAACGGTTTCCAATAAGGTAATGTCTCCAAGTCTTCAATGCATGCACTACGGCTGCTAACTCCAAATCATGCGTAGCGTAATTCAACTCGTGCGGTTTTAGTTGTCGTTAGGCATACGAAACAACTCTTCCATCCTACATAATCACACTTCCAAGTCCCAAGCGAGAGACGTCGCAATACACTTGGAAATCCTTGCGTATATCTGGCAGTGTCAGCACTGGGGCTGTAGTCAAACGTTTCTTCAACTCCTGGAAACTTGCCTCGCAATCTTCCGTCCATTTAAACTTGGTATCCTTCTTCAATAACTCCGTCATCGGCTCTGCAATCTTGGAAAAATTCTCAATGAGTCTCCGATAGTATCCTGCGAGTCCAAGAAAACTGCGGATCTCACTAACTGAAGTGGGTGCCAACCATTCAGTGACTGACTGAACCTTGCTGGGGTCTACTGCTATACCTTCTCCTGATATAACATGTCCAAGGAATCCGACTTCCTTCAACCAAAACTCGCATTTATTGAACTTGGCATACAACTGATGTTCCCTAAGTTTCTCGAGAACTAAATGCAAATGCTCCTTGTGCTCCTCTTTATTCTTCGAGTATACCATTATATCATCAATAAACACCATGACAAAATTGTCCAAATACTCCATGAACACCTTGTTCATCATGCTCATGAAATAGGCAGGGGCGTTAGTCAGTCCAAACGACATGACAGTATATTCATACAGCCCGTACCGTGTGGTGAATGCTGTCTAGGGTATATCCTTCTCTTGAATCTTCAACTAGTGGTATCCCGATCGCAGATCGATCTTCGAAAACACCTTAGCTCCTTACAGCTGGTCAAACAGATCATTGATCATCGGCAGTGGGTATTTGTTCTTGATCGTCACTTCATTCAAGGCCTGATAATCAACAACCATCCTTAGGGACTTATCCTTCTTCTCAACCAAAAGCACTGGGGCTCTCCATGGTGATGAACTTCGTCGAATGTAACCTTTCTCCAATAAATCCTTGATCTGTCTCTTAATCTCCTCCATATCATTTGCGGGCATCCGATAGGGTCTCTTAGATATTGGCCCCGTACTTGGCAATAGCTCTATCAAAAACTCGATGTCTCGATCCGGTGGCATGCCTGGTAACTCCTCTGCGAAAACATCCGGGTAATCCTTCACTACACGCACTTCCTCCTGAACAACTCCCGTGAGGGTATTCACTTGGCTCCTCCTAGGCACATGCCTAGATACATACTTAATCCTTTTTCCCTCCGGGGTGGTGAGATAAATCGACTTACTAGCACAGTCATTGCTTGCTCCATACTTTGACATCCAGTCCATGCCTAATATCACATCCAGTCTTTGTGACTCCAAGATTATTAGGTCGGACGGAAAAACATGGTTGCCAAAGGTTAGGGGTATCTGGTCGCACCATCGACTAGCCATATATTCTGCTCCAGGTGAACTTACTAAAAGAGGGTTCCTAAGGGTTTGGGTTGGTAGTTTAAACTTATCCACATATCCCGTTAATATGTATGAATGCGATGCACCAGTATCAAAAAGAACAAGAGCGGTGAATGACTTAACCAAAAACTTACCTATAACCGCGTCTGGCTGCTCTTCAACCTTCTCCACATTAACGTGGTTCACTTGTCCTTTGTTGAATGGATTGGGCTTCTTCCCAGAGCTCCCATTTCCGTTTCCATTCTTCCCTTCGGGGCACTCCGTGGCATAGTGTCTAGTCTTCCCACACTTAAAGCAAGTAACATGACTTAGATCTCTTTTGGCGGGTGTGGCTGGATTGAAGCGGTTTTGATTATTGTTAGTTCCGTTCCCATTCCCATTCTTAGAACCATTGTGGTTATGCAAACTTCCTCCGGTGTGGTTATGGCCTCCATGGTTATGAACAAGTCCTCCCGAGTTCGGGGTTAGGCGAGGCTTCTGCTGAGCTCCTGAGTTGTACCTCCCTTGTCCATACTTCCTCTTACAACTCTCAATCTGCTGCTGCTTCCCTTCAATCATAAGAGCCTTATCTACCAACTCTTGGTAGTTGTTGAAGGTTGCTACTATCAACTGCATGCTCATCTCATCATTCAGCCCTTCCATAAACTTCTCCTGCTTCGCGGCGTCTGTGGCCACATCATCAGGGGCATAGCGAGATAACTTGCTAAACTCATCCACGTACTGAGCCACAATACGGTTTCCCTGGCGTAAGTTGCGAAACTCACGCTTCTTCATGTTCATAGCTCTAGTTGAGACATGGGCTGTACGGAAAGCTTGCTGAAACTGGTCCCAAGTGACATTGGCTATGGGGAAAGTGGCCGTGTAATTATCCCACCATGGGGTTGCTAGTCCATCCAATTGATGTGCGGCAAAGCGCACCTTCTCAGCATCTGCGCAACCTGCGGTGGTCAACTCCCTTCCAGTACGGCGCAGCCAATCATCAGCAACTATAGGCTCGATGCTACTGGAAAACACCGGCGGCTGTAACCTCAGAAAGCGGGCTAAGTTGTCAACTGGAGGCGGGTTGTTGTTGTTGTTGCCTTGATTCTGAATTAGCAATTGCATCAAGGTGTTCTGCTACTGGATCAACTGAGTGAGCTCCGGCGGGAAGACAAATCCGGTGTCACATCACGGAGGCATCTGATGGGTTTAGATGGAAGAGATCAGAATAGAAAAGGGGTCTAGTGAGAAAGCAAGCACTACCCATATGCACACGAGACAAACACAAACATTTCACTCATTCAATCAAGCAAGGGCTTACAAGCGGTCTAGGACTATCAAAAAAGTGCTCAACTACTACTAAATACATGGGGGAAATAGTACTAATTATTTGGTGGTCATCTAGAAATTTTGATCGGTGGAAGACTCCATGATATCAGCTCCAGCTTCGTCTTCATAGTCATCATCACTGGGGTCGGAGTCGGTGTCGTCGAGGATGATGTAGTTCTCTGAGCAAGTGGAATCGTCGTCTTCTCTTCCTGGCGCAGGATCTCCCATGAATACTCCGATCTTCTTAACCAGGTCGTCATTTTTCTCCAGTAGTGTCTTAATTTCCTCCTCATATCCATCGCGTGTAAACTTGAGTTCTTCCTCCAGCTCGATGATCCTAGTCTTCGCCTTCTTCAAATCCATCATGTCTGCGCACATCTGGTTCTCCTGGCGTCAAATGTGCTGGTTTAGCTCCTGGATGAAAGCTGCAATGGATCTGTCCTTCTTGGTGCTTCTCATCTCCCATTGTTCGTCTCGGCGCCCACATATCTGGTACATAGTGTCCTTAAGATCCTTGTTGTAGACTTCTCCAATGCGTCCCATGGTAATGTGGGATGCCATGCTTTTGCCTAGACTCCAGGTGGGTGCTTTGAAAGAAAACTCTATGGGCTTAGAGGTTGGCGAGAACGTCCTTCCTGGAACTTGTACTTGAATCATCCAGTGCTCCTCTTCTGGTAGGGTGGCGTTGTACGTCCCGGTGAAGCTTGGTATTCCAATGTTCAAGTACCTAGTGACTTCCTTCAAGTGGCGTCCAAAAGGGGTGTCTTCATCCGGTTGCGCAAACTTGTTCTTCATCTCCGCCATCCTAAAGAGTAGAAAATGGAGAGGAGTCAGAAATGAGTAGAGAAGAGTGACCTAGGGTTTTATCTTAGTGGTCGTGTCCTACACTCAGCGTGTGCTCTAATACCATCTTGTAGCGACCCAACCTCAAACGGTCAAGTCTCTGTGCTTCAGTGTCATCCCTGGATCGGTAATGCTGACACACACAGTACTTGAAGGGTTTATAACAGAGTAGCAATCACACACTTATTACATCGAATGTCTCAAAAAAGAACTTATTACAATAAATATGGCTTAAGGCCATCTAATATGATAATAGCGGAAGGCTTGGAAGATAAAGTGAGTCCATCAACTCCAACGGCATAGTTGAGCTGCACGGCAACGACCTAACGAACCTTACTCCTCGTCTGAAAAGTCTGCAACATAATACGTTGCAGCCCGAAAATGGGTCAGCACATGGAATATGCTGGCAATATAACACAGTAGAGCAAGAACAGAATAATGCTATCACTACATGCATATTTGGCTGGTGGAAAGCTCTATGGTTATAGTTTTGCGAAAAGCCAATTTTTTCCTACAACAAAGGAATAGATTTTAATTTAACTATCATGGTAGTTGAAACATCATTGAGAAGGTTCCTCCAACTCAATCCCAATTAAAAGTAATTAACAACCCAACAATATTAATTAAGAGTGATGAGATACTTAAGATACTCCAAGTACTAGATACTCAAGATTGTCCATAACCGGGGACACGACTAACCATGATTAGATTGTACACTCTGCAGAAGTTTGCGCACTTTTCCCCACAAGACTCGATCGCCTCCGTTGGATTTCTCGCACTACATGGTGTTTGAGAAACGGATGACCGAGACACAGTCTTTCAGAAACATTAACTCCCTACTCCGGGTAGACCATACCAAACCTACAACCCACTACCTGCTGATCTACCTCTTCGAGAGCTTCACGTAACTTACTCAACTATGCTAGATCCCATAATAGCTTGTGGCTGCACACGGAAGTTTCTAGCATGAATCATCTCGGTTCCCTTTTAGCCTGGGTGGCGGTCCATAGGAAGATCACACGGAACCCCAGGATTTCCAAAAATACAGACACCACTGGATTCTCCAGGTGCCTCAATCCACCCAGATGTGTATTTAAGTTGCCACCTTAAGTTGAACCATTAATTAACAATCTCACATATGTCATGGATTTCACTCACCCAAACCACGTCTACGAGCATAGCATAGCAATATAAGCAACGCGTAGAGGTAACTCCCAAGGGTTTGAATGTAACAGGGCAGTAGGTTCTACCTCATCAACTACTTCCCAACCCACATGTTAATGACATCCTAATCATGCAATGTTTGAGGATTGAATCTAATGCATAAAAATTGGGTATGGAAAGAGTATGATCAATGTGTTACTTGCCTTGCTGACGACCCGCGAAACCTAGGGACTCCAAATAACACGCTTCGCACTCCGGGAATTCTATCGCAAACAAACAATAGCATACATGAGCGATCAAGCAAAGATGCATAGGCAAACTCAAATAAGAGAGACTGACCAGAAAGTTCAACTTAAGAACTCCGGTTTGCAAAAAGAATCGAATCGAACGGAGCAACGAAACTCAAACGGCGAAAGAATCAAGATCCGTTTACTAATCTGAACTAGAGTCTAATTTTACAGTACCAAAATCTTGTTTAAGTTGATTAAACATAAAGAGTGTTTCGGGACGAAGATCTAGGCGATTGAATCACCTGATTCCGATAAACGAGTGAAAAGATAAACGGAAACGAAAATCGGATCAGAAATCACGATCGAAAATAATCGCGAAAAAATCCAATAAAAGAAAACTGACGAACAGGCTAACGAACGAGCGTTCGTTGTCTGTAATTTACGAGCGAAAACCGTTCATTAAAACGAACGTACGGACGAACGTCCGCTAAACAGATAAACCGAAAAAAAAACAGCGAACCGATCTAAAAACGAACTAGGGTTTTCAAAAAACCCGAATCAGTTTTGTAGATAAAACCGGCGGCGGCGGCTACCTCGTCGGATCCGGCGAAGTGCGGGCCTCCGGCCGCTTGGGGCTTCGGCGGCGGGGCGGCGGCTTGTGGGGCGGTGGGCGACGATGACGCGGCGCTGCGGCTCGGGAGCAGCGGCGGCGGCGAGGCGCGGGTGGCGGCGCGGCTCGGGAAGCGGTCTGCGGCGGCGGCAGTTGGTGGTGGTGGCGGCGGGGGCTTGGGGCGGCGTATAAAGGGGGGCGGTGGCTTGGAGGTGGGGCAAGGCGGCGGCGGAGGAGTCTGGCTCGGACTCCTGTCCGAGTCGGCGGCGGCGGCGGCGCGCGTCCTCGCGCGGGACGGCGGCGCGGGAGATGGGCCGACCCGGCTGGGTTTCGGCCCAGTCGGCGCCCGAAGATTTTTTTAAAACAATTCCGCTGAACAAAAATTAAATCCTAGAAAATAAAATAAAAATCTTAAAATGCCAAAACAAATTTTCACCGTCTAAATAAAATATTTAGAATGAGATGAACATTTTCTTGGCCCTAAAATGCAATTTTGAAAACGTGCAATTTTTCTAATGCAAATAAAATCCAAATAAAATCATATATTTGATTTTAATATTTTTCCTCCAATATTTCAATTATTTTGTTGAAGTCATATTATCTCCTCATATATTTTAATATGAAATATTTTTCGGAGAGAAAAATAATTAAAACCAAAATCCTCATTTCAATATTTGATAAAAATTAAATATGTAAACTGGGAAATCCCCAACTCTCTCCGAGGGTCCTTGAGTTGCTTAGGATTTTCGAGGATCGCGAAGCGAAAATGCTATGAAATATGATATGCAAGAATGATCTATGTATAACATTCCAAATTGAAAATTTGGGATGTTACACCAGTATCATATACCGCGCAGGAAAAATCCCGCCCTTTCCTGTTTAATCGGGTTTGTATCGATGGATCATGCGAAACAACAAAACTATAGTACTATACAGTACAAGTGACAGTTCACTGGGCTGTCGTGTCGTTTACTCCTCCGTCGTAAGAGTGGAGCGCTCGCTTTCATAAATCTTCTAGTCCTTTTCGCCGACATGTGGGACATCAAGCTATCGGGTCCTCGTGCCATATCGGAATACAATGCACAGCAGCCGGGGTGAAGCACCCAGTCATGGTGCCGGCATAGTAATGAGCAATGAGGCATCAAATCACAAAGCTGCACCTTTCCCGTAGTTAAGTTGGAGGGACGAAGTAATAATGCTAAAAAAAGAAGTTGGAGGGACGAAGCAACCATCATTTCACTCGTTCCTGAATCAGCTTCTCCCTCATCTTCTTCAAGTTAACCACGTGTTGCTTCTGCCGTTGTTCTGCCTCATGTGAGACACAGATCGGCTTGGTAAAGCAATGACACGTGGGACCACATGTTAGCAAACCACTAGGACAATGTCCTCTAAAAATAAGAAACCTCCCCCGCCAACCGCGCGACAAAATCACCTCCTTTTTACTAATCTTGATTCTATAATTTTTTAGATCAATATAATTGATGAAAGTGCTAGTTATCGACTAGAGGGGGGGTGAATAGGCGATTTTTATGAAAGTCTTCAAAACATGGAAGTTTCGAAGACAAACGATAGAAATGATCCTATTGATATGCAACGGAACATAAACTACACTAGGCAAGCCATAGTCAAGTGAGGAGTGAAGTAAAGGCTCGAAGACTAATAACAGCTAGGTAGTAAGGATCAGGATGGAAGATGGTATGAAGCCAAACAACAATAGTAGTCAAGCAGTGAAGTCAAACAGGTAAGGCAATCAGGCAATGACTTCACGAAGACAAACTGTAAGTAAAGAGAGGGAGAGGATAGAACCAGTCACTTGATGAGGACACAGGATTTGTTGGACCAGTTCCAGTTGTTGTGACAACTGTACGTATGGTTAGGGAGGCTGAGATTCAACTCAGAAGACCACGTCTTCACCTTATTCCCCTTGAGCTAAGGACACCCAGTCCTCGCCCAATTACTCTGGTAAGTCTTCAAGGTAGACTTCCAAACCTTCACAGACTTCGTTCACCGGGGATCCACAATGACTCTTGGATGCTTAGAACGCGACGCCTAACCGGTTGGAGGATTCACAGTCCTCAAGTGTAACAAGTCTTCAGGTCACTCAGACAGAAAGACTTCAGTGATGCCTAATACTCTTTGGCTCTGGGTGTTTGGGTTTGTCCTCGCAAGGATTTCTCTCTCTCTCTCTCTCTCTCAAAAGCTTCGGAGGTGGGTTGATCTCGAACGACAAAAGTTGTGCACTAACTCTGAGCGGACACCAATTTATGGTGTAGGGGTGGGCTATTTATAGCCACTAGGCAACCCGACCTGATTTGTCCGAAATGACCCTGGGTCACTAAGGAACTGACATGTGTTCCAACAGTCAGATTTCGAACACACACGACAACTTTTACTTGGGCTACTAGCAAAGCTGACTCATCCAGCTCTGGATAAGTTTTGCTCTCATTGTCTTCGCTCGAAGACATAGGATTTGGTTGAGCATCACTTCAGTCACTCTGACTTTGTTCACTTGGACCCCACTTAACAGTACGGTGGTTCCTATGACTCAACAAAGAAGAAAAGGAAACAACGAAACAACTAAGTCTTCGTGCTCCATAGTCTTCAGTCAATGTCTTCTCATGTCATAGTCTTCAATGTGAATATCTTCATATACCACCATTGTCGTCAATGTCTTCATACATTTTTAGGGGTCGTCTCCGGTAGGTAAACTGAATCAATGAGGGACTACTACCTGTGTTATCCTGCAATTCTCACAAACACATTAGTCCCTCAACCAGGTTTGTCGTCAATACTCCAAAACCAACTAGGGGTGGCACTAGATGCACTTATAATCTCCCCCTTTTTGGTGATTGATGACAAACTGGTTGAAGTTTTCAACAGGGATAAAGTATGTGAAATTGTAAAGGATAAAGGTATTGTCTTCATAAGTGGCAAAGGCTCCCCCTGAAGATGTGCATGTGAGAATTTTGCTTTTGGAATGCAAATGCACATGGCAGGTTGTACTTGTGGAGATCCTCTTCGACTTATGATGGCAATTCATCATGCATGATTTGATGTAACGAAGATAATGACATGCATAATGAAAAATGGACGTCTGCAGAATGACCTAAGTGCGGAAG
Organism: Aegilops umbellulata; assembly: GCA_032464435.1. NCBI lineage: Eukaryota > Viridiplantae > Streptophyta > Magnoliopsida > Poales > Poaceae > Aegilops > Aegilops umbellulata. The sequence goes on along the minus strand of CP136056.1, from coordinate 278,174,568 downwards.
TTATCATCGCACATGCGGAATTTATCATCGCATCACAAAATTGCAAATAAGTAGCAGAGGACCATTGAGTTTAAGTGTTACAACTCAAAGAACCAAATGTATCAAAAGCGAGAGTTGTAAACACTAGGCAAAATATAAAGCAACCGCCCAAATGGACCCGCTTGAAGACTATCAACTCATATGCTTCTCCCCCTTTTGTCAGTAAGGACCAAAAAGGTTTGAAGGCATAGAGTTTCTACTTGTTCCCATGAGGAGTAGATGAGGATGCAGGGTCGGTGTTGAGGTTCGACGGTGCAGACGAATTTGGTGCACTGTCCATTCATGCTGGAGTTGGCGAAGTAGCATCGTCTTCATCATCGATGACACAGGCATTCACTGTTGCAGCAGAAGAGGAGAACTCAGAGTCTTCAAGAGATGGAGTGCACCGCAGTACAGTCTTTCTAGGAGGTGTTGTGTCAAACTTGAAACGTTTAGAGAAGCCATCGTCTTGATGATCATCTTCAGAACACATAAGCGTCAGCCCTTTCCATGTACGCCGACAGGTTTCATGGGTGACAAAGGCATTCTTGGTGGCAAGGTTGCGAGTCCTGTTTACGTCCACCAAGAGGCTTTTCATTTGGCGCTTCAGCCAGTCATGATGCTTATCCTATTTCTAATGAAGTGCAACAAGAAGCTCTCGGTCATTGAGAACACGAGATCGCTTCCTAGGCCGTTGAGCAATGGTACTTTCAGTGGCTTCAGTGTGGGCACGGTGAGGTGCACGCGTAGTACCAGCCAGGGGATAAACACGAGTGACTACTTGGACGGCTTCAATGGTTTGTGAGAAGCTTTGATTATCAGCATTTTGAAGACAAAGGGGCTCCTTGGCAGGCTCTGGGTATATAGCTTCAACTGACATATCAACCTCAGGCAGAAAAATCAGATGATTGCGAGCACATGGCTGATAGTTGACAGCTGAGTGTAGTTTGATTAGACGCATGATCCATGGAGCGTAGAACTTCAGACCAAAAGGATCAGAGCCTGATGCAGCAAGTTGGCGAATAAAGAAGTCTTGTGCATTGAAGCTTTTGCCGTGAAGAATATGGAAGACTAAAGTCTTCATGGCACCTTCCAGCTTAGCATGTGGAGAATGTCCTTTGATGGGCCATAGAGTTCGCCTTATAATGTGATAGATGGTACGTGGCAGATACTCAAGGTCTTCAACAAAGAACTCCTTAGGATATTCTACATCTGGAGGCAAAGGCTTCATCATGCTAAGCATCTGGATCATGCTGGACTCAGGCTTGTGAAAAATGCTCTCCATAGCTGCACTGTGAAGCTGACAACCAGGTTCATATAGATCACCTGGAGTGGGCAGGCCAGTGAGCTCAATGATGTCAAAGGCTTTGGCTTCATGATGGACATTGCCTGTCATCCACTCAAGGACCCAAGTCTTTGGATCCCTGTTGTAGCCACGAATATGAAGAGTGGCATAGAATTGGAGCAGCAATTCTTCATTCCAGTGCTCCTTGTTAGTGACGAAATGCAATAAGCCAGACTCTCTGAAGCAATCCAGCGCTTCTTCCAAACAGGGCAGGCCAGTTATGGCTTCAGTGTCAAGACGCATATGTGGACCTTGATTGTATAAAATGCATGAGTAATAACTGCGCTGCTGATAGCTCCAGAATCGATTAGATGATATCCTTGCCTTAGAGTAGGGGTTCTTGGCGCTATCAAAGAAGGTGTTGTGCGCTTTGAAGCCATTGACATTGAATGATCCGGGTGCAGATGCAGTTCCTGGAAACCTAGGCAGCCTTGGCATTGGCTTCTGAACCTGAGGCATGTGCTCGACGTGATAGTCAAATTGGGGACCTGCAGCAGGTGGAGGAACAAGAAGAGGTCATTTGACAGAGATAAGCTGGCCATAGTTGTATGCTTACTCGATAGTATGTGGCCTTGATGGCGGAACAGGAGCAGTGGCATCAGCAGAGGCGTCAGGCTGCACATTGTTTGTAGGTACATCATTGGCTTCATTTGCTTCTAGCACAGTGTTTAGTGCAGGCTCCACATTGTCTTCAGCCATGACCACGTCATTGCCTTCAGTGGTGTTAGTGGTGGCAGCCTCAGGATTCTCAACCTCCACTTGAGGAGCTGGAGGGTCGGGCACAAACACGTTCTCTTCTGTAACAACTTCTTCAGTGGTAGGGGGAGTAGCGACACGCTCTTCTTCTTGTCTTTCTTCGGCTGATGCAGTCGGATTATCTTCAACAACATTAGCTTCAGACACTGGGACCATCACAGCAGGATTTTCTGCAGGGAACACTTGACATGCAACAGATTGGTGGTGCACTCCTCCTTCTGGAACGCTCGGAAGAGTGACTTGAGGCCTAGGTCCTTTGCGAAGCCTGCATAGCGCTGGCGACGCCTATGGAGATGGAGTTGGCTGGGCCTCAAAGTCATCATCATCTTGCTCTGGTGGTGTGACTTGTTGTCGGGGAGTACTTATCTTGTTGTTGTGGGTGATCAGCCCACGATGCATCCTGAGCAATTGGTGTTAGAGGGCGACTAATGCTGATGAGCTCGCTGTGCGTGAGCACAGGCGATGATACCACATTGTGTTCGATCTGAGGAAGAACTTCATCATCTTCTACATTGTCGTGGTGACCAATGTCTTCAGCTGCGGTGGGGTCAACAGCTGGAATATCTTCAGTTTCAGGAGCCTCTGTGGAAGCAGGCTCATGAACTATCATACGTCTTTCTTGTTGTGTAGATCCAGGACGAGCAACAGAAATGGGCTCGACAATAAGGGGCTCTGTTGGAGCAGCCCGATTTTTCTTGGTTTTGCGCTTCTTCTTGGAGGGTGCGTCATCAGATGCTTCAAGATTTTTCCTTTTTCTGGCTTCAGCCTCAGCAGCCCTCGTCTTCTTCAGTTCTGAAGCGGTTCACTTGACCTTTGGCTTTGAGCCGGTCATGCTGCTTGGGAAGACAATGGTTGGCGCGTCTTGCCGAGGTGCAGGAGGTGGAGTTGCTGCAGGCTTCTTGGACTTCTTCTTTGAAGCCATTCTAGGGTCAATGCCAGGTCGTCCAAGGGCCTTGCGCTTTTCTGCTTCATTGTAGGCTTGCACACATTTGGCAGCCGAAAGCTTCATGCGCTCACGAGAACCTTGGGCTTCATCATGTTTCTTGCGAAAGACTTCCTTGAGCTCGTGTAGCATGATCTTGAAGTTCTGCACATCCTTCACACTGAGCCTGGCCATATGCTTCTTGAACTGAGCCTTTTCAAAATATATCTACTGCTTTAGCTCAACAATTTTCTGAGCAAGAGCTAACTCAGAAGCAATGGTGCCGTAGAAGGAGACGCTGAGGCCAATTGGAAGTTGTAGATCGTCAAAACTAAGTTCTGGATTTTCAAACTAGTCATCAATGAACCTGTTCAGAATCTCAACATCGAAGAGGGGAATATCATTGAAGATTTCCGCCTGCTACTTGCTCTTAATCAACATCTCAAGAGCATCATTGGTAAGATCGTCGTCATTTGACAGATCAATAGCTTCATTTCTCAGAATGGCAGCAGGGGTCAGATCAGGACTGGAGGAGTGAATAGGCTTCTTCTTCTTCATCTCGATCTTGGAGACGCGAGAGAGATCTTCAGACTGCACACTAGGTGCAGGTGGAGCGGTGGCCAAGGGCTTCACTCGTGAAGCTTTTGGTGGAGAAGAAGGTTTCAGAGCCTTGGGTTTCTTCTGCTTTTTCGGCTTCGGAGGTGCAGGTGCTTCATCAGAGTCAGCGTCATCTGCAGGTCGATCCACATCTGCCCCTTGAACCCTGGTATGAGTGATGAGACCTTCTAAGTCATAGAAGGGCCCAACCAGATTTGGTTCAGCTTCGCGTGTGCCATCGGCACGAGGCGCAGAGGGGCCAGGATTGAACTCTAATCCCCACGATTTCTTGTTCTCCTTGGCAGAGTGCATGGCTGACTGAAAGTTGCGCTTGAACAGATTGTCGTCACGACACCATAGCAGAGATGTGGGATGATCGTCAGTAGGTTGAGGTCCACGGACCATGCAAGGGAAGAAACCTTGTTCAATAGCTTCAGCTCTTGACCTGGGAGGAAGATCTTTGTACAAAATATCTCCCCATGGTCGCTTGATGGCATTCTTCTCAGCATACTCCTGGGTCACGAACCTGTACTTGTACCATTGTTCAGCCCAATATCTTCGAATCCATTGGATTCGAGTTTTGAGTTCATTATAGGTTTCTTCAGGATCAGTTTTGTATAGTTCATGCAGATCAGCTGGCAAATCCTTTGATGTTTCCCCGCGGCGCTGTCGGCCGCCTTTTCTCACTGACTATTTCAAGGCCATGAAGTTCAGACGGTATGGCTTCAACACACTGACAAAGGCTTCTTGGTCAGACAAGAACTGGCTTCGGGAGAATTGATATGATGCTGTAAGAATTCTGCAAATGAATGCAGACTATGAGAACCAAGGGATTCTCCCACGGACATGTACTTGTGCCAGCATTAAAGATGCGAGGGAAGGGGAAGAGGTCATATGCATTCTCAGAAGATTTTGAAGATAAATCAGTTTGAAGACATTGACCTCATAATGCGAAGACATTCACTTATGTGTTTGAAGTTGGTTCCAGATTTGTACGAATCCAAGAATAGGTACAAGTGAGGAATCTAACTAGTTTAGATGCATAAGTGAAGATGCTAGGCACAGTATGAGATGCAGAACTAGACAGATCCAAGTTTGTAGTCACGGAAACCACTTTTGGTAAAAAGGATGAATTTTTAGGATCAAAAGACAGTAAAAAGTGAGATTTTAATTACCACACGATGAACTGCTAGATGGGAATAGTAGGAGACCAAGCAGTTCAATGCACTGTGCCCTAAATTTGCGACGGAGGACACCTACGGCGGCGGCGGAGAGGACGATGTCCGCAGCCGGCGTGAGGATGGCGTCGGTGAGGTCGTGGCAGCTAAGCGCTTCATTGTCGGCGTTGTCGAGAGCTAGCGGAGGCGCTAGGGTTTTGACGAGGTGGAGAGGTGGAAGAAGGATTATTGACCGTGAGGGGACATGTATTTATAAGGAAAGGGACGGCACGACGCAATTACGCAGGTGCCCCTGGCGGTTCACATTTGAGGGACACATGGCGTACATGCAACACACTTGTGGTTGTCCCATGTTCCCACGCCCGCCAGGATTGTCGGATGGTCGTTCTGACTTCTCCGGATTTCAGGCAAAGAGAATAGAGCATTTTAAAACAGATTTAATGTTTGTCTCTGTATCTTCTGCTGATAAGGACGCAGAGAAGACATTCAACAGTTTCAATAGAATGCATATGACTTGGATAGATAGAGTCTGAGATAGAGAGCATAGAGAGAATAGGGTCCGATCACATTCACTTAGTTCAAAAGATTCAACAGAGAAGACATAGCTATAAGTGAATGCTATAGAGGACAAAACACTATATATATCAGAATACAACCAAAGCAATGAAGGAAATATGCCCTAGAGGCAATAATAAAGTTATTATTTATTTCCTTATTTCATGATAAATGTTTATTATTCATGCTAGAATTGTATTAACCGGAAACATAATACATGTGTGAATACATAGACAAACAGAGTGTCACTAGTATGGCTCTACTTGACTAGCTCGTTAATCAAACATGGTTATGTTTCCTAACCATGGACAAAGAGTTGTTATTTGATTAACGGGATCACATCATTAGGTGAATGATCTGATTGACATGACCCATTCCATTAGCTTAGCACCCGATCGTTTAGTATGTTGCTATTGCTTTCTTCATGACTTATACATGTTCCTATGACTATGAGATTATGCAACTCCCGTTTGCCGGAGGAACACTTTGTGTGCTACCAAACGTCACAACGTAACTGGGTGATTATAAAGGAGCTCTACAGGTGTCTCCAAAGGTACATGTTGGGTTGGCGTATTTCAAGATTAGGATTTGTCACTCCGATTGTCGGAGAGGTATCTCTGGGCCCTCTCGGTAATGCACATCACATAAGCCTTGCAAGCATTGCAACTAATGAGTTAGTTGCGAGATGATGTATTACAGAACGAGTAAAGAGACTTGCCGGTAACGAGATTGAACTAGGTATTGGATACCGACGATCGAATCTCGGGCAAGTAACATACCAATGACAAAGGGAACAACGTATGTTGTTATGCGGTCTGACCGATAAAGATCTTCGTAGAATATGTAGGAGCCAATATGGGCATCCAGGTCCCGCTATTGGTCATTGACCGGAGACGTGTCTCGGTCATGTCTACATTGTTCTCGAACCATAGGGTCCGCACGCTTAAGGTTTCGATGACAGTTATATTATGAGTTTATGAGTTTTGATGTACCGAAGGAGTTTGGGGTCCCGGATGAGATCGGGGACATGACGAGGAGTCTTGAAATGGTCGAGACGTAAAGATCGATATATTGGACGACTATATTGGGACATCGGAAGGGTTCCGAGTGATTCTGGTATTTTCGGAGGTACCGAGGAGTTACGGGAATACGAGGAAGAAGCAATGGGCCTTGATGGGCCTTAGTGGGAAGGACCAGGAGGTGGCGCGCGCCCCTCCCAAGCCCAGTCCGAATTGGACAAGGGGTTTGGGGCGCGGCCCCTCTCTCCCTTCCTTCCCCTCTTCCCCCCTTTCCCCCTTGTCCTAGTTGGACTAGGAAAGGAGGAAACCTACTCCAACTAGGAGTAGGAATCCTACTCCCTGGCGCGCCCCTCCTAGGGCCGGCCTCCTCCCCCTTGCTCCTTTATATTTGGGGGCAGGGGGGCACCCCATGACACACAAGTTGATCTTCGTGATCGTTCCTTAGCCGTGTGCGGTGCCCCCCTCCACGATATTACACCTCGGTCATATTTTAGCGGTGCTTAGGCGAAGCCCTGCGACGGTTGAACATCAAGATCGTCACCACCCCGTCGTGCTGACGGAACTCCTCCCCGAAGCTTTGCTGGATCGGAGCCCGGGGTGCGTCATCGAGTTGTACGTGTGTCAAGAACTCGGAGGTGCCGGAGTAACGGTGCTTGGATCGGTTGGACCGGGAAGACGTACGACTACTTCCTCTACGTTGCGTCAACGCTTCCGCTTCGGTCTACGAGGGTACGTAGACAACACTCTCCCCTCTTGTTGCTATGCATCACCATGATCTTGTGTGTGCGTAGGATTTTTTTTGAAATTACTACGTTCCCCAACAATGGCATCCGAACCTAGGTTTTTATGGTTTGATGTTATATGCACGAGTAGAACACAAGTGAGTTGTGGGCGATATGAGTCATACTGCCTACCAGCATGTCATACTTTGGTTCGGCGGTATTGTTGGATGAAGCGGCCCGGACCGACATTACGTGTACGCTTACGCGAGACTGGTTCTACCGCCGTGCTTTGCACACAGGTGGCTGGCGGGTGTCAGTTTCTCCAACTTTAGTTGAACCGAGTGTGGCTACGCCCGGTCCTTGCGAAGGTTAAAACGACATCAACTTGACAAACTATCGTTGTGGTTTTGATGCGTAGGTGAGATTGGTTCTTGCTTAAGCCCGTAGCAGCCACGTAAAACTTGCAACAAACAAAGTAGAGGACGTCTAACTTGTTTTTGCAGGGCATGCTGTGATGTGATATGGTCAAGGCATGATGCTAAATTTTATTGTATGAGATGATCATGTTTTGTAACTGAGTTATCGGCAACTGGCAGGAGCCATATGGTTGTCGCTTTATTGTATGCAACGCAATCGCCCTGTAATGCTTTACTTTATCACTAAGCGGTAGCAATAGTCGTAGAAGCATAAGATTGGCGAGACGACAACGATGCTACGATGGAGATCAAGGTGTCGCGCCGGTGACGATGGTGATCATGACGGTGCTTCGGAGATGGAGATCACAAGCACAAGATGATGATGGCCATATCATATCACTTATATTGATTGCATGTGATGTTTATCTTCTTATGCATCTTATCTTGCTTTGATTGACGGTTGCATTATAAGATGATCTCTCACTAAATTATCAAGAAGTGTTCTCCCTGAGTATGCACTGTTGCCAAAGTTCGTCGTGCCCAGACACCACGTGATGATCGGGTGTGATAAGCTCTACGTCCATCTACAACGGGTGCAAGCCAGTTTTGCACACGCAGAATACTCGAGTTAAACTTGACGAGCCTAGCATATGCAGATATGGCCTCGGAACACGGAGACTGAAAGGTCAAGCGTGAATCATATAGTAGATATGATCAACATAATGATGTTCATCATTGAAGACTAATCCATTTCACGTGATGATCGGTTATGGTTTAGTTGATTTGGATCACGTGATCACTTAGAGGATTAGAGGGATGTCTATCTAAGTTCTTAAGTAATATGATTAATTGAACTTTAATTTATCAAGAACTTAGTCCTGGTAGTATTAGCATATCTATGTTGTAGATCAATAGCTCACGTTGTTGCTTTCATATGTTTATTTTGATATGTTCCTAGAGAAAATTGTGTTGAAAGATGTTAGTAGCAATGATGCGGATTGGATCCGTGATCTGAGGTTTATCCTCATTGCTGCACAGAAGAATTATGTCCTTGATGCACCGCTAGGTGACGGACCTATTGCAGGAGCAGATGCAGACGTTATGAACGTTTGGCTAGCTCAATATGATGATTACTTCATAGTTTAGTGCACCATGCTTAACGGCTTAGAATCGGGACTTCAAAGACGTTTTGAACGTCGTGGACCATATGAGATGTTCCAGGAGTTGAAGTTAATATTTCAAGCAAATACCCGAGTTGAGAGATATGAAGTCTCCAACAAGTTCTATAGCTAAAAGATGGAGGAGAATCGCTCAACTAGTGAGCATGTGCTCAGATTGTCTGGGTACAACAATCGCTTGAATCAAGTGGGAGTTAATCTTCCAGATAAGATAGTGATTGACAGAATTCTCTAGTCACCATCACCAAGTTAGTAGAATTTCGTGATGAACTATAATATGCAAGGGATAACGGAAGTAATTCCCAAGCTCTTCGTGATGCTGAAATCGACGAAGGTAGAAATCAAGAAAAACATCAAGTGTTGATGGTTAACAAGATCACTAGTTTCAAGAAAAGGGCAAAGGGAAGAAGGGGAACTTCAAGAAGAACGGCAAGCAAGTTGCTGCTCAAGTGAAAAGCCCAAGTCTGGACCTAAGCCTGAGACTAAGTGCTTCTACTGCAAAGGGACTGGTCACTGGAAGCAAAACTGCCCCAAGTATTTGGCGGATAAGAAAGGATGGCAAAGTAAACAAAGGTATATTTGATATACATGATATTGATGTGTACTTTACTAGTGTTTATAGCAACCCCTAAGTATTTGATACTAGTTCAGTTGCTATGATTAGTAACTTGAAACGGGAGTTGCAGAATAAACAGAGACTAGTTAAGGGTGAAGTGATGATGTGTGTTGGGAGTAGTTCCAAGATTGATATGATCATCATCGCACACTCAATATACTTTGGGGATTAGTGTTGAACCTAAATAAGTGTTATTTGGTGTTTGCGTTGAGCATAAATATGATTTGATCATGTTTATTGCAATACGGTTATTCATTTAAGTTAGAGAACAATTGTTGTTCTGCTTACATGAATAGAACATTCCATGGTCATACACCCAATGAAAATAGTTTGTTGGATCTCGATCGTAGTGATACACATATTCATAATATTGAAGCCAAAAGATGCAAAGTTAATAATGATAGTGCAACTTATTTGTGGCACTTCCATTTAGGTCATATTGGTGTAAAGCGCATGAAGAAACTCCATGCTGATGGGACTTTGGAATCACTTGATTATGAATCACTTGATGCTTGCGTACCATGCCTTATGGGCAAGATGACTAAAACTCTGTTCTCCGAAACAATGGAGCGAGAAACTGACTTGTTGGAAATAATACATACTGATGTATGCGATCCGATGAGTGTTAAGGCTCGCGGCGGGTATCATTATTTTCTGACCTTCACAAATGATTTGAGCAGATATGGGTATATCTACTTGATGAAACACTAGTCTGAAACATTTGAAAAGTTCAAAGAATTTCAGAGTGAAGTGGAGAATCATCGTAACAAAAATAAAAGTTTCTACGATATGATCGCAGAAGCAAAATATTTGAATTACGAGTTTGGCCTTCAATTAAAACAATGTGGAATAGTTTCACAAACTCATGCCACCTGGAACACCACAGCATAATGGTGTGTCCGAACGTCATAACCGTACTTCATTGGATATAGTGCAATCTATGATGTTTCTTACCGATTTACCACTATCGTTTTGGGGTTATGCATTAGAGACAGCTGCATTCACGTTAAATAGGGCACCATCTAAATTCGTTGAGACGACAATATATGAACTGTGGTTTAGCAAGAAACCAAAGTTGTCGTTTCTTAAAATTTGGGGTTGTGATGCTTATGTGAAAAAGTTTTGTCCTGATAAGCTCAAACCCAAATCGGAGAAATGTGTCTTCATAGGATACCCAAAGGAGACAGTTGGGTGCACCTTCTATCACAGATCCGAAGGCAAGACATTCGTTGCTGAGAATGGATACTTTCTAGAGAAGGAGTTTCTCTCGAAAGAAGTGAGTGGGAGGAAAGTAGAACTTGATAAGGTAACTGTACCTGCTCCCTTATTGGAAAGTAGTTCATCACAGAAATCTGTTCCTGTGACTACTACACCAATTAGTGAGGAAGCTAATGATGATGATCATGTAACTTCAGATCAAGTTACTACCAAACCTCGTAGGTAAACCAGAGTGAGATCCGCACCAGAGTGGTACGGTAATCCTGTTCTGGAGGTCATGTTACTTGACCATGACGAACCTATGAACTATGAGGAAGCGATGATGAGCCCAGATTCCGCAAAATGGCTTGAGGCCATGAAATCTGAGATGGGATCCATGTATGAGAACAAAGTGTGGACTTTGGTTGACTTGCCCGATGATCGGCAAGCCATAGAAAATAAATGGATCTTCAAGAAGAAGACGGACGCTGATAGTAGTGTTACTATCTACAAAGCTAGACTTGTCGAAAAAGGTTTTTGACAATGTTCAAGGTGTTGACTATGATGAGATTTTCTCACTCGTATGGATGCTTAAAGTCTGTCCGAATCATGTTAGCAATTGCCACATTTTATGAAATCTGGCAAATGGATAACAAAACTACAATCCTTAATGGATTTCTTAAAGAAGAGTTGTATATGATGCAACTAGAAGGTTTTGTCAATCCTAAAGGTGTTAACAAAATATGCAAGCTCCAGCGATCAATCTATAGACTGGTGCAAGCATCTCGAAGTTGGAATACACGCTTTGATAAGTTGATCAAAGCAGATAGTATTATACAGACTTGCGATGAAGCCTGTATTTACAAGAAAGTGAGTGGGAGCACTACAACATTTCTGATAAGTATATGTAATGACATATTGTTGATCGGGAATAATGTAGAATTATTCTGCAAAGCATAAAGGAGTATTTGAAAGGAGTTTTTCAAAGAAGGACCTCGATGAAGCTTCTTACATATTGAGCATCAAGATCTATAGAGATAGATCAAAGTGCTTGATAAGTTTTTTCAATGAGTACATACCTTGACAAGATTTTGAAGTAGTTCAAAATGGAACAGTCAAAGAAAGAGTTCTTGCATGTGTTACAAGGTGTGAAATTGAGTAAGACTCAAAGCCGGACCACGGCAGATGATAGAAAGAGAATGAAAGTCATTCCCTATGCCTCAGCCATAGATTCTATAAAGTATGCCATGCTATGTACCAGATCTATTATATACCCTACACTGTGTTAAGCGAGGGAGTACAATAGTGATCTAGGAAGTAGATCACTGGACATCGGTCAAAATTATCCTTAGTGAAATAAGGATATGTTTCTTGATTATGGACGTGACAAAAAGGTTCGTCGTAAAAGGTTACGTCGATGCAAGTTTTTACACTAATCTAGATGACTCTAAGTCTCAATCTAGATACATATTGAAAGTGGGAGCAATTAGCTAGAGTAGCTCCGTGCAGAGCATTGTTGACATAGAAATTTGCAAAATACTTACGGATCTAAATGTGACATACCCGTTGACTAAAATTATCTCACAAGCAAAACATGATCACACCTTAGTACTCTTTGGGTGTTAATCACATAGCGATGTGAACTAGATTGCTGAATCTAGTAAACCCTTTGATTGTTTGTCACATGATGATGTGAACTATGGGTGTTAATCACATGATGATGTGAACTATTGATGTTAAATCACATGACGATGTGATCTAGATTATTGACTCTAGTGCAAGTGGGAGACTGAAGGAAATATGCCCTAGAGGCAATAATAAAGTTATTATTTATTTCCTTATTTCATGATAAATGTTTATTATTCATGCTAGAATTGTATTAACCAGAAACATAATACATGTGTGAATACATAGACAAACAGAGTGTCACTAGTATGCCTCTACTTGACTAGCTCGTTAATCAAAGATGGTTATGTTTCCTAACCATGGACAAAGAGTTGTTATTTGATTAACGGGATCACATCATTAGGTGAATGATCTGATTGACATGACCCATTCCATTAGCTTAGCACCCGATCGGTTAGTATGTTGCTATTGCTTTCTTCATGACTTATACATGTTCCTATGACTATGAGATTATGCAACTCCCATTTGCCGGAGGAACACTTTGCGTGCTACCAAACGTCACAACGTAACTGGGTGATTATAAAGGAGCTCTACAGGTGTCTCCAAAGGTACATGTTGGGTTGGCGTATTTCAAGATTAGGATTTGTCACTCCGATTGTCGGAGAGGTATCTCTGGGCCCTCTCGATAATGCACATCACATAAGCCTTGCAAGCATTGCAACTAATGAGTTAGTTGCGAGATGATGTATTACAGAACGAGTAAAGAGACTTGCCGGTAACGAGATTGAACTAGGTATTGGATACCGACGATCGAATCTCGGGCAAGTAACATACCAATGACAAAGGGAACAACGTATGTTGTTATGCGGTCTGACCGATAAAGATCTTCGTAGAATATGTAGGAGCCAATATGGGCATCCAGGTCCCGCTATTGGTTATTGACCGGAGACGTGTCTCGGTCATGTCTACATTGTTCTCGAACCATAGGGTCCGCACGCTTAAGGTTTCGATGACAGTTATATTATGAGTTCATGAGTTTTGATGTACCGAAGGAGTTCGGAGTCCCGGATGAGATCGGGGACATGACGAGGAGTCTCAAAATGGTCGAGACGTAAAGATCGATATATTGGACGACTATATTGGGACATCGGAAGGGTTCCGAGTGATTCTGGTATTTTCGGAGGTACCGAGGAGTTACGGGAATACGAGGAAGAAGCAATGGGCCTTGATGGGCCTTAGTGGGAAGGACCAGGAGGTGGCGCGCGCCCCTCCCAAGCCCAGTCCGAATTGGACAAGGGGTTTGGGGCGCGGCCCCTCTCTCCCTTCCTTCCCCTCTTCCCCCCTTTCCCCCCTTGTCCTAGTTGGACTAGGAAAGGAGGAAACCTACTCCAACTAGGAGTAGGAATCCTACTCCCTGGCGCGCCCCTCCTAGGGCCGGCCTCCTCCCCCTTGCTCCTTTATATACGGGGGCAGGGGGGCACCCCATGACACACAAGTTGATCTTCGTGATCGTTCCTTAGCCGTGTGCGGTGCCCCCTCCATGATATTACACCTCGGTCATATTGTAGCGGTGCTTAGGCGAAGCCCTGTGACGGTTGAACATCAAGATCGTCACCACGCCGTCGTGCTGACGGAACTCCTCCCCGAAGCTTTGCTGGATCGGAGCCCGGGGTGCGTCATCGAGCTGTACGTGTGTCAAGAACTCGGAGGTGCCGGAGTAACGGTGCTTGGATCGGTTGGACCGGGAAGACGTACAACTACTTCCTCTATGTTGCGTCAATGATTCCGCTTCGGTCTACGAGGGTACATAGACAACACTCTCCCCTCTTGTTGCTATGCATCACCATGATCTTGTGTGTGCATAGGAATTTTTTTGAAATTACTACGTTCCCCAACAATCAACATAGTGAAGATAATCAATAAGACATGATTATGTTGAAGACAAATCAAATGTGAAGACATAGCAAAAGTAACGCCATGAGAAAAAACACTTCAAACAGAAGAATTTGGTGGTGGCGTTACCCACCGTATAGGAAGTATTAGACCCAGACACGGCGCACAATTATCGTGGCGCTCCGAAGTCAAATTCCACATTAATGTATTCACACTCAGAATGTAAGTCTTCATTGATTGAAGATATACTTTACTTCATGTGTTGCACATCTAAGTCATCAATATGCATAAGTGTTAGGATGTGTGCCTGATCACAGGACATTTGAGGATTCCAAGATATTTAGCTCACATCGTAACTTGCAAAACCTTTTCTCATCCAAGGGCTTTGTGAAGATATCCACCAGTTGCTCTTCAGTGTTGACGTGTATGATATCAATATCTTCCTTCATGACATGATCTCTGAGAAAGTGATGACGAATTTCAATATGCTTTGTCTTCGAGTGTTGAACGGGGTTGTTGGAAATCTTGATGGCGCTTTCATTGTCGCAGTAGAGTGGTACTTGTTTTAGATGGATACCATAGTCCATGAGAGTTTGATTCATCCATAGAAGCTGAGCGCTGCAAGATACAGCAGCAATGTATTCGGATTCAGCAGTGGAGAGTGATACACAGTTCTGCTTCTTCGAAGACCAACAGACAAGTGATCGTCCTGGAAAATGACATGTGCCTGATGTAGACTTGCGATCCACCTTGTCACTAGCATAATCAGCATCCAAGAATCCAACCAGATCAAACACTGAGCCCTTTGGATACCATAATCCTAATGTTTGGGTGTAAGCCAAATATCGAAGAATTTGCTTCACAGCTAAGTGATGGGATTCCTTTGGTGCCGCTTGGAATCGAGCACACATGCAAACACTAAGCATAATATCTGGCCTAGATGCACATAGATAAAGTAAAGAACCAATCATGGAGCGGTATACCTTTTGATCAAACTCTTTACCATTGTCGTCGGGACCCAGATGGTGTTTGGTTGGCATTGGCGTCGTGTAACCTTTGCAATCTTGCATTCCAAACTTCTTCAGGCAATCTTTGAGGTATTTTCCTTGAGATATGAAGATGCCATTTCTTTGCTGACGAATTTGAAGACCAAGGAAGAACTTCAGCTCACCCATCATGGACATCTGATATTGCTCTTGCATCATGTGTCCAAACTCATCACTGTATTTCTGGTTGGTGCAGCCGAAGATAATGTCATCCACATATATTTGGCACACAAACAGTTCACCATCATATGTCTTCATGAAGAGTGTGGGATCCAGGGAACCAGGTTTGAAGCCTTTGCTCTTCAGGAAGTCTTTGAGCGTGTCATACCAAGCGTGAGGAGCTTGTTTGAGGCCATACAGTGCTTTGTTCAGCTTGTACACCATATCAGGATGTTTTGGATCTTCAAAGCCAAGAGGTTGTGCAACATACACTTCTTCTTCAACCTTGTCGTTGAGAAATGCACTCTTCACATCCATTTGATATAGCAAGATGTTGTGATGATTTGCATAGGCTAGCAGTATGCGAATAGCTTCAAGCCTAGCCACCGGAGCAAATGTTTCATCGAAGTCAATCCCTTCCACTTGAGTATATCCTTGTGCAACAAGACGTGCTTTGTTTCTGATGACTTGACCATGCTCATCTTGCTTGTTGCGATATATCCATTTTGTGCCTATTATGTTGTGCTTGCGAGGATCAGGACGCTTGACAAGTTCCCAGACATTGTTCAGCTTGAATTGTTGAAGCTCTTCTTGCATGGCTTGGATCCATTCTGGTTCCATAAAGGCTTCCACAACTTTCTTGGGTTCAGATATCGAGACAAATGCAAAGTGCCCACAGAAATTAGCTAGCTGTGTTGCTCTTGAACGAGTGAGTGGACCAGGTGCATTTATGCTATCAATTATCTTCTCGATCTGTACTTCATTTGCAACACGAGGATGAACTGGATGAAGATTTTGCTCTTGCTGATCATTTTCATCATTGGAAGGATTGTCTTCAGGCTGAGCATTGTCTTCAGGTTGATTAGGTGCAGAAATGATGAGTTCCTCTTCAGGCTGTGCTTCAGAAGGCATGATTTCACCAGTTCCCATTAGCTTGATAGATTCACTGGGTGGAACTTCATCTAGCACATTTGGCAGGTGCTCTCTTTGCGAGCCATTGGTTTCATCGAACCTGACATCCACAGTTTCAACAACTTTGTAGAGATAGAGGTTGAAGACTCTGTAAGAGTGTGAATCCTTTCCGTAACCGAGCATGAAACCTTCGTGAGCTTTTGGTGCAAATTTTGATTTGTGATGTGGATCCTTGATCCAACACCTAGATCCAAATACTCTGAAGTAACTGACATTTGTCTTCTTGCCAGTGAGGAGTTCATAGGATGTTTTCTTCAGAAGCTTGTGAATATACACACGGTTGATGACATGGCATGCAGTGTCAATAGCTTCAGGCCAGAATTTTCTTGGTGTCTTGTATTCATCGAGCATCGTTTGAGCCATTTCAATGAGGGTTCTGTTCTTGCGCTCTACGATGCCATTCTGCTGAGGTGTGTACGGAGCTGAGAACTCATGAGTGATTCCCATTGTATCCAGATACAGATCAAGTCTGGTGTTCTTGAACTCGGTGCCGTTGTCACTTCTGATATGCTTGATCTTGACGCCATAGTTGTTCATGGCACGGTTGGCGAAGCGTCTGAAGACATCTTCCACTTCAGTCTTGTAGAGAACAATGTTCACCCACATATATCTTGAATAATCATCAACAATGACGAAGCCATAGAGACAAGCAGTTGTTGTGAGGGTAGAGTAGTGAGTAGGGCCAAATAATTCCGTGTGTAGCAGCTCAAATGGTTGAGATGTCGTCATGATTGTCTTCGAGGGATGCTTGGCCCTAGTCATCTTTCCAGCTTCGTAGGCACCGCACAAATGATCCTTCTTGAACTTGACGCCCTCGATGCCAATGGCATGCTTCTTCTTGACGAGAGTGTGTAAGTTCCTCATGCCAGCATGCCCCAACCTCCGATGCCAGAGCTAGCACTCTGAAGCTTTTGGAAGAAGACATACGTCAAGCTGTGGACCTGCTGAGAAATCTACCATATACAGATCATCTTTTCGGTACCCTTCAAAAACTAGAGACTTGTCAGATTCCATAAGTACAAGGTAACGATATTTTCCAAATATCACAATCATGTTCAAGTCACAAAGCATTGAGACAGACATTAAATTGAAACCAAGGGATTCAACAAGCATCACTTTATCCATGTGTTGATCCTTTGAGATTGCAATTCTACCTAGACCCAATACCTTGCTTTTACCAGTGTCAGCAAATGTGATGTGACTTTTGTCAGATGGACGTAAGGTTGAGTCCATGAGAAGACTTTGATCACCAGTCATATTATTAGTGCATCCGCTGTCCATAATCCATTCTGAAGCATGAGGTGTCATACCCCTACAGTACAGTTGGGGGGATAGGCTTCACCAAGAGTATTGTGAAGCATAAACATTTGACGGGCAAGAGGATTATCGAAGCTCAGATCAAGATTAGGACTGATAGGATGTATGGCAAACGATTCAGGAACAAAATACATAGTAAGATCATTTGGGCATTTGATCTTGCACCCTATAAGATGTTTTAGGTCCCCAGCAATAGCATCAGACGCCTTTGATTTCAGGCTGGAGACCTTTCCCTGCAAAAGAAAGTTAATTCTTCTTAACCACCCACATCTTCAGGGGTGGTTTAGAAGCAATGAGTCTAAGTGCAGCATCTGAGAACTTTGGCTTTGGAGCCCTAGCAAATAGCCTTGCAGGAGATGAATGATACTCATATGAATAAGCAGAAAAGTTCTTAGTTCTATGAACATAGCGGTTTGAAGACACACACTCATATTCATAAGTCTGAGTATGGTTTCCCTGCAAAACATTGGCGTTATGGTGACTCAGGTGAGTCCTCTGTCTGTATGAAGCCTTTGTGCCATATGAAGCCTTAGGCCTGGGGTTTGTCTTCTTCCCAGGTGGTGTCATGATGACATTCACTGGAAGATTCTCAAGAAAGTTTTTGGGTACCCAAATCTTCTTCATAGGTGGTCCATTCCTGCAGTTAGTACCAATATACCTGGCAAACACTTCACCATTCTGATTCTTAAACAGTTTATAGTTCGCATCAAAGGATTCATCATTGATAACAGGGTTAGCACAGTTAAAGCCAGATAAGGTGGATGGATCCACTGGAGGTCCCTTTGCAGCAACCCATGTGGTTTTGGGATACTGCTCAGGCTTCCAGTAGGAACCATCAACATTCATTTTCCTCTCGAACCCAACACCCTCTTTCCTAGGGTTTCGGTTCATAATCTGCTTTTTGAGGACATCGCATCGTGTCTGATGCCCTTTCAGACTTTTGTATATCCCTGTTTCAAGCAATGTCTTCAACCTAGCATTTTCATCAGCAATAGTAGTGGTATCCTCAGCAGAGGGGTTAGTTACCACATCAACAGTTGAAGACAATGCAACAGTAGCAGCAGTAGAACACTCAGCAACATAGGTAGCGTTATCACGCTCAAGACATTTTAGACATGGTGGTTCAAATCCATCCTGAGCGGGACTGATCTGTTGAGCGCGAAGTGACTCATTCTCTTTTTGAAGATCTTCACGAGCCGCTCTCAATTTCTCAAGCTCTTGCTTCCTTTGAAGATAATCATAGGAGAGCTTTTCATGAGTGGTTGAGAGCATTTCATGACGACTTTCAAGTTCTTGGTACTTAGCATGAAGATTTTTTATGTCTTCAACTGAGGATTGTGAACGGGTCATTTCCGCGTCCAACAGGTCATCGCTTTCGTCTAACAGTTTTTGAGTATGTTCCATAGCCTTTTGTTGTTCAGTTGCAATTTTAGCAAGTGTTTTGTAGCTGGGTTTGGATTCACAATCAGAGTCATCTTCACTTGATGTTTGGAAGTAAGCATCGTGTGATTTTACCTTGGCACCACGTGCCATGAAGCAGTAGGTGGGAGCAGATGTCTCGGGTTCGGGTTCGGGAGACATTGCTTTAAGTGACTCCTTGAACTCGAGGAACCAGGGATCCTGACATGTTCGATGACCTTCATAAACATCAGAGATCTGATCCCATATAAGCTTTGCATTGCAGAGATGCATGATGCGCCTGAACTCATCTCTGGACAGAGAGGAGCAAATAATGGCCTTCGCCTTGGCGTCCAGCAGAGTGAATTTCTGAATATCGTCAGCATGCGCCATTTTGCATAAGTGGGTGAGGCCAATCTCTGTGACTGTCCGAAGCTCACTGTCCATTGCAAGGAGTCGCTTCCTCATCATAGTCTTCCATTTGGGACAATCATGACCATCAAAGATAGGGCAAGCAGCGGAGACTTTGATTATCCCTGCAGTCGACATAGCTAAAACTCCAGGTGGTTAAACTGAATCACACAGAACAAGGGAGTACCTTGCTCTGATACCAATTGAAAGTGCTAGTTATCGACTAGAGGGGGGTGAATAGGCGATTTTTATGAAAGTGTTCAAAACATGGAAGTTTCGAAGACAAACGATAGAAATGATCCTATTGATATGCAGCGGAAGATATACTACACTAGGCAAGCCATAGTCAAGTGAGGAGTGAAGTAAAAGCTCGAAGACTAATAACAGTTAGGTAGTAAGGATCAGGATGGAAGATGGTATGAAGCCAAACAACAATAGTAGTCAAGCAATGAAGTCAAACAGGTAAGGCAATCAGGCAATGACTTCACGAAGACAAACTGTAAGTAAAGAGAGGGAGAGGATAGGACCAGTCACTTGATGAGGACACAGGATTTGTTGGACCAGTTCCAGTTGCTGTGACAACTGTACGTCTAGTTAGGGAGGCTGAGATTCAACTCAGAAGACCACGTCTTCACCTTATTCCCCTTGAGCTAAGGACACCCAGTCCTCACCAAATTACTCTGGTAAGTCTTCAAGGTAGACTTCCAAATCTTCACAAACTTCGTTCATCGGCAATCGATAATGACTCTTGGATGCTCAGAATGCGACGCCTAACTAGCTAGAGGATTCACAGTCCTCAGGTGTAACAAGTCTTCAGGTCACTCAGACAGAAAGACTTCAGTGATGCCTAACACTCTTTGGCTCTGGGTGTTTGGGCTTTGTCCTCGCAAGGATTTCTCTCTCTCAAAAGCTTCGGCGGTGGGTTGCTCTCAAACGACAAAAGCAGTGCACTAACTCTGAGCAGCCACCAATTTATGGTGTAGGGGGTGGGCTATTTATAGCCACTAGGCAACCCGACCTGATTTGTCCGAAATGACCCTAGGTCACTAAGGAACTGACATGTGTTCCAACGTCAGATTTCAAACACACACGGCAACTTTTACTTGGGGTACAAGCAAAGCTGACTCATCCAGCTCTGGATAAGATTTGCTCTCATTGTCTTCGCTCGAAGACATAGGATTTGGTTGAGCATCACTTCAGTCACTCTGACTTTGTTCACTTGGACCCCACTTAACAGTACGGTGGTTCCTATGACTCAACAAAGAAGAATAGGAAACAACGAAACAACTAAGTCTTCGTGCTCCATAGTCTTCACTCAATGTCTTCTCATGTCATAGTCTTCAATGTGAATATCTTCATATACCACCATTGTCGTCAATGTCTTCATACATTTTTAGGGGTCGTCTCCATTAGGTAACCGAATCAATGAGGGACTACTACCTGTGTTATCCTGCAATTCTCACAAACACATTAGTCCCTCAACCAGGTTTGTCGTCAATACTCCAAAACCAACTAGGGGTGGCACTAGATGCACTTACAATTGAGATTTGTATAGATAGCACACAGGAGCAAAACCAAGTGGTACAGTTAAGGGCATCCACAAAGTGTAGCCAAATGTGAAAATAGCTTTTGGCATCGTGGGAACCATTGTGGACGGTGTTCCCAAAGCCAAAAGGATGGAACCGAAGCTCCCTGGTTGATTGATTGAAGGAATAGGAAAATGCAACGTCTTTCCTCTTTCTCCTGTGCTTGGATGCATGTACAGTATAGAACACGGAGTCTACTCCCATGTCCCTTCTATCACGAATCACAAAGCAGTGAGGCGTCAAATCACAAAGCACGGACGAAGCAACCATCATTTCACTCTTCGTTGACTCTGCTTCTCCATCGTCTTCTTCGAGAAAACAACTCACCACACTAAGATGGATGGACGACACTATTGTGTACGAGTAGTACTAATACATTTACGCGTCCTTTGGTTCAACGGACTTCCTGGATGCAAATAAGGCGGTTGTGTCGGCTTGCAGGAGGCACTTGCGAACGACTTACCGTGGTCTCCCTCAATGGTGTTCTCCGTCGTACGCACTTCGCCAAACCACAACGTTTGAGATATCGTTGACGTCACCGCAATGGGGAAGGAAGTCAAATATAGTTACTACCTCCATTTTTTGTACACAAGGCCAGTATATCAAAATTACAATTTGCAAAAGGCCACTAACACTAATTGAGGCAAAATTGATGGGGTTTGCCTCGTACAAGCAACCAAGGACATTAATATCCCCTGCATGCATGTGGAAGTGAGAAGGTTGGTTTGCATGGCGCCGCATTAATCAAGCGATGAGGAGTGAGATGGTTAGCTCTTTGGGCTTTGGAGAAAAAAATACGCATTAATTGATACATGAAACGAGGATTTGTATCTATTAATCCCGCGAAGGAAAACCCCGCCTTTCTTTTTTAACATTAGTACTCCTAGTACGTAGTACGTACTTATCCTGTTTGGGTCTAGGCCTTGCATTGCCAAACTTCGCCACACATTTTTGCCAAGCTTGCCTAAATTTTTCAAAATGAAAAGGGGGTACACTTGCGCAGACTGTCGCGGTCGCACCGCACCCTCACATGGTTGCTCCTGCACGCCACGGTCGCACCGCACCCTCACACAGTCGCTCCTGCACGCCGCAAACCCAACCAAGGGAACGCACCCTCACTGACACATGTTGTCGCATGTGAACAAACCAAACTCAGCCATCCTACCACTGACACATAATTTTCGTTCATAGAGTATGTTTATCCAACCGCATGTTGGGGTATCCGTACGGCCCGTGCGGTGGTATATTGGGGAAGAAGAAGAGGTGAGGAAGAAGGGATAGGAGACGCAGGATATTCATCGAACCGCCTGAAATAGTAGACTGACCCAAGTCAGGCAACTTGCATAACAATATATGTTTTTACACAGCAAAAGATCCATAAAAACAACAACATAAAGAAAAACTATCACTGCTCGCAGAACGAGACGGCCTCGTTGTCTTTGTCTGCCGGCGCGAACCAGCCGTAGCTGTCGACATGTGTCTCCACACCGTGGTTGTCCTCAGCCTCCAGCTACTCGTTCACGCGGAGCGTGCAGGTGCTCTACATGGACGAGAGCACCGCCTGGTTCAAGTCGAGGACGTCCGGTTCCTCCTGCAGGAGGACCTCGATAGCAGCGGCATCCGCGCGCTCCGCATCGAGTCGAGCATCCACCACCCGGTTCAAGTCCAGGACATCCGGTTCCGCCTGCAGGAGGGCCTTGATGAGAGCGGCATCCGCGCGTTCCACGTCGAGTTGAGCCTCTGCCGCCCGGTTCAAGTCCAGGACGTCCGGTTCCGCCTACAGGAGGGCCTCGATGGCAGCGGCATCCGTGCGCTCCACCTCAAGTTGAGCCTCCGCTGCCCGATTCACATCCACGACATCTGGTTCCGCCTGCAGGAGAGCGTCGAAGGCAGCGGCATGCGCGTGCTCCACGTCGAGTTGAGCCTCTGCCTCCCGGTCCTCCTTTAGTATCGCCAGGTTGAACTGCGGGTCCGCTTGCACCATGGGGGACTCAGACGCCGACACGAAGTCGACGTCCATCATCTCATACCCATTGGGGGCCTTCTGCAACGCGACTTCCGCCATGAACATTGGATCGGCTTTCTCCTCCTCGTAGCTTGGCTCCAGAGAACTCGGGGATTGGCCCGCCGCAAAGCGAGCTTGGGAACAGAGGTATGTGGCACCGACCGCTAATACGTCCATTTTGCATCATGCTTTTATATCGATATTTATTGCATTATGGGCTGTTATTACACGTTATGTCACAATACTTATGCCTATTCTCTCTTATTTTACAAGGTTTACATGAAGAGGGAGAATGCCGGCAGCTGGAATTCTGGGCTGGAAAAGGAGCAAATATTAGAGACCTATTATGCACAGCTCCAAAAGTCCTGAAACTTCACGGAAGTTATTTTTGGAATTAATAAAAAATACTGGCGGAAGAAAATACCAGAGGGGGCCCACGCCCTGGCCACAGAGGTGGGGGCGCGCCCTACCCCCCTAGGCGTGCCCCCCTACCTCGTGGGCCCCCTCGCAGGCCTCTGGTGCCCATCTTCTGCTATATGAAGTCTTTTGTCCGATAAAAAATCATAAGCAAGCTTTCGGGAAGAAACTCCGCCGCCACAAGGCGGAACCTTGGCGGAACCAATCTAGGGCTTCGGCGGAGCTGTTCTGCCGGGGAAACTTCCCTGCGGGAGGGGGAAATCATTGCCATCGTCATCACCAACGATCCTCTCATCAGGAGGGGGTCAATCTCCATCAACATCTTCACCAGCATCATCTCCTCTCAAACCCTAGTTCATCTCTTGTATCCAATCTTTGTCCCAAAGCCTCAGATTGGTACCTGTTGGTTGCTAGTAGTGTTGATTACTCCTTGAAGTTGATGCTACTTGGTTTATTTGGTGGAAGATCATATGTTCAGATCCATTATGCATATTAATACCCCTCTGATTATGAACATGAATATGATTTGTGAGTAGTTACGTTTGTTCCTGAGGACATGGGAGAAGTCTTGCTATTAGTAGTCATGTGAGTTTGGTATTCGTTTGATATTTTGATGAGATGTATGTTGTCTTTCCTCCAGTGGTGTTGTGTGAACATCGACTACATGACACTTCACCATTATTTGGGCCTATAAGAAGGCATTGGGAAGTAATAAGTAGATGATGGGTTGCTAGAGCGACAGAAGCTTAAACCCTAGTTTATGAGTTGCTTCGTAAGGGGCTGATTTGGATCCATATGTTTCATGCTATGGTTAGGTTTACCTTAATACTTCTTTTGTAGTTGCGGATGCTTGCAATAGGGGTTAATCATAAGTGGGATGCTTGTCCAAGAAAGGACAGCACCCAAAGCAACGGTCCACCCACATACCAAATTATCAAAGTAATGAATGTGAATCATATGAACGTGATGAAAACTAGCTTGACGATAATTCCCATGTGTCCTCGGGAGCGCTTTTCTCTATATAAGAGTTTGACCAGGCTTGTCCTTTACTACAAAAAGGATTGGGCCATCTTGCTGCACTTTATTTACACTTGTTACTTCCTACCCGTTACAAATTACCTTATCACAAAACTATCTGTTACCGATAATTTCAGTGTTTGTAGAGAATACCTTGCTGAAAACCGCTTATCATTTCCTTCTTCTCCACATTGGGTTCGACACTCTTACTTATCGAAAGAACTATGATAGATCCCCTATACTTGTGGGTCATCAAGACTCTTTTCTGGCACCGTTGCCGGGGAGAGAAGCGCCTTTGGTAGGTGGAATTTGGTAAGGAAAAAAATTATATAGTGTGCCGAAATTTACTGTTACTTGTTACTATGGAAAGTAATCCTTTGAGGGGCTTGTTCGGGGTATCTTCACCCCGACCAGTAGAGAAAATAGTTGCTCCTCAACCTACTTAACCTACTGAAAATGTTTACTTTGAAATTCCTTCGGGTATGATAGAGAAACTGCTCGCTAATCCTTTTACAGGAGATGGAACATTGCATCCCGATTTACACTTAATCTATGTGGATGAAGTTTGTGGATTATTTAAGCTTGCAGGTTTGCCCGATGATGTTATCAAGAAGAAGGTCTTCCCTTGATCTTTGGAGGGAGATGCATTGACATGGTATAGGCTATGTGATGATATGGATCATGGAACTACAAACGATTGAAATTGGAATTTCATCAGAAGTTTTATCCTATGCATCTTATTCATCGTGATCATAATTATATGTATAAATTTTGGCCTCGCAAAGGAGAAAGCATCGCTCAAGCTTGGGGGAGGCTTAAGTCAATGTTATATTCATGCCCCAATCATGAGCTCTCAATAGAAATGATTATTCAAAAAAAATTCGCTCGGCTTTCTCTCAATAATCGCTCCATGCTCGATACTTCTTGTACTGGCTCTTTTATGATGAAGACTATTGAATTCAAATGGGATTTATTGGAAAGAATTAAATGCAACTCTGAAGATTGGGACCTCGACGAAGGTAAGGAGTCAGGTATAACACCTAAGTTTGATTGTGTTAAATCTTTTATGGATACTGATGTTTTCCGTGAATTCAGCACTAAATATGGACTTGACTCTGAGATACTAGCCTCTTTCTGTGAATCTTTTGCTACTCATGTTGATCTCCCTAAGGAGAAGTGGTTTAAATATAATCCTCCCATTGAAGTAAAAGTATTTGCACCTATTAAAGTTGAAGAAAAGATTATCACTTATAATGATCCTATTGTTCCTACTGCTTATTTTCAGAAACCACCTTTCCCTGTTAGAATGAAGGATCATGCTAACGCTTCAACTGTTGTCAACAAAAGTAATATTAGGACACACAAACCTCCTGAGCAAGTTAAAGTTGAACCTAATATTGGTATGGTTAAAGATCTCTTGGCTGATAATATTGATGGGCATGTTATTTATTTCTGTGAGGAAACTGCTAGGATTGCTAAGCCTAGTGCTAAAGATAAACATAGACCCATTGTAGGCATGCCTGTTATTTCTGTTAAAATAGGAGATCGTTGTTATCATGGCTTATGTGATACGGGTGCTAGTGCTAGTTAAATACCTCATTCTTTATACAAAGAAATTATGTATGATATTGCACCTGCTGAGATAGAAGATATCGATGTTACCATTAAGCTTGCTAAGAGAGATACTATATCGCCGATAGGGATTGTTCGAGATGTTGAAGTCTTGTGTGGGAAGGTTAAATATCCTGCTGATTTTCTTATTCTTGGTTCCCCACAAGATAGCTTTTGTCCCATTATATTTGGTATACCCTTCTTGAACACTGTTAATGCTAAGATAGACTGCGAAAAGGATGTTGTTACTATTGGTTTGGGTGATATGTCTCATGAGTTTAATTTTGCTAAATTTAGTAGACAACCCCGTGATGAGGAATTTCCCAGTAAAGATGAAATTTTTGGTCTTGCTTCTATTGGCGTGCCTCCTAGTGATCATTTAGAACAATATTTGCTAGACCATGAAAATTATATGTTTATGAATGAAAGAAGGGAAATAGATGAAGTATTCTTTAAACAGGGACCTATTCTAAAACACAACTTGCCTATTGAAATCCTAGGGGATCCTCCTCCACCCAAGGGTGATCCTGTGTTTGAACTTAAACCGTTGCCTAATACTCTGAAATATGTTTATCTTGATGAAAAGAAGATATATCCTGTTATTATTAGTGCTAACCTTTCAGAGCATGAAAAAGAGAAATTATTGAAAACTCTAAAGAAGCACCGTGCTGCTATTGGATATACTCTTGATGATCTTAAGGGCATTAGTCCCACTCTATGTCAACACAAAATAAATTTGGAGAAAGACGCGAAACCAGTTATTGATCATCAACGACGTCTAAAACCTAAGATGAAAGAAGTGGTAAGAAAGGAAATATTAAAGCTCCTTGAAGCAGGTATAATTTATCCCGTTGCTGATAGTCAGTGGGTAAGTCTTGTCCATTGTGTCCCTAAGAAGGGAGGTATTACTGTTGTTCCTAATGATAAAGATGAATTGATTCCACAAACATTTATTATAGGTTATAGGATGGTAATTGATTTTCGCAAATTAAATAAAGCTACTAAAAATATCATTACCCTTTGCCTTTCATTGATCAAATGCTAGAAAGATTATCCAAACATACACATTTTTGCTTTCTAGATGGTTACTCTGGTTTCTCTCAAATACCTGTGTCAGCTGATGATCAAGAAAAGACTACTTTTACTTGCCCTTTCGGTACCTTTGCTTATAGACGTATGCCTTTTGGTTTATGTAATGCACCTGCTACCTTTCAAAGATGCATGATGTCTATATTCTCTGACTTTTGTGAAAAGATTTGTGAGGTTTTCATGGACGATTTCTCCGTTTATGGATCCTATTTTGATGAGTGCTTGAGCAACCTTGATCGAGTGTTGCAGAGATGTGAAGAAACTAATCTTGAATTGAACTGGGAAAGTGCCACTTTATGGTTTATGAAGGTATTGTCTTGCGGCATAAAATTTCTGAAAGGGGTATTGAAGTTGATAAAGCTAAAGTTGATGCTATTGAAAAGATGTCGTGTCCCAAGGACATCAAAGGTATAAGAAGTTTCCTTGGTCATGCCGGTTTTTATAGGAGGTTCATTAAGGACTTCTCAAAAATTTCTCGGCCTCTAACTAATCTATTACAAAAAGATATACCTTTTGTCTTTGATGATGATTGTGTAGAAGCATTTGAAATACTTAAGAAAGCATTGATTCCTGCACCTATTGCTCAGCCACCTAATTGGAATTTACCCTTTGAAATTATGTGCGATGCTAGTGATTATGCTATAGATGTTGTTCTAGGACAAAGAGTTGATAAGAAATTAAATATTATTCAATATGCTAGTAAAACTCTAGACAGTGCTCAAAGAAATTATGCTACTACTGAAAAAGAATTTTTAGCAGTTGTATTTGCTTGTGATAAGTTCAGACCTTATATTGTTGATTCTAAAGTAACTATTCACACTAATCATACTGCTATTAAATATCTTATGGAAAAGAAAGATGCTAAACCTAGACTTATTAGATGGGTTCTCGTACTACAAGAATTTTATTTGCAAATTATTGATAGAAAGGGAGCTGAGAACCCCATTGCAGACAACTTGTCTAGGTTAGAGAATGTTCTTGATGACCCACTACCTATTGTTGATAGCTTTCCTGATGAACAACTAAATGTCATTAATGCTTCTCGTACTGCTCCATGGTATGTTGATTATGCTGATTACATTGTTGCTAAATTTATACCACCTAGTTTCACATACCAGCAAAAGAAAAAGTTTTTCTATGATTTAAGACATTACTTCTGGTATGACCCACATCTTTATAAAGAAGGAGTAGATGGTGTTATTAGACGTTGTATACCTGAGCATGAACAGGAACATATCCTACACAAGTGTCACTCCGAAGCTTATGGAGGACATCACGCTAGAGATAGAACTGCACATAAGGTATTGCAATCCGGTTTTTATTGGCCTACTCTCTTCAAGGATGCCCGTAAGTTTCTCTTATCTTATGATGAATGTCAAAGGATTGGTAATGTTAGTAGACGCCAGGAAATGCCTATGAATTATTCACTTCTTATTGAACCATTTGATGTCTGGGGCTTTGATTATATGGGACCGTTTCCTTCCTCTAATGGGTATACACATATTTTAGTTGTTGTTGATTACGTTACTAAGTGGGTAGAAGCTATTCCAACTGGTAGTGCTAATCATAACACCTCTACTAAGATGCTTAAAGAAGTTATTTTTCCGAGGTTTGGAGTCCCTAGATATTTAATGACTGATGGTGGTTCACATTTTATTAATGGTGCTTTTCGTAAGATGCTTGCTAAGTATGATGTTAATCATAGAATTGCATCTCCTTATCACCCACAGTCTAGTGGTCAAGTAGAATTGAGTAATAGAGAGCTCAAATTAATTTTGCAAAATACTGTTATTAGATCTAGAAAAAATTGGTCCAAGAAACTTGATGATGCATTATGGGCCTATAGAACTGCATATAAAAATCCTATGGGTATGCCTCCGTATAAAATGGTTTAAAAGCATGTCACTTACCTCTTGAACTAGAACATAAGGCATATTGGGACATTAAAGAGCTCAACTATGATTTCAAACTTGCTGGTGAGAAGAGGTTATCTGACATTAGCTCACTTGATGAATGGAGAGCCCAAGCTTATGAGAATGCCAAACTGTTTAAAGAAAAAGTTAAAAGATGGCATGACAAAAGGATACAAAAGCGTGAGTTTAATGTAGGTGATTATGTGTTGCTATTCAACTCTCGTTTGAGATTCTTTGCAGGAAAAGATGGGAAGGTCCTTACGTTATCGAGGAGGTCTATCTTTCCGGTGCCATAAAAATCAACAACCTCGAAGGCACAAATCCGAAGGTGGTGAACGGTCAAAGAATCAAACATTATATCTCAGGTAATCCTATAAATGTTGAAACCAATGTTATTGAAACCGTAACCCCAGAGGAATACATAAGGGACACTTTCCAGAAGTTTCAGACTCTGGAAAGGAATAGGTATGTGTAAACCGACTCCAAAAGAGTTCTAATGGCAATTTTTCTTCATTTTGGAATATTTCAGAAAATAGGAAAATAAGAAGCAGTTCGGGAAGGAGACGAGGCTTCCACGAGGGTGGGAGGAGCGCCCTACCCCCTGGGCGCGCCCCCCTGCCTCGAGGGAACCCCGTGCGCTCTCTGGACTCTGTTTTCTTGCACGATACTTCTTTTGGTCGATAAAAATTCATTATATAATCCCCCGAAGGTTTTGACTCCCGTATCACGCAATTGTCCTCTGTTCTTGTTTCGAGCTGCTTTTCTGACAGATCTAGATCACCATGACGTCTCCAAGTGCCCCCAAGGACAAGTTCTTCGAGAAGGTCATCAACCCCTACCTCACAGAGGTGCTGCAATACCCTCAAACCATTGGAATGCGTGATGGGTTGCTGCACATCCGCGATGTTGAGGGACCAAGGAGGACAGGAAGCGTGGAGACGAGGCTCGAAGCAATGGAGCAACAAGTTTTCAAGTGCCAGGGGATGGTGGAACGCAGACTCAACGCCAACCACATGATGATCGCGGAGTTCACCAACAACCACAAGCTGGATGCCAAGAACATTGGGGAGACCATCTTCAAGCTTCACGAGAAGATCGAGCATCTCCAAGCCCAAATCTATCACCTACAAAACCTAAACTATGAGTATGAATATAGATTCAAGAGAATGAGTTTGGCTACAGATTTGAGGATCCCGGAGACTCGATCATCCTTCTATGATGGTGAGCCTATGCCTTGGAAGATGGACGACAAGCCTACATCGTCAACAATCCCACCATCTTCTTCACCAGCAAAAGAGATATAATCACATGGGTATGGGCACTCCCCTTGGCAACTGCCAGGCTTGGGGGAGGTGCCCTGGTATCGTATCACCATCACACTCCTATCTTTACCGTTTTTCTTAGTTCTATCCTTTTGGTAATATCTTGATCTAGTAGAATAAAGTTTTAGTATGATTTAGTTTCGAGTTTT
This sequence comes from Aegilops umbellulata, assembly GCA_032464435.1. NCBI lineage: Eukaryota > Viridiplantae > Streptophyta > Magnoliopsida > Poales > Poaceae > Aegilops > Aegilops umbellulata. The sequence continues at coordinate 278,144,118 of CP136056.1, read as the reverse complement.
GCCTTATGATCCTTCTATGTAATCAAGTCCGTGAGCTATATAATAAAGATTAGTGTTGAGTCAAGGGCTTGATTATTTTGCTATGATCTTGAGGAAATAAAAGAAAAGAGTAAAGAATAAAAATGAATAAAGAGATCATATTGATCTTGTGGAGAGTAATGACTTCACACATAAAGAGTATGATAATTAAAAGTTGTTGAGAGTTGACAAACATAGTTTTGGTCATCGTTGCAATTAATAGGAAGTAATAAAGAAAGAGAGGTTTCACATATAAATATACTATCTTGGACATCTTTTATGATTGTGAGCACTCATTAAAATATGACATGCTAAAGAGTTGATGTTGGACAAGGAAGACAACGTAATGGGTTTTGTTTTCTTATATCCGAAATAAAGTATATTTTCATGGATCATCCAAAATGTTGAGCTTGCCTTTCCCTCTCATGCTAGCCAAATTATTTGCACCAAGTAGAGATACTACTTGTGCTTCCAAATATCCTTAAAAACAGTTTTGCCATGAAAGTCCACCATACCTACCTATGGATTGAGTAAGATCCTTCAAGTAAGTTGTCATTGGTTCATGCAATAAAAATTTCTCTCTAAATATGTATGATTTATTAGTGTGGAGAAAATAAGCTTTATACGATCTTGTGATGTGGAAGAAATAAAAGTGGCGGACTGCATAATAAAGGTCCATATCACAAGTGGCAATATAAAGTGACGTTCTTTTGCATTAAGATTTGTTGCATCCAACCATGAAAGCGCATGACAACCTCTGCTTCCCTCTGCGAAGGGCCTATCTTTTACTTTTACCTTATGCAAGGGTCACGGTGATCTTCACCTTTCCTTTTTACATTTTATCCTTTGGCAAGCACATTGTGTTGGAAAGATCCTGATATATATATAATTGGATGTAAGTTAGCATGAGCTATTATTGTTGACATTACCCTCGAGGTAAAAGGTTGGGATGCTAAACTATAAGCCCCTATCTTTCTCTGTGTCCGATTAAAACTCCATACTCATAAGTATTGCGTGAGTTTTAGCAATTGTGAAAGACTAAATGATAGTTGAGTATGTGGACTTGCGAAAAAGCTCTTTTATTGACTCTTTCCAATGTTATGATAAATTGCAATTGCTTCAATGACTGAGATTATAGTTTGTTAGTTTTCAATGAAGTTTCTGATTCATACTTGACATTGTGAATAGACTATTACTTGAGCATAAGAAATCATATGACAATATTCATATAAGTTGCTGTTATAAGAATGATCATGATGCCCTCATGTCCGTATTTTATTTTATCGACACCTCTATCTCTAAACATGTGGACATATTTATCATTATCGGCTTCCGCTTGAGGACAAGCGAGGTCTAAGCTTGGGGGAGTTGATACATCCATTTTGCATCATGCTTTTATATCGATATTTATTGCATTATGGGATGTTATTACACGTTATGTCACAATACTTATGCATATTCTCTCTTATTTTACAAGGTTTACATGAAGAGGGAGAATGCCGGCAGCTGGAATTCTGGGCTGGAAAAGGAGCAAATATTAGAGACCTATTCTGCACAGCTCCAAAAATCCTAAAACTTCACGTGAGTTATTTTTGGAATTAGTAAAAAATACGGGCGGAAGAAAATACAAGAGGGGGCCCACACCCTAGCCACGAGGGTGGGGGCGCGCCCCCTGCCTCGTGGGCCCCCTGGCAGGCCTCCGGTGCCATTCTTCTGCTGTATGAAGTCTTTCTTCTGAGAAAAAAAATCATAAGCAAGCTTTCGGGAAGAAACTCCGCCGCCACGAGGCGGAACCAATCTAGGGCTCCGGCGGAGCTGTTCTGCCGGGGAAACTTCCCTCCGGGAGGGGAAAATCATCGCCATCGTCATCACCAAGGATCCTCTAATTGGGAGGGGGTCAATCTCCATCAACATTTTCACCAGCACCATCTCCTCTCAAACCCTAGTTCATCTCTTGTATCCAATCTTTGTCCCAAAGCCTCAGATTGGTACCTGTGGGTTGCTAGTAGTGTTGATTACTCCTTGTAGTTGATGCTAGTTGGTTTACTCGGTGGAAGATCATATGTTCAGATCCATTATGCATATTAATACCCCTCTTATTATGAACGTGAATATGATTTGTGATTAGTTACATTTGTTCCTGAGGACATGGGAGAAGTCTTGCTATTAGTAGTCATGTGAATTTGGTATTCGTTCGATATTTTCATGAGATGTACATTGTCTTTCCTCTAGTGGTGTTATCTGAACGTTGACTACATGACACTTCACCATTATTTGGGCCTAGAGGAAGGCATTGGGAAGTAATAAGTAGATGATGGGTTTCTAGAGTGATAGAAGCTTAAACCCTAGTTTATGAGTTGCTTCGTAAGGGGCTGATTTGGATCCATATGTTCATGCTATGGTTAGGTTTACCTTAATACTTCTTTTGTAGTTGTGGATGCTTGCAATAGGGGTTAATCATAAGTGGGATGCTTGTCCAACAAAGGACAGCACCCAAGCACCGGTCCACCCACATACCAAATTATCAAAGTAACAAACGCGAATCATATGAACGTGATGAAAACTAGCTTGACGCTAATTCCCATGTGTCTTCAGGAGCGCTTTTCCCTATATAAGAGTTTGACCAGGCTTGTCCTTTACTACAAAAAGGATTGGGCCATCTTGCTGCACTTTATTTACACTTGTTACTTGCTACCCGTTACAAATTACCTTATCACAAAACTATCTGTTACCGATAATTTCAGTGTTTGCAGAGAATACCTTGCTGAAAACCGCTTATCACTTCCTTCTTCACCACATTGGGTTCGACACTCTTACTTATCGAAAGGACTGCGATAGATCCCCTATACTTGTGGGTGATCAACCATTGCCGTGATTTCTGCTCAGCGCTCCGGTGTCAGCATCTTGTTGTACGTGATCTTGCGATGCACCATGGCTTTCCAGCGAACTAGGGAACGCTTGATGCGGGCTACGGGATCGAAAGCTGGAGGAAGACGCTGGAGATTAGGTGTGGTTTTAGGGCAGTGGCTGGCGTAGGCCGAGCAGCGAAGGTTCTGGTGTGAATAGTGGTTCCGGTGGCGACCGGTCAATCGGGTTTGACTGTACATCGCTCTTGTTGCGTTCGCATTGCAGCCCGGCACGCTGGACCCTCCATGTCGCTCACCAAATGGAACACGCTTCGTCTTGTGTTTTCGCTCGCTTGTGGGACCATAGTTGAGAGCAAACCTGTCGGATTTCGGGTTCCGGCAAAACCCTTAAGATTCGAACACTAGGGTGCGCGCAAAGATCTCCCCCACATCGATCACGCCGTCTCACGCTTCATGATTTCTAGGCTAAGCACGATGAACTCTCAACACACGAGACACGAGATTTATACTGGTTCGGGCCACCGTTGTGGTGTAATACCCTACTCCAGTGTGGTGGTGGTGGACTGCCTCTTTGGCTGAGGATTAATAGTACAAGGGGAAGAACAGCCTCCTGAGGAGAGGTGTTCTTGTGCTTGGTGGGTGTGAGGATTGCTCGAGATGAGTTATGGTAGGTGAGGATCTGATGCCCTCTACTATGGTGGCTAACCCTATTTATAGAGGCCCTGGTCCTCTTCCCAAATATTGAGCGGGAAGGGAGCCAACAACGGCCAATTTGAAAGGGGACAACTTGTACATTTTATCCTGACAAAAGTAGTCTTCGCCTGCCAAAGGCTCTGGTGGTGACGTCGTCTTGGGCTCCACGGTGACCTCCTTCTTGCCGTCCTGCTGGACTTGGTCTCGTTGCACCGATATGGAAACCTTTGCTTGACGCCTCGGTACTCCTCGCCTGCGCTTGCCTCCTTAACACCAAAGAGGAAACAAGGACACTATGCGCACTGGCGCCCTCCTGGCGCCCGCCTGGTCTCGTTCATCATGGCTCACGTCATGAGAACCTCGCGAGGTTTGCCTCGCCTTGATATCTCCACCCCTCGCGAGCCAGCCTGGTGAGGCCGCTCCCGAGGAGGTCTTGTGTCGTCCGCCACGCGAGGCTTGGCCCCTCGCGAGGGTCTTGAGTGCTTGTTGGTGAAGATGGGCCATACGGGCCCGCTTGTGGAGCCACGCCGTGGGCCGCAGGCAGGCAAGTCTGGGGACCCCCGTTCCCAGAACGCCGACAGTAGCCCCCGGGCCCAAGGCGCGCTCGGACTTGGCTTCGAGGCGAAGCCAAAGGGCAAGTGCGGAGCGCCGCGGGCCCCAATAGCATGCGGCCTTGGTCGACGCATGGCGGTTGATTGGACGTGGGCATCTCCGCTTCCCCATGCTGCCTCAGCAACTGCCCGACTGTCAAAAGGCTGGCGCAGATAGCGCTTGCCTTCACTGGTTCCTTTCGCCTTGCTCAGATCCCCTTTCTTGCGCCCTGCTTCCGAAATCTCTAGATCTGCTTCCATCCTCTTCCGCATCAGCGACCAATGGCGCCTCGCAAGGTCAAGCCTACCTTGTCGTTGGCATGGTACGAGCCAGCTGTCGACGCGCCAAATGTCTCGGAGAAGAACCTCGCCGCCACGCGCTTGCTGACGGCGGGGGAAAGCAACAAGAGGGTGAAGACTGAGCTCCGGGCCGGCTCCGACGTGCCGGAGCCCGAGGGAAGCACCTTCTTCCCCTTCTTCACGAGCAGCATCGTCCCAGGGTTGGTTCCCCCTTCTCCGACTTCTTCTATGCGGTCCTTGGCCACTACGGGATGCAGGCGCTGCATCTTCATCCCAACTCTATCCTTCTCTTATCGACCTTCGCCTACTACTGCGAGGCGTACCTTGGCGTGATGCCGTCCGTGGCTCTGCTGCGCCACTTCTTCTTCCTCTGCATCAACGAGGGTCATACCTCCGGGTGTGACAATTTCATCGCGGCTGGCAAGGCCAACTCAATCTCGAAGACTGGGAAGAAGGCCGACGGATTCAGGAGCAAGTGGGCCATGATGGATGCTAAATGCGTCCACCCATGCTTGATGCTGCCAACGGAGATGCCCCAGTCTGACAAGGGGTGGTCTTGCGCGAAGCTCACCGATGAGCGAGCGACATTGGTGCTGGAGCAGATGAAGACCGACCTGAAGCCGGGCAACGCGAAGGTGGCGAAGGTGACAGGGGCCATGCTCCTGAGGGAATTCCTAATGTTGCGCGTAGCCCCGCTTCAGGCTCATACGCGCCCCTTGTGGGAGGTTGGGAACGAAGAGGACAAGGTTCGCCTGAGCCCGAAGGCCTTGTCCGACGGTGAGCTGGTTGTGGTTCTCCGCCTCCTGATCGGGGATGACCAGGAGTACCCGCCGAGCATCTTCACTCCCTTGTTTTGCCGTGAGGACGGGGCACAGGTCATGGCCTCCAGGCCGACTTTTGATGGGCGCGGGCTGGTGCCGCGAGCGCCTACCGGGGCCCCTGTGGCGCCGACGCCGGTGGAGCTGTCTTCTAATGAGTCCTGCGGGGAGGAAGAGGGGGAGGAGGAAGACTCGGAGGTGACCCCTAAAGGGACGGGGGAGACCTCCCCCCTGAGGAAAGCCGACACCCTCAGCACCCTTCCTGACGACGATGAGGTTGACGCCCGCCAGGAGAAGGGAGAGGCGCTGGCAATACCGACGAGGAGCCGATCGGCGCTAATCTCCCGGGATGCTGCTTCTATTCTGGCGCCGCCTGGAGCCGCTTCCGACCCACCTGCTGCTCCTTCTTCTGCTCCTGGGGCTTGTGCGCCTGCGATCCGGTCTGGGAGGCTCTTGGGCTTCAAGCTCAGCAAGAGGAAGGTGGACTACACCGCGGTGGACCAGTAAGTATTCATGCTCCGTCTTGTTCCTGATTATGTTGTTGCTTCTTGATGCTTCTCCATTGTGCGATTAGGCCGACGCCTGTGACGAAGAAGAGGAAGGAGGGGGCGGTGGTGCCGCCCGAGACCAACCCACCTGCTCCGCCGGCGTCAACCTCCGTGGAGAAGGGCAACATTGGTGCTCATGTCTCTCTGGCCCGGCCGTCCTCGCGAGGTATGGGGCAGAACCCTCGGGAGGAGTCAGCCTCCGTGGCCTCGCGGGCTCTGGAGGCACCGGCGTCCGGCTCGGCTGCTGGAGCCTCCGAGGATCAGGAGCTCCCAGCTTCCCAGGCTATGGTGACAATACCTTCTCCTCCACCTCCTGCTGTGTCGCTGATCCCAACTCTTTCTGCCTCCCCTGGCGTCTTGGAGCACGCCCTTCAGGAGATGACCCGGCTGGGAGAAGATCTTCCAGGCGCCAACCCCCTCCTGGTGGCCACGCATCTGGAGCTGGTTTCTGGCTGGCTCCATTCTGACGTGTCTGTTCGGGCGGTGATGAGCCAGGCCGTGGCAACCTCTGAGAAGGAGAAGCAGGCCGCCGCGCAGGCAGCAGCCACTCGCGAGGCGGCGCTGAAGGACGTCGAGGCCGCCAAGAGTCGCTGCCAAGCGCTGGAGGCCGAGCTGAAGACCCTGTGCAACGAACGCGCAGAGGAAGCCCGTGGCCGTCAGGCGGAGGAGAAGAAGATAAAGGCCCGGGAGGATGCCGTCAAGGGTCGCGACACCGAGCTGGAGCAGTCGGCAAAGACGCAGGCCATTGAGCGCGGCCGACTGGAGGAGCTTGAACAGAAGGTGAAGGCGGAGGAAGCCGAACTTGTCGCGAAGGAGAAGGTTCTGGCTGTGGACTGTGGGGCCTTCGCACTTCTCGAGAAGAGGTCTCACGAGGCTCTGAAGTCACTCTATGAGAAGGGCTTGGAGAAGCCGCTGGCCACCGATGAGGAGGGCCCCGCCCAGTTGCTTCCCTACTTGGTTGAGGTGCTTGAGGAAGTCGTGAGCGGCATCGGCCCCATGGCAGAGGAAGAGGCTCGCGTCCTTTCTTCAGCCGCGCTGACGCGCATCTTCAACCACCTCATCTTCGCGATCCTGGCGCTCGCCTTGACGAGCTGCTGGAGCCTGTGGACGACGAGTGCTACGCAGATACCGCCGCAGCCGCGAGGGGTCAGGTGGAAGCCCTAGTGCAGAGGACCGATGCCTTCGCCCCCGCGCCATCGACTGATGGTGCAGGTGAAGGCGACGCCACCCAGGAGGGGGCGCCCCTTGCGGGTGCCGGCAGTATCCAGGGATGACTGGCTTGCGGCTCCTTTCCTGTTGAAACTCCTGCAACATGTAGCATGGCTCGTGGAGGCGTTTAAACTTGTGTTTGATATTTGGAGAACAATATGTCTTGTAATATTTGCTTTGAGATTTTGCGGTTTTCTTCCTATCCACTTTACGTTTTACGTCGGCAGAGCCCAGCCCTGCGCATACCTCAACCGCCATTGGGCCGACCGGAGACCAGGACGGACCCAAGGAGTGGGGGCTACATGACCAGTTAGGCTCCTGAGTCGCGATGCTCGGGAGTCCCCCTTGACACACAAATAGCTTATAGGAAGGACGTAGGAGTAAGTTTAGTCTTCTACGTCGGCAGGGTCCGGTCCCGCGCATACCTTAACCGCCATTGGGCCGACCAGAGACCAGGACGGAACCAAGGAGTGCGGGACTACGTGACCAGTTAGGCTCCTGAGTCGCGATGCTCAGGAGTCACCCTTGTCGTGCAAACAACCTTCATACCTTTGCCCTCGCCGAGGCTCGGCTCGAGAGGACACGCGACGACCAGGTCCGGGGAACCTGGTTGTGCGGCGTACGCTTGGGCGTGACCCGAGGGCAGTCCCCGTGCCCAGCCCCCTCGCGCGATTCTCCCGAGGGGAGGTGTTGCGGTGAGGCCAGACACTGAGCTCAAGGGCTCCCTGAAGTTGATACGGCCGTGGGGCCGCCCTCAGTTGTTTATCACCAGCGCGGAGCATAGCGCTTCCACACTTGCACGGGCATAGCCTGCCAGATTTCGGGTTCCGGCAGACCCTTAAGGTTCGAACTCTGGGGTGCGCGCGGAGATTATGCCCTCTACCTCTCTGTCTCGCAAAGATCTAACTACTGAATGAACAACACAAGGGACACAGAGTTTATACTGATTCGGGCCACCGATGCGGTGTAATACCCTACTCCAGTGTGGTGTGGTGGATTGCCTCTTGGGCTGATGATGATGAACACTACAAGGTAGAACAGCCTCGCGAGGGTCTGTTCTTGGCCTGGGGGATGAACTGCTAGGAGGAGTTCAATCGCCCTTCTCTCTCTTTCTCTCCGATCCAATTGCTAGATTTCTTGATGCTGGTTGCCAGATCTCTGGATGCCCTACCCTGGGGGTGGCTAGTCCTATTTATAGGCAAAGGCCCTGGGCCTCTTCCCAAATATTGAGAGGGACGGGCGCCAACAATTGGCCAATTCGAAGGGGAACATTGGGTATAGTTATCCTGACTAAAGTTGGTCCTCGCCTGCCAAAGGCCCTGTGGTGACGCTGTTCTGGGCTCCACTTTGACCTCCTTCCCACCGTTGGACTGGTCTTGGTCTCGTTGCATCGAAATGGATGCCTTTGCTTGATCCTCTCGCTTGCGCTTGCCCCCTTTGCACCAAAGAGGAAAGGGAGACACTGCACGGACTGGCGCCCGCCTGGCACCCTTGGTCGTCATGGCTTGCGTCATGGGCACCTCGCGAGGTACCCCGCCTTGATCTCTCCGCCTCCTCGTGAGCCAGCTTGATGAGGCCGTGCCTGAGGAAGCGCCGTGTCGTCCGCCCCGCGAGGCTTGGCCCCTCGCGAGGGTCTTGGGTCTTGTGTTGATGAAGATGGGCCGTGCTGGGCCCCCCTTTAAGCCACGCGGCAGGCCGCAGGCAGGCAAGTCTGGGGACCCCCGTTCCCAGAACGCCGACAGTAGCCCCCGGGCCCAAGGCGCGCATGGACTTGGCCGTGCTGAGAGGCGAAAGGGCAAGGGCGAAGCGCCGCGGGCCCTAACAGCCTGCGGCCTTGGGCGCCGCGTGGCGGTTGATTGGACGTGAGTGCTTCAGCAACTGTGCAGGTTATTAAAGGTGCGGCGTTTGCCCAGGCTTTGCTTTTCTCTTTCTCCGATCGCTGCTCAGATCCCCTTTCTTGCGCCTCTCCTTCCTCCTCCAAATTCCTAGATCCGCTCCACCCGTGTGACCAAGGAAGACATGGCGCCTCGTCAGTCACCGGCCGAAGCTTGGTTCTCGCCTCCTCTGGACTTGCCCAATGTGTCAGAGGCGAGCCTTGCCCGGTTGCGCCGGATGGCGGCGGCGCAGGGCATCGACGGGGCGCAGGTGTTCAAGGTTGGCTCCGCCACCCCTGAGGGCCGAGGGAGCACTTTTTACCCTCTCTTTGCAAGCTCCTTTACTGCAGGCCTGGTGCCTCCTTTCTCCGAGTTCTTCCTCTCTGTCCTCCGCCATTACAACTTACAAGCTCTGCATATCCACCCCAACTCCATCCTTCTTCTGGCGATCTTCGCCTACTACTGCGAGGCTCATGTGGGGGTGCAGCCCTCAGTGGCCTTGCTGCACCACTACTTCTCCCTCCGGGTCACCCGTGGTTCTCCTTTCGCATGCGCGAGCTTCGTCGCGTACGGCGGCGCCATTGCCATTTCGAATCCCGGGAAGAGGATTGAGGGCTTCAGGAGCAAGTGGGTCTTGGTAGATGCCGGGCGCATCCACCCTCGGCTCATCCTGCCCGCGGAGCAGCCTGCGAGTTCCAGCGACTGGTGCCGAGCGGAGCTCACGGACCCCCGCGCGAAGCCGGTATTGGAGAAGATGGACGCGGACCTGAAGCCGGCCAGCATTGCGGCGGCGAAGCTGACCGGCGCGTCGCTGCTGAGGGAGTTCCTGGAGCACCAATTGGCTCCGCTTCGGCAGTACTCACCTCCGATGTGGAGGCCTCATCCAAGCCTCGCGGCCTTGGGCGACGAGGATTTGACCGCGGTTCTCCAATCTCTGGTCCGGGCGAGGTGGCAAGGTTGGAGGGCGCGCCTGCGCCCTTGTTCCTTCGCGACGACTGGAAGCAGGTGGTGGAGTCCATGCCCGTCTTCAACGGGGACGGGCCCGTGCCCGTGGTGGCTCCCGAGGGACTGGTGGACGTGTCCTCCGGCGACTCCGGCGAAGAGGAGGGCGAAGAGGAGCGGGAGAAGGGCCCTGACTCCGAGGCAACTGACGGAGAGTCGAGGGCTCCCCTTCCCCGGCGCAGGCCCCGTTCTCTCCGCCTCTCTTCGAGTGACGATGACGAGGACGACGAGCAGGTCGGCAGGAGCTTGCCCCCGATCCCGAAGAAGGACAGGACCGGGCTGCTCTCCTGTGGGTCTGCCCCTGCCCCAAGGCGCACCGTAGACACGCCTCCTGCTTCTGGGCTTCCTGAGGGCAATCCTTCTAGCCGGCTTTCTGGCTCCAAGTATGGCCGGAGGCTGCTTGAGCTCTCCAGCGACGTCCCGTAAGTGCTCGATCCTTCGTCTTTATTTCTTGTTCTGCTGCTGAGGCTTGACGTCCGCCCTTTTTGAACAGGCTGGCGCCCGCGGCGAAGAAGCCGAAGGGGCTCCTGAGGCTTCGATCACGGCAGTGCTTGTGTCCGTGGGGGATGGTGATCATGACGCGCGGGCCTCTCCTGCCCGGTCTCCTTCGCAAGGCCTGGCTGAGCTGGCTGGGGCAAGCTCAGCCCCCATGGCCCAAGTGACTCCCGAGGTGCCCTTGTCTGCCGCCACCTCCATGACCGTCGGGGCGCAGCAGACTCCGCCTCGGGACACAGTGGTTGTGCCGCCGCTGCTTTCTCCTCCTGCTCCTTCGGCTGCTGTTTCTCCATCCCCTTCTGCCATTCTGGAGCGTGCTGTTGCTGAACTGGATCGGCTACGACAGGATCTTGTTGGCGCCGACCCTCGCCTGGTGGCCGGGCGCCTGGAGCTGGCTTCGGGGTGGATTCGCTCCGACGCCTCGATTCGGGCGGCGCTGGTTCAGGCCTCGACGGCCTGTAACGGAGAGAGGGAGGCCACCCTCGAGGCAAAGGCTGCTCGAGATGCAGCCCTGGGGGAGGTGGTTGAAGTCCATGGTCGCTGCAAGGAGCTGGAGGACGAGCTGCAAGGCCTGCGAGACCAGCTCGTGAAGGAGGTCCACCTTCGCCAAGAGCAGGAAGAAGACACGAAGGCTCGCGAGGCGGCCATAGAGGACCGGGAGGCCAAGCTCAAGAAGCGCCGCGGCCGCCTAGGCGCGCTGAAGAAGGAGCTGGAGGTGACGAAGGCCGAGCTGGACGGCAAGGCCCGGGTCCTTGCCGAGGATCGCGTGGCCTTCGCGGACATGGAGAAGGAGGCCCGTGCTTCGCTGAAGACGCTTTACGAGAGCGGCCTGGAGAGCCAGCTGGCCGGTGCCGAGGACGGCCCCGCCAAGCTGCTTCCCTTCCTGGTTCATGCCCTTGGGGATGTCGCCCTTGGCCTTGGCCTCACGGCTGAGGCCGAGGCGCATGTCTTCTCTTCTGCTGCGCTGACGCGGGTCTTCGCCCACATCTACCTTCGCGATCCCAGCGCCCACTGTCGGTGTACTAAAGTAGGGGTACCCTAGTATCCCGAACTTGTGCACGGGCAGTCGCAGCACCCCGCGGCAAGGCCCGCCAGATGATCGTCAAGGCTCTCTATGGTTCTTTTGGAGCCATTCGAGAACAAAGTATTTAAGCCAAGGAGCTTGCCGGGAAGGCCATTCGAGGCACAAGACCCCGGCAAGAGGAGCTTGCCGGGAAGGCCGACCAAAGCATCTCAAAGAACCTGCCGCGACGCGCCACGCGTCCCGGCAGGACTCGGCGAGCGACAAGCTCTCGGACGCGGCAAGACAACGGCCGCGGCAAGGCACTTGCCGCGGCGGGCAACCACTCCGTACCCGCGCTCCAGCTCACCCACCTACGTGTCGCTCCGGGATCCTTCCTAGCGTACGTGGCGGGAGGCTGTGCAGCCAGGGGTACACTGTGGCATGCAGCGCTGACAAAATCGCCATCGTGGCAAGCGGTGGCGCCCCCGACGGTCCCTTTTCTGCACCGTCTGGGCGACGTAGATAGGCATTTAATGCCTTTGTCCTCTGCCGTCAGGGTTAGGTATGATACACTGTGTAGGTAGCTGTACCTACCACAACATATTTCCATTTTTGCCCTTACCTACGTTGCCACCTGTTGGAGACCCCTTGAACATATAAAAGGAGGCCCATGCACAACATAGGGAGGGATCGGACCCCGGAGAGCAATCTCTGAGAGGAAAACAGAAGAACGCTCGGTCTCGTTAGCTGCTTGAGGGTACTGTAGCACTCAGCGCTCCCGAGCAAGAACTCAATACAATCCACAAAGCAGCAGTAGGAGTATTATCTCTCCGGAGAGCTCCGAAGCTGGGTAACCCCCCCCCCCCCCCCCCCCGTGTACTTCGCCTCGATCCGCTCTTCGCGCGACCTCCGCCCTCCGCCGAACCGAGAAGGGGCTCCGTCCCCATAGGTGCTCGGGGAGCCAGAAAACCCCGACATCTTTGGCGCGCCAGGTAGGGGGCATCGAGGTTGTGTGAACCTGATCCGGCGTTTACGCGAGCTAAGTCTTCATCGACTTCATCGACGTGCCGCCGAAGAAGAAGGCTTCGGAGGCGGCTGCGCCGTCCGCGTCGAATTTACCGCCGCCGCAGCAAACGGCCGGTGGGGAGGACGCCGGCGTAAGAACGGGCGTCGACGAGGGAGCCCACGGTGCCACCAAGTCCAAGGACAAGACCGCGCTACCCGTCGGCGGTGTAGTCGGCTCCCACGACGACCGGGCGTCCGTAGACGCACCGCGCCCATCTCAAGAGGCGCAGGACCGGCAGCGTCGTGGTACTCATGGTACCATACGCTCGCTGGACCCAAGTCGACCTGGCGGATCCCGGGATGCTCAAGGCCAGCATGCACGCCAACGTGCTGGCGCGGGCGAGGCACGGTTGCCTGGACGGAATACTGCTCCTTCTAACATCGTTGGAAGTCTGAGCATATCCCGCTCCTCGCACCGTTCGCCACCGCTACCCGCCACTCCAGCAGAAGCATTGGCACGAGCTCAACTACTCCTGGACTTCCCTCCAATGCCAAACAAGATCGACGGCTAGAGGGCCACCATTCAGAGTCTCATCGGCTTTGCCAACGGCGACACTCCACGGCCGGCGACCACATCGCAGCCGCGGCAGGCCAGCCAAGTGCAAGCCAATGGAGACAAAACCGGTGGGGGTTCAACCACCGTGCACTCTCCGCCCCAAAGGCCAAGATCGCCAACTCGCCGGGTCTGCCACGACAGCGACTCCACTGCTTCCTCAGATCCGCGAACTCATCGCGATCAGCACCACGTTCTTCACGAACGGCAACAAGAAGACGCTCGTACCCGCATCGAGCGCCAAAGAGAAACGCGGCGTCAATCAGACCGACGCGCTGGCCCCGCTGTCGACATGCAAGCGCCAGGGGAACCAGGCGACCTGCCGTACGCGGTAGGTTTCCCTGCGTTTACTCGTGAGCTGCGGCAAGTCCAGTGGCCCAGCACGAAGAATTTCAAGCCAGACGTACCAGAGAAGTACGCCGGCAGGCTACATCCGTCGGAGTTCCTCAGCATCTACACCATCGTGGTGCAAGCTGCCGGGGGGCGAGACGACAAGATCCTCGCCAATTACTTCCCTCTGGTGCTCAAGCCCAACGTCAGGTCCTGGCTAATGCACTTGCCGGAAAACTCCATATCTTCCTGGGCAGACCTATGCCATCAGTTTGTTGGCGCCTTTACAGGCGGCCACAAACCTCATGGCCAGGAGAGTGATCTTCACCTGCTTGCCCAGAAGGAAGGGGAGCCTCTACGCAAGTACGTCCAGAGATTCAGCCAAGTGCAACGCAACATCCCAGACGTCCACCCTGCCACGGTCATCAGTGCGTTCCACCAGAACGTGCGTAACCGCAGGATGCGGGAGGAGATGGCGATGTGCAAGATCAGAGACGTCAGTGAGCTGTATGCCCTGGCCAACAGATGTGCACGTGCTGAGGAAGGGAGGAAACTCCCCGGAGAGAACGTAGGAACAGGGGGATCTGACAGCGATGATGCCGCCCCGGCAAGCAAAAACCGGCGGCGGAACAACAGGAAGAGGAAAGGCAAAGATGTGCTAGTTGTCGAGCAGTCCGGCAACGAGGGTGGCGCCAAGACAGCAAAGACTGGTAGCTCTGGCAAGGAGGTTGCCGCATGCGCCAACTGCCAGGCTGTGGCGGCCGCCGACAAGCAGGACGGCACCAACAAGCAGTACTGCAAGATCCACCGCACCAAAGGCCATGACCTCCAGAGCTGCAAGAAGGTCGAGCAGCTCGTTGAGCTGCAAAAGGCCGAATACGAGCGACGCGACAAGGAGAAGGCCCAAGGAGGTGCTGGAGGATCCGGTACGAAGCGCACCGGCCGGGGGGGACGCCGCGGCAACGCCAAGCAACGGCAAGGCGACAGACCTCCCCGCGGCCGTGACAAGGATGAAGATGACGACGACGATGAAGACATGGATGACGCCGAGACCAGCGAGCAGGAGTTCCAGAAAGCCACAGAAGTTTTGTGCATTGACGGCGGTGCTTCTTTGCATACTTCACACCACCAACTCAAGCAGTGGGTGCGAGAAGTCAATGCAGCAGAACCACCTGTTGAGTCACGCAAGCTTCTGAAATGGTCCAGCACGCCTATCATCTTTGATATTGAGGACCACCCCGATCACACAACTGCTGTCGGGTGTTTGCCGATGTTGGTCTCACCAACTATCCGCAACCTCAAGGTCACTAAGATGCTAGTTGACGGCGGGGCCGGCTTGAACCTGATCTTCTCCGCTGTGCTCCCGAGACTCCAAGTCCCTGACAGCGAGCTCGAAGAGACCGACACGTTCCAAGGAATTAACCCGGGAAGGAGCAAGCCGAAGGGGAAGATCACGCTGCCGGTGACGTTTGGCAGCGAGCTGAACTTCAGGATTGAGAGGATCACTTTCGACGTTGCTGATTTTCCACTGCCTTACAATGGAATTCTCGGCCGTCCAGTGCTCGCCAAGTTCATGGCGGCCTCTCACTATGCGTACAACATGCTGAAGATGCCAGGCCCGATAAGTGTCATCTCTGTACATGGCGACAAGAAAGACACTCTTATCTGTGCCGACAAGATCTACCGGGAAGCAGCAGCCGCCGCAGATCACGAGACACTTGCCGCTGAAGCTCCCGGGGAGAAGAAGAAGACCAAGTCCGGCAAGAGCTCTGATGCCCACTCCGGCAAGCGCACCTCTTCGGAGTGTTGCGCTACCGTCGAGGACGCACCATCGAGCTCCATCGGCAAATGTAAGAAGACGATGGCAGCTCCGCCAGCGACCAAGAAGGTGTCCGCCAAGGAGGGCGGCACTGGTGGTACCTTCACCATCAGTGCCACTCTTGAGCCTAAATAGGAAAGCGCGCTCGTTGCTTTCCTGCAGGCGAATGTCGATGTGTTTGCATGGCAACCGTCTGACATCCCCGGCGTTCCCAGGAAAGTAATCGAGCACCACCTTGCCGTCTGTCCTCATGCGCGGCCCGTCAAGCAGAGAGTCGGGAAACAAGCAGTGGAGCGCCAAGAGTTCATCGCCGGAGAGATCAAGAAGTTGGAAGCAGCATGCCTCGTCAGAGGAGTGCTCCATCCTACGTGGTTGGCCAATCCTGTAGTCGTGCGCAAGGCAAATGGGAAATGGAGACTTTGCATCGACTTCACCGATGTCAACAAAGCTTGTCCCAAAGACCCATTTCCCTTGCCGCGCATTGACCAGATTGTCGACTCCACAGCCGGATGCGACTTGCTTTCATTTCTTGACGCATACTGAGGATACCATCAGATCTTCATGGCAGAAGAGGACGAGGAGAAAACCGCGTTCATCACTCCATGTGGCATGTACTGTTTCGTACGAATGCCTTTCGGTTTGAAGAATGCTGGTTCAACATTTGCAAGGGTAGTCCATACTGCTTTTGAGCCGCAAATACACAGAAATGTGGAAGCCTACATGGATGACATAGTGGTCAAGAGCAGGGACAAAGCAACTCTGATTCAAGACCTAGAAGAGACTTTTGCAAATCTACGCAAGATCAGCCTCAAGCTCAACCCCGAGAAGTGCGTGTTTGGAGTCCCGTCCGGCAAGCTTCTCGGATTCTTCGTGTCTCAGAGAGGAATTGAAGCAAATCCCGACAAGATCAAGGCCATTGAGCAGATTGAAGCACTGAAGCGCGTCAAGGATATACGAAAACTTGCCGGCTGCGTGGCGGCTCTCAGCAGGTTTATCTCTAAGTCTGCTGACCGTGCCCTGCCGTTTTTCAAAATCTTGAAAAAGGCAGGTCCAATGAAATGGACTCCGGAAGCGGAGGCTGCGCTACAGGACTTGAAGAGATACCTGTCCTCCACTCCAATACTTGTCGCACCTAAACCACAAGAGAAGTTGCTGCTATATCTGGCGGCAACCAATCAAGTGGTTAGTGCTACGTTAGTAGCGGAGAGAGAGGCAGATGATGAGCCAGCGACCGCGGCAAGCACATCCAACGACAAGCAGGGGGCTTCCCCGACGAGCTCTGGTCCCGACGAAGACAGATCTGCGCAGATGTGCGAAGAGATACAGAAGAAGAAAATGGTGCAGCGCCCAGTCTACTTTGTCAGTTCCCTTCTGCAGGGGGCTAGGTCAAGGTACTCTGGTGTGCAGAAGTTGCTTTTCGGCCTTCTTATGGCCTCGAGAAAGCTGCGCCATTACTTCCAAGCACATGAGATCACAGTTGTCACTCCCTTTCCGCTGAAGAGGATACTGCAGAATCCAGAAGCAACTAGCAGGATTGTTGAGTGGGCACTGGAACTGTCAAGCTTTGGCCTCAAGTTTGAGAGCACTTCGACTATTCAAAGCAGAGCATTGGCAGAATTCATAGCAGAGTGGACGCCAACACCAGACGAACAAATTCTAGAGACGAGCATCCCTGTCAAGGAAGCGAACAAAGAGTGGCTGATGTACTTTGATGGTGCGTTCTCGCTGCAGGGCGCTGGTGCTGGCGTGCTGCTTGTCGCACCCACCGGAGAGCACCTCAAGTACGTGGTCCAGATGCACTTTCCCAAGGAGCAAGCAACAAACAATACTATAGAGTATGAAGGATTGCTCGCCGGTCTCAGGATCGCGGCAGACCTTGGGATCAAGCAACTCATTGTCAGGGGTGACTCACAGCTTGTCGTCCGCCAAGTGAACAAGGATTATCAGAGTCCATTGATGGAAGCTTACGTTGATGAAGTGAGGAAGCTGGAAGAGCGCTTTGTCGGCCTATAGATGGAACATGTTCCAAGAGCTCAGAACGACATCGCCGACAGCCTGTCAAAGTGCGCGGCATTTAAGTTACCTGTGGAACCAGGGATCTTTGTGCTCAAGCTGACTCAACCTCCGTGATGCCATCAGCTGGACAGAGCAAGAAGAGGAAATTGATTTCTGGTGACCATCTTCCGGCAGAGCTTCCCGAAGCCGCCGCCAAGAAGGTCCCCAAGATCAACGCCAAGAGTGCTGAGGAGCAGTCTGCTCCGACAAGCCCCAGGGTTTGTTTCGTTGAAGCGGACGCTCCCGACAAGTTTTGCTCCGGCAAGCTTGCCGGGGAACGTCAAGCTCCGGCTGAACCGCAGGTTCTCGCCGTAGAAGCGGATGTTCCCGCAGCAACAGATATGCCTTTAGTCCTTGTTGTCGAGCCGTAGGCTCCAGCATGGGAACAACAGATCGTCCGTTTCCTCCAGTCAGGAGAACTTCCCGAAGAGCCAGAAGAAGCGGAAAGAGTAGCCCGGCAGTCTAGTATGTACCAGTTCGTTGACAACGCACTATACAGAAGAAGACTCAACGGAGTGAAATTGAAGTGTATCCCCCGGGAAGATGGACAGAAGCTGTTGGCAGAGATACATGGAGGCATTTGTGGTCACCACATTGGCGCAAGAGCGCTTGCCGGCAAAGCATTCCGGCAGGGCTTCTTTTGGCCGACAGCCCTCCAGGATGCAGCTGCACAAGTAACCAAGTGTGAAGCGTGCCAGTTCCATTCCAAGCAGATACACCAGCCAGCTCAAGCTCTCTAGACGATCCCTTTATCCTGGCCCTTTTCGGTCTGGGGCTCGACATCCTCGCCCCCTTCCCCCGAGCAGTCAGGGGCTTTGAGTACTTGTACGTTGCAATCGACAAGTTCACAAAGTGGCCGGAAGTGGAACCAGTGAGGAAGGTGACAACACAGTCAGCAGTCAAGTTCTTCAGGTCGATTGTATGCCGCTTCGGGATCCCTAACAGGATCATCACCGACAACGATACACAATTCACGAGTCGCACCTTCATGCAGTACTTCCAAGACCTTGGCGCCAAGGTCTGCTTTGCTTCTTTTGCTCACCCCAGGAGCAACGGTCAAGCAGAGAGGGCGAACACTGAAGTGCTGCATGGACTCAAGACCCGGACTTTCGACAGGCTGCATAGGTGCCGAAGAAACTGGATCGAGGAGCTGCCGGTGGTTCTTTGGTCGATCAGGACGACGCCAAATCGAGCCACTGGCCAGACACCTTTCGCTCTAGTCTATGGAGCAGAGGCAGTTATCCCCACGGAACTCGTATACGGGTCACCTCGAGTGCTCGCTTATGATGAGCTTGAGCAAGAGCAGCTGCGACGAGATGACGCGCTGCTCCTTGAGGAAGACCGTCTTCAGGCTGCTATACGAGCTGCTCGATACCAGCAAGCTTTGCGCCGCTACCATAGCCGCAAAGTTAAAGCCAGAAGTCTCGAGGAAGGCGACCTTGTTCTTCGGCGCGTTCATTCCGCCAAGAATTCCAACAAGTTGATGCCGAAGTGGGAAGGCCCTTACCGGGTGAAACGAGTCACTAGGCCTGGCGCTGTCTGCCTTGAGATCGAGGATGGCTTTCCGGTGAGCAACTCCTGGAACATCGAGCATCTTCATAAGTTTTACCCGTAAGGCGCGGTTGTCGGACCCTGTCCGGCAACCACTATTCTGTACAAGTCTTGCCGCTGTTGCATGTAATCCTTTGTACAAAGCCAGGCGCAGACCCTGTGCATAAATAAAACTCACGTGCTACGCACACCCTGTCAATTTCATGCCTTTCTGCATGGATTATCTGACACTTTGTGCAGCGAGCCCCCTCGGTAAGCAATAATGAGCCATAAGGCTCCATACTATTGTTTTCTCTTTTCTCTTTTTCTCAAGGAAAGGAAGGATCCTTCGCCCACAAGTTGACCGGGGGGAGAAGATAATGGTGTGGACCCGCCGTCGTTCAGGAAAAATTTCGCCTTGCCGAGGAGCAAACGACAGGAAAGCTAAGTGCCAAAGTTCGAGCAATCAGATCTTTTAACTTTAAGTTAGTTTCCTTGAACGACCATGCTTTGTATGGAAAACCTGTGCGCGGAGGAACCAGCTCGTGGCTAGTTGCGCCCTTACTTTGTTTCGAGTTCGCTCAACAGTTTAAGTGTGCTGCGACTAGAGTCGCGCCCTTACTTTGTTTCGAGTTCACTCAGCAACTTAAGCGAGCTGCGACTAGTCGCGACAAGGTTTCTTGTCGGTAATGGCACTGCCAGCAGGCCGCTGACGTCCCGCACTCAGCGCTCGCGGCAGAGGTGCCTGCGCTGGCAGGTTCCCTAAAAGCGTAGGGCAAAAACATACAAAGGAAGGAATCGAGTAAAGGAAGTAGCATTGCAATCATGACCTGAAACAGAGTTATATTACAAGATAGTTTGTCGCGGCTCTAATAGACTGTTTTCATAACATGACCAGCGACGAAAAAAAAGAGAAGAAGAAAATAGGCGGACTAGTCCGCGCGGTCGCCCTCAACCCTCTTGATCCCGCTCACCTTGTCCACAATGGGTGCGACGAGGGTCTCGAGCTCCTCCAGATCAGCTTCCGGCAGCAGGGACCTGAGGATGTTAGTGAGGCGGAGGCCCGGGTTGCGGAAGGCCACCTTCATCAGCACCTTTTTGAGAGCTCCCGCGCAGATCTCGCGCGACTCGTCGGCCAGCTGCTTTGGGATCCTCTCCCGGAGTTGCTGGAGGGCCGTCGCCATGCCTCTGAAGAACAAGGTGAGCTTGGCGCTGGATGGGAGGCTCTCGTCAGAGGAATACCCGAGATCCTCCACCCCCAGCAGCGCCAACTCCTTGTTGATGTCTGCGGCAGCATTCACAAGGCCCTCCGTCCACCGCTCCACAGTTCCCCTGAAATCGTTCTGGGTGGTGGCGATGCTCTCCAGCAGCTCCTTGTCGGCCTTGATCTCCTTCTTCAAGGCCGCCTCCTGCTCCCTGGCGCCGTCCAGCGTCTTGGTCAAAGCAGCCAGCTTCAGCTCAAGATCCACCTTGGAGTCCTTGGCGGCGTCAAGCTCCTTGACCTTCTCGGCAAGACGACCCTGCAGATCGCCAAAGGTGTAGGCGTCCTTCTCGCGCTCATGCTTGAGCGCGGCAAGCGCTTCACCGCTCAACTTGAGATCAGTCTCCAGCTACGCCACTTTCGCCTCCAGCTCCTTCTTGGCGGCCTCGGCGGTTGCGGCAGCGTCCTTTGCTTCCTTGAGGGCTCCGCTGAGTGCTTGCTCGCGCACAGCTAGCTCCTCTTCGTGGTTGTCCAGGCTGGCCTTCAGCTGCACCAACTCACCGTGCCGCGCAGACAACTCCTCGGCGGCAAGCCGCTGTTGCTCTGCAATCTCTGCTTTCTCAAGGATGAAAGCCTTCTGCGCCTCATCGAGCTGCGCCCGCTCCGCCGCCAGCAACTGGAGAGCTGCCTGGTTGAGGCCTCGGAGCTCCTCCGCGCGCTTCTCCACGTCCACCCCCGCCTTCGCGACAAGCGCTTCGCGGGACTCCAGTTTAGCCTGGCGGGCGCGGTAGAGCGACACCAGCTTCCGCAGCAGTCGCTCCTCCTCGGGCTCGTCGCTGCTGCTGCCTGGTGCGTCGACCAATGTCAGCCCAGCGGAGGCAAGCACATCCGCGTCAAAGCTTTCTCCTTCGACCGGCGCCCTGGACGTTGACGCCCAGGGGAGGTTGATGAAGATGCCAGCGCCAGCCTTCAAGTAGACGCCTGGCTGGGGTTCTTCGGAGCCTGACACTGCGGCAGCGGCGGGAGGATCGGCGGTCGGTGTAGCGCCTGTCGCTCCTGCGGCCCCAGGGTCGTCAGTACGATCGCCGGCCCCCTCGTCAGCTGCTGCGTCGGCAGCCTTGGCGGCCTCTTCACCGGCGGGATCTTCAGCGCCGGCCGTTTCTTCGGTGGCAGCGGCGTCATCAATAACAACCTCGTTCTCCATCGGCTCCACAATGGATGGATCTGACGACCAGAAAAGGAAGAAAAGTCAAGCAAATATCCCAAAAAGAAGAACCCAGGGGAAGTTTATAAGCAAGGAGTACCTGTACCAGGCTCGGTAGTTGGGATCTCCGCTGCCGGGGGGTCGCCGGTACTGTCCCTTGCCGGGGACTTCTCCCTTGCCGGGGAGCTCTCCCTCGTCGGAGACTTCTCCCTCGCTGGGGAGCTCTCCCTCGTCGGGGGATTCCCCCTTGCCGGGGAGCTCTCCCTCGGCGACGTAGTCGAAGCAGGTGGCACGTCAGGGGTGGCCTCCGGGCGCTCCTGGTGGAGCTGCTCTGCTCCTGCACAAGCCAACGGTCAGACATCAGCAAGCAAATTGTATCCATGCGCGCCTAGCAGCTGGAAGTAAACCATATACTTACGCTGGGGGCTGCGCTGGGGGCTGCTCTGAGGAACAGCTGCCTGGTCCGACAAGTTTGGCTCAGGCGCACCCCCTGCTGCCACGGTGGGATCATCCTCGATGACAATCACCGGGACCTTGGCTCTCTTTGCCATTCTCTGGGCCAGCGTCCTAAAAAGGAATAAGTTCAGAGTAAAGCAAATGAGATACAAGACAAGACGGCAAGTATTGAAGATATGCAAGTACAACAAGAATCTTACTCATCTTCTTCCTCGTCGGAGCTGAGCGCGGAGAAGTCAAAGCCTGGCCCACCTCCGGCGCGAGGAGGCGGAGGAGTAGGATCCCTTGGCCGCTTGGCGGGAGCTGGAGCGGCAGGCCGAGAGGACCCCGCCCCAGTTGCCGCTGCGGCAGGAGGTGTATCCGCGGCAACAGAACTCGCCGTGGTGGAGCGCGTCGTGCGGCGCGGTGGGGGTTGACTCGCCCGCCGCTCCGCTGCGTCCCCGGCCTTGCGAAGACGCCTTCTTGACGGAGCCGGGGGCTCCGCTTGAGGAGCCGGGGGCTCTGCTCGTGGAGTCAGGGGCTCTGCTTGCGGCGAGCTGTCCGAAGACGAAGAGGAAGAGGAGCCGATCTCCAACGAGCCGCTCGTGTCCTCGGCGGGCCCGCTCGGCCCGACGTCGTGCTTGGCGGACCTATTCTTGCCGGCAAGCTCCTCTCGTTCGGCAAGGCTCACCGCCTCCGCTGCCTCTGCCTCCTCCACAGTGAACCCGAACTCGCCCGCAGCAGCAGCTGCCCCGCCTCTTCCATCCTGGTGGCGATGCGCTTGAGCTCATCGTCGGTGGTGTCCCGGGTGAGGCCCTTTTTCTCGTCGGCGTCGACCGGCACTTCTATCAAGTTGTCAAAGAACGCCCGCATGACATCATCCGCAGGCTCTATCCAGGCTGGATCAATTCCATGCGAGTCGCACAGCGGCATTATCGCACAGACACGGTCGAGCGCGGAGTTGTTGCACAGCGGGACGACGCCCCTCGGCAACCAGAACACTTCGGGATGCTGTGGGTCGTGCTTGAACAGCTCCTGGAGCATCGCGTTGAGCTCCAGGACAGTGAAGTTGAAGTTGAGGCCCGGCCACAACCTCATGATATCCGCCGCGTTCTGAAACTGCCAGGCAGGTCTCCCCCTCTCCTGCAGGGGGGCGATGCGGCGGCGGAGGAAATCTGCGCCAACCGCTCCTACGGTAAGCCCGGCAAGCCTGAGGCGAAGGATCCGGGTGACGGCGATCCTTAGTCTGCCGTCTTCCGGGGCCAGGCTACTCCAATCACTGCCGCGCACTACTGGGGTTTCGCGCAGAGCAGTAAACGGCTGCGGGTTCTCCTCAACGATCAGACACCAGTCCGCCCTCCACTCCTCCCACTTGCTGCGGAGCTCTCCCTCTAGATAAGCACCTTTCTTGCCGGCTTTCGAGATCCAGGCGATTCCGCCGGATAAAGGTTCTCCTTTCTCAACCCGAGGCGAAAAGAAATGGCGGAAAAGAGCTACGTTTGGATGGATCCCGACAAAGTTTTCGCAGAGATGTGCGAAAACTGCCATGGTCAGGACAGCATTGGGGGTGAAATCAAGAAGGTGGAGCCCGTAGGTGTTCATGACATCACAAAAGAATTCTGAAAAGGGCGGGCAGAGCCCGCAATAGAAGAACAAGGCAAAGAAGGGATACCCAGTGGGATACTTATCCCAAGCAGTGGCTGGGAGTACCTTCGTGCGCGGATGCGCTCGCGTCCCCGTCGACCAGAAAAGGTAGAAGTCCTCCTTCAACTCCACCACCTCAAGCCTCGGAGGGAAGAGTGCCCGCTCCTTCCGCAGCGCCGCGAGCCGCTGCGCCTCGGCCGACTTCGCCTTTTCGGCTTTCGGAGCCATGGCGGAAAGGGGCAGTGAGGACGGCGACGTTGGCGGTGCTGGTGGCGCTGGGGGCAGGGGGCTGCTCTCCTTCGGCTTTGGGAAGAAGGGGAGTGGCGGAGATTCTCGAGGAGGGAATAGCAACGGGAAGATGGGCGAACTGCCCCTGTTCCCCCTGCTTATAAGGAGGGAGGGGGCGGACGTTTCGCCTTTCTGAATAAAGAAACCACCCACGACCTCTCCCACGATGCCGCAATCGACGCGTGCCGTTCGGGGAGGGCGTGGTGGATGCGGAGCAAGGTGCGACGTGACCCAGGCCGTGCGTGCCCGTGCCCTGTTTTGGGCCTGGCCCAACAGCGCTCGGCACCGTGTGTGGCCCAGGCCCGGGGGCTCCTGTCGGTGTACTAAAGTAGGGGTACCCTAGTATCCCGAACTTGTGCACGGGCAGTCGCAGCACCCCGCGGCAAGGCCGCCAGATGATCGCCAAGGCTCTCTATGGTTCTTTTGGAGCCATTCGAGAACAAAGTATTTAAGCCAAGGGGACAAGTCCCCGGCAAGAGGAGCTTGCCGGGAAGGCCGCTCGAGGCACAAGACCCCGACAAGAGGAGCTTGCCGGGAAGGCCGACCAAAGCATCTCAAAGAACCTGCCGCGACGCGCCACGCGTCCCGGCAGGACTCGGCGAGCGACAAGCTCTCGGACGCGGCAAGACAACGGTCACGGCAAGGCACTTGCCGCGGCGGGCAACCACTCCGTACCCGCGCTCCAGCTCACCCACCTACGTGTCGCTCCGGGATCCTTCCTGGCGTACGTGGCGGGAGGCTGTGCAGCCAGGGGTACACTATGGCATGCAGCGCTGACAAAATCGCCATCGTGGCAAGCGGTGGCGCCCCCGACGGTCCCTTTTCTGCACCGTCTGGGCGACGTAGATAGGCATTTAATGTCTTTGTCCCCTGCCGTCAGGGTTAGGTATGATACACTGTGTAGGTAGCTGTACCTACCACAGCATATTTCCATTTTTGCCCTTACCTACGTTGCCACCTGTTGGAGACCCCTTGAACATATAAAAGGAGGCCCATGCACAACGTAGGGAGGGATCGGACCCCGGAGAGCGATCTCTGAGAGGAAAACAGAAGAACGCTCGGTCTCGTTAGCTGCTTGAGGGTACTGTAGCACTCAGCGCTCCCGAGCAAGAACTCAATACAATCCACAAAGCAGCACTAGGAGTATTATCTCTCCAGAGAGCTCTGAAGCTGGGTAACCCCCCCCCCCCCCGTGTACTTCGCCTCGATCCGCTCTTAGCGCGACCTCCGCCCCCCGGCAAACCGAGAAGGGGCTCCGTCCCCATAGGTGCTCGGGGAGCCAAAATACCCCGGCACCGACCTCGACAGCCTATTGGAGCCGGTGAGTGGCGAGGGTGCTGCCGCCGCTGTCGAAGCCGTGAAGGGGCGTGCAGAGGCGCTGCTGGGGAAGTTCCGGGCCTTCAGCACCAAGCCGAAGCAAGGCGCTGCCGGCCCTGCTGCTCCGTGAGGCGAAGCCACTCCGCGCTCCTCCACCGCCGACAAGTGACTCCGCTGCCGCTCCTGTTCTTCTTTTAATTCCTGCACATGCATCACGCCTCGAGGAGGCATTTAAACTTGCGTTTGGTACTGAGATGACAGTATGGACTGTAATATTTGCTTTTAAATTCCTTGAGTTTTATGCTTTTCCTCCCTACTTGCTTGTGTTCTACGCTGGCAGAGCCCGGCCCCACGCGTACCTCACCCAGCATTAGCCCCGACCGGAAACCAGGACGGGACCAAAGGACTGAGGGGCTACGTGACAAGTTAGGCTCCTAAGTCGCGATGCTCAGGAGTCCCCCTTGGCGCATGAACAACAAGTAGGGAAGCATGATGTAGGTGTATTTTCCGTTCTACGTCTGCAGAGCCCGACTCCGCGCGTGCCTCACCCAGCATAGCCTTTCGGAACTAAGGTGTGAGGGGCTACGGAGCCAGTTAGGCTCCTGAGTCGCGATGCTCAGGAGTCCCCCTTGACACGCAAACAGCGAGCGATGAGGTGAGATGCAAGCGGGACTACCGTTCTATGTCTGCCGAGCCCGGCTCCGCGCGTACCTCACCCAGCATAGCCATTCGGAACTAAGGAGTGAGGGGCTACGGGACCAGTTAGGCCCCTGAGTCGCGATGCTCAGGGGTCCCCCTTGACGCTCAAACGGCCTTCATACCTTGGCTCCGCTCGGGGAGAGATGCGCGACGAACCAGGCCCGAGGGGCCTGGCTAGGTGGCGTACGTCTGGGCGTGACCCAGTCGTAGCCCCCGTGCCTAGCCCCCTCGCGCGGCGCTCCCGAGGGGAGGCATTGCGATGAGGCTAGACACTGAGCTCTGGGCTCCCTGAGGTTGATGCGGCCCGGAGGCCACCCTCAGTTGTTTATCACCAGCACGGAGCATAGCGCTTCCGTATGTGTACGGGCATAGCCGCTCCTCGGCAGTGTCATCAGCCAGCGCGGAGCATGGTGCTTCCACTGGTGCGTGGGAGGGGGCTCCCCTCCAGGAGGAGCCCCCGGGGCGTGTACAGCCCCGCCCTGACACGTGGCCGGCACGGTAGGGCTAGGTGAGGTGTATCTGGGCACCCGTGAGCCAGCGCGGGACTCACGGGGCCCTACCTCTAGGCGGGTTGCGCCTGGCACTGGGCCGTATCTTGAGATGTGTTCCTGCAAATTTGGTTAGATGCCGGCACTCTACGTCCTCGGGTCCCGGCCCTCGAGCTTGTCTCAGCCGTCGCTGGTATGCCAGGTCGCGATGCCATGGACAAGGCCAGAGGGTGAGGGCTGGAGAGCCAGTAAGAGCCCTGAGTCGCGATGCTCAGGTACCCCCCCCCCTTTAACGTGCAAGTGGTCGACATGGAGAAGAAGAGGTGTCGTGGACAGGCATCAAGTAATCAAGCATGATAGGCGAATGCATAGCTGGAAATAAACGCAAGGGAGATACACGCCACCGGGCCTGGCCCGAGCGGCCTGGGGATGATGCAGCCCGAGGGGTGCCCCCAACAAAGAAAGCTAATGACCGAAAATAAAAAGGGATACATGCCGCAGGGACGGACCCACGCGGCCTGGGAATGATGCAGCCCTGGGGGGGCGCTCCACACTAGAAATGAAGCTTGAAGGATGTCACCTGAAGATGTCGAAGATGAAGTGGTGTTGGTGCAGCAGACTCGGTGGGCTGCGGAAGCCGATCCTCATGAGCCCCTAGGCCCAGGGGCCTCAGGAGGCTCCGGAGGCGCTAGTGGCTCCTCGCGAATCATCTCCATCTCCGCCAGGACTGCAGAACGCCTGTCTTCCTGAGTCTCCATGATGCCCCTCATGAGGTGCTGGTACGCAGCAGCCACGCTCGGCAAGCCGTAAGGCATGCGAACATAGCTGTGGGGTGGACCTCCCAACGCCCACTTGCGAGGGCCAGAGGCGCTCCATCGTGGCGACCTGATTGAGCCCTGGTACGTCGATGCAGACGCCCAGCCCACCATCCTCGCCTGGATGGGGAGCCACAGCCGGCAGACGGCGGCAACCTCTCATGATTCTTGACTCCTGTAGTTCTTGAACGGCCTTGTTGACGAACACCTGCTGGCCTGACCTTCCTTGCCTCGCTCCTCCTTGAGGGAAATGTGCTTCGAGGCACGCCTCCACGTGGTGCCCTAGAGCCTCCCTCGTGACCCTGGCCAGGTCGGTGGCCCTCCAAGTGAGAGCCCCCAAGCCCTGCCTGAGGAGGGCGTCGGGCGCGCTTTCCTATGCAATGGAAGGAGGGTCCCCTTGGGCAGACGCGGGCCCTGAGGGGCCTGCCTCCTGAGGGGATGAGCCTGACGATGTCTTCTTCTTCTTGGGGGTGGTCTCGGGAAGCCTCCTGCTTCCGCGATCCGGGTATTCTAGTGACGCAGCCTGAAAGGCTCGCTCCAGGGAACACACTGCATCCTTCTCTTCACATGGCACCGTGATGACTCCGCCACTTCCTGGCATCTTGAGGATGTTGTAGCCATGATGAGTTACGACCATGAACTTGGCCAGTGCTGGCTACCCGAGGATGGCGTTGTACGGCAGGCGGATGTGGGCAACGTCGAAGTCGATGAGCTCGGTGCGGTAGTTGCTGCGGGCCTCGAAGGTGACAGCGAGGCGGACCTGCCCGATCGGGATCGTGGAACCGTCGGTGACTCCGGAGAAAGGCTTGGTTGGCTGAAGCTGGTCATAGGGCACTTGGAGATTGTTGAATGTTTCCACGGACAGGACGTTGAGCCCTGCTCCACCATCGATGAGGGTCCTGGTGACCAGTACGTTGCTGATGACTGGGGAGCAAAGCATCGGGAGGACTCCGGCTATGGCCGCACACTTGAGCTGATCTGCCGAGCTGAACGTGATGGCGCACGCCGACCACCTAAGAGGGCGCGTTGCTTCGAGCTTGGGGAGGACTGCATTCACTTCTCGGGCAAACTGCTTGAAGATGCGTTGGGAGGCTGGGGCTTGAGCTCCGCCCATGATGCAGGCGATTCTGCGCGGCTCCTGGAAGCCCCCAGCCCCCTCGTCTTGGTGGCGGTCTTCGTTCCTCCTTGGCTGAGGCGGCAGTGGAGGGAGGCCTACGTTGCCCTGCAGGCGATCATCACGAGGCAGGTCTCGCCAGCGGTCCTCGCGAGGTTGATCACGCCATCCTTGGCGTGGGCCGCGGTCTTCCCAGCGTCCTGGGTTTCTTCCTCCTCGACCGTAGCCCCGGTCAGCGCGGTCGGGACGACGGCCGATCCTTCCTTCTTGCACGGCGCGGTGCACTTGGCATTCATTGGTGTTATGGGTGTGGAGGTCGTGGTACACACAGTACCGGCTGCCCCTGGAGGATTCGTGCAGATCCTTGCCCCGCTTGGTGTCCGGTTCCGCCGCGAGCACGGCAGCTCCCTTGCACTTCACGTCCTTGGCCTTGGGCTTCTTCTCTTCTGGGTATGCGACAGGCAGCTCGAGGAGGGAGAGACGTCCTTCCTCAGCCCTGGCGCACTTGGTCGCCAAGTTGAACAGCTCCAGGGAAGTACACCGGTCTTCATGCATCGCCAGCTCCTCCTTCATCTTGATGTCGCGCACACCATCGGAGAAGGCTGAGATGATGGCTTCCTCGGACACCTTGGGGATCTTGAGGCGCGCACTGTTGAAGCGTTGGATGTACTTTTGCAGGGTCTCTCCGGGTTGTTGCTTGATGCGGCACATGTCGCTCACGGCAGGTGGCCGGTCACGAGTACCTTGGAAGTTGGCGATGAAGCGGGTGCGCATGTGGTCCCAGGAAGAGATCGTGCCTGGGGCCAGGTTCAGGAGCCAGGTGCGAGCTCCTTCCTTGAGCGCCATGGGGAACCAGTTCACCATGACCTTTTCGTCTCCACTGGCAGCCTTGATGCCCAGCTCATAGAGCTGGAGGAATTCTGCAGGGTCGGTCGTGCCGTCGTAGCGAGGAGGCGGGTCTGGCTTGAACTTGCCGGGCCACGCGACGCTGCGCGGCTCGGTGGTGTAGGCGCGATAGCCAGCAGTGGCCACGGGAGGCTTTGGTTGAGCGAGAGCTTGGCCTTGCGGGTCCCCATGCGCCGCAGCTGGAAGCAGCGCGGGGTCTTGCCGTGCCGGAGCTAGAGCGGGGTCGCGACGAGCCGGAGCAGCGAGCGCCAGGGCGGCCTCTTGAGGTCGAGGGACTTCTTGGCAGCTCCGTTCTTGCCGGGCTGGCACCTGACAGAGCGGCTTCCGCCCAGGGGCCATGCGCCTTGGAGCCATGGCGTCTTCTTGGAGAGGAGGCGGCTGGTACGCCCCCGGAGCTTCATTGCCTGCGCGGGGCGGGGTACGACGCAGCGGAGCGGACGGCGCAGGAGAGCCCCCTGCGGCGCGGACGAGCTCGGCAACGCGGTCGAGCCACTCTTCATAGACGTCGTCAACGGGACGGTACGCAGGAGCTCGTTTGCCGCGATGAGTGCAGCTCGAGCCTCCAAGGGTGCGCGGAGCGCGCGGGACGAAGAGCCAGATGGTGTGAGCGATGAAGTGGCGGTGCGGCCATCTTGCCTCACGGACGGGTGCTGAGACGACGCTTGTTGCTCGTTCCCCGCCGGGCCAGTGTCGGCGTTGACGGCGGGCGAGGGGGGACGACGAGGACGCCCACCGACGGGAGCCGTCTGGGCGACGTGAGAAGCGATGGCGGCCCGGCACTTGGCACGGGCCCGACGAGCGTCAGACATGGACGCGACGGTCGGAGGAGAACGGAGCGGCGGAAGACAAATTCCGACGCACCCCTACCTGGCGCGCCAAATGTCGGATTTCGGGTTCTGGCAGACCCTTAAGGTTCGAACTCTGGGGTGCGCGCGGAGATTATGCCCTCTACCTCTCTGTCTCGCAAAGATCTAACTACTGAATGAACAACACAAGGGACACAGAGTTTATACTGGTTCAGGCCACCGATGCGGTGTAATACCCTACTCCACTGTGGTGTGGTGGATTGCCTCTTGGGCTGATGATGATGAACACTACAAGGTAGAACAGCCTCGCGAGGGTCTGTTCTTGGCCTGGGGGATGAACTGCTAGGAGGAGTTCAATCACCCTTCTCTCTCTTTCTCTCCGATCCAATTGCTAGATTGCTTGATGCTGGTTGCCAGATCTCTGGATGCCCTACCCTAGGGGTGGCTAGTCCTATTTATAGGCAAAGGCCCTGGGCCTCTTCCCAAATATTGAGCGGGAAGGGCGCCAACAATTGGCCAATTCGAAGGGGAACATTGGGTACACTTATCCTGACTAAAGTTGGTCCTCGCCTGCCAAAGGCCCTGTGGTGACGTCGTTCTAGGCTCCACGATGACCTCCTTCCCACCGTTGGACTGGTCTTGGTCTCATTGCACCGAAATGGATGCCTTTTCTTGATCCTCTCACCTGCGCTTGCCCCCTTTGCACCAAAGAGGAAAGGGAGACACTGCGCGTACTGGCGCCCGCCTGGCACCCTTGGTCGTCATGGCTGGCGTCATGGGCACCTCGCGAGGTACCCCGCCTTGATCTCTCCGCCTCCTCGTGAGCCAGCCTGATGAGGCCGTGCCTGAGGAAGCGCCATGTCGTCCGCCCCGCGAGGGTCTTGGGTCTTGTGTTGATGAAGATGGGTCGTGCTGGGCCCCCCTTTGAGCCACGCCGCAGGCCGCAGGCAGGCAAGTCTGGGGACCCCCGTTCCCAGAACGCCAACATAGCCGCTCCTCGGCAGTGTCAATGGCCAGCGCGGAGCATGGTGCTTCCACTGGTACGTGGGAGGGGACTCCCTACTGCGGAGAGCCCTCGGGGCGTGTACATCCCCACCCTAACATGTGGCTTGCACGGCAGGGCTAGATGAGGTGTGTCTGGGCACTCGTGAGCCACCGCGGGACTCACGAGGCCCTACCGTGGGTTGCGCCTGGTCTTGATTCTTGTTCGCTGTGGTGGTCCTGCGAGGTGGTTAGGTAACCTGTGCCGAACAAATCTCCTAAGGTTATCGCGTGAGAAGGCCAAGCACCAACGGTCCCAAGAGGTGACGTGAACGGGGCCGGCCCGCCGGACAAAGCACAGCCGTTGGATTTATCGATGCTACAGGAACGGGCCCGAGCACAGACGCCGTGCCTAACCCTCTCACGCGAAGGGTCCTGAAGAAAGACGATCGGCGGCGGCTCCCGTGGTAGGTGACAATCAAGCAGGTGATAGTCAAGCAGGTGATAGTCATAGATATATTAAACATGGAAAGCAAATTGGCTCAAGTAAACGCAGGGGAGATACATGCCACTGGGTTGGGCCCGAGCGGCTTGGGGATGATGCAGCCCGAGGGGCGCCCCCAGCAAGGTAAGCTAAAGACATAAAAGGGATACACGCTGCAGGGACGAACCCACGCGGCCTGGGAATGATGCAACCCTGAGGGTGCTCCTAGCTAAATAAACTTGGAAAATGTCACCTGATTCTGTTGATGAAGGAATGTTGAGGCAGCTGAAGGGGTACAGCGAAGGGGTTGCTCCTCACGAGCCACCGGGGCCCTGAGCCTTGGGAGGCTCTGGGGGTCCAGGCAATTCCTTGAGGACAGTCTCCATCTCCGCCAGGACTGCGTGTTGCCTGGCCTCCTGAGCCGCCAGGACGCTCCGCAGGTTGCACTGGAAGGCGGAAGCCACACTCGGTAGTCCAAAAGGAATGCAAACGTAGCTGTGAGGTGGGCCCTCGCAGCGTCCCACACACGAAGGCCAAAAGAGCTTCTGAGATGCGGCTCTGTTGAGCCCTGGAATGTCGATGCAAACGTGCAACCCGCCATCCTCGCCTGGATGGGGAGCTGCGGCAGGTGAGCGGCAGTCGCCGCGCATGGCTCTCGCTTCCTCTAGCTCTTGAGTGGTCTTGGCGATGAACTCCTGAGTGTTGGGCGCTCCTCGCCCATTGTCTTCCTGAGGGAAACATGCTGCGAAGCATGCCTCCACGTGGTGCCCGAGCGCCTCCCTCGTGACGTTGGCGAGGTCTGAGGCCCTCCAGAAGAGAGCCCCCAAGCCCTGTCCGAGGAGGGCACCAGGCGCGCCTTCCTATGCGAGGGAAGAAGGCGCCCCTGGCACGGGCGCTGATCCAGATGAGGTACCACTTGCGGTGCCGCTCTCCTGAGGTCCGGCATGGAGTAGTTGCTTCTTCTTCTTGGGGATGGCCCTAGGAGGATACTGAGCTGCATTGTTGTCGGGGTCTTCGATTGACGCTGCTTGGAAGGCGCGCTCGAGGGAGCACACCGCATCTCTTTCTTCACAGGGGACTGTGATGATCCCGCTGCTTCCTGGCATCTTGAGGACATTGTAGCCGTGGTGCGTGACCGCCATGAACTTGGCCAGGGCTGGATACCCGAGGATGGCATTGTACAGCCGACAGATGTGGGCAACGTCGAAGTCGATGAGTTCGGTGTGGTAGTTGTTGCGTTCTCCGAAGGTGACAGGGAGGTGGACCTGCCCTATCGGTGTGGTGGAACCGTCGGTCACTCCTGAGAAAGGCTTGATAGGCTGAAGCTGACCCTAGGGCACTTGGAGACTGTCGAACATGTCGACGGACAAGGCATTGAGCCCTGCGCCGCCGTCGATGAGGGTCTTGGTGACTTGTACGTTGTTGATGACGGGCAAACAAAGCATCGGAGAGTGCCAGCGGTTGCCGCGCACTTGAGCCGATCCGCCGAACTGAATGTGAAGGCGCACTTGAACCACCTGAGTGGGCGCATGGCCTCAAGCCTGGGGAGGACTGCGTTCACCTCGCGGGCAAACTGCTTGAAGATGCGTTGAGAGGCTGGGGCTTGAGCTCCGCCCAAGATGCAGGCGATAGCACACGGCTCCTGGAAGCCCCCATCCCCCTCGTCTTGATGGTGATTGTCGTTCCTTCTTGGTGGTGGAGGCAGCGGAGGAAGCCCATAATTGCCCTGAGGACGGTCCTCGCGAGGCTGATCCCTCCAGGCACCCTTGCGAGGTGGATCCTGCCAGCGGTCCTCACGAGGCCGGTCGCGCCGCTCCTGGCGCAGGCCCCGGTCGTCCCAGTGTCCTCCGCCGCGTCCTCCTCCTCGGTCGTAGCCTCGGTCATCGCGCTCGGGGTGTCGACCAAAGTATTCGTCGCGAATGGCCCTAAGCTCTTGACAATCGTTGGTGTTGTGGTTGTGTACGTTGTGGAAGGCGCAGAACGGTCGGCTGCTCTTGGATGACTCGGGCTGGTCCCTCCCGCACTTCTTGTCTGGCTCCGCCGTGAGCACGGAGACTCCCTTTCGCTTCACGTCCTTAGCCTTGGCTTTCTTCTCTTCCGGGTCGACCGCCGGGAGCTCGAGAAGGGAAAGGCGCCCTTCCTCAGCCCTTGCGCACTTGGTCGCCAGGTTGAACAGCTCCAGGGATGTGCATAGCTCCTCGTGGATGGCGAGCTCCTCCTTCATCTTGATGTCGCGGACGCCATCGGAGAACGCAAAGATGATGGCCTCGTCCGTCACCTTGGGGATCTTGAGGCGAACGTTGTTGAAGCGTTGGATGTACTTCTGGAGGGTCTCCCCTGGTTCCTGCTTGACGTGGCGTAGGTCACCCGTGGCCGGGGGACGGTCGCGGGTGCCCTGGAAGTTGGCGACCAAGCGGTCGCGCATCTTGTTCCAGGAGGAGATGGAGCCAAGAGGCAGGTTCAGGAGCCATGAGCACGTGCCATCCTTGAGCGCCATGGGGAACCAGTTCGCCATGACTTTTTCATCGCCGTTAGCCGCCTTGATGCTCAGTTCATAGAGTTGCAGGAACTCCGCGGGATCGGGGGTGCCGTCGTAGCGAGGAGGCAGATCTGGCTTGAACTTGCCCGACCAGGCGACACTACGCAGCTCGGGGGTGAAGGCACGACAGCCTGCCGTGGTCACCGGGGCCCGTCTTGGAGGCAGAGCTTGATCTTGGCGCCCGCGCGCCACCACAGCAAGCGGTGCAAGGCCCTGCCACTACAAGCGATCCTGACGTGGTGGTGTGGGGAGTGGTGGAGCGTTCTCCTGCGGCCGAGGGACTTCTTGACAACTTCTTCCTTCACGCATGGGTGCTTGGCGCGGCGGGTCACGCCGCGGAGCCACGCGTCTTGGCGCCAGGGCACCGTCTTGGTGCAGAGGTGGTGGCTGCGCTCCATGAGCCACGTCACCCGTAGCCGGCGGAGGGCGTGGTAGCGAGAGGGATAGTGCAGGGGAGCCCCCTGCAGCGCTGACGAGCTCGGCGATGCAGTCCAGACAGTCCTCGTAGAGGTCGTCGACTGGGCGGTAACGCAGGAGCTCATGCGCCATGAGCAGTGCGGCCCGCGCGTCCAAGGGAGCGCGATGAACGTGAGACGATGAACTAGCGGGGGTCAGCGACGCGGTGGCGGTGCGACCGTCCCGCCGCACCGAGGGGTGCACCGAGGATGCTTGCTGCTCGTTCCCCGCTGGACCGATGGCGGCGTTGGTGGCAAGCAACGAAGAACGACGGGGAGGCCCGCTGACGGGGGCCGTCTGAACGGAGCGGGCGGCAAGGGCGGCCCGGCACTCAGCGCGTGCATGACGAGTGTCCGACATGGTTTTGGTGGAGCGGTGAAGCACGGATCGACTAGAACAAGGCTTCAGCGCACTCCTACCTAGCGCGCCAAATGTCGGATTTTGGGTTCCGGCAAAACCATTAAGGTTCGAACACTGGGGTGCGCGCGAAGATCTCCCCCTCACCGATCACGCCCTCTCACGCTTCATGATTTCTAGGCTAAGCACGACAAACTCTCAACAGACGAGACACGATATTTATACTGGTTCGGGCCACCGTTGTGGTGTAACACCCTAGTCCGGCGTGGTGGTGGTGGATTGCCTCTTGGGCTGAGAATCAACAGTACAAGGGGAAGAACAGTCTTCTGAGGAGAGGTGTTCTTGTGCTTGTTGGGTCTGAGGATTGCTCGAGATGAGTTCTGGTAGGTGAGGATCCCATGCCCTCTACTGTGGTGGCTAACCCTATTTATAGAAGCCCTGGTCCTCTTCCCAAATATTGAGCGGGAAGGGAGCCAACAACGGCCAATTTGAAAGGGGATAGCTAGTAAAGCTTATCGTGACAAAGGTAGTCTTCGCCTGCCAAAGGCTCTGGTGGTGACGCTGTCTTGGGCTCCACGGTGACCTCCATCTTGCCATCCTACTGGTCTTGGTCTCGTTGCGCCGATATGGAAACCTTTGCTTGACGCCTCGGTACTCCTCGCATGCGCTTGCCTCCTTAACACCAAAGAGGAAATAAGGACATTGTGCGCACTGGCGCCCGCCTGGTCTCGTTCGTCATGGTTCACGTCATGAGAACCTCGCGTGGTTTGCCTCGCCTTGATCTCTCCGCCCCTCGCGAGCCAGCCTGGTTAGGCCGCTCCCGAGGAGATCTTGTGTCGTCCGCCTCGTGAGGCTTGGCCCCTCGCGAGGGTCTTGAGTGCTTGTTGGTAAAGATGGGCCGTATGGGCCCGCTTGTGGAGCCACGCCATGGGCCGCAGGCAGGCAAGTCTAGGGACCCCTGTTCCCAAAATGCCGACAAAACCGACATCCCTCCCCCTCCCCCGCCCGCGTCATTTATACTACCACCCCCTCTGTTTTATGCAGAGTAAATAAAAACAGAGGGAGTATACTACGGATGAGGATCCCCTGACATGGCCGAACCCATTGAGTAGCTGACATGCGGGGCCTAGCAAGCATGGGGTCCGCCAGTAAGTGATCGAAAGGGAGGGTAACGCATGGATACCTACGTCAAAGGATCCACTTTCACTACTACTCCCTCCTTCCATTTACTATACAGGGCCTAATGCGTTTTTCGAGGCTAACTTTGACCAAATGTTAGAGTAATAATATATGACATGCAACTTACACAAAGCATACTGTCAAATTCGTATGTGAAAGGAGCTTCCAATGATATAATTTTCACATTATACATCTCATGTACTATTAATCTTGTCAATAGTCAAATGCGGTTTTGAAAAACGCATTAGAGCATGGTTAATAATATAGCCAGACGATGGCTATAAGGAACTGCCATGTCATCTATAGCCATCATCTATTATATGCACTCATACAGTAGTGTGGGCTATAAGGTTGTCTATTTCCCGCAAAAAAAATTATAAGGTTGGCTATTGTATTAGTACTTTTTTCCATCTCCTCTCCATCTCTTTCTTCATATTTATTGTATTTAACTAGGAATGCGTATATAGCTAGGCTCTTGCATGAGAGCTCACTCCCCTTACTTTTTCACATCTCTCTCCTCCACATAGGCCCTATATAAATGGAAGGAGGGAGTACTACTATGAGCACTGCATACTCTAGTACAGATGTTGTCAGTACTCCACTAGTACTATTGGACAGGGAGCTTAAAAAAAGTTACTATTGGACTCGCTATACATAGCGAAATCCTAGTAGGAAGAGCATGCGCGAGAACAAGCACATTCACGTGGTTGAAAACAAATTGGAAACCATCTCGAGTACAAATCTAGGAGTACGTACGAATCTAACAATATTGATTGGGCGTTGTTGAATGTTGATACTTTTTTTTATCAAAGTAGAGATACTTTGACTACACATAAAACTTATATGTAAACTATAAAGGATAGGAGGGAGTATATTGTACGTTCAAAAATGAAACGAACATTGAATACCCTTTATATATGATTTGCGGATGCTATGATCACCGATTCAAAATTCTGAATCCGCCTTAGGTATCACACATGCCCCCACTCGTTCTCTCTTGATTTCATCTCGGGGTCCAGAGATCGATTGAAAGAGGACTAGGGTGGGTACAATACGTTTGTTTTGCTTATGAACATACAATATACTCCCTCTGATCCCCACAGACCCCCCCCCCCCCCGCGGGTTATTTCTATCATAGAAACAGACCAAACCTCTATCTCCTTGCACGACACGCAATTGATCTCTAAACATCAATCGATCTCGTCAACATGTGTCGGGGCATGAATCGAATGGGATGTCAAAACTAAGATGTGAAGCGACACGTAGTGGAGGGAAAGTGAAATAAATGAACCGTTTGTTTGTATGCATGTCGAACAAATTACAAAACATTGGAAATACAAGCAAGGTCTAGGCCCACATGCGAATGATACTCGGCGGAATGTTCAAATGAGCCATGCGGGAGGATGGACTCGACCGAAGGGCGACATGATCGATGGAGAAGAGGGTTGGAGAGGAATGAGAAATAAGCAAGCGCCACATAATTATACTTGAATGGCTCAAATAAACAATAAGTTGTCTCGCTTGGCCTACATAGTGAAAGGCCTAATGCACAATGCGGAGCACTGACGCTCGAATATGGCCAGGAAAACAGGGAAACCGACATGTGGGGCACACCTGTCGGGACGACGTAGCGCGGACTACTCCAATGGAGGAGCTGGCCCATGACCTCCTCGCCACCGGCAACCGTTCATGTGGGTCGTGGGGGCCAACAACGTGGCACAGCTCCAGCACCGCCTGTGGACATGGCGATCGCGGTGAGCGACATGCTCATCGTCGCTAGACACGGTCGGTTTCAGTGTGCCGAGGGTGTCATTAGTGCTGTGGCACAACCAACGGTATGTTTGGTTTGTGCCCAAGGTTGACCCATCAAAGCATTGGGTAGCCAAAATTTTGGTTGAGGTTTTGGTTGCCCATGATTTGGCCGACATTGGCAAGAAAAATGAACTAGAGTTGGCTAGAGTTCATTGGCATGCCAAAAAATGGCAACCATCCAAACAAAGACCAATCTTTGGGTCATGAGCAAAATTTTGGTAAGGTGCACTTTGGCCACAATCCAAACACACCCCAACACCCGGCTCGTCGAGGATGCACGAGACATCGGGACGCATCCGCGGAGTGGTGTAGCATGGCCAACTGCACCCTCAGGACCTCAGACCATGTCGGGCCGTCTTGCTTTTTCAATAACATGCGTCGATCGCATGTCAGCAAAGTGCATCTCCAACGTTGCCACGACCGCAGCTGACCACCCTGGCACACCAAAAACGCTCGTCCCTCGCGCCGTCGTGCGGTGCGTTCCCAGCCGGCGCCAGCTTGTGACGCCCGGGTACTTAAGCTACAGTGGACCTCTACTAATGATGCCACGTCACCTCGATTACAGTGGCTAATCTCGCGTTAGTTTGAAACCATTCAAATTCAAATTAAAAATCAAGCAAACAATAAAAGTTTTCAAATATTAAAACTAAAATGTCCTTCACAGATGATCAACTGCTTCACCAGAAGATTCCGAAGATACTCGCCGATGTTCTCTCGAGACACTTGTGCCCACCGCCTTTGCAAATCCCCTACCACTGCTATATTATTATGGGTAACTACAAACACTTGTCCTTTCAATCCCATGGATCTTGTTATTACAAGATACCCTGAAAAATTCTCTCTATTGTTCCGAGAATACTTTGTGCCTACTGCCTTGCAGTTCCTTGCCACCTGAATACCCCTACGGATAATTTCTCGCACTTATCGGGTATTCGCTCATTCCCAGTTGTTCAGGTGTTTCGCCAAAGACTTCAAAATATCATTCGATCTTCCGAAAATCCCGAGCAGCCTATTGCTCTTGAAATTCTCGCTTGCTTGCATTATGGTTAATCCCACAAGTTTCGTAATCTTATTGGCCTCCCTTGTCTTTATCATTTTCAGTCCGTTGATTCAATATGTTGAGGATGCTCGCATTCCTTAGTCGAATCCTAGGATTCATCCTTCCGGCTCAGACATCATTTGGATATGAGCTGGTTCTTGACCAATCAATGCCTTGATCGTTTGTGCTTCCAAGTCTGTTGAACTTATTCATTTTCGATCAGACGATTGCTTCTGATCCCTTGATTTGGAGATCATAAAGTTTCTTTGCATGAAGCTTTGAATTAGTCAGTTGTTTCTATAACCCGATGCCATGGCATCCCTTCTTCCTTTGATTGAGTACCGATACTCACATCAGCCCCGTTGTGGATCGCCATACCCATTGCCGGGTTATTATCCGACAATGTCCTTCACAACCAAAATTCTTGTGAGTTCTTTACCTGATACATAATGCCATTGGTAAATTGTATCATCTGCTTGGCCAACCATGCTCTGCTTTCGAGCTGGTCGTAATTACTATTGAAGCTTGTGGTATATGTTTCCACGATACCCTGACGGGTTGAACCTATGCCTTCCTTTATATGTGTGAACTCGGAAGTTTTCATGAGTCATACTCATCTGGTATCTCACCAGATAAAAATTTCAACACTAATGCCTTTATCAAAGCGAAAAGTGAATGGAAGGTTATACATTGAAGAAGTGGGAGTCGACCTTGAACTTTGTGTTCATGCCCATGGGCGCAATGTAGATCCTATTATAGAGGCTTCTTGTACTAATAACTATTTCCTTGATATGAAATCATCTGGTATCTATGTGTTGATCATTTGCAATCGTGGTCCCGACCACATTTTCCTCCTTGGTCCCATTTCTCAGACAAGTTAAAGCACTTGTCTTTTGTTGATTGATACATCTCCTCAACCTCTATTTTGATCTTCCTCGAGTATTAACCTCTGGTATCTCGAGAACTATGTTGCTTCCTGCGAGTCTTCATCTAGTATTGCTTCTCACCGATCTCGGATCCCCCCCTAGGATCTGAGTTATTAGTCACTCGAGAAAACCCATAAGTGAATCGATTCCGCACTCCGATTTAATAACTCTAAGTAATTCTTGTTGCTTACGAGTTTAATAATCCTTCAAGTCATTCCTAGCCTTATCGGCTATATCATTATCGTGCAAACTTCTAACTGTGCTACCTGGCCCTTCTTCCCGGAGCACAATTTTTCAACGATGAGCTAAGCTTACGTCGATCTTCCTCGGCTTATCAGTTCGCCTTGAACAACAAGCTTGATTTCAAGTTTGTGTCCATTCCTTTGACTTGATGTCGTCGCTGATTGATTACATCTTCATGAAATCTCTCGACAAATGTGCCGTGATCATCATCAACCTTATGAGCTCTTCTAGGATATCAATTGAGTTCATGATGAGAAATACCATCCTTGCCATTGATGATCTGTGTTATCATCGGCCACTTTATTGCCTTCCCACCAACACAAGCTTGTTCGTGTTTGGTGTTATACCTTGAGTTTCCTGCTATCCAGTAATTGTTCTTCTTTACCTTGGAACATTAACATCTCTTATGTCCTCAATGTTGTGAGAATTTCACCACCACTTCAGAATTCTTGGTATGGTGATACTTCTCACCATCACCATTCTTTCTTGGGTCCTCGTGTTGATTCCAACCGGGGTACCAACAAGTGAGCGGTGTTGTTTGGATTCTACACTTCTAGCAACCCTATTGCTTTGAAGTTAATGATCGATAATTCATTCTTAGCCTATCGGTTACTGAACCACCATTCTAACGTTGATCATGCTACTAAAAGCCCATATAACGGGTGCATCTTTCAACCAATGTTTAATTGTGTAGGTTTTCCTCGAGCATACCTCATTATACCATTTGACCTGGCAAATGTTATCTCCTTGTTCACATAATTGTGGAAATCCATCCTTTGGAGATCTCGATGATTTGTCGCTGAGTCCATCAGCCACCTCCTCATCCTCTCCTTGGTTTACTAATGAACTCTTGTTTCGGAACTCGGTTCCATAGTTCATTTTCCGAGAATCTTAATGTCTTCTCGTCATTTTGTCGCACCTTTTCTTCTCACGCGTCCTGAGCCTGCGGTATCCTCACACCATTCAGATCTGAATCTCGGTCAGATATGATGGTTGGGACATATTTTCAAGAGTTATAACATTGATCCTTATATGACCCGGTAAGGTGATGTAATGCCTAGCACACCTGGCCAGAGAACCTATTGTTATAGTTTCCTATTTAGCAAGGTTAACCATTCTTCCATGAGGAAATCGTAAGACTTATTCTATATGTTGTTCCTGATGACTCCTTTGTGTATGCAAGTTCGACCTTTGCTTGAATACCATGTCAATGCTATCTCGAAGCGTGTCTCTGGTACTCCGATTTTACAATAAGAACAATTGTCGCACAATGCTATATGTTTCTTGATCAATTATCCAAACACCTTGTATGGGTAATGTCATGAAATTTCTCTCCCCTTTCCTGAAGGGTTTTCTACTTCATATCCTGCCATGGATATCATGCTCTGCTTATCCTTGGGAAGGGTATACCCTTGGTATATGTGTCAAACACATTTTCCTTTCCATTGTTCGGTTTGATCTGATGATCACATTTTCCTTTTCATTAATTTGTTCAACTTTCCTTGTGATCCATATGATCTTAGCAGTAATATTCTGTTGCTTATATAAACACCTTGGCGTACAACCGTGTCAGTAAGACCCTATTGCATTTGTCGATAGGATCCCGGTAACCACCGATGGACGAGAACTTTGCCTATTGGTCCGCCTCGTTCTACGAGAAGGAAAATGGTTCTCTTCGTCCCTCACCCTTGGTACCGACGTTGTTTTCGACATAACTGACGGGCTACCCTCTGACATGCCTTGCTATCATGACCGTGCAAGATGTCACCACTCCTTCTACCTTTATCCCGTATGGTGGGCCCATAACCCATAGTTCCACAGGATCGAAACCTGACTCTCCTGTACACCCTCGGTTTCCAAAGTTACTCCTCGCTCGTGGCCTCGTATGTAATTCACAAGCCACCTTCAGGTCTGATATCGGACACAATAATTATTCTGTTGCTTTGAAACCCCTTTCACCTTCTGTCTAGGCATTGCACGATTGCCTGGCTGCTTGAAACTTCTTATTGTACCTTCCAACTTTACTCTCGATGTGTTTTATTTGTTCAACTCGAGAGGTACTCATATGCTCATTCATGGGTTAATCCCAAATTATTACCCTTATAGCATTCTGTCGTTACCGATCTGGCCCGTTACCTATTCGTAAATACGATGAAGATCCCGAAGAAAGGATGCCGACTTCACCATAATGACCTAAAGCAGAGAAATGAAGACATCAACGTAATGGATCGACCTCTTCGAGAAGAGAAACTAAGACCGAGAAGACTCGTTAGAATTTCGCAACCAAATCCCTTCCCCCTTACCTCCCCTCTTAAATCTCAGGACGAGATTTCTTGTAGTGGAGGAGAATTGTGACGCCCGGGTACTTAAGCTACAGCGAACCTCTACTAACGATGCCACGTCACCTCGATTACAGTGGCTAATCTCGCGTTAGTTTGAAACCATTCAAATTCAAATTAAAAATCAAGCAAACAATAAAAGTTTTCAAATATTAAAACTAAAATGTTCGGGTTGTGCCAATTAATGCCTAGGTATTTATGGTGAAGAAATCATGCTTTTTACAAAGTGTCTAAATACTTTAAAACGAATTAAAATAGTAAAGGAAAGTAATAAATAAAAACAAAACAAAACAAAGAAAATAGAAATAAAAGAAAAGGGAAAACACCCCTGGGCCACGGCCTAGCAGGCCACTAGGCCGCCCGGCCGGCCCAGCTGGCCCAACCTGGCCCAGCCGGCCTCTCCCACTGCCCCGCTTAACCCCCCCTCCCCTCTAACCGAACCCTAGTCCACTCCCCACTCGCTCCCACGTCTCTCTCTCGTTCCTCCCCCGTTTTGGATCTGGATCGGGAGCGCCCAGCGCTCGCCGCCCCGACCGAGGCGCCCCCGACGCCCACCTCGTCGGAGCCCCTCGCTACCTCGCCGACGTCGTCACCGAACGCCGCCGCCTCGACCTCTCCTCCTCGCCGGCGACGCGT
This sequence comes from Aegilops umbellulata, assembly GCA_032464435.1. Taxonomy (NCBI): domain Eukaryota; kingdom Viridiplantae; phylum Streptophyta; class Magnoliopsida; order Poales; family Poaceae; genus Aegilops; species Aegilops umbellulata. The sequence continues at coordinate 278,101,441 of CP136056.1, read as the reverse complement.
CCTCGTCCTCCTCCTCGACCCCCACTACCTAGACCCCACGACCGTCGGTGAGGCCCTGGCCTCTCCTCCTCTCCCTGCCACACCTGCTCCTCATGCCCACACGGCCACAAACACGCCCCCTCACCTGTCCCGCATCACCCCCCCCCCCCGCGGCACTTGCCGCTCCGGCCGCTCGTCCTACGCGCGCGCCCGCACCCCGCGCCTCCCTCTCTCCCCTATCCCCGCGCCTCGCCTGTGATCTGCCGTGCCGTTCCATTGCCGCGGCTCTGCTCCGCCAGCGCCGCCCTGCTGCAGCCGCGCCCGCGCGTCGCTCTGGTCGCGCGGTGCCTCCCGCTGCCGCTAGCTGCTTCTGCCACTGCTGACTGGTGTTGCCGTCCGGCCTCGCCCGCGCTTACACCGCTCGCCCGCAGACGCTCGCAGCTCATGGCGCCGTTGCTGCCACCCCGCCTCTGCTCCCTACGCCGCCGGCGGCCTCGCCGTGGCCGCGGCCGCCCCTACACCCGCGTCGTCGCCGCGCCGGCGCTGCCCTGACCTCTGGCCTCGCCCCGCCGCTCCCTGCGAGCGAGCGCTCGCAGAGGCGCCCGTAGCGCCCGCTAACCCGCAACGGCCCCCAGGGCCAATGACACATGGGGCCCAGCCCCAGAACGTTTAATAAAAAGGATTAAAAAACTAAATAAAGATAAAAATAAAAATATTAATTAATTAATTAATTAATTAACTTAATTAATTAACTTAATTAATCCTAATTATATTAGCCTAATTAACTAGTTCACCTAATTAACTGTGATTAATTAACTAACAGTGAATGACATGCGGGACCCACACGTTAGTTGACCCAGTCAACGCCTTGTTGACTGCTGGCGTCATGCTGATGTCATCATGACGTCAGCATGCACTATTCTGGATAATGTTGCTTTAAAATAATTAAATAAATTCTAAAAATAATTAAAACTTTAGAAAATTAATAGAAAATATACCGTAGCTCGGATGGAAAAACTTTGTACATGAAAGTTGCTCAGAACGACGAGACAAATCCGGATACGCAACCCGTTCATCCGCCACACAACCCTAACCTATCGAACTCGCAACTTTACTCCTCCGGCCCCTCTGCCCGAAAACGCGAAACACCGGGGATACTTTCCCGGATGTTTCCCCCCCTTCACCGGTATCACCTCATACCGCGTTAGGGCACCCCTAGCACCGTTACTTGTAATGTCATGCATTGCTATGCATATATTTGATTAAATATTTATTGTTTCTTCCCCCTGTTCTCTCGCTAGACACCGAGACCGACGCTGCTGCTACCCAGTAAGACTACGGAGTTGACGAACCCTCTCTCTTGCCAAAGCAACCAGGCAAGCCCCCCCCCCCCTTGATCACCACATATCGCCTATTCTTCTCTATACTGCTTGCATTAGAGTAGTGTAGCATGTTACTGCTTTCCGTTAATCCTATACTGCTGCATAGCCTGTCCTTTGCTACTACTGTTGTTACCTTTACCTGCTATCCTACTGCTTAGTATAGGATGCTAGTGTTCTAGCAGTGGCCCTACACTCTTGTCCGTCTGCCATGCTATACTACTGGGCCATGATCACTTCGGGAAGTGATCGCAGGCATATACTGTATACTTTACACTGTTACATTACCTGTGATACTGTTCGGAGTTGGGGGCTGAAGGGGCAGGTGGTTCCACCCAGGTAGTGGTGCGCCTGGGTTCCCGACGGCCCCTGACTGTTACTTTATGGCGGAGCGACAGGGCAGGTTTGAGACCACCTAGGTGAAGGAAATATGCCCTAGAGGCAATAATAAAGTTATTATTTATTTCCTTATATCATAAATGTTTATTATTCATGCTAGAATTGTATTAACTGGAAACATAATACATGTGTGAATACATAGACAAACAGAGTGTCACTAGTATGCCTCTACTTGACTAGCTCATTAATCAAAGATGGTTATGTTTCCTAACCATGAACAAAGAGTTGTTATTTGATTAACGAGATCACATCATTAGTTGAATGATCTGATTGACATGACCCATTCCATTAGCATAGCACCCGATCGTTTAGTATGTTGCTATTGCTTTTATCCATGACTTATACATGTTCCTTTAACTATGAGATTATGCAACTCCCGTTTACCATAGGAACACTTTGTGTGCTACCAAACGTCACAACGTAACTGGGTGATTATAAAGGTGCTCTACAGGTGTCTCCGAAGGTACATATTGGGTTGGCGTATTTCGAGATTAGGATTTGTCACTCCGATTGTCGGAGAGGTATCTCAGGGCCTTCTCGGTAATGCACATCACATAAAGCCTTGCAAGCATTGCAACCAATGAGTTAGTTGCGAGATGATGTATTACGGAACGAGTAAAGAGACTTGCCAGTAACGAGATTGAACTAGGTATTGGATACCGACGATCAAATCTCGGGCAAGTAACATACCGATGACAAAGGGAACAACGTATGTTGTTATGCGGTCTGACCGATAAAGATCTTCGTAGAATATGTAGGAGCCAATATGGGCATCCAGGTCCCGCTATTGGTTATTGACCGGAGACGTGTCTCGGTCATGTCTACATTGTTCTTGAACCGTAGGGTCCGCACGCTTAACGTTACGATGACAGTTATTATGAGTTTATGCATTTTGATGTACCGAAGGAGTTCGGAGTCCCGGATGTGATCACGGACATGACGAGGAGTCTCGAAATGGTCGAGACGTAAAGAATGATATATTGGAAGCCTATGTTTGGACATCGGATGCATTCCAGGTGAAATCAGGATTTTACCAGAATACCGGGAGGGTTACCGGAACCCCCCGGGAGCATAATGGGCCAACATGGGCCTTGGAGGAGAGGTGAGAGGGCTGCCCTCATGGGCTGTGCGCCTCCCCCCTTCCCCTAGTCCTATTAGGACTAGGAGAGGTGGGCTCCCCCTCTCTCTCTCTCTCCCCCTTGGAGAATCCTAGTCCAACTAGGATTGGGGGGGGGGGAATCCTACTCCCAGAGGGAGTAGGACTCTCCTGGCGCGCCAGGCTTGGCCGGCCAGCCCCTCCCCCTTGGCTCCTTTATATACGGGGGCAGGGGGCACCCCAAAGACATAAGTTGATCTACGGATCGTTCCTTAGCCGTGTGCGGTGCCCCCTTCCACCAAATTCCACTTTGGTAATATCGTTGCAGTGCTTAGGCGAAGCCCTGCGCCGGTAACACATCAAGATCGTCACCACGCCGTCGTGCTGACGGAACTCTTCCCCGACGCTTTGCTGGATCGGAGCCCGGGGATCGTCATCGAGCTGAACGTGTGCCAAGAACTCGGAGGTGCCGGAGTAACGGTGCTGTGATCGGTTGGATCGCGAGGAGAACGTACGACTACTTCCCCTACGTTGCGTCAACGCTTCCGCTTCGGTCTACGAGGGTACGTAGACAACACTCTCCCCTCTCATTGCTATGCATCACCATGATCTTGCGTGTGCGTAGGAAATTTTTTGAAATTACTACATTCCCCAACACTAGGAGAGAGGTGGGCCTAGCCCTGGTCGGCGTTCGCGGATACTTAACACGCTTAACGATATCTGGGTATTTGATCTGAGTCTGGCCATTTGGTCTATACGCACTAAACATCTACGCGGGAGTAGTTATGGGTATCCCGGCGTCGTGGTATCAGCCGAAGCCTTCGTGATGTCAGCGACTGAGGGGCGCGCGCCGGATTGGACTGGAACGCCACTAGGCTAGGTCTGCTTCCAGCCGCGTTCGCAACGTGCAGGTGTGCTCAGGGCGATGGGCCCAGACCCCTGAGCGCTTAGGTTTAGACCGGCGTGCTGACCGCTCTGTTGTGCCTAGGTGGGGCTGCGACGTGTTGATCTTCCGAGGCCGGGCATGACCCAGGAAAGTGTGTCTGGCCAAATGGGATCAAGCGTGTTGGGCTATGTGGTGCACCCCTGCAGGGAAGTTAATCTATTCGAATAGCCGTGTCCCTCGGTAAAAGGACGACCCGGAGTTGTACCTTGACCTTATGACAACTAAAACCGGATACTTAATAAAACACGCCCTTCCAAGTGCCAGATACAACCCGGTGATCGCTCTCTAACAGGGCATCGAGGAGGGGATCGCCGGATAGGATTATGCTATACGATACTACTTGGAGAACTTCAGTCTACTCTCTTCTATATGTTGCAAGACGGAGGCTGCCAGAAGCGTAGTCTTCGACAGGATTAGATATCCCCCTCTTATTCTAGCATTCTGCAGTTCAGTCCACTGATATGGCCCTTACACATATATCCATGCATATGTAGTGTAGCTCCTTGCTTGCGAGTACTTTGGATGAGTACTCATGGTTGCCTTGTTTCCCCTTTTCCCCATCTCTCTATCCGATTGCTGCAACCAGGCAATGGAGCCCAGGATCCAGACGCCACCGTCGACGACGACTCCTACTACACTGGAGGTGCCTACTACTACGTGCAGCCCGCTGACGACGACTAGGGGTAGTTAGGAGGATCCCAGGCAGGAAGCCTGCGCCTCGTTCAATCTATATCCCAGTTTGTGCTAGCCTTCTTAAGGCATACTTGTTTAACTTATGTTTGTACTCAGATATTGTTGCTTCCGCTAACTCGTCTATGATCGAGCACTTGTAATCGAGCCCTCGAGGCCCCTGGCTTGTATTATGATGCTTGTATGACTTATTTTATTTGTAGAGTTGTGTTGTGATATCTTCCCATGAGTCCCTGATCTTGATCGTACACATTTGCGTGCATGATTACTATACGATTGAATTGGGGGCGTCACACAGCTGCCCGCATTCATGGCGTCCATCTGTATGCCGTCGTTAAGAGGCTCGGCGCCCGAGGAACCAACTCCGGCGACTTAATGACGCACCCGGACGCTTGGCCTCACCGGAATGCGCTACTTAAAGCGGCAACGCCCAGCTAACCTCCACACCATAGCGCATCGTCCTCCTACCTAGCACCACATCCGCCATGACCGCAAGCGCAAACACTCTGTGGGAGAGCTTGTCTTCGGGGATCAAGCTCGAGGTCGCCGCCCTCGCTCAATTCGCCTCTCGCGACGCAATAGCAGCGTAGCCGGACGCGGACACGATCGCACAAGCGGTGGCCTCGCTGGCGGCGAACGACGGGAGCACCTTCAACCACGCGTCCTACTTATCGCCGTCCAACGTCCGGCACCGCCGAGGTCGGGGACTCCTCCGAGGATGAGAAGGGCATGGGAGGCGGTAGGGCATGGTGTGCCAACTAGCCGGTCTGTATCATGTGTTCTACTCTTCCTCGCCGGAGACCGCACCTTCACTTCACGGGTCTTGAACCCCGCCCCCATACATAGAGATCGCATATGGAGGATGTCGGTCGCCGCCTAGAATAGGTTTAGGGTCGGGTTTCTTTTATTTTTCTGTCCTATAAAAGTTCGAAATGTAATGAAAATCTGCTGTGTTTGCATTAATCTCGGCCGGTGTATATGAACTTTCACAATAATATAGTATATTGTAGGAGTACTAGCAAGATGCCCGTGCGTTGCACGGAAGATCAAGATCTTGTGGGAGAATCGATGAACGAGGGAAGGCCTTATCTACAAATGTGGAGAGGAGTGCGGGTAAATTGTCATAGTTTCCTTCCTATCCATTAGATATAGATCGGACGGCCTATATTGCAGGATGACAGGCACACCATCATCACCAACTCTGCTTTTTGTTGAACCGAGAAAAAGCTAACATGCAAAGTAAAATAAACACATAGGGTCTATACATACACGATTTATCTTAGGCACTCCAATAGTATGTCCACTACACATTCACGCATTTCACATCTTTCTAATCTACGGGAACCTACGAAAGGGTTAATGTAAATTGCCTCTCTCTCTCCTCCCCTGATTTTCATGGTGGTGGGCCCCTCCCTCCCCCTAATCTACAATCAACAACTCACACGTTTCACATTACGTTAATTATGTAACTGGGATTACGTAGGTGTAGCATTACTCGTCCTAAAAAACCCAACTAAGCCAACCTCCCAGCATATCGCGCGGGAAAAGACCCAGCCGCGCCGTTTTAGTCGGGATTACCGGATTACTAGTAGTAGTATCGATGGATCGCGTGAAGCAACAAGTTTTTTTTGAGGGGGCGAAGCACCTAGTTTAAAAGGAAAAAGGCGGTACACTCACAGCACCCCTGTCGCGGTCGCATTGCACCCCACACACGTTCGGTCCTGCACACGGCTCACGCAGATGGAAAACGCTTCGGCTTGCCTCTTCACTGGCATGTGGGACTGCACTTGGAGAAACCGACCATGCGCCAAACTCCCCCTGCCCACCGCGCGAAAATCCTCCCCCCCCCCACCCACCCAAAAATTCCCCCCAAATCCTAGATTCAACCGCCCTTCGGCCAACTAGCCAATAATATTCCCCAAATCCCCCTCCGCCCCATCCCCCTCCACTCCATTCGCTCCGCCAAAGCTGCCCTCCCCGCCGTGCCGATACGTCGGCACTGCGGTTCATCGAGGGGGACACACGGTGATCCTCTCGCTCCCACAGTACGCTCTCATAGACTATCGTCCTCTAGCCGCGCCGCCACCGCTGGCAACGTTCTTGTGGAGGCGCACGACGGTCAGCGCCGCCATCGCTGGCGACGTTCGTGTGGATACGCACGACGGTACACGCATTCTAGACTGAGGCCCCGTGCATGTCGGTGTAGTGCTGAATATTAGCTGATAAACGTTGTTAATCTCACTGTTTGCCGAAGTAGTTTACAGTCAATATGCTCTGCTTAAGAAGCTTCCTTGCCCTTTTCTGCACTCAATCTGCTTAGCTAAGATGGCATGCCAAGGCCGATTAGTTGCTAAAATATCCTGCCATATATTTATTGTGACGTAGATTGTCATGGTCTAGTAGCCAACCTGTTAGGTGAAATAGCTCTACACCGTTTTATACTCGAACTTTGTTGCTGTGATGGCCTTCGATGGTTTGATGGTTGTGTGCTCGGTCTCATTGACTGCTGAAACAGCCTGCCATAATTTAGCACTCAAATATGTTTGCTGAATTAGCTTTACATATTTTCGTTACTTAGATCTGCTCGTCCAAATATCTTGCCATAGCTTTAGACATCGACCTAGGTATTTTTTTCTGGGCTTCATAAGAAAGCATATATATGTTTTTCCTATAATATCTACTAGAAGAACTAATTTGTATGTCCAACAGATGGACAGGACTTGGATAACTTCTGCTTGAAGATTCTCCGTTGCATATGTCGAGGGGGTTGAAAACTTCATGAACTTTATCAGAGCTGAGTACGGTGGTCCAAAATCAGATGTGCTCTGCCCGTGTAGCAGTTGTATGAATTCAGTTACAAGACCCCAGTCAACTGTGCAAAATCATCTACACTTGTATGGAATGTCAGTCACATATACTAGCTGGGTTCATCATGGTGAAGCTGTGAACGTCAATGTTATTGACTACGTGGAAGCAGCAGATCACCATCTTGATCTGCCTGATGCTCAGGTGGAAGAGGAGGAGGAGGAGGAGGTGGTGGCGGAGCCAGTGAGTTTGACCAACATTGAAACAATGCTATGAAATGCTCGTGCATTCTGTAAACTTTCACCTGCAGAAGAAAAATGGTGGGACCACATGTTGGAATAATGCAACGTGGTTGTCACCCCAGGAAATAAGCTGTCGGTATTCTCAGCTATGGTCACCTTTCTTCAGGTGAAGACATCTGAGCAGATGACCAAGAAATTATTCGATGTGATGTTGGCTGCTTTCCGCAAAGCTTTCCCAGATGCGTCTGAGCTGCCACACACCTAGAGTAAAATGAAGAATTTCCTTCGTGCAGTTGGAATTGGATATGATATGATCCATGTTTGTAAGAATAATTGTGTTCTGTTCCCGAAGGATTATGCCAACTTAAGTGAATGCCCGAAATGCAAATCATCAAGATGGAAAGATGGCGATGTTGTGTAGAGGATTCCTCATAATGTTCTAAGACATTGTCCAATTACACCAAGATTGTAGAGGTTGTTTCATGATGCTGAAACAAGAGAGTATGTACTGTGGCATTCTAGGAACCAGGAGTACAGAGATCAGAATGTAATGAGCCATCCATCACATGGTAGTGAGAGGAAAAGCTTCAATCAGAAACACGAAAACTTTGTTGCTGACCCGAGAAACATTAGACTTGGCTTAGCTTCAGATGGATTTAACCCATTTGGCCACCAGAGCACCACATATAGCATGTGGCTAGTGCTTGTTATCCCTTACAACATGCCTCCAAATGTCTGCACCAAAGAATCAAACTACATGATGGCCTTGCTCATCCCAGGTCCAAAAAGTCCTGGAAAGGATTTTGATTTGTTCATGGAGCCTCTTGTGGAGGAACTTCAACAGCTATGGAGGGGTGTTCTCACTCGAGACCTATATAGCAGCCCACCAGCTGATTTCTTTCTACGTGTTGTTATAATTTGGTGCATCCATGATTATCCGGCTTTGGGCACTATGTCAAGGCGAACGACACATGGTTACAATGCATGTGTTCGCTGTGACAGGAATCAGCGGTCATACGCAATACTTAGCAAGATCTGTTACATTGGACACCGTCGTTTCCTTGCCAAGGACAAGCCGCATCCTAGAAAATACCGAAGACGTGTGTTCAATGCAAAGCATGAAAACCGTGATGCGCCAAAGAGGCTCACCGCCGATGAGTTGCAATTGAAATTAGAGAAGGTCAGGCAACCAGGAAACCATCCTGGTAATGGTAGCGGGAAAAGGAAGCGTGGCAGGGCAGAAGAGAGATTATTGTTTACCCGCAGGTACACTTTGTGGGACTTGGAGTATTGGAAAGATTTGGATCTGCGGCATAATCTTGATGTGATGCACACCGAGAAAAATATATGTGACAGCATTATCGGCACACTTCTTAATATTGAAGGCAAGACGAAAGATACCTTAAAAACTAGGATTGATTTGACACACCTGGGTATCAGACAGGATTTGCAGGTGCAAGATGAAGGTAAACCACGGGATATGGCACCAGCTGTGTACATCTTGGACAAGGTAAAAAGAAAAGAATTCTGCGAGGTCCTGTCACGTGTGAGATTCCCACATGGATTTGCTTCCAACCCTGAAAGGAGAGTCAATGCAGATGGAAACTAGGTACAAGGGTTGAAAACTCATGACTACCACGTCCTACTTCAAAGGGTTTTACCTGTTATCCTTAGAGGATTGGGACGCCCTGACTTATACAGAGCAGTTGCAGAGTTGGGACAATTCTTCAGGGAACTCTGTAGTAGAAATATCAGTATAGATGCTTTGGAGCGTCTTAGAAACCAGATACCAACTATCCTATGCGACCTTGAGAAGATATATCCTCCAGCCTTCTTTGATGTGATGGTGCATTTGGCTGTTCATCTACCTGATGAGGCACTACTTAGAGGTACAATACAGTATGGCTGGATGTACCCTATTGAAAGGCGGCTAGGCACTTTCAAGGGCTATGTTAGGAACAGAGCTAGACTCGAGGGTTCCATTGCAGAGGCCTACATTGCTACAGAAGCGTTGACATTCTGCTCAAAATACATTGAAACAGTTGATCAGCTTAGCAAAGAGGTGGATGAAGACAATCTCGGGCTCAATGTTTTCGACTATTCTGTTCGAGTTACAGGGAAGAGTCGACAAGAGGGCAAACCTAAAGATTTGGACAAAATGGTTTGGTATGTGTTGAATAACTGTCTTGAGATACTACCTTATATCAAGTAAGTGCTAAGTACTGCAGCTTATACATCGTAATCTACTAAACTTGCAGCACATTCTTATATATTTAGATGTTTGACGCGATCACTATGTTGTGCAGCATCTACAAAAAGGAGTTACTGCTGCAAAATCCAAGAAACATTGACAAACTGGTTATGGCAGGATTTGCGAAATGGTTCAAGAGCCATGTAAGCTTTTGAATTGCATTGTCAGTTTTTTTAGTATATGGAGTACATAAGATGGTCAGCTTGTCTATTTTCTAACCATAGGTTAAGAAGGTGCGGGAGGATGGGCAGGCAGTTGATGATGCCCTTTACTCACTAGCAATGGGTCCTGATACTAGGGTAAGACATTATGAATCTTGCGTTGTTGGAGATGTGCGCTACAAAACCCTTGCATGAGACGAAGGCAGAAAGACACAAAAGAGTGCCATCATGAGCACGGATACATATGACAACGAGACAACTGAAATGTATGCTAACATAACAGACATTGTTCAGTTGCAGTATATCTCCAGTTTCGAGGATCATCGGTGTGTGGTTCTGTTGTGCTGTCGTTGGTATAACATGTTTTCCAGGATCGCAAAACCCAGAGTTGATGATTATTTCAAATCCATCAATATCTAGGCGGCGTACCAGACCAACAAGCCTTTTATTTTGGCAAATCAAGCAACATAGATATTTTTCATGGAAGACACATTTGCACGTAGCGATGAGTGGAGAGTATTGCAAAGGTTTGAGCAGAGGATTCGTTTAATGAAGTTGCACAACAAGATGATGCTTACACTGCTCCTGATGTACAAGATAGCAGATGTTCCTAATATCTTTGAGAACCATCATGTCAATGACTGTTGGATGTCCATCCAATGACTGTCGTGCTTCTTCAATCTCTGCTCTTCCTACTCCAGCCGCTCAAACAAGCGCCGGCGGGACTGCTTGCTCCCTCCTCCCCGCGGTCGGCTGTGTTGCCGCGTAGGCCTCACCGCCCCATCGTACTCCCATCGCTGGCCTAGCCATCCCTCTACTCACCTACACCTATTGTTATTCTCCGGCGACGGCACACGAACCAGTAAACCCTCGTACAGTCGTACTCCCCTCCGCATGGGAAACAACTGCCGAGTCTTCCCTGCCTCCGTGTCGTTCCCTTCCTAGGCCTCGCCGTCGTCCACCGCCCTGGTGCTCTCGGCGCGGCCTGGTCAACGTGGTCAATGACCGACATGCAACTGAAGTGGACTGTACGTGGAGAGGCTGGCAGCTGGGTCCACGGCCGCACACAAGGAAATGCCTCCTTATTACGTGAAAAATAATGATTCCTCCACCTGACATCTGGGACCCACCGAAAGGGCCTCTGTATTTCGCGAAAAAAACGTTACCGCCGCTGACAGCTCGGACCCACCAGCTATATCTTCGCACGCAAGGAAGTGCCTCCTTATTACACATAAAAAAATGAATACTCCCCCGTTAGCTAGGACCCAGTATAGTGGCAGGCTGACTTGTGGGCCTACTAAGTTGATGGGGACGGAGGGCTTTGTCAACTTAGTCAATATGAACGATTCTAGCTCCACTGACTGTACGACGTCCATCCAACGATCGTAGTGCTTCTTCAACCTCTGGTCTTCTTGCTCCAGCCGCCCAAACCAGCATTGGTCGTGCCTCGTACTCCTACCTCCCGTGGCCGGCTACGATGCCGCGGAGGCCTCACCGCCCCCTACTACTCCCACTACTGGCCAGGCCATCCCTCTACTCACCCACACCCCCTGTTATTCTGCGGCGACGACAACCTCACACCGCAGCGAACCGGTGAACCCTCATACTCCTCTACGCGTGGGCATCCACTGCCGCATGTTCCCCGGCTCCGCGTCGTCCCCTTCCTAGGACTCGTCATCGTCCACCGCCCTGGTGCTCTCGGCGCGGCGTGGTCAACATGGTCAAGGAACGGCTTCCATTGGACGTGGACTGTACGTGGAGAGGCTGACAGCTGGGTCCACGGCCGCAGCAAGGAGGTGCCTCCTTATTACGCGGAAAATAATGATTCCTCCACCTGACATCAGGGACCCACCGGACGGGCAACCATATTTTGCGAAAAAAACGTTTCCCCCTGACTGCTGGGACCTACCAGCTACATCTTCGCACATAAGGAAGTGCGTCCGGACAAAAAAAACGATTCTCCCCCCTGACTGTTGGGACCCACCTGTTACATCTTCGCATGCAAGGAAATGCCTGACAGTCGGGACCCACCTGGTCGAAGCGTACATAGTGTTGTCATTCTGGTCGTGAACGTGTACGTACATACTGGTCGATGTAGAGGCGCGCACGTGCCATAGTAGAGGCGCGCACGTAGCATGTACACGTATGTATAGTGGTCAGGGTGCAAGAAAGTAAATACAGCCACGTACGTACATACGGGCAGGGTCTCGAACGCCTACTCGCGCGTACGTACGGCCAGGGCTCGTGTACATGGCTGGGTAGGAATGGAGAAACTGTGTCGTCGTCGTGTTCATGGGGAGGCAATAGAATGCGTCGTGTTCATCAGGAGGCAACGGAACGCGTGGGAGCCAACCGGCTTGGACGGAACAACCGATGGAAACGAGGCCTGGCATACCGCAGAACGGAGGAAACGGCCTTGTGTTCGACTAGCCACGTTCGAAACGGGATCATGTTCATCGGGAGGGGTCTGGTGTACCGCAAAATGGAGGAAACGGACCTCCTACGGTCGAAACAGGTTCCTGTTGATCGGGAGGGGTGTGGCGTACCGTAAAACGGAGGAAACGGACTTGTGTTGGAGCGCTACGGTCGAAACAGGGGTCCTATTCATCGGGAGGGGTGTGGCGTACCGCCAAACGGGACACCACGGGATACTGTTCATCTCCACCATCGACCCCCTATAGCCTCCATGGGCTACTGTTCATCCACCGTCGACCTCCTCCAGCCTCCACCTCCAACTGTTCATCCACGGGCTCATGTTCATCCAGCCTCCACCGCGCGCTACTCCACCGGCAACTGTTCAACCAGCCCTCTCCACGGGCTCCTGTTCAACCACCCCTCCATGGGCTATTGTTCATCCAGCCCTCCACACAGGGTGGTCCTGTTCATCCAGCCCTCCACAAGGTCCTGTTCATCCAGCCCCAACCGGCTCGATCGATCGGGGTCCTATTCATCCAAAGGCAACACCACGGGGTCCTGTTCATCCACCCCCACCGGGAACTGTTCATCCAAACCCCCCTAGCAACCCTCACTATTCATCCAGAGGTAGCATCGATCGGCTTCAGTTAGCAGCAAGCGAAGCAATCGCTCGATCGGGTTCAATTAACAGCCATCGATCAATCGCTCGGGTTCAGTAACGCGTAGCCTGCAGTGCAATCACTTGGGTTCAGTAGGCGAACGCCTCGCTAGGGTTCAGTTAGAGCCCAACGCCTCGCGCACACACGCGCGCGTGCGTGTACAAGAGAAACGTGCATCGCTCGGCCCCGGCCACCCACCGTAACCGGAACGCACTGATATTTTCCTAGCCCTCGCTTCTACCATGGTTTTTTCCATCATGGACGGCCCAAAGAATGTCATGCAGCTGCGTCTCCGGCCCGCCCAGGACGAAAAGCCCATTTTTTGTCATGATTTTTTCTCATAGAAGTAGGAGCCCACCACATCTGTGATGATACCGGGTTTTGTCACAATTATCGCCATAGAAGTGTCATAAGTATGACAGGGGAAAAATTCGTTCGGCCCAAAATGTCACGGATGTGTCTTTTTTTTGTAGTGCCTCAAGTCCGTATTTTATTTTATCGACACCTCTATCTCTGAACATGTGGATATATTTTTCGATATCGGCTTCCGCTTGAGGACAAGCGAGGTCTAAGCTTGGGGGAGTTGATACGTCCATTTTGCATCATGCTTTTATATCGATATTTATTGCATTATTGGTTGTTATTACACATTATGTCACAATACTTATGCCTTTTCTCTCTTATTTAACAAGGTTTACATGAAGAGGGAGAATGCCGACAGCTGGAATTTTGGGCTGGAAAAGGAGCAAATATTAGAGACCTATTCTGCACAACTCCAAAAGTCGTGAAAATCCACGAAAGTCAGTTTTGGAATATATTAAAAATATTGGGCGACAAAAGCACTAGAGGGAGGCCATCCGCTGTCCACGAGGGTGGAGGGCGCGCCCCCTGCCTCGTGGGCCACCTGGAAGCCCCCCGATGCCCATCTTCTGGTGTAAGGTGTCTTTTGCCCTGGAAAAAATTATAAGGAAGCTTTTGGGATGAAGCGCCGCCGTCTCGAGGCGGAATCTTGGCAGATCCAATCTAGGGCTCCGGCAGAGCTGTTCTGCCGGGGAAACATCCCTCCGGGAGGGGCAAATCGTCACCATCGTCATCACCATCGATCCTCTCATCGGGAGGGGGTCAATCTCCATCAACATCTTCACCAGCACCATCTCCTCTCAAACCCTAGTTCATCTCTTGTATCCGATCTTTGTCTCAAAACCTCAGATTGGTACCTGTGGGTTGCTAGTAGTGTCGATTACTCCTTGTAGTTGATGCTAGTTTGTTTATTCGGTGGAAGATTATATGTTCAGATCCTTTATGCACATTAATATCCCTCTAATTATGAACATGAATATGATTTGTGAGTAGTTATGTTTGTTCCTGAGGACATGGGAGAAGTCTTGTTATAAGTAGTCATGTGAATTTGGTATCCGTTCAATATTTTGATGAGATGTATGTTGTCTTTCCTCTAGTGGTGTTATGTGAACATCGACTACATGGCACTTCACCATTGTTTGGGCCTAGGGGAAGGCATTGGGAAGTAATAACTATATGATGGGTTGCTAGAGTGACAGAATCTTAAACCCTAGTTTATGCGTTGCTTCGTAAGGGGCTGATTTGGATCCATATGTTTCATTCTATGGTTAGGTTTACCTTAATTCTTCTTTCGTAGTTGTGGATGCTTGCGAGGGGGGTTAATCATGAGTGGGATGCTAGTCCAAGGAAGGGCAGTACCCAAGCACCGGTCCACCCACATATCAAATTATCAAAGTAATGAACGCGAATCATGTGAGCATGATGAAAACTAGCTTGACGATAATTCCAATGTGTCCTCGGGAGCGCTTTCCTTTATATAAGAGTTTGTCCAGGCTTGTCCTTTGATACAAAAAGGATTGTACCACCTTGCTGCACCTTGTTTACTTTTGTTACTTGTTACCCGTTACGAATTACCTTATCACAAAACTATCTGTTACCGATAATTTCAGTGCTTGCAGAGAATACCTTACTGAAAACTGCTTGTCATTTCCTTCTACTCCTCGTTGGGTTCGACACTCTTACTTATCGAAAGCACTACAATAGATCCTCTATACTTGTGGGTCATCAGCCAACTAGATTGGTTTTTCTTACAATGGGAGAGGTGCTTAGTTTTGGATTCAATCTTGCGGTGTCCTCACACACGAACATAGTAGGGGTAGCGAGGCACATATTGTATTGTTGCCGTCAATGGTAAAAATATGGGGTCTCCATCATATTGGTTGAGTTTATCCCTCTACATCATGTCATCTTACTTAAGGCGTTACTCCGTTCTTATGAACTAAATAATCTAGATGCATGCTGGATAGCGTTCGATGTGTGGAGTAATAGTAGTTGATGCAGGTAGGAGTCGGTCTACTTGACACGGATGTGATGCCTATATTCAGAATCATTGCATTGGATATTGTCATAACTTTGTGCTTCTCTATCAATTGCTCAACAGTAATTTGTTTACCCACCATATGTTTTATTTCAAGAGAGAAGCCTCTAGTGAAACCTATGGCCCCCGGGTCTATTTTCCATCATATATTTTCTGATCTATAAATCAAAAAACCCCAAAAAAGACTTTGCTGCAATTTATTTAGATTTATTTCAGTTTGCCTTTTTATTTATATTTTATGCCTATCTCTATTAGATCTCGCTCTTGTTCGAGACCGTGAAGGGATTGACAACCCCTTTTTCGCGTTGAGTGCAAGTGTTTGTTAGTTTGTGCAGATGCGTAGATTGGAGAGTTGCTTGTGCCTCCTATTGGATTGGTACCTTGGTTCTTAATTGAGGGAAATACTTATCTCTACTTTGCTGCATCACGCTTTCCTCTTCAAGGGAAAAATCAACGCAAGCTCAAGAAGTAGCAGGAAGAATTTCTGGCGCCGTTGCCGAGGAGGTTCTACATCAAGCCTACCAAGTACCCATCATAAACTCTCATCTCTTGCATTACATTATTTGCCATTTGCCTCTCATTTTCCTCTCCACCATTTCTAAAATGTTTTCAAAATAATACAAAAATAGTTGCCTTTTTATTCACACTTCTTTCGTTTGCCTTTTGTTTGCTTGTGTGCAAGATTGCTTGCTTTGTCACGATGTCTACAGAAAATACCAAGTTGTGTGACTTTTCCAACACTAATAATAATGATTTTATTAGTACTCCGATTTCTCCGCAACTAGTGCGGTATCTTATGAAATTAATGCTGCTTCGTTGAATCTTGTTATGAAAGAGAAATTTTCCGGCCTTCCTAGTGAAGATGTCGCATCCCATCTAAATACTTTCGTTGAGTTGGGTGATATGCAAAAGAATAAAGATGTGGATAATGATATTGTTAAATTGAAGCTATTTCCATTCTCACTACGAAATTGTGCTAAAATTTGGTTTTCACCTTTGCCTAAAAAAAGTATTGATTCATGGAACAAGTGTAAAGATGTTTTTATTTCCAAGTAATTTTCTCTAGCTAAGATCATCTCTGTTAGGAACGATATAGTGAATTTTAAGCAACTTGATCAAGAACATGTTGCACAATCTTGGGAGAGGATGAAATTGATGATAAGAAATTGCCCTACTCATGGTTTAAGTTTATGGATGATCATACAAAAAAATTATGTCGAATTGAATTTTGCATCTGAAAATCTTTTAGAATCTGCCGCGGGAGGTACTTTTATGAAAATCACATTAGGGGAAGCTACTAAACTCCTAGATAATATTATGGCTAATTACTCTCAATGGCATAACGAAAGATCTTCTACTAGTAAAAAAGTGCATGCGATTGAAGAAATTAATACTTTGAGTGGAAAGATGGATGAACTTATGAAATTGATTGCTAGTAAGAGTGCTCATTTTGATCCTAATGATATGCCTTTTTCCACTTTGATTGATAATAATAATGAATCTATGGATGTGAATTTTTTTGGTAGGAACAATTTTGGTAATAACACATATAGAGGAAATTTCAACCCTAGGTCGTTTCCTAGTAATTCCTCCAATAATTATGGTAATTCATACAACAATGCTTATGGAAATTATAATATTGTCTGATCTTGAGATCAATATTAAAGATTTAATTAGTTCTCAAAAGAATTTCAATGCTATGGTTGAAGAAAAATTGCTTAAGATTGATGATTTGGCTAGGAACGTTGACAAAATTTCTCTTGAGACTGACTCTTTAAAGATTAGATCTATTCCACCCAAGCATGATATTAATGAATCTCTAAAGGCTAAAAAAATTCTATTGATTAATGCAAATAAAGTACCGCTAGGATGCTTGCTAAGCGAGATTGGTTTCTGAAAGCGTGTTCTTCTATTTCTTGTGAAAATAACGATGAAGATCTTAAAGTGATTGATGTGACTCCTATTGAATCTTTGTTTTCTAATATAAATCTTGATAAATATGGGACTGGAGATGAGTCAACTTTAGCAAGAAGGCGTCCCAATAATTTGGAGTTTAAAGATCTTGATGGAAAAATTGATAAAAGTGGGATTGGAGAGGTCAAAACTTTAAGTAGCGATGAACCCACTCTTTTGGATTTCAAGGACTTTAATTATGATAATTGTTCTTTGATAGGTTGTATTTCCTTGTTACAATCCATGTTGAATTCACTACATGCTTATAATCAAAATAAAGCTTTTACTAGACATATCATTGATGCTATGATGAAATCTTTTGAAGAAAAACTTGAGTTAGAAGTTTCTATCCCTAGAAAGCTTTATGATGAGTGGGAACCTACAATTAAGATTAAAATTAAAGATTATGAGTTCAATGCTTTCTGTGATTTGGGTGCTAGTGTTTCCACAATTCTGAAAACTTTATGTGATGTGCTAGGTTTCCACAAACTTGATGATTGATCTTTGAATTTGCATCTAGCGGATTATAGTATTAAGAAAGATATGGGAAGGATTAATGATGTTATTATTGTTGCAAATAGGAATGATGTGCTCGTAGATTTTATTGTGCTTGATATAGATTGCAATCCTACATGTCCTATCATTCTTGGTAGACTTTCCTTAGAACGATTGGTGCAATTATTGATATGAAAGAAGGAAACATTGGATTTCAATTTCTGTTAAGGAAGGGCATGGAACACTTTCCAAGAAAGAAAATTAAGTTGCGATATGAATCTATTATGAGGGCTACTTATGGATTTAATACCAAAGATGACTATAGCTAGATCTATGTTTTATGCCTAGCTAGGGGCATTAAACAATGGGGCTTGTTGGGAGGCAACCCAATTTTATTTTTTGTTTTTTTGTTTTTGGTTCTGTTTTTCAATAAATAAACATTATTACTTCTATCGTAATTGTGTTTTGGTGTTTTAGTTAGTGTTTGAGACAAGTAAGACTTTTGGGATTGTCTATGGTGATAGTTGATTTGATCTTGCTGAAAAACAGAAATTTTTACGCTCCTTGCCAGAATTTTAGAAAATTACAGAAACGTGCTTTTGATCTGAATTTTTTACACAAGATTGATATACAAATTTCCTAGATTGTCCTAAGTTTTCAGAATTTTTGGAGTTACAGAAGTATACAAAGTTTTCACATTTCTACATATTGTTCTCTTTTTGACATATTCTGTTTTCGATGTGTTGTTTGCTTATTTTGATGAATCTATGAATAGTATCGGGGGGTATGAACCATGGAGAATTTGGAATGTAGAACATATAACACAAATATCAATTTATAATGAGTTCACAACAGTACCTAAAGTGGTGATTTATTTTATTATACTAACTGATCGCATGAGTTTTCTGTTGAGTTTTCTGTTGTGAAGTTTTCAAGTTTTGTGTAAAGATTTGATGGACTGCGGAATAAGGAGTGGCAAGAGCCTAAGCTTGCGGATGCCCAAGGCACCCAAGGTAATATTCAAGGACAACCAAGCATCTAAGTTGGGGATGCCTCGGATGGCATCCCCTGTTTCATCTTCGTTCCATCGGTAAATTTACTTGAGGCTGTATTTTTATTCACCACATGATATGTGTTTTGTTTGGAGCATCTTGTATGATATGATTCTTTGATTTTTAGTTTGCCACAATCATCCTTGATGTACACACCTTTTGATAGGGACACACATTAATCATGAATTTATTATAATACTCTATGTGCTTCACTTATATCTTTTGAGCTAGGCAATTTGCTCTAGTGCTTCACTTATATCTTTTTAGAGCACGGTGGTGGTTTTATTTTATAGAAATTGTGGAACTCTCATGTTTCACTTATATTATTTTGAGAGTGTTTAAACAGCATGGTAATTTGCTTAGGTATGGATTTAGTCCTAATATGATGGGCATCCAAGAGGGATATAATAAAAACTTTCATATAAAGAGCATTGAATACTATGAGAAGTTTGATTCCTTATGATTGTTTTGAGATATAAAGATGGTGATATTAGAGTCATGATAGTGAGTAATTGTGGATTGGTAGAAATACTTGTGTTAAAGTTTGTGATTCCCATAGCATGCACGTATGGTGAACCGTTATGTGATGAAGTCAGAGCATGATTTATTTTTTGATTGTCTTCCTTATGAGTGATGGTCGGGGACGAGCGTTGGTCTTTTCCTACCAATTTGTCCCCCTAGGAGCATGTGTGTAGTACTTTGTTTCAATGACTAATAATTTTTTGCAATAAGTATGTGAGTTCTTCATGACTAATGTTGAGTCCATGGATTATACGCACTCTCACACCTCCACCATTGCTAGCCTCTCTAGTACCGCGCAACTTTCGCCGGTGCACACAGTCAAAAAAAACTTTCACCGGTGCATTAAACCCACCATATACCCTTCCTCAAAACAGCCACCATACCTACCTATTATGGCATTTCCATGGCCATTTTGAGATATATTGCCATGCAACTTCTACCGTTCCATTTATTATGACACGCACCATCATTGTCATATTGCTTTGCATGATCGTAAGATGGCTAGCATGATGTTTTCATGGCTTGTCCTTTTTTATGTCATTTGCTACGCTAGATCATTGCACATCCCGGTACACCGTCGGAGGCATTCATAAAGAGTAACATTTTGTTCTAGTATCGAGTTGTAATTCTTGAGTTGTAAGTAAATGAAAGTGTGATGATCATCATTATTAGAGCATTGTCCCATGTGAGGAAAGGATGATGGAAGATATGATTCCCTCACAAGTTGGGATGAGTCTCCGGACTTTATAAAAAAATAAAAGCAGCTAAAGAAGCTCAAGTAAAAGATAATAGGCCAAAGAAGCCCACACACAAAAATGAGAGAAAAGAGAGAAGGGACAATGTTATTATCCTTTTTCCACACTTGTGATTTAAAGTAGCACCATGTTCTTCATGATAGACAGTCTCCTACTTTGTCACTTTCATATACTAGTGGGAACTTTTCATTATAAAACTTGGCTTGTATATTCCAATGATGGGCTTCCTCAAATTGCCCTAGGTCTTCATGAGCAAGCGAGTTGGATGCACACCCACTTAGTTTGTTTTTGAGCTTCCATACACTTATAGCTATAGTGCATTCGTTGCATGGCAATCCCTACTCACTCACATTGATATCTATTGATGGGAATCTCCATAGCCGTTAATATGCCTAGTTGATGTGAGAATCTCTCCTTCTTTTTGTCTTCTCCACAACCACCATATTCTATTCCACCTACAGTGTTATATCCATGGCTCACGCTCATGTATTGTGTGAAAGTTGAAAAAGTTTGAGAACACTAAAAGTATGAAACAATTGCTTGGCTTGTCATCGGGGTTGTGCATGCTGAAATACTTTGTGTGATGAAGATGGAGCATAGCCAGACTATATGATTTTGTAGGGATAACTTTCTTTGGCCATGTTATTTTGAGAAGACATGATTGCTTTATTAGTATGCTTGAAGTATTATTGTTTTTATGTCAATATTAAACTTTTGTTTTGAATCTTATGGATCTGAATATTCATGCCACAATAAAGAAAATTACATGGATAAATATGTTAGGTAGCATTCCACATCAAAAATTCTGTTTTTATCATTTACCTACTCGAGGACGAGCAGGAATTAAGCTTGGGGATGCTTGATACGTCTCCAGCGTATATATAATTTTGATTATTCCATGCTATTATATTATCTATTTTGGATGTTTTATATGCATTAATATGCTATTTTATATTATTTTTGGGACTAACCTATTAACCTAGAGCCCAATGCCAGTTTATGCTTTTATTGGACCAGAAGACATCCACGGAACATAGAGAGGGGGTTAGAAGATGGCCAAGGAGGCCCAAGCCACCTAGGCGCGCCCTGAGGGCTTGTGGGCCCCTAGGATGTCCTCCAACCCTAATCTTTGCTCCATAAATACCCAAATATTCCCAAATCATGAGAGAGATCCACCAAAATACTTTTCCGCCGCCGCAAGCCTCTGTTCCCGTGAGTTCCCATCTTGGAGCCTTTTTCGGCACCCTGCCGGAGGGGGATTTGATCATGGAGGGCATCTACATCAACCTTGCTGCCCTTCCGATCAAGCATGCGTAGTTTACCACAGACCTACGGGTCCATAGCTAGTAGATAGATGGCTTCTTCTCTCTCTCTCTATGATCTTCAATACCATGTTCTCCTCGATATTCTTGGAGTTCTATCCTATGTAATATATTCTTTTGCGGTGTGTTTGGCGAGATCCGATGAATTGTGGATTTATGATCACATTATCTATGAATATTACTTGAGTCTTTTCTGAATTCTTTTATGCATGATCAAATATCTTTGTATTCTCTTTGAATTATCGATTTGGTTTGGCCAACTAGACTAGTTTTTCTTGCAATGGGAGAGGTGCTTAGTTTTGGGTTCAATCTTGCGGTGTCCTCACCCAATGAAATAGTAGGGGTAGCGAGCCACATATTGTATTGTTGCCATCAAGGGTAAAAAGATGGGGGTTTCACCATATTGCTTGAGTTTATCCCTCTACATTATGTCATCTTACTTAAGGTGTTACTCTATTCTTATGAACTTAATACTCTAGATGCATGCTGAATAGCGGTCGATGTCTGGAGTAATAGTAGTAGATGCAGGCAAGAGTCGGTCTACTTGGCACGGAAGTGATGCCTATATTCATGATCATTGCCTTGGATATCGTCATAACTTTGCGCTTTTCTATCAATTGCTCGACAGTAATTTGTTTACCCAGCATATGTTTTCTTTCAAGAGATAAGCCTCTAGGGAAACCTATGCCCCCCGGGTCCATTTTCCATCATATATTTTAAGATCTATAAAACAAAAACCCGAAAAATACTTTGCTGCAATTTATTTAGATTTATTTTAGTTTGCGTTTTTATTTATCTTTTATACCTATCTCTATTAGATCTCACTCTTGTTCGAGACCGTGAAGGGATTGACAACCCCTTTTTCGTGTTGTGTGCAAGTGTTTGTTAGTTTGTGCAGGTGCATAGATTGGAGACTTGCTTGTGCCTCCTACTAGATTGATACCTTGGTTCTTAACTAAGGGAAATACTTATCTCTACTTTGCTGCATAACTCTTTCCTCTTCAAGGGAAAAATAAATGCAAGCTCAGGAAGTAGCATCATCTAGAGTGTGCCTCTACCTGTGACGATAAAAAATAATGCCAAAAAGAGCTCAAGAAAAAAGAGGCAAGAGAGAGAGGGAGAGAGAGAGAGAGAGAGAGAGATGGGCACACCACTATCCTTTATATACACTTGTGCTTCAGAGTAGCACCATGTACTTCATATAGAGTGTTTTCATATATTTCATAGCATACTAGTGGAATCTTTACATTATAGAACCTGGCTTGCATATTCTAATGGCGAGCTTCCTCAAAATGCTCGAGGTCTTCATGATCAAGCAAGTTGGATGCACACCCAACTAGTCCATTTGGAGAGCTTTCATATAGTTATAGTTATAGTGCATCTGATGCATGTCAATCCCTACTTCTGACACCAATATCGGTTGTAAGGCCTCTCCATTGCCTAATAGTCAGCTGCATTGGTGTGAGACTTTCTTAGTTTATGACCTCTCTTAAAACCTCCATCATCATTCTATTTGCCATTTAAGTGTTGAGTAGTTGAAAAGGGAGAGTCATGGATTCGGTTACTTGACCAACCCTCTGGGTTGTTTTATGATAAGGTGTTTGGATATGATAAAGCCTTGAGCATTTGGAACCATGAATTTGATACATAGGAGTATTTATTGGTATTACATGAAGACATTGAACCACGAAAAGAAAAAGTAATTTGTTTGCACATTTTCATGTTATTTGCTTGCTATTAATTATAGAATATTGCTTTGAATCACGTTTATCCTGAGTCACAATCTTTACATCATTAGATCAAGATTATTCTAGGTAGGATTCAACATCAAAATTATCTTTGTTTTCTCATCTACATACCTGAGGACCAGTAGGTATTAAGCTTGGGGATGTTGATACGTCTCAAATGTATCTATAATTATTTATAATGCCATGCTATTATCATAACATTAATTACATATTTTTGGCAACAATTTATACTATTTCTATTTGGACAGTTCCTGTTTTCTATTGATTTTGGGTTTTTAGGTGAAAAAAACATGTAGTCGGAATGACCTGAAACTTTTTGTGTTTTTTAATGGAATAAAAGACTCCCGTACCAAAACTACTGAGGCCGAGGGAGACACAAGGGCCCATGCGGCCACTTGACGTGTTGAGAGCTCCACCTATGTGGGCCGCCAATGTGGGAGCTCCCTAGGTCGGAGACGTCCCTACTTTTGCAGCAAGAAAGATAATCTTATGGAAAAAATTCTCTCAAAATTTTAGCCCAATCGGAGTTACGGATCTCCGGATATTTAAGAAATGGTGCTAGGCCTCAGAAACAGTTCCGAAAATAGAGAGAAACTGGGAGAAACAGAGAGAGAGAGAGAGAGAGAGAGAGAGAGAGAGAGAGAGAGAGAGAGAGAGAGAGATAAGAGATCCATTCTTGGAGGGGCTCTCACCCCTCTGGGAACCATGGAGGTCAAGGATCAGAGGGGAAAACCTCTCTGATACATCTCCAAAGTATCTACTTTTCCTAAAGCTTTTCCTCTTGTTTTGGACTCTAATTTGCATGATTTGAAGGAAACTAACCCCAGACTGATGTTGTTTTCAACAGAACTAACATGGTGTTGTTTTTGTGTAGAAAAAAAGTTCTGGAATGGAGCGAAACTTTACGAGGATTTTTATACAATAAATAAGAATTTCTGGAGCCAAGATCCACCGGAGGGGGGCACCTGGGTGGGCACAACCCACCAGGGCGCCCCCCTCCTGGCGTGCCTAGGTGGGTTATCCCCACCTGGTGGCCCCGTAGACCCTGAAACCGATGCTATAAAATCCTATTTTTCCAGAAAAAATTCAGGGAGAAAGAATTATCGCAATCCACGAGACGGAGCTGCCGTCACCTCCTGTTTTTCATCGGGAGGCCAGATCTGGAGTTCGTTTGGGGCTCCGGAGAGGGGGATCTTCATTCTTCGTCATCACCAACCCTTCTCCATCGCCAATTCCATGATGCTCCCCATCTCGAGTGAGTAATTCCTTCGAAGGCTCACTGGTCAGTGAGGAGTTGGATGAGATTCATCATGTAATTGAGTTAGTTTTGTTAGGGCCTGATCCCTAGTATCCACTATGTTCTGAGATTGATGTTGCTATGACTTTGCCATGCTTAATGCTTGTAACTTTGGGCCCGGGTGCCATGAATTCAGATCTGAACCGTTTATGTTATCACCATTATATGCATGTTCTAGATCCGATCTTGCAAGTTATAGTCACCTACTACGTGTTATGATTCAGCAACCCCGGAGTGACAATAGTTGGGACCACTCCCAGTGATGACCGTGGTTTGAGGAGTTCATGTATTCACCGTGTGTTAATGCTTTGTTCCGGTTCTCTATTAAAAGGAGGCCTGAATATCCCTTTGTTTCCAATAGGACCCCGCTGCCACGGGAGGGTAGGACAAAAGATATCATGCAAGTTCTTTCCATAAGCACGTATGACTATTTACGGAATACATGCCTACATTGTATTGACGAACTAGAGCTAGTGCTGTATCGCCCTAGGTTATAATTGTCTCATGATGAATATCATCCAACAAATCATCGATCCAATGCCTACAAATTTGTCTTATATTGTTCCTGCTAAGTTACTACTGCTGATGTTACTGTTGCACTTGCTACAAAATTACTGCTATCACTATTACCGTTACCGTTGTTGTTGTTACTATTATTAAAACTATCATATTACTTTGCTACTGATCACGTTGCTGCAGATAATTAATCTCCAGGTGTGGTTGAATTGACAATTTAGCTGCTAATACCTTCAAATATTGTTTGGCTCCCCTTGTGTCGAATCTATAAATTTGGGTTGAGTACTCTACCCTCGAAAACTGTTGTGATCTCCTATACTTGTGAGTTATCACTCTCCCAATAGAGGAGAGAGTCCATGGGAGAATAAGATGGAGGGGGCTCTCTGTCCCTCTCTTCAAGTGGTGCTGGAGTACCGTGGGGGAACCATTGATACATCTCCAACGTATCTATAATTCTTGATTGTTCCATGCTGTTATATTATCAATCTTCGATGTTTTATAATAATTTTATAGTCAGTTTATATCATTTTTTGGTACTAACCTATTGACATAGTGCCAAGTGTCAATTGTTGTATTTTGCATGTTTTTGACATCGTAGGAAATCAATACCAAACGGAGTCCAAACGCAGCGAAACTTTTTGTGGATTTTTTTTGGACCAGAAGACAACCAATGCATCAAAGAAGCACCTGGGGGCTGCTCCGAGGGGATCACAACCCACCAGGGCACGCTGATGATGACATGTACCTAGGGTAGGGTCATAGGTATGACCTAGACGCCCTACCCAAGGACACTGTCCTAGAGTAAAAGATATTCAAAGTACAACAGAAGATACCGACTGAAATCACCTTGGAGTGCAATCCACTCGACCAGCTATTCCACTCGGATACCCCAATTCCACTCGGCCAAGATAGAACCACTCAACCGTACGAAGAATCACTCGGAGTATAGAAGATCTAAAGCCACCCCAGGATGGCAACGGTCAGGCGTTCACTCCGTAGTCTTAAAGTTCATTAATAGTCATTATAGCAGGCGTTACCAGTAACGCCCCTGTCTTAACTTATATTGAACCCTACGTAACTGAGGGCTGGAGAGGTCTGGCGCACTCTATATAGGCCACCCCCCTTGAGGGAGTCCTGGACTAAGGGGTCCTCGGGCGTCAGGCCTGTTATCCATGGGTCGGACTGATGGGCTGTGAAGATACGAAGGCCGAAGACAATACCCGTGTCCGGACTAGACTCTACTTGGCGTGGAAGGCAAGCTAGGCGACCGACTATGAAGATTCCCTCCTATGTAACCGACCTCATGTAACCCTAGATCGCTCCGGTGTCTATATAAACCGGAGAGCATAGTCCGGAGAGGACAGATTCATTGCCATATACTCATAGGCTAGACTTCTAGGGTTTAGCCATTACGATCTCGTGGTAGATCAACTCTTGTAACACTCATATTCATCAAGATCAATCAAGCAGGAAGTAGGGTATTAATTCCATAGAGAGGGCCCGAACCTGGGTAAACATTGTGTCCCCCGTCTCATGTTACCATCGATCCTAGACGCACAGTTCGGGACCCCCTACGCGAGATCCGCCGGTTTTGACACCAACATTGGTGCTTTCATTGAGAGTTCCACTGTGCCGTCGGCAAAGGACTCGATGGCCCCTTCGATCATCAATAATGACGTGGTCTAGGGAGAAACCTTCCTACCCAGACAGATCTTCGTATTCGGCGGCTTCGCACTGCGGGCCAACTCGCTTGGCCATATGGAGCAGATCGAGAGTTACGCCCCCGGCCATCGGGTCAGGTTCGGAAGCTTAAACTACGTTGGGAATATCCGTGGAGACTTGATCTTCGAGGGATTTGAAACTGCGGCGATCGCTCCCCCTTCCTCCTAGGAACATGACTTAAATCTGTCATCAGAGCACACCCAGGGGATGGGTCCTGTTGCTGCAACGGCCTCAGTACCAAAGCAGACCACGCCCTCCGAGGCCATATATTCCGCGGCGTTGGAGCCACACACGGACTCGACATCCTGCAATGCTCGCGTCAACGGAACCCCGGACTTGTCTCCGGCTGCTCATTCCGGACCGGATACACCTGCGGACACAGAGCTGGATCGGTTCGAATTTAGCGTCGCAGACATCTTCCAGCATTCACCTTTGGGTGACATACTAAATTCTTTGAAGAACTTGACTTGGAGGAAGACTCACAGCCGAACTATGTTCGGTTCGAGGTAGAGGCGGACGATGAGAAATTTTGCTTCCCACCCGCCACCCACTTCATAGCCACCGTCGACGACTTAACCGACGTGCTTGACTATGGCTCCGAAGACATCACCGGTATGGACGACGATGCCGACAATGAGCAAGGCCAAGACCCACCATTCACTAGACGTTGGACGGCCGCCTCTTCGTACGACGTATACATGGTTGATACACCCAAGGGACCTGGTGAGGACAAAGAAGAGCCAGATAAGAATAAAACTCCCGAGACGCAGTCCAAGCGCCGGCGCCCCAAACGCCGTTCTAAGCCTCGCCACTCAAAAGATAGCAACACTGGTACCGGAGAAAATAGCACTCCGGGCAACGCCGAAAACAATGAAGACCCTGTCGGCGTTGCATCCGAACTGGAGGAACAGGATGACAGGCAAGACAACCCTGATGAGCAGGCCATAGAAGTTAACTCGGGGGACGAAAGTTACCGTCCACCCTCCGAAGAGGAGACAAGCCTCGGTAACAAAGATTTCATCGTGCCTGAGGACCCTCTGGAGCATGAGCGCTTTAAGCTTCAACTCATAGCCACTGCAAGGAGCCTGAAAAAGAAGCAGCAGCAGCTTCAAGCTGAACAAGATCTGCCCGTCCACAGATGGACTGACGTCCTGACAGTGGAAGAATACGGCCTCAAGCGCCCAGCCAAGAGCTACCTAAAACGCAGACTGCTACCTCAATTTGATGAGGAGGCACCGGAGCACACATCTCCCTCGCATAATGCGGAACGACCACCATGTGGTCGAGACAGGGCGGCCGACCGGCCACCACGCGGTCGGGATAAAGCGACAACTCAGGCCGAATAGCAGCCTGCCCAACCGCCCCACAAAAATAAAGACGGAAGAATTCGGGGTCACACGTATGACCTCCGACAGATCCTGGACAGTAGAGCAGGACATACAAGATCGATCTATGGATCGCGAGAACATGCCCTGAGGCATGAAGACGGCTACCTATTCGGACGTGACAAACCTACCCATGCCCGGTCCGAATGCCGCAGACGGACTCCATCAGAGCTACGCCGCGACACGGCACGGTACAAAGGTGCCGCACACCCTCTCTGCTTCATAGACGAGGTACTAGATCACGAATTCCCCGAGGGATTCAAGCCCATCAATATCGAATCATACGACGGCACAACCGATCCCGCAGTATGGATCAAGGATTTCATTCTCCATATTCATATGGCTCGAGGAGATGACCTCCACGCCATTAAATACCTCCCACTCAAGCTCAAAGGGCCAGCTCGGCACTGGCTCAACAGCCTGCCTGAAAATTCTATCGGCAGCTGGGAGGACTTGGAAGAAGCTTTCCTAGACAACTTCCAAGGAACTTATATCCGGCCACCAGACGTCGATGACCTAAGCCACATAGTTCAACAACCTGGAGAATCAGCTAGAAAATTATGGACTAGGTTCCTAACCAAAAAGAACCAGATTGTTGACTGTCCGGACGCTGAGGCCTTAGCAGCCTTCAAACACAGCATCCGTGACGAATGGCTAGCACGCCACCTCGGCCAAGAAAAGCCGAAGTCCATGGCAGCCCTCACGGCACTCATGACCCGCTTTTGCGCGGGAGAGGACAGTTGGTTGGCCCGTGGTAACAACACAGCCAGCGAGACAGGCCCCTCGAAGGCTAAGAATAGCACTGGCAAGCTTCGGCACAACAGACACAAACGCCGAAGCAATGACAACAACACCGATGACGCCACAGTCAACGCCAGATTCACTGGCTCTAAGTCTGGCCAGCGGAAGAAGCCCTATAAAAGGAACAATGAAGGACCTTCCAGCCTGGACCGCATACTCGACCGTCCGTGCCAGATATACGGCACCATGGACAAGCAAGCCAATCATACCAACAAGGATTGTTGGGTTTTCAAGCAGGCTGGCAAGTTAAATGCCGAAAACAAAGAAAAGGGATCACAAAGTGAGGACGAGGACGAAGAGCCCCAGCAGCCGAACACTGGGGGCAGAACAAATTTCCCCCTCAAGTCAAAATGGTGAACATGATATATGCTACACACATCCCCAAAAGGGAGCGTAAGCGTGCACTCAGGGACGTCTATGCGGTAGAGCCAGTCGCCCCCAAATTCAATCCATGGTCATCATTTCCGATCACCTTTGATCGTCGAGACCACCCAACCAGTATCCGTCATGGCGGTTCAGCCGCATTGGTCCTTGACCCAATCATCGACGGATTCCACCTAACACGAGTCCTAATAGACTGTGGTAGCAGCCTCAACCTGCTCTATCAAGACACAGTTCGGAAAATGGGCATTGACCCCTCACGAATCAAACCAACGAAGCCTACCTTCAAAGGAGTCATACCAGGCATCGAGGCCCGCTGTACGGGCTCAATCATGCTGGAAGTGGTCTTCGGTTCTCCGGACAATTTCTGAAGCGAGGAGTTAATCCTCGACATCATCCCATTCCGCAGTGGCTACCACGCACTGCTCGGACGAACAGCGTTTGCTAGATTCAACGCAGTGCCACACTACGCTTATCTCAAGCTCAAGATGCCCGGTCCACGCGGCATCATCACAGTCAATGGCAACATGGAACGCTCCCTCTGAACAGAGGAGCACACCGCCGCCCTAGCAGCAGAGGTACAGAGCGGCCTTCTCAAGAAGCACCATAGTGCGGCTGCCGAGCCCCTGGACACCATCAAGAAGCTCCGAACTACACTGCAGCAGGACAACAAGTCTCGTTAAGAGCTCGACAAGCAATTTGGCCTCCGTCCCAGTCCCGATGAAGTAGTGGCATTCGTACCACACGTACATAGTTACGCACTCAAAATTCCATGGACATCGACGGAGGCACTGGCTAACCCGGGATCTACAGTTTGGCTAGACTGACCCCGGACACACTTTTTTCCTTTCCGTTTCAGGTTCCTTTTCCCGCGAAGCCTGATCACCAGCCCCTTCAAAGGATCAGCATACAAAGGGGGCATGCAGCATAGGTGTGCAGGGTAACCTCCATACGTTCTTCTTGACAGTATTCTTACTTATTTCCCAGGACCCGCACGCTGCTCCCTCTTGATCCCGACATGTTAAATAGTCCGGGTGCTTATCGCACTATTTGAATAAAATACGCCTTGACATATCCATTCAGCTATAATAAAAATGTTGTGCGGCCCAGTCTTTTTTCGGCTCTTGCCCCGTATTCCATTTCATTTTGATCTGCTTATTAGCTACATCGGTACTCTTTTGTACGTTCCATATTCGCCAGGGGTTGCTTATCACCCTACAATACGGTAGCAAAGACCGCACACTTATTATATATAAGTTCGGCACCCCGAATTTAGCATTATATGCATTGGCTCCGAATCATGTCTTTTGTCAATAGTTGGGTTGCCCGACTCATGTGCTTGCTATCCTACGTTCCGCCCTATCGGCTAGGGTAGTAAAGGGAGAACTACTGCGATTGTGCCCTGGCCTTGACCGGATGAGCACCTTAGTAGAGAAAGCTGAAAACTGACTGTCATGATACGGCAAGAGCCGGTCAGCTGTTCGAGGGTTACAAAATCGTTGGAGATTTTTTATGCATTGCGCGTTGGATCGGCACTTCCCGATCAGATGCTGACAGAACCCTGGCTTGGACCAGGGGCTGCGCACTTGCTTAATTATAAAACTCCTATGGCTAAGTGAGGGTGTTTAAGATGTATAGTCTGATTGCCTTGTTCGTTGCGCTAAACAACTCCTTCATGGACCATATAATTGGATCAAGATTGTTTAGATCCCATCCTGAACACCTCCTTACTAATTACGTGAGGGCAGAAGCCGACGACTGGCCAACCCTCAGATCACATATAACACGGCCGCACAGGAGGAAACAATTTAAAGCATAACGAAATTACATTACAAAACAAAGCTATGTCTTTATAATACAAGGCAAGGGACAACACGAATGTATTCATTCGAAAATAACGTCCTGCGAACATTGAGCTGCCACAAGTCGAGACCCTTCTATGACATCCGCAAAATATTTCTCGGGTGTGCGGTGCTCCTTGCCCTCCGGCGGCCCGCTGGCCACTTCAACAGCGTTCATCTTCGCCCACCACATCTTGCAGCGACCGAAGGCCATACGAGCGCCCTCAATACTTGCAGAGCGCTTGAAGACGTCCAGCCACGGACAGGCTTCCACCAGCCGCCTCACGAGTCCGAAGTAGCTGCCGCATATAGCTTCGGCTGGCCATAGCCGGATTGTCAAATTCTTCATGGCTAGTTCGGCCACCCTGTGCAGCTCCACCAGCTGATTCAGCTGATCGGTGAAGGACACGGGATGCTCTGGCATCGCATACTGCGACCAGAATAGCTTCTCCATAGAACCTCCTCCTTCGGCTCGGTAGAACGCTGCAGCGTCTGATACGCTTCGTGGTAGATCTGCAAAGGCTCCTGGGGAACTCCGAACCCGGGTTAGTAAAAGGTATTGCCTCTCCGCATACTTGCTTTGCATCTTAAAGGCCTTACCCGCCGTGATCTTCCTGGCTTCCTGGATCTCCTGGATGACGGCCCGGGCCTCATTCTCCGCGGTCTCCGCGCCCTAACGAGCCTTGGCGAGTTCGGCCTCCTGCGCCGACGCACCATTCGCCAAGGTCTCACATTTTGTCACCGCATCTTGGAGCTCCTGCTGGATTTCTTGACACGGGCCTTCAGCTTCTTGCGGGCGGCTTGCTGCTGGACAGCCTTCTCCTCGGCCTCGCCGAGGGCCTTCCTCAGGGCCTCGACCTTGGTCGCGGCTCCTGCACACATTTCGACATTACAGTCAACACACATCGTCTCCGCTTTCCGAACACATAGCAAGACATCACTCACCTTGCTTCTCCTGCAGCCGCACTCTAACCTTGCCGAGCTTGTTCTTAGTCCGCTCCAGCCTCTGCTTAAGTTCAGAGACTTCGGCAGCATGTGAGGTCACGGCCAACAGTGACGCCTGCTCATGCACACATATCACGTTAGTCCCCTACACTAGAGGATTGATCCTCTGTCCGGTTTCTCCTACCGAGCACCGGACAGTGTCTCAGGGGCTACTGACTATATGGGGTTTTTTCTCTGTTGTTTACCTCGAAACCTGTCAACAGGTTGCTGTAGGCTTCATTCAGTCCGCTCTTGGCGGACTGAACCTTCCCAATCACCGTGCTCATAAGAACACAGTGCTCGTCCATAACGGAGGCGCCTCGTAGCGCCTCCATCAGGTTATCCGGCGCCCTTGGATGGACAGGGACCACTAGCGGAAACGGTGCGCCCCCTCCCTCAAAGGGGGCTGCCCGCTCGACTTCGGAGCCATATGGGTCTCTAGAATCGTATCCGGCTGAGGGCCAAGTTGGATGCGGCCCTCTTCGCCAGTCTCCATGGGGATCGTCTCCTCCATGCGTCCGGCAGTGGAGGCTTCGCCTCGTGGCGCCTCCCGGGCAGCGTCCTGGGTTCCTCCCCGGCTCGGATTGACCCTTCGGGACAGCACCTCGGTGTCGTCCCCGGCCCCGAGGGAGTAAGCAGGTAGTGGCGACTGGCTCGCCATCTTCGACGGAGCCAACGAACTCCCAGACGAGGATCGTTGGATTAGGTTGTGGGTCGGACTGCAATAGTACAGCTAACTATATCAAGATAATGAGGAGAAATGGCTGGATGTGTGCATAAATAAGCCATGTCACTTACAATGCGGCCTGGGGCTTTGGGCGGGGGCGTCGTTCCGGACTACTGTCAACGTCCCACGCGGTGTTGACCGTCGGAACGCCTTTCCCCTTCTTGGGCGCCTCCGCCTCCAGATGTGCCGGAGCTGCCCTCTTCTTTTTCCTATCCTCAGGGGGAGGATTGTTTTCTTCCTCCTCCTCCTCTTCCCCGTCATTGTCCTCAGGGATAGTGGAATGAGTTTCGTCGTCTTCGGACGCCGCGTCCGAAGTACCCTTACGACGGAGGCCACTCTTGGCCCCCTTTGCCTTCTTCATGGCCTTCTTCTCCGGCGCCTTATATGGCACCGGCACTAGCATCTCTGCCAAGCGCGGGATGACTGGTCCTTCGGGCAGCGGAGCCGGACACTCGATCCGCTTCGCCCTCTCCGTCCCGTCCTGAAAGAGCAGCAATAAAGGCTCAGACATCATCCTCGAAACAATTAGGTTGAGGACTCATTCGAGATAACCTACCTTGCTGGCAGAGTGTGTACAATCGTGACCACAGTCTGAATCTGTGGCTGGTGGTTTTTCATTGCCCTTGAAGAGCAATTTCCATGCGCCTTCGTGCGTAGTCCCGAAGAGCCTCGCCAGGGTCCGGTGCTTCTTTGGATTGAACTCCCACAGCGGGCGGCTTCGGTGCTGGCATGGAAGGATCCGGCGAACTAACATCACCTGGATCACGTCAACCAGCTTGACGCTCTTGGTCACCATGCTCTGAACGCGCGTCTGCAGCGCTATCAGCTCGTCAGGAGAGCACCAGTCCGGACTCTTCTCGATCCAGGAGGTGAGTCGTATAGGAGCGTCGGAGCGGAATTCGGCAGCTGCGGCCCAGGTGGTGCCGCATGGTTCTGTGATATAGAACCACTACTTCTGCCACTCCTTTACCGTATCCACGAAGGTGCCTTTGGGCCAAGAGATGTTGGACAATTTGCTCACCATCGCCCCTCCGCACTCCGCGTGCTGGCCATGCATCCACCACCTTCGGCTTCACGTTGAAGACTTTGAGCCACAGCCCAAAGTGGGGTTGGATGCGGAGGAAGGCCTCGCACACGACGATAAACGCCGAGATGTTGAGGAAGGAATTCGGGGACAGATGATGGAAATCTACCCCGTAGTAATACATTAACCCGCGGACGAAGGGGTGGAGTGGAAACCCCAGCCCGCGAAGGAAATGGGGGAGGAATACCACCCTCTCTGTGGGCTCCGGCATGGGGACGATCTGTCCCTCGGTCAGTAGGCGGTGGACAATCTCCTTCGCCAAATATCCGGCCGCCCGGAGCTCGGTAATGTCCCCCTCCATGACGGAAGAGACCATCCATTTGCCCTAACCACCGGATCCGGACATGGTTGCTTGAGTGGAAAGGAGATGAAAACTTGGGCGCTGGAGTTCGAGATCGGGAAGGCGAAGATAGAAAGAAAGCATGAGAAGAGGAAGATGGGGTCCTTATCCTCTTATAAAGGCAGCAGACATTAAACGCCTCCTCGCTCGCCTTAAGATTTGCCTATTCCCAAAGGCTGTGCAAACGGCATGGTTGGGTTACCCATGCCCGCATTGATGAGAATCCCGCAATAAGGGGACACAATATCTACTTCGACAAGACGTGCTAGTAGCAACCGCGTTTTGAAACGTGGGTTGGCAGAAGAAAAATGGTTTAAATTTGTGACCGGACGGGCGTGATATCACGTTGCAGGAAGCTATCAGCGGATGGAACTCATGTAAAATATGTATATTCTCTCTGCGGTTGTGCATGGTGTTTAACAGGTCCGGATACAATCATCGCGTACGAAGACTATCTTGGAGTTCGGAAGAAGGGGAACCCGCCTTGCAATGCCGAAGACAATATGCGCGCCAAACTCCTCGTCATTGAAGCCAGGTTCAGGGGCTATTGAGGGAGTCCTGGACTAAGTGGTCCTCGGGCGTCCGGCCTATTATCCATGGGCCGAACTGATGGGCTGTGAAGATACGAAGGCCGAAGACAATACCCATGTCCGGACTGGACTCTACTTGGTGTGGAAGGCAAGCTAGGCAACCGACTATGAAGATTCCCTCCTATGTAACCGACCTCATGTAACCCTAGATCTCTCCGGTGTCTATATAAACTGGAGAGCATAGTCCGGAGAGGACAGATTCATTACCATATACTCATAGGCTAGACTTCTAGGGTTTAGCCATTATGATCTCGTGGTAGATCAACTCTTGTAACACTCATATTCATCAAGATCAATCAAGCAGGAAGTAGGGCATTACCTCCATAGAGAGGGCCCGAACCTGGGTAAACATTGTGTCCCCCGTCCTGTTACCATCGATCCTAGACGCATAGTTCGGGACCCCCTACCTGAGATCCGTCGGTTTTGACACCGACACCCCTCCTTTGGCACAAGGGTTCGCACCCCCTATAACTCACACGCATATTCCAGTCGACAAGCCTCCGGGCACCGAGACGTAAGGTTGTTACCTCCTCCGAGAGGGGCCTCAACTCATAAACTTGCGAGTACAACCTTGTCGTAGCTAGGGCTTTGCCTCCTCCTACATACCCCCTATTCTTACGGTCAGGCTTACTCCCACGACAGTTGGTGCCCAACGTGGGGCAGGCGTCTTAGCGACTTCCGGCGAGGTTGCGATTTTTCTGATCTCCATCAACATGGTTTCCATCGGTGGTTTAGCTTTGGGCCACAAGATCCGTCTCAGTGCGCTTGTTTTCATCGCCGATGGTCGAGACGCTCCTTGTCCGTGGGGCGACGCACTTCAGCGCATGCGCTTGCGGCGTCCTCCTGCGGCAACCGTCGACCCAGTATCGGTCGGTTCCCGCGGCATCGGCTCTCCCCATTATACGCCACCGCAAGCGAACCGGTCAGTCGTGGCTCCAGCGATGGGTGAAGCATGCGATGGCTCGCCAGTCGGCCACCCCTCAAGTTGCAGCTATCGAGCCTGACGAATCTCTCTACGGGCCATTCGACCTGTCGGCTGGTTCCGCCGACACTATTTCCGAGTGCGGAAGCATCGACCCTGCGGCGGAAGTCCTCATGGTCGACTCGCCTCGCAGCCCGCCTGGGTTCCATCGTGGCGACGGCAGCGATGGCGACGGCGGCCTGTCGTATGGTCACGATGAATATCATCCCCAAGCCCACACTTCGGAGCAGAGGGAGGAGCTACATCGTCGCAACGTGGGGGCTCTCCATACCCCCATCATGGGAGAGACTTCTAAGGCTCGGGCCTTGGAAGCTGCATGCCTGGCTACCTTGGCTGAGCGCGCGCATTTGGAAAATCTCCAACACTGACTCGACGAACGCGCCCGTCAGCGGATCCCCAAATCTAGTCGATGGCCTCGACAACTGTTTCCGCCCGAACCTCAGGTATATTGCACTCCGGTCCAAAATCTTACAGCTGCAGCCCATATAGCAGAGTCAATTCAGCCATCCCGTTCTGAAGCTGGTAGAGGTTTGCTGCAGATCTGAGCGCTGCTCCGAGCATCGAGTGAACAAAACTCGGTTGTTTCTCAGTCGTGCAACAGAATCCATAGCAGATCTATGGTGGCTGACATAGTTCAGTCGACACATAGTCCAAGATCGCCTCCGCGGCGTGAAAATCATGGTCACCGCCAGGACCAGTACCTGGGGCGAGGCCACGAGCAGTATGATCATCGATATGCCCGTGATGACCGTCGTCGAGTGCCTTCACCCCCTCTGAAGGGCGGGTCGTACGCACCCCGGTGGTATGATGACATGCGTCCGTATGATGATGAGCGGAGGGCTCCAGTCGACCCAAGAGAGCCTGGGTTCAATGCGAGATCGCTCCTCGTGCAAGGTTTGGTCGACAGGGGCCGGGAACACAGAGAAGGAAAAGATAGAGATCATCCAACTAGAAGCAAAGCATTTGTTTATGGTCCCGAGTGTTTCAGTAGAGCCATCCGAGCTGCTGAGATCCCTCCTAACTTCAGGTTGGCGATGGGCGTGAGTAAGTTCACCAGTGAGTCAAAGCTCGACAAATGGCTAGAAGATTACCGAGTGGCAGTGTAGATTGGTGGAGGCAATGATGATGTAGCCATGAAGCACCTCCCCCTAATGCTTGAAGGATCGTCCAAAGCTTGGTTGAATTAGTTGGCCCCTGGAAGTATCTCCTGTTCGGAAGAGTTGGCCCGAGTGTTCATCAAAATGTTCGAGGGCACCTGCAAGCAACCTGTCAGGCTGACAGAATTGCAACACTATGTTCAGAAGCAAAATGAGACCTTGAGAGACTTCATCCAGAGATGGACTACCCTTCATCATACTGTAGAGAAAGTGTCAGAGCACCAGGCAGTTTGCGCCTTCAAAGAGGGCCTCTGATGTAGAGAGCTCAACCTGAAATTCGGTCGGTCCGAAGACATGTCTCTGGCCCAGATGATGGGAATAGCCACTCGGTATGCCAATGATGAAGAGCAGGACCGACTCTAAAGTGGCAAGGGAAAACCAGTCGCCCAGGACACCGGAGGTGGAAATTCCGGTCATTAGCAAAAAAAATGCAAAGCTGAAGTTGCAGGACCCGTCGAGGCCGTAGTTCTAAATCAAGGGAAGTTCAAAGGTAAACCTAAGGGGCCATGGGTGCCCAAAAAGGTGAAGGATCAGGCCGGTAACGACGTCCTTGATTTCTCGTGTCACATCACACGAAAAAAGATGAAGAGGGTAACTTGATTCTACCCAAGCATACCACTCGACAGTGTCAGCTGCTGATTCAGCAGTTCAGAAGGGTCAGCCCCCACAGAAGGACTCTGATAAGGAAGAAGAGAAAGAAGAAGATGATGGTTATCCCAAGTCAATGCTACTTTGGTGATTTTTGCTGACATTGAGAGCAAAAGTCGAGTGAAAGTTATCAACAGAGAAGTGAACATGGTTACTCCGGCAACTACGGCGTATTTGAAGTGGTCAAAAACTCCTATTACATTCGACCAGTCCGACCACCCAGCGCACGTTGCTACCCCTGGGTGACAAGCATTGGTGGTCGACCCAGTCGTTGGGGGCACCCGACTGACCAAGGTTCTCATGGACGGTGGCAGTGGATTGAACATTCTGTGTGCTGAGACCCTCCAAGGGATGGGCATTCTAATGTCCAAGCTCAGTGAGAGCAACATGAGATTCCATGGAGTCATCCCAGGGAAGAAAGCAGATTCACTTGGTCGGATCACTCTTGATGTGGTTTTCGGTGATTCAAAGAATTACCGCAAGGAAAAGTTGACGTTTGCGGTGGTGGATTTTCACAGTGCCTACCATGCTATTCTGGGCAGGCCCGCATATGCTTGTTTCATGGCTCGACCATGTCACGTATACCTCAAGTTGAAGATGCCTAGTCCTAGAGGCATAATCACAGTCACAGGGAGTCGGCAAAGAGCAGAAGAGTGCCTCCAGAAGGGCTCAAAATTTTCCGACGAGTAGATGGCAGCAGTAGAGATGGCAGAGTACAACAAGAATGCAGACCCAAGTGATTTGTTGCAAGTTAATAAGCCTGCTTTAGAGTCTGCATTTCAGTCGTCCGGAGAGACAAAACATGTCCATATTCACCCGGAAGACCCCAATGCTGCTCCGAATCACATCTCAACAACACTTGGCAGCAAATAGGAAGAAGCGCTCATCCAATTCCTCCGTGAGAACTGGGACATCTTCGCATGGAAACCATCTGACATGCTGGGTGTACCCAGGGGACTGGATAAGCACCGTTTGCATGTCAACCCAAAGCAAAACCCATCAAGGAACACCTTCATCGATTCATTGTGGAGAAGAGGAAGGCCATTGGTAAAGAGGTGGCTCGGCTTCTGGCAGCTAAGTTCATCCGAGAGATATACCACTCCGAGTGGCTCGCCAATGTCGTCATGGTCCCTAATAAAGATGATTCACTCCGTATGTGTATTGACTTCAAGCACATCAATCGGGCCTGCCCGAAAGATCACTTCCCTTTCCCCCGTATCGACCAGATTGTCGACTCAACTGCAGAGTGTGAGCGTTTGTCCTTTTTGGACGCGTATTCCGGGTACCATCAGATCCGACTGTATGGACCCGATGAGATAAAAACAGCCTTCATCACCCCATTCGGGTGCTTTTGTTATGTTACCATGCCCTTCGTCCTCAAGAATGCTGGTGCCACGTTCATGCGCATGATTCAGAAGTGCCTCCTCACTCAAATCAGTCGGAACGTGGAAGCATACATGGATGATATTGTGATGAAGTCACGTAAAGGTTCTGACCTGCTGACTGACCTCGCTGAAACATTTGCCAACTTAAGAAGATATGATATCAAGCTCAATCCGTCGAAGTGCACATTTGGAGTCCCAGGCGGGAAGTTACTCGGGTTTCTCGTTTCCGAACGAGGGATCGACGCAAACCCAGAAAAGATCGGAGCAATTATCCTAATGAAACGCCCTGTGCGTGTGCATGATGTTTAGAAGCTTACTAGTTGTTTGGCTGCATTGAGTCGATTCATCTCTTGTCTCGGTGAAAAGGCATTGCCCCTTTACAGACTGATGAAGAAGTCTGACAAGTTCGAGTGGACTCCCGAAGCCGAAGCAGCGTTTGTAGAGCTCAAAGCCCTGCTTTCCACCCAGCCGGTGCTTGCTGCCCCAGTCAGCAAAGAGCCTCTATTGTTATATATCGCAACCACTGGACAAGTTGTCAGCACAGTGCTCACAGTCGAGCGGGAAGAAGAAGGCAAATCCTACAAAGTTCAATGCCTAGTGTACTATATTTCTGAAGTCTTGACTCCGTCCAAGCAAAGGTACCCGCGTTACCAAAAGCTTGTCTACGAGATTTATTTGACCATGAATAAAGTTGCACATTACTTCGTAGACCACTCGGTTTCTGTCGCCAGCGATGCTCCATTATCAGAAATTCTAAACAATCGAGATGCAACCGGTCGAGTGGCCAAGTGGGCGATTGAACTTCTTTCTTTGGATATCAAGTTCGAAGCAAAGAAAGCAATCAAGTCTCAGGCAATAGCAGATTTTCTGCCCGAGTGGATTGAGTAGCAGCAGCCGACTCAGGTTCACTCAGAACATTGGACTATGTTCTTTGATGGGTCCAAGATGTTGTACGGTTCTGGTGCTGGAGTGGTCTTGTTGTCCCCAAGAGGCGACAAGCTTAGTTATGCCCTCCAGATTCACTTCGAATCCTCAAACAATGAAGCTGAGTATGAGGCAATTCTATATGGGTTGTGTATGGCCATCTCACTCGGCGTCCGTTGCCTGATGGTCTACGGTGACTCAGATTTGGTGGTCAATCAGGTAATGAAGAAGTGGGACATCAGGAGCCCTAACATGACCGGTTACTGCAATGCAATGAGAAAATTAGAGAAGAAGTTTGAAGGGTTGGAACTCCATCACATACCCCGACTCAAGAATCAAGTGGCTGACGATCTGGCGAAGTTAGGTTCCACTCGGAAACCCATTCCCAGTAATGTGTTCTTGGAGCATCTCCACACCCCGTCAGTTCAAGAAGATCCCTTTACGGAGGAGCCCCCGCAACCGATAAGTTCAACCAATCCGACTGAGATATAAGTTCCAATAGTATTCGACTTGATGATGGAGGTTTTGGTGATCACTCCTGACAGGACGGTGTCATGTATTGCATATCTGCTCAGGCAGGAGCTCCCAGAGGATGAAGATGAGGCCTGCCAGATCATCCACAAATTCAAAGCCTTCACGGTGGTGAGTGGACACCTTTACAGAGAAAGTGTTACCGGAGTAGCTCAGTGTTGCATCTCTCCATAAGAAGGTCGACTGATCTTAAATGAGATTCACTCGGGGACCTATGGTCACCACGCGTCCTCTCGGACCATCATGGCCAAAGCATACTGAGCGGGATTTTACTGGTCGTGAGCGAATGAGATGGCTAAAGATATAGTCGGCAAGTGCGAAGGCTGCCAGTTTTACTCAAACATGTCTCATAAGCTCGTGTCTGCCTTGAAGACTATTCCACTCGTCTGGCCATTTGCAGTTTGGGGGTTGGACATGGTTGGACCTTTCAGGACTGGCAGAAGCGGCTTCACTCATTTGCTCGTAGCAGTCGACAAGTTCACCAAGTGGATCGAGGCCAAGCCTATCAAGAATCTTGATTCAAGCACTGCCATTAGTTTCATCAAAGAGCTGATATTCCGATATGGAGTCCCTTACAGCATTATCACAGATAACGGCTCCAACTTTGATTCTGATGAGTTCAGAGGATTCTGTGCTTCCCAAGGAACTCGGGTTGATTACGCATCCATTGTGAACCCGCAGTCGAACAGACAGGCTGAGAGAGGGAATGGCTTGATCCTACAGGGGCTGAAACCCCGTTTGATGCGCGACCTCAAGCATGCAGCTGGAGCTTGGGTGACTGAGTTGACATCTGTCTTATGGGTATTGATAACAACTCCTAATTGGTCGACTGATCGAACCCCTTTCTTCATGGTATACGGCGCTGAAGTCGTGCTTCCGAGTGATTTGCTGCACAATGCCCCCCCCCCCCCCGAGTGGAACTCTTCTCAGAAGCTGAAGCAGAATAGGCACGCCAGGACATAGTGGATCTCCTAGAGGAAAAACGAGAGATGGCTCTGATCCGGTCGACCATCTATCAACAAGACCTGCCTCGATTCCATGCCCGAAATGTCAGGGGTCAAGCATTTCAGGAAGGAGATCTTGTACTCCAAGTGCACCGGAAACGACCTCACAAGCTCGCTCCACCATGGGAAGGGCCCTTTATCATCACCAAGGTGCTCCGCAATGGAGCATATCACCTTTACAACATAGCCAAGAAAGAAGACAAGCCACGCTCGTGGAACGCGGATCTGCTCCGCCGCTTTTATACCTAAACACTCAGATCGACGAGTTGTAATAAGAATCCTTCAGTTTATTTATCAAAAACATGATTTTTGTAGTATCCCAACGATTGTATTCGCATAAACATGTGTGTCCAAATCCCCCATTGGGCCTTAGCTGCGAACCTGATTCGCCTAAGTTTCAAAAACACTCCGAGTGAAGAGCAACCTCTCACTCGGGGGCTTAGTTGCAAACCCGATTCGCCTAAGTTTCAAAAACACTCCAAGTGAAGAGCAACCCTCTCACTCGGGGGCTTAGCTGCGAACCCGATTCGCCTAAGTTTCAAAAACACTTCGAGTGAAGAGCAACCCTCTCACTCGGGGGCTTAGCCACGACCCCAATCCGCCTAAGCTACAAAACATACTCCAAGTGAAGAGCAACCCTCTCATTCGGGGGCTTAGCTGCGATCCCGTACTCGCCTAAGTTACAAAACATACTCCGAGTGAAGAGAAACCCTCTCACTCGGGGGCTTAGCTGCGGTCCCGTACTCGCCTAAGTTACAAAACATACTCCGAGTGAAGAGAAACCCTCTCACTCGGGGGCTTAGCTGTGACCCCGTACTCACCTAAGTTACAAAACATACTCCGAGTGAAGAGCAACCCTCTCACTCGGGGGCTTAGCTGCGATCTCGTACTCACCTAAGTTACAAAATATACTCCGAGTGAAGAACAATCCTCTCACTCGGGAGCTTAGCTGCGACCCCGTACTTGCCTAAGTTACAAAACATACTCCGAGTGAAGAGAAACCCTCTCACTCGGGGGCTTAGCTGCGATCCCATAGTTGCCTAAGTTACAAAACATACTCCGAGTGAAGAGAAATCCTCTCACTCGAGGGCTTAGCTGCGACCCCGTACTCGCCTAAGTTACAAAACATACTCCGAGTGAAGAGCAACCCTCCCACTCAGAAGCTTAGCTGTGAACCCGATTCTCCTAAGTTTCAAAATGCATTCCGAGTGAAGAGCAACCCTCTCACTCGGAGCTTTGGCCACGCACTCTGAGCTGCACCACAAGTACAATGTCTGGTTGCACTCTCAGCTGCGCCACAAGTACAACGTTTGGGTACACTCTGAGCTGCGCCACAAGTATAATGTTTGGTTGCACTCTAAGTTGTGCCACAAGTACAACGTCTGGTTGCACTCTGAGCTGCACCACAAGTACAACGTATGGTTGCACTCTGAGCTGCACCACGAGTTCAACGTCTATTCCAAGTGAAGAGCGATCCTCCCACTCGGAGATTCAGCTGCGATTCTAGATTCGCCTGAGTCAAGAAATCTGAAGATAATAAGGACAATGCAACCGCATTCAAAAGAAACACCCAAGTTCAGATAAACCCGGCAAGGTTTAGAATCACCGACAGAAGTACTCGAGCACCAAGCCCGAAAGAGTTTAACGATTACAGAATCACTCGGCATTCCGAGGCAAGTAAAATCAAGTTATCAAGTTTTTCACTCGGCGGGAGGAGGACTTGTTGGCTCGACGAAACTATCCAAGTCGATGCCATCTGCGATACGAGTGGTTGCGTCGATGAAGGTATCCATGAAGGATTGGAATTGAAGCTTCTTAGTGCTGGCAACCTTAAGAGCTGCCAACTTTGTAAGTGCATCTAGTGCCCCTTAGTGATTTTGGTGTATTGAAGACTTATAGGTTAAGGATCTAATGTGTTTATGAGTGTACATAGGTCTATAAGTCTATGAGGAGTTTGATATTTACAGAGAAAGTCGACCCCTAAAAACAAGTTCTTCGATTGAAGACTTTGATATTCTGAAGACTTTCTGAAGACTTTGAAAGTGAAGAAATTGGTGTGACCTTGAAGACTTGGTATTTATTTGAGGAATATGAAGCGTGAAAACTTTTGTTTTCGTAGTTTCATTTTCTCTTTCTTGAGTCATAGGAAACACTGTACTGTTAAAGGGGTCGAGGAAATACTAAGGAGAAAATTTCCATGTGATGCTCATCTCAAATCCTACACCTATCAATCCCTTGGAGTGAAGCCATTGGAAATCTCATACAGTTCAGTCAATTTCTTCAATGACAGACGCAGTTCTTCTGGTCACTAAGGACTTTGCTCTGACTGAGGAGTTAGGAATTCGCCAGTGCGAATTACCTACACTGTGAGGAACTTGATAGCCCTGAGGAATTTGTACCTCAAATTTCCGACCGTTGCTGTGCTA
The DNA here is from genome assembly GCA_032464435.1 of Aegilops umbellulata. NCBI lineage: Eukaryota > Viridiplantae > Streptophyta > Magnoliopsida > Poales > Poaceae > Aegilops > Aegilops umbellulata. The sequence goes on along the minus strand of CP136056.1, from coordinate 278,057,449 downwards.
CGCGCCAGCTGTTCCAAAATATCTTATCCATCCAACGGTCATATCATTGAAGGGCATTTATGTCTTATCATGTCGGGCTGCTCCCTAGGCTATAAATAGCCGCCCCCTACAACCACTAGATGGTTGGCTGCTCCGCGTGAACTTGACACTTGTCATTTGAGAGCAACCCATCCTCCGAGGACTTTGAGCGAAAATCATCAAGTGAGGAAAATCCAAACCCAAACCCCAACACCTACAAACCCAAAGTGATTGAGCATCACGGAAGAGATTGATCCTGCGTGGATCCGACGCTTGTTACCTTTGAAGACTGTGCTTCTTCCAGACGGTTAGGCGTCAAGGCCTAAAGCATCCAAGAGGAATTGTGGATCGCCGAGTGACCGAGTTTGTGAAGGTTTGGAAGTCACCTGAAGACTTACCATGAGTGATTGGGCGAGGACTGTGTGTCCTTAGCTCAAGGAGAATATGGTGAGGACTGTGTGTCCGGGACTAGGTGTCCTCGAGTTTAAATACTCAGCCGCTCCAACCAGATGTACAACTGAGACAACAGTTGGAACTGGTCTACCAAATCATTGTCTTCACCAAGCCAACTGGTTCTATTTCCTCAACACTTTCATTTCCTCATTACTGTGTTGTGTGTTTGTTCATATCTGTGTTTGAAGACTTTGATTGAAGACTTTCTCAATTTCCTCAGTTCAATTTCTTCAGTCTGTTTTGTCTTCATCTAGTGTTATCCTGTGTTTACGCTTTCTATACTCTGTGTTTGTCTTCATTTCATCATGATGACTATGCCTGGATTCTGTTATGTTTTCATTTGAGTACTTATTCCGCTGCTAGTAGTTCTTCGCTAAGGAATTTACTCACCAGCAAATTCCTCAGTGAAGAATTTCATAAAAATCGCCTATTCACCCCCCTCTAGTCGATATAACGCACTTTCAATTGGTATCAGAACGAGGTACTCCCTTGTTCTGTGTGATTTTGGTTTAACCGCCTGGAGTTTTAGTTATGTCGACCGCAAGTATGAAGAAAGTGACGTGCCCTATCTTTGACGGTCACGAGTATCCCAAGTGGAAGGCCATGATGAAGAAGTGCCTCATGGCGATGAACAGCGAACTGTGGACCGTCACTGAGATTGGTCTAACCGATCTATGCAATACGGCGGGAGCTGATGACATTCGCAAGTACACTCTTCTCAACCTCACGGCGAAGGACGTCATTTGCTCCTGTCTATCTCAAAATCAGTTCAGGAACGTCATGCATCTTGACCATGCGAAGCTTATCTAGGACCGGCTCTCTGAGGTCTATGAAGGTCATCGAACCCGTCATGATCCTTGGTTTGAGGATTTCAAGGAATCGCTCAAATCAATGACATTCGAACCAGAATCATCATCCTGTACTCCATGCCTTATGGCAAAAAGTGCTGAGGTAACTGAATGCTACCTATCTGAGTCCAGTGATGAAGAATCTGGTGATGAATTTGGACCCAGTTATGTCAAACTTGCTTCCCTTGCCACTAAACAACAAAGAGCCTTGGAAAGGGCTAACAACATGCTAAGTAAGAGCAATGATATGTTGGGTGAAGAAATGGATCAGTCACAAGCTTTGGCTGAAAGTCTTCAGAGCCTTCATTCTAAGTATGACTCCCTTCAAGATCAGCATAACTCTCTCTTGTCAGATCTTGAGAAGCTAAGAGTGAGTTATGAAGATCTTCAGAAGGAGCGCGGTTCATTACTTGCTCAAGAAATCAGTGCTGCTCAGGAAGAATTTATTCCTCCATGTTTAAAATGCATTGAACGAGAATCTGCTAATTCTTCACCTGAATGTTCAAATGCTTCTAATGTTACAAATTCTTCACCTGCCTCTGCTGTCACTAATTCCTCATCTGAGGACATTGCTAGTATCACTGACGATGCAGGGCTGAAGGAATTGTACATGACAGGCATGTACAAAAGCCTCAAAGGGCTTCAGACTCTTTGTGATGTGCTTAAAAAGCAGATCCTCAACAGGAACCCTAGGAAAGAGGGTATTGCCTTTGAGAGGAAACTCAATGCTGATGGTACATATTGGAAGCCTGAGCAGTACCCCAAAACCTCATGGGTTGCTGCAAAGGGACCTCCAGTTGATCCATCTAATTTATCTGGTTATACATGTGAATCTTCTCATTCTTTTGATGAGTAATTTGACTCCAACTATAAACTGTTCAAAAATCAGAATGGTGAAGTATTTGCTAGATATGTTGGCACTAACTACAGGAATGGTTCTCCTATGAAGAAAATCTGGGTTCCCAAAAGGTGCCTTGAAAGTCTTCAGGTGAATGTCCTCATGACACCACCTGTGAAGAAAAGGAACCCCAGATCAAATTCCTCATATGGACCAAATTCTTCATATGGATCCAAGTCCTCATATGGACCAAATTCCTCAAGAGGATCAAATTCCTCACATGGATCAAAGTCCTCATATATCATCGTGCTAACAACTCTGTTTCGCAGGGAAGAGCCAAGGGCTATGAATATGAGCATTATTCTTCAAATTATTATGTTCATAAGTCCTCGAAGAATTTCTCTGCATATTCATATGCTTACCCTAATCCCTCTTATGTGAAACGTAATGGTTTGGCCGCTATGCCACCATTCTCATATGGAGCTCGCAGAGTGATGAACTCTTTGTCACCCCTTCAGATGTGGGTGGTGAAGAAAAAGAACTAATCTCTTATGCAGGTTCAGGTCTCTAGACATACTGTAACGTCTGAAGAATTTGCCGGGGACCTGACAAAATGCCTGAACAGACGCAGGCTAACCATGATGAAATGAACTTTCATTTCACACGTCCTCCCTCTGTTTTATCTATCTTACTACTTGATGAAATTGATCTGATGAATTGTGATATCATATTCTTCACTGCTGAAGTATATGAGGTCGTAAGTTGCATTAATTCATCTGCAGGATGATCAACCCAAAGCCACTGAGTGGGTACTTGATAGTGGATGTACAAATCACATGACTGGTGACAGGAATCTGTTGATGGATGCTCCTTTATCGTCATCACATCTGAAGCATATCATCTTCGCTGATAAAAGCAAAAGTCAGGTATTGGGTCTAGGTAAAGTTGCTATCACAAAGGATCGACACATGGACAAAGTCATGCTTGTTGAGTCCTTAGGATACAACCTTATGTCTGTCTTAATGCTTTGTGATCTTGATATGGTTGTTGTCTTTGGCAAGTATCGTTGTGTTGTGATTATGGAAGCTGACAATTCCAAAGTCTTCGAAGGCTTTAGGAGAGGAGACTTGTATATAGTTGATTTCTCTGCAGATTCACAACCAGCCGTGTGCCTACTTGCAAAAGCTTCAGAAGGATGGCTATGGCATCGACGACTTGGTCATGCAGGCATGAGGAATTTGCACACGCTTGCGAAGAAGAAGCATGTCATTGGCATTGAGAATGTCAAATTCCTCAAGGATCACTTATGCGGTGCCTGTGAAGCTGGAAAGATGACCAAGGCCAACCATCCAGCAAAGACCATCATGACCACCACTCATCCATTCGAATTGCTTCACATGGATCTCTTCGGTCCTAATCACTACTCCTCTATTTCAAATGAAGCATCTCAATATGGCTTTGTTATTGTTGATGATTACTCTCGTTACACATGGGTACACCTTGTCTCTTACAAACATGAAGTGCAGGAAGTCTTCAAACGATTTTCCTCGAGGGCTTCAACCAACTTTGGTGTGAAGATCAAGCACATCAGAAGTGACAATGGCACTGAGTTCAAGAATTCGGGTCTCAATGAATATCTTGATGAACTTGGTATTACTCATGAGTTATCTGCTCCTTATACTCCTCAACAGAATGGCGTTGTGGAGCGCAAGAACAGGACTCTTGCTGAGATGGCTCGCACTATGCTCGATGAGTACAAAACCCCTCGTCGTTTCTGGGTTGATGCAATTGATACTACGTGCCACATCATCAACAGAGTATATCTTCACAAATTCTTCAAAAAGACTGCCTATGAACTCCTCACTGACAAGAAACCCAATGTGAGTTATTTCAAAGTCTTCGGTGCTAAATGCTGGATTAGAGATCCTCATCACAACTCTAAATTTGCACCGAAAGCACATGAAGGTTTTATGCTTGGTTACGGAAAGGACTCGCACACCTACAGAGTCTTCAACAATGTTCTTCACAAGATTGTTGAAACTGTAGATGTGCGGTTCGATGAAACTAATGGCTCGCAAAGAGAGCACCTACCTTCTGTGTTAGATGAACCAGCACCCGAGGATTCTATCAAACACAAGGCTATTGAAGATGTCATTCCTACTGAAGAATCTGCTGAAGAATTCATTCCAGAATGTGAAGAACGTCGAGCTGATGCACCTGAAGAAAATGCTGAGGAAATTGATGCTGAAGAAAATGCTGATCAAATTCCTCAACGACAACCAGCTCATCCTCGCGTTGCAAAAGAAGTGCAAGTGGAGAAGATCATCGATGACATTAGAGCACCAGATCCTCTCACACGCTCAAAAGCTTCACATCTATCTAACTTTTGTGGGCATTTTGCTTTTGTCTCTATCACAGAGCCCACTAAGGTAGATGAAGCATTTCTGGAGCCTGAGTGGATTCAGGCCATGCAATAAGAATTACATCAGTTCAAGCTCAACAACGTCTGGGAACTAGTCAATCGTCCCGATCCTCGCAAGCATAACATCATTGGCACAAAGTGGATCTACCGCAACAAGCAAGATGAAAATGGTGTTGTGGTGAGGAATAAGGCACGACTAGTAGCTCAAGGCTACACACAGGTTGAAGGAATTGATTTCGATGAAACTTTTGCACCTGTTGCTAGACTTGAGGCTATTCGCATATTACTTGCTTATGCTAACCATCATGATATCATCTTATATCAAATGGATGTGAAAAGTGCATTCCTCAATGGTAAGCTTGAGGAAGAAGTATATGTTGCTCAACCCCCAGGTTTTGAAGATCCAAAACATCCTGACAAAGTCTTCAGACTTAACAAGGCCCTCTATGGCCTCAAGTAGGCCCCACGGGCGTGGTATGATACATTGAAGGAATTCTTTATGAAGAAAGGCTTCACACCCGGTTCACTCGATCCCACTCTCTTTACTAAATCTTATGATGGTGAACTGTTTGTGTGCCAAATATATGTTGATGATATCATCTTTGGATGTACTGACCAACGTTATAGTGATGAATTTGCCTATATGATGAGTGAAGAATATCAAATGTCTATGATGGGAGAGTTGAAATTCTTCTTAGGTCTTCAAATTCGTCAACAGCGCAATGGCATATTCATATCTGAGGAGAAATACCTCAAGGATGTCCTAAAGAAATTCGGCATGCAAGATTGCAAAGGCATCAAAATTCCTATGCCCACAAATGGTCATCTATGCACTGATGAAAATGGTATTGAATTCGATCATAAGGTATACCGCTCCATGGTTGTCTCTTTATTGTACTTATGTGCATCTAGGCCAGATATAATGCTTAGTCTTTGCATGTGTGCCCGATTTCAAGCTGCATCGAAGGAATCACACCATAAGGCTGTGAAGCATATTCTTCGATATCTAGCTCACACACCAACACTAGGATTATGGTATCCCAAGGGCTCGGATTTTGATCTCATTGGATATTCTGACTCTGACTATGCTGGTGACCGTGTGGACCGCAAGTCAACATCTGGTACTTGTCATTTCCTCGGACGATCCTTGGTCTGTTGGTCCTCGAAGAAACAGAACTGCGTATCACTGTCTATGTTGAAGCTGAGTACATTGCTGCTGGTTCTTGCTGTGCTCAACTGCTATGGATGAAGCAAACACTCAAGGACTATGGCATCAACGTGAAGAATGTGCCTCTCCTCTGTGACAATGAGAGTGCCATCAAGATTGCTCACAACCCAGTTCAACACTCGAAGACAAAGCACATTCAGATTCGTCATCATTTTCTTCGTGATCATGTGTTGAAATGCGACATTTCTATTGAGCATGTGAAGACTGAAGAATAGCTAGCTGATATCTTCACTAAGCCCTTGGATGAGAAGAGATTTAGCAAGTTGCGGTGTGAGCTAAATATCTTAGAGTCTTCGAATGTACTTTGAAAAGGCACTCATCCTAACACATATGCAAAATTGATGACTTAGATGTGCAACACATGAAGAAACGTTTTTCTTCAATCAATGAAGAATAACACTCTAAGTGTGAATAAATTAATGAAGAATTTGATTCTCAGAACCCTACGACAATTGTACGCGGTGTCTGAAATCATCATTCTTATATGGTGGGTCACGCCACCACAAAAGTTGAAAATCTTCGATTTGAGTTTTTCTTCAGTTTTGAAATTTCTCAGTTGTTCAAATTCTTCAACTTGCAAAATCTTCACTTTTGCCGTCGTTTTTCTTCATTGGCTATATATATATATATATATATATATATATATATATATATATATATATATATATATATATATATATATATATATATATATATATATATATATATATATATATATATATATATATATATATATATATATATATGAGTTTATGTCCTCTACAGCATTCACTTATAGCTATTTCTTCGAGTTGGTTTTTCTGCTAAGTGAATGTGATCGGACCCTTCCCCTCTATGCTAAACTCAATCCAATCTATTCACAAATTCTTCATGTGCGTTCTATTTGAAACTCGTTCAAATTCTTCACTGTCTCCTTGTCAGCTGAAGAAATTGCGAACGGAACGTTAAAACTAATCTTATCCAAATTTTCGGCTTTGCCGCTCAAACCGTTCTGCATCCCACGATACATTATTTTACTCACTGTGACGCCCGGATAATCAAGCTACAGTAAAACTCTGCTAATGGTGCCACGTGACCTCGGTTACTGTGGTTAAACTCGAGTTAGTTCGAAACCGATTCAAATTTAAATCCAAAATCAAACAAACAATAAAAGTTTTCAAATATAAAGCAAACTAAATGTTCGGGTGGAGCCTAATAATGCATAGGTAATTATGGTGGAGAAACCACACTTTTATAAAAAGTTCAAAGGCTCTAAACTAAATAAAACAGTAGCGAAATAATTATGAGAATGCTTTTAAAATTAATAAGCAAATTTAAAACTAGTTTAATTAGTCACCAAACTTTTATGGCAGTGGGTTATTTTAAAACACTATTTTTGGAGCTGTTGTCATATTTTACTAAACTAAAAATAAAGGGTAAAAAAACAGAAAAGGAACAAATAATAATAATAATAATAGCAAAAGAAATCAAAAGCGCCCCCCCCCCTCACTGGGCCTCGACCCAGCTGGCCATCCAACTAGGCCGGCCCGCCCGCACACATCTGGCCTACTTAGGCCGGCCTCCCTCCCGTAACCCTAACCCACGCCCCTCTCCCAGTCACCCCACCTCCCCCCACTCGCTCCACTCCTCTGCCCCCTCCCCGATCCAGATCGGATCGGGGGCGTTCGCCGCCGCCGCCCGGAATACCCATGGGAGCCGCACCCACCTACGTTGCCACTCCCGCGCCAAAGCCCTTCCCTGCCGATGCCTCGCCAACCCCGCACCGCCTGGCGACTCTGCTGCGGTGGACGAGCCGCCCGCCAGCGACGAACCCCTCCCTCGCGCCCGTGCCACGGCCTCCTCCTCACCGGAACCCGCCACCGCCCGTCGCCTCGTCCTCCTCGTCTCCTCCTCGCCGAACTGCTTCGTCCTCGCCTCCTCCCCGACTCGCTTCATCGCGCCTCGCCGCCCGATCCCCTGCACCCTCCGTGAGCATCGCCCCTCTCTTCTTCCCCCTCTGCTTCCGTCGCGGGATCCGACCGTGCCCGCTGTCCGCGCCGTGGCCTGGAGCCGTCCCCGATGGCCACCGGCCTCGTGCTGCTTCGCCACCGCAGTGCCCTGCTATCTACAGCACGCACGCACCGCCCCGCACGCGACCGAGCCTCACCTAGCTGCACCTCGCCCTGGAGGCGCCCTGCCGCGCCGGACCGTTCCGCCCCCGCCTCTCCTTCCCCGACCGGCTCCACCACCAGAATCCGTCGAGCTTCGCCGTCCCCGTCCCCTGCTACTGCTCGGGACCGCGCCGTTGCCGACCGCCGTCCCCGCGTGCCCACGCGCCGGCCTGGGCTCCCTATGCCCTGTTGCCGCTTGTGCGGTGGCCGGCGGCGCCCCGCCATCCTCGCCCCGCTCCGCGCCTCGCCGGCACCCCCTCGGGCGCCCTGTTGGGGCCGGTCACCACGCCCGCACGCCGGTGCCCGTTGCCCGCAACCGCGCCCATTGCGCCCGAACCCGCTATGGCCCCCTAGGCCCTATGACAAGTGGGGCCCAGCCCCTCAACACTAAAAAAAAAGAGGTTTAAAATTAATAATAAATAAAATATTAATTAATTAATTAAAGAATTAATTAACTTAATTAATTTTGTATTAGATTAATCTAATAACTTAGTTAACTAATTAATCATGATTAGTTAGTCTAGTCAATGACGAACGGGACCCACACGTCAGCGACCGAGTCAACACATCTGTTGACTGCTGACATCATGCTGACGTCATGCTAACATCAGCATGCACTGTTTTGGATAATGTTGTATTAAGTTAATTAAATAAATGCTAAAATTAATCTAAATCCTTTAAAATTAATATAAAATAAACCGTAGCTCGGATGGAAAAACTTTGTACATGAAAGTTGCTCAGAACGACGAGACGAACCCGGTTACGCAACCCGTTCGTCCGCCACACATCCCTAACCTATCGAACCTGCAACATTTCACCTCCGGTTCATCTGTTCGAAAACGCGAAACACCGGGGATACTTTCCCGGATGTTTCCCCCCTTCGCCGGTATCACCTACCACTACGTTATGTCACCCCTAGCACCGCGTATCGCCATGTTATGCTTTGTATTGCTTTGATTGCTCTGCATTTATTGTTTCTTCCCCCTCTTCTTCTCCGGTAGACCCCGAGACTGATGCTGATGCCCCTGGGTACGACTACGTCGACGACGACCCCTCCTTCTTGTCTGTACAACCAGGCAAGCCCCCCCCCCCTTGATCACCAGATATCGCCTACTCTCCCCTATACTGCTTGCATTAGAGTAGTGTAGCATGTTACTGCTTTCGTTATTCCTATCCTGATGCATAGCCTGTCTTTGATACTGCTGTTGATACCTTTACCTGCAATCCTACTGCTTAGTATAGGATGCTAGTGTCCATCAGTGGCCATACACTCTTGTCCGTCTGCCATGCTATACTACTGGGCCGTGATCACTTCGGGAGGTGATCACGGGCATATACTATATACTTTACACTGTTACATTACATGTGATACTGTTCGGAGATGGGGGCTGAAGGGGCAGGTGGCTCCATCCCGGTAGAGGTGGGCCTGGGTTCCCGACGGCCCCCGACTGTTACTTTGTGGCGGAGCGACAGGGCAGGTTCAGACCACCTAGGAGAGAGGTGGCCTGGCCCTAGTCGGTGTTCGCGATACTTAACACGCTTAACGAGATCTGGGTATTTGATCTGAGTCTGGCCATTTGGTCTATACGCACTAACCACCTACGCGGGAGTAGTTATGGGTATCCCGACGTCGTGGTATCAGCCGAAGCACTTCGTGACGTCAGCGACTGAGTGGCGCGCGCCGGGTTGGACCGCGTAACGTGACTTCCTTTGAAATGGAGGTTGCTAGGTCTGCTCTCCGGCCGCGTACGCAACGTGCAGGTGTGCTCAGGGCGATGGGCCCAGACCCCTGCGCGCATAGATTTAGACCGGCGTGCTGACCGCTCTGTTGTGCCTAGGTGGGGCTGCGACGTGTTGATCTTCCGAGGCCGGGCATGACCCAAAAAAGTGTGTCCGGCCAAATGGGATCAAGCGTGTTGGGCTATGTGGTGCACCCCTGCAGGGAAGTTTATCTATTCGAATAGCCGTGTCCCTCGGTAAAAGGACGACCCGGAGTTGTACCTTGACCTTATGACAACTAGAACTGGATACTTAATAAAACACACCCTTCCAAGTGCCAGATACAACCCGGTGATTGCTCTCCAATAGGGCATCGAGGAGGGGATCGCCGGGTAGGATTATGCTATGCGATGCTACTTGGAGGACTTCAGTCTACTCTCTTCTTCCTACTGCAAGACGGAGGCGACCAGAAGCGTAGTCTTCGATAAGACTAGCTATCCCCCTCTTATTCTGGCATTCTGCAGTTCAGTCCACTGATATGGCCCCTTTACACATATATCCATGCATATGTAGTGTAGCTCCTTGCTTGCAAGTACTTTGGATGAGTACTCACGGTTGCTTTTCTCCCCCTTTTCCCCCTTTCCCTCCTACCCGGTTGCCGCAACCAGACGATGGAGCCCAGGATCCAGACGCCACCGTCGACGACGACTCCTACTACTCTGGAGGTGCCTACTATTACGTGCAGCCCGCTGACGACGACCAGGAGTAGTTAGGAGGATCCCAGGCAGGAGGCCTGCGCCTCGTTCGATCTGTATCCCAGTTTGTGCTAGCCTTCTTAAGGCAAACTTGTTTAACTTATATCTGTGCTCAGATATTGTTGCTTCCGCTGACTCGTCTATGATCGAGCACTTGTATTTGAGCCCTCGAGGCCCCTGGCTTGTATTATGATGCTTGTATGACTTATTTTATTTGTAGAGTTGTGTTGTGATATCTTCCCGTGAGTCCCTGATCTTGATCGTACACATTTGCGTGCATGATTAGTGTACGATTGAATCGGGGGCGTCACAAGTTGGTATCAGAGCCGACTGCCTGTAGGAATCCCCCTTCCACACTCCTTGGCCGAAGTCGAGTCTAGACATTTTAAAACTTTTACTAACATGGCTGTGTGTATTACGGGCACACATCGCCATTGGGTGGTATTAGGATTCTTTACTCCTCGACCTTTACTCTGGGACTCTGAGCTCTCTTCTATTCGGGTTAAATGGTTTTGCTAAAAACAAAACTAACTTTAGGTTCTCGATAATACTTTCTCCCGGAGAGCCCCTCACTTCAGATGATCGCCTGGTGCACTAGAAGATTCCGAAGTTACTCTAAGATGTTCTTTCGAGTCTTTGTGACACCGCATTTGCCATTTCCTTCCACCGTCAACCCCTATGAAAACTGCGTACACTTGCCATTCATACAATCATTCTCCGTTGATCTTGTTATTACAAGATGTCCCGAAATACTCTCTGTTGTTCCGAGAATCCTTTGAGCTTAGTGCCTTGATGTACTTTGTCACCTGAATACCCCTACGGATAATTCTCGCACTTACCGAGTATCCGCTCATCCCCCGTTGGTTCTGGTATTTCACAAAAGCTTTTGAAATACCATTCGATCTTTCGAAGATCCTCAACAACCTATTGCTCTTGAAATTCTTGGTTGCTTGAATTGGGATTAAATCCTATAAGCCTATTAACCTTATTGGCATCCTCTGTCATTATCATTTTAAGTCTGTTGATCCAATATGTTGTGAATGTTCACAATCATCAATCGAGTCCTAGGATTATCTTTCCGGCTCAGACGACATTTTGAACATGAGCTGGTTCTCGACCAAACTATCTGTCGTCGATTGTGCCTCTGGTATATTCAATTGATCCATTGTTGATTAGAGCATCTGCTTCCGATCCTTTGTTTTGGAAATCATAATTCCTTTGCATTGAAGCTTTGAATTATTCAGATGATTCCATAACCTGTTGCAATTGCATTCCCTCCTCTTCTGGTTGAGTATCGATACTCATATCAGATCCTTTGTGGACCATCAAGTCCTTTGTTGGATTGTTATCCGATAGTGCCATTCACATTTGATCACTTTGTGAGTTTTTCCTCTGATAAATAATGCCTTCGTTAAGTTGTATCCTCTGCTTGGCCAACCATGCTCTGCTTTCGGGCTTGTGTTGATTACTCTTGAAACTTGTGGTATATGTTTCTAAGAAGGCCCTATGGGTCAAACGTATGCCTTCTCTAAATCGTGAGAACCCGAAAGTTTTCACGAGCCATACTCTTCTGATGTTTCGCCAGATAAGATTTCAACACTGCAACTTCATCGAACGCGAGAAGTGAATGAAAGGTTATGCATTGGAGAAGTGGGAGTTGACCTTGAACTTTGTGTTCATGCCCATGGACACGATGTAGATCCTATCATGGAAGCTTCTTGTAACTATTTCCTTGATATAATATCCTTTGGTATCGGTGGATTGATCTTTTGCAATCGTGGTTCCGACCATGTTCTCCTTTAAATGACCTTTCTCGTGCAAGTTTAAGCCTTTGTCTTCTACAGAGCAATACCCTAGTCCAATCTCTACTTTGATCTGTCGTCGAGCATTACCCCCCTGGTATCTCGAGATTATCATGGAACTGCATAACCTCTTATGAGTTCTTCATTAGGTATTACATTCTCACGGACTCCAATTTTTCACGGGCTTTGAGTTATGAAACACTCAAGGACACCGATAACGGAATCGAGTCTGCACGGCGATTCAACGAGGATTAGAGATCTTCATCGCTTACAAGTTTAATACTCCATGTCTGTCCTAGCCTGAACGGATACATCATTATCGTGCTAATGTTAATCATCAGCATTCTGAACTCTTCAAGGATATCAACTGAATTCATAATGAGAAATACCATCCTTGCCCCCGATGATTTGTGTTATCATCGGCCACTTTATTGCCTTCCCTCCAACACAAACTTGTTCATGTTTTGTGTTATACTTCGATTCCCTTGCTATCCAGCATTTGACCTTCTTTACCTTGGAATATTACCACCTTTTATGTCAAGAATGTCGTGGTAATTTTACCACCCCTTGAGAATTCTTGATATAGTAATATCTCTCGCCATTTGCATTCATTTCTTGGTCTCCGTGTTGATTCTAACCGGAATACCGACAAATGGTCTGTGATGTGTAAATTCTAAACTTCTAGCAACCCTATTGCTTTGAAGTTATTGGTCTACAGTTTCGTTATAAGTCTATTGCTTATTGAGTCATCATTCGAACATTGATCGTGCTACCTAGTCCAGGTTCCTGGGTGCACCCTTCTATCATTGTTCAGTTGAGTATGTTTCCCTCAAGCATACATCATTATACCATTTGATCTGACAAATGATATTTCCTTGTTCACATAATTGCGGAAATCCATCTTTTGGAAATCTCGAGGAATTGTCACTGAGTCCATCAGCCACCTCCTCGTCCCCTCCTTGGTTAAATGATGAACCCTTGTTTTGGAACTCGCTTCCATAGTTCAATTCCAAGAATCTTACATTATCATCTCGTCAATGTGTGTTACACCTTTTCTGCTCAGGCACCCTGAGTCTGAGGTATCCTAACACCGGCCAGATCTGAATCCCGGTCAGATATGATGGTTGGAATATATTTGCAAGGATAATAACAATGTTCTTTCATGACCCGGTAAGGTGATGTCATGCCCGGCACACCTGGCCGGAGGACCTACTGTTATAGTTTCCTTTTAGCAAGGTTATCCATCCTTCCATGAGGAAATTGAAAGACTTATTCTATAAGTTGTTCCTGATGGATCCTTTGTGTATCCCAAAGTCTGACCTTTGCTTGAATACCATGTCAATGCTATCTCGAAGCATGTCTATGGTACCCCGATTTTCAACAGGAATATTTGAACCCGATGTTAAGTGTTTCCTGCTCAATTATCCAAACACCGTTGTATGGGTAATGTCATGAAATTCCCCCCCCCCCCTTACCTAAAGAGTTTTCTACATTATATCTCGTCATGGATATCATGCTCTACTTGTCCTTGGGGAGGATATACCCCTGATATATGTGTTTAAACACATTTTCCTTTCCATTGTTCTGATTAATTTGATAACCATATTATCCTTTCCATTGTTTGGTTTAACCTTTCTTGAGGTTTATATGATCTAAGCAGTAATATTTCCCTGCTTACGAAAACAACTCGGTGCACCACCTTATCAGTCAGACCCTGTTACTATTGTTGATGACATTTCGGTAACCACCGACGGACGGGAACCTTGCCTATTGGTCCGCCTCGTTCAACGAGCAGGAAAATGGTTCTCTTCGTCCCTCGCCCTTGGTATCGATGTTGTTGCCGACATAACTAACAGGCTACCCTCTGGCATGCCTTGCTATTGTGACCGTACAAGATGTCAGCCCCCCTTCCTACCTTTAACCCACATGGTGGGCCCATAACCCACAGTTCCACAAGATCGTAACCTGACTCTCCTGTACACCCCTTGTTCCTAGAATTATTCCTCCCGCTTGGACTCGTATGTAATTCATGGGCCACCTTCCATGAGATCATCAATTCTGGCATCGGAAACAATAATTTTTTCGTTGCTTGAAACCCCTTTCACCTTATGACTAGGCATTGAACGATTGCCTGGCTGCTTGAAACTTCTTGTCGGACCTTCCAACTTTACTCTCGATGTGTTCTGTTAGTTCAACTCGAGAGGTACTCATATGCTCATTCATGGGTTAATCCCAGGTTATTACCCTTATAGCATTCTATCGTTTCCGATGTACCCCGTTACCTATTCGTAAATACGATGAAGATCCCGAAGAAAGGATGTCGACTTCATCATAAGGACCTGAAGCAGAGAAATGAAGACATCAATGTATTGGACCGGTTCTCTTCGAGAAGAGCAAGCCAGAATGAGGAGACCCGCTAGATTCGTAACCAAACCTTTCCCCCTCTCACTACCTCTTAAATCTCGGGACGAGATTTCTTGTAGTGGAGGAGAATTGTGACGCCCGGATAATCAAGCTACAGTAAAACTCTGCTAATGGTGCCACGTGACCTCGGTTACTTTGGTTAAACTCGAGTTAGTTCGAAACCGATTCAAATTTAAATCCAAAATCAAACAAACAATAAAAGTTTTCAAATATAAAGCAAACTAAATGTTCGGGTGGAGCCTAATAATGCATAGGTAATTATGGTGGAGAAACCACACTTTTATAAAAAGTTCAAAGGCTCTAAACTAAATAAAACAGTAGCGAAATAATTATGAGAATGCTTTTAAAATTAATAAGCAAATTTAAAACTAGTTTAATTAGTCACCAAACTTTTGAGGCAGTGGGTTATTTTAAAACACTATTTTTGGAGCTGTTGTCATATTTTACTAAACTAAAAATGAAGGGTAAAAAAACAGAAAAGGAACAAATAATAATAATAAAAGCAAAAGAAATCAAAAGCGCCCCCCCCCCTCACTGGGCCTCGACCCAGCTGGCCATCCAACTAGGCCGGCCCGCCCGCACACATCTGGCCTACTTAGGCCGGCCTCCCTCCCGTAACCCTAACCCACGCCCCTCTCCCAGTCACCCCACCTCCCCCCACTCGCTCCACTCCTCTGCCCCCTCCCCGATCCAGATCGGATCGGGGGCGTTCGCCGCCGCCGCCCGGAATACCCATCGGAGCCGCACCCACCTACGTTGCCACTCCCGCGCCAAAGCCCTTCCCTGCCGACGCCTCCCCAACCCCGTACCGCCTGGCAACCCTGCTGCGGTGGACGAGCCGCCCGCCAGCGACGACCCCCTCCCTCGCGCCCGTGCCACGGCCTCCTCCTCACCGGAACCCGCCACCGCCCGTCGCCTCGTCCTCCTCGTCTCCTCCTCGCCGAACTGCTTCGTCCTCGCCTCCTCCCGACACGCTTCATCGCGCCTCGCCGCCCGATCCCCTGCACCCTCCGTGAGCATCGCCCCTCTCTTCTTCCCCCTCTACTTCCGTCGCGGGATCCGACCGTGCCCGCTGTCCGCGCCGTGGCCTGGAGCTGTCCCCGATGGCCACCGGCCTCGTGCTGCTTCGCCACCGCAGTGCCCTGCTATCCACAGCACGCACGCACCGCCCCGCACGCGACCGAGCCTCACCTAGCTGCACCTCGCCCCGGAGGCGCCCTGCCGTGCCGGACCGTTCCGCCCCCGCCTCTCCTTCCCTGACCGGCTCCACCACCAGAATCCGTCGAGCTTCGCCGTCCCCGTCCCCTGCTACTGCTCGGGACCGCGCCGTTGCCGACCGCCGTCCCCGCGCGCCCACGCGTCGGCCTGTGCTCCCTATGCCCTGCTGCCGCTTGTGCGGTGGCCGGCGGCGCCCCGCCATCCTCGCCCCGCTCCGCGCCTCGCCGGCACCCCCTCGGGCGCCCTGTTGGGGCCGGTCACCACGCCCGCACGCCGGTGCCCGTTGCCCGCAACCGCGCCTGCGCCCATTGCGCCCGAACCCGCTATGGCCCCCTAGGCCCTATGACAAGTGGGGCCCAGCCCCTAAACATTTAAAAAAAAGAGGTTTAAAATTAATAATAAATAAAATATTAATTAATTAATTAATTAAAGAATTAATTAACTTAATTAATTCTGTATTAGATTGATCTAATAACTTAGTTAACTAATTAATCATGATTAGTTAGTCTAGTCAATGACGAACGGGACCCACACGTCAGCGACCGAGTCAACACATCTGTTGACTGCTGACATCATGCTGACGTCATGCTGACATCAGCATGCACTGTTTTGGATAATGTTGTATTAAGTTAATTAAATAAATGCTAAAATTAATCTAAATCCTTTAAAATTAATATAAAATAAACCGTAGCTCGGATGGAAAAACTTTGTACATGAAAGTTGCTCAGAACGACGAGACGAACCCGGTTACGCAACCCGTTCGTCCGCCACACATCCCTAACCTATCGAACCTGCAACATTTCACCTCCGGTTCATCTGTTCGAAAACGCGAAACACCGGGGATACTTTCCCGGATGTTTCCCCCCTTCGCCGGTATCACCTACCACTACGTTATGTCACCCCTAGCACCGCGTATCGCCATGTTATGCTTTGTATTGCTTTGATTGCTCTGCATTTATTGTTTCTTCCCCCTCTTCTTCTCCGGTAGACCCCGAGACTGATGCTGATGCCCCTGGGTACGACTACGTCGACGACGACCCCTCCTTCTTGTCTGTACAACCAGGCAAGCCCCCCCCCCTTGATCACCAGATATCGCCTACTCTCCCCTATACTGCTTGCATTAGAGTAGTGTAGCATGTTACTGCTTTCGTTATTCCTATCCTGATGCATAGCCTGTCTTTGATACTGCTGTTGATACCTTTACCTGCAATCCTACTGCTTAGTATAGGATGCTAGTGTCCATCAGTGGCCATACACTCTTGTCCGTCTGCCATGCTATACTACTGGGCCGTGATCACTTCGGGAGGTGATCACGGGCATATACTATATACTTTACACTGTTACATTACATGTGATACTGTTCGGAGATGGGGCTGAAGGGGCAGGTGGCTCCATCCCGGTAGAGGTGGGCCTGGGTTCCCGACGGCCCCCGACTGTTACTTTGTGGCGGAGCGACAGGGCAGGTTCAGACCACCTAGGAGAGAGGTGGCCTGGCCCTAGTCGGCGTTCGCGATACTTAACACGCTTAACGAGATCTGGGTATTTGATCTGAGTCTGGCCATTTGGTCTATACGCACTAACCACCTACGCGGGAGTAGTTATGGGTATCCCGACGTCGTGGTATCAGCCGAAGCACTTCGTGACGTCAGCGACTGAGTGGCGCGCGCCGGGTTGGACCGCGTAACGTGACTTCCTTTGAAATGGAGGTTGCTAGGTCTGCTCTCCGGCCGCGTACGCAACGTGCAGGTGTGCTCAGGGCGATGGGCCCAGACCCCTGCGCGCATAGGTTTAGACCGGCGTGCTGACCGCTCTGTTGTGCCTAGGTGGGGCTGCGACGTGTTGATCTTCCGAGGCCGGGCATGACCCAGAAAAGTGTGTCCGGCCAAATGGGATCAAGCGTGTTGGGCTATGTGGTGCACCCCTGCAGGGAGGTTTATCTATTCGAATAGCCGTGTCCCTCGGTAAAAGGACGACCAGGAGTTGTACCTTGACCTTATGACAACTAGAACTGGATACTTAATAAAACACACCCTTCCAAGTGCCAGATACAACCCGGTGATTGCTCTCCAACAAGGCATCGAGGAGGGGATCGCCGGGTAGGATTATGCTATGCGATGCTACTTGGAGAACTTCAGTCTACTCTCTTCTTCCTACTGCAAGACGGAGGCGACCAGAAGCGTAGTCTTCGATAAGACTGGCTATCCCCCTCTTATTCTGGCATTCTGCAGTTCTGTCCACTGATATGGCCCCTTTACACATATATCCATGCATATGTAGTGTAGCTCCTTGCTTGCGAGTACTTTGGATGAGTACTCACGGTTGCTTTTCTCCCCCTTTTCCCCCTTTCCCTTCTACCCGGTTGCCGCAACCAAATGATGGAGCCCAGGATCCAGACGCCACCGTCGACGACGACTCCTACTACTCTGGAGGTGCCTACTATTACGTGCAGTCCGCTGAGGACGACCAGGAGTAATTAGGAGGATCCCAGGCAGGAGGCCTGCGCCTCGTTCGATCTGTATCCCAGTTTGTGCTAGCCTTCTTAAGGCAAACTTGTTTAACTTATATCTGTGCTCAGATATTGTTGCTTCCGCTGACTCGTCTATGATCGAGCACTTGTATTCGAGCCCTCGAGGCCCCTGGCTTGTATTATGATGCTTGCATGACTTATTTTATTTGTAGAGTTGTGTTGTGATATCTTCCCGTGAGTCCCTGATCTTGATCGTACACATTTGCGTGCATGATTAGTGTACGATTAAATCGGGGGCGTCACACTCACCCACGATCTTACACGATCTCCACTACACAGTACGTGGGTGACACATGTCGTGAGAAGGAGAACGGGCAGGGGCACGTTCGTCCCAAATCTTCGGGCGAGCAGTTTTTCACCGTGGCTATAAATACCCATGTCCCCTTCCTCACTTCTTTTACTCTGCTCGATCTCTCTCTCTCTCTCTCTCTCTCTCTCTCTCTCTCCCGCTCGAGCTTCCGAACCCTAGCGTCGCCGCTACTCCATCGTCGCCGGTGAGGAAGAGCTTCACTGCCTCGACCTCGTCGCCTTCGTACTCGTGCCGACCGCGGAAATCCTCACCTCCGCCGCCGCCGTAGACGTCTTCCTCCACCAAGTTAGGGCGTGGAAGATCTGCATCGACGAACTTCACTGTTTCAACTCACAGTTCGTCGTGTTCTTCGTTCAGGGTAATTAAAAGTTACTTTTACTACCCTCTTTGATTCGAAATTTTTCTACAAAATCTTCAAAGGTGTTTTATTCTTCAAATCCTCACACACAAAACACCTCACGTGTCATCTATTCTTGACTCATTTCCCTAAGCATCATTTTCTTCAAGATTCCTCAATTGTGTGGATCTTCGATCTATACAACTCTGGAACCTAAGATATAGCGCGCTTAGTGAAATTCTTCAAGACGCATCTGGTCAAATTTCTCAAACTTGTTCTTTTTGAAAAACCCTCTGAGAACGCATATGACCTCTCCAAATTCCTCGCAACTATACTCTATTCACAGCTACACATGTCCGCTGCTGAATTATTAGGTTCTCATCAACTTAACGCATTTGCAGCGTTCCTCGAAGAAAAGTTGCATACTTCTTCAGAAAATTCGATTGTTCAAATTCCTCAACTAAAGAAAATGGCTGATGGTAAAAGGCCTCAGAAAGGAGGAAAGAAACCTGAGGTCATGACTGCCTTTGAAATCCCTGAGGATTTATATAAAGACTACTGCACGCCTGATGAAGCCAAATTTGGCAAAGAAGATAAAAATCAGCGCAAGGTGCCCATTCAGAGGATTGAACGGAGATGGGCACGTGAATGGAGAGAGTACAGATATGTTACTCCAAAGTACATGAAGAAATTCGCACTGAACCCTCCATGCCCAAGAGCCCCATTGGCACCTGGCCAAGAGGCTGATCCCACTAGCATCAAACGCGGTGAGGACTTTCCTGAGGAATGGGCCAAGCGCCAAGCAAAATTGGCAAGGCAAGCCAGAAAGCAGTGAGGAAATTCAATGAAGACTCTGCTGCTGCTGCCACTGAGGCCTCTGTCAAGCCGAGGAAAGCAATGCTCAAGAAGCCCGCTCGAAAGCCAAGTGCTTCCACATCAATGCCCTCACGGCCAAGTTCCTCAGCTGCACCCTCACGGCCTGAAACTTCAAAGTCTTGAAAGCAAATTCCTCAAGCTGCCCCTGCTCCTCCAAAATCCTCAGCACCTCCGACCAAGTCCTCCGCACCTCAGACAAAGTCCTCAGCACCTGCGCATCCTGCCACATGCCAAAGGACTATAGGCATCTCTATTGCATCTGGTGCCTCAGTTGGTTCCTCAGCTGCACCAAGTTCCTCAGCTGGACCCTCTGTGCTAAAGAAAAACGCTACTGCTGGACGCGGCACTCGCCCAAGTCCTAAGAAGAAGCAGGTAGTCTTCAGTGTATCGCCTTATGATGATGATGCTGATGAAGAAGAACTTGCTGAAATCATCAGGGACCGCCAAGAAAGGGCCGCTAGAGCCAAAGGCACACCTGTGCCACTGCTGTTGGATCCTAGGGCGATCCTCGATTACATCAATCTCTGGCATAAGGATCCCAACACACCTATGCCTGACTTCAAGCTGACACCTGGCCAAAGTCACATGCTGACTCACTTCATCCAAGAGGAGAAGTGGAAATATGATAGGGCCAGGCAGATCAAGAAATCGCAGTACAGGAAAGAGAAACTGCTAAGGAAAAATGTTCTCGCAATGAAACCTGAAGAACTCATCAAGATGCAGGCTGACATCAAAACCCTCAGCGATGAATTTGATGCATACTATGCTGACTGGAAAGGAGCAAAAGTCAGGTTTGTGCAACTGACTAAGAAATTCACAAATGTTGCAGCCCCATCGCAACAAGGAATTCCTTAAGCTGAACCTTCAGCACAGCCCACTGAAGAACATGCCAGCACCGCTGATGACTTTCAGGCTGCTGAAGAAAATGCTAGTTCCAGGGCTGATGACTCCATTCCAGCCACTGAAGAAATTGCCAGGGCATCCTCTAGTGGTGCGCCTGAAGAAACTGAAGAAGTAAGGAAAACTGCATCAGTTGCTCCTGAGGAAAATCAACCCGATTCCTCAGCTCCACCTGTGCCTACACCAACTCCTATCCTTCCACCTGCATTAGATGTGAAGAAGACCAAGGCTGCAGAGCGAGCTGCAGTGAAGAAAAGGAAAGCATCAAGTGCTTCAGAATCTTCAGTCCCAAAGAAGATGAAGCCGATGACCAGCTCGTTTGCAAATCCCATTGATGTTGTTCCTATCACATCCATGCCATCAAAGGACCTTGTTCCTTTTGGTGAAGACTATGAGATCCCAAGTGGATCAGATGAAGAAACTCAATCTGCTGCTTCCTCAGAGCAGATTGATGAAGAAATTGAAGTGGATGGAATCCCTTCAACCCAATGGTCTCATCACCAATGCCTCAGTTTACTAATGAAGAGGCTGGTGTTGAAGAATTAGAAGATGAAGATGTGGACATTGGAAGCACAACTCCAGTGATGAATGACGACTTTTGGGAAAGTCAGCATCCCAATTCTCCACTCTTCACTCCACTGCAGCAAATTCCTCACTCCCCTGCACCAATTGTTCCGATGGGCTCTGAAGATACTCATCCCACTGCATCTGTGAATGAAGAAATTCCAACCACTAGTGGTGAAGAAACTGCTGCTGATACTGAAAAGGTGACTGCACCTGAGGAAGAACCTGAAATTCCTCAGCCTGAAGAACCTGAGATCGCGATTCCTGAGGTAGTGATGCAACTCACTGACACTCCTCTGCCCAAACCAAATGATTCGTTCTCAAGGAAACAAAAGTTCAAGGCTGAAGACTTCTTTGGCGAGCACGTGTTCTTCACTGAATACAACCCTTATGACTCTGCTCACATAAGGAAGAGGCGGTTATGGACAGCTAGTCAAGCAAATTTCTATTCCTCAGTGCTTTTCAACAAGGACAAAGTCTTCGACCATGCACATATTCCTCAAGTGGATATGGAGTCTATGTCGTGCTTCACGCCAGTCCTCAGTGTCCTTCGCGACGATGGGCTGCTCAATTTCCGCACTGACATATGCGATTGGAATGAAGAACTCATTCTTCAGTTCTATGCAACACTGCACATCACCGGCAACTCTGAAGATGTGAATTCATGGGTTCTGGACTGGATGATTGAGAACACACATTATAAGGCCCCAGCATCTGAATTGCTTCGTGCCCTTCCTCTAAGTCCTCCCACTGAAGATGCACGTTGTGTTTACAACGAATCTGAGCTTTCAAATCACTATATGCAAGTGCTGATGAAGCCTTTAAAGTCAGGGCAGGCCCCTCGAACCAAATTCCTCGTCAAGGAATTGTTGTATGTGCCTAGGACTGTCTATCGCATTCTGACGAAGACAATGAGTCCCATCAAAGGCCATGACTCAACTGATGAAGAAGTCGTTGGCATCATGAAGAACATGCTTTTCAATATCATTCATGGCATTCCCGTCAACTTCCATGATTTCTTCATGAGGACTCTGGCCAACATTTCTATGTCACCATTTGAGCTGAAGCCTTATGCACCTTGGATTATGAGATTCATCAGGACAAGGTCTTCACTCAATTACAAAGCTGAAACTCTCAACCACTGCAGCTACTTGCCCCCTATTGAAGTCCTCAAAAGGATATTTTCCTCAGCTGAAGAAAAGGGCAAAGCTACTGCTGTGATAGATGAAGGCATTCGTCCATTGGATGGTAAATTTCGCAAGGCTGCCTCTTACTCCACCAATGATGACTCTGCCACACATGACACTGCCACCAACACTGCCAAGCCAAATCCTCAATCCACAGCACCCAGGGTGATGTCTGATCGTGAGTTACTCCTCAGTCTTCATCAAAAGGTTGATCACAATCACAAATGGGTCAAGCGTCAGTTTGGTTCAATTCTTCACAACATAACTGCAACACATAATGCAGTGAAGAAAAACCACTACTACCTTCATGAAACCCTCAACCGCACCTGGGTTGTTCTGTCTCAAGTTTACAGCGCCGATGATTTGAAGCAAATGGGTCTCAACAAAGAATTTGCCTGGTCAGCACCTCCTCCGAAGAAATACAAGAAGGTCCCAGTTCCTTCTTTGGTGGCCAGCTCCTATTCTTCATCGCGCGACACTGATGAACATGAAGACTTGGACGACACTGCGGCAGGCCCTACTTCAACAACCGACCCCAACAACGCTGGCGCTCCTTCATCAACTTGAATATC
The DNA here is from genome assembly GCA_032464435.1 of Aegilops umbellulata. Taxonomy (NCBI): domain Eukaryota; kingdom Viridiplantae; phylum Streptophyta; class Magnoliopsida; order Poales; family Poaceae; genus Aegilops; species Aegilops umbellulata. The sequence goes on along the minus strand of CP136056.1, from coordinate 278,034,301 downwards.
TTCAGGGGCGTTAGTCCTTAGTTTCGATCCTTTTGGTCATTTGATGACAAAGGGGAAGAAATCTGAGTTAGTCTTCAAGCGGGTCTATTATAAGGGCATTTTTTTGCTAAGTTACAACTCTCGTTCTTCCGAAACTTTTATTGGATCGAGTTGTAATCTTAAACCCGATGGTGCTCTGATACTTTTGTTGCACTATGCTCTGATACTTTTGATGCACTATTCGGCATGCTTATTCCTCGTTAATATTATTGCACGCATGTTGAATTACATCAGGCACCATATTTCATCATGCATTTCAAATCCTTCATATTATATATCAAATGCGTGTATGAATTACAAGATATAGGGGGAGATCTCCATGATTCATCTCTTCAAGTGTGCATTGCTTCAAAAGCAAATTCACTATGCACAACTTCAGGGGAGTTCTTCTATATCTTGCAATCAAATTCCTCAATATCAGTATTTACACTTCATATATTTATCCCCGTTGAAAACCTAACCTATATTGTCATCAATCACCAAAAAGGGGGAGATTGTAAGTGCATCTAGTGCGCCTTAGTGATTTTGGTGTATTGAAGACTTATAGGTTAAGGATCTAATGTTTTTATGAGTGTACACATGTCTATAAGTCTATGAGGAGTTTGATTTTTACAGAGAAAGTCGATCCCTAAAAATGAAGTTCTTTGACTGAAGACTTTGATATTCTGAAGACTTTCTGAAGACTTTGAAAGTGAAGAAATAGGTGTGACCTTGAAGACTTGGTATTCATTCGAGGAATATGAAGCGTGAAAACTTTTGTTTTCGTAGTTTCATTTTCTCTTTCTTGAGTCATAGGAAACACCGTACTGTTAAAGGGGTCGAGGAAATACTAAGGAGAAAATTTCCATGTGATGCTCATCTCAAATCCTACACCTATCAATCCCTTCGAGTGAAGCCATTGGAAATCTCATACAGTTCAGTCAATTTCTTCAGTGACAGAGACGCAGTTCTTCTGGTCACTGAGCACTTTGCTCTGACTGAGGAGTTAGGAATTCGCTAGTGCGAATTGCCTACACTGTGAGGAACATGATAGCCCTGAGGAATTTGTACCTCAAATTTCCGACCGTTGCTGTGCTACGCGCCAGCTATTCCAAAATATCTTATCCATCCAACGGTCATATCATTGAAGGGCATTTATGTCTTATCATGTCAGGCTGCTCCCTAGGCTATAAATAGCCGCCCCCTACATCACTAGCTGGTTGGCTGCTCCGCGTGAACTTGACACTTGTCATTTGAGAGCAACCCATCCTCCGAGGACTTTGAGCGAAAATCATCAAGTGAGGAAAATCCAAACCCAAACCCCAACACCTACAAACCCAAAGTGATTGAGCATCACTGAAGAGATTGATCCTGCGTGGATCGGACGCTTGTTACCTTTGAAGACTGTGCTTCTTCCAGACGGTTAGGCGTCAAGGTCTAGAGCATCCAAGAGGAATTGTGGATCGCCGAGTGACCGAGTTTGTGAAGGTTTGGAAGTCACCTGAAGACTTACCACGAGTGATTGGGCGAGGACTGTGTGTCCTTAGCTCAAGGAGAATACGGTGAGGACTGTGTGTCCGGGACTAGGTGTCCTCGAGTTTAAATACTCAGCCGCTCCAACCAGATGTACAACTGAGACAGCAGTTGGAACTGGTCTACCAAATCATTGTCTTCACCAAGCCAACTGGTTCTATTTCCTCAACACTTTCATTTCCTCATTACTGTGTTGTGTGTTTGTTCATATCTGTGTTTGAAGACTTTAACTGAAGACTTTCTCTATTTCTTCAGTTCAATTTCTTCAGTCTGTTTTGTCTTCATCTAGTGTTATCCTGTGTTTACGCTTTCTGTACTCTGTGTTTGTCTTCATTTCATCATGATGACTATTCCTAGATTCTTTTATGTTTTCATCTGAGTACTTATTCCGCTACTAGTAGTTCTTCGCTAAGGAATTTACTCACCAGCAAATTCCTCAGTGAAGAATTTCATAAAAATCGCCTATTCACCCCCCCCCCTCTAGTCGATATAACGCACTTTCAAACTTCTCTTCTTTGACTTCCTTGCAATGAACGCGGATGAGTGATAAAGCCACGTCAGCACCGCAGCAGGAAGCTGACTTCTTCCATGCCTGCACTCGGTCCGGGATGCTGTTGAGTCGAGTCATAAGTGAATCGAGGTTGTTCAGAAGCACATCCTCTGGCCATAACTCCTTGTCGATCTAGGACAGCGCGTTCATTGCAGCTTCATCCTTGACGGGAGAGTTGATAGGGTCTAGACCTGTCTCGATCCGTCCAATTTCTTCCTCGAAGTTCTGACAGAATTCTGCATGCACAGAAAGGTGTTGAATTGACAGTAACGTAATGAAAAAGTTCTCTACAGTCAGTCGGGTAAAGAAAAGTACCTTCAAGCATGAGGTACATCTTCTTGGCAAGACCTCCAAGATAAGTTTCCAGTTCATCTCTCTTCCGAGTCAGAACATCAACTATGTCTGCCAAGGCCACCTTGTCCTCCTTCAGCTGCATGACTTCTTTCTTCGCTTCATCAACAACAGTTTTCAACTTGGCGTTCTCTTCTTCCAACTTTCCGACTGAAGCCAGCTTCTTCTCAGCAAGTTCATTCTTCTCCTGTGCCATCTTCTGCACCGCTGCAAGGTCAAGATCCTTATGGTCCAGAGCCTACTTCATTTTGTCTAAAGAAATGACATTCTTCAGACGAGCTTGGGTTTGACGATTTTTACTACGCACATCTGTTCGAGTGGAATCACTCGGTTCAAAAGATGAAAGGAAAAGATGACAAGGCGAGCAGTCAACAGATTGTTACCTCCCATGATAGCTGCTTCATCTCGGGCCTTCTTCAGGTTCTCCTTAGCCAACTCTAGGTCAAGATTAAGTTGGATCTGCTTCTTCTCCAAATCAGCAAACTTTGGTTCCAAGCTCACAAGATTTCTGCAATCAACCACAAGACACGTCAATCGACAGAGACAAAGGTTAGTCACTCCCCAGTGATAAAGTGCAAGCTCAGATTATTATGAAAAAAAGAGTTCTAAGACTACTGCCAAATCAAACATTCAACAATAGTCTCGGGGACTACACCCAGTGGGTGCACTTAGCATGCCCCCACTAGTTCGATTTCCCACTCAACAGGGTCCGTCCAGCACGAGTGGAAGGAATAAAAAAATAAAAATAAAAAAGGAGATTAGACAGTTCTAAGACCACCGTCGACTACCAGCAGTCCACAGCGGTCTCGGGGACTACACCCAATGGGTGCACTTAGCGTGCCCCCACTGGACCAGAACTTCACTCGACACGACCTATCTAATTCGAGTGAAAAGAGCTACACATGACTACATGACACACCCACTGGGTGTAAGGATGCAAGAAACAGATTGACATCTTACGAATAATAAAGCAGCAGTTTTCAGGTAGCATATCCTAACAAAGCGAAGGTCAAGCTGGAAACCAATCGGAAATCAACCTACAATCCCACTTACTCGGACATTGGCTTGGAGGGTGGAGCTGGCGTCATAAGAGGCCTTGCTGGTGTCGTACACCACTTTCATTCGGTCCATCATCAGACCCGCTTGAATCATGGCCTCCTTGGTAGCTCCTACTTGGTCCTCCGGGATGTGATGCAGAGCAAACGGAGATGGTGGAACTGACGACGTGGCCGGTGGGGCTGAAGCCAGAACTTGCACAATCGGAGTACGAGCCTGAGCAATCGACGCTGAGGGTTGGTCGGTCGACAGAGGGACAGCAAAAGAGATCGAAGTCCATACTGGATCATCAGGCTGCTGGGCCACGGGTTCTGATGCTGAGCGAGACGTTCTCTTGCTCAAAGATCTGCCTCTCCTCCCAGTGTTCCTTGGGGGCACGTCCTCATCATCATCATCAGGAAGCTGGATAACATTTATTGGCACTACAAACATTCGACAGTAAAAATGCAGTCAACCAGAGAAATAGTTGACAGAAAATGAATACGGCCATGGAATCATACCTGCCCGAGAGGTAGCCGCATCTGCAGTCTCCACATCACCAAGCTCCTCGTCGACTTCCATGGATGTTGATGAAGTCGCAGCACTGCAAGCTCCAGAATTCACTCGGTCAAGCAAGCGAACAAGTCGACAGTAACACAGAAGACAAAGAGAAGAAACAAAACACTTACGCAGAAGCAACAGGAACATCCACCTTGATCTTAGGCAGGGCCTTCCGGGGCTTTGGTGGGACAACCTTGGGCTGCTTCGCGACCTTCTCCGACGGATCTGGAGTCAAAGTCGGGTGCGCTTCGGAACTTGCGTGCTTGGCAGAACTGCTTTGCCGCGCCCGCCCGCAGGATCCTGCGACTGTTTGGAACGCCGCTTAGAGCGGGGCGGCGAGTCGACTCCTCATTGCTACCAGAATCCTCACTGCCTTCCTCACTATCGTCTCTAGATTGCCAGTCGGCACTTCCGCCTTTTCTCTCCTCTCCCTCCTGGAGCTGCTCCCCATTTGGCATCGAGTACATCTTGGTATAAATCTGCAAGGCGCAAGTTAACAAGTATCAGTCAGATTCAAGAGCAATTGCAAATCGAAAGAAGAAAGAACTCAGTATATTAAGCCTGACCTCTTCTGGCTCATGGTCGGCGTCGAATGGCAGAATCCTCCTGGACCCCCTGGGGTTATCCTTGTTCCCAGTGATGCTCCACAGCTACTGAGCCACCGTGTCCTCGGCGACCTCCTCTGGGTGGACCCGAGTGGTGTCTTCAGGGCCCGAGTACATCCACATTGGATGATCGCGGGCTTGGAGAGGCTGGATGCGTCGACTCAGGAACACCTCCAACAGATCCATGCTAGCCACACCCTCCCGGACTAAGTTAACGACTTGGTCGACTGAAAGGGACACCTTGCCTTTCTCCTCTAGGATCACAATCAGTGAAGAAGGTTGGCGGGTCGCTCCATAGTGAAAGGGGGAGACCAGTTGACTGACCAGGAGTTGGGATGTCTTTGTAGTAGAACCAGGTCGACTGCCATCCTCTGACTGACTCGGGAAGGGTCATGGAAGGAAAAGTGCTTCTACCCCTAGTTTGTAACCCTAAACCCCCGCACATTTGGATCATGTGTGTCTTTTCGTCAGTCGGATTTGCTTTCTTCGCCGTTTGAGAATGGCAAGTCAAGATGTGTTTGAAGACACCCTAGTGTGGTTGGCAGCCCAAGAATTTTTCACACAATGAGATGTATGCGGCAAGATTTGTGATTGTGTTGGGGGGAAATGGTGAATCTGAGCACCGAAAAAGTTCAAGAAACCCTAAAAGAACGGACGCGGGGAAGGGAAAAACCTCGATCGACGTGGGTGGTGAGGAGGACACGCTCACCCTCGTGCGGCTGGGGCTCGGATTCCCCTCCAAGATCCATCAAAAATCATGTCATCCGCGACGAGCCTCTCCAGATCCTCCTGCTCGACGGTGGAGCAGATCCAGTCCCCTGGATCCAACCAGGTGGCAGACCGGATCGTGACGATGACCCCCGAGCCGTCTTCTTGCCCTTCGTCGCCGCCTTCTTCACGCGCTCCATAGCCGCGGTCTTCTCCTTCCCCATGGCGGTGGAATGCGAGAAGGGTAGGCAGAAGCGTCGAGAGCAGAGAGATGCGCAGGGGAGAAGTAGAGGAGAAGAGGACCGAATGAGGAGCACTGTGCATTGCATCGGCCTGAGCGCTCTTTATGGGACTGCTTCTGAGTGGTTGACCTGTAGGCCCGAGCGATCTTATCACATCCCGCAACAGGCGCTTGCCTGATACGTGGGGGAAAAGGTGGCGCAGAGATTGAGGCGTCCTTGTCTTTTCGCTCCGTTTACTGCAGCACGCCCCGTCCCACGCGCTTCTCCAAATTTTTGAATCCCGTAAGATCCGGGAACCGCAGAGCAATCAATCATACAGAAGATTTCACACTCTAATTCACTCGAAGATGACCAGCATAATTCACTCGACGACCTTTGAATTGATCAAGGCGACTGAGACGAGGTTAAAGCTTCAGCATGATTTCCAGACTCTAGTGAAATGCTTCCGAAGCATGGAATCGAGTCGGAACCAACTTCAACCCCTCTTCACTCGGACCTCAATCCATTTGGGGGCTAATGACGATGACATGTACCTAGGGTAGGGTCATAGGCCTAACCTAGATGCCCTACCCAAGGACACTACCCTAGAGTCAAAGACATTTAAAGTACAACAGAAGATACCGACTGAAATCACCTTGGAGTGCAATCCACTCGACCGGCTATTCCACACGGATACCCCAATTCCACTCGACCAAGATAGAACAACTCGACAGTACGAAGAATCACTTGGAGTATAGAAGATCTAAAGCCACCCCAGGATGGCAACGGTCAGGCGTTCACTCTGGAGTCTTAAAGGTCATTAATACTCATTCTAGCAGGTGTTACCAGTAACGCCCATGTATTAACTTACATTGAACCCTGTGTAATTGAGGGCTGGAGGGGTCCGGCGCACTCTATATAAGCAACCCCCTCCTCTGGCACAAGGGTTCGCACCCCTTGTAACTCACATGCATATTCCAGTCGACAAGCCTCCGGGCACCGAGACGTAGGGCTGTTACCTCCTCCGAGAGGGGCCTAAACTCGTAAAATCGCGTGTACAACCTTGTCATAGCTAGGGCCTTGCCTCCTCCTATGTATCCCCTATTCTTACTGTCAGACTTACTCCCACAACACGCGCCTGGAGGCCCGGGCTTGCCCTGGTGGGTTGTGCCCACCTCGGGTGCCCTCTGGACCGCCTCTTTACTCTATAAATACCCCAATATTCCAGAAACCATAGGGGAGTCGACGAAAATCAATTCCAGCCGCTGCAGAGTCCAGAACCACCAGATCCAATCTAGACACCATCACGGAGGGGTTCACCACTTCCATTGGTGCCTCTCAGATGATGCGTGAGTAGTTCTTTGTAGACCTTCGGGTCCGTAGTTAGGAGCTAGATGGCTTCCTCTCTCTTGTTTGATTCTCAATACAATGGTCTCTTGGAGATCCATATGATGTAACTCTTTCCGCAATGTGTTCGTTGGGATCGGATGAACTTTGAGTTTATGATCAGATCTATCTTTTAATCCGTGAAAGTTATCTAAGTTTCTTTGATCTCTTATATGCACGATTTCTTATAGCCTTGTATTTCTTCTCCGATATTTGAGTTTTGTTTGGCCAACTTGATCTATTTATCTTGCAATGAGAAGAGGTGCTTTGTAGTGGTTTGATCTTACGGTGCTTGATCCCAGTGACAGAAGGGGAACCGACATGTATGTATTGTTGCTATTAAGAATAACAAGATGGGGTCTATTTCTACATAAATATATCTTGTCTACATCATGCCATCGTTCTTATTGCATTACTTCATTTCTCCATGAACTTAATACACTAGATGCATGCTGGATAGCGGTCGATGTGTGGAGTAATAGTAGTAGATGCAGGCAGGAGCCAGTCTACTAATCTTGGATGTGATGCCTATATAATGACCATTGCTTGGATATCGTCATGATTATTTGAAGTTGTATCAATTGCCCAACAGTAATTTGTTTACCCACTGTTTCCTATTTTTCTTGAGAGAAGCCACTAGTGAAACCTACGGCCCCCGGGTCTCTTTCTCATATTATTTGCCTTTGCGATCTATTTCCCTTTGCTTTTATTTTCAGATATATTAAACCAAAAATACAAAAAATATATTTCTGCAATTTATTATTATTTATTTTATTTCATGTTCGATCTATCAATCTACTACAATTTATTCATGTACGTTTTGCCAATTTTTGGCGCCGTTACCCGAAAGGGATTGACAACCCCCTTAATACGTCGGGTTGCGAGTATTTGTTATTTGTGTGCAGGTGCCATTTACGTATAGTTGCTTGGTTCTCCTACTGGTTCGATAACCTTAGTTTCATCACTGAGGGAAATACCTACCGTCGTTGTGCTGCATCATCCCTTCCTCTTTGGGGAAATACTGACGTAACTTCAAGCCGCATCAACCATCATCACCGACATCTCCATTACCTTCCTCTGCCTCTATTCAGTGGTCCACCCTCCTGCAACCCACTGTAATCTTCTAATTGAATATGGTTTTTATGCTATGAATTATTGTCCAATGATTTGTTTCATCGCTATTATGTCTGAGAATTTGTTTTTTTCCTGTGGGTTAATTGGTGAATTAATATGATTTATTTGAGTTTCATGTGGTTATGTTGTTGTCCTTTGGAGCCCATCATATGAGTGCGTGCATGGATCACACCTTTGGGTTAGTTGTATGTTGAATAGAACTATGCATAGGCTGACCAGAGTGACATATATTACCAAGGTTGTGTGTAGGGATCGACACATATGGGATGAATGGGTACCATTTTATCTTAATGCTATGGTTGGGTTTACCTTAATGAATGTGTTAGTATTTGCGAATGCTTGCTAATAGTTCCAACCATAAGTACATATAATTCCAAGTATACATAATATGTTAGAAGATGTCTCTCTGATACGTATCCATCGTATCTATAATTTTTGATGATTTCATGCCAATATTATACAACTTTCACATATTTTTGCAACATTTTATATGATTTATTGGACTAACATATTGGCCAGTGCCTAGTGCTAGTTCCTGTTTGTTGCATGTTTTTTGTTTCACAGAATATCCATATCAAACGAAGTCCAAATGCAATAAAAATTTATGGAGAATTATTTTGGAATATATGTGATTTTTGGGAGGTGGAATCAACGCAAAAGGAGCCCCACAGCCCCCACAGTACACTAGGGCGCGCCCCAAAGCCCAGGCGTGTGGTGCTGGTTTGTGGTCACCTCGTCAGGCGGTTTCTGCTCTACTTCAGGCACAAGTAAGCTTATATCCGAAAAAAATCGTGTTAAAATCTCAGTGCAATCGGAGTTACAGATCTTCGGGAATATAAGAAACGGTTTTCGGCCAGAAAACAGGAACGTGAAACAGAAGAGAACACTGGGAGAGATCCAATCTCGGAGGGGCTCCCGCCCCTCCGCCTCCATGGAAACAATGCACTAGAGGGCGAACTCTCCTCCCATCTAGGGGGAAGGCCAAGGAAGAAGAAGTAGGAGGGGTCTCTCTCCCCCCCCTCTCCCGGTGGCGCGAGAACGCCGCTGGGGCAATCATCGTGTGACGGCGATCTACTCCAACAACTCCGCCATCTTCACCAACATCTTCATCACCTTCCTCCATCTATATTCAGCGGTCCACTCTCCCGCAACCCGATGTACCCTCTACTTGAACATAGTGCTTTATGCTTCATACTATTATCCAATGATATGTTGCCATTCTATGATGTCTGGGTAGATTTTTGTTGTCCTATCGGTAATTGGTGAATTGCTATGATTGGTTTAATTTGCTTGTGGTTATGTTGTTGTCCTTTGGTTCCCATCATATGAGCGCGTGTGTGGATCACACCATAGGGTTAGTTGTATGTTGATAGGACTATGCATTGGAGGGCAAGGATGACAGAAGCTTCTTCCTATCATAGAAATTGATGCATATGGGATTGAAGGGGGGCCAATATATATCTTAATCTATGGTTGAGTTTTACCTTAATGAACATTAGTAGTTGCAGATGCTTGCTAATAGTTCCAATCATAAGGGCATAGAATTCCAAGTAAGGGATGATGTGCTAGTAGTGGCTCTCCCACATACAAACTTGCTATCGGTCTAGTAACGTAGTCAATTGCTAAGCGACAATTCCGCAAATCCTACCACCACTAATCCACACTCATTTTACTAACTTAATTGTATCTTTATTTAAACAACGCCTACTTTTTATTTTTACGTTCTTTATTATCTTGCAAACCTATCCACACCTACAAAGTACTTCTAGTTTTATTCTTGTTCTAGGTAAAGTAAACGTTAAGCATGCATAGAGTTGTATCGATGGTCGATAGAACTTGAGGGAATATTTGTTCTACCTTTAGCTCCTCATTGGGTTCGACACTCTTATTTATCGAAAAAGGCTACAAACAATCCCCTATACTTGTGGGTATCACTCGCCCACATATAAAACTACAATTATGGTAATCGGTCTAGTAACTTAGCTAATTGCCTAGGGAAAATTCCGCTCATCTTACCACCACTTTTTCACACTCTCTATTTGTATATTATTGTACTTTTACAGAAACAATACCCAACCTTTATTTTTACGTTCTTTATTATCTAGCAAACCTATCTTTTTTATCCATAGCATAGATTTATCGTAGGGTTGTATCAATGGCAAATAGGACCTGAGAGAATACCAATCCTACCTTTAGCTCCTTGTGGGTTCGACACTCCATACTTACCACCTCCATCATTGGAAAGTGATGCGACAATTCCTTATAGATGGGGATTATTAGGAGGCAGTTTGGATCAAGAAGTTTATTGAAGAACCGGGTGTAGGTTGAAAGACCTCCCTTTTAGAACAACCTTGCAATCAAGATACAAGCAGGATCTTCTGTCCCCAACACACCTAATACAATTGCTAATTGTATAGGTGCACTGGTTTGACAAAAAGGTTGATAATTTGGATGATAGATTGATATTTTAGATGGTAACAATATTTTTATATTTTCACAATAAATAAAGACAACAAGGTGACATGTAGCAAAAGGGAGTTTCAATATTTAAAAATAAGGCCCATGATTCATACTTTCACTAGTTCCAACTATCAACATCATTGGCATAGTTAGAAGATGTGATATACCCTTAAAAAGTGCGGAAAATAATCACGTCAAAGTTCCTTCTTTTGTCGAATCAAAGTAGAACGAGATAGAATAGGTATGGCTATGCACACTGATTGCTTGTATCTGTGTTGGTAATTCCCCAAAGAGGAGAGAAAGATCCAGCACACCAACGGTAAGTATTTCCCTCCGTTATGAAACCAAGGTCATCAATCTAGTAGGAGAACCAAACAAAACCAGCACACAAACCACAAAAACTTGCAACCCAACACGTAAGAGGGGTTGTCAGTCCCTCCTCGCTATTGAGATAGATTAAATTGTATGAGATCGGATAAATAGATCTAGCAAAAACACAAAATAAATTTAGTGAAGAAAAAGTGCAGCAAGGTAATTTTGGACTTTTGGATAAATAGATCTGAAAATAATATGGTAGGAATAGACCCAGGGGCCGTAGATTTCACTAGAGGCTTCCCTTAAGAAAATAGCATACGGTAGGTAAACAAATTATTGTTGGGCAATTGATAGAAGAGCAAATAATTATGACGATATCCAAGGCAATGATCATGTATATAGGCATCACGTCCAAGATTAGTAGACCGACTACTGCCTGCATCTACTACTATTACTCCACACATCGACCGCTATACAGCATGCATCTAGTGTATTAAGTTCATGGAAAAATAGAGTAATGCAATAAGAACGATGCCATGATGTAGACAAGATATATACATGTAGGAATAGACCCCATCTTTTTATCCTTAATGGCAATGATACATACATGTCATGTCTCCTTTTGTCACTGAGATTGAGCACCGCAAGATCGAACCCATCACAAAGCACCTCTTCCCATGGAAAGAAAAATCAATCTAGTTGCCAAACCAAACCAAAGTTTTGGAGAAGAAATATGAGGCTATAACAATCATGCATAAGAGAGTTCAACGAATACTCAAATAATATTCATGGATAGATCTGATCATAAACTCACAATTCATCGGATCAACAAACACACCGCAAAAAGTCATTACATAAAATAGATCTCCAAGAACATCGAGGAGAACATTGTATTGAAGATCAAAAAGAGAGAAGAAGCCATCTAGCTACTACCTACGGACCCGTAGGTTTGTGGTTAACTACTAACGCATCATCAGAGGGGCAAGGGTGATGATGAAGAACCCCTTTGTGATCGTTGACCCCTCCGGTAGAGTGCCGGAAAATGCCTCTAGGTTGGATCTCGTGGTTCTGGAACTTGCGGCAGGTGGAATTGTGTTTCATCGACTCCCCTAGTTTTTTTGGTTTTTAGAGTATTTATAGAGCCAGAGGTCAGTGGAAGGGGTGCCTATGGGCCCCACTACCCACCAGGGCGCGCCTGGCGGCCCTGGCGTGCCCTGGTGCCTAGTGGGCCCCACAGGCCCCCTGGTGCACTTCTTGAGCCTCCTAGGTGTCTTATGGGCAGAAAAAAGTTCTCCAAAAAATTTTGTGGCATTCAGACTCAATTTGGTACTGATATTCTGCGAAGTAAAAAACAAGCAAAAAAACAGCAACTGGCACTGGGCACTATGTCAATAGGTTAGTCCCAAAAAATGATATAAAGTTACTAGTAAATGAGTATAAAATATCTAAGAATGATACTTTAATAGCATGGAACAATAAAAAATTATAGATACGTTGGAGACATATCAGCATCCCCAAGCTTAATTCCTGCTTGTCCTTGAGTAGGTAAATGATAAAAACAGAATTTTTGATGTGGAATGCTACCCATCATAACATATTCTTTTCTTTGTAGCATGGACATTTGGACTTTAGACGATTCAAAGCAATGGTCTATAATTTGACATGAAGACTTCAATACTCAAGCATATCAATAAGCTACCATGTCTTTCAAAATATCAACGCTAAAGAAATCTATCCCTAGCCCATTATGCTCAATCATTGATCCATTCATGAAACACACTCAAGTATTAGCTATATCGAATGCACAAGTATGATCATAGTGCTCCCTAATTGTTGCTTTTATAAGAAAAGGTGGAGACTCAATAAATAAAATTTCATAAAAGTAGATATATAGGCCCTTCGTAGAGGGAAGCAGAGATTTGTAGAGGTGCCAGAGCTCAAAGTTTAAATTGAGAGATAAAATTGTTTTGAGAGGCATGCTTTTCCCATCAACGAAAACGACCGAGAATTCCCAATACTTCCCATGCTAGATACATCATAGGCTGTTCCCAAACATAAAATAAAGTTTATTCCTTTTTCCACCATTCTTTCACAACCCATGGCTAGCCGTTTCCACGGGTGCCTTCCATGCCAACATTTTTCAAGGAAATTATTATTGACAACATAAAGTAAATTTCTTTTTCATTTCGGGACTTGGCATCCCTATTACTGACCATACTCTCGTGCAATGACAAGTGAATAAACACTCATCTTGAGAATAGCACATCTAGCATGAAAAAAATATAGGCCACCCCATGCCGCCTCATGAGCGGTACGAGCACACAAAAAGGAAAATCATTTTGAAAATTGGAGTTGGCACACGCAAATTTACTTGGAACGGCACGAAAAAACCGCATATAGGTAGGTATGGTAGACTCATTATGGCTCTCTCAAATAGGTGTGTCCAGCAAGGATGATTGTGACAAACTAAAAAGAAAAACAAGGAAAGACTCATATAATACAAGACGCTACAAACCAAACTCATGATATGTGACGAATAAAAATATAGCTCCAAGTAAAATTACCAATGGTAGTTAGAAGAAAGAGGGGATGCCTTCCAGGGCATCCCCAAGCTTAGTTGCTTGGTTCCCCTTGAATATTACCTTGGGGTGCCATGGCCATCCCCAAGCTTAGGCTATTTTCACTCCTTATTCCTTCATCCAACGTGATCTCACCCAAAACTTGAAAACTTCAATCACACAAAACTTAAAACCTTCCTGAGTTACGTTAGTATAATAAAGCAAATCACCACTTTAAGTGTTGTTGCAAACCCATTCATATTTTATTGCATTATACCTAATGTATTCTAACTTTACCATGGCTTATACCCCCAGATACAATCCATAGATTCATCAAAATAAGCACATAATGCAATGAAAACAGAATATGTCGAAAACAGAACAGTCTATAGTAATCTGGACTTTGACCATACTTTTGTAACTCCAAAAATTCTGAAACATTAGGACAACGTAGGAAATTTGTATATAAATCTTGTATAAAGAAATCAGAATTTTATCACGCTTCTATGATTTTTAATAATTTTGCTACTGGGAGCAAAAGTGTCTGTTTTCCAACAAGATCAAATCACCTATCACCCAACATGATCCTAAAGGATTTACTTGGCACAAACACTAATTAAAACATAAAAACACAATCATAACAGTAGCATAATTGTGTCAACACACAAAAATAGAAAAAAAAGAGAAAACTTATTTTATTCATTAGGTTGCCTCCCAACAAGCTCTATCGTTTTATGCCCCTAGCTAGGCATAATGCAAAGATTCAACTATTGTCATCTTTAGTTTTTGCTCCATAGGCTGCCCTCATGATTGATTCATATGGTGGCTTAATTCTAGTTCTAGGGAAGTGTTCCATACCCTTTATCAAAGGAAATTGAAATTTAATATTCCCTTCTTTCATATCAATTACGGCACCTATAGTTCGTAAAAACGGTCTACCAAGTATTATAGGACAAGACGGATTGTAATCAATATCAAGAACAATAAAATCTATGGGCACATAGTTCCTATTTGCAAGAATAAGAACATTATTAATTCTTCCCAAAGGTTTTTTAATAGTAGAATCCGCCAAGTGCAAATTGAGAGAGCATTCTTCAATATTGGTAAAACCAAGTACATCACAAAGAGATTTCAGAATTGTGGAAGCACTAGCACCCAAATCACATAAAGCATAGCACTCATAATTTTTAATTTTGACTTTAATGGTGGGTTCCCATTCATCATATAATTTTCTAGGATTTGAAATCTCTAATTCCAACTTTTCTTTTAAAGCTTACATCATCGCCTCTACAATATGTTTAGTAAAAGCTTTATTTTATTCATATGCATTGGGTGAATTTAGCATAGATTGCAACAAAGAAATGCATTCAATCAAATAAAAACTATCATAATTAAAGTCTTTGCAATCCAAAAGAGTGGGCACATCACTAGTTAAAGCTTTTACCTCTCTGAACCCACTTTTATCAATTTTTTCAACAAGATTTTCACCCTCCAAATTACGGGGATGCCTTCTAACTAAAGTTGACTCTTCTTCAGTCCCCTTATCATCAAGTTTAATATTACTAAACAAGGAATCAATATAAGAAACACCAATCATCTTAACATCTTTATCACTATTAGAAAGCAATCGGACGAAAATACTCGTTCTAAAAATTCTCTTTTAGCTCTAAGCATATCGGTTATTTTCTTACTTTCATCCATAGAAACATATAAAGCTTTAATTGATTAATTAATATCAACCTTGGGTAGAAATTTTTTAATATTGAGATTTTCCACATCATGTGTTATTCGATCAATGTTCCTAGACATATCATCAAGGTTACTCAATTTTTCTTCTATCATAGTATTGAAAACTTTTTGAGCATTGATAAATTCTTTAATATTACTTTCAAGATCATAGGGAATCCTATTATTATTATTAGAAGAAGAATTACCATAGGAATTGCCATAATTATTAGTGGAATTTCCAGGAAAAGGCCTAGGATTAAAATTACCTCCATAAGCATTGTTATTAAAATTGTTTGGCACGACAAAATTCACATTTATAGGATCATTATTTTGCTCAATAGAGGTAGACAAAGGCACATCATTAAGATCAATAGGAGAATTTTTACTAGCAACCAATTTCATAAGAGCATCAACCTTTTCACTCAAAGTACTAATTTCTTCAACAAAATTAACTTTTTCACTAGTAGGAGCTCTTTCTGTATGCCATTGTGAATAATTTGTCATGATATTATCTAGCAATTTAGTAGCTTCACACAAAGTAATCTATAATACTTAAATAGTTGATGCCCACTATCATATTTCTCTCGACATGCAGCCTATCCACATCAGCAGCATTGCCACATCAGCGTTTTGTTAGAGACTTGCATGGGGGACCCAACATGGTACAAAATAGCCACGTTAGAACCCACCATAGGCTACCCACATATGTCTTGAATTTTTTAATGGAGGAGTCAGGATAGCATTTTTACTACCGAACCGAAGGTCCAAGAAATCACCACCAGTCGTGTGCAACCGAGGAGTCAGTCTAGCGCATCCCTCTGTTCCTCTATATTTGAATCTCTTTGCCTCCTTTGTAAACCTTCGTCTACCCCGTCTCTCCATCTCCTAGGCCCCCCTGCGGCGTGGCTTGCTGCGAGCTGAGAGCTTGGAGATGACCTACCGTCGCATTATGGCCTGCCCAAAGAAATTGTCGGCGTTGCCAACTTGTCGCCATCGCCCATGTGGAAGGCGGGAGGATCCCCAACCTGAAGATTTTATTTTGTTGTCTTCGTGGGTTACTTAGTGTTCACATCAGTTAGCGGCCCTATTTGAGAGGATTTGCCAATCAATTTTCGCCCATAGAAAATCAATTTGTTGGAGCGATGAATTTGAAGCCCGCAACACCTTTACCCATGATGAACATGGTGAATTTAGAGGAGGCTTTCATATCTCTAGGTCGTTCTGTATGTGCTCCATGATCGAAGTTATGGTGCCATCTCCGGCCGTCTGATGCTTGATGCTTCAGGAGCAAAGCCCCCGACTTTCTTTCCTTCCCCAGAGCCGAAGACCACGTCGGTGAGCAGGTAAATAATCGCTTACATCAATCCTCTTTTATATCTCTCAGATTAACATCACTGTGCTATCGATTTCGTGTCAGTTTGTTCTTGATTCCTCCATGGATCCAGTCCTAAACCTATACTCTACTATATTGCTACTTTGCCATGAGGTTATCTTACATGATTTGTTGATTAATTATTTTTGTCATGCTTTCTATAATTATTTTCAGCAAGAAGGGTTGCCAAAGGGAGCAGAACATGCATCAGGATTTCACCAGTACGCTGCAGCCTCGGACCTCCACCACCGCCCTTGACCCTTTAAACAACTCACGTTGGTGTTTGTGCATCCATGACTATCTTGAAATATCCACAAATACATCTATTGCGATCCTTCTTTGCAATCATGCATCCCCAATGACACATGTTTATTGATTTGTTCTTCTAGATTATTTGCAAATTGTGTTATCCGATTTCTTACATCAGTACAAGAAGCATAGATGGTTATGACACTACGAGGGTTGGAGCTCTGAAATTTATTTGACATGAACTATATCATAACAGGAAAATAGATTAGATTAGATTATCATGCAGATCAAGCAATTCTTGAGGATGATAGCCGGGTATGCTAAACGTGTGTTATTGGATTGCATCTGATTTGCATTTTGTATTTTATCATCTTACCACTGTAGAGTGCATGAATTCTCACTTTTCAATCACATGTATATATGCAGTCTTCCACTCCACATTATTAACACACTTCCTAATTCACATAGCATATTGTTGGTACAATTTCTCTTGATATGTCCACTATTTTTTAAACGAGTGTCTACTGTTCTTCTCTATCTTTTTTGCGGGGACCATCTTCTATTCAACCAAATAGAATTCAAAGTGTTCTACATAATCTCACAAAAAGGAGTGTTCCATATCATGTACAAGGGATTCCTGGAGCAACGCGTAGGGCATCTTCTAGTTTCCATAAAAGTACCACCCGCGACGAAATCTAAAAGATTTCTAGAAACAAAGTTCAATGCCGCATAATTTTTTTGTATAATCATCCATAGATATAAATCATGAGTAGGGAAATTTCTTATCATCAACTTCATCATTTCCCAAGATTGGGCAACATGTTCATGCTCAAGTTTCTTAAAATCCATGATTGAATTTCTAAGGAAAATAATTTTTGCAGGAGAAAAATACTTAGTGATGAAAGCATCTTTCTTGTCCCAATAATCAATACTATTTCATGGCAAAGATGAAAACCAAATTTTTGCACGATCTCACAAAGAAAAAGAAATTTCAATTTCACAATATCATTGTCCACATTTTTTTATTTTGCATATCACACAATTCTATGAAAGTGTTTAGATGGGATGCGGCATCCTCATTAGGATTACCGGAAAATTGCTCTTTCATAACAAGATTCAACAAAGCGGCATTAATATCATAAGACTCTGCACTAGCGACGAGAGGAGCAATCGGAGTATTAGTAAAATCATTATTATTAGTATTACAAAAATCACACAATTTTGTATTTTCTTGAGACATCGTGACTACGCAAACAAGATCACACACAAACAAAAGATCAAACAAGAAAAAAGGAAAATAAAAAGAAGGAAAATAAAAAGGCAAATATTTTTGTGTTCTTTTGAAAATGTTTTAGAAGTGGGGGAGAGGAAAGCGAGAGGCAAATGGCAAATAAATTAATTGCAAGGAGATGAGAGTTTGTGCATAGGAACCTGATAGATGTTGATGATGTCTCCATGGCAACGGCGCCAGAAATTCTTCCTGATTGCTTGTATCTGTGTTGGTAATTCTCCGAAGAGGAGAGGATGATGCAGGACATCAACGATAAGTATTTCACTCAGTTATGAAACCAAGGTTATCAATCCAGTAGGAGATCCAAACAACACTATATAAACAACACCTGCACACAAACGACAAAAACTTGCAACCCAATGCGTAAGAGGGGTTGTCAATCCCTCCTCGGTACCGAGATAGATTAAATTGTATGAGATTGGATAAATAGATCTAGCAAAAACACAAAATAAAATAAGCAAAAAAAAGTGCAGCAAGGTATTTTTGGATTTTTTGGATAAATAGATCTGAAAATAACATGATAGGAAATAGACCCTGGGGGCGTAGATTTCACTAGAGGCTTCTCTCAAGAAAATAGCATATGGTGGGTAAACAAATTACTGTTGGGCAATTGATAGAAGGGCAAATAATTATGACGATATCCATGGCAATGATCATGTATATCGGCATCACGTCCAAGATTAGTAGACCGACTCCTGCCTGCATCTACTACTATTACTCCACACATCGACCGCTATCCAGCATGCATCTAGTGTATCAAGTTCATGGGAAAATGGAGTAATGCAATAAGAACGATGACATGATGTAGACAAGATCTATTCATGTAGGAATAGACCCCATCTTTTTATCCTTAATGGCAACGATACATGCATGTCATGTCTCCTTCTGTCACTGAGATTGAGCACCGCAAGATCGAACCCATCACAAAGCACCTCTTCCCATGGCAAGAAAAATCAATCTAGTTGGCCAAACCAAACCAAAGTTTCGGAGAAGAAATGTGAGGCTATAACAATCATGCGTAAGTGATTTCAACAAAGACTCAAATAATATTCATGGATAGATCTGATCATAAACTCACAATTCATCGGATCCCAACAAACACACTGCAAAAAGTCATTACATCAAATAGATCTCCAAGAACATCAAGGAGAACATTGTATTGAAGATCAAAAAGAGATAAGAAGCCATCTAGCTACGTCCTACGGACCCGTAGGTCTATGGTAAACTACTCACACATCATCGAAGGGGCAAGGGTGATGATGAAGAACCCCTCCGTGATCGTTGACCCTTCCGGCAGAGTGCCAAAAAGGCCTCTAGATTGGATCTCGTGGTTCTGGAATTTGCGGTGGTTGGAATTGTGTTTCGTCGACTCCCCTAGGGTTTTTAGAGTATTTATAGAGCCAGAGGTCGGTGGAGGGGGTGCCTCTGAGCCCCACTACCCACCAGGGCACGCTTGGGGGGCCTGGCGCGCCCTGGTGCCTAGTGGGCCCCACACGCCCCCTCTGGTGCACTTCTTGGGCCTCCTGGGTGTCTTCTGAGCAGAAAAAAAATCTCCAAAAAGTTTTGTGGCATTTGGACTCATTTGGTACTGATATTCTGCAAATTAAAAAACAAGCAAAAAACAGCAACTGGCACTGGGCACTATGTCAATAGGTTAGTCCCAAAAATGATATAAAATTGCTAGTAAATGAGTATTAAACATCCAAAAATGATACTTTAATAGTATGGAATGTATCACACACCTACAAGTTTTTCTGTCTAATCTTAATCCATAGGGCATGGCAACCACAAAAATTATATTAAACAACAACCTCATTATCTTTATCGTTCTAGTCTTAATCTAGAGAGTTACCCCAATGTCCCTATGGGTATCTTTGAAAATTATACCAAATATGCATCACATAATCTTCATTGGATCCCAAAGGATTTAGGGCCAGATTTTTCCGGCACATTGGGGTAACTGTTACACGCTTTCATGTTCCCCGTGATGGAGGACCTCACTGAAGTCGCCAGTGACATTTAGTGTATCATATGTTTTATATCGTATGATGTCCTCACCTCTCCGTGAACGTTAGTAAAGTGCCACATATCCATACCACACGACGGATACGGTAGCATCAATGTGGTAGCAACACTTGTATTATTGTTCCAAAAAGGCCTAAACCTCCAACAAATCCTTTATGAAAACCTAATGTATTGGATAACTTTTTTTTAGAGAAAAAGGGCCTAGCCCCGGTTCCATTGAATCATCAATGAAACCCAACAAGTCAGGGTCATGTAACTAGTGTTATTACAATGCTTAAAAGGAAAAGCAACCAACATACCAGGGGGAATAACACCCCCCTTGGCGAGAGAAACCAACTAAAAGAAAACTAAGACAAACAAGACGAAGCTCCAGCCCGTAGTCACACCTCCCATGCTTTTTTCCACTCCGCTTTTCTGCATCAATCAAACTAGCAGTGGAGATCGCCACGGCACCAGGTCACATCAAGTCATTATCAGATTGCTCCCAGGGAGTCCCCCCCCCACACACACACACATTTCCCCATGATCAACTAGGATCTGGCCACAGGAGGAGTGGGGGATTTCTTGCTGTTTGCTCCAGCTTCCGCACGATCTCTTTCAGCTCTGGCTTGACAGCATCTGGGCACGCCACCTCCCATAAGGATAGGTTTTTTTTGCAGTTTTCCTCACGATCACTTGCATACCAAACCAGGTCAATCGATTGAAACAGATGTCATTCCTGCTTTTCTAGAGAGCCCACAGGGCCGCAGCTTGCACTATGATAGCAGCAGTGTTGGGGTTACGAAACCAGTATTCAAGCATATTGTAAATATTATCACGGCTACCAATACTGGTAACTTCCCTAACTACTCTCCACAGTTCCACAACAATGACACAAGTAAAAAATAGATGGCAAGAAGATTCATGTTAAGAACAAAATAGACATGTCAAATCTGGAACATGTTGCCTCTTGTTAAGGTTATCTCTGGTCAGAAGTTTGTTCTTCGCAATCAACGAGAGAAAGATTTGGATTCTAGGGGGTATTTTAATATTCCACGCCACAGGAATATTCCCAGGAAGAACCCCTCTAAAATTAACAATATTGTAAAAGGATCTAATAGTGTACAGACCTTTCGCCTCATATTTCCATATAAGGGTGTCAGGTCTGTCACTCAAAACTAGAGATTTAATCTCATCAAAGAGGTTGTTCCACTCAATCATCATGCTGGGGAGAAACATCTCCTAAAATTAATCTTGAGATTAATCCCATCCCAAACCTCACTAGTAGTAGCGTGTTGATCAACAGCTATAGAGTACAGCCCCCAAAACTGAGTAGCAAGGTTAACATCACCACACCAGCTATCTTCCCAAAATCTAATACTGTTGCCATTGCCCACTTTCCAGACATACCCAAATTTAGTAGCCTTAATAGCCCAGAGAATCCCCTTCCAGAAGGGGGAGGCACCCACACTAGAACATGCAAAAATATTAGGATTATGAATATTATATTTAAAATCTACTATATTCTTCCAGATCTTACCCTCATCCAGAAGATATCTTTTGCCCCAAGAAGCAAGAAGGTAAAGATTAAAATCAACCAAATTAGTTATCCCCAGCCCATCAAATTTCCTTTTTGTGGCTAGGGATCCCCAATTAGCAAGATGGTATTTAAAATGCCCCTCATAATCATCCCAGAAACAATGAGCCAATTGGGAATTAATCAGTGCTATAGCCCATTTAGGGAATTTAATAATTCCCATCAGATATGAAGAGATACTAGCCAGGCAGGATTGCACTAAGATTAATCTCTTGCCAAAGGACAGAGGCCTTTCTCTCCAGCCTGCCCCTCTTTTGATAATTTTGTCAACCACAGGCTAGAGATCCTCTTTTCTAAGTTTATTATAGTGAAGAGGAGCTCCAAGATATCTAATAGGGAAACTACCCAGCTTGCAACCCATGACTTGGGCAAAGTTATTAGCCCTATCAGAATTAATATTAATGGGGACCAAATCACATTTATGGAAGTTGATCCTCAACCCTGAAATTTGCTCAAAGCAAGATAAGAGCCATTTCAAGTTTTTAGCCTGGTCTACATTATCACCCAGGAAAAGAAGAGTATCATCCGCATATTGCAGGCTCATTACTCCAGCAGGATTAGTGGGAGGGGAGTTAATAGAAGCCTTGCCTAGTATTCTAGTAAAGACATCAGCTACAAGATTAAACAACAAGGGTGATGCAGGGTCCCCCTGTCTCACTCCTTTACCGGTCAAGAAAAAATCAGTGTTCATGTCATTTTACCTGATACCAACAGATCCATTATACAACAAAGACTTAATCTTATTGATCCAGTTTGGGCTAAAGCCCCTTGTGGACATCATATCTACTAGAAACTCCCTATCTACTAAAAACTCCCTATTAAACATGTATTGGACAACTTCCTAACTCAACTTCATGAATCTGAGTTTACAGAACACACAACATGATTTCCCAACTTGTAAAGTTCTCATACTGTCATAGCGCTACCAAGGCACGACGGTTGAAGCTCATGGTACGCATTGCTCTGAGCGGTGCTCCTCCCCGAAGACCGTCTTGTAGGTATTCGATTTCTTCAGCAGATGGATCAACTTGCACCTTCTTTCCCTTATCCCCTATCGAGGATGAGCTCACCATCACCATGGTCATCTAAACCCTAGCAGACATTGGTCTGATCTCACCCTACGTCCCTCCAGCGAAGGACAACACCCTCCCCCTGCCAGCCTAAGGAGGAGAGATAAACAACAAGAGTAGTGGTGGTGGGCCCTAACCTCTGTCGGTGAAGTCAAAACTCTAGTTCTCGCCCTAGGTCATCGTCTCGATATAGGTATTCATCAGGTGCTCTTCTAAAACCCTCACCGCCACCAACCATGGAGAAAAGCCCTCGAAGTTGAATTTGAACCGACTTCCACGTTTTTTTTTTTGAATTGGACTTCGGTAACGTGAAAAAGTAGTGGGAGAACTCCTGCTTTGCCCTGATGAAACAAAACCCACGTGGGGCGGCCGCTTGACGCCGTCTCGTTGCTCCCACCAACCCCAACCCCAGAACCCGAACCAACGGCCAGGATCGTCTCGGGCCCGAAAACCCACGGCCGATCCCGTCCTCATATGGATGCGCCATCTTTTAATACACGCCCAAGCTCGACACCCACTTCCCCCCCTCGGTCCCTCCCCACCTTCCCCCTCCCTCCCCCCAATCCGCGCCTTGGTGCGGGCGAGGAAGCGGCGGCGACGAGACGAGCAAAGCAGAGCGCCGCCACCCACCCATGGAGTCGCTCGCCCTCCTCAGCGCCAAGCCCGGCCTCTCTCTCCGGGCGGGGCCCCGCCTCCCCCTCCCGCGACTCCGGGCCACCCGCGCGTCCCTCTCCACCGCGTCCAGCTCCAGGCCCGCCGCCCTCCAAGCCCCGCTCCTCTCGTCGAGGGCCCCCTCCTCGCAGGACGCCGTCCTGGGGTATGGGCTCTTGAAGCGAAGGACCAGTGCTGGTGCTGGCGTCTCTTGCAGCGCGGCGGCCGCAGCGGCGGTGCCGCAGCCCCCGGCGCAGCCGGAGGTCAAGAAGTTCCTCGGCGTGGGTCTCCCGACGCTCAAGAAGATCGTGCCCCTGGGCCTGATGTTCTTCTGCATCCTGTTCAACTACACCATCCTTCGGGACACCAAGGACGTGCTGGTGGTCACCGCCAAGGGGAGCAGCGCGGAAATCATCCCCTTCCTCAAGACCTGGGTCAACCTGCCCATGGCCATCGGCTTCATGCTCGCATACTCCAAGCTCTCCGACGTGCTCTCCAGGGAGGCGCTCTTCTACACCGTCATATTCCCCTTCATCGCCTTCTTCGGCCTCTTCGGCTTCGTGCTCTACCCGCTCAGGGATGCCATCCATCCCACCGCCCTCGCCGACAAGCTTCTGGCGGCGCTCGGCCCGAGCTTCCTTGGACCGGTAGCTATCCTCAGGATTTGGAGCTTCTGCTTATTCTATGTCATGGCCGAGCTGTGGGGCAGCGTCGTTGTCTCTGTCCTCTTCTGGGGTTTTGCCAACCAGGTGAGTTGCGGCTTTGGTTTTTTCGTTCAACCTTGGAATGTGCAAATGTCACTCCCGTCGTTAGTTTCCAGGCTAATTTTATACACTAGTTTCGACCGTTCACAGTCAAATATTCGAGAACCAAACTTCTCTGTCAGAATGGTTTGACAGCTGATGATGACATAAATGGGACGTGCTCTTTGTAGTGGTATTTTGTAGGTCCTGCATTGTAGCATTTCGCATTGCATTTTATGGCTGAAACTGTTGGTTGAGGTCTATGTGCTTGTTGCTTTCTGCTACGAATATGGTCTGCTGCATGATTGCCAGCTTTCCAACCTGAATTAGGTTTGAGTTGTTTTCAGTCATCAACTGGTTGTGTATATTTGTTTTATGTAACACATGGCTGGATATGGTTCGCACCTTCTAACCCCTTCTGAGATAGTTATGACTACCTTGAATGAAGGGTACCTTGTTCATACTTGATATGCCCTTGTGGACATTTTACTAGCTGCAATTTCTTTTGAGAGAGACAATCAGGACAGCATTTCTTAAACTTGCTAGAAATAAGTGAACACAAATAAAAGTACAGAAGCGAGCAACAGGGGGGGAGGGGGGGGGTATGAAAATATTCAGCATTGTCATGTTTAGCACTTGTACGTTTTCAGTGGTTCAGTTATCATAATTTAATGGCTACTCTTGTTAAGTTATTATCGTTTCAGATGTGAAACATTCTGTTCTGCAGTCAGTTTTATTGAAAGTACCTCTAAGTGGGAGTGTTCAGAGCACATTAAGGAGACAGAGCTTACGAGCCTGCACTGTGACTTAGGAGTGAGGGAGTTAATGTATCTGAAGACAACACCATAGCGGTGTAGCCAGACACTCCACATAAGGAATTGCCGGTGTTTTATTGCAGAAGGATCTGGTAGTTAGTTTCCACTTCCAACAGTTGCTTTGCGATTAACTCTTGTTAGTCAATCGTAATGCCTGCCAGAGGCGAGCAACAGGGGGGGGGGGGGGGGGGTATCTGAAGAGTAGGAGCTCGCTGTAGTAGTTGTTGGTGCACACTTGCGCCTAAGGTTGACCATGTTGTTTGTATTGCTGTCCATTGGAGAGCAGACTGCTAAAGAAAGGGTACCTTTGTGATGGTTTTGTTTGTCCATGTCCTTATTGTGCCTGCCATATGGAATTTTGAGTTTGAATATTTATTTTATATTTGCTCAGCTTTCTTATTAAATGATAGCCCTTCGTGCTCCAGTTGAGTTGATTAAATCTTTTTCAGATCACCACAGTTGATGAAGCAAAAGAATTCTATCCTCTATTTGGCCTTGGGGCAAATATTGCCCTTATCTTTTCTGGGCGTACTGTGAAGTATTTCTCAAATTTGCGGAAGACAATGGGTCCAGGAGTTGATGGTTGGGAGGTATCTTTGAAAGGAATGATGGGCATAGTGGTACTTCTTGGGCTTGTCATTACTTCCATCTATTGGGGAGTGAACAAACTTGTGTTGAATGATCCTTCTCTTCCAAAATCTGACCACAAGAAGAAAAAGGTCAGTAGAATACTTGAATGTGCTTCCCTTTTTATTACCACTTACATATTCTGATAGCCTTTGTTTCAACAGAACAAACCTAAGCTTAGCATGAAAGAGAGTATGAAAGTTCTGATCTCTTCAAAATATGTGAGGGACCTTGCTACCTTAGTTGTTGCATATGGCATTAGTATCAATCTTGTGGAAGTCACATGGAAATCGAAGCTCAAGGCACAGGTAAATTTTTCTAGCTTTTGTTTTTCTTCTTTCCTTGTACTCCTTTTAACCTTTTCATTGCAGTAATGGTTCCTTGTTCATTTTGGCAGTTCCCCAGTCCAAACGAGTATTCATCTTTCATGGGTGATTTCTCTACCGCAACTGGAATTGCAACTTTCACGATGATGCTGTTAGGCCGGATTATATTCCAAAGATTTGGCTGGGGAGTGGCTGCCATGATCACCCCCACAGTTTTGTTGGTGACGGGCGTTGGTTTCTTCTCTCTGATTTTGTTTGGGCAACCACTGACTCCCCTGCTTGCCACGTGGGGCATGACCCCTCTTCTTGCGGCTGTTTATGTGGGTGCGCTGCAGAACATATTTAGCAAGAGTGCAAAGTACAGTTTATTCGACCCGTGCAAGGAAATGGCCTATATTCCTTTGGATGGCGATATGAAGGTTTGTTCATCCTTCCAGACTCCATTTTTATCTGTGTGATTCCTTGGTAAATTTTCTGTGAAAAAAATATATTCATTTACTGATGTTCTTTTCTGTAATGGTATTTCATGTATGTTAATTGGTTGCTTGATATGTGTTTACTCTAGCAAATTCTTGTTAAATATTAGTAAATATTTACAAATAATTATCGGTTGCTGTCATGAGGAATTTAGTATCGCAACTTGATAATCTGTTCAATTTTCTCAGGATGCAGATGAGATATACCTTTATTAAACATATCAAATCTCATACAGAGCTCAGCATGGTCCTGTAGTTGGATAACGACATTACTTGTTTTTCCCTGCTGTTGAATGTGTTGTCATGTGTTGTAGACTTATAAGTACTTTCAACAAGTTCAATTCCTTGCCGAGAGCAGCCTTAGAAAACCAGTGCACATGTAGCCTAGTCCAGTAAACACCATACCATATTCTCCTTCATGTTTCCTGGTTCGCACCATGTTTGGTTAGCTAATTCTCGATTCTTCAGAACTCACTGACTGCACCATTGTTATGCTGCACATGCTAACTTTGGTTCGATCAATTTGCAGTTGAAGGGAAAGGCAGCCATTGATGTTGTCTGCAACCCATTGGGCAAGTCGGGTGGTGCGCTGATCCAACAGTTTTTGATCCTGATATTTGGCTCTTTGGCAAACTCGACCCCCTACCTTGGCGGTATACTGTTGGTCATCGTGGTTGCATGGCTAGGCGCGGCAAGATCATTGGACAAGCAATTCTCAAGCTTGGCCAAAGAGGATCTCAGAAAGGAGATGTCAAAAGAGAAAGTAGAAACGGCGGCACCCAAGGAACCTGAGTCGGTTACTGATGTATTGGTGGAGCAATCAAATGGAACTGAGAACTCACCATCCGACTCATCTCCAGCCCAATAGACCGGTCAACCTTCTTTGGAGAAGCCATAGGCAGGAGACTGGTTACGTTGGGTAGAAATAATCACGAAGGAACGATTGACGATTTCTTCCAAGTTTGTAACAGTGAGCAGCATCAAGAGGTGCTGGTTAGTTTGTAATGTAAGCAAATTTTGACAACCGGCCTGGAAAGGCCTGGTGAGCCGGTGTGGAAATTCAACCATTGTTGCAATTCTATTGTGTTTTCGCAAAATTTCCGCCGCACCGGCTGGTGCCTGGTTTCGTTTCGGCTGGAATCAAACTGCTGCTACTTTAAATAGGAGCAAGTAATGAATTCAGCATGTGCAACGGTAAGTCAACTATGATTTCTTATAAGCTATCGGGCGACCGATTTGGTGTTTGCCATTGGATTCTGTGTTTGCCCTTGCAAAGTTGGAATCGTATCAAACTTGCAATCTCATGTCATGTTGACACTTTGTGTCCGATTCGACTATGACAGACAAGCAGAGCATTAGCAGTGGCTGGCCGAGAGCCGAGAGGGCAAAGTAGCAGAAACATGTGAGCCCATCTTTTTGTTGCCCATTTCTAGGTCGGCTCATAGGGCGGCCCAAGTGGTGGGATGATGTGATCACACAAATAGCAAACCACATGTACACATAGGACTATAGGAGGACCAGATTGCATGTACGTGCGTGCAATATTTGCCAGATGAATTGATCCTGAAATCCTGTCATATTCCTCGTGGCGATCGAGTGAGATCTCCAGCCATGTCCCTCGTCTGACCCATGCTTTTCGGTCTATGTGCGTGGCTGCTTGCTCGTTCTGTTGATAGTATTTGCTTAAATTGCTTCCGTTGTTTTTTTTTTGCTGTTGTAACGAGTGTTTCGGTCGTCCCATTAGCGGATAATTCCGCGCGCGTAAAGCCTAAATGCGCGGGTTGTAGAACCTGGGATGGGAGTCCTTGTTCTGCTTTATGCAAAAGCTAAAGAGGACGTGGACGGATCACCTAAATTCGGACGCCAAAACCACACACATCCTCCTCAGCGCTCATGTACAAGGGCTAGTGCTTACGCTTTGCTCGTCTACTCCCTCGCGGGTACAGCTACAGAAGCTCTTGTGACCAGTTTTCTCCGCCTGGTCCTTCTCAATATTCTCCATCACACAACACGTGATTTGACATTAAGCAGTTAAGCGGCAACGTCGGCAAAGAAGCCGTCGAACAGTCCAGAAACCTCTCCCATCCCATCTGACACGAGAATGACTTTGCATTATGAGGGGTTAAAGGCATCTTCAACGTGGACGCTCACATATGTAGGACCGTGAGATCCAAACGTTGCATAGTACTCCGACATCCCCGGCCCATAAATCCCCCACCCGGTCTCATTTTGTTCCAATGCACCCTTTCTCTTTCCTTGCTTTGCATCTGCACCTTCCTTTTTCGACGCTGTCGCTGTACCTCTCCGGCCGGCACATAGTCATTGCCAGACCTCCGCAACCAACACTGACGCGCCCGCTCGCCTTTTACGACGGCGTCGTCCACCCAGGACCCGTCCGTAGGCAGGTACACTCCGCTCCCCTATCAACGTCTTCCATGGCGGTCACCATGCCTGGTAAGTGTCCGGTCAAATGCTATTGAGCTTATTTTCGAATGCCATGTCATTTTTTTAGAGTACAAAGGATGGCGGGGGTACTCGACGATAGAGGATGAGTTGTTGTGCTTGTGTGGTTGTCTATATCCGCGAATTCCATAGGTAGGAGCAGAGGGGCTATTCTGGCAGCGCGTGCATGATTCGTTTCACGCGTGAAAGCACATTGCGCCCTATGACATGCATATAATCCATGATTGCAATGTGAGGTCGTTATCATATCGATGGTACGCCATCCAGACCAACGTCATCAAGTTTTGTGGCTCGGTTGAGATGCTGGGTGGCCATTGCACGTGGCATCCGAAGAGATTACAAGCTTTGCTTCTTCTTGCTCAACTTGTTGATTGACTCATTCATTCATTCAATGTTGCTCTAGACATCGTGTAGCCCGTACGCGCTGCCGTGATATACCATAGGATAGAGGGACGGTCATTTTGATAAATACATTGTTGGATGAAACTGAAGGCGCGGTATGTGCCATTCATGAAAAACTAGTTGAAGATCCGGTTAATCTCGTTGAATTTGAACTATTGTTGTAGACTTTTTCGCATGCTATGTATGGGTGATTTCTGCTATTTTCTATCCAAAGTTCGATGAAATCTGTCGTGTTTGATTGAATTTCGTTTGGTTAGTTTAAACAGTGGTTGAAATGTATGCGGGCAACATTGGATGGTCGCCTCCTGCATTCGTGTCCACGACTGATCCACCTTGTCTGTGGACGGATGCCGGAGCAAATTTGCAGGTCAACATTGAAGATGCCCTGATACTGGCCGTATCCGAGACTGGAGTTTGTCCAACTAAATTTCTCCCCACCCAAAATACATTGTACACTCTATATCACAGGCCCACGGCGGCAAAATGTGGCACTGACATAATTACCAAAACTTGCATTTTAATCTACAAGTTAGAGCATCTACAGCCTGGCGCTCCAATCCCCCCTCTTAAATGCCCGGGCGGATGGCCCGGTCAATGATCGGTCAAAAATACTCGGCCCAAGTAGGCGCCTCAAACGTGCCTCAAACGCCCGACTGACTAGCATCCCTCATATTCAGCCCAAATCTGGGGCGGATATGGGGAGGCCCAAGCGCGACCGGACGTGTCCGCCGTGCCGGACTAACGATGGGGTCCCACACGAAAATTCTCTGAAACCCAGCGGGTCCGAAGCTAGTCTCTTCCGTTGGATTGATGGCGCCACGTGGTGCCGCTCCGGTGGGCCGTGTAGTGCCCTAGCCCGGCTATTTAAGCCGACCGACACCAAAACCCTACCCGTCCACATTTCCCCCCTCCTGTCTGCCACCGCCACCACTTTCCAATCGCCGGCCGCCACCATAGTAGCCATGCCCCACATGCCGCCTGGTAAGGAGCTACCTATATCTAACACCTGAGCGCCGGCTGCAGCTCCTTGAGTAGATCCGGGAAAGACGTGAATCCCGGATCGCTGCGGGGCTAACTCCGGACGCGGTGGATCCGAAAGAGGACTTGGAGGTGGTGGAGGAAGAGAAGAACGAGGAGGATGTGGGGACGCGGATTTGCAGGCGGAGAAGCAGGCGATTCTCGATTCCCTCCGATCGAAATAGGAGGAGCTCTCCTACACACCCATCTACCCTGCGCCTAGCACCGACGTCGTGGACATCTCCGACAACGAAACGTAGTAGCTAGCATGATGTGTGTAGTACGTAGAATTTGTTTTGCTTGGTTTGTATGGATTTAGGGGATGAAATATGAGAGACTCGAATTTACATAGTATCAACCATGAGACGTGACCGGTCACTGTCCGCGGACGCGTCCGGTCGCGCCCGCGAGCGCTTGGAGAGTCGGATTTGCCACAGTAACTGATAGCATAGCAGCACTGATGTTTTTTTTTTTGCATGGTAAAGCACTGTAGTTCTCTCTTGGTTCACAGACGTTTTTTTTCTTAGAGAAGGTACATACCGGATTTATGACAGAAGCACGCACACGGACACACCACTCCTTATCTAAAAACACACTCACGCCATCACCTGTCCGCATCGACCAAGCCATCACCTATGCGACGGCCCCAGCGGCGTGGAGGGGAGAACAGAGGAGGTACCACTCGGATGATCGTGGGGGCCTTTGTTGCCACGTCTGGCCAAACACCTCTCCCATGAACAATAATCCCACACGCTACCTTGCCCACTGTACGTACAGACACAAGCAAGCAACACGTACGGCCGAGACGGTCCGGTTCAGCGGCAGATGGTTGGCGCCGGCGGCCAGAGACGCGAGAAGGTGGACGACACGGCGATGCCGGCCATGTTGAGGCCCTTGGCGCCGCCCCAGTCCGGCACGGGCACCCACCTCCACTCGCCGCGCGCGCGGTCGTACGAGAGCCACACCAGGTCCCACGCGCCCCTGCAGTTGGAGATGAGCACCAGCCTCATGACGCCCTCCCTCTCCGCCAGCAGCCCCGTCATCACGGCGTACGGCTTCCTGAACCCTTCGATCAGCTCGCCCGGCACCGTGGACACCAGCTGCCAGTCGCCTCCCACCTCCGACCCGAGCCCGTACAGGTCCACGCCCGCCACCATCTTCACCCGAGTCCGGCTCGGCTCGTCGACCACCGTTGATCGGACCACCACGGCGCTGCCGTCGCCGTACACGTGGAGCCGATCGCCGTGGCCGCCGGCGTTCGGGTTGTGCGGGAACCGGGGCCGGAAGAAGACCGGCCTGTCGACGCCCGGCCCGGAGTACACCATCAAGCAGTCCGGCCCGGCGTGGGCAGCGCACAGGTACGTGCCGTCCCCGTCGGGACCTGCCGGTGCGGCGGGACCATTTGCCAGCACCGCCTCCGACGACTGCCACGCGTCGGTGTCAGACTGGTACTCGAACAGAACGGGCGTGTTGTTCACCATCTCGGCGAAGAGAAACCTTTGTGGAGAGAACAAAAAAGAAAGAAAGATGAAACGTATCATCATCGTCAAGGTTAGTGCTGTTTTTTACAAAGAAAATAAAAGAGGATTTCCAGAGTCCTCCACCGAAAGAAAAGGACGTGTACCTAAACTGGCTTGATCCGGGGGGATCGGCCACGAGCTTGAGACCGAAGCGACGCCAGGACGAGGTGCCGCGGGGGCCGAGCGGGGACGGCGGGAGGCGCCGGGCCGACTGGGCCGAGAGGTCGACCACCACGAGCTCGCGGCGGCCGTTGGCGGCGAACAGGAAGGAGCTGCCGGAGGCGGCGAGGAAGTAGAGGTCCTCTCCCGGGGGCACGGCGGGGGAGATGATGTCCGAGACGGGGATGCGGAACCAGCGGCCGGACGGCCCGTGGAAGCCCCGTAGCGCGGCGCCGCGGGGCGGGAGCTTCTTGAACACGAGGAGCCACGCGGCGGCCGGGGCGGGGCCGGACGAGACGGATGACAGGTGGTAGAAGCGGCGGAAGTCCGGGGAGGAGATGAGGTGGGACAGGGGACGGGCGACGGAGCGGACGCGGAGCAGCTCCGGGAGCGCGAGGCGGATGAGGATCTCGTGGAGGAGCTCCGACGGCAGGAGCAGCAGGGTCCCGAGGGCCGTGGCGGCGGTGCTCGCCGGGGAGGAGTGGTGGTCGCCGGCGAGGTGGTGGTCGGACATGGGAGGGGTTTGTTGAGGTTTAATTTCTTGGGGATGGGGATCGGGATTGTTGGTTTGGGAGACAAGTTTGCCGGGTCTTGCTCTTTATACAGGGCTGGCGAGACGGTTTTTCGGTTGTTTGACCTGGTGCGCTAAATCTCTAGTTCATAGGGTTTTGGATTTCTTTCTTGTGGACAGGGATGAAAGAGAGATGTTTTATAGGGCTCCGCTCACTTTATTCTACACGAAAAAAAAGGAATTCTTTTGTGTTCTCTGCTCCCCGGGCGGTGCGTGATCCCACTAAAATGGTTCATCTCGGAATGTGATGCATGCCTCGTTAGTGAGAGTATGCAAAAGACCACCACAATGTCATTAGCAGCAAACCATTACATTACATTTCGTCGTAAAAATCACCGCACCAGAAAAATTGACAGTGATAAAGAAAACACCAATGATGAATTCTAATTGGTTCGATTACTTCACTAATTGCTACAGGCCTACTCGCAAGGACGCATTACTTCACTAATTGCTCTGGCCCGATCTCCGGGACGCCTAAGAAAAGCCCCGCTCCGGCCGCGGCCATCACCGGCGCCAAGGCCAAGCTCGCTGTGTCCAAGGACCACCATGGACAACATCGCCGCAACGGCTCCAAGTCGTGGCCCCTGGGCGTCTGGCATCATCTTGGAGCAACTGAAGAGCCTGTTGAGCTGCCGGAGCGCGACGACGACCGCGCACGTGCATGACCCCAATACCCCCGCCACACCTTGTAAGCCATGATGGACAATTGCACGTTGCTGCACGTGAGGAAGAAGTACATGTTGGGGAACGTTGCAGAAAATTAAAATTTTTCCTACGGTTTCACCAAGATCCATCTATGAGTTTATCTAGCAACGAGTATTCAGATTAGATAGCATCTACATACCACTTTGTAGATCGCAACGGAAGCGTTCGAGTGAACGTGGATGAGGTAGTCGTACTTGCCGTGATCCAATTCACCGATGATCTAGTACCGAACGGACGGCACCTCCGCGTTCAACACACGTACGGGACGGGAGACGTCTCCTCCTTCTTGATCCAGCAAGGGGGAAGGAGAGGTTGAGGAAGATCCAGCACGACGGTGTGGTGGTGGATGCAGCAGAACTCCGGCAGGGCTTCGCTAAGCAACTACGGGAGGAGGAGGAGGTGTTGCAGGGAGGAGGGAGGAGCCAAGGCATAGGGTGCGGCCACCCCTCCCTCCCCTCCCTTTATATAGGCGCATTAGAGGGGGGGAGGGCGCAGCCTTGCCCCTTCCTCCAAGGAAGGGGTGCGGCCAAGAGGGGGGAGGGGTCCATCCTCCCCAAGGCACCTCGGAGGTGCCTTCCCCTCTTTGGACTCTCCCCTCTCCAAGTCTCCTTGGCGCATGGGCCCTTGGGGCTGGTGCCCTTGGCCCATGTAGGCCAGGGCGCACCCCTATAGCCCATGTGGCCCCCCGGGGCAGGTGGACCCCCCCGGTGGACCCCCGGGACCCCTCCGGTGGTCCCGGTACAATACCGATAACACCGAAACTTGTCCCGATGGCCAAAATAGCACTTCCTATATATAATTCTTTACCTCCGGACCATTCCGGAACTCCTCGTGACGTCCGGGATCTCATCCGGGACTTCGAACAACATTCGGGTTACTGCATATACATATCTTCACAACCCTAGCGTCACCGAACCTTAAGTGTGTAGACCCTACGGGTTCGGGAGACATGCCGACATGACCGAGACGGCTCTCGGGCAATAACCAACAGCGGGATCTGGGTACCCATGTTGGCTCCCACATGCTCCACGATGATCTCATCGGATGAACCACGATGTCGAGGATTCAATTAATCCTGTATACGATTCCCTTTGTCAATCGGTATTTTACTTGCCTGAGATTCGATCGTCGGTATCCCAATACCTCGTTCAATCTCGTTATCGGCAAGTCACTTTTCTCGTTACCGTAATGCATGATCCCGTGATCAAACACTTTGATCACCTTGAGCTCATTGTGATGATGCATTACCGAGAGGGCCCGGTGATACCTCTCCGTCAAGCGGAGTGACAAATCCCAGTCTCGATCCATGTCAACCCAACAGACACTTTCAGAGATACCCGTAGTATACCTTTATAGTCACCCAGTTACGTTGTGACGTTTGGCACACCCAAAGCACTCCTACGGTATCCGGGAGTTACATGATCTCATGGTCTAAGGAAAGGATACTTGACATTGGAAAACTCCAGCAAACGAACTATGCGATCTTATGCTATGTTTAGGATTGGGTCTTGTCCATCACATCATTCTCCTAATGATGTGATCCCGTTATCGATGACATCCAATGTCCATAGTCAGGAAACCATGACTATCTGTCGATCAACGAGCTAGTCAACTAGAGGCTCACTAGGGACATGTTTGTTGTCTGTTATTCACACATGTATTACGATTTCCGGATAACACAATTATAGCACGAATAAAGACAATTATCATGAATAAGGAAATATAATAATAATGCTTTTATTATTGCCTCTAGGGCATATTTCCAACAGTCTCCCACTTGCACTAGAGTCAATAATCTGGTTACATTGTGATGAATCGAACACCCATAGAGTTCTGGTGCTGATCATGTTTTGCCTTAGGGAGAGGTTTAGTCAACGGATCCGCGACATTCAGATCCGTGTGTACTTTACAAATTTCTATGTCTCCATCTTGAACATTTTCACGAATGGAGTTGAAGCGACGCTTGATGTGCCTGGTCTTCTTGTGAAACCTGGGCTCCTTTGCAAGTGCAATAGCTCCAGTGTTGTCACAGAAGAGCTTGATTGGCCCCGACGCATTGGGTATGACTCCGAGGTCGGTGATGAACTCCTTCACCCAAATTGCTTCATGTGCTGCCTCCGAGGCTGCCATGTACTCCGCTTCACATGTAGATCCCGCCACGACGCTTTGCTTGCAACTGCACCAGCTTACTGCCCCACCATTCAAAATATACACGTATCCGGTTTGTGACTTAGAGTCATCCAGATCTGTGTCGAAGCTAGCGTCGACGTAACCTTTTACGACGAGCTCTTCATCACCTCCATAAACGAGAAACATTTCCTTAGTCCTTTTCAGGTACTTCAGGATATTCTTGACCGCTGTCCAGTGTTCCTTGCCGTGATTACTTTGGTACCTTCCTACCAAACTTATGGCAAGGTTTATATCAGGTCTGGTACACAGCATGGCATACATAATAGAACCTATGGCTGAGGCATAGGGGATGATGCTCATCTCTTCTATATCTTCTGCCGTGGTCGGGCATTGAGCTGAGCTCAATTTCACACCTTGTAACACAGGTAAGAACCCTTTCTTAGATTGATCCATATTGAATTTCTTCAATATCTTATCAAGGTATGTGCTTTGTGAAAGACCTATGAGGCGTCTCGATCTATCTCTATAGATCTTGATGCCTAATATATAAGCAGCTTCTCCAAGGTCCTTCATTGAAAAACTTTTATTCAAGTAGGCCTTAATGCTGTCCAAGAGTTCTATATCATTTCCCATCAAAAGTATGTCGTCTACATATAATATGAGAAATGCTACAGCGCTCCCACTCACTTTCTTGTAAACACAGGCTTCTCCATAAGTCTGTGTAAACCCAAACGCTTTGATCATCTCATCAAAGCGAATGTTCCAACTCCGAGATGCTTGCACCAGCCCATAAATCGAGCGTTGGAGCTTGCACACCTTGTCAGCATTCTTAGGATCGACAAAACCTTCCGGCTGCATCATATACAATTCTTCCTTAAGGAAACCATTAAGGAATGCCGTTTTGACGTCCATTTGCCATATCTCATAATCATAGTATGCGGCAATTGCTAACATGATTCGGACGGACTTCAGCTTCGCTACCGGTGAGAAAGTCTCATCGTAGTCAATTCCTTGAACTTGTCGACAACCCTTAGCGACAAGCCGAGCTTTATAGATGGTTACATTACCATCCGCGTCTGTCTTCTTCTTAAAGATCCATTTATTTTCTATGGCTCGCCGTTCAATGGGCAAGTCAGTCAAAGTCCACACTTTGTTTTCATACATGGATCCTATCTCGGATTTCATTGCTTCCAGCCATTTGTCGGAATCCGGGCCCGCCATTGCTTCCTCATAGTTCGAAGGTTCACCGTTGTCTAACAACAAGATTTCCAAGACAGGGTTCCCGTACCACTCTGGTGCGGAACGTGTCCTTGTGGACCTTCGAATTTCAGTAGGAGCTTGATCTTGATCATCATCATTGATTTCCTCTCTAGTCGGTGCAGGCACCTCAGAAACGTTTTCTTGAGTTTCGCCATTTTCCGGTTCAAGAGGTAACACTTCATCAAGTTCTACTTTCCTCCTACTTACTTCTTTCGAGAGAAACTCTTTCTCTAGAAAGGATCCATTCTTGGCAACAAAGATCTTGCCTTCGGATCTGAGGTAGAAGGTATACCCAACAGTTTCTTTAGGGTATCCTATGAAGACGCATTTTTCCGACTTGGGTTCGAGCTTTTCAGGTTGAAGTTTCTTGACATAAGCATCGCATCCCCAAACTTTTAGAAACGACAGCTTAGGTTTCTTCCCAAACCATAATTCATACGGTGTCGTCTCAACGGATTTCGACGGAGCCCTATTTAAAGTGAATGCGGCAGTCTCTAAAGCATAGCCCCAAAAAGATAGCGGTAAGTCGGTAAGAGACATCATAGATCGCACCATATCTAATAGAGTGCGATTACGACGTTCGGACACACCATTACGCTGAGGTGTTCCAGGCGGCGTGAGTTGTGAAACTATTCCACATTTTCTTAAGTGTGTGCCAAATTCGTGACTCAAGTATTCTCCTCCACGATCTGATCGTAGAAACTTGATCTTTCTATCACGTTGATTTTCAACCTCACTCTGAAATTCCTTGAACTTTTCAAAGGTCTCAGACTTGTGTTTCATTAAGTAGATATACCCATATCTACTCAAGTCATCAGTGAGGGTGAGAACATAACGATAGCCTCCGCGAGCCTCAACACTCATTGGACCGCACACATCGGTATGTATGATTTCCAATAAGTTGGTTGCTCGCTCCGTTGTTCCTGAGAACGGAGTCTTGGTCATTTTACCCATGAGGCATGGTTCGCACATGTCAAATGATTCATAATCAAGAGACTCTAAAAGTCCATCTGTATGGAGCTTCTTCATGCGTTTGACACCTATGTGACCAAGGCGGCAGTGCCACAAATATGTGGGACTATTGTTATCAACTTTAACTCTTTTGGTACTCACACTATGAATATGTGTATCATCACGTATGAGATTCATCAAGAATAAACCATTAACCATCGGAGCATGACCATAAAACATATCTCTCATATAAATAGAACAACCATTATTCTCGGATTTAAATGAGTAGCCATCTCGAATTAAGCGAGATCCAGATACAATGTTCATGCTCAAACTTGGCACTAAATAACAATTATTGAGGTTTAAAACTAATCCCGTAGGTAAATGTAGAGGCAGCGTGCCGACGGCGATCACATCGACCTTGGAACCATTCCCGACGCGCATCGTCACCTCGTCCTTCGCCAGTCTCCGTTTATTCCGCAGCTCCTGCTTTGAGTTACAAATGTGAGCAACTGCACCGGTATCAAATACCCAAGAGCTACTGCGAGTATTGGTAAGGTACACATCAATTACATGTATATCACATATACCTTTGGTTTTGCCGGCCTTCTTGTTCGCTAAGTATTTGGGGCAGTTCCGCTTCCAGTGACCACTTCCCTTGCAATAAAAGCACTCAGTTTCGGGCTTGGGTCCATTCTTTGGCTTCTTCCCGGCAACTTGCTTACCGGGCGCGGCAACTTCCTTGCCGTCCTTCTTGAAGTTATTTTTACCCTTGCCCTTCTTGAACTTAGTGGTTTTATTCACCATCAACACTTGATGCTCCTTCTTGATTTCTACCTCTGCTGATTTCAGCATAGCATATACTTCAGGAATGGTCTTTACCATCCCCTGCATATTGTAGTTCATCACAAAGCTCTTGTAGCTAGGTGGAAGCGACTGGAGGATTCTGTCAATGACCGCTTCATCCGGGAGATTAACTTCCAGTTGAGTCAAGCGGTTGTGCAACCCAGACATTTTGAGTATGTGCTCACTGACAGAGCCATTTTCCTCCATCTTACAGCTAAAGAATTTATCGGAGACTTCATATCTCTCGACCCGGGCATGAGCTTGGAAAACCATTTTCAGCTCTTCGAACATCTCATATGCTCCATGTCTCTCAAAACGTTTTTGGAGCCCCGGCTCTAAGCTGTAAAGCATGCCGCACTGAACAAGGGAGTAATCATCGCAGCGTGACTGCCAAGCGTTCATAACGTCTTGTTCTGCAGGGAGAATAGGTGCGTCACCCAGCGGTGCTCTTAGGACATAATATTTCTTGGCAGCTATGAGGATGATCCTCAGGTTCCGGACCCAGTCCGTATAGTTGCTACCATCGTCTTTCAGCTTGGTTTTCTCTAGGAACGCGTTGAAGTTGAGGACTACGTTGGCCATTTGATCTACAAGACATATTGTAAAATTTTTAGACTAAGTTCATGATAATAAAGTTCATTTAATCAAATTATTTAATGAACTCCCACTTAGATAGACATCCCTCTTCTAGTCATCTAAGTATTACATGATCCGAGTCAACTAGGCCGTGTCCGATCATCACGTGAGACGGACTAGCCAACATCGGTGAACATCTTCATGTTGATCGTATCTTCTATACGACTCATGCTCGACCTTTCGGTCTTCTGTGTTCCGAGGCCATGTCTGTACATGCTAGGCTCGTCAAGTCAACCTAAGTGTTTTGCGTGTGTAAATCTGTCTTACACCCGTTGTATGCGAACGTAAGGACCTATCACACCCGATCATCACGTGGTGCTTCGGAACGACGAACCTTAGCAACGGTGCACAGTCAGGGAGAACACTTTCTTGAAATTATTATGAGGGATCATCTTATTTACTACCGTCGTCCTAAGTAAACAAGATGCAAAACATGATAAACATCACATGCAATCAAATAATAAACGTGACATGATATGGCCAATATCACATAGCTCCTTTGATCTTCATCTTGGGGCTCCATGATCATCTTGTCACCGGCTTGACACCATGATCTTCATCATCATGATCTTCATCATCGTGTCTCCATGAAGTTGCTCGCCAACTATTACTTCTACTACTATGGCTAACGCATTTAGCAATAAAGTAAAGTAATTTACATGGCGATTCTCAATGACACGCAGGTCATACAAAAAATAAAGACAACTCCTATGGCTCCTGCCGGTTGTCATACTCATCGACATGCAAGTCGTGATTCCTATTACAATAGCATGAACATCTCATACATCACATATAGATCATTCATCATTCATCACAACTTTGGCCATATCATATCACAAAGCACTTGCTGCAAAAACAAGTTAGACGTCCTCTAATTGTTGTTGCAAGTTTTACGTGGCTGAATTAGGGTTCTAGCAAGAACGTTTTCTTACCTACGTAAAACCACAACGTGATTTGTCAACTTCTATTTACCCTTCATAAGGACCCTTTTCATCGAATCCGCTCCAACTAAAGTAGGAGAGACAGACACCCGCCAGCCACCTTATGCAACTAGTGCATGTTAGTCGGTGGAACCGGTCTCACGTAAGCGTACGTGTAAGGTTGGTCCGGGCCACTTCATCCCACAATACCGCCGAAGCAAGATAAGACTAGTAGCGGCAAGAAAAGTTGACAACATCAACGCCCACAACAAATTGTGTTCTACTCGCGCAAGAAGAACTACGCATAGACCTAGCTCATGATGCCACTGTTGGTGAACGTTGCAGAAAATTAAAAATTTCCCTACGGTTTCACCAAGATCCATCTATGAGTTCATCTAGCAACGAGTATTCAGATTAGATAGCATCTACATACCACTTTGTAGATCGCAACGGAAGCGTTCGAGTGAACGTGGATGAGGTAGTCGTACTTGCCGTGATCCAATTCACCGATGATCTAGTACCGAACGGACGGCACCTCCGCGTTCAACACACGTACGGGACGGGAGACGTCTCCTCCTTCTTGATCCAGCAAGGGGGAAGGAGAGGTTGAGGAAGATCCAGCACGACGGTGTGGTGGTGGATGCAGCAGAACTCCGGCAGGGCTTCGCTAAGCAACTACGGGAGGAGGAGGAGGTGTTGCAGGGAGGAGGGAGGAGCCAAGGCATAGGGTGCGGCCACCCCTCCCTCCCCTCCCTTTATATAGGCGCATTAGAGGGGGGGAGGGCGCAGCCTTGCCCCTTCCTCCAAGGAAGGGGTGCGTCCAAGAGGGGGGAGGAGTCCATCCTCCCCAAGGCACCTCGGAGGTGCCTTCCCCTCTTTGGACTCTCCCCTCTCCAAGTCTCCTTGGCGCATGGGCCCTTGGGGCTGGTGCCCTTGGCCCATGTAGGCCAGGGCGCACCCCTATAGCCCATGTGGCCCCCCGGGGCAGGTGGACCCCCCCGGTGGACCCCCGGGACCCCTCCGGTGGTCCCGGTACAATACTGATAACACCGAAACTTGTCCCGATGGCCAAAATAGCACTTCCTATATATAATTCTTTACCTCCGGACCATTCCGGAACTCCTCGTGACGTCCGGGATCTCATCCGGGACTCCGAACAACATTCGGGTTACTGCATATACATATCTTCACAACCCTAGCGTCACCGAACCTTAAGTGTGTAGACCCTACGGGTTCGGGAGACATGCAGACATGACCGAGACGGCTCTCGGGCAATAACCAACAGCGGGATCTGGATACCCATGTTGGCTCCCACATGCTCCACGATGATCTCATCGGATGAACCACGATGTCGAGGATTCAATTAATCCCGTATACGATTCCCTTTGTCAATCGGTATTTTACTTGCCTGAGATTCGATCGTCGGTATCCCAATACCTCGTTCAATCTCGTTATCGGCAAGTCACTTTTCTCGTTACCGTAATGCATGATCCCGTGATCAAACACTTTGATCACCTTGAGCTCATTGTGATGATGCATTACCGAGAGGGCCCGGTGATACCTCTCCGTCAAGCGGAGTGACAAATCCCAGTCTCGATCCATGTCAACCCAACAGACACTTTCAGAGATACCCGTAGTATAACTTTATAGTCACCCAGTTACGTTGTGACGTTTGGCACACCCAAAGCACTCCTACGGTATCCGGGAGTTACATGATCTCATGGTCTAAGGAAAGGATACTTGACATTGGAAAACTCCAGCAAACGAACTATGCGATCTTATGCTATGTTTAGGATTGGGTCTTGTCCATCACATCATTCTCCTAATGATGTGATCCCGTTATCGATGACATCCAATGTCCATAGTCAGGAAACCATGACTATCTGTCGATCAACGAGCTAGTCAACTAGAGGCTCACTAGGGACATGTTTGTTGTCTGTTATTCACACATGTATTACGATTTCCGGATAACACAATTATAGCACGAATAAAGGCAATTATCATGAATAAGGAAATATAATAATAATGCTTTTATTATTGCCTCTAGGGCATATTTCCAACAGTACAATACGGCCCTGCTGTCCTTCTATTCGAGTGCTGGGGCGGGCGCTGTTGTTGCACGGTTGGAGCGAGGGCCTTGTTACCAACCACCTCCAGGGCGTTGATGGTGTCCGCGGTCGCGGCAGTGAGAGAGCTTGCTAGGGGAGAAGGGTGAGGGTGCAAGAGGTGCTTGGTGCATTGGGATGCTCGGCAAGGACACCTCCTAATGATGCCCCCTCCTCCCAGCTCCTCCTCCCTCAACTCTCTTTCTCTCCCCTCACCCTATCTCTCTTTCCCTTGCTATGGATCTCACCCGTTACTGCCCCTCTATGCAAATGCGCCGCCGAGCCGTCGTCGACAACTCCATCCCTGACGCCATAG
Source organism: Aegilops umbellulata (assembly GCA_032464435.1). Taxonomy (NCBI): domain Eukaryota; kingdom Viridiplantae; phylum Streptophyta; class Magnoliopsida; order Poales; family Poaceae; genus Aegilops; species Aegilops umbellulata. The sequence goes on along the minus strand of CP136056.1, from coordinate 277,991,916 downwards.
GAGACCGTGATGTGGAGCATCCCGTGGCCATCCTCATGGACCTACCTTCGTCTCCCCAAGTGCCAACTGGACCGATGACACAAGCACATACAAGCGCTCTCGAGACCGAGGTGACACCTTTCCTCTCGCAACTCCCTTTCGAATCACATGAGACATGACTACTACCTCAAACGAAGACACTTTGCATACTCAGGTACCAAGGAACCAGCCATGGAGAAGCCGAGTAGCAAGGCCGAACGACGGAGGGAGAAGAATGCGGAGACGAAGAAGAAATGGAGCAAGACAGGACTAGCCCGGATGATTTGGACGAAGCCTGGACAATTCGGGCCTCATTCCAGAAGATCCGGGTAATGTGCCAGATGACCACAACACGCCTCCAAACGAAGTCGAATCATCCGAACCTACCCGGGCATCCGAACGCCGACCCAGGCATCCAGACCAATGATGGTTGTGGTGACACAGCCGGATGATCCGGGCGACCTCCCGGATCATTTGGACCCCCAGAGCCCGGATCATCCGGACCACCTCCTGAATCATCCGGACCGTGGGTACGTGCATGACTTGGGCCGAGGCCCATGTACGTCTACCTACCCCTAGACTATATATACTCCTTCTCTACCCATGTTTTAGGGTTAGCAAAGGATTAGCTCAAGATAGAGATAGAGCTTTGCTCATCCACTTACCTCTCCCATGGAGATCAAGGCCTCCGTGTGAGAAGATCCCCCAAGTGGATTCAAGACCCCTTCATGGGAAGATCCTCCTAGGATTCAAGACCTCTCTCCTTCAAGGATTGGGATGAACTAGCTACCCTTTGTACCCTCTTGTGTTGGATTTGGATCCTTGTATCTCCTCTTTGTGTATGTGTGATGACCCACAAGTATAGGGGATCAATTGTAGCTCTTTTGGACAAGTGTCGATGTCAAAACCGGCGGATCTCGGGTAGGGGGTCCCGAACTATGCGTCTAGGCGGATGGTAACAGGAGACAAGGGACACAAAGTTTCACTCAGGTTCGGGCCCTCTCGATGGAGGTAAAACCCTACGTCCTGCTTGATTAATATTGATGATATGGGTAGTACAAGAGTAGATCTACCACGAGATCAAGGAGGCTAAACCCTAGAAGCTAGCCTATGGTATGATTGTTGTATGTTTTCCTACGGACTAAAGCCCTCCGGTTTATATAGACACTGTAGCGGGTTAGGGTTACACAAAGTCGGTTACAATGGTAGGAGATCTGAATATCCGCATCGCCAAGCTTGCCTTCCACGCCAAGGAAAGTCCCTTCCGGACACGGGACGAAGTCTTCAATCTTGTATCTTCATAGTCCAGGAGTCTGGTTGAAGGTATAGTCCGGCCATCCGGACACCCCCTAATCCAGGACTCCCTCAGTAGCCCCCGAACCAGGCTTCAATGACGACGAGTCCGGCCTGCTAATTATCTTCGGCATTGCAAGGCGGGTTCCCCTCCAGATTCCGTGTACCTGTTGAATAATGTCCTGTGTTCTGTAAACGCAACACTCCTTGGCTTCTACGCCCAATAATGGTCGCCTTCCACGTGTCAAATGAATACGAAAAGTCTGGGTGTTTTTACATTCACACCCCTAGCCGCGTAAATGAGCCGCCTATTTAAAGGAATGGGGATTTAGATCCAAACCACACCTTCTCCCCTCCGCGAGTAGTCATCAGAGCGCATCCAGCGAAGATCCATTCCACCATGGCCAGCCGTCGCAACTCCTCCTATCGCCCTTCCAGTCCTAAGCCTGGAGACTGGGAGAGGTGCTCCATCCCGCATAGCGAGCTGGTATCGCTTCAGACCAAGGGATTCCTCCCCCCGGCCTACATGGTCCCGGTTCGAGCCGGACTCGCCACCTATAATGGCGGAGAGCAAGCGGAGAGCGCCCCCACTCCCTCCAAAGGAGAGCGGGTATGCCTTGTCCCTTATCTAATAAGGGGACTCGGATTTCCAATTCATCCGTTTCTCCGGGGGCTTCTGGAGTTCTATGGCCTCCAGCTGCACAACCTCGCGCCTGCCTCTATATTGCATATCGCGGGCTTCGTTGCCCTTTGCGAGCTGTTCTTGGGCGTTGAGGCTCATTTCGCGCTGTGGAAGAGGCTGTTCTGCCTGGTGCCCCGTTCTCAAGAGGGGTTAATATATGAAGTGGGCGGAGCCGAAGTGTGGCGCATCGCCGGGATCGGATATCTATCCGGAACCCCAAAGAAGGCGTTCGAGGACTGGCCTTTGGAATGGTTCTATATAGAGGATGTCCCGCTGCCGGATCGTGTTTGGATCGGCCTCCCTGAGTTCAACAGTGCTCCCCCGAAGAAGCGCCTAAGCTGGCGTCCACGGAGCTCTCAGAGAGAAAGTGACAAGGACGTCCTTTACCTGATGGGCCGGATAAGATTATTGGCTCATTCTGGACTAACCATGATCGGATTCATGGCCGTATGCATTATGCGGGGGGTGCAGCCGCTTCAATATAGAAGTCACCCCATGCGGGATTTCAACGGGGAGGACGACGCCACCCGTCACGGCCGTAAGGGGCCGGACTCGGCTGATGCTCTGATAAAGATCTTGTCCACTTTGTACAAGGGAGAAGAGGAGGAATTCCTCCGCGTCAACCCTCAGAGTGGATTTACCATGTATAATCCTCCGAACTGGGTAAGTGAGCACTTTCACTTGTCCATCCGTTTTGTATTCCTACTGTCAAATATATGGTCTGACGACTGCAACACAGGAACTGCGCCAGGCTGTTAAAGAGATAAACAACCCCCCTCCACAACCCGAGGATCCGGGACGGTCCCTCGACCCGGCCTCCGAAGAGGATCCGGACATATCTATGGAGTTAATTGATGGGGTATTCCATCAATTAAGCAAGGACAATGCCTTGGTGGCCATTACGGCCGATTACCCAGGGCTAATCCCCGCCTCCCAGGTATCTGAGACCGAAATCCCAGTACTTTAAAAGGGGACCCGTCCTCGCGTGTTTTCGATGGCCGTATAACAACTGTGTTTTGCAGAGGAGGTCCTTGAGGCAGGAGGCCGAGCCTACGGCGGCCAGCCCACGAGGGGCTGCGGGGCCCCGTGGGATAAAAAGAAGAGTAGTCCAGACCGTGGTGCCAGCGCAAAGGTATAGCGCGCCTTTTTATTCCTCGGGGTTATTCCTTCGAGGCATATTAACACTCGTGCTCTGTTTAGGATAAAGAGACCTTGCCGGACCATATCCGGAGAGGCTGCCAATCGCACCTCCACCAGCCAGGCTCCACAGCCTGGCCCGGAGGCAGAGGCGAACACGAGGTGCGCACCGGACGCTCCTCCGACAGAGGATGCGGACAGGCTGTCTGCCACCCCTTTCGAGGTGGAGAGTGCCATGAACCACAGGCGTTGCCGGACTGTTCTTCACGACGCTTGTTTCTCCCAAGAGGCGTTTGATGCCTTCAATTCAGGAGATGCGTATCTCCGTGCCGCTCAAAATGGTCTGGCCAGAGCCACGGAGCAATATGTAAAAGACATACGGGTGAGAAAATTTAATGGTTATATATATCAGTAGCCCCCGAGACTTGGAACAGTTAGAATAACTGATTTAAGGATCGTGTAATACGCAGGTTCTTTCAGAGAAGAATACCCAACTGTCCCAGGAGCTAAAAGAGTGCAAAGCCCAACTTGAGGCCGCACTAGCCGCGACGGGGGAGCCTAAGGAGACCCACTCTGGTAATATATGTTGGAAATATGCCCTAGAGGAAATAATAAATAGGTTATGTTTATATTTCCTTGTTCATGATAATCGTTTATTATCCATGCTAGAATTGTATTGATAGGAAACTCAGATACATGTGTGGATACATAGACAACACCATGTCCCTAGTAAGCCTCTAGTTGACTAGCTCATTGATCAATAGATGGTTACGGTTTCCTGACCATGGACATTGGATGTCATTGATAACGGGATCACATCATTAGAAGAATGATGTGATGGACAAGACCCAATCCTAAGCCTAGCACAAGATCGTGTAGTTCGTATGCTAAAGCTTTTCTAATGTCAAGTATCATTTCCTTAGACCATGAGATTGTGCAACTCCCGGATACCGTAGGAATACTTTGGGTGTGCCAAACGTCACAACGTAACTGGGTGGCTATAAAGGTGCACTACGGGTATCTCCGAAAGTGTCTGTTGGGTTGGCACGAATCGAGACTGGGATTTGTCACTTCGTGTGATGGAGAGGTATCTCTGGGCCCACTCGGTAGGACATCATCATAATGTACACAATGTGATCAAGGAGTTGATCACGGGATGATGTGTTGCGGAACGAGTAAAAGAGACTTGCCAGTAACGAGATTGAACAAGGTATCGTGATACCGACGATCGAATCTCGGGCAAGTACTATACCACTAGACAAAGGGAATTGTATACGGGATTGATTAAGTCCTTGACATCGTGGTTCATCCGATGAGATCATCGTGGAACATGTGGGAGCCAACATGGGTATCCAGATCCCTCTGTTGGTTATTGACCGGAGAACGTCTCGGTCATGTCTGCATGTCTCCCGAACCCGTAGGGTCTACACACTTAAGGTTCGATGACGCTAGGGTTATAAGGGAAGTTTGTATGTGGTTACCGAATGTTGTTCGGAGTCCCGGATGAGATCCCGGGCGTCACGAGGAGTTCCGGAATGGTCCGGAGGTAAAGATTTATATATGGGAAGTCCTGTTTTGGTCACCGAAAGGGTTTCGGGTTTTATCGGTAACGTACTGGGACCACCAGGAGGGTCCTGGGGGTCCACCAAGTGGGACCACCGGCCCCGGAGGGCTGCATGGGCCACATGTGGGAGGGGACCAGCCCCAGGTGGGCTGGTGCGCCCCCCCACAAGGGCCCAAGGCGCCTAGGGTTTGGGGGAACCCTAGAAGGGGGCGCCCCCCCTTGCCTTGGGGGGCAAGCCACCCCCTCCTGGCCGCCGCCCCCTCCTCAGATGAGATCTGAGGGGGCCGGCCCCCCTCTCCCTTGCCCCTATATATATGAAGGGGGTGGGAGGGCAACCACACCAATGTGCTGGCGCAGCCCTCCCCCTCTCCCAAGTCCTTCTCCTCTCCCGCGGTGCTTGGCGAAGCCCTGCAGGATTGCCACGCTCCTCCATCATCACCACGCCGTTGTGCTGCTGCTGGAAGGAGTCTTCCTCAACCTCTCCCTCTCCCCTTGCTGGATCAAGGCATGGGAGACGTCATCGGGATGTACGTGTGTAGAACGCGGAGGTGCCGTCCGTTCGGCACTTGGTCATCGGTGATTTGGATCACGGCGAGTACGACTCCATCAACCCCGTTCACTTGAACGCTTCCGCTTAGCGATCTAAAGGGTATGTAGACGCACTCTTCTTCCCCTCGTTGCTGGTTTCTCCATAGATAGATCTTGGTGACACGTAGGAAAATTTTGAATTTCTGCTACGTTCCCCAACAGTGGTATCAGAGCTAGGTCTATTGCGTAGATTCCATGCACGAGTAGAACACAAAGTAGTTGTGGGCGTTGATTTTGTTCAATATGCTTACCGTTACTAGTCAATCTTGATTCGGCGGCATTGTGGGATGAAGCGGCCCGGACCGACCTTACACGTACACTTACGTGAGACAGGTTCCACCGACTGACATGCACTAGTTGCATAAGGTGGCTAGCGGGTGCCAGTCTCTCCCACTTTAGTCGGATCGGATTCGATGAAAAGGGTCCTTATGAAGGGTAAATAGCAATTGACATATCACGCTGTGGTTTTGCGTAGGTAAGAAACTTTCTTGCTAGAAACCCATAGCAGCCACGTAAAACATGCAAACAACAATTAGAGGACGTCTAACTTGTTTTTGCAGGGTATGCCATGTGATGTGATATGGCCAAAAGGATGTGATGAATGATATATGTGATGTATGAGATTGATCATGTTCTTGTAATAGGAATCACGATTTGCATGTCGATGAGTATGACAACCGGCAGGAGCCATAGGAGTTGTCTTTAATTTATTTATGACCCGCGTGTCAACATAAACGTCATGTAATTACTTTACTTTATTGCTAAAGCGTTAGGCATAGTAGTAGAAGTAATAGTTGACGTGACAACTTCATGAAGACACGATGATGGAGATCATGGTGTCATGCCGGTGACGACGATGATCATGGAGCCCTCGAAGATGGAGATCAAAAGGAGCAAAGTGATGATGGCTATATCATGTCACTATTTGATTGCATGTGATGTTTATCATGTTTTTGCATCTTATTTGCTTAGAACGACGGTAGTAAATAAGATGATCCCTCATTAAAATTTCAAGAAAGTGTTCCCCCTAACTGTGCACCGTTGCGAAAGTTTGTCGTTTCGAAGCACCACGTGATGATCGGGTGTGATAGATTCTTACGTTCGAATACAACGGGTGTTGACGAGCCTAGCATGTACAGACATGGCCTCGGAACACATGCAAACACTTAGGTTGACTTGACGAGCCTAGCATGTACAGACATGGCCTCGGAACACAGAAGACCGAAAGGTCGAGCATGAGTCATATGGTAGATACGATCAACATGAAGATGTTCACCGACGTTGACTAGTCTGTCTCACGTGATGATCGGACACGGCCTAGTTGACTCGGATCATGTAATCACTTGGATGACTAGAGGGATGTCTATCTGAGTGGGAGTTCACAAGATGAACTTAATTATCCTGAACATAGTCAAAAGATCTTTGCAAATGATGTCGTAAGCTCGCGCTTTAGTTCTACTGTTTCAGATATGTTCCTAGAGAAAATATAGTTGAAAGTTGATAGTAGCAATTATGCGGACAGTAGAAGGCTTGTGTCCTTAATGCACCGCTCGGTGTGCTGGACCTTGAACGTGGTCTGTGGATGTTGCGAACATCTGACATACACGTTTTGATGACTACATGATAGTTCGGTAATGATAAATGGTTTAGAATTGAGGCACCGAAGACATTTTTGAAATGTCGCGGAACATATGAGATGTTTCGAGGGCTGAAATTGGGATTTCAGGTTCGTGCCCACGTCAAGAGGTATAAGACCTCCGATGATTTTCTTAGCCTGCAAACTAAGGGAGAAAAGCTCAATCGTTGAGCTTGTACTCAGATTGTCTGAGTACAACAATCACTTGAATCGAGTGGGACTTGATCTTCCAGATAAGATAGTGATGTTTCTCCAAAGTCATTGCCACCAAGCTGCTAGAGCTTTGTAATGAACTATAACATATCAGGGATAGATATGATGATCCTTGAAATATTCGCGATGTTTGACACCGCGAAAGTAGAAATCAAGAAGGAGCATCAAGTGTTGATGGTTAGTGAAACCACTAGTTTCAAGAAGGGCAAGGGCAAGAAGGGATACTTCATGAAACGGCAAATCAGCTGCTGCTCTAGTGGAGAAACCCAAGGTTGAACCCAAACCCGAGACTGAGTGCTTCTGTAATAAGGGGAACAACCACTAGAGCAGAATTACCCTAGATACTTGGTAGATGAGAAGGCTGTCGATAGAAGTATATTGGATATACATTATGTGAATGTGTACTTTAATAGTACTCCTAGTAGCATCAGGGTATTAGATACCGGTTCGGTTGCTAAGTGTTAGTAACTCGAAATAAAAGCTACGGAATAAACGGAGACTAGCTAAAGGTGAGCTGACGATATGTATCGGAAGTGTTTCGAAGGTTGATATGATCAAGCATCGCACGCTCCCTCTACCATCGAGATTGGTATTAAACCTAAATAATTGTTATTTGGTGTTTGCGTTAAGCGTAGACATGATTGGATCATGTCTATCGCAATACGGTTATTCATTTAAGGAGAATAATGGTTACTCTATTTATTTGAATAATACCTTCAATGGTCTTGCACCTAAAATGAATGGTTTATTGAATCTCGATCATAGTGATACACATGTTCATGCCAAAAGATATAAGATAGTAATGATAGTACCACCTACTTGTGGCACTGCCATGTAAGTCATATTGGTATAAAACGCATGAAGAAGCTCCATGTTGATGGATCTTTGGACTCACTCATTTTTGAAAAGGATTGAGACATGTGAACCGTGTCTATTGGTATGTACGCATGAAGAAACTCCATGCAGATGGACCGTTTGGACTCACTTGATTTTGAATCGCTTGAGACATGCAAATCATACCACATGGGCAAGATGACTGAAAGCTTCAGTTTCAGTAAAATGGAACAAGAAAGCAACTTGTTGGAAGTAACACATTTTGATGTGTGCAGTCCAATGAGTCCTGAGGTGCGCAGTGGATATCGTTATGCTCTTACTTCACAAATGATTTGAGTAGATACTGAGTATATTTACTTGATGAAACACAAGTCTGAATTATTGAATGGTTCAAGTAATTTCAGAATGAAGTTGAAGATCTTCGTGACAAGAGGATAAAATGTCTATGATATGATCACAGAAATGAATATCTGAGTTACAAGTTTGGCACTGTGGAAATTGTTTCACGACTAGTACCGCCTGGAACACCATAGAGTGATGGTGTGTCCGAACATCATAACTGCACCCTATTGGATATGATGCATACCATGATGTCTCTTATCGAATTACCACTATCGTTCATGGGTTAGTCATTGGAGACAACCGCACTCACTTTAAATAGGGCACCACGTGATTCCGATGAGATGACACCGTATGAACTATGGTTTAGAGAAACCTAAGCTGTCATTTCTTAAAAGTTTGGGGCTGCAACGCTTATATGAAAAGGTTACAGGCTGATAAGCTCGAACCCAAAGCGGATAACTGCATCTTCATAGGACACCCAAAACAGTTGGGTATACCTCCTGTCTCAGATCCGAAAGCAATAGGGATTGTTTCTCAAATCGGGTCCTTTCTCGAGGAAAAGTTTCTCTCAAAAGAATTGAGTGGGAGGATGGTGGAGACTTGATGAGGTTATTGAACCGTCACTTCAACTAGTGTGTAGCAGGGCAAAGGAGTTGTTCCTATGGCACCTGCACCAATTGAAGTGGAAGCTTATGATAGTGATCATGAGACTTCGGATCAAGTCACTCCCAAACCTCGTAGGATGACAAGGATGCGTACTACTTCAGAGTGGTACGTAATCCTGTCTTGGACGTCATGTTGCTAGACAACAATGAACCTACAAGCTATGGAGAAGCGATGGTGGGCCCGGATTCCGATGAATGGCTCGAGGCCATAAAATCCGAGAGAGGATCCATGTATGAAAACAAAGTGTAGACTTTGGCAGAACGGCTCGATGGTCGTGAGGCTGTTGAGTACAGATGGATTTTAAAAGGAAGACGGACAATGATGGTAAATGTCACCATTAAGAAAGCTCGACTTGTCGTTAAGATGTTTCCCGACAAGTTCAAGGAGTTGACTACGATGAGACTTTCTCACTCGTAGCGATGCTAAGAGTCTGTTGGAATTAGCAGGTACTGCATTATTTATGAAATCTTGCAGATAGGATATCAAAATATTGTTTCCTTGTTCTTGAGGAAAGGTTGTATGTGATACAACCAGAAGTTTTGTCGATCCTGAAAGATGCTAACAAGTATGCAAAGCCCCAGCAATCCTTCTAAGGACTGGAGTAAGCATCTCGGAGTTGGAATGTACACTTTGATGAGATGATCAAATATTTTGGGTTTATACAAAGTTTATGAGAAACTTGTATTTCCAAAGAAGTGAGTGGGAGCACTATAGAATTTCTGATGAGTATATGTTGTTGACATATTGTTGATCAGAAATGATGTAGAATTTCTGGGAAGCATGCAGAGTTATTTGAAAAGTGTTTTTCAATGGAAAACCTGGATTAGGCTACTTGAGTATTGAGCATTAAGATCTATAAGGATAGATCAAAACGCTTAATAGTACTTTCAAATGAATACATACCGTGACAAGATTTTGAAGAAGTTCAAAATGGATCGGCAAAGAAGGAGTTCTTGGCTGTGTTATAAGGTATGAACATTGAGTAAGACTCGAAACCTGACCTCGGCAGAATAGAGAGAAAGGACGAAGGTCGTCCCCTATGCTTTGGACGTAGGCTCTACAGTATGCTATGCCATGTACCGCACCTGAAGTGTGCCTTGCCATGAGTCAGTCAAGGGGTACAAGAGTGATCCAAGAATGGATCACAGCACAGCGGTCAAAGTTATCCTTGGTAACTAGTGGACTAAGGAATTTTCTCGATTATGGAGGTGGTAAAAGAGTTCGTCGTAAAGGGTTACGCCGATGCAAACTTTGACACTAATCCAGATTATTCTGAGTAGTAAACTGGATTCGTATAGTAGAAAAGTTATTTGGAATAGATCCAAATAGAGCGTGGTAGCTGCATCTACAAGATGACTTAGAAATTTGCGAAGTACATACGGATCTGAATGTTTCAGAGCCGTTGACTATAACCTCTCTCACAAGCATAACATGATCAAAACCAGAACTCTTGGGTGTTAGTCACATAGGGATGTGACCTTGAGTGTTAATCACATATCGATGTGAACTAGATTATTGACTCTAGTTCAAGTGGGAGACTGTTGGAAATATGCCCTAGAGGCAATAATAAATAGGTTATTATTATATTTCCTTGTTCATGATAATCGTTTATTATCCATGCTAGAATTGTATTGATAGGAAACTCAGATACATGTGTGGATACATAGACAACACCATGTCCCTAGTAAGCCTCTAGTTGACTAGCTCGTTGATCAATAGATGGTTACGGTTTCCTGACCATGGACATTGGATGTCATTGATAACGGGATCACATCATTAGAAGAATGATGTGATGGACAAGACCCAATCCTAAGCCTAGCACAAGATCGTGTAGTTCGTATGCTAAAGCTTTTCTAATGTCAAGTATCATTTCCTTAGACCATGAGATTGTGCAACTCCCGGATACCGTAGGAATACTTTGGGTGTGCCAAACGTCACAACGTAACTAGGTGGCTATAAAGGTGCACTACGGGTATCTCCGAAAGTATCTATTGGGTTGGCACGAATCGAGACTGGGATTTGTCACTCCGTGTGACGGAGAGGTATCTCTGGGCCCACTTGGTAGGACATCATCATAATGTGCACAATGTGATCAAGGAGTTGATCACGGGATGATGTGTTGCGGAATGAGTAAAAGAGACTTGCCAGTAACGAGATTGAACAAGGTATCGTGATACCGACGATCGAATCTCGGGCAAGTACTATACCACTAGACAAAGGGAATTGTATACGGGATTGATTAAGTCCTTGACATCGTGGTTCATCCGATGAGATCATCGTGGAACATGTGGGAGCCAACATGGGTATCCAGATCCTGCTGTTGGTTATCGACCGGAGAACGTCTCGGTCATGTCTGCATGTCTCCCGAACCCGTAGTGTCTACACACTTAAGGTTCGATGACGCTTGGGTTATAAGGGAAGTTTGTATGTGGTTACCGAATGTTGTTCGGAGTCCCGGATGAAATCCCGGACGTCACGAGGAGTTCCGGAATGGTCCGGAGGTAAAGATTTATATATGGGAAGTCCTGTTTTGGTCACCGAAAGGGTTTCGGGTTTTATCGGTAACGTACCGGGACCACCAGGAGGGTCCCGGGGGTCCACCAAGTGGGACCACCGGCCCCGGAGGGCTGCATGGGCCACATGTGGGAGGGGACCAGCCCCAGGTGGGCTGGTGCGCCCCCCCACAAGGGCCCAAGGTGCCTAGGGTTTGGGGGAACCCTAGAAGGGGGCGCCCCCCTTGCCTTGGGGGGCAAGCCACCCCTCCTGGCCGCCGCCCCCTCCTCAGATGGGATCTGAGGGGGCCGGCTCCCCTCTCCCTTGCCCCTATATATATGAAGGGGGTGGGAGGGCAACCGGACCAATGTGCTGGCGCAGCCCTCCCCCTCTCCCAAGTCCTTCTCCTCTCCCGCGGTGCTTGGCGAAGCCCTGCAGGATCGCCACGCTCCTCCACCACCACCACGCCGTTGTGCTGCTGCTGGATGGAGTCTTCCTCAACCTCTCCCTCTCTCCTTGCTAGATCAAGGCATGGGAGACGTCACCGGGTTGTACGTGTGTTGAACGCGGAGGTGCCGTCCGTTCGGCACTTGGTCATCGGTGATTTGGGTCACGGCGAGTACGACTCCATCAACCCCGTTCACTTGAATGCTTCCGCTTAGCGATCTACAAGGGTATGTAGACGCACTCTTCTTCCCCTCGTTGCTGGTTTCTCCATAGATAGATCTTGGTGACACGTAGGAAAATTTTGAATTTCTGCTACGTTCCCCAACAGTGGTATCAGAGCTAGGTCTATTGCGTAGATTCCATGCACGAATAGAACACAAAGTAGTTGTGGGCGTTGATTTTGTTCAATATGCTTACCGTTACTAGTCAATCTTGATTCGGCGGCATTGTGGGATGAAGCGGCCCGGACCGACCTTACACGTACACTTACGTGAGACAGGTTCCACCGACTGACATGCACTAGTTGCATAAAGTGGCTAGCGGGTGCCAGTCTCTCCCACTTTAGTCGGATCGGATTCGATGAAAAGGGTCCTTATGAAGGGTAAATAGCAATTGACATATCATGTTGTGGTTTTGCGTAGGTAAGAAACGTTCTTGCTAGAAACCCATAGCAGCCACGTAAAACATGCAAACAACAATTAGAGGACGTCTAACTTGTTTTTGCAGGGTATGCCATGTGATGTGATATGGCCAAAGGATGTGATCTATGATATATGTGATGTATGAGATGATCATGTTCTTGTAATAGGAATCACGACTTGCATGTCGATGAGTACGACAACCGGCAGGAGCCATAGGAGTTGTCTTTAATTTATTTATGACCTGCGTGTCAACATAAACGTCATGTAATTACTTTACTTTATTGCTAAAGCGTTAGCCATAGTAGTAGAAGTAATAGTTGACGTGACAACTTCATGAAGACACGATGATGGAGATCATGATGATGGAGATCATGGTGTCATGCTGGTGACGACGATGATCATGGAGCCCCGAAGATGGAGATCAAAAGGAGCAAAGTGATGATGGCCATATCATGCCACTATTTGATTGCATGTGATGTTTATCATGTTTATACATCTTATTTGCTTAGAATGACGGTAGTAAATAAGATGATCCCTCATTAAAATTTCAAGAAAGTGTTCCCCCTAACTGTGCATCGTTGCGAAAGTTCGTCGTTTCGAAGCACCACGTGATGATCGGGTGTGATAGATTCTTACGTTCGAATACAACGGGTGTTGACGAGCCTAGCATGTACAGACATGGCCTCGGAACACATGCAAACACTTAGGTTGACTTGACGAGCCTAGCATGTACAGACATGGCCTCGGAACACAGAAGACCGAAAGTTCGAGCATGAGTCGTATGGTAGATACGATCAACATGAAGATGTTCACCGACGTTGAATTTCTTCTACGTTCCCCAACAATATATGCTTCAAAAAGATAAGTGTGAAGTGCGGCATATGTGCAAATCTGACAAATGAAATTGCAGATGGCGCCGGACTAGATCCGGACAAGCAACAACTCCTACGCCGGCTAAAGGCTGGAGAGAGCATGCTAACAATGGTGAGGCGGGAGAAGAATGATCTTCAGGATGCCAACACCAAGCTGGGTGTTGAACTGAAAGATGTTTGTGCCCAGCTGTCGGACTCCGTTAAGAAGAATCAGCGGCTTCACACGGCATATTTAGTAAGTGCTTGAACGAACTTTGCAAAAAGAGTTCGGCGAGGAAGTCGACTGACAGAGTGATGTCTGTAGGTATGCTAACAGGTCGTCCTGCAGAGGAGATGCCCGGTTCTACGGGTGACCTTCTTCCCGAGCTCTCACAACTGCACGAGCGAGTTTGGCAGGCGATGCAAGGCGTTGCCCAAGCCTTATGGCCATCCCTCTCCATGCCCGAGGGCCTTGGAGAGCTTGCAGAGAAGCTGAAGGGAGCGCGGCGGCGCTTCCGATTGTGGAAGATATCGGCCCGCCATCAAGGCGCTAGGGATGCTTGGGCCATGGTGAAGAGGCGGTACACAAAGGCTGACCCAAACCACGTGGCCGAGGTCGGACCTATGGGGCCCGATCGGAAGGAGATCCCTGTAAGCTTAGTATACGGCCAAGTAGAATTGGCCGCAAAGTATTCCCAGCAGGACTGTAAATTAGACAACCTGTTAGATGGTATTGAAGAGGAATACAATCAGTCAGAGTGACTATGTAAATTAATTGACATTTGTAATGCCTTCTAGCTGGATTGTAGATCGTTTGTCATGGCCGACCTTTTCGCTTCAACCTCGGGGCCTGACGGTCCGGAGTGTGTCCGAATACCCTCGCGGTTATATAAGAACCGGGGTATGCATGGAGACCAGGCGTAGGGGTCATTAGTGCTTGAACAGACAAGTGCCCAACTAGTTATGTTATATTACATGGTTAGTAAGAAACATCTTCCAGGGAGAATAGTTCCGTTAAGGGTTCCTTTCCCTGGGAGGCATGCCCTAAAGTGCATGTCCATTCTGCGAAAAAGACGCAGGAAAAATCGTCTGGGGGCGTATAGATAAATAATTGGAAAAATCATCTTTCAGGTCACCGACCGAATATTCCCTTAAGAACGCTAGCTTTCTGCTTCACCCAGTTTGAGGTACACATCCGGCTGACCCGGCAGTAACAATTGCAGAGGTGCTCCCTGTACCACCTAGCCGAACAATCAGGAACGTAGGGGTAAGCACAGGAGCCAGGCAACCCAGCTTGGCCAAAACTTAAGTCATATCGATGCATATAATGGTGAAATAAAAGGTACATGCGGAAGTGTAACACATGTGTTGGGCATAAAGCTCGTGTGAATAAGCTTCTGTTAAAAGAACCCCCCAGGTTTAATGAGTGCGAGTAGCACGTCATGTGATGAGCCTTTTGAGGCTATAAGAGGAGAGGACAAGGAGAGAAATATAAGACAGACAGTATATAAAAAAATGGACAGAGGAAGGAGACGAACATAGAGTCCGGCGCTAGGCATAGTATCTTCGAAGACGGGTTGCGTTCCATGGGTTCGGCTCGAGTCGGTTATCCGATGCATCTCGCAGGCGGTACGCTCCACCAGTCAGGACTTGGTCAATTATGAAGGGACCTTCCCACTTGGGCTTGAGTTTGTCCTTTTTCTTGTCCGGCAGGCGTAGAACTAATTTGCCAACATTGTAATTTTTGGCCCGTACTTCTCTGCTTTGGTATCTTCGAGCCTGCTGTTGATAGAATGCGGAACGGGTTTTTGCCACGTCACGTTCTTCCTCCAATGCGTCCAAACTGTCCTGCCGATCGAGCTCGGCCTCTCTTTCTTCGTACATGCGCACCCGAGGTGAGTCATGAATTATGTCGCAGGGCAAAACTGCCTCTGCGCCGTACACCATGAAGAATGGCGTATATCCGGTGGTGCGATTCGGCGTGGTCCGCAGCCCACAGAGTACGGAGTCGAGCTCCTCCACCCAGTGCGTGTTAGATTCCTTAAGGGACCACACTAATCTGGGTTTGATGCCGCTCATGATAAGACCATTTGCACGTTCCACATGTCTGTTAGTTTGTGGGTGATAGACGGAAGCATAATCGAGCTTAATGCCCATGTTTTTGCACCAGAGTTTTACCTCATCGGCCATAAAGTTCATGCCTTTATCAGTGATGATGCTGTGGGGGACGCCATAACGGTGTATGACCCCAGATATGAAGTCTATCATCGGTCCGGATTCGGCCGTTTTAACAGGCTTGGCTTCTATCCATTTGGTGAACTTATCCACCATGACCACTAAGTATTTTTTCTTGTGGGTTCCACCTTTAAGGGGTCCCACCATGTCAAGCCCCCAGGCCACAAAGGGCCATGTTATGGGGATAGTTTGGAGGGCGGTGGGTGGCATATGGCTTTGGTTTGCAAAAAGCTGGCAACCGACGCATCGTTGGACTAAGTCCTGAGCGTCTGCCCGGGCCGTTGGCCAATAAAATCCTGCACGGAAAGCCTTGCTTACAAGGGACCGAGCTGCAGCGTGATGACCACCGAGTCCGGCGTGAATTTCAGCCAGCAAGTTCCGCCCTTTCTCTTTGGAGATGCACCTTTGAAGGACTCCGGTAGTGCTTTTCTTATAAAGCTCTCCCTCATGGACTTTGTAGGCTTTAGATCTCCGCACTATGCAGCGTGCCTCATTTTGGTCCTCTGGGAGTTCCTGCCTAGTAAGGTAGGCTAGGAATGGTTCTGTCCATGGGGCGATAATGACCATTATTACGTGGGCTGAAGGTGTGACTTCATTGGCGGAGCCTCCGATTGTGTCAGATTGTTCGGCATCGGGCAGTGCGGTTGAGTCCGGAATGTTATTGCCGGATTCCCCTTCCCATACTACGGATGGCTTGAACAGCCGTTCCAAGAAGATGTTGGGGGGGGGGGGGAGGGGGGCTGCGTCGCGTTTTGCGCCGATGCGTGCCAGGACGGCTGCCACCTGATTGTTCTCCCGGGCTATATGATGAAATTCGAGCCCTTCGAACCGAGCTGACATTTTTAGGATGGCGTTGCGATAAGCTGTCATTTTTGGATCCTTGGCATCGAAGTCTCCATTTATTTGGGATATTGCGAGGTTCGAATCCCCTTGCACCTCTAGGCGCTGAATGCCCATGGATACTGCCATCCGGAGACCGTGTAAAAGGGCCTCATATTCGGCTGCATTGTTGGAGTCTGTGTACATAATCTAGAGTACGTATTGAACTGTGTCTCCCGTGGGGGACGTCAAAACGACGCCAGCCCCTAGACCGGCCAACATTTTAGAGCCGTCGAAATGCATGATCCAGTTTGAATATGTGCCGTACTCTTTAGGGAGTTCGGCCTCCGTCCATTCTGCGACGAAGTCGGCCAAAACTTGCGACTTAATAGCTCGCCGTGGCTTATAAGTTATGTCAAATGGGAGGAGCTCGATGGCCCATTTTGCAATCCGGCCCGTTGCTTCGCGGTTGTTTATAATATCGTTAAGTGGTACTTCGGAGGCTACTGTTATCGAACACTCTTGAAAGTAGTGTCGCAGCTTTCGGGATGCCATGAATACCGCGTATGCAATCTTTTGATAATGCGGGTACCGTGATTTGCATGGAGTGAGGACAGTGGACACATAGTAGACCGGCTTTTGAGGGGGGAATTTGTGTCCGTCCGTTTCTCGTTCAACAACGAGCACTGCGCTTACAACCTGATGGGTTGCTGCAATGTACAATAGCATTGGTTCGCCAATATTTGGCGCGGCCTGGACTGGGTTTGTTGCCAATCTGGCCTTTATTTCGTCGAGTCCGGCTGTGGCGGCTTCCGTCCACTTGAAGTGTTCAGTGCGCCGAAGGAGGCGATAGAGGGGTAGTGCCTTTTCTCTCAAACGGGAGATGAAGCGGCTTAGAGCCGCCACGCATCCGGTTAATTTTTGTATCTGTTTGAGGTCTTTCGGGATATCCAATTGTGACAAAGCTCGGATCTTGGCGGGATTTGCTTCAATTCCTCTACCGGATACAATAAAGCCCAAGAGCTTTCCGGCTGGAACGCCGAAAACGCATTTTTCCGGGTTGAGCTTGATGTCGTATGTTCGGAGATTGTCAAATGTAAGCCTCAAGTCATCTACTAGAGATTCGACATGTCTTGTTTTTATGACCACATCATCCACGTATGCCTCCACTGTTTTGCCGATCTGGTTTGCCAGACATGTTTGAATCATGCGCTGATATGTTGCGCCAGTGTTTTTGAGCCCAAAGGGCATCGTGTTGAAGCAGAATGGGCCATATGGTGTGATGAATGCCGTTGGAGCTTGGTCAGATTCTGCCATCTTGATTTGATGGTAGCCGAAATATGCGTCGAGGAAGCACAACGAATCGTGTCCTGCGGTGGCGTCGATAATTTGATCAATGCGGGGGAGGAGGAAGGGATCCTTTGGGCAGGCCTTGTTAAGGTCTTTAAAATCAACGCACAGGCGCCAGGATTTGTCCTTCTTTGGTAACATCACCAGGTTTGCTAGCCAGTCCGGATGTTTTATATCTCTGATGAATCCGGTCTCCAATAGCTTGGCTTGCTCCTCTCCCATGGCCTGTCTCTTAGGTTCGGAAAAACGCCGAAGAGCTTGTTTGACAGGTTTGAATCCTTTTATGATATTTAAGCTATGTTCGGCCAGCCTGCGTGGGTTCCTGGCATGTCTGAAGGGTGCCAGGCGAAGATGTCCCAATTTTCACGTAGGAATTCTCACAGTGCGGCATCTACATCAGGGTTTAATTGCGCCCTGATGGAAGCTGTTTTATTGGGGTCCATTGGATGGACCTGGAATTTGATTATTTCATCTGCTGGTTTAAAGGAGGTGGACTTGGATCTCTTGTCGAGTATCACATCGTCCCTGTTTACCGTGGAGCGCAGCGCAGTCAGCTCCTCAGCCGCTAGGGCTTCGGATAGTGCCTCAAGGGCCAGTGCGGCTGTCTTATTTTCGTCGCGGAGTGCTATGTCCGGATCACTAGCGAAAGTGATGATTCAATTTGTCCTGGTCATCTTAAGCTTCATGTACCCGTAATGGGGTATTGCTTGGAAGATTGTAAATGCTTCCCGCCCGAGCAGAGCGTGGTATCCGCTACTGAATGGGGCCACATGGAACGTGACCTCTTTGGACCTGTAATTATCCGGCGTGCCGAACACCACATCTAGTGTGATTTTTCCTGTACAGCGCGCTTCCCGACTAGGGATTATTCCTCTAAAGGCTGTGCTGCTTCGCTCAATGCGGTTCCAGTCTATTTCCATTTTTTGGAGGGTTTCCTCATAAATGAGGTTCAATCCGCTGCCTCCATCCATGAGTACCTTGGTGAGGCGAAAGCCGTCCACTATTGGACTGAAGACCAGTGCGGCTGGTGCTCGGGCTGTTCGGAATTTAGGTTCATCATCGGCATTAAAAATAATAGTCGTGTCACTCCATGGGTTTATTATTGCTACTTGGTAGATTTCGGCGAGGTTGCGGAGTGTTCTTTTTCGCATGCTATTTGATGCGAAAGTCTCGAAGACTGTTAAGACTGTACTGGTGTCCCTGGGGTGGCTTTCTGCGGCCTCCGGAATTAGGAGGTCTTCGCCAATTTTGGCCACCTGCCGGAGTATCCAACATGCTCTGAGGCTGTGAGTTGGAGTGGCGTCCTCTGTACTATGAATTTTACAGGGTCCATTAAGCCATCCTTCCAGTACGGTTCCATGCCCTGTAGAGGGTTTTTGTTTTTTGGTGTTTAACCCGGGTGTCTGTCGATGATGCACCCTTTTGTTCCGGACGGGGTTTCTATTTAGGGCCGGATTATCCCAAAATTTTATTTCGGTTTTCCAGGCGCTTTCCATCACACAGTACTTTTGTACTATGGATGCCAAGTCAGAAAGGCGTGTAATATCACGACGACTTATGGCGTTAAGGATTCCCTTGTCCGTGCAATTATTGCAGAAGATTGAGACTGCGTCTTCCTCGCGGCAGTCCTTTATCCTGTTCATAACCAGGAGGAATCTGGCCCAGTAATGGTGTACTGTTTCTTCGGGCTTTTGCTTGATTTTGGATAGATAGCTTATGTTCGGGTGGGTGGGTGGAATTAAATCCGAAACCTCACCCGATCTGAGACTCAGAGGCCAAGGAGTTTCCGAACTCTGAAGTTTAGGTTCTTGGATGTTATCCAATGAGTCTAGCCCATTGCCTGATTCTAAGTTCAGGTCTTGAGTTATATCCTCCACTCCGCGGGTATCCGGCCTAGAGGGAACGGGAATCCGGACATAATTAGTCCTTAAGATAGACGAAGGGTCGCCGCACTGCCCTTCAACCACGGCAACATGATGGGTCACCTGGGGAGAGTTAATCTCTCTTAGATCGGGTTTAGGCCCAACCTTGTCGTAATCTGTAGCGACCCCCACGGCGGCGATGCGATCCAAGAGCTCGTTCATGGAAGAGAGCTCTATTGGATCTAACTGCTCGGCGAGTTCCGAACTGACATGAAGATTGCTTTTGATGACCCGAGAGGTCATCGTCGGCGCAGCAGCCGAACATGCGGTCATAAGAAAACCACCCAGCCGGAGAGTTTGGCCGACAGCCAAAGCTCCCTTAGAAACGGCGCCGTCTTTAAAGACGGGAGGAGGCATCCTTCCTGATGATGACGGCACAGAGGAACTCTCAATGAAAGCACCAATGTCGGTGTCAAAACCGACGGATCTCGGGTAGGGGGTCCTGAACTGTGCGTCTAGGCGGATGGTAACAGGAGAAAGGGACACAAAGTTTTACCCAGGTTCAGACCCTCTCGATGGAGGTAAAACCCTACGTCCTGCTTGATTAATATTGATGATATTGGTAGTACAAGAGTAGATCTACCACGAGATCAAGGAGGCTAAACCCTAGAAGCTAGCCTATGGTATGATTGTTGTATGTTGTCCTACGGACTAAAGCCCTCCGGTTTATATAGACACCGGAGAGGGTTAGGGTTACACAAAGTCGGTTAAAATGGTAGGAGATCTAAATATCCGCATCGCCAAGCTTGCCTTCCACGCCAAGGAAAGTCCCTTCCGGACACGGGACGAAGTCTTCAATCTTGTATCTTCATAGTCCAGGAGTCCGGCTGAAGGTATAGTCCGGCCATCCGAACACCCCCTAATCCAGGACTCCCTCAATAAGTAAGAGTGTCGAACCCAACGAGGAGCAGAAGGAAATGACAAATGGTTTTCAATGAGGTAAAGTCTGCAAGTGCTGAATTGTAAGTAGCAGAGTAGTTTGATAGCAAGATAATTTGTAACGAGCAAGTAATGATAGTAGTAACAAAAGTGCAGCAAGCTAACCCAATCCTTTTGAGGCAAAGGACAAGCCAAAACGGTCTCTTATAATAAGCAAAGCGTTCTTGAGGGTACACGATAATTTCATCTAGTCACTTTCATCATGTTGGTTTAATTTGTGTTCGGTACTTTGATAATTTGATATGTGGGTGGACCAGTGCTTAGGTGATGTTCTTACTTGAACAAGCCTCCTACTTATGATTAACCCTCCCGCAAGCATCCGCAACTACGAAAAAAGTATTAAGAATAAATTCTAACCA
Source organism: Aegilops umbellulata (assembly GCA_032464435.1). Taxonomy (NCBI): domain Eukaryota; kingdom Viridiplantae; phylum Streptophyta; class Magnoliopsida; order Poales; family Poaceae; genus Aegilops; species Aegilops umbellulata. The sequence continues at coordinate 277,970,887 of CP136056.1, read as the reverse complement.
TAGCATTAAACTTTTGGATCCAATCGATCCCTTACAGAATAGCGCATAAACTGGGGTTTAAGCTTCTGTCACTCTCGCAACCCATCATATAATTGCTACTCCACAATGCATTCCCTTAGGCCCAAATATGGTGAAGTTTCATGTAGTCGACGTTCACATGACACCACTAAGGGAATCACAACATACATACTATCAAAATATCGAACACATATCAAGTTCACATGATTTCTCCCGTGACCCCAAGAACAAAAGTAACTACTCACAAATAAGAATCATGCTCAAGATCAGAGGGGTATTAAATAGCATACTGGATCTGAACATATAATCTTCCACCGAATAAACCATATAGTAATCAACTACAAGATGTAATCAACACTACTAGTCACCCACAAGCACCAATCTATAGTTCCGGTAACAAGATTGAACAAAAGAGATGAACTAGGGTTTGAGATGAGATGGTGCTGTTGAAAATGTTGATGGAGATTGCCCTCCCCAAGATGGGAGAGTTGTTGTTGGTGATGATGATGACGATGATTTCCCCCTCCGGGAGGGAAGTTCCCCTGGCGGAATCGCTCCGCCGGAGGGCAAAAGTGCTCCTGCCCAAGTTCCACTTCGAGACGGCGGCGATCCGTCCCGAAAGTCCTCTCCTCATTTTTTATAGGTCAAAATGACCTATATACCAGAAGATGGGCACCAGAGGTGGGCCTGGGTGAGCACAACTCACCAGGGCGCGCCTGGGCTCCTTGGCGCGCCCAGGTGGGCCCCCTCTGGTAGTTATTTGCTCCAATAGTCCTCAAATATTCCATAAAAAATATCCGTGAAGTTTCAGCTTGTTTGGAGTTGTGCAGAATAGGTAGCCTGACATAGCTTTTCTAGGTCTAGATTTCCAGCTGCCGGAATTCTCCCTCTTTGTGTATACCTTGCATATTATGAGATAAAAGGCATTAGAACTACTCCAAAAAGCATTATTATGGATAAAAACATTATAAATAACAGTAAGAAAACATGATGCAAAATGTACGTATCAACTCCCCCAAGCTTAGACCTCGCTTGTCCTTAAGCAAAAACCGAAATCGAAAACATGTCCACATGCTTTGAGAGAGAGGTGTCGATAAAAACAAAATACAGACATAGAAGCATCATCTTGATTATTATAATAGCAACAAAATTAAACATAAGACTTTTATCATAGAACTTTTATCATATACCTCTCATGAATAAGTAACAATTCATCACACAAATGAAGTATAAAGCAAAAACTCTATTAAAAACCAACAAACTATGTTCTCAGTCAACTTTTGCAACTACAATTCATCATCTTTCCAGGAAGGTTCACGTATCGGAGCCTTTAGGCAAGTAATAACCCACAAGTATAGGGGATCACAACAGTTTTCGAGGGTAGAGTATTCAACCCAAATTTATTGATTCGACACAAGGGGAGCCAAAGAATATTCTCAAGTATTAGCTGTTGAGTTGTCAATCCAACCACACCTGGATAACTTAGTATCTGCAGCAAAGTATTTAGTAGCAAAGTAATATGGAAGTAACGGTAGCAATAGCAAAAGTAATATTTTTGGGTTTTGTAGTGACTGTAACAGTAGAAACAAAAAAACAAATAAGCGAAAAACAATATGTGAAAAGCTCGTAGGCATTGGATCAGTGATGGAGAATTATGCCGGATGAGGTTCATCATGTAACAATCATAACTTAGGGTGACACAGAACTAGCTCCAATTCATCAATGTAATGTAGGCATGTATTCCGAATATAGTCATACGTGCTTATGGAAAAGAACTTGCATGACATCTTTTGTCCTACCCTCCCGTGGCAGCGGGGTCCTAACGGAAACTAAGGGATATTAAGGCCTCCTTTTAATAGAGTACCTAACCAAAGCATTAACACATAGTGAATACATGAACTCCTTAAACTACGGTCATCACCGGGAGTGGTCCCGATTATTGTCACTTCGGGGTTGCCGGATCGTAACACATAGTAGGTGACTATAGACTTGCAAGATAGGATCAAGAACTCACTTATATTCATGAAAACATAATAGGTTAAGATCTGAAATCATGGCACTCGGGCACTAGTGACAAGCATTAAGCATAACAAAGTCATAGCAACATCAATCTCAGAACATAGTGGATACTAGGGATCAAACCCTAACAAAACTAAGTCGATTACATGATAAATCTCATCCAAACCATCACCGTCCAGCAAGCCTATGATGGAATTACTCATGCACGGTGGTGAGCATCATGAAATTGGTGATGAAGGATGGTTGCTGATGACGACGACGACGGATTCCCCTCTCCGGATCCCTGAACGGACTCCAGAGGGCTTGGCGGCGGCTCCGTATCGTAAAACGCGATGAATCCTTCTCATTGATTTTTTTTCTCCCCGAACACGAATATATGGAGTTGGAGTTGAGGCCGGTGGAGCGTCAGGGGGCCCACGAGGTAGGGGGCGCGCCCAGGGGGGCAGGCGTGCCCTCCGCCCTCGTGGACAGGTGGAGGCCCCCCTGACGTGGATTCTTCTTCCAGTATTTTTTATATTTTCAAAAAATAAGTTCCGTGGAGTTTCAGGTCATTCCGAGAACGTTTGTTTCTGCACATAAATAATACCATGGAAAGTCTGCTGAAGACAGCATCAGTCCGGGTTAGTTCCATTCAAATCATGTAAGTTAGAGTCCAAAATAAGGGAAAAAGTATTTGGAAAAGTAGATACGACGGAGACGTATCAACTCCCCCAAGCTTAAACCTTTGCTTGTCCTCAAGCAATTCAGTGGATAAACTGAAAGTGATAAAGAAAAACTTTTACAAACTTTGTTTGCTCTTGTTGTTGTAAATATGTAAAGCCAGCATTCAAGTTTTCAGCAAAGATTATAACTAACCATATTCACAATAACATTTAGGTCTCATGTTTACTCATGTCAATGGCATAATCAACTAGCGAGCAATAATAATAAATCTCGAATGACAACACTTTCTCAAAACAATCATAATATGATATAACAAGATGGTATCTCGCTAGCCTTTTTTGAGACAGCAAAACATAAATGCAGAGCACCTTTAAAGATCAAGGACCGACTAAACATTGTAATTCATGGTAAAAGAGATCCAATCATAGTCATACCCAATATAAATTAACAGTAATGGATGCAAATGACAGCGGTGCTCTCCAGCTGGTGCTTTTTAATAAGACGGTGATGAATCAACATAAAAGTAAATAGATAGGCCCTTCGCAGAGGGAAGCAAGGATTTGTAGAGGTGCCAGAGCTTGATTTTAAGCAGAGATAAATAATATTTTGAGCGGCATACTTTCATTGTCAACGTAACAACCAAAAGATGGCGATATCTTCCATGCTACACACATTATAGGCAGTTCCCAAATAGAATGGTAAAGTTTATACTCCCCCTCCACCAACAAGCATCAGTCCATGGCTTGCTCGAAACAACGAGTGCCTCCAACTAGCAACAGCCCCGAGGGAGTTTTGTTTGCAATTAATTTGATTTGATTTGCATAAAGCATGGGACTGGGCATCCCGGTGACCAACCATTTTCTCGTGAGTGAGGAGCGGAGTCCACTCCTCTTGAGAATAACCCGCCTAGCATGGAAGATACAGACATCCCTAGTTGATACATGAGCTATTCGAGCATACAATACAGAATTTCATTTGAAGGTTTAGAGTTTGGCACATAAAAATTTACTTGGAACGACAGGTAGATACCGCATATAGGAAGGTATAGTGGACTCATATGGAATGACTTTGGGGTTTAAGGGATTGGATCCACAAGTAGTATTCCCGCTTAGTACAAGTGAAGGCTAGCAAAAGATTGGGAAGCGACCAACTAGAGAGCGACAACAGTCATGAACATGCATTAAAATTAATATACATTGAATGCAAGCATGAGTAGGATATAATCCACCATGAACATAAATATCGTGAAGGCTATGTTGATTTGTTTCAACTACATGTGTGAACATGTGCCAAGTAAAGTCACTTGAATCATTCAAAGGAGGATACCACCCCATCATACCACATCACAACCATTTTAATAGCATGTTGGCATGCAAGGTAAAACCATTATAACTCATAGCTAATCAAGCATGGCACGAGCAACTATAATCTCTAATTGTCATTGCAAACGTGTTTGTTAATAATAGGCTGAATCAGGAACAATGAACTAATCATATTTACAAAAACAAGAGAGGTCGAGTTCATAACAGCTTCTCTCATCTCAGTCAATCCATCATATATCGTCATAATTGCCTTTCACTTGCACGACCGAATGATGTGAATAATAATAAGAGTGCACGTGGATTGGACTAAGCTGGAATCTGCGAGCATTCAATAAACAGGAGAAGACAAGGCAATATGGGCTCTTGGTTAAATCAACAATAATGCATATAAGAGCTACTTCAACAATTTAATCATGGTCTTCTCCTATTGACCCCCAAAGAAAAGAAAAAGAAATAAAACTATTTACACGGGAAATCTCCCAACAAGCAAAAGAAGAACGAGAAATCTTTTTGGGTTTTCTTTTAATTATTACTAGTACAACATGGAAAGTAAACTGGCTAAAAGCTATCACTAATTTTTTGTTGTTGTTTTCTTAAGGTTTATCAAACACACAAGAAGAAAGCATAAAAAGGAAAATAAACTAGCATGGATATTATAGTGAAAAATATGAGCATCGACGACTAGCAATGAGTGTGTGAACATAAATGTAATGCCTAAGTTGGTATATTGCCACGGCTGGCCTAGCGGATATCCATAGTTGTAGTTGGGGTCGTACTGAGATGAAGAAGCCCCTGATTGCCACTGGTTGGCAATCATCTCCGGATCCCACTAGTAGTTAGACTGTCGTGGAGGATCAAACTGTGGTTCCGGCTCTGGCTCTATAGCCGTCGTAGGGTTTCGGTAGGCGTAGATGGCCGCCAACGGAACTAGGTACGGGCCTGCAGATAAATCAAACAAGGAAGGAGCATGCAAGCTAATAGTCTCAGGGTGATGTTTATCAAAGAACAATTTGTATTTAAGCGCCCCTTCCCTATTCTTAACAATAAAATCATGTGCTACCATACTCTTATAATCTAAATAAGCAGTGGGCAGTAATTTTTCTTCTTTTTCATAGTGCCTAATAGGTATGTTATAGTGTGCAGCAAGACGTGAGGCGTAAATACCTCCAAAGATGGGGCCCTTTGTACGGTTCACACTTAACCGTTTAGCAATAATACCGCCCATACTAACAGAGTTATCACAGAATAAACCATGGAACAAAATGATGATATCAGGAACACTAAGGTTTCCACAGTTTTTGTGACCAATTAAGCAACGACTAGCAAATATTGCAAAGTAGCATAAAATAGGAAAATGTATGCTAGTGATTCTTGCATCGGAAACCTTCCTAGTTTCCCCTACAGTAATAGTATCAATAAACACGTCCACATCATTACGATGTGGTTCCTCTAAGCTACCCTCGAAAGGTATTTTGCAAACCCTGCAAAATTCATATAATGGCATCTTCTTAACCACATCATATAAATGAAACTCTACTAAAGGAGGTGATTCCTTAGGATAATAGTAGAAGTTTTGCACAAAAGTATTGGTGAGTAAGAGATACTGTTCGCGTTGGTCGCGGAGGAAGTCGGTGAGGCCTGCATTCTCAGCCAATTCATAAAAATCATCATAAATCCCGGCTTCTCTCAAGAAATCATTGGAAGGCCACTCACACGGCCGAACCTCCGCGGTGCGAGGCAAATTATATTTAGGCCACTCCGCTTCTTCACCTTGTTTTTCCTTCGAACTTCGGCTCAACGAGCCCCTCAAAATTCTCTTCATTATTTTCTGAAAATTTCTGAAATTTTTAGTAACTTCAAATAAAAGTGAATCAAGCTCAATAAAATTGATAGCAACAACTCCTACAAGTGCCTAGAGCCTATATCATGCATTAGAACTACTTGGAACCATATAAATTTGACATGCAAGCTCAAGAACATGGTCACCTAGGCAGCACAAATTTGCAATGAATAAACACTAGAACAAAAACTAATTGGACCAATGGAGGAGTCACATACCAAGGAAAAATCCCCCCAAGCAGTTTTGTGAGAGGTGCTTTGAGCAAGGAGATCGAAAATCGCAGCAAAATGAGCTAGAACTCGTGCTTGAGCTGGATGGTGATTTTTTGGGAGGAAGAAGAAGTTGTGGGTGCAGGAATAAGTGGAGGGGAGCCACCATGGGCCCACGAGGCAAGGGCGCGCGCCTAGGGGGTGGGCGCGCCCTCCACCCTCGTGGCCAGGTGCTTGCTCCCCCTGGTGTGTTCTCAGTGCCAGATATTCTCAAATATTCCAGAAAAATCATATTTCAATTTCAGGGCATTTGGAGAACTTCTATTTGCGGGGTATTTTTATATTGCATGGATAATTCAGAAAACAGACAGGAAAATACTATTTTTACTTTATTTCAACTAAATAACAGAAAGTAAAGAGAGGGTACAGAAGGTGGTGCCTTCTAATTTCATCCATCCCATGCTCATCAAAAGGAATCCACTAACAAGGTTGATCAGGTCTTGTTAACAATTTCAAATAACACTATGTTACCTCAACGGGGATATGCACATCCCCAATAATAATAATAATATCATATTTCTTTTTGACAGTAGGAAGAGGAAATTCAAAACCTCCAAAAATAATCGATGGGATTTTCCCAATAGAATTTATACTATGAACTTGAGGTTGTTTCCTCGGAAAGTGTACCGTATGCTCATTACCATTAACATGAAAAGTGACATTGCCTTTGTTGCAATCAATAACAGCCCCTGCAGTATTCAAAAAAGGTCTTTCAAGAATAATAGACATACTATTGTCCTCGGGAATATCAAGATTAACAAAGTCCGTTAAAATAGTAACATTTGCAACTACAACAGGCACATCCTCACAAATACCGACAGGTATAGCAGTTGATTTATCAACCATTTGCAAAGATATTTCAGTAGGTGTCAACTTATTCAAATCAAGTCTACGATATAAAGAGAGAGACATAACACTAACATCGGCTCCAAGATCACATAAAGCAGTTTTAACATAGTTTCTCTTAATGGAGCATGGTATAGTTGGTACTCCTGGATCTCCTAGTTTCTTTGGTATTCCACCCTAATAAGTGTAATTAGCAAACATGGTGGAAATTTCAACTTCAGGTATCTTTCTTTTATTAGTGACAATTTCTTTCATATACTTAGCATAAGGATTCATTTTGAGCATATCAGTTAATCGCATACGCAAAAAGATAGGTCTAATCATTTCAGCAAAGCGCTCAAAATCCTCATCATCCTTTTTCTTGGATGGTTTGGGAGGAAAAGGCATGGGTTTCTGAACCCATGGCTCTCTTTCTTTATCGTGTTTCCAACAACAAAGTCTCTCTTATCATAACGTTGATTCTTTGATTGTGGGTTGTCAAGATCAATAGCAGGTTCAATTTCTACATCATTATCATTACTAGGTTGAGCACCATCATTAACATTATCACTAGGTTCATGTTCATTACCAGATTGTGTTTCAGCATCAGAAATAGAAATATCATTTGGATTCTCAGGTGTTTCAACAATAGGTTCACTAGAAGCATGCAAAGTCCTATCATTTTTCTTTTTCTTCTTTTTAGAAGGACTAGGTGCATCTATATTATTTCTCTGAGAATCTTGTTCAATTCTCTTAGGGTGGCCTTCAGGATACAAAGGTTCCTGAGTCACTCTACCATTTCTAGTAGCCACTCTAACAGCATAGTCATTTTTCTTACTATTCAATTCATTGAGCAAATCTTTTTGAGCGTTAAGTACTTGTTCTACTTGAGTGGTAACCATAGAAGCATGTTTACTAATGAGTTTAAGTTCACCTTTAACATTAGCCATATAATCACCCAAGTGTTCAAGCATATAAGAATTACATTTTAATTGTCTACCAAAATAAGCATTGAAGTTTTCTTGTTTAACAATAAAATTGCCAAACTCATCTAAGCATTGTCTAGCAGACTTATAGTGATGAACATCACCTTCATCAAATCTATAGAGAGAATTTACCTTTACTACTTGTGTCTGGTTATCAAGACCATGAGTTTCTTCAATAGGTGATGAATTAAGGTAATATATTTCTTCAACATGCGGTAAATTAATACCATGTATTTCTTTAATAGGAGGTAAATTCTTAACGTTTCAACTTTTATACCTTTTTCTTTCATAGATTTCTTTGCCTCTTGCATATCTTCAAGACTGAGAAATAGAACACCTCTCTTCTTCGGAGTTGGTTTAGGAATAGGCTGAGGAGTTGGCTCAGGATGTGTCCAATTATTTTCATTTGTCAACATATTATTCAATAGAATTTCAGCGTCATCCGGTGTTCTTTCCCTGAAAACAGAACCAACACAACTATCCAGGTAATCTCTGGAAGTATTGGTTAGTCCATTATAAAAGATATCAAGTATTTCATTTTTATTAAGAGGATGATCAGGCAAAGCATTAAGTAATTGGAGAAGCCTCCCCCAAGCTTGTGGGAGACTCTCTTCTTCAATTTGCACAAAATTATATATATATATATATATATATATATATATATATATATATATATATATATCCCTTAAAGCAGCTTGTTTTTTATGAGCAGGAAAATATTTAGCAGAGAAGTAATAAATCATATCATGGGGACTACACACACAACCAGGATCAAGAGAATTAAATCATATCTTAGCATCACCCTTTAATGAGAACGGAAATATTTTAAGGATATAAAAGTAGTGAGTTCTCTCATCATTACTGAACAGGGTGGCTATATCATTTAATTTAGTAAGATGTGCCACAACAATTTCAGACTCATAGCCATAGAAAGGATCAGATTCAACCAAAGTAATTATATCAGGATCAACAGAGAATTCATAATCCTTATCAGTAACACAGCTAACTTTTGTGAACATAACTCATTCATCTCTAGCATTGAACCTATGAAGGTTGAAGAAGCATTGGAGGATCCAGACTGGATAAACGCTATGCATGAAGAGCTACACAACTTTGAGAGAAATCAAGTGTGGACATTGGTCGAGAATCCTGACAACAACCACAACATCATTGGTACCAAATGGGTGTTTCGCAACAAGCAATATGAAGTTGGACAAGTGGTTCGCAACAAAGCACGTCTCGTCGCCCAAGGCTACACACAAGTTGAAGGTATGGACTATGGTGAGACATATGCTCCCGTTGCTAGACTTTAGTCCATTCACATCTTACTTGCTTATGCTAATCACCATAATATCACCTTGTACCAAATGGACATGAAAAGTGCTTTTCTAAATGGCGAAATTGAGGAGGAAGTTTATGTTAAGCAACCTCCCGGCTTCATCAATCCTAAGAAACCTAATCATGTTTACAAACTTCACAAAGCCCTTTATGGTCTTAAACAAGCTCCTAGAGCATGGTATAAATGCTTCACCAAGTTCCTTATTGAAAAAGGCTTTGAAATTGGTAAAATTGATTCTACTCTTTTCACTAAAAGGGTTAATGGAGAACTATTTGTGTGCCAAATTTATGTTGATGATATCATACTTGGTTCAACTAACCCTCATTTTAGTGAGAAGTTTGGAAAGCTAATGTCGGAGAAGTTTGAGATGTCTATGATGAGTGAACTCATATTCTTTCTCAGTTTGCAAATCAAGCAAACTAAGGAAGGTACCTTTGTCTCTCAAATGAAGTACACCAAGGACTTATTCAAGAATTTCAATATGCAAGAATGCAAAGGTATGACTACACCCATGCCTACTAGTGGACATCTTGATTTGACCAAAGATGGTGAACCTGTTGATCAAAAGGTTTATCGCTCTATGATTGGTTCATTGTTATATCTATGTGCCTCTCATCCTGATATTATGCTAAGTGTCTGCATGTGTGCACGATATCAAGCTGCTCCTAAAGAGTGTCATCTTAAGGCTGTGAAAAGGATAGTGAGATACCTAATCCACACACCAAATTTTGGCATTTGGTATCCTAAGAGGTCCTCTTTTGATCTTGTTGGCTACTCCGATTCTGTCACGCCCAAGATGCGACCCTATCCTAAAGGAACTCGGAGGTCCCACCAAGGATAGAAGCGCATCTTGAAGACGCTTTTGCAAGGTGGATATCATTACATCAACATTACATAATTGTGGGGATACAACCAAGACATACAATGTCACATGAATACAACAATACATCATGCACAAGATCAACATCCGACTACGGATGGAACATAAATAGAAACTCAAACAATATCCACCCTGCTAGCCCAGGCTGCCGACCAGGAACCTATCCCTCAAACGAAGCAGAAGCAGAAGAAGAACTCCAACATAAATAAACATCGCTCTCGCGTCATGGTCATCGCGTAACCTGTACCTACAACTGTTGGTGTAGTAATCTGTGAGCCACAAGGACTCAGCAATCCCATAACCATGGGTATCAAGACTAGCAAAGCTTAAAGGGGTAAGGAAGGGGTAAAGTGGTGAGGTTGCAGCGGCGGCTAAGCATGTATGGTGGCTAACTTACGCAAATGAAAGCGAGAAGAGAAGCAAAGCAAGCGGTCGTCAACTAGTAATGATCAAGAAGTGATCCTGAACTCCTACTTACGCCAAACATAACCCAGAAACCGTGTTCTCCTCTCGATCAACCCCGAAAAGAGACACTCACGGTTACACACACGGTTGGTGTATTTTAGAAGAGTTTGCTTCAAGTTTACTACAACCGGACATTAACAAATTCCCATCTACCCATAACCACGGGCACGACTTTCGAAAGTTCAAACCCTGCAGGGGTGTCCCAACTGAGCCCATGATAAGCTCTCGCGATCAACGAAGGATATTCCTTCTCCTGGGAAGACCCGATCAAACTCGGAATCCCGATAACAAGACATTTCGACAATGGTAAAACAAGTCCATCAAGACCTCCCGGTGTGCCGACACCCTGATAGTAGCCGCGCGTATCTCGTCTCAGGCCACGACCGGATAAGCTAAGCGTACAGGTACCAACATAACCCAAGTTGCCAAGGGACGGTCCCGCACGGTGCTCTAGTTTGGACCAACACTTAGACAAGCATTGCCCGGGGGTTTAAAATAAAGATGACCCTCGGGATGCGCGACTCCCAAGGGGAAAAGGTAATAGGCTGAGGCAAATGGTAAAACCAATGTTGGGCCTTGCTGGAAGAGCTTTATTCAAAGCGAACTGTCAAGGGGGTCCCATAAATCACCCAACCGCGTTAGGGACGCAAAATCCGGGAACATAACACCGGTATGAAGGAAACTAGGGCGGCAAGAGTGGAACAAAACACCAGGCATAAGGCCGATCCTTCCACCCTTTACCAAGTATATAGATGCATTAATAATATAAGAGATATTGTGATATCCCAACATAAACATAAACATAATCCAACATGGAGCAATCTTCATCTTCACCTGCAACTAGCAATGCTATAAGAGGGGCTGAGCAAAAGCGGTAACATAGCCAAACAACAGTTTGCTAGGAAGGGTGACAAAGGTTAGAGTTTCATGGCAATTTGGGAGGCTTGAGCAGCAAGTGGTAGGTAACGCAGCATAGCGATAGAACGAAGCAACTAGCATAGCAATGATAGTAATGAGATCCAAGGTGACGGTCATCTTGCCTGAAATCCTGCAAGGAAGAAGAACGAGTCCATGAAGAAGATGAAGCCACGAAGACGAACCAAGCGTAGACGAACGAATCCTCACGATCGCAACGAAACGGGAACTATCGAGAATAAGCACACAACACGATAAACTCACCACACATGAACAAGGCATGATGCTCAACCAAGTATGATGCATTACAAGGCTACATGAAGCTACTCATGGCAAGAGATGATGCATACAAGAGCAACACATCAAAGCAAGTTTAAGTGATGCCGGAAACAACATAGAACAACTCCGGTAAGTCCTCATATGCAAATTTCGAAATTGGTCCAGATCTGAATAACCTTATGTTCAAGTTTGTTAAACAGCAAGTTAAGATGCACCAACATGATCTACACGAAATTTTAGTCAAGTTACATATAAAGTTCATTAGATTCGGAGCTACGGCCTAGAAGATATGAGCAAAACAAGTTAAGCATGGCATTGATGCAAAATGCATACAAACATCAAGCAAACACCTCAAAACAAGGATGCAACATGATAATATGAAGCTACATGCAATTCTAAGCAAGTTTCATGTAGAGCATGCTCAAAACGGAGCAACGGTTCAACACATACACCCTATACAAGTTATAACAACAATCTGTCCAAAACAGCAAGTAGGCATCTAGCAAGCATCAAAACAACAAGCTACAGGATCATAACATGATAACAAAAGGCATGGACATGATGTACAGGTAAAGCATGACAAAACATGAACACTGAGCTATCTCCATAAACTACTAGAACAAGTTCAAAAGGACATGGCAAGATTGCAAATAATATCAGGTTCACAGACTTAGCAGAATTCACAGGACATGGCAGAAATAACATCAGGTTGCAATGTTTAGAGCTATCAAACAACATGGTACAGCAAGCTATCATGTCAAACTAGAGCATGGCATGAATCTACTCAAAGCATATAACAAGAGTCCCTTACTGACCATGAGCCAAAAGGGATCGGAAAATACAATTGCAAGCATGTGAACATAGCAAAAACATAAACAGATTCAGACTTAGTGAAAAACTGGAGCATGGCAAAACAGATAACAAGTAGGCATGTTTACGAGCTCGATGCACTCACTACGAGGCATTGCATGACAAAATAAGCATACAAACAGCAACTAGACATGGCATAGAAGCTATACATGGCAATAACAACAACATAGCATTCACGGATCAACTACAACAATCTTGGCAAAATTGAATAACATGTAAACAATCTGCCAGGAACATTTTGTAGCAGAAGTAGAGCTCGATTGGATCAAGCTATGGCACTCCATAATTACAAAAAAGGCATGGATGGATAGAGCACATCCATATGTTCATAACACCCTTACTGATCATGCTTAAAATGGGCATAGATCTCTCTGTAACAACATGAACACATGGCATAAAATAACAGCAGGACATGACAGTGAAATTACTAAGTCCCTGAAATCAGCAACAAAATGATCCCTAGTTCGCATGCTTGTGCTAGTCACCACAGAGATCACAAAAATAAATGGTATACACCCCTGTAAAGATGGCATGGCATATTACAAAACACATGTAGATCTCAATATCATAGGATACACACATCAATCATGGCAAAAATGTCAAAAGTGCATGTTCTGATAAGAATCTGGAACTAACATCACATAGCCCTCTTCCAACAGCATTTCGGGCGTCAAGGTCACCTCAAACAAACATGGCACAATGAAATAAAATAAATAGCACACCCTGATAAACATTTTGATATCTTATGTGCGCAAAACGGAGCAGTATACACGAAGATATGTTGTGATGAACAGGGGCACATGAGATGAAAATATCAGGACTTAGACAAAATTATCACCTCCGGATCTAGGGTTTGACCCGACGCAGAAAACGAGGCAGGCGGCGGCTCTCGCCGGATCGTTGCCGGAGCTAGAGAGGAGGTGGCCGGAGGGGTCGGGGACGAGCTGGCCCGGCCGGATCTCGCCGGATCCGGCGCCGGCGTTGGCGAGGGCGAGGCCGGGCGGAGGCGCGCGGGCGGCGCTGCGGGGACGCCGGGGCGTTGGGCGGCCGGCGCGGGAGGCGAGCGGCGGAGGCCCCGACCGGCGGGGCGGAGGCGCGTGGGGCACGGGAGGCGCGAGGCCAGCGCGCGGCGGCGGACGGGCCGGGCGGGCCCGATCCGGGCTCGCCGGGCCGCGACGGCGGGGGCGGCGAAGTGGGGCGCGGTCCGGGCTGAGGTGGCGGGCGGCGGTTGGTCCATGAGGCGGCGGGGGTGATGTGGCGGACTGTGGTTGGTCGAGGCGACGTGGAGGTTGGACATGTCCGGCGGCGACGATTTCGTCCGGCGGCGGATAGGAAATATGGTTAGGGTTTGGACTGCGGGAATTTCGGAGGGGGTGGTGTTTATATAGGTAGAGGGAGCTAGGATGCTCCAAATGGAGTGTGGTTTTCGCCCACACGATCATGATCGAACGACCGAGAGGATGGAGGGGGTTAGGATGGGTTTTGGGCCACTTCTAAGGGGGTGTTGGGCTGCACCCAAAAGAGGCCTTTGCGGTTACCCAGTTAACCGTTGGAGTATCAAACAGACTCTAAATGGCACGAAACTTGACAGGCGGTCTACCGGTGGTATACCAAGGCCGCTTGGCAAACCTCGGGCCATTCCGAGAAAGTTTAACACCCACACACAAAAAGAGGCAAAAGAGGCACCGGGGAACATAGGAGTGACGGATCGCGAAACGGACAACGGGGAAAATGCTCGGATGCATGAGACGACCACGTATGCACAATGAGATGCACATGATGACATGATATGAAATGCAGATGATTACATGGCAAAATGCAACACGCAAGCAAATGACATGGCAATGACGGCGAATAACTGGCGGACACCTGGCGCATCGAATCCGGGGCGTTACAACTCTCCTCCACTAACAAGAGATCTCGTCCCGAGATCTTAGGACCGAGACGGGAGGGAAAAAGGGATGAGGTGAAACAAGAATGAAAGAGAGAGGATGAACAAGACCAAGAGCACTCGGGTAGAAGAGAGGAATGTTGAATATGACAAGAAGCAAAAAGCTCAAGGAATAAGACTGAATTTGAAACCACTCCGGTTAGGACAAGATAGAAAGGAATAATAACGAAGGAATTTAGACAGCACTCCAGGTTAACAAGGAAAGAATAGAGCATGAACTTGAGAAAATGGAATGATACTTGACAAGAGGAACAACACAATGCCTTCGGAAGACTTGAACGATTGGAATGAGGAGAACGGGGAAGAAGATGACAACTTCTTCGACGAATGAATTTGAAAATCATCCTTGCAAAGAAAAGATTGAACGAAGTTGTTGAGAAAATCAACAATGAAAGAATTAGCTTTTTGTGGACTTATGGATAACATCTCAAAATTATGAGGTGATAACCGACCACAAACGGAAATGATTTAATTAGCTGAGAAGAATGAAGACATGCAAAACTCCATTTCAAAAGAATAAGGAGAATTACTTGCACCTCGAAAGCAAGAAGAAGAAGATACTTGAGCTCCTTCAAAAGAATCTTAAAGAACACTTGAAGAATGAATTAAATCCTGATGAACCACCATAAGAACTCCGGTAACAAACGGATGACGAGATAAAATTGAAGGACGAAAAGAATAAGGTTAAAGCCTTGCGATGATTACGATGGAGCTTCATGACGAGACAAGCGAGAAAACTTGGAACTCCGGAAAATAAAAGACGAACAACTTAGAACCGAGAAATTATTCAACATGAACAATCTCCGAAGAAAAGAATTAATCAACTTGATGAAAGAAGAATAAGAATTACGTTATGCTTATCCTCCACCAATTAAATTGATGAGAAGCAATGGATTGCATACCACTTATTCACGTTGGGAAAAGATTAAGGGAGGATATAGCGCCAAATTTGGGAAGGACTTCATGAGCCACCGGTAGGATTGAGAAGACGAATGAATTGATATGATGAGAATGGAAAAGGAATCTTCAACGAACAACCGTAAGAAATGAAAACGAACAAAGAAAAGAGAATGAATCGCCGGTAAGAATTAGAGCAAGCACGAAGATATTTGAGGGGATTTGGAAACAAGAGAACGAAGAGATCGCGAACTGATTAAAGAGTACTTGAACGAAGCACCGGAAGAATAACGAGACGACCGAAGCTGAAAACTTGGAACGAAGAAATATTCCGAAAAGATGACCTCCGGATGATCGAGAGGGAAAACAACTCCTGAAATACTCCGGATGGATGAAAAGAATTACACAATTGGAAACAATTAGATAGGACAACATCGAGCTAACACCACGGATCTCCGGGACAACGAACAAGATTTTAAGAGAAATTCTTCTTCGGTCTTCAAAATTGGGAAAGACAGCGAGAAACAACGCCAAAATTGCCGAGAAGCTCCGGGAGAATGAAAAGCGAAGGGTTTAGCCAGCAATAAAAATGGTTTGAAATCGATCTTGGAAAAGCATCTGACTGATGAAATTCATACTTACGTCAAACTTCGAAAAGAATTTGAGAATAACTCCGGAAAAATCAGAAGAGTCAGGTAAGATCCTGGGAAAAGACCTGTGGGTTAGGGCCCACTGAAAAGAAACACTATTGGAAAGGATTGTTGAATGAGGAATGATGCACCGGAACGATTGAAAGACTCGAATGAGGTAACAACCTCGAAATAATTAAATGCAAACATGAATCTTCTGAGATGTCTTCATCACTCCGGAACGATTAAATGGCGAGAGACGAACGAGCAAAGGGAAAACTTGAGTCTAGGAAAAGAATACGATCGACAATGAAAAACTTGAATTGGATCCACCGGAAAAGGAAATGAGACGAACAATGATGAACTAGACGAGACTTCACCGGTTGATACAATTGAGGAAAGACTAAGATACTCCACACGAATGAAATTGATGCCCGAATAGAAACTCAAACTCCGGGAATAACAAAGGTGGGAGGGGCGGGAAAACACATGCAACTTGAACGAGGAATCGACGAGTAACTTGAAGAGAAAAACACTGGTTGAAATGATTGAGGAGAGAATGCAAAGGCTTTGCACGAGTAGGATGGATACTCTATTACGGACTCCGGTTCCGAGAAGAAAACGGGAGGGCGGGTGGGAAAAACAAGGACAACTTCGGACAGGGAAACAACGTCGAGGAGGAAGAACTAAGGATTGATCTCCCAAAAGACAAAGAGGTTCGAGTCAACTTGACGAGAGATGCGCCGGATAAAAGAGGATGGGCAACAAACGAAAACTAACCGCGTGATCCTAAAGAAAAATTTGAAGGGGAAGAGGAGTAGTTCAAAACATCTACATCAAGATTCCTTACCAGAGCGACGAAGGGGCAGAGGAGTAAAAAGAAATCCTACTCTCCGATATAACTAGACTCCAAAAAAGTTTTTGTTCTAGACTCAACATCGGTCAAACTACACGATCAATCAAGGGGGCTCCTAGGGTCGGTCGAGGCTCTGATACCAACTTGTCACGCACAAGATGCGACCCTCTCCTAAAGGAACTCGAAGGTCCCACCAAGGATAGAAGCGCATCTTGAAGACGCATTTGCAAGGTGGATATCATTACATCAACATTACATAATAGTGGGGATACAACCAAGACATACAATGTCACATGAATATAACAATACATCATGTACAAGATCAACATCCGACTACGGATGGAACATAAACAGAAACTCATACAATATCCACCCTGCTAGCCCAGGCTGCCGACCAGGAACCTATCCCTCAATCGAAGAAGAAGCAGAAGAAGAACTCCAACATAAATAAACATCGCTCTCGCGTCATGGTCATCGCATAACCTGTACCTGCAACTATTGGTGTAGTAATCTGTGAGCCACGAGGACTCAGCAATCCCATAACCATGGGTATCAAGACTAGCAAAGCTTAAAGGGGTAAGGAAGGGGTAAAGTGGTGAGGTTGCAGCAGCGGCTAAGCATGTATGGTGGCTAACTTACGCAAATGAGAGCGAGAAGAGAAGCAAAGCAAGCGGTCGTCAACTAGTAATGATCAAGAAGTGATCCTGAACTCTTACATACGCCAAACATAACCCAGAAACAGTGTTCTCCTCTCGATCAACCCCGAAAAGAGACACTCACGGTTACAAACACGGTTGGTGTATTTTAGAAGAGTTTGCTTCAAGTTTACTACAACCGGACATTAACAAATTCCCATCTGCCCATAACCGCGGGCACGACTTTCGAAAGTTCAAACCCTGCAGGGGTGTCCCAGCTTAGCCCATGATAAGCTCTCGCGATCAACGAAGGATATTCCTTCTCCTGGGAAGACCCGATCAAACTCGGAATCCCGATAACAAGACATTTCGACAATGGTAAAACAAGTCCAGCAAGACCTCCCGGCGTGCCGACACCCTCATAGTAGCCGCGCGTATCTCGTCTCAGGCCACGACCGGATAAGCTAAGCGTACAGGTACCAACATAACCCAAGTTGCCAAGGGACGGTCCCGCACGGTGCTCTAGTTTGGACCAACACTTAGACAAGCATTGGCCCAGGGGTTTAAAATAAAGATGACCCTCGGGATGTGCGACTCCCAAGGGAAAAAGGTAATAGGCTGAGGCAAATGGTAAAACCAATGTTGGGCCTTGCTGGAAGAGCTTTATTCAAAGCGAACTATCAAGGGGGTCCTATAAATCACCCAACCGCGTTAGGGACGCAAAATCCGGGAACATAACACCGGTATGACGGAAACTAGGGCGGCAAGAGTGGAACAAAACACCAGGCATAAGGCCGAGCCTTCCACCCTTTACCAAGTATATAGATGCATTAATAATATAAGAGATATTGTGATATCCCAACATAAACACAAACATAATCCAACATGGAGCAATCTTCATCTTCACCTGCAACTAGCAACGCTATAAGAGGGGCTGAGCAAAAGCGGTAACATAGCCAACCAACGGTTTGCTAGGAAGGGTGACAAAGGTTAGAGTTTCATGGCAATTTGGGAGGCTTGAGCAGCAAGTGGTAGGTAACGCAGCATAGCGATAGAACGAAGCAACTAGCATAGCAATGATAGTGAAAAACTGGAGCATGGCAAAACAGATAACAAGTAGGCATGTTTACAAGCTCGATGCACTCACTACGAGGCATTGCATGACAAACTAAGCATACAAACAGCAACTAGACATGGCATAGAAGCTATACATGGCAAGAACAACAACATAGCATTCACGGATCAACTACAACAATCTTGGCAAAATTGAATAACATGTAAACAATCTGCCAGGAACATTTTATAGCAGAAGTAGAGCTCGGTTGGGTCAAGCTATGGCACTCCATAATTACAAACAAAGGCATGGATGGATAGAGCACATCCATATGTTCAGAACACCCTTACTGATCATGCTCAAAATGGGCATAGATCTCTCTGTAACAACATGAACACATTGCATAAAATAACAGCAGGACATGACTTAGTGAAATTACTAAGTCCCTGAAATCAGCAACAAAATGATCCCTAGTTCGCATGCTTGTGCTAGTCACCACGGAGATCACAAAAATAAATGGTATACACCCCTGTAAATATGACATGGCATATTACAAAACACATGTAGAGCTCAATATCATAGGATGCACACATCAATCATGGCAAAAATGTCAAAAGTGCATGTTCTGATAAGAATCTGGAACTAACATCACATAGCCCTCTTCCAACAGCATTTCGGCCATCAAGATCACCTCAAACAAACATGGCACAATGGAACGAAATAAAGAGCACACCCTGATAAACATTTTGATATCTTATGCGCGCAAAACGGAGCAGTATACACGAAGATATGATGTGATGAACAGGGGCACATGAGATGAAAATATCAGGACTTAGACAAAATTATCACCTCCGGATCTAGGGTTTGACCCGGCGCAGAAAACGAGGCAGGCGGCGGCACTCGCCGGATTCGTCGCCGCAGCTGGAGAGGAGGTGGCCGGAGGGGTCGGGGACGAGCTGGCCCGGCCGGATCTCGCCGGATCCGGCGCCGGCGTAGGCGAGGGCGAGGCCGGGCAGAGGCGCGCGGGCGGCGCTGCGGGGACGCCGGGGCGTCGGGCGGCGGCGGCCGCGGCCGGCGCGGGAGGCGAGCGGCGGAGGCGCCGGCCGACGGGGCGGAGGCGCGTGGGGCATGGGAGGCGCGCGGCCAGCGCGCGGCGGCGGACGGGCCGGGCGGGCCCGATCCGGGCTCGCAGGGCCGCGGCGGCGGGGGCGGCGAAGTGGGGCGCGGCCCGGGCTGAGGTGGCGGGCGGCGGTTGGTCCATGAGGCGGCGGGGGTGATGTGGCGGACTGTGGTTGGTCGAGGCGACGTGGAGGTTGGACATGTCCGGCGGCTACGATTTCGTCCGGCGGCGGATAGGGAAAATGGTTAGGGTTTGGACTACGGGAATTTCGGAGGGGGTGGTGTTTATATAGGTAGAGGGAGCTAGGATGCTCCAAATGGAGTGTGGTTTTCGCCCACACGATCATGATCGAACGACCGAGAGGATGGAGGGGGTTAGGATGGGTTTTGGGCCACTTTGAAGGGGGTGTTGGGATGCACCCAAAAGAGGCCTTTGCGGTTACCCAGTTAACCGTTGGAGTATCAAACGGACTCTAAATGGCACGAAACTTGACAGGCGGTCTACCGGTGGTATACCAAGGCCGCTTGGCAAACCTCGATCCATTCCGAGAAATTTTAACACCCACACACAAAAAGAGGCAAAAGGGGGCGCCGGGGGACATAGGAGTGCCGGATCGCGAAACGGACAACGGGGAAAATGCTCGGATGCATGAGACGACCACGTATGCACAATGAGATGCACATGATGACATGATATGAAATGCAGATGATTACATGGCAAAATGCAACACGCAAGCAAATGACATGGCAATGACGGCGAATAACTGGCGGACACCTGGCGCATCGAATCCGGGGCGTTACAGATTCGAACTATGCCGGAGACAAGGTTGATAGAAAATCCACTTCGGGTGCTTGTCAATTCCTTGGTAGATCTCTTGTGTCTTGGTCTTCCAAGAAACAAAACTCGGTATCCTTATCCATCGCCGAAGCGGAATACATTGCCGCTGGTTCATGTTGTGCTCAATTACTTTGGATGACCCAAACTCTTAAAGATTATGGGATATATGTGAAACATGTTCCATTGCTATGTGACAATGAAAGTGCTATTAAGATTGCTCACAATCCTGTGCAACATCCTCTAACTAAGCATATTGAAGTTCGTCATCATTTCATTCGAGATCATGTTGCAAAAGGGGACATCAACCTTAAGCATGTTCGCACCGATAAGCAATTGGCGGATATATTCACTAAACCACTTGATGAGAAAGTGTTTTGCAGGTTGAGAGGTGAATTGAACATCATTGATGCTTCAAACTTGGAGTAGGACCTCCATTTGATACATGCGGGGCATGAGCTTATGACTAATCCTCGATATTTCTCTTATGATGCTATTCATATGTCTTGGATATATTTGTACCTTGCATGATATATAATCCGTGTAGGTACTTGGTTGAATCTAAATCTATGAGATTGCAACTCACTCACATCTTGAGAAATCTCTACATCACCAAGTCTCTACACAATGGTGGCTGAAGACAAGGAAGCACGAAACCATTCAAACATATCCTTTGGCAAATTCTATGTTGAGTCTCATGATTGTCATTTTGGATACACAAGTGCTCTTCCTTGCAAAGCTAACCCATGTAGGTAGATGAACTCAAACTCCAAGTGGTGCTCCCAACTATTGATGAACTACATCATCCTTGAGCAACCCACACAAGTTCAACTACATGGTCAAGATGAACACCACCACCCAAGGTATGTTATTCCATCTTAGAGAAGCTTTACTCCAAGTCATGAGCCAAAGCAACTCGACAAGATGTGAATACATCAAAAGGCTTAAACGAAAAATGGTAACCCCATTTTGAGCTTAAACGATGAGTATGACCTATGATCAAGTGCTCTCACTTGACTCCTAAGTCAATATACTCTAACATAGGTGACTTTGTCGCCGACCATCTCTAGATGAAGTTCTCTTGTGTTCTTTTCTGTGTTATTGCATTTGTCTCTTGCATATTTGTTTCCCCTTTCAAAAAAAACTTCATCTAGATCTTTTAGTTTATTTTCTTTGCTTTTTGTTCTGCATTTTCTGCATCCAATTCATTGCAAATCTTTCAGTTAATTCCTTGCATATCCTTGTGAGATCTTACTTGTCTAGTGAGCTGAGGTGACAAGTGGTTTCACTCTGATGAACTCGGTCACACCGGTTTGTTCTCTTCGGCCCAACCGAAATCTTTCGGTGCAACTAAAGCACACAACTCGGAGTCACCGATTCCACCACAGGAAAACCAACTTGCCACTTATTCCTGATTTTTGTTTGCTCCAGCTCCACTCAATGATTCTTGTCCTCTACCAGCATCATATTAGACATGCTGCTTTGCACTGTGAGTCAAGGACCAACCCATTTGTATCACATGTCCAGAAGAGCCCTTCTTGGAAATTGACGTCAAAGGCGGAGAGAGAGATCACATCAAATCTTAATCCTTCCTATAGGGGGAGAAAGAGAGAATACTCAGGGGGAGAGAGCTTCTCAACAAGGAGAAAGTAATATCATCAAAGACCCCAGATGCTTGGTGTTCAAGAGGAGAGATGTCACATGTCTTTAAGAGGGAAAGACATGTTTGGTTGCTTGCTTTAGCTCAAGCTCTGTTGTTTCTTTTCTATTACTCTGAATTTCTGTTCCCTATCTTCTCCCAATATCCCATGCAGATTCAGGGGGGCAAGACATCTAAGGGAAGGAAATCTCTGACTTTATTGCATATCTTTACCTTTGGGGACATGTCTATATCCAATGTGGTACTTAGTACTCACTCTACATGTCATCCCAGTCTTGGTTCTCTTGTGGTTTCTCTTGTTTGCTCTGGTCAGTAGGTGTATCTGTGTTATTTAACCTTGTTTGTGCATGTTCATCCCATCCTAAGCCAACTCAAGACCACAAGGTAAGTATATGCATCACAGTCATGTGAATGAGAAGTTCTTGCTGATGTACATACTGTTTGCAAGAAGGACTCATGAGCATGAAGGTATATTTCTCACATTCACATCATTTGCTCTGATGCATATAGCTAAGATACATGTAACACATTGCTTACTCTGTCATGTTTATGCATTCACATGCTCCTATATTCAATATTCACATGATTGCATACATGTAGGCGGAGCCTATGCATGTTACATGTCTTTCCAAAGCTTTACTTGCTATTCTCTATATCTTTATCTAAAGCTTTGATGTATGTTGTCATCAGTTACCAAAAAGGGGGAGATTGAAAGCACAAGTGCTCCCTGGGTGGTTTTGGTAATTAATGTCAACATATCTCTTGTTGGACTAACACTTTTACCTAGTATGTTTAAGATAAGTTCAACAATGGAGTGGCATGGACTAGAGGATGTGGAACCCCTTCAAGATGCTAAGGACAAAGGATTGGCTCAAGCTTCAAGATCAAGACTCTACATTTTCTATTTTAGTAATCCAAGATCACATCGAGTATGTAGGAAAAGCCAATACTATCAAGAGGGGATGAGGTGTTGCTTAATGGCTTGCTTGCTCAAAGTGCTTAGTGATATGCTCCAAAACCCTCAACTACCTTCCCACATCCACATATGACCTAAACCAAAAGTCAAACTCGGCCCCACCGATTCTATCTATCCGGCGCCACCGAGTTTCAAATGTCATAGCCACTGCCACAAACCCTAGCAAATCGGTTTCACCGATAGGGATCTCGGTCTCACCGAGATGGGATTGTAATCTATCTGTGTATGTCCATTACCAAAATCGGTCTCACCGAGTTTGAGCAATCGGTACTACCGAGATTACAATGCAAACCCTCTGGTTAGCTTATTACCAAAATCGGTCCCACCGAGATTGTGTAATCGGTCTCACCGAGTTTGCCTGACCAACTCTCTGGTTAGCTTGTTACCAAAATCGGTCCCACCGACTTTGTGTAATCGGCCACACCGAGACTACTTTATGCCCTAACCCTAACCATATCGGTCCTACCGAGTTGCATCTCAGTCCCACCGAAAATCCTAACGGTCACTAGGTTTGCTGAATCAGTCCGTCCGAGTTTAACCATTTGGTCCCACCGAGTTTGGCAAATTGTGTGTAACGGTTAGATTTTGTGTGGAGGCTATATATACCCCTCCACCCACTCTTCATTCGTGGAGAGAGCCATCAGAACATACCTACACTTCCAATACACATTTTCTGAGAAAGAACTACCTACTCATGTGTTGAGGTCAAGATATTCCATTCCTACCATATGAATCTTGATCTCTAGCCTTCCCCAAGTTGCTTTCCACTCAAATCTTCTTTCCACCAAATCCAAATCCTGAGAGAGAGAGAGAGAGTTGAGTGTTTGGGAGACTATCATTTGAAGCACAAGAGCAAGGAGTTCATCATCAACACACCATTTGTTACTTCTTGGAGAGTGGTGTATCCTAGATTGGCTAGGTGTCACTTGGGAGCCTCCGACAAGATTGTGGAGTTGAACCAAGGAGTTTGTAAGGGCAAGGAGATGGCCTACTTCGTGAAGATCTACCGCTAGTGAGGCAAGTCCTTCGTGGGCGACGGCCGTGATGGAATAGACAAGGTTGCTTCTTCGTGGACCCTTCGTGGGTGGAGCCCTCTGTGGACTCGCGCAACCGTTACCCTCCGTGGGTTGAAGTCTCCATCAACGTGGATGTACGATAGCACCACCTATCGGAACCACGACAAAAACATCCGTGTCTCCAATTGCGTTTGAATACTCCAAACCCTTCTCTTTACATTCTTGCAAGTTGCATGCTTTATTTTCCGCTGCTCATATACTCATTGCACGCTTGCTTGATACGTATTGTGTTTGTTAAACTTGTGCTTAAACTCCACTTAAACTTAAGAATATTAAAAATTGCAACTTTTGGCACTTAGTGTCTAATCACCCCCCCTCTAGACACCTCTTCTTGATCCTTTCAATTGGTATCAGAGCTTTGGTCCCCATTGCCTTGGTTTAAACACCATTGGAGGAAGATGGATGTGTCTACTTTGGGGAGTCTTAGACATAGAGTACCTATTCTTGATGGAGAGTATTTTCATGAGTGGAAAAATGAAATGCTTGAGATTTTCAATGAATATCATTTGAACAAGTACATTACTGGCCCTTGTGCACCTCATGTTGATCCTTTGCACCCTACCCTAGATGAAGATATTGACATGATTCGCAATCTTAGAACCATCAATCTTATCATAAGAGGATTGCCCAAAAATTTAATTGCTAGTTTGCCTACTCTTGTTTGTGCCTATACCATATGGAGATTTCTTGAGGAATGATTTCCAGATTATTCCTTGAAAAATTTAGAAGAAATTCTCCATAAATCTATTGCCTTGAGTAAGATGAACTCTAGTGATCCTAGCTTTGGTAATTGTCTATTTGAGCTTACCAATCTCATGCGTGCTAAAGGAAATGTTGGAATCATTAGCGATATCATATCCGAAGCTATTAGAATTCATAAAGGTAACCATTGTGATGATCATTTATCTAATGAATTACCCTCTCTAGGAATTGATCAATCACAAGATGATGTTGAACATGGATACTATGATGAAGATGATGATAGTGACTATG
Source organism: Aegilops umbellulata (assembly GCA_032464435.1). Classification (NCBI taxonomy): domain Eukaryota; kingdom Viridiplantae; phylum Streptophyta; class Magnoliopsida; order Poales; family Poaceae; genus Aegilops; species Aegilops umbellulata. The sequence goes on along the minus strand of CP136056.1, from coordinate 277,945,516 downwards.
ATCTTGATGATGCAATGTGGCATTTTGGTCTTATGGAAAATCTTCGCGGCTACATGGCTGGAGGAAAGGAATGGGTCCTTGATAGTGGATGTACTGATCATATGACCGGAGATGAAGATATGTTCCATGAGATTGCTGAAAACGACGACCCTCAAAAATATGTCACTTTTGGTGACAATTCAAAGGGTAAGGTGGTTGGCCTTGGTAAGGTGGCCATCTCACACGATAGCTCCATACAAAATGTCATGCTCGTTGAATCCCTTGGATACAATTTACTTTCAGTTTCTGGACTTGCGGATTTTGGTTTCAATGTCTTATTCACTGAAGTAGATTGCCAAGTGTTTCGTAGAGACAATCATAAAATGGTCTTTACTGGTATACGTAGAGGAGATCTTTACATTGTTGATTTCACTAAAAAGGCTCAACCTAGAACTTGCTTAATTACCAAATCTTATAAAGGCTGGTTGTGGCATAGAAGACTAGGTCATGTTGGTATGCGAAATCTTGATAAGCTTATTAAAGGTGATCATATCCTTGGAATAAAAGATGTCATATTTGACAAGGATAGACTTTGTAGTGCTTGTCAAGCAGGAAAACAAGTTGGAGGAAGTCACCGCGCGAAGAACGTCATGACCACAAGAAGACCACTCGAGCTACTTCACATGGATCTCTTTGGTCCAAATGCCTACAAGAGTCTCGGTGGTAACTCATTTGGTCTAGTCATAGTTGTTGATTTTTCAAGATTTATGTGGGTGTTCTTTCTTGATGAAAAATCGCAGGTCCAAAAGATCTTCAAAAACTTCGCTAGGAAGGCCCAAAATCAGTTTGACGTGAAGATCAAGAAGGTTCGGAGCGACAATGGAACGGAGTTGAAGAACGCAAATGTGGACACCTTTCTTCACGAAGAAGGGATTTCACACGAGTTCTCGGCTACATACACACCTCAACAAAATGGAGTTGTTGAAAGGAAGAACCAGACTCTTATCGAGATGGCAAGAACGATGCTTGATGAGTACAAAACGCCAAAGCACCTTTGGGCGGAAGCGGTTGAGATAGCTTGTCATGCAACAAATCGCTTGTATCTTCACAAGCTACTCAGCAAGACGGCATACGAGCTCCTCACCAGTAACAAACCCCAAGTTGGATACTTTCGAGTATTCGGCTCAAAGTGCTACATTCTTGATAAGCATCGTCGTTCTTAATTTGCTCCTAAATCTTATGAAGGTTTCCTACTTGGTTATGGCTTAAACTCTCACACTTACCGTGTCTACAACAATTTCACCCGAAAGGTTGAAGAGACGGTAGATGTGAAGTTTGATGAATCTAACAGCTCGCAAGTAGACCAATTGCCAATTGATGTAGGAGACAAAGACCCTTCGAAAGCAATTCAAGACTTGTCCATTGGCAAGATTCGTCCAACGGAAGTGAAGGAGAGTACCTCGTCCGTCCAAGTGGAAGCTTCTACCTCACGACAAGGTGAACCAAGAGTTGATACGGAAGCATCCACAAGTGGGACACGCCAAGATGAAGAAAACGAGGAAGTACACCAAGATGAACATCAACAACCTCCTTCTCCACCACGACAAGAGAACGACAACGTCAACAATGAAGAAGGCCAAGAAGAAGCACAAGATGAAGAGGATGTTCCACCCCGACCCAAGCAAAAGCTTTCACGAGTTTGAGCAAGAATTGCCAAAGATCATCCCGTCGAGCAAATCTACAATGATATCTAAACCGGGAGAATCACTCGCTCTAAAACTCGTTTAGCTAACTTTTGTGAACATTACTCATTCATCTCTAGCATTGAACCTATGAAGGTTGAAGAAGCATTGGAGGATCCGGACTGGATAAAATCTATGCATGAAGAGCTACACAACTTTGAGAGAAATCAAGTGTGGACATTGGTCGAGAAGCCCGACAACAACCACAACATCATTGGTACCAAATGGGTGTTTCGCAACAAGCAAGATGAAGATGGACAAGTGGTTCGCAACAAAGCACGTCTCGTCGCCCAAGGCTACACACAAGTTGAAGGTATGGACTATGGTGAGACATATGCTCCCGTTGCTAGACTTGAGTCCATTCGCATCTTACTTGCTTATGCTAATCACCATAATATCACCTTGTACCAAATGGACATTAAAAGTGCTTTTCTAAATGGCGAAATTGAGGAGGAAGTTTATGTTAAGCAACCTCCCGGCTTTGTCAATCCTAAGAAACCTAATCATGTTTACAAACTTCACAAAGCCCTTTATGGTCTTAAACAAGCTCCTAGAGCATGGTATAAATGCTTGACCAAGTTCCTTATTGAAAAAGGCTTTGAAATTGGTAAAATTGATTCTACTCTTTTCACTAAAAGGGTTAATGGAGAACTATTTGTGTGCCAAATTTATGTTGATGATATCATATTTGGTTCAACCAACCCTCATTTTAGTGAGAAGTTTGGAAAGCTCATGTCGGAGAAGTTTAAGATGTCTATGATGAGTGAACTCAAATTCTTTCTCGGTTTGCAAATCAAGCAAACTAAGGAAGGTACCTTTGTCTCTCAAACGAAGTACACCAAGGACTTATTCAAGAATTTCAATATGCAAGAATGCAAAGGTATGACTACACCCATGCCTACTAGTGGACATCTTGATTTGACCAAAGATGGTGAACCTGTTGATCAAAAGGTTTATCGCTCTATGATTGGTTCATTGTTATATCTATGTGCCTCTCGTCCTGATATTATGCTAAGTGTCTGCATGTGTGCACGATATCAAGCTGCTCCTAAAGAGTGTCATCTTAAGACTGTGAAAAGGATAGTGAGATACCTAATCCATACACCAAAATTTGGCATTTGGTATCCTAAGAGGTCCTCTTTTGATCTTGTTGGCTACTCCGATTCAGACTATGCCAGAGACAAGGTTGATAGAAAATCCACTTCGGGTACTTGTCAATTCCTTGGTAGATCTCTTGTGTCTTGGTCTTCCAAGAAACAAAACTCGGTATCCTTATCCACCGCCAAAGCGGAATACATTGCCGCTAGTTCATGTTGTGCTCAATTACTTTGGATGACCCAAACTCTTAAAGATTATGGGATATATGTGAAACATGTTCCATTGCTATGTGACAATGAAAGTGCTATTAAGATTGCTCACAATCCTGTGCAACATCCTTGAACTAAGCATATTGAAGTTCGTCATCATTTCATTCGAGATCATGTTGCAAAAGGGGACATCAACCTTAAGCATGTTTGCACCGATAAGCAATTGGCGGATATATTCACTAAACCACTTGATGAGAAAGTGTTTTGCAGGTTGAGAGGTGAATTGAACATCATTGATTCTTCAAACTTGGAGTAGGAACTCCATTTGATACATGCGGAGCATGAGCTTATGACTAATCCTCGATATTTCTCTTATGATGCTATTCATATGTCTTGGATATATTTGTACCTTGCATGATATATAATCCGTGTAGGTACTTGGTTGAATCTAAATCTATGAGATTGCAACTCACTCACATCTTGAGCAATCTCTACATCACCAAGTCTCTACACAATGGTGGCTGAAGACAAGGAAGCACGAAACCATTCAAACATATCCTTTGGCAAATTCTATGTTGAGTCTCATGATTGTCATTTTGGATACATAAGTGCTCTTCCTTGCAAAGCTAACCCATGTAGGTAGATGAACTCAAACTCCAAGTGGTGCTCCCAACTATTGATGAACTACATCAACCTTGAGCAACCCACACAAGTTCAACTACATGGTCAAGATCAACACCACCACCCAAGGTATGTTATTCCATCTTAGAGAAGCTTTACTCCAAGTCATGAGCCAAAGCAACTCGACAAGATGTGAATACATCAAAAGGCTTAAACGAAAAATGGTAACCCCATTTTGAGCTTAAACGATGAGTATGACCTATGGTCAAGTGCTCTCACTTGACTCCTAAGTCAATATACTCTAACATAGGTGACTTTGTCGCCGACCATCTCTAGATGAAGTTCTCTTGTGTTCTTTTCTGTGTTATTGCATTTGTCTCTTGCATATTTGTTTCCCCTTTCAAAAAAAACTTCATCTAGATCTTTTAGTTTCTTTTTTTGCTTTTTTTCTGCATTTTCTGCATCCAATTCATTGCAAATCTTTCAGTTAATTCCTTGCATATCCTTGTGAGATCTTAATTGTCTAGTGAGCTGAGGTGACAAGTGGTTTCACTCTGATGAACTCGGTCACACCGGTTTGTTCTCTTCGGCCCAACCGAAATCTTTCGGTGCAACCGAAGCACACAACTCGGAGTCACCGATTCCACCACAGGAAAACCAACTTGCCACTTATTCCTGATTTATGTTTGCTCCAGCTCCACTCAATGATTCTTGTCCTCTACCAGCATCATATTAGACATGTTGCTTTGCTGTGTGACTCAAGGACCAACCCATTTGTATCACATGTCCAGAAGAGCCCTTCTTGGAAATTGATGTCAAAGGTGGAGAGAGAGATCACATCAAATCTTAATCCTTCCTATAGGGGGAGAAAGAGAGAATACTCAGGGGGAGAGAGTTTCTCAACAAGGAGGAAGTAATATCATCAAAGACCCCAGATGCTTGGTGTTCAAGAGGAGAGATGTCACATGTCTTTAAGAGGGAAAGACATGTTTGGTTGCTTGCTTTAGCTCAAGCTCTGTTGTTTCTTTTCTATTACTCTGAATTTCTGTTCCCTATCTTCTCCCAATATCCCATGCAGATTCAGGGGGGCAAGACATCTAAGGGAAGGAAATCTCTGACTTTATTGCATATCTTTACCTTTGGGGACATGTCTATATCTAAGGTGGTACTTAGTACTCACTCTACATGCCATCCCAGTCTTGGTTCTCTTGTGGTTTCTCTTGTTTGGTCTGGTCAGTAGGTGTATCTGTGTTATTTAACCTTGTCTGCGCAGGTTCATCCCATCCTAAGCCAACTCAAGACCACAAGGTAAGTATATGCATCACAGTCATGTGAATGAGAAGTTCTTGCTGATGTACGTACTGTTTGCAAGAAGGACTCATGAGCATGAAGGTACATTTCTCACATTCACATCATTTACTCTGATGCATATAGCCAAGATACATGTAACACATTGCTTACTCTGTCATGTTTACGCATTCACATGCTCCTATATTCAATATTCACATGATTGCATACATGTAGGGGGAGCCTATGCATGCTACAAGTCTTTCCAAAGCTTTACTTGCTATTCTCTATATCTTTATCTAAAGCTTTGATGTATGTTGTCATCAGTTACCAAAAAGGGGGAGATTGAAAGCACAAGTGCTCCCTGGGTGGTTTTGGTAATTAATGTCAACATATCTCTTGTTGGACTAACACTTTTACCTAGTATGTTTAAGATAAGTTCAACAATGGAGTGGCATGGACTAGAGGATGTGGAACCCCTTCAAGATGCTAAGGACAAAGGATTGGCTCAAGCTTCAAGATCAAGACTCTACATTTTCTATTTTAGTGATCCAAGATCACATCGAGTCTATAGGAAAAGCCAATACTATCAAGAGGGGATGAGGTGTTCCTTAATGGCTTGCTTGCTCAAAGTGCTTAGTGACATGCTCCAAAACCCCCAACTACCTTCCCACATCCACATATGACCTAAACCAAAAGTCAAACTCGGCCCCACCGATTCTATCTATCCGGCGCCACCGAGTTTCAAATGTCATAGCCACTGCCACAAACCCTAGCAAATCGGTTTCACTGATAGGGATCTCGGTCTCACCGAGATGGGATTGTAATCTCTCTGTGTATGTCCATTACCAAAATCGGTCTCACCGAGTTTGAGCAATCGGTACTACCGAGATTACAATGCAAACCCTCTGGTTAGGTTATTACCAAAATCGGTCCCACCGAGTTTGTGTAATCGGTCTCATGAAGTTTGCCTGACCAACTCTCTGGTTAGCTTATTACCAAAATCGGTCCCACCGAGTTTGTGTAATCGGTCACACCGAGACTAAGTTATGCCCTAACCCTAACCATATCGGTCCTACCGAGTTGCATCTCAGTCCCACCGAAAATCCTAACGGTCACTAGGTTTGCTGAATCGGCCCGACCAAGTTTAACCATTGGGTCCCCCCGAGTTTGGCAAATTGTGTGTAATGGTGAGATTTTGTGTGGAGGCTATATATACCCCTCCACCCACTCTTCATTCATGGAGAGAGCCATCAGAACATACCTACACTTCCAATACACATTTTCTGAGAAAGAACTACCTACTCATGTGTTGAGGTCAAGATATTCCATTCCTACCATATGAATCTTGATCTCTAGCCTTCCCCAAGTTGCTTTCCACTCAAATCTTCTTTCCACCAAATCCAAATCCTGTGAGAGAGAGAGTTGAGTGTTTGGGAGACTATCATTTGAAGCACAAGAGCAAGGAGTTCATCATCAACACACCATTTGTTACTTCTTGGAGAGTGGTATCTCCTAGATTGGCTAGGTGTCACTTGGGAGCCTCTGACAAGATTGTGGAGTTGAACCAATGAGTTTGTAAGGGCAAGGAGATCGCCTACTTCGTGAAGATCTACTGCTAGTGAGGCAAGTCCTTCGTGGGCGACGGTCGTGATGGAATAGACAAGTGTCGGTGTCAAAACCGGCGGATCTCGGGTAGGGGGTCCCGAACTATGCGTCAAGGCTGGATGGTAACAGGAGACAAGGGACACGATGTTTTTACCCAGGTTCGGGCCCTCTCGATGGAGGTAATACCCTACTCCTGCTCGATTAATATTGATGATATGTGTAGTACAAGAGTAGATCTACCACGAGATCAAGGAGGCTAAACCCTAGAAGCTAGCCTATGGTATGATTGTGTATGAAGATGATTGTCCTACGGACTACAACCCTACGGTTTATATAGACACGGGATAGGGTTAGGGTTACACAGAGTCGGTTACAATGGTAGGAGATCTTGAATATCCGCATCGCCAAGCTTGCCTTCCACGCCAAGGAAAGTCCCTCCCGGACACGGGACGAAGTCTTCAATCTTGTATCTTCATAGTCCAGGAGTCCGGCGAAGGTATAGTTCGGCTACCCGAACACCCCCTAATCCAGGACTCCCTTAGTAGCCCCTGAACCAGGCTTCAATGACGACGAGTCCGGCGTGCTGATTGTCTTCGGCATTGCAATGCGGGTTCCTCCTCCAAGTCTTTCATAGAAGATTGTAAACACCAAGAATAGTGTCCGCTTCTGCAAAATAAGTTTCCACATAGTGCCATAGAGAGAATAATATTAACACAAATCAAATCTGCTGACGTATTCCGCAGTGCATCATCGCACTACGGCCAAGTTCTTTACATAATTCGTTTTTACTTTTCCACCTCGGCACGTTTAGCGAGGCGGTTTCCTTGGCACGTCTTGTCAAAGCAGAGATCGTGTGCCCTTTTTACGGGATTCTCATTAATACAGACATGGGTAACCCAACAGCGCCATTTACCACGGCGCTTGGGAGGCAAGCGAGTTTTATTAGGCAGGTGGGGACGCATAACTGCATCCGCCCATATAAGGGGATAAGGATCCACCTTTTTACCTACGCCTTCTTCCTCCTTTGCCAATCCATCCCTTGCGCACTCGAGCTCCAGCGCCCAAGCCCGCTCTTCCCACCTCAACATTCTCCTGCAATCTCCGGAGCGGGAGGCAAGTGGATGGTCTCCTCCGTTACGGAGGTTCAAGTGAAAAAGCTGAGGAAGGCCGGATACCTGTCCAAGGACATCCCGCACCGGCTTCCCGAGAAGGGGCAGCTTCTCCCCCCCCCCCCAAGGCCCCATGAGAGGGTAGTTTTCCTTCCCCACTTCCTCCGCGGACTGGGTTTTCCACTCCACCCATTCGTCCGGGGACTCATGTTCTACTATGGCCTGGATTTCCACGATCTGGACCCAAACTTCATCCTCAACATCTCGACGTTTATCGTCGTGTGCGAGGCCTTCCTCCGCGTTCGCCCCCATTTCTGCCTCTGGCTTAAGACTTTCAACGTCAAGCCCAAGGTGGTGCGCGGCAGCCAAGCGGAGTGCGGAGGCGCCATGGCGAGCAAGATGGCCAACGTCCTATGGTTCGAGGGCTCCTTTGTGGAGACCCTAAAGGGGTGGCAAGTAGGGTGGTTTTACATCACCGAGCCACGCGATCCGAAATGGGTCACAGCCCCCGAGTTCCGATCCGGACCCCCCACGCGGCTAGTGTCCTGGAAAGAGACGGGCCTGTCGTGGGGCAACGAAGAAGAGGTGACCGGATTACAAACTTGCATCCAGTCCCTGGTGAACAAGCCAATCCGGCTTGTTAATATAGTCCAGGTTATGCTTGTCCGCCGGATCCTCCCGTGCCAACAACGGGGTCTCAATTTGTGGGAGTTCGACCCGGCGCAGCACCAAACCCTTAATAGGCTCTTCGACACGACGTACGAAGATGCTTGGAAGGTGCTCTTCAAGGGCGCCGAGGCTCCCACATCCGCCTCCGAGGACCGCGGATACAGCTCGCAGCGTCACGCTAGTGAGGTAATCTATCTTCGCCTTTTATAGGATACTAAGCTCTTTTTTCCTTTCACAGTTTTGACTCTGTGCGGGATCTAAACTCCCTTACCTTTGACAGGCTTGGCAGGCGATATCCGGACCAATTAACTGTCCGGCTCCCCTGCCTGAGGACCCATCCCCTGCGCTCCTAGTGAAGCTGCTGATTCTGGCACCTTATGTGGTGCCGGAGAAGAAGGTCAAGAAGAAGAAGACCACGGGGACTCGAAAGAGTGCCCGTAACATGGTGGTGTCGGACTCGTCGTCTAACGAGTCCGAGACGCCCTCCTCCCGCGAAAACGAGGAGGAGGAAGAAGAAAGCTCCCCCCCCAGCGGAGGGAGGAGAGAAGAAGAAGGCCGCCCCAACAGGGGAGGCCGAGGGGTCTAGGAAAAGGAAGACCCCTCCGCCGGACTACTCCCACGACGCCGAAGAGAGCGAAGAGGAGTGGCCGAACAGGGCCAAGCGTCCGACGACATCGTAAGTTCGGATATCAGAGTAACTCATGATGTTCCTTTGTTGCACAGCTTTCCTTAATGTCGAATGTAATTATGCAGCCCGCCCCAGGCCGAATACAACGAACCGTCGGGCGGCTCCCTGGACTCATCGGACGTGAACTCCGTTCCGCCCGCTGTCTCCCCCTGCACTATGGATGACACCGAAGTGGCGTCGCGACAAGCTCCGGGGCAGGAGGAGGTGGTCCCGGAGGGGCCGCAAGGCAACCTCCCGGACTCCAGGAGTGAAGGGGACAAGACCCCCCAGGGCTCCAAGTCCGGCTTTGAGCCGGACACCGTGCCGGAATCTTCAACAGTTCCGAGCCGCGGTAGGCGAACTCCTTCCAAAAGGAGCAAGCCTTCTAAGCCAGCGACTTCCGTCCAACTGGAGTCGTTGGACCATCTGCTGGAGGTGCTTGACGGCGCCTCCATCGACAAGGGGCACCGTACTATCATGAGTACGGTGATCCAGAGGGTTCAGTCCGCCAATAGCGGACTGACTGAAGCTTGCGCTAGCCTTTTGACAGGCTTCGAGGTAAGTAAAAATATGTCAAAATATTACCACATAGACAGTAGCCCCTGATGCTCTGTTTGGCGTTCGTAAAGAAAAGCCGAATAGAGGATCTATTAATTTTCGCAGGAGTCTAACAATAAAGAGTCAATATGCGTATACAGGCTTCGCTACTATCCACCGCCGCACTAACTGCGTAGGTGGATGTCCTGAAACAGGACCTCGGGCGGACCGAGCAAGAGCTCGGCCTTGCCAAATGGTAGCTCGAGGAAAAGGAAGGTAAGAAATACCCTACAGATAAAGGTGCCTATAGAGAGGCGTGATTGCAAAAAATAACAGGATCGTACTGCTTATTATAGGGGCCACAACTGAGGTGGCGACCCTCAAGCAGGCGCTATCTGAGGCCAAAAAGAAAATGGCCGAGGTGCGCACCGAGCGAGAGAGACTTGGGGCTCAGGTCGGCGAAGTGCAGCAAGAGCTGCAGGCTCTCATGGAAAAACATGAGAGCTTGGATCTTGAGTCAAAGGCGCAAGCATCCGAGCTCGTGTCGGCCCTTGAGACCGCCAAGGGTGCCAAGGCCGAAGCCCAAAAGGCCCTCCAAGAGTTGGAGGAGATGAAAAAGATAGCAGCGGGTAAGGCATTCTTAATGCAAAGCAGAAATATAAAAGTAAACTACTTGTCACTTACCCGAATCCGGAGCTCTCCAGGGGCATTCGCAGATCTTCCCCGCAGCGTATCCGACGCCGCCGCATTCTACCGAGCTGAAGAGGGCAGCTCGACGGAGAGTGTGTTCTGGTCTCAGCATTCTGAGGCCGGACAACCTGTACCCCTGAGCGACCAGCTGAAACAGCTGGTCGAGCTCCATAAGGCGGCCGAACAGGCCATGAAGGGCTTCATAGTTCGGCTGTGTCCCGGAGAGGCCCTGCCTAGGAGCTATTTCGGGCTGGTGCGGTGGCTGGTGGAAGCCTGTCCAAGGCTCGAGGTCATCAAGCGCTCTGTCTACATCGAAGGTGCCCGTCGGGCCCTTGCCCGTGCAAAGGTGCACTAGGGTAAGCTGGACGGAGAGAAGCTTGTGAAGGACGGGCCGTCGTCTGGGAAGGAGCATCGCAAGCCCGAGAACTACTACAAGGATGTTCTTCCAGGTGCCCTCCTTGTGGCGGATGAATGTACGAAGGATGTAATTTTTGAATGAACTCGCTCGTGTTTATCCTATGCGCTGAAAACTTGTTCATATGCGCTAAGCAATGCTTACTGAATTTAGAATATTATTTTCTGTGCAGCCGTTTATCAAAAATTGAGAGATGGCCAGTCGTCGGCTTCTGCCCCCATGCCACTAGTGCTGAGGTGTTCGGGATAAACCTGAGCGCTCTTTTTCCCATGGTTGGGTCCTTCGAGGGAGGCGCTCAGCACAACGAACCAGGCAATTGGACTATAATGCTTTAACACTCTCACTTAGCCATAGAACTTTATAATTTTAAATTTCGGCGAAGCCCCTAGTTCGGAAGACCGAGTTCGGGGCGCTATCTACGCCTTTGGCCGGACAAAGCCAACTCCTCGCTCGAAGCGGCGTAAGTCTTTAGGGACTCGAAAAACCTCTCGAACAGGGACCGGTCTCTCGCTCCATCATGACAGTCAGTTTTAGCTTTCTCCACTGAGGTGCTTAACCCAGCTGAACCGGGGCACAATCACAGTGGTTCTCCTAGTGCTACCTTAGCCGATATAGCGGAACGTAAGTCACCAAAACATAGGAGCCGGGCAAACCCAACTATTGACCCAAATCATGATTCGGAGCCGATGCATATAGTGCTATAAGTTCGGGGTGCCGCACTTTGTGAAAGTGCACGGACTTCTCACACCATATTAAGGGGTACTGAAGCCCCTAGCGTGTTGGCCGTACCATGGTGTACGGGTGCAATTATGTTAAAACATATATATGAAAATAGGATAATGCAAAAAATAGACAAAAAGCTATGCATTGTTTATAGAGAGGCTATTTATGAAAGCCGAATGATACAAGTAGTGCGATAAGCAAAAATATACTGGACAATTTAACATGTCCTGACCAGGGGCAGGCCGCGGAATTGTATTTGAAACAGGTATACCGCTCGTAACAGAGACCACCTGGTAGTTCCATAATGCGGCATGACTTTGTCTGCTTCCCTGGATCTTGCATCGTTTGTGCGGCACTCGAATTGCCGAACAGGTCGTCCGAAGTGTGGAGTCCTGAAAGTAAGTAAGAAAAAAAGAATCCGGCAGCCCCTTGTACGTTTTAAGCCGTATTTTGGGCGTGCCGTTATTGTGTCCCTTCCCCTGTGCCCATGGTATTTCAAGGGCGTAATTATGTACGCGAGGCACTGGTTTCGCTATATCGCGAGGGCTGGGGTTGGGGCCGCATTGCTACGCCTGCTCAGAACGTGCCGGGCGGTCTTGTTGTAGGTTACTCCGGGCGCGCTTGGCAGTGTCTGGCTTTTTAACAGCCGGGCTGGAGAAGTGCCTAAGAAAGCTGCTTCGTACTTCCGCTGCGAGAGCCGCCGTGTGCTCCTCCGTACGGAGGGAGCGTTCGGTGTTTCCGTTGACCGTGATTACTCCTTGAGGGCCTGGCATCTTGAGCTTGAGGTATGCATAGTGCGGCACCGCATTGAATTTTGCGAATGCGGTTCGTCCGAGCAGGGCGTGATAGCCACTGCGGAACGGGACTATATCGAAGATTTCGCTTCGGAAATTATCCGAAGATCCGAAGACCACGTCAAGTGTTACTGAGCCTGTGCAATTGGCCTCTACACCTGGTATAACGCCTTTAAAGGTCGTCTTTGTGGGCTTAATCCTTGAGGGATCTATGCCCGTTTTCCGCACTGTATCCTGGTAAAGCAGGTTCAAGCTACTGCCACCGTCCATGAGGACTCTTGTGAGATGAAATCCGTCGATGATTGGGTCGAGAACCAATGCGGCAAAGCCGCCATGACGGATGCTAGTGGGGTGGTCCCTTCGATCGAAAGTGATCGGGCAGGAGGATCATGGGTTGAACTTTGGGGCGACTGGCTCCATCGCGTATACGTCCCGTAGCGCACGCTTCCGCTCCCTCTTGGGAATGTGGGTTGCGTATATCATGTTCACCGTCCGCACTTGTGGGGGAAACCCCTTCTGTCCATTGTTGTTCGGCGGCCTGGGCTCCTCCTTGTCATCTCTATGCAGCCCCTTGTCTTTTTTTCGGCTCTTAACTTGCCTGCCTGCTTGAACACCCAACAATCCCTGTTGGTGTGATTGGCTGGTCTTTCAGGGGTGCCATGGATCTGGCACAAGCGGTCGAGTATTCGGTCCAAACTGGACGGGCCGTGAGTATTCTTTTTGAATGGCTTTTTCCGCTGACCGGATTTATAGCCTCTGAATCCGGCATTAACTGCCGTATCTTCATTGTTGTCGCTGCTTACGCAGCGCTTTTGCTTATTTCGACGTGTCCTGCCACTTTTGTCCTTGGTATCCGAATTACCAGGGTTCTTTGATAAGTTGTTGTTGCGAGCTAGCCAGCTATCTTCTCCCGCGCAAAAGCGGGTCATGAGTGTCATGAGGGCTACCATAGATTTCGGCTTTTCCTGTCCCAGGTGCCGGGCAAGCCACTCGTCGTGGATGTTATGCTTGAAGGCTGCTAGGGCCTCTGCGTCCGGACAGTCGACTATCTGGTTTTTCTTTGTTAGGAACAGTGTGCAGAATTGTCTGGCCGATTCTTCTGGCTGCTGAATTATGCGGCTTAAGTCGTCGGCATCCGGTGGTCGCACGTAGGTGCCCTGGAAGTTGTCGAGGAATGCGGCCTCCAGGTCCTCCCAAGAACCGATTGAGTCCGCTGGCAAGCTGTTAAGTCAGTGCCGGGCCGGTCCTTTGAGTTTGAGCGGGAGGTATTTGATGGCGTGTAGATCATCGCCACGTGCCATGTGGATGTGAAGGAGATAATCCTCGATCCATACCACCGGATTTGTGGTGCCATCGTATGATTCGATGTTCACGGGTTTGAAACCCTCTGGGATTTTATGATCCATTACTTCATCTGTGAAGCATAGTGGGTGTGCGGTGCCCCTATACTGGGCTATGTCACGACGCAGCTCGGAAGAGCTATGTCTGTTGAGTTCGGCCCGGCCGGATTTGTTGTATCCGGAGTGAAGACCAACGTCACGTGTCGTCGGGCGCCTGCGCGATTCGTAGATCGATCTTGTTTGTCTTGCCTAATCCTCCAGTACGTCTCGCAGGTCTGGCGCGTTTTCCCGTGCCTTAGTTGAGCGGCGTCGGGGCATGGCTTGGGTGGAGGGCCGAGGGGCCTCTCTGTCGCCTCCGCGAGGTGGCCGGTCTTCCATATCGTGCGCTGGTGATGTAGGAGCTTCCTCCTCTGATCGGGGTAACGGCCTGCGCTTTGGGTAACTCTTGGAGGGGCGTTCGAGTTCATACTCTTCGGCCGCAAGGACTTCAGTCCATCTATCAGCCAGCAAATCTTGATCAGCTCTAAGCTGTTGCTGCTTTTTCTTAAGGCTGTTTGCCGTGGCTAAAAGCCTGCATTTGAAACGCTCTTGTTTGGTGGGGTCTGATGGTACGACGAATTCGTCGTCACCGAGGCTTGCCTCGTCTTCGGAGGGAGGAATATAGTTATCATCCTCAACCTCTCGGTCTGCCGCTCTCTCATGAGGGCTGGCTTCTCCATCTTCCTGCGCCGAATCTTGCTGGGGTGGGTGTTCTTCGGCGCTATCCGGGGTAGTATTATCTCCCGTGCCGGAATCACCGTTTTTGCTTTGGCGGGATTTAGAGCGGCGCCGCTGACGCCGGCGTTTTGGCTGTTTCTTGGAGGTGTCATCCCCCGCTGTTCCATCACCATCTCCATCTTTTGGAGTATCCACCATATATATGTCATATGATGAGGTGGCCTTCCAGCGCCCTACAGGTGCTGGTTCTTGTTCGTCTCCTACCTCGTCGTCCATACCGTCGAAGTCTTCGGAGCCGAAGTCAAGCATGTCGGTTAAATCGTCGACAGTGGCTACAAAGTGGGTGGTGGGCGGGCTTTGAATTTCTTCATCGTCCGTATCCCATCCTTGCTGACCGTAGTCCGGCCAGGGCTCTCCTGATAGAGAGAGAGAGACTTGAGAGGATTCAGGATGTCGCCAAAGGGCGAGTGCTGAAAGATGTCCGCGACGGTGAACTCCATTATCGGCGCCCAATCGGATTCGATTGGCAGGGGCGCGGGGGTTTCGGAGTCCGGAGAAGAGTCCGGACCCTAAGAGTCACGGGTCACGCGGAGTGCGGGGCTGGCGTTTGGCTCGATCGCCTTCGAGATCGCAGCCCCCGAGGTGACGTCCAACCGCTCATCCTCAATTGGCGCAATAGGCTCCGAGTTAGGGGTCGGAACCGGTGCGTGTGCGGCCTCCAAGACACCGTTCATAGGCAGAGCTAGATCATGCCCCTCGAGATAGTGCGGCGCGCTTGGCTGTGGCTCAAACCCGTAGAAGATCAAGTCTCCGCGGATACCAGCCATGTAGTTTAAGCTTCCAAACCTGACTTGACGGCCAGGGGCGTAGCTTTCGATCTGCTCCAGGTGACCAAGCGAATTGGCCCGCACAGCGAAGCCGCCGAAGACGAAGATCTGTCCGGGGAGAAAAGTCTCACCCTGGACCTCATCGTTGTTGATGACCAAAGGAGCCATCGGGCCTAAAAGGCGACGACACAGAGGAACTCTCAATGAAAGCACCAATTTTGGTTTCAAAACCGGCGGATCTCGGGTAGGGGGTCCCGAACTGTGCGTCAAGGCCGGATGGTAACAGGAGACAAGGGACACGATGTTTTTACCCAGGTTCGGGCCCTCTCGATGGAGGTAATACCCTATTCCTGCTCGATTAATATTGATGATATGGGTAGTACAAGAGTAGATCTACCACGAGATCAAGGAGGCTAAACCCTAGAAGCTAGCCTATGGTATGATTGTGTATGAAGATGATTGTCCTACGGACTACAACCCTCCGATTTATATAGACACCGGATAGGGTTAGGGTTACACAGAGTCGGTTACAATGGTAGGAGATCTTGAATATCCGCATCGCCAAGCTTACCTTCCACGCCAAGGAAAGTCCCTCCCGGACACGGGACAAAGTCTTCAATCTTGTATCTTCATAGTCCAGGAGTCCGGCGAAGGTATAGTTCGGCTACCCGAACACCCCCTAATCTAGGACTCCCTCAACAAGGTTGCTTCTTCGTGGACCCTTCATGGGTGTAGCCCTCCGTGGACTCGCGCAACCGTTACCCTCCGTAGGTTGAGGTCTCCATCAACGTGGATGTACGATAGCACCACCTATCGGAACCACGACAAAAACATTCGTGTCTCCAATTGCGTTTGAATACTCCAAACCCTTCTCTTTACATTCTTGCAAGTTGCATGCTTTATTTTCCGCTGCTCATATACTCATTGCATGCTTTCTTGATATGTATTGTGTTTGTTAAACTTGTGCTTAAACTCCACTTAAACTTAAGAATATTAAAAACTGTAACTTTTGGCACTTAGTGTCTAATCACCCCCCTCTAGACACCTCTTCTCGATCCTTTCAAAAAGCAGGGCTAGGTTTCATTCTAGCATTAAGAGATTGTTGCTTCCATTTAGCTAATAACTTCTGAAGATCATATCTATCATTGCAAGCTAAAATAGCTCTAGCAGCTTACTCATCCATAACATAACCCTCAGGAACAAAAGACAATTCATATCTATTAGGGGGAGAGTCCTCATCATCACTATCTTCAATATTATCTGATGAAGCTATGTACCTGGGGTAGGGGCACGGACCTGTCCTAAGAGCCCTGCCCAAGGACATCCTTAGAAGAAGTCACCTTTCAATTGACTTGAAGGTACCCACTCGATGGGTTCAAGACACTCGACCAAGAAGCTACCACTCGACCACGAAGCCAACCACTCGACTGCCAGGAGATCTAAAGTCACTCCACAGGCAAACGGTCGGTCATTAAGTAGTCTTTATGGTCATCATAGTGCTTTATTAGAGGCGTTACCTGTAACGCTCGACCTTAATGTACCTTAAACCCTGCATTACTGAGGGCTGGAGAGGGCTGGCGAACTCTATATAAGCCACCCCCCTCCTCAGTATCAAGGGTTCGCACCCCTGTCATTCTCACACTTATAACCCAGTCGACCGCCTCCGGGCACCAAGACGTAGGGCTTTTACTTCCTCTGAGAAGGGCCTGAACTCGTACATCTTTGTGTGCTTACAGCTTCTACATAGCTATGATCTAGCCTCTCCATACTAACCCCCCTACACTACTGTCAGACTTAGAACCACGACATTATCAGTTTCAATAATTTCATTCTGTCTAGCCCTAGCAAGTTGTTCATCAAGAAAATCACCAAGTGGCACAGTAGTATCGAGAATAGAAGTGGTTTCATCATAAGTATCATGCATAGCAGAAGTGGCATCATCAATAACATGCGACATATCAAAATGAATAGCAGAAGCAGGTTTAGGTGTCGCAACCTTACTCAAAACAGAAGGTGAATCAAGTGCAGAGCTAGATGGCAGTTCCTTACCTCCCCTCGTAGTTGAGGGATAAGTTGTTGTTTTCGCGTCTTTCAAGTTCTTCATAGTGACTGAAGATATAAATCCCAAGTGACTCAAAGAATAGAGCTATGCTCCCCGGCAACGGCGCCAGAAAATAGTCTTGATAACCCACAAGTACAGGTGATCGCAACAGTTTTCGAGGGTAGAGTATTCAACCCAAAGAATATTCCTCGTACCGACGGAGGCGCGGGTGGGGACGACTTGGCACATCTCCACGAGGAGTATCTCCCCGAGCCTCTCATGTCACAGCAGCGAGAGGAGCTTCGCCGCCGGAACATGGATGCACTCCACACTCTTATCGTTGGAGAAACCCCCGAGGCCCGAGCCTTGGAGGATGCGCGTTTGGCTAGCTTGGCCGAGCGCACTCGACTGGAGAATCTCCAGCGAGCACTCGACGAGAGAGCGCGTCAGCGGGCTCCCGAGTCCAGTCGACGTCAGCTCTTCCCGCCTACGCAGGTATATCAAACTCCCGTTCAGAATTTGGCGGCCGCGACCCGAATAGCAGAATCAATTCAGCCTTCACAGTCAGAGGCTGGCAGAGGCTTGTTGCAAATCAGAGCGTTGCTCCGGGCAGCGGGAAACCAGAATTCCGTTGTCTCTCAGTCGCGGAATAGGATCCACAGTCGATCCGTTGCAGCGGATACAGTGCAGTTGGCTCACAGCCCAGGATCGCCCCCGAGGCGTGAGGGGCTTGGAGACCGGCCAGATCAGTATAGAAGAAACGAGCAGTATGACAACCGATTCGATCGTGATGATCGACGTCGAGTGCCAACCCCTCCCCCGAGGAGTGGGTCATATGCGCCTCGACAGCAGGATGACAGACGTCCTCATAGTGTTGGGCGGAGGATTCCAGTCGATCCCAGGGAACCAGGCTTTGACGCGAGGTCCATCCTTGTTCAAGGTTTGGTCGACTGGAACAGGGCTCACAGAGAAGGACATGACAGAGATGCTCCTACCAGCAGCAGAGTACATGTTTCAGGGCCAGAGTGTTTCAGTCGAGCCATCAGGGCCGCAGTGATTCCTCCCAACTTCAGGTTGGCAACTGGAGTCAGCAAGTTCACTGGTGAGTCTAAGCCTGGCACTTGGCTCAAAGATTACCGAGTGGCTGTCCAGATTGGTGGCGGCAATGATGAGGTGGCTATGAAGCATTTGCCTCTCTTGTTAGAGGGCTCAACCAGAGCGTGGCTGAATCAACTAGCACCCAGTAGCATCTACACTTGGGAGGACCTCTCCCGAGTGTTTGTCACGACTTTCGAAGGAACATGAAAACGACCGGCAGGCCTTACAGAATTGCGGTCTTGCGTGCAGAAGCCCAGTGAAACACTGAGAGATTACATCCAGAGGTGGATCACTCTGCATCACACAGTTGAGAATGTACCAGATCATCAAGCAGTTTATGCCTTTAAAGAAGGCGTCAAGAATAGAGAGTTGAACCTGAAGTTCGGTCGGACCGGAGAAATGTCTCTGAATCGGATGATGGAATTTGCCACCAAATACGCTAATGGTGAAGATGAAGATCGACTCCGGAGTGGCAAACAGAAAGCAGTCGCCTAGGAAACCGGAGGCAATTCCAGTCGGAAGCAGAAGCGGAAGGCCGAGCCAGCCGCTCCTGGGGAGGCCCTGGCCGTAACCCAGGGAAAATTCAAGGGGAAACCTAAGGGGCCCTGGAACCCCAAGAAAGTAAAAGATCAGGACGGAAACGATGTTTTGGATCTGCCGTGTCACATTCACACCAAGAAAGATGAAGAGGGTAAACTCATTTACCCCAAGCATACCACTCGACAGTGTCGGCTCCTGATTCAGTAGTTCCAGGGCAAGCAGTCCAAGGACAAGGAAAAAGAGTCGGACAAAGTTGAGGATAAGGAAGATAGTGACAACGGGTACCCCAAGTCAATTCCACCTTGATGATTTTTGCTGATGTCGAGAGCAAAAGTCGACTGAAAGTCATTAACCGTGAAGTAAATATGGTTGCCCCGGCAACACCCAGCTACCTGAAGTGGTCTCAGACTGCCATCACGTTCGACCAGTCTGATCACCCCACGCACATTGCCACCCCCGGGAGGCAAGCGCTGGTGGTCGACCCAGTCGTCGAAGGCACTCGACTGACCAAAGTCCTGATGGATGGTGGCAGCGTCCTGAACATTCTGTACGCAGAAACGTTGAAAGGGATGGGCATTCCGATGTCCAGGCTCAGTACCAGTAACATGAGCTTCCATGGAGTCATTCCCGGGAAGAAAGCCGAGTCACTCGGCCAGATTGCTCTTGATGTGGTTTTCGGTGATTCAAAGAATTACCGCAAGGAAAAGTTAACATTTGAGGCTGTGGACTCCCAAAGTGCTTATCATGCTATTTTGGGCAGACCAGCTTATGCACGCTTCATGGCTCAACCATGCTACGTGTATCTCAAATTGAAGATGCCTGGCCCTAGAGGTGTGATCACTGTTACGGGCAACCGGAAGAAAGCAGAAGAGTGTTTTCAGAAAGGTTCAAAGATTGTTGATGCCCAGATGGCAGTGGTCGAGTTGCAGGAGTACCAGAAGACTGCAGATCCGAATGAATTACTATGAGCCAAGAATCCTGCTTCAGAGTCAGCATTTCAGTCGTCCGGCGAGACGAAGCCGTTTCACATTCACTCCTCCGATCCCAGTGCAGCTCCGACTCACATCTCAACGACGCTCGACTCCAAATAGGAAGAAGCGCTCATCCAGTTCCTCCGTGAGAACTGGGACATCTTCGCATGGAAACCTTCTGACATTCCTGGAGTTCCCAGGGGACTGGCTGAGCAACGTCTGCGAGTCGACCCGAAATTTAAGCCTGTGAAAGAACATCTTCGACGGCCCGCCGTCCAGAAGAGGAAAGCTATTGGCGAGGAAGTGGCTCGGCTCTTAGCGGCGGAGTTCATCAGAGAGATTTACCACTCCGAGTGGCTCGCCAATGTTGTCATGGTCCCCAAGAAGGACAAGTCACTTCGCATGTGCATTGACTTCAAACATATCAATTGGGCCTGCCCGAAAGATCATTTCCCTCTCCCCCGCATCGACCAGATAGTCGACACGACCGCGGAGTGTGAGCGTTTGTCTTTTCTAGACGCCTATTCAGGGTACCATCAGATCCGTCTGTATGGACCCAACGAGATCAAAACAGCTTGCATCACTCCATTCGGGTGCTTCTGCTATGTCACCATGCCCTTCGGCCTCAAGAATGTTGGAGCCACGTTCATGAGGATGATTCAGAAGTGTTTACTCACTCAGATCAGTCGGAATGTGGAAGCATACATGGATGATATTGTGGTCAAGTCACGGAAAGGTTCCGGCCTCCTGACTGACCTTGCCGAAACCTTTGCCAACCTCAGGAGGTATGATATCAAGCTCAGTCCATCAAAGTGTACATTCGGAGTTCCAGGTGGAAAGTTACTCGGTTTTCTCGTTTCCGAACGAGGAATCGACGCCAATCCTGAAAAAGTTGGCACCATACTCCGGATGAAGCGCCCTGAGCGTGTGCACGATGTCCAGAAGCTTACAGGTTGCTTGGCCGCTTTAAGTCGATTCATTTCTCGTCTCGGTGAAAAGGCGTTGCCTCTTTACCGACTGATGAAGAAATCTGACAAGTTCAAGTGGACTCCAGAAGCTGATGCAGCGTTTGCAGACCTCAAAGCTCTGCTCTCCACCCAGCCGGTGCTTGCTGCCCCAATCAGTAAAGAGCCTCTGTTGCTTTACATTGCGGCCACGGGACAAGTTGTCAGTACAGTACTTACGGTCGAGCGGGAAGAAGAAGGAAAGGCCTTCAGAGTTCAGCGCCCAGTATATTATGTGTCTGAAGTTTTGACTCCTTCGAAGCAAAGATATCCCCATTACCAAAAGCTTGTATATGGGATCTACATGACCACGAAGAAGGTTGCACACTACATCTCTCACCATTCCATTACAGTCGTCAGCGACGCTCCACTGTCAGAGATTTTGCACAACAGAGATGCAGCTGGTCGAGTGGCAAAGTGGGCGATTGAACTCCTTCCCTTAGATATCAAGTTCGAAGCAAAGAAGGCTATCAAGTCCCAAGCTATTGCAGATTTCGTCACCGAGTGGATTGAACAGCAACTTCCGACTCAAGTTCACTTGGAGCACTGGACCATGTTCTTCGATGGATCTAAGATGCTGAATGGTTCCAATGCTGGGGTAGTACTGGTCTCCCCCCGAGGAGATAAGCTCAGCTACGTTCTCCAGATTCACTTCGATTCCTCCAACAATGAAGCAGAATATGAAGCACTTTTGTATGGGTTGCGCATGGCCATTTCACTTGGCGTCCGTCGCCTCATGGTCTATGGCGACTCAGATTTGGTGGTTAATCAGGTGATGAAGGAGTGGGACGTCAGAAGCCCAGCTATGACAGGCTACTGCAACGCAGTAAGAAAGCTGGAAAAGAAGTTCGAGGGGTTAGAGCTTCATCACATCCCCCGACTGAAAAATCAAGCAGCTGATGATTTGGCAAAGATAGGCTCCAAGAGAGAAGCCATTCCTAGCAATGTGTTCTTGGAGCACATCCACTCGCCATCAGTCCAGGAGGATCCTTTTACAGAGGAACCCCTGCAGCCGAAAAGTGCCACAGATCCGACTGAAGTCGAAATTCCTGCTGTGGTCAACCTAATCATGGAAGTCTTGGCAATCACTCCCAACTGGACAGTACCGTACATTGCGTATATCTTGAGGAAAGAACTCCCAGAAGATGAAGAAGAGGCTCGACAGATCATCCGTCGATCCAAAGCCTTCACGGTCATAAAGGGACAGTTATACAGAGAAAGCGCGACTGGAATCGGTCAGAAATGCATAACGCCAGAGGAAGGTCAGATAATCCTTGACGATATCCACTCGGGGACCTGTGGTCACCATGCGTCCTCTCGGACCATTGTGGCTAAAGCATACCGAGCGGGTTTTTACTGGCCTAGAGCAAATGAAATGGCGAAAGAGATAGTAGACAAGTGTGAAGGCTGCCAGTTCTACTCCAACATGTCGCACAAGCCAGCATCAGCCCTGAAGACCATTCCACTCGTCTGGTCCTTCGCTGTTTGGGGACTGGACATGGTTGGACCATAGAGAACAGGCAGGAGCGGATTCACACATGTGCTTGTAGCATTCGACAAGTTTACCAAGTGGATTGAAGCTAAGCCTATCAAAAATCTGGATGCTAGCACTGCTATCAGTTTCATCAGGGAGCTAACATTCAGATATGGAGTCCCACATAGCATCATCATGGACAATGGGTCAAACTTCGATTCAGACAGGTTCAGAGCATTTTGTGCCTCTCAAGGCACACGAGTCGACTACGCCTCGGTCGCGCATCCCCAGTCGAATGGACAAGCTGAAAGGGCAAATGGTCTAATTCTCAAAGGACTAAAGCCTCGACTGATGCGTGATCTCAAGCACGCAGCAGGCGCTTGGGTCGACGAGCTTCCGTCAGTTCTGTGGGGATTGAGGACCACCCCGAACCGGTCGACTGGAAGAACTCCGTTCTTTCTGGTTTACGGAGCCGAAGCAGTCCTGCCGAGCGATCTACTTCACAATGCACCCCGAGTCGAGCTTTACACCGAGGATGAAGCAGAGCAAGCCCGGCAGGACGCAGTCGACCTCCTAGAGGAGGAGAGAGAAATGGCTATGATCAGGTCTACCATCTATCAGCAAGACTTGCGTCGATTCCACGCCAGAAACGTGAAGAGTCGAGCATTCCAAGAAGGAGATTTGGTCCTCCGACTGGATCAACAGAAACCACACAAACTTGCTCCTACTTGGGAAGGCCCCTTCATCGTCACCAGAGTCCTCCACAACGGAGCATATCACCTTTACAATGTTGATCGCCTGATCAACGAGCCTCGAGCTTGGAATGCGGAACTACTCCGCCCATTTTACACTTGAGTTCTCACTCGGATGAGATGTAATAAGAAAAACTTTTGTAGTTTATTTTTATCAAAGACAAGAGTGTCCCAGTTCTTCCTGTAATTGTTGTCACTTCTGTTTGTGTACAAAATCCCCCAGTGGGTAGCTTAGCTGCGAATCCGTTTCGCCTAAGTTTGCAAAAAATCCTACCGAGTGGTGAGCCAGACTCCTACTCGGGAGCTTAGCTGCAGCCCAGTGCTTGCCTAAGTGTTCGAAAATCCTACCGAGTGGTGAGCCAGACTCCCACTCAGGGGCTTAGCTGCAGTCCAAGTACTCGCCTAAGTATTTAAAAATCCTACCAAGTGGTGAGCCAGACTCCCATTCGGGGGCTTAGCCGCAGCCCAGTGCTCGCCTAAGTATATAAAAATCCTACCGAGTGGAGAGCAAACCTCCCACTCGGGGGCTTAGCTGCAGCCCAGTGCTCGCCTAAGTGTTTAAAATCCTACCGAGTGGCGAGCCAGACTCCCACTCGGGGGCTTAGCTGCAGCCCAGTGCTCGCCTAAGTGTGCAAAATCCTACCGAGTGGCGAGCCAGACTCCCACTCGGGGGCTTAGCTGCAGCCCAGTGCTCGCCTAAGTGTTTGAAATCCTACCGGGTGGAGAGCAAACCTCCCACTCGGGGGCTTAGCTGCAGCGCAGTGCTCGCCTAAGTGTATAAAATCCTACCGAGTAGAGAGCAAACCTCTCACTCGGGGGCTTAGCTGCAGCCCAGCGCTCGCCTAAGTATGGGTCACGTCCCGACCCGCAAGGACAGCAGGATGCGAATCGACCGTTACCTTTCCCTTCGGCGCTGCACGACAAATACAAAGTTATTTCGAGTGAAGATCAAGTTCCACTCGACGGATAATTTACGAAGATATTCAACGGTAAATCAAGTTCGGATAAGACCCAAAGGTCCCAGACCTCAGATCAAAGTACTCGAGCCCTCGGCTCGACGGAGTTTAACGATTACAGAATCCACTCGGCATTCCGAGGCAAATTTAAACTGAAGCATAAAAGTTTTTTACTCCTCCGGTGGAGGACTGGAAGGGGCAACGAAGTCATCCAAGTCGATCCCGTCTGCAATACGAGTGGCAGCAGCAATGAAAGTCTCCATGAAGTCTTGAAAGCTGAGCTTCCTGGTATTGGCAACCTGAATGGCAGCCAACTTCTCCTCTCGCACCTCCTTATAGTGGACGCGAACCAGAGACAGGGCAACATCAGCGCCACACCTCGCAGAGGACTTCTTCCATTCTGTCACTCGACCAGGGACATCGTTCAGTCGAGTCATTAGGGACTCGATATCACTCGAAAGCGTCGCCCTGGGCCACAGCGACGTGTCGATCCGCGACACTGCAACCTTCAGTCGAGCCAGATAATCAACCACGCTGGCAATGCGGGATTCCAGGCGGAGCACATTCATAGCGGCCTCGTCCTTCACGAGTGAATTGGCGGGGTCCAAGCTTGGCTCCAGTCGATTGGTCTCCTCTTCAAAGTTTTGGCAGAATTCTACAAATAACAATTCAAGTATAAGGCAGCGGATCTACACGAGTTTGGTTACTGCAAGCCAGTCGGGTGAAAATTGGTACCTTCGAGCACGATGAACAACTTCTTGGCAAGTCCCCCGAGATAAACCTCAAGATCGTTCTTCTTCCCCGCCAGTTCGCCTGCCTTGTCATTCAGAGCAATCTTGTCGTTCTTCAGTCGGCTGACTTCCTTATTAGTTGCGTCGAGAGCAGCTTTCAGTCTGGAGTTCTCCTATTCAAGAGTAGAGGTTGAAGCCAGCTTTTCTTCAGCAAGCTTTGTTTTGTTCAAGGCCTCCTTCTGCGCTTCGGCAAGATCTTGATCCTTCTTCTTCAGAGCTTCCTCCAGTTGACCTGCGGCACGTCGAGTGCGATAAACATCAAGGATTGGCAAAAAGGAAAAAGTCACTCGTCAAGAATGGTAACCTCACCAGCCATACCTTTTGCCTCTTCTCGAGCCTTCTGCAAGTTCTCTTGAGCAAGTTTTAAGTCAAGGTTGAGCTGGATCTGTTGGTCCTTCAACTCAGTGAAGCGAGCCGCAAGTTTACATGATTTCTGTGAAAAAACCAGTCGACAAACGTCAAGGATAGGTTGCTTTCGAGTAACCAAGAGACAATAGTAGCGTTTCTAAGACTACAGCCGAATCAAAACATTCGACAGTAGTCTCGGGGACTACACCCAGTGGGTGCACTCAGCGTGCCCCCACTGGTTCGACCAAAAAAAAGTTGACTGCCCGCAGTCGACCGCATACAGTTCCATTCGACATGGCCCGACCAGACCGAGTGAAGAAGTACAAATACAGCAACGCAATATAAAGACTACAGTCGACTGCCAGCAGTCCACCGTAGTCTCGGGGACTACACCCAGTGGGTGCACTTAGCGTGCCCCCACTCGACCAAAGGTTGACACGACACACCCAGTGGGTGTACAGATATAAAGATCTTCGGAAAAGAGATTCTTTGAACAACATATTGCAACAGACCAAGTGTCGAGTCGACTGACCTGGACGTTGCTCTGAAGAGCCGAACTCGCGTCATACGCTGCTTGGCTGGCGTCCTGAACCACTTTCACTTGCTCCATCATGATACCTGCCTGGCGTATAGCTTCTTTTGCGGCACCCACTTGGTCCTCTGGGACAGGGTATGTAGCAAAAAGCGAAGGCGGATTTGCAGTCGACGCCGAAGGCCGCACGCTCGTCAGAGGTTCAGCAAAAGTCACGGAAGTCCGAGTGGTATCACCACCGTCCCGAGCTACAGCCTCAGACACCAGAGCAGATTGGGGGGTCTTGCCAGTCGATGCCCTCCGGTTCCTTCTTACTCTCAGCGGCTCGTCGTCTTCATCGTCTGGTAGGTTGATAACATGAGGGGGAGCTGCAAGAAAAGTCAATCGACCAGAGTTACAAGAAATATTCAGTCGACCGAAGACAGAACATCAGTAATTGTACCTGGATTGGAAGTAACAGCATCTTCCATCTCTTGATCTCCGTCCTTGGCAGCGATCTCAGAAGTAGCAGCACTACAAATTTCGGAAGTCGGCCAGTTGGCTCAATGAATCGACCAAGGATCCGTCCACAGTCGACAAAGGAAAACAAGTATTATTATTACCCAGAAATGGTGGGGACAGTCATCTTCATCTTGGCCAGAGCCTTGGGCGGCTTGGATGGCGTCGTGCGTGGGTGCTTGGGAGCCTTCTCAGTCGGCGTAGGAGAAGAGGTCCGAGGGCGTTTCGACGACTGCCCAACAGGAGCAGTCGCCTTACCACGTTCCCTCGCGGGATCGTGTGTAAGCTTTGATCGCCTCTCCGAGCGGGGGCGGGGGGGTTCAACTTCCTCCTCCTCCTCCTCTTCGCTGGAGTCGACGTCGTCGTCTCCCTCCCCTTCACCATCGGATTCCCACTCGCCGTGTTTGTCTCCGCTTTCACCTCCGCTTGCCTCCCCTTCCTCAGTCGGCTCCTGTGCCCCGTTGGATGTCGAGTACATCGCAGTAGTTTTCTAGGAAACAACAGACAAAACAAAAGTCAGTCGACCAATTCAAAGAAGACCAATGAAGAAAGCAAGATCTCAGTCGGGTGCATAAGGTCAGACCTGGTCCACTTCGTATGTGTTGTCGAGTGGAGGAACCCTCCTGGCTCCTCGGGGATTGTCTTTGTTTCCTGTGATGCTCGACAGCCATCCTTCTAGCATCTCATCAGTGACCTCCTCCAGGTGGATCCGAGTGGTGTCTTCAAGACCCGAATACAGCCACATCGGATGATCGCAAGCCTGGAGCGGCTGGATGCGCCTCCTAAGGAAGACCTCCAGCAAGTCCATGCCAGTCACGCCGTCGCGGACAAGCTGAACCACTCGACCAACCAGCACTTTGACTTGGGACTTTTCTTCCGGCGTCACTTTCAGAGAAGCAGGCTTTTGGGCTCGTTCCAGAGAGAAAGGGGGAAGTCCAGTCGACTGACCCAGAGTCGCCTGGTCTTTATAGTAAAACCAGGTCGCCTGCCAACCACGGACCGACTCAGGGAAAGTGATGGATGGAAAAGAAATTTTCCCCTCGTCTGGATTGCCAGGCCCCCGCACAGCTGGATCACCTGCGTCCTTTCGTCACTCGACTTGGCCTTTTTGACCGATTGAGAACGACAAGTGAAGATGTGCTTAAAGAGTCCCCAATGGGGGCGGCAACCCAAGAAACCCTCACACAAGGAAATGAAAGCAGCCAGATACACGATGGAATTGGAAGTGAAGTGGTGGAGCTGCGCTCCGAAGAAGTTCAGAAAGCTCCGGAAAAAAGGATGAGGCGGCAGAGAAAACCCGCGATCGATGTGGGTTGCGAGGAGGACACACTCACCATCAAGAGGTTGGGGCTCGACTTCCTTCCCCGGGAGACGCGCAGCTTCGTGGGGAATGACCCCTCCCTCAACCATATCATCGAGATCTTCCTACTGAATCATCGTCGTCATCCAGTCGCCCTGGATCCAGCCTCTGGGCAGAGCAGTCCTTGGGGAAGATCCGCCCCGAGCGGACTTCTTCCCTTTCCCCTGGGCCGCCGCCTTCTTCGCGCGCTCCAGAGCGGATGTCTTGTCCTTCCCCTCGTTGCCGGCAAATCTCGAACGGGCCTGCGGCGCTAAGGTGGAAACGGAGACGGCGGAGGTCCTTGCGAAGAGAGAAAGGGAAGAAAGAGCACACTGTTCGGAAATCCCGAGCCAGTGGCTTATAAGAGGTCACTTCCGAGTGGCCGACTGGTAGGCCCAAGCTATCCCGTCAAATCCCGCAGCAGACGCGCGCGCAGTACGTGGCGAAAAAGGTGGCGCGGAAATCGAGGAGCTTCCGTCTTATCACGTCTGATTACCGCGGCCGCTCCCGTCCCGCGCGCTTCCCGAAATTCAAATCCCGCGAAATCCGCGGGTTGCAGAACAAATCGTCAGGCAGAAGATCCCTTTCACACCATCATTCGGAATGTCACAGACAAGGGAATTCACTCGACGAAAGGACTAGAATGGATCAAGGCGACTGAAAAAGGTTGATGACGTCATCCGTGACTATTGATCCAAAACAAGGCACTCATGAAGCACAAAGAACCAGTCGGAAAGATCTCCAACCCTTTCCCCACTCTAACCTCGATCCATTGGGGGGCTAATGATGAAGCTATGTACCTGGGGTAGGGGCACGGACCTGTCCTAAGAGCCCTGCCCAAGGACATCCTTAGAAGAAGTCACCTTTCAATCGACTTGAAGGTACCCACTCGACGGGTTCAAGACACTCGACCAAGAAGCTACCACTCGACCACGAAACCAACCACTCGACTGCCAGGAGATCTAAAGTCACTCCACAGGCAAACGGTCGGTCATTAAGTAGTCTTTATGGTCATCATAGCGCTTTATTAGAGGCGTTACCTATAACGCTCGACCTTAATGTACCTTAAACCCTGCATTACCGAGGGCTGGAGAGGGCTAGCGAACTCTATATAAGCCACCCCCCTCCTCAGTATCAAGGGTTCGCACCCCTGTCATTCTCACACTTATAACCCAGTTGACCGGCTCCGGGCACCGAGACGTAGGGCTTTTACTTCCTCTAGAAGGGCCTGAACTCGTACATCTTTGTGTGCTTACAGCTTCTACATAGCTAAGATCTAGCCTCTCCATACTAACCCCCCCTACACTACTGTCAGACTTAGAACCATGACATTATCAATTTCAACAATTTCATTCTCTCTAGCCCTAGCAAGTTGTTCATCAAGAAAATCACCAAGTGGCACAGTAGTATCGAGTATAGAAGTAGTTTCATCATAAGTATCATGCATAGCAGAAGTGACATCATCAATATCATGCGACATATCAGAATGAATAGCAGAAGCAGGTTTAGGTGTCGCAAGCTTACTCAAAACAGAAGGTGAATCAAGTGCAGAGCTAGATGGCAGTTCCTTACCTCCCCTCGTAGTTGAGGGATAAATTGTTGTTTTCGCGTCTTTCAAGTTCTTCATAGTGACCAGAAGATATAAATCCCAAGTGACTCAAAGAATAGAGCTATGCTCCCCGGCAACGGCGCCAGAAAATAGTCTTGATAACCCACAAGTACAGGTGATCGCAACAGTTTTCGAGGGTAGAGTATTCAACCCAAATTTATTGATTCGACACAAGGGGAGCCAAAGAATATTCTCAAGTATTAGCAGTTGAGTTGTCTTCAACCATACCTGGATAACTTAGTATCTGCAGCAAAGTATTTAGTAGCAAAGTAATATGGAAGTAACGGTAACGATAGGAAAAGTAATATTTTTCGGTTTTGTATTGATTGTAATAGTAGAAACGGAAAAGTAAATAAGCGAAGAACAGTATGTGAAAAGCTCGTAGGCATTGGATCAGTGATGGAGAATTATGCCGGATGCGGTTCATCATGTAACAGTCATAACTTAGGGTGACACAGAACTATCTCCAATTCATCAATGTAATGTAGGCATGTATTCCGAATATAGTCATACATGCTTATGGAAATGAACTTGAATGACATCTTTTGTCCTACCCTCCCGTGGCAGCGGGGTCCTAACGAAAACTAAGGGATATTAAGGCCTTCTTTTAATAGAGTACCGGACCAAAGCATTAACACATAGTGAATACATGAACTCCTCAAACTACGGTCATCACCAGGAGTGGTCCCAATTATTGTCACTTCGGGGTTGCCGGATCATAACACATAGTAGTGTTGATTACATTTTGTAGCAGATGCTAGTTGGTTTATTTGGTGGAAGATTAAATGTTCAGATCCTTAAGCATATTTGGTGGAAGATTAAAGGTTCCGGATCTGCTCTCTGTTGTGGAGGAGGTGGCCGAAGGAGGGAGATCGAGCGGCAGCGGCGGAGATCCCTCCCACCGCGGGAGGTGCTCGTACGTCAACATGCAGATCAGCTTATGAACTTTCTGCAGATGCATTGGAATCTTCGAGATCATCAAATGTACGCGCAGCTACTCAATGATCTTGTGTAGAATTCGTGGACCACAATGGAAATCAAAGAGCTAAAGTTTGAATTGGGCACCTAAAATGAATTTTATGTTCGAACTATGTATTTTCGCTATCAACAAATATTACATACGTGTGACATTCACGTGTACGAGGGTTTGGATTTGCATGAGTTTGAGGGTTTGGATTTGAGTGTGTGACTGTTTGACATGCCAAATGAGAGTTCGTCCGATGCTGTCTGTAGAGGCGTTCTGACGCCCGCAGGCATATAGTGCGCCGGATTCGTCAAGTTGGGTTGTACATGCTCTTAGTTTGTAAGGGCATCTCTAACGGCAACCCTCAAAAAACCTCCTGCATCCATCCGGGGACAGGAGGGCAGTCCACGGACACGGATGTGGGAGGTAGCCATCCAACGCTAGCCGCATACATTTTCACAACAACTCAAACCAACCAAACGAAATTCGTGCAAACAAGTGCGGATTTTGTGCAAACTCGACCGGATTTCATACAAACATGACGGATTCCGTACAAACCGGATGCAAACGATTACATTTTGAAAATATTTTAACTAAAAAGTTAAAACTATGTGCACGTATGGCCGCGCGGAGCTCTACTCCCACGACACGGATACACTACACTAGTCTATGGCCGGCTGCGGCGGATCCCTTCGTCATAAGACTGTCGGTGGTCCCGGAGGCATATTCTTCCCTCGTATCTTCCCTATGTCCGGCTGCGCCGTTCATCGGAGTGTGACGAAGAGGGTGCTTCAGCCGGAGGGGAAGGGTGCTTCCGCGGACGCCCATGCCAGGGTGGTCTAAGATAAAGAAGAAACCGGGCATGTCACTGGCTCTACAAGTCGGCGACGCGCCGACGGTGGACTTCCTGGGACCCAAGTAGCGGCGGCCTCCCATGTTCTACTTTCCCTTGAAGCTGCCAGCGGACGTGGACGCGGATGCGTAGGGCATCGACCCGTCGATCTCCTCCGCGCACCCGCCTTCTTTCTCGGTCTGCATGGCGCGGCTACGCGCACGTCGACTGCGGATGGCGCGATCGTAGGCAGTGGAGGGGCGGTACGACGCGGCGTCGTCCATGCCCGTGCTCCCCTCCATGCCGGCCTGGAGCAAATCGCCACTCCTCCGTGAGCTGGCTTGGAGCGGCGAGTTGCTGAACCACGCGCCAGATTGGGGTAGCAACTTGCTCCGGTGGCCTAGAAGAGGGAGGTGGAGCAGCGAGCTATCCGCCGGGCTTGGCGGGCCACAAATTTTATGCCGAAGAACTCCTCTTCCTACCCGTCGGATGCCATCGAAATGGTGAAGAAAATGGTGAAGGAGTAGATGGGGGGAGCAGCGGAGGGTGTAATTCTTGCCCGAGGCCTGCCATCGTTTAAATAGAGGGCGGAAGGCAGGAGCTTGGTCGGCGCCGCGTTTAATGTCGGCCCGCTCCTGAACGAACGTGTGGCTGTAGTAGGTTTCTCAGCTTCCACGCGGGGTTAATGGGTGTGTATGAATGCAGCGGGGAGGCGTGTTCAACCAAACGTGCAACGGGCGGTCCGGACTCCTATAAACCTCCCTTACTTTTGTGTCTGTTTTGCATGAGAAATCACGCCCGGAGCGTTCCGCGGACCGATACAGGTCGACGTTGGAGGGCTTTCACGGACCGAACTATTGCCGGAAGTTTATGGTCCGCCTTCGAGATGCCCTAAGAACTTAAGTTGTGCTACCTTGGTCTATGTTAGAAGCGGGACGCTCGATGTGCATGTTCTCTAAAATAACATTAAAGTGACATGATAATATTAGGGAAAAAAGAGGAGCAGTTCCTAGTACTCCCTCTGCAAACTAATATAAGAGCATTTAGATCATTATTTTAGTGATCTAAACATTCTTATATTAGTTTACAGAGAGAGTATGTTGTATCTATGGCAGGGTGGCCACTTGGAGATGATCCATCACAATTCACAAACTCTGCTCTGTCTCCTGCAATTGACAAACCTCTATCTCCACATGACAGGAACTATGACCCGTGAGCCGTGACACACTTGCATAGTTTTTCTTTTTTTTTGGCGGGTACATACTTGCATAGTTAAGCATGTGACCCTTTAAACCATCCACATATCCTTTTCCTCCCAGACGTCAGGACGAGAGGAGCCTTCCAATAATACACCATAGACTACAAGCCTCAGGTTTACTATATTCGACCTTTTCTTGTATTCTCAGTCATGGATTGATGCATTGTGGAGTGGAGTCAAGACTCACTTTTGCCGCAAGGAAGGAGCCTAGCAGCGGCTAGCTACTTGTTTATGGTCCACATTTTTTTATTTGAAACTTCTACTCTACAAGAGATTCTCATCCAGAGATTTGTTGACCAACATATAAATAATGATTGCTTGGATACTCAATTATTTGATATTGCACAGCCCAATAATTTGCCAAGCATTAATGTTCGATTCATCGACCTTGGCTTCGCCGTGATGCCACTAAGTCATTCGGGGGTATTTGGGCATCATCTCTGATCCTAATTAATCATGCACACGTCCCTTTAGATCATGATGACGGCTACACTTAACTGCCTCCTGAAACAAACATAAACCGGCAACTTGAAAGAACTATATGCAGCATAATTTGTTCAAGTTTTCGCCACCAACAAAGTAACCACTCGACAGTCGACACCAGATACTGACTACTAGTTGTGATCGCCGCCTAAAATAACCTGCAACGGTCAAATCAGCATAAGTGACGCAAAGATTGTGGTAAGGATTAGTTGAGGATGATCAGATCCAAAGGTATGCTTTTGTGAATCGGAAGGGGAAGCTCATGCATCCCAAGTGCAAAATCTCGTCTGGAATAGGCCTATGTGAAACCATAAGTTCAGTCAAATCTGAGCTTTGCGCTCCCCGAGCTTGTCAAATCTGGTAAACTTGTATCCAGAATCTTTCTCAAAACAATTCTTCCCAAAATCGTGCTGGATGACCCAAACCACCCGAGGAGTCAGAACCCATAGCCTCAAAGAGAAGAGCCAGATTAAATCATGCATGTGCCAAACGACCCTACTTGATCTTTGGAGGGAAATGTTTATTTTTACCGAAAGAACAAGAGCTCCAAATTAAAGCACAAAACTGCATTGGACAGAAAGGGTTCTTGTCACGCAATACAAAACTGCATTGGACAAAAGGGGTTCTTGTCACGCAATTGTTATAGTACATAGATATGCAATCTGAACTCAAGATGGGGACGTGCACGGATGTAAAGAAATGAAAAGTTTATGATGACTAAGCAAGCATGCGCGGCGCAACATAAAATTTACTGATGACTAGGCGATTGTTCGGTCTGCGATTATTCAAGTTGGAAGCAGTTGCGTTGCGACCAATGGTGTCATGCGGTTAAGGACTGAAAACAACAGTTAATTTTGGAGCATCGTGATGTCAAAGCCAACCCCACCGATTCA
Source organism: Aegilops umbellulata (assembly GCA_032464435.1). Taxonomy (NCBI): domain Eukaryota; kingdom Viridiplantae; phylum Streptophyta; class Magnoliopsida; order Poales; family Poaceae; genus Aegilops; species Aegilops umbellulata. The sequence continues at coordinate 277,912,101 of CP136056.1, read as the reverse complement.
ATTGGAAGAATTCTTGTCTTCACTAATTAACTACTCCCTCCGTCCCATAATATAAGAGCGACACGCTCTTATATTATAGGACGGAGGGAGTAGATGTGTGGATAGAATAACTTTGCAGAAGGAGAGGAGCCCTTCATAAATGAGATCGTATATGATAAGACATCTTCAATAGAAGATGCAAATTTGAAGATGTAAAACAGGAGATGTAAAAATTTACATCTTTAAAAAGTACTTTTTGCATCTTCAAAAAGGTGCCAACTCCAACAGAGGATGCAAAACCGATATGTAAAAGAACAACTCCAATAAAAGATGCAAATGGAGATGTAAAACTATACTTCACTACTATTTCATTGTAAAGTTCGGTGCGGTGCGGCGACGAAGCCGGGGCGGAGCGCGACGGAGCCGGGGTGGAGGCGGCGGCGTCGGGGCAGAGGGGTCGGGGTCGGGGCAAAGCCGGGGCGGCCTCGCGGGGTCGTTTTGGAGCGGGGCGGCATGGCAGGGTCGGAGCGGAGTGGCGGTGGGCTGATTTAGGCCCTACGACGGCGGGCCGTGGCCGAAACTAGGCGGAATCGAAGGCGGACGGCGAGGCGGAGGTGGATCCGCGGGGCGGCTGGAGGATGAAGATGGGGGAGGGGAAGTGAAATGACAAGCGGTTGACGGTTGGCGCGCGGCTACTTTTTTTACATCCCCTGTAGGTGGAGATGCAAATTTGCACCGCAAGGTGTTGTGGTTTACATCTTCAGAAGGCGGAGATGTAACTTTTTTTTCTCATCTACACCATATATTGGAGGAGTGTTTTTGGCCCTAGAAAATGCAAAAGTTAGGTATTTTCGCTTCTACATCTTTTATTGAAGATGCTCTAATACATCATTTTAACGTGAAGTTTTTTTAACCGGAGGTCGAAACCCCTGTACCGATTTACACAATCATTATTATTAATTATTAAATAGATTAGAAAATGAAGATAATCTTGATTTAACTATTACAAATAGATGGATAAAACACTTATATTTAAGTCGACTTCTTTCAAAACAACGCCTTCATGAAGGGGTACACGATCGTGCCACCGTCGCCATGTTCGACTGATGGCCAGGACAAGGATCTTCCGTGACCAACTAGAGAAGGGTATAGTACATCAGCAAAACAACAACGTATTCAACAAAATAGCAACGTAAAATCGGGTGCGACGATTTGGTGCCCGGGCTCACATGAGTTTGGGCGTGAAGAGTACCTTGATTTGACATAGAAGAAAAATTCAAAAGAATTCAAAAAAAATTATGGTGCAAGATGTTTCTGTGCGTGAACTCCGTGCAAATTTTTGTGAAGTTTGAACATTGGAGAAGCTCGTGGCAAAAAAGACAAATTTCACATGTCTGAGAAACTTTTGAAAATCGCACTGTTCACACCTGATTTTATCTTTTTTGCCACGAGCTCTTTGGATATTCAAACTTTACAAAATTTTACACGGAGTACACGCACAGGAGCAACTTGCACCACAAAAGAATTTAGAATTTTTTAAACTGTTTTTCTATTTTAAATCGGGGTACTGTTCACCGGGCTCATCTGAACCCGGGCTCTGCCTGGAATTATCTCGTAAAATCGTCTGTACTAAGCTGAGCAATAAAGACCAGATGCAGGGATTTTCACCCATGACATGAAGCAATATTCCAACCATCACCTTGAAAGCTAGCTAGAGTCACAAGTTTACTATTTCAGCGCGCAAAATTAACTAGTTGATATAATACAATAATACAAACCGCCCAAAATTATTTAACAACAAAGGAAGCTAGCTAGGGTCACATGCATCGTTCGTCAGTCAGTCGAGGAGGACAAGAAATGACAGGTTAAATTGGTGGCGTGGAGTATAGCAGGCAGGCAGCGCTGTGCTCGGAATCATGCTGTTTCATCTCATTGGCTACGCCTAGGTTAAGCGCTGATGAATCGATCCCTGCTGCCAATTAACTTGATGCCAAAAGGAGACCTAATTTCGTCCACCAAAGTTGCGGTAGGGATCGCCTTTTCTGTTTTATTTGTCTTGACCGGCCCGTCTTTTTTGGCTATCCACATAGGACGAATGGGCACCTTTTGTTGTCTTGTTAGTGTCATGTATTTTTATCCGTGAGGGGAGAAAATACGGCTTTGCTAATTGAGGGTCAGCATTTGTATTGTGATTAAAATAAAATAAAATTAGGCATGGTTTGGATATATTCCTTTTACAGAAGTACACCTAATATTATCATCTTATGGTAATCCTTGCAAGAAATTTGTCTCCGTACGAATAGCTTTTCAGTGCTTGTTGAAATTTGAGATGTTCGGTTGTTCTCGTTCTTCTTGTGTTGTTAGGGGTTCTAGTTCTTGGTTTTTTTTTTTGGCGAAGTTCTAGTTATTGTTTTATTTCAAATGAGAGAAGTTCCCGTTCTTGTTGAAACATCGGACCTCGACCGTCCTACAATGTAATATTTCTAAATGGAGGCAAAAATTTGCCTCGTCTCATTAGTTAACACCGTTAACTATCTTTTCTTTAGTGAAACATGAGGGCACGCGCATGGTACAAAACGCAAATAAAATGGCCTCAAATGAAAAGGACTTTAACATGAAAAAGTTTGGTATCATCAAAATTGAGCAAGTTTGATATTTGGGTCATCACCATCCGACCTCATCTTAGGAGCCGAAACTCTGTTCAAAGCTCTAAAATTTTGTGTTCAGATCACTGTTCGGCTGATTACGCCCCCAAGACGGCCTCATATGGAAAACTGTTCTACACGAATTGTCTTCGTCACGTCGAATCAGTTGATTTTGATATAAATAGCGTCTCAATTTGAGGTCGTGTCCAAAAGTTAGATCCACCGGAGTGCGGCCCTGTCACGACCCAAAGAGTGGCGCGCCGCATCAGACACCAGTAATTATCTATTTTGCACGAGCAATCGCCCCTGAAGATGGCCTTGAATCAAAAAATGTTCAACGTGAAAGTTGTTCGTCTCGTCAAAACGGTTAAATTTTCTTTTGGAGCCATCTTCATATGATGTCATTTGTCGCCTTTGAGACCCAAAAACCGAACTGATGTCTCAGACATACCTAAATTCGAGTTCGGTTAATTTGGAAAGATTTGGACGGGATTTGATGTCCTTTTCTTGTACGGGAAGTCCAACCGCCTCATAAATAGATCAGAGGTGACGACCATTGAACAAACACACAATCAACCAATCAATCTACCACATTTTATGTTTTATCTTTATTTTTTAACCCTAGTTCTTCTTCTTTTTCTTGTTATTCGTTCGTTCTTTGTTTGCAGGGCGGCGATGCATGAGGCCCTAGGAGCGATCAAGTCAATCTAGGGCATCTTATAGCCGCCGCGCCCTGACGGGGTCCCTCCCAGGCGTGTGGGGTTTTGGGTCCTCAAAAGCGTCCGTCGGATTGCTTGCGTACCGCGCTTCCGGATGGGTCTCCTTCAGCGTGAGCCGCGGTGCATCTCCCCCAACGTCGAGGGTACACGGTGACATGTTCGTGTGCGAACACACTCTTTGATGACTCCGCTCGGGACGAAGCTTTGAACGGCCTGCAGCCCGTTCTTGCTACAAAGAGATCATCATCTAGGGTTTGCAATCTACAAAGGTAATATGAATACTCAATCCCCTTGTGTAGATACAAATAATCCATATGATGTTACTAGATCGTTTAATGAATATACTCTATTGGCCAACCCTAGTTTTTTCAAACATGCATCTAATTACGTGCAAGGGCCGATTTCAAAGTAATTTTCATCCTTCCACTTCTTATATACTAGTAACATGCACCATATGTATTTCAACTCCCATGCATCGGCAACCCCATAAATCCTTATGCTGATGAACAACATGGCGAGTTCGGTTAATAAATTTGAAACACCACATGATAGAAGTTCTAATGCCATGCCAGAAAGTGTTTCACTCTTTTATTCATCGGCAACTAACTTACAATATACTAGTCCAACCATGCCGATGAATGGGAGAATTGTCCATGCTACTACTGGTTATTCGGCCAGTTACTCTCAACCGTCATATGCTACATCTCATGTTAGTAATTTTTTGGCACCGTATACAACTATAGATGGTCATAGCCGAATAAGTGAAAACTTTACAGGAGTGCACATGCCATCATCCAATATTGTAGCATATAATGCATCCTCTATGCAGTTACATAATTTCAGCAACGCCTCATTGCTAAAAGAATCTAAAAGTATTGTGGAGCAATGTCATACAGGATGAGAAGCGGCTACATTAAAAAGGGATATAGCCCGAAATAAAAATATTAATGCTCTTTGCCTTAAAGAGCATGACAAGGGATTAGTTCCCAATTATAATGCAATAAAAGCTAGAGTTTTGCAAGAAGATGATTCTTTGCCAATTGATAGAATTGGCGAGCAAAAATATGATTCTACAACAATGCATACGTCTTCACCTAGTATTACATCATATTATACACCCCCTACACAATAGCGAAGTTTTGGCAACACCCGTGTGTCATTGCAGAAAGAATCTAAAAGCATTGGCGGGCAATCATATTCAGAGTGGACTAAAATTGAGAAAAACTTAAAGCCAATTTTGCCGCTCGCTGCTAGAAATAAACAGAAAAAGAATTGGCTCAAATAAAAGATGCATTGACAATTGGTAGAATCAATAAAAAGAAAGATGATTCGGAGCATGAAAGTGCTTTAGTTGAAAGCTGAAGCAAGTAGTGTATATTTCGAGTCCATCAAATCCAAAGAGGAAAGTATCATTGAGAAAGGGCATGGCAAGCATAGGAAAAAAACCATGCTTGATTTTTCTGAAGTTAATGGAACCTACTTCCTAACCTATGAGTTCCTTGTTGTAGAAATTATCAAGCCTCAAGGACAAGAGCAAGTAGCTGAACAAAGTTTGGGTGACAGGGATCTTCAAAGTAATGATGCACAGAATCAAGAAAAAGATGATGACAAGGCGTTGGGGAGCCATCCAACTACGAGCAAGATATTATTCAAGTCACACCATCATCATGCTCTCCAAACATATTTGAAGAGGTATGCCTAGCAAGTAATTTATCTTTTTTCAGATTTGGTCACAACTTCATTTTGATGCATAGAAAAATTCTCGTAAGTAATTTTGAAAGACCATTGAAGAAGGGCAGTGAACTTGTTGGCAATAAAATTGTTATAGAGCATATCGGTCAACCCATTGCGTCATTCGTAGAGACCGATAGTGGCTTATTGCAACCAAAGCATTTGCCATTGCTTTATTTAAAGTTCATATCTAATTGGGTAGCTTTTCTTGTTTCATATTTGGCTTGCACATGATCTCAATTGAGACATATACGTCCTAACTATTTTGATTTTGGAAATTTAAAGCCAAGGTTATACTCTGTTGAGAAAACCAATGATATTATAACTTTTTTTGAAAGACATCGGAGATAGAGTGAAAAACACAATGCATAGCCGAATGGGTGATGCAAAATCTGAACCATTTGTTTGCTTAACTACAAAGCCGTTCTCACATCAAGATCGGCTCGAAAATGAAAAAAATACCTTCAATTCAAGCATGTGTGGTCAGATATTTGAGTTGTTGTTGAAAAATAATTACATAAGAATTCATGATCACCATGTCAAGCCATCAATCCAAGGGCGAATGTATTGTAGGTTGCGTCATTCATTCAAATATAATTTTGAAGATTGCAATATGTGTTGTCAAATAGTTAAATCGGCCATTGACAAAGGACGGTTGAAATTTGTTGAAACACCAAAGAATGACAGTCTATTCCAATTGGTCGTGATGGAAAATGTTTATGAATCGGCTCCTTCGAGATGATTCGTTTAAAGACGAGAAGGTAAAAATAGCATGTGATGAGATCAAGCTTTCAAGTAAAGAATATGACCAAGAGCATAATGAAGATATTCTTGATGGCGAGAATTCCATCGAAGGTACAATGAAGACGCCAAGCACTAGGGTAGTAAGAAAATTCAAAGATCAGTGTAAGAAACAAAAAGAAAACAAAGGCCAAAATAAGCACAAGGGAAAGAAGTCAAAAACTACTTTTGCAAAATTACTAGCTAAATACCAAAAGACGGGCAAAGTGAAAGGTGCTTATGGGCCAAACAGTGCAAAGGCATCAAGATCACCCCCTAGACGCAAATATAAAGACCAGTATTGGCAAAGGGAAAATTTCAATGCAACTTATTCATATCCTTATTTTGGGCCATCAATGCCATGGATACCTCCCTATGCTCACATAAATCTGTATCCATCATGGGACAGGTATGATATAAGGGCACATTCTCCATCTTATTATAAACCATCTCACCATTATTATGCAGCTCCAAGAAGACCAACGTTCTGTGAACAGTCATATGTTCAAGACCGTTTCAATAAAAAAGAATTGGTCCAAAGCTCAAGAAAAAAGAAAGAGGTGGTCAAACAAGTATATCGAGTTAAAAAAAGATGGTCAGACGAGTGTCAATTCATATTTGATCTTAAAAGATAAAGAGCCAATTAAAGAGTTAACATTGGCTACAAAAGGCAAAGAAGTGAAGCAATCTATTGCTAAAAAACAAAATTCCAAATCTGAAGATAAGAAGTTGAGAGTGAACAATGCCAAAAAAAGTTACCGTTGCTTGAAACAAAATCACAACCGAGGCACTCACTAGGCTTATCATATTGGAAAAAGAAGGAATTATAAAACCTTAGTGCACAAGAGCTGAGAAGAACAACATGGCATGGGTTCCCAAGAGGAGCAGTCGAAATAAAAATGATGTGCAACCTTTTATTGCGAGAAGTGTTACAAAAGTGGAGAAAGAGGAGGATGGAAGCGAAAAACAATTAGGTTGAAGGTTTGCATCATCCCATCAAAATTTTCAGTTAGCACATCATCCATATTCGTCAAACATGCCATTGGTGTCTTTGCCATGGAATTCATCCCCACGTATAATCAGTTACCCTCAGGGGCTTATTTAGATCCATGTATGCAATATAATTTCTAATATCATGAAAGAGTATTACAAATCACTATACATTTAATTAGTTACAGTTTTATTGTTGACCCAAACGGCTGAAATACTTGATTTGTCATTTCACTTGTTTATTTCGGCTATTCGTACTTTGGTGGATGAAGTTTACATGGACCTTATGATAATGGCCATTATTTATCTATCGTCCTAAAAATATGTCAAAGCATGGCCAGTGTAGTATTCTAACACCGTCGTTAGTTTGATGGGAGAGCAAGGCAAGGTATGTGTTCATGGAAATTTATACATATACCTATATTATGCTTGCATGGAGTTGAGACAGTATGACAGATGCCATTCAAAATATGTTGCATAGACCAATTCATAGCAAAATTGGTGAGTGAGCTTATGCTTTGATTTAATATGATTTGGCCTACAAAACTTTCAAATCTATGAGAGGCCATTATGTTTTAATGGTTGAATTCATAACAATGGACAAGGTATTGCCGATGTTTATATATCTCCTATTGGTGGTATTTTGTGAAGCCTCATGCCGTTTAAAATATTTTTTGCACAATAATCAAAATCGAATATGCAATGTTATTCGGCTTGGAGCTTTTGGTTGCCATAGGTGCTACACATATTGAGGCTTTTGGTGATTCATTATGGGTAGTGAAACAAATATCCAAGGTTATCAATGTTTTGACGAATCACTTATAGTTTATCTTGAGGTGTGTCTAGATGTAAAACCTACCTTGAATTGCTTTAATATTGTTCATATATCTAGACATGACAATTGGAGAGCAAATGAGTTGGCACAGCAAGCATCCGGCTACCATGTTGATCATGTTGTATTGCATATCTATCAACAGCTGATGCTTAGTCTCCTCAACATAGGTAAGTCTGAATCGAAGCCCACCGCTTTGGCTACTAATGAAATTGTTATGCAGGCGAAAGAAAGCTCCTTATTGATTACCTCTAAGATCCTAGCGACGGGGTGGACAAGATGGTTCGGAGGAAGACTTTGTGATGCACATTGATATATAAAATTTTATTGCCGGACTATTGATGGTATTCTTTTCGGGTGCTTGAAAACAAAGCAAGGAATTGTGCAAATTCCACCCAAGTTCGCATCAACAAAGTTCAAGTAAGCAATGGTCGATGTATAGTAACCACACTAAGCATATAGATGGACGACATATACTTATCGCCCTAAGCACATACAAATGGCCGATGGAATATTGTAATCGTCCTTAGACCAAGCATTATGTAAGTTATTTTTCGGCACACAAGCTATGCCGAAAAACAGGGGGCATGTGCTGACAACAGAATTTTGGCATGGTACAAAACGCAACTAGAGCATTTCCAACGGGCACGCAACGCGCGGCATGCAAAAAACGTCTTTACAGCACCGAAATAACCAGATTTTGCATGCAGCTGAGCGCTAGCTCCAGCAACCGCTGCAAAAAAATTGCGCGCGCCACTCCAGCAGACGCGCAATTTTCTTTGACTACTCCCGTCTTCTCCGTCTACTCCAACTTGATACACATTCGACTCCGACTCGATACTCATAGATAGGCATAGATAGATAAATAAAAGATACATAGATAGATAAACAATAGATAAAAATGATACATAGATAGTTCATAGCATAGATAGATAAAAAAAGATAGTTCAACTACTACTACTCGTCCTCCGACTCCGACTCCGACTCCGCCTCGATGATGTCCTCCTTCCATGTCTCAATGAAGGCGTCAACATACCGATCGCCGTCAGAGTCCCAGGACAACACTGCTCCTAAGTTGATGTTGAATTGAGTGGCCCCCTTTCACGTACGCCTGTCCTCGCTATAGGCGGCTCACTCCGCCCTTCTCTCCTCCCACTCCGCCCTCCTTTGCGCGAAGAACTGGTGCTCGTTGATCACGTCACGTGGGAAGCGTTGGCGCCACAACGCCATGGCTTCCTCGTCCATCTCGGCGAGGCCGAGACGGCGCTCCCGCCTCCGGTTGTCGTGACGATCCTCGTTGGTGATAAGCCGCGGGGGAGGCGCGAGCTTCGGTGCTAGCTCCCGCATCGTCACTTCTTGGAAGTTCATTTTGAGGCCGCCGTAGGCGCCACGCCGCTGCGTCGTACTCGTGGGCGGTGTCCAAAATGCCGAGGCCGAGGAGCATCTCGCCGGACGAGATCTCGGCAGAGAAGGCGCCGGAAGGGCGCGCGCGAACGCCGCGGTAGCCCGAAACTCTCTGGTGGCGCGACACCATGGTGGTACGGCGGCATGGTGGCGCAACGGCGGCGAGGCGAGAAAGAGCGGGGAGAGAGCGGCAGAGGACGCGTGGCAAGATAGAGAGCGGTGGGAGCGCACGTGGCGGGCGCTCCATTTATAAAGCGCGCCGGACGCTGCACGCCCGGCCACTTTTTCGCGTGCACACGCGATCTTTTTCCCGCGCGCCTAAGTTTCATGCGCCCGCTGGAGTGTGCAAAACCGCCCTGCGCGCGCGAAAACCCCACTTTTACCCCGTGCACGTTTTTTACAGCGACTGTTGGAGATGCTCTTAAGATGGCCTCAAATGAAAAGATTTTCAACATGAAAAAGTTTCGTATATCATCAAATTGAGCAATTTGATACTTGGGTCATCACCATCCGACCTCATCTAAGGAGCCAAAACAAAGTCCTAAAATTTTGTGTTCATATGACTATTTGACTGATTATGTCCCTAAGATGGCTTGATATGGAAAACTGTTCTACATGAATTGTGTTCGTCTCGTCAAATCAGACGATTTTGATATAAATATCGTCTCAATCGAGGTCATATGCAAAAGATAGAGCCATTGGAGTACGGCCCTATCACGAGCCAAAGAGTGTCGCGCCCCATTAGACACCCATATAGCAAATGTCTGATGGGCCGCGCCAGTAAATGTCTATTTTGCGTGAGGTATTCGGCCCTGAAGATGGCCTCGAATTGAAAAATGTTCAACATGAAAGTTGTTCGTCTTGTTGAAATGGTTAAATTTGCTTTTGGCCTCTCTGTGGTCTATGAGACCCAAAATCGAACTGATGTCTCAGACTTACCTAAATCCGAGTTTGGTTATTTTGGAAATATTTTGGACAGGATTTGGAGTCTTTTTCTTGTACAGGGAGTCCAGCTGCCTCATAAATAGATGAGAGGTAACGCCCGATTAAACAACACACAATCGAACAATCAATCTACCATGTTTTATCTTTTATCTTTTCTCCTTAACCCTAGTTCTTCTTTTTCTCGTTCTTCGTTCGCAGGGCGGCGATCCATGGGACCCTATGGGCGATCAGGTCGACCTAGGGCGGCACATGGCTGCCGCGTGCCCTGATGGGTTCCTCCTCGGCGTGTGGGGTTTCGGGTCCTAAAAAACGCCCTCCGGATTGCTTGCTTACCACGCTTCCGGACGGGTCTCCTATGACGTGAGCTGCGATGCATAACCCCCGGCGTCGAGGGTACATGGTAGCGTGTTTATTCTTTTCGATAAGAAACATGTTAGGTATCTATAACATTGCTAGAATAGGCCAGCCTAGGATAGCTCCTATTTTTAGGGGGTACCTCTTATTCTAGCTTTATGTGTGGTATTTTAATAATAGTTTATGAATGTCCACAAATGCGAAATAAATGAAAACAGAAAAAATAAAAGTAAAACAGAAAAGGAAAAATGCATAAAGATACGGCATAGAAAAAGAAAAACCATACCACCAAGTAACGAATAACGAAAACAAAATAAACCGACTGAGAAAGCCTGAAAGGAACCCACTCAACTAACCACAGCTCATACCCTCAAAACCACTGAATTATGCAGTTTAGCTACTATTCTTCGCTATGAGCAAAAGTTAGGGAGCTCCTATTGGACGCTCGATGCATTCAATAGCGCGCGACCCACATGGGAGCACAACTGGGCCGACTCATTTGCAGTACGACGTATAAATCCCCGAGATCCCCTCTTCGGCGCCCTCAGCACCGCTTAGGCTAGCTGGCGCTGGAAGGCAGCCAGTAATGGGCCGACCCAGCATCGCTGGCGTCCAGCAAAAATGCTCCAAAAAGAAACGTGAAAATGACGCTACTATTTTGCAAAATGTGAGAATGGAACCAACATGCCAACGCTGAAAACACGACCGAATAACCACTGCACCTCCATCGATTTGATGTGATCTATCCAAAAACATGCTATTTGACCCTTTTTTCAGTCCCAATATAAATTATTCGGGGGAAAATCGTAAATATGAAAAAGGTTTCATGAATTCTTAATAATTTCAACTATTTCATAAACAGAGTTTCACGAATTTTCACAAAACAAATCACAAAATCAAAAAAAGTTCATCGCTTTAGAAAACAAGTTCACAGATTAAAAAAAGTTCATCAATTTTGATAAAAAAAGTTCACAAATTTGAAAAGAGTTCACCAAATTTTGAAAAACAGTTCACGGATTTGAGAAATGTTCATGAATTTTAAAAAAGTTCATCAACTTTGAAAAAATTTCACAAATTTGAAAAGAGGTCACCAAATTTTGGGAAAAAGTTCATAGATTTGAGAAAAGTTCATGGATTAAAAAAAATTCACCGATTTTGTTAAAAAAATTCACAAATTTGAAAATAGTTCACCAAATTTTGAAAAGAGTTCTCAAGTTTGAAAAAAGTTCACAAATTTCGGTAAAAAAGTTCACTAATGTGAAAAAAGTTCATCACTTTTGAAAAAAGATTCACTGATTTACAAGAAAACAGTTCACAAATTCGAAAAAGTTCATCAATTTTGAATAAATAGTTTATGAATTGGGAAAAGGTTCACTATATTTAAAAAAATCATGCATTTAAGAAAAATAAAGAAAAAAAGGAACAAGAAAAATAAAAATAAAAAGATGCAAAAAAAGAAAAAGGAAATAATATGCAATAAAAGGAAAAATGATGTCACAAATCAACTGAGTGCAGTTTCTTGCAGTTTCTGCAACTTGTTAGGGATAAGACATGTGACCTCTAGTTGGTGAGCGTGTGTTGCTAGCCACTGGAGCTTACGATCGTTAGTGATTGATTTTTTAGGCGTCATTAGCGGCTGATAGGCAAGAGGGAACTTTAAGAACTAACAACAGCGGCACGTACAAATATTTTTGGAATCTTTTGAACACTTCTTGGAAATTGTGCACAATTATTGAAAAATGGACTCTTTTCGAATTTCGGAAAAATTTTAAAAATGAGGAAAAACTTTTGAAATTCCGAACGCATTTTAAAATGCAAAAAATTGAAAAGCATGAACATTTTTTTAAAACCTGAACAAATTTTGAATTCCTAGACATTTTCACAGAAAGTAACAATTTTTCAAATTCCAAATGTTTCTTACAGATTTTGATTTTTTTTACAAATTTTGATCGACTTTTTGAGTTCTGAATATTTCTGATTTTTTTACTTTTTAAAATCCGCACAATTTTCAAAACTGTGAACAATTTTAGAAAATGAGGAACGATTTTTTAAGTTAAAAATTATTTACGAAGCTTTAGGACATGTTTTGAAATTAGGAAGTTTTGAAATAAAATGAAAAAGAAAATAAGAAAACCTTAAAAACGTCTGAAAAAAGGTTCTAGTAACTTATGGGAAGTTTTCAAAACCGGCTAGAAAACTTTTAGAAGGTTCCCAAAATCAGATGGCTCACACTGCGTAATACGTTAAATGGCCCAGCCCTCCTTGGGGTATATCACTAGCGCGCATATGCTAAGCTGAGCTAATTTACTTCAGTGAGCGGCGATTTGAAGTACACATTTTCAAATGAATCAGCTAGCTTCGGAGCCTCTTTATTCCGGAAGCTACTATTTGACGCATTTTACGTCAAATTGCCTCACGACACACGCACGAACCCCAACTGGGCCGTCCATTGGTGGCCCATGTAGCAAGCGTGCCCGTTTGCCCTGCTGGTACTATAACACAGCGGTGGGATAACGAAGTGTGTGCCCTCGCTAGGAATCAAACCTCTGGCATGTGAAGAAGACTAGCCAACCAGTGCAACAGACAACTGTTACTGAAAATTTTACAAGGGTGTAAGGTTAAGAATAACTACAACGCATAATCTGGAAACATTTTAAAAAAATGCAAACATTTATTGGAAATTGTGAATAAATTTTTATTGGGACTAATGTTTGAAAATCCAATAATTTTTTGAACAAATTGGATAAATGTTGAAATTTCAACTTTTTGAAAAGCATGTACATTTTTTAACTTTTTTTAAATCCTGAACTAAAGTGCAGCATCTTTTTAATCTTGAGAACAATAACTTGAAAAATCAAAAATTGGAAAATCATGAACCAACTTTGACAACATGAACTTTTTTTTAATACGTGAACCATATTTTGAAAAGGAGATTGCATCTCTAAACACTTTTTTAAACTATTTTTTTTGGAAAAGGCGAACATTTTTTCAAATTTTTATTTCAGTTAAATCTCAAACATATTTTGAATTTGTGAACAAAAATTTAAATGAAGATCATTTTCTGAACTTTAAGCAAATTTGAAAAGTGCAATTTATTTAAATTGAAAATATGTTTTTGATTTGTGAACAAAATTTGAAAGCATGAATATTTTTGAAGTTTTCAACCATTTAGGAAAAACACGAACATTTTTGGAATTTCTTTTTCACAAAAACAAAAGGAGTTCTTGAAAAAAAACTTGAGAAAGGGAAAAAGAAACAGAATAAATAAAAAACTGAGAAAAGCACAAAAAAATTAAAAAGAAACAGAAAAGGAATAAAAATGGTTAAGGAACCTCCAAGAAGGTTCCCAAAACCGAAAAAAACCCAGACTGAGAACCTTCTAAACCCAGACTACAGAAAAATGTATGCTAAGGGTCTTAAAAGGGGTGCCCACACGTGGCTCGCTGTGTGTTTGGTCACAACTTGACGCAAGGAGCATCGATTAGGAAATTCCCTTTATTCCGTGCTACATCTGAGTCCGGCTGCGAGCTGTTTTCAATTTCTCTTTGGTTTTATTTCAGATATTTAAAAGAAAAAACTAATTAACTGATTTTGGAAAAAATATTACGGAAAAATGAAAATATAGCAGTTATGGGGAGGGGAGCATCTGAAATGAATAACGCAAAACGACTAAGGACTAAACCTAGAACATCTATAGTGACACACGAGAGCAAATTGTGACTAAATGAAGGATAGTACCTTCAAATTGTTTGAAATGAAGAAACTATGAGAAGCTTTGGAAAAAACAACATCCGTGTGTGTGCAGAAAACTGTTTTTTGTGTATTTAAAAAATGGGCATCATTTATACTAAAAACAAGTATCACATAATTCTAAAAATAATGATCCCATATTTGAAAAATGTTTATCGCGTACTTATGCATTACCACTCACATGTATATTTATGTGGTATAAGAAATTAAGGAGACACGGTATTGCGACTATTCTGAGCACTATGCGAAAACTTAAAGCCAAAGAAAAAATCAGGAAAACCAGGAAAGCTGTCCCCAGCCATCGCCTCTACTGGGCCTTTGGGCCCATTTACGGCTGCCTTTTAACAAAGGTAAACGTTTGTGGCCGGTCGACCGGCTAACTTTCGGCCGGTCGCACCACTTCAGTCGCGCAAGTCGTATTCCCGTGGGTCTCTTGAAGCCTCCAGTCCTCTCGTTTCTTGGCGTGTCTTACCTTATCCTCTATTCCCTCCGGTCATTACCGCATCTCAGTCTTCTTTCTCTTAGATCCCCGCGGGGGAGACGTTGTCTCTCCTACATCTAGCACGCCCGGAGCCCACCCCCACCCCTGGTTTCACTCCGGCTCGCCAGCCGCTACCCTCCTCCTAGTTCCTTTCCAGCCATGGCTACATGCTGCAAGGGGCGGAAATCCCGGCGGCTCCCTGCGCTTTGTGTTGGGACCGTTCGCACAGGAGCTGCGACGGGGGGCACTCCACGGGGCTCCAACCGGTGATGCTTCAATCGACATGGAAATCGGGGATATCTAGCGACATATGCCAGGGGGTGGCTTATCATGGATGGGGACAAGAATATGTTGTTGGGGAATGCAGTATTTCAAAAAATTTACCTACAATCACGCAAGATTTATCTAGGAGATGCATAGCAATGAGCGGGGAGAGTGTGTCCGTGTACCCTCGTAGACCGAAAGCGGAAGCGTTTAGTAACGCGGTTGATGTAGTCGAACGTCTTCGCGATCTAACCGATCCAAGCACCGAACGTACGGTACCTCCGCGTTCAGCACATGTTCAGCTCGATGAAGTCCCTCGAACTCTTGATCCAGGTGAGGCCGAGGGGGAGTTCTATCAGCACGACGGCGTGGTGACGGTGATGATGAAGTTACCGGCGCAGGGCTTCGCCTAAGCACTACGACGATATGACCGAGGTGTGTAACTATGGAGGTGGGCAACGCACACGGCTAAGACAATTGATCTTGTGTGTTCTAGGGTGCCCTTGTTGGGGAACACAGTAATTTCAAAAAAAATCTACGCACACGCAAGATCCATCTAGGTGATGCACAGCAACAAGAGGGGAGTGTTGTCCATGTACCCTCGTAGACCGAAAGCGGAAGCGTTATGACAACACGGTTGATGTAGTCGTACGTCTTCACGATTCGACCGGTCCTAGTACCGAAAGTACGACACCTCCGCGATCTGCACACGTTCAGCTCGGTGACGTCCCACGAACTCTAGATCCAGCTGAGTGTCGAGGGAGAGCTTCGTCAGCACGACGGCGTGATGACGGTGATGATGAAGTTACCGACGCAGGGCTTCGCCTATGCACTACAACGATATGACCGAGGTGGAAACTGTGGAGGGGGGCATCGCACACGGCTAATCAATCAACTTGTGTATTCTAAGGTGCCCCCCTCCTCACGTATATAAAGGAGGGAGGGGAGGCCGGCCGGCCCTCCTTGGCACGCCCCCAAGAGGGGAATCCTACTAGCACTCCAAGTCCTAGTAGGTTTCAACCAAAAGGGAGAGAGGGGGAAGGAAGGAGAGGGAGAGGGGAAAGGAAAAAGGGGGGCGTCGCCCCCCTTCCTTGTCCTATTCGGACTCAAGGGGGAGGGGGCGCGTGGCCTGCCCTGGCCACCCCTCTCTCTCCACTAAGGCCCATCGAGGCCCATTAGTTCCCCAGGGGTTTCCGATAACCCTCTGATAACCCAGAAGTATAGGGGATCGCAACAGTTTTTGAGGGTAGAGTATTAAACCCAAATTTATTGATTCGACACAAGGGGAGCCAAAGAATATTCTCAAGTATTAGCAGTTGAGTTGTCAATCCAACCACACCTGGATAACTTAGTATCTACAACAAAGTGTTTAGTAGCAAAGTAATATGGAAGTAACAGTAGCAAAAGTAATATTTTTGGGTTTTGTAGTGATTGTAACAGTAGCAGCGGAAAAGTAAATAAGCGAAGAACAATATGTGAAAAGCTCGTAGGCATTGGATCGGTGATAGAGAATTATGCCGGATGCGGTTCATCATGTAACAATCATAACATAGGGTGACACATAACTAGCTCCAATTCATCAATGTAATGTAGGCATGTATTCCGAATATAGTCATACGTGCTTATGGAAAAGAACTTGCATGTCATCTTTTGTCCTACCCTCCCGTGGCAGCGAGGTCCTAATGGAAACTAAGGGATATTAAGGCCTCCTTTTAATAGAGTACCGGACCAAAGCATTAACACATAATGAATACATGAACTCCTCAAACTACGGTCATCACCGGGAGTGGTCTCGATTATTGTCACTTCGGGGTTGCCGGATCATAACACATAGTAGGTGACTATAGACTTGCAAGATAGGATCAAGAACTCACATATATTCATGAAAACATAATAGGTCCAGATCTGAAATCATGGCACTCAGGCCCTAGTGACAAGCATTAAGCATAGCAAAGTCATAGCAACATCAATATCATAACATAGTGGATACTAGGGATCAAACCCTAACAAAACTAACTCGATTACATGATAAATCTCATCCAACCCATCACCGTCCAGCAAGCCTACGATGGAATTACTCACGCACGGCGGTGAGCATCATGAAATTGGTGATGGAGGATGGTTGATGATGACGACAGCGACGGATTCCCCTCTCCGGAGCCCTGAATGGACTTCAGATCAACCCTCCTGAGAGGTTTTAGGGCTTGGCGCGGCTCCATATCGTAAAACGCGATGTATCCTTCTCTCTGATTTTTTTCTCCCCGAACACAAATATATGGAGTGGAGTTGAGGTCGGTGGAGCGTCAGGGGGCCCACGAGGCAGGGGGCGCGCCCCCCACCCTCTTGGACAGGTGGTGACCCCCTTGACATGGATTCTTCTTCCAGTATTTTTAATATTTTCCAAAAATAAGTTCCCTGGAGTTTCAGGTCATTCTGAGAACTTTTGTTTCTGCACATAAATAACACCATGGCAATTATGCTGAAAACAGCGTCAGTCCGGGTTAGTTCCATTCAAATCATGCAAGTTAGAGTCTAAAAGAAGGGCAAACGTGTTTGGAAAAGTAGATACGACGGAGACGTATCAACTCCCCCAAGCTTAAACCTTTGCTTGTCCTCAAGCAATTCAGTTGATAAACTGAAAGTGATAAAAAATTACAAACTCTGTTTGCTCTTGTTGTTGTAAATATGTAAAGCAAACATTCAAGTTTTCAGCAAAGATTATGACTAACCACATTCACAATAACTCTTAGGTCTCATGTTTACTCATGTCAATGGCATAATCAACTAGCGAGGAATAATAATAAATCTCAGATGACAACACTTTCTCAAAACAATCATAATATGATATAATAAGATGGTATCTCGCTAGCCCTTTCTGAGACTGCAAAACATAAATGCAGAGCACCTTTAAAGATTAAGGACTGACTAAACATTGTAATTCATGGTAAAAGAGATCCAGTCATAGTCATACCCAATATAAACTAATAGTAATGGATGCAAATGACAGTTGTGCTCTCCAGCTGGTGCTTTTTAATAAGAGGGTGATGACTCAACATGAAAGTAAATAGATAGGCCCTTCGTAGAGGGAAGCAGGGATTTGTAGAGGTGCCAGAGCTCGATTTTAAAGCAGAGATAAATAATATTTTGAGCCGCATACTTTCATTGTCAACATAACAACCAAGAGATGGCGATATCTTCCATGCTACACACATTATAGGCGGTTCCCAAATAGAATGGTAAAGTTTATACTTCCCCTCCACCAACAAGCATCAATCCATGGCTTGCTCGAAACAACGAGTGCCTCCAACTAGCAACAGCCCCGAGGGAGTTCTGTTTGCAATTAATTTGATTTGATTTGCATAAAGCATGGGACTGGGCATCCCGGTGACCAACCATTTTCTCGTGAGTGAGGAGCGGAGTCCACTCCTCTTGAGAATAACCTGCCTAGCATGGAAGATACAGACATCCCTAGTTGATACATGAGCTATTCGAGCATACAATACAGAATTTCATTTGAAGGTTTAGAGTTTGGCACATAAAAATTTACTTGGAACGGCAGGTAGATACCGCATATAGGAAGGTATAGTGAACTCATATGGAATGACTTTGGGGTTTAAAGGATTGGATGCACTAGCAGTATTCCCACTTAGTACAAGTGAAGGCTAGCAAAAGACTGGGAAGCGACCAACTAGAGAGCGACAACAATCATGAACATGCATTAAACTAATAAACATTGGATGCAAGTATGAGTAGGATATAATCCACCATGAACATAAATATCGTGAAGGCTATGTTGATTTGTTTCAACTACATGTGTGAACATGTGCCAAGTCGAGTCACTTAAATCATTCAAAGGAGGATACCACCCCACTATACCACATCACAACCATTTTAATAGCATGTTGGCACGCAAGATAGACCATTATAAACTCCTAGCTGATTAAGCATGGCATAAGCAACTATAATCTCAAATTGTCATTGCAAACATGTTTATTCATAATAGGCTGAATCAGGAACGATGAACTAATCATATTTACAAAAACAAAGAGAGGTCGAGTTCATACCAGCTTCTCTCATCTCAGTCAGTCCATCATATATCGTCATAATTGCCTTTCACTTACACGACCGAACGATGTGAATAATAATAATAGTGCACGTGCATTGGACTAAGCTGGAATGTGCGAGCATTCAATAAACAGGAGAAGACAAGGCAATATGGACTCTTGGTTAAATCAACAATAATGCATATAAGAGTCACTTCAAAGATTTAATCATGGTCTTCTCCTATCGACCCCCAAAGAAAAGAAAAGAAATAAAATTATTTACACGGAAAAGCTCCCAACGAGCAAAAGAAGAACAGGAAATCTTTTTGGGTTTTCTTTTAATTATTACTACTACAGCATGAAAAGTAAACTAGCTAAAGCTACAACTAATTTTTTTTGTTTTTCTTAAGGTTTATAAAACACACAAGAAGAAAGCATAAAAATGAAAAATAAACTAGCATGGATATTACAATGAAAAAGTATGAGCACCGACAATTAGCAATGAGTGTGCAAACATAAATGTAATGTCAGTGGGAAATACGTACTCCCCCAAGCTTAGGCTTTTGTCCTAAGTTGGTTTATTGCCACAGATGGCCTGGCGGATATCCATAGTTGTAATTGGGGTCGTACTGAGATGAAGAAGCCCCTGATTGCCACTGGTTGGCAATCATCTCCGGATCCCACTGGTAGTTAGAATGTCGTTGAGGATCAAATTATGGTTCTGGCTCTGGCTTTGTAGCTGTTGTAGGGTTCCGGTAGGCGTGGATGGCCGCCAAAGGAACTAGATACGGGCCTATAGATAAATCAAACAAGGAAGGAGCAGGCAAGGTAATAGTCTTAGGGTGATGTTTATCAAAGAACAATTTGTATTTAAGCGCCCTTCCCTATTCTTAACAATAAAGTCGTGCGCTACCATGCTCTTATAATCTAAATAAGCAGTAAGTAGCAATTTTTCTTCTTTTTCATAGTGCCTAATAGGTATGTTATAGTATACAGCAAGGCATGAAACGTAAATACCTCCAAAGATGGGGACCTTTTTACGGTACAAACTTAACCGTTTGGCAATAATACCGCCCATACTAATAGAGTTATCACAGAATAAACCATGGAACAAAATAATAATATCAGGAGCACTAAGGTTTCCACAGTTTCCGCGACCAATTAAGCAACGACTAGCAAATATTGCAAAGTAGCGTAATACAGGAAAATGTATGCTAGTGATTCTTGCATCGGAAACCTTCCTAGTTTCCCCTACAGTAATTGTGTCGATAAACCCGTTCACATCTTTACGATGTGGTTCCTCTAAACTTCCTTCGAAAGGTATTTTGCAAACCTTGCAAAATTCATCTAGTGACATCTTCTTAACCACATCATATAAATGAAACTCTACTGAAGGAGGTGTTTCCTTAGGATAATAGTAGAAGTTTTGCACAAAAGTGTTGGTGAGTAAGAGATACTGTTCGCGTTGGTCGTGGAGGAAGTCGGCGAGGCCTGCATTCTCAGCCAATTCATAAAAATCATCATAAATCCCGGCTGCTCTCAAGAAATCACCGGAAGGCCATTCACACGGCCGAACCTCCGCGGTGCGAGTCAGATTATATTTGGGCCTCTCTGCTTCTTCACCTTGCTTTTCCTTCGAGCTTCGGCTCGATGAGCCCCTCAAAAATCTCTTCATTATTTTCTGAAAAATTCTGAAATTTTTAGTAACTTCAAAATAAAAGTGGACCAAGCTCAACAAAATTGATAGCAGCTACTCCTACAAGTGCCTAGAGCCTATATCATGCATTAGAACTACTTGGAACCATATAAATTTGACATGCAAGCTCAAGAACGTGATCACCTAGGCAGCACAAATTTGCAATGAATAAAGCACTAGAACAAAAACTAATTGGACCAATGGAGGAGTCACATACCAAGGAACAATCTCCCCAAGCAGTTTTGTGAGAGGTGCTTTGAGCAAGGAGATCAAAAATCGCAGCAAAATGAGCTAGAACTCGTGCTTGAGCTGGATGGTGATTTTTTTGGGAGGAAGAAGAAGTGTGTGGGTGCAGGAATAAGTGGAGGGGAGCCACCGTGGGCCCACGAGGCAGGGGGCGCGCCCTGTAGGGGTGGGCGCGCCCTGGACCCTCGTGGCCAGGTGCTTGCTCCCCCTGTAGTGTTCCCAGTGCCAGATATTTTCAAATATTCCAGAAAAAATCATATTAAATTGGCAGGACATTTGGATAACTTTTATTTTCGGGGTATTTTTATATTGCACGGATAATTCAGGAAACAAACAGAAAATACTATTTTTACTTTATTTCAACGAAATAACAGAAAGTAGAGGGATGGTACAGTAGGTTGTGCCTTCTAACTTCATCCATCTCATGCTCATCAAAAGGAATCCACTAACAAGGCTGATCAAGTCTTGTTAACAAACTCATTCCGAATAACATGAAACCGGAGAAATATTGAATAACACTATGTTACCTCAACGGGGATATGCACATCCCCAATAATAATAATAATAATAATAATAATAATATCATATCTCTTTTTGACAGTAGGGAGAGGAAATTCAAAACCTCCAAAAATAATCAATGGGATTTTCCCAATAGAATTGATACTATGAACTTGAGGTTGTTTCCTCGGAAAGTGTACCGTATGCTCATTACCATTAACATGAAAAGTGACATTGCCTTTGTTGCAATCAATAACAGCCCCTGCATTATTCAAAAAAGGTCTTCCAAGAATAATAGACATACTATTGTCCTCGGGAATATCAAGATTAACAAAGTCCGTTAAAATAGTAACATTTGCAACTACAACAGGCACATCCTCACAAATACCGAGAGGTATAGCAGTTGATTTATCAACCATTTGCAAAGATATTTCAGTAGGTGTCAACTTATTCAAATCAAGTCTACGATATAAAGAGAGAGGCATAACACTAACATCGGCTCCAAGATCACATAAAGCAGTTTTAACATAGTTTCTCTTAATGGAGCATGGTATAGTTGGTACTCCTGGATCTCCTAGTTTCTTTGGTATTCCATCCTAAAAAGTGTAATTAGCAAGCATGGTGGAAATTTCAGCTTCCGGTATCTTTCTTTTATGAGTGACAATTTCTTTCATATACTTAGCATAAGGATTCATTTTGAGCATATCAGTTAATCGCATACGCAAAAAGATAGGTCTAATCATTTCAGCAAAGCGCTCAAAATCCTCATCATCCTTTTTCTTGGATGGTTTGGGAGGAAAAGGCATGGGTTTCTGAACCCATGGCTCTCTTTCTTTACCGTGTTTCCAACAACAAAGTCTCTCTTATCATAACATTGATTCTTTGATTGTGGGTTGTCAAGATCAATAGCAGGTTCAATTTCTACATCATTATCATTACTAGGTTGAGCATCATCATGAACATAATCATTGACATTTTCACTAGTTTCATGTTCATTACCAAATTGTGTTTCAGCATCAAAAATAGAAATATCATTTGGATTCTTAGGTGTTTCAGCAATAGGTTCACTAGAAGCATCCAAAGTCCTATCATTTTTATTTTTCTTCTTTTTAGAAGAACTAGGTGCATCTAAATTATTTCTCTGAGAATCTTGCTCAATTCACTTAGGGTGGCCTTCAGGATACAAAGGTTCCTGAGTCATTTTACCAGTCCTAGTAGCCACTCTAACAACATAGTCATTATTCTTACTATTCAATTCATTGAGCAAATCATTTTGAGCTTTAAGTACTTGTTCTACTTGAGTGGTGACCATAGAAGCATGTTTACTAATGAGTTTAAGTTCACCCTTAACTCTAGACATATAATCACCCAAGTGTTCAAGCGTACCGGAATTATATTTCAATTGTCTACCAATATAAGCATTGAAGTTTTCTTGCTTAACCATAAAGTTATCAAATTCATCCAAACATTGGCTAGCAAACTTAGTAGGAGGGATTTCAGCTTTATCATATCTATAGAGAGAATTTATCTTTACTACCTGTGTCGGGTTATCAAGACCATGTGTTTCTTCAATAGGTAATGGATTAAGATCGTATATTTCTTCAACGGGCGGTGAATTAAGACCATGCATTTCTTCAATAGGAGGTAAATTCTTAACATCTTTAGCTTTAATACCTTTTTCTTTCATAGATTCCTTTGCCTCTTGCATATCTTCAGGATTGAGAAATAGACACCTCTATTCTTCGGAGTTGGCTTAGGAATAGGCTCAAGAAGTGTCCAATTATTTTCATTTGTCAACATATTATTCAATAGAATTTCAGCTTCATCCGGTGTTCTTTCCCTGAAAATAGAACTAGCACAACTATCCAGGTAATCTCTAGAAGCATCAGTTAGTCCATTATAAAAGATATCAAGTATTTCATTTTTCTTAAGAGGATGATCAGGCAAAGCATTAAGTAACTCGAGAAGCCTCCCCTAATCTTGTGGGAGACTCTCTTCTTCAATTTGCACAAAATTATATATATCCCTTAAAGCAGCTTGTTTCTTATGAGCAGGGAAATATTTAGTAGAGAAGTAATAAATCATATCCTGGGACTACGCACACAACCATGATCAAGAGAATTAAACCATATCTTAGCATCACCCTTTAATGAGAGCAGAAATATTTTAAGGCTATAAAGGTAGCAAGATTTCTCATCATTAGTGAACAGGGTGGCTATATCATTTAATTTAGTAAGATGTGCCACAACAGTTTTAGATTCATAGCCATAAAAAGGATCGGATTCAAACAAAGTAATTATCTCAGGATCAACAGAGAATTCATAATCCTTATCAGTAACACAGATAGGTGAAGTAGCAAAAGCAGGGTCAGGTTTCATTCTAGCATTAAGAGATTGCTGCTTCAATTCTAGCATTAAGAGGTTGCTGCTTCCATTCTAGCAGGATCGGATTCAACCAAACTAATAATTTCTGTAGTATCTGCAACAAAGTGTTTAGTAGCAAAGTAATATGGAAGTAACAGTAACAGTAGCAGAAGTAATTTTTTTGGGTTTTGTAGTGATTGTAATAGTAGCAGTGGAAAAGTAAATAAGCGAAGAACAATATGTGAAAAGCTCATAGGCATTGGATCGGTGATAGAGAATTATGCCGGATGTGGTTCATCATGTAACAATTATAACATAGGGTGACACAGAACTAGCTCCAATTCATCAATGTAATGTAGGCATGTATTCCGAATATAGTCATACGTGCTTATGGAAAAGAACTTGCATGACATCTTTTGTCTTACCCTCCCATGGCAGCGGGGTCCTAATGGAAACTAAGGGATATTAAGGCCTCCTTTTAATAGAGTACCGGACCAAAGCATTAACACATAGTGAATACATGAACTCCTCAAACTACGGTCATCACCGGGAGTGGTCCCGATTATTGTCACTTCGGGGTTGCCGGATCATAACACATAGTGGGTGACTATAGACTTGCAAGATAGGATCAAGAACTCACATATATTCATGAAAACACAATAGGTTCAGATCTGAAATCATGGCACTCGGGCCCTAGTGACAGGCATTAAGCATAGCAAAGTCATAGCAACATCAATCTCATAACATAGTGGATACTAGGGATCAAACCCTAACAAAACTAACTCGATTACATGATAAATCTCATCCAACCCATCACCGTCCAGCAAGCCTACGATTGACTAACTCACGCACGGCGGTGAGCATCATGAAATTTGTGATGGAGGATGGTTGCTGATGACGATGGCGATGGATTCCCCTCTCCGGAGCCCCGAACGGACTCCAGATCAGCACTCTCGAGAGGTTTTAGGGCTTCGCGGCGGCTCCATATCGTAAAACGCGATGAATCCTTCTCTCTGATTTTTTTCTCCCCGAACACGAATATATGGAGTTGGAGTTGAGGTCGGTGGAGCGTCAGGGGGCCCACGAGGCAGGGGGCGCGCCCCCACCCTCGTGGACAAGTGGAGGCCCCCCTGACATGGATTCTTCTTCCAGTATTTTTAATATTAAAAATAAGTTCCTTGGAGTTTCAGGTCATTCTGAGAACTTTTGTTTCTGCACATAAATAACACCATGGCAATTCTGCTGAAAATAGCGTCAGTCCAGGTTAGTTCCATTCAAATCATGCAAGTTAGAGTCCAAAACAAGGGCAAAAGTGTTTGGAAAAGTAGATACGACGGAGACGTATCACCCTCCGGCACTCCGGTTTTATCCGAATCCTCCCGGAACCCCTTCGGTGTCCGAACATAGCCGTCAAATATATCAATCTTTACTGCCTCTAGGGCATATTTCCTTCAGTCTCCCACTTGCACTAGAGTCAATAATCTAGATTACATAGTAATGATTCTAACACCCATGGAGTCTTGGTGCTGATCATGTTTTGCTCGTGAGAGAGGCTTAGTCAACGGGTCTGCAACATTCAGATATGTATGTATCTTGGAAATATCTATGTCTCCCTCCTTGACTTTATCGCGAATGGAATTGAAGTGTCTCTTGATGTGCTTGATTCTCTTGTGAAACCTGGATTCCTTTGCCAAGGCAATTGCACCAGTATTGTCACAAAAAAAATTCATTGGACCCGATGCACTAGGTATGACACCTAGATTGGATATGAACTCCTTCATTTGCTGCTTCCGAAGTAGTTATGTACTCCTCTTCACACGTAGAACCCGCCACAACGCCTTGCTTAGAACTGCACCAACTTACAACTCTACCGTTCAATATAAATACGTATCCAGTTTGTGACTTAGAGTCATCCGGATCAGTGTCAAAGCTTGCAGCGATGTAACCGTTTACGACGAGCTCTTTTTCACCTCCATAAATGAGAAACATATCCTTAGTCCTTTTCAGATATTTCAGGATGTTCTTGACCGCTGTCAAGTGATCCACTACTAGATTACTTTGGTACCTCCCTGCTAAACTAATAGCAAGGCACACATCAAGTCTGGTACATAGCATTGCATACATGATAGAACATGTGGCTGAAGCATAGGGAATGACTTTCATTTTCTCTCTATCTTCTGCAGTTGTCGGGGCATTGAGTCTGACTCAACTTCACACCTTGTAACACAGGCAAGAACCCTTTCTTTGCTTGATCCATTTTGAACTTCTTCAAAACTTTATCAAGGTATGTGCTTTGTGAAAGTCCAATTAAGCGTCTTGATCTATCTCTATAGATCTTGATGCCCAATATATAAGCAGCTTCACCGAGGTCTTTCATTGAAAAACTCTTATTCAAGTATCCTTTTATGCTATCCAGAAATTCTATATCATTTCCAATCAACAATATGTCATCCATATAATATTAGAAATGCTACAGAGCTCCCACTCACTTTCTTGTAAATACAGGCTTCTCCAAAAGTCTGTATAAAACTATATGCTTTGATCACACTATCAAAACGTTTATTCCAACTCTGAGATGCTTGCACCAGTCCATAAATGGATCGCTGGAGCTTGCACACTTCGTTAGCATCCTTTGGATTGATAAAACCTTCGGGTTACATCATATACAACTCTTCTTCCAGAAATCCATTCAGGAATGCAGTCTTTACATCCATTTGCCAAATTTCATAATCATAGAATGTAGCAATTGCTAACATAATGCGATCGGACTTAAGCATTGCTACGAGTCAGAAGGTCTCATCATAGTCAACTCTTTGAACTTGTCGAAAACCTTTTGCAAAAAGTCTTGTAGACAGTAACATTACCGTCAGCATCTGTCTTCTTAAAGATCCATTTATTCTCAATGGCTTACCGATCATCGGGAAAGTCAACCAAAGTCCACACTTTGTTCTTATACATGGATCCCATCTCAGATTTCATGGCCTCAAGCCATTTCGCGGGATCTGGGCTCATCGTCGCTTCCTCATAGTTCGTAGGTTCGTAATGGTCAACTAACATGGCCTCCAAAACTGGATTGTCGTACCACTCTGGTGCGGATCTTACTCTGGTTGACCTATGAGGTTCAATAGTAACTTTATCTGAAGTTATATGATCATCATCATTAGCTTCCTCACCGATTGGTGTAGTAGTCATAGGAACTGATTTCTGTGATGAACTACTTTCCAATAAGGGAGAAGGTACAATTACCTCATCAAGTTCTACTTTCCTCCCACTCACTTCTTTCGAGAGAAACTCCTTCTCTAAAAAGGATCCATTCTTAGCAATGAATGTCTTGCCTTCGGATCTATGATAGAAGGTGTACCCAACAGCCTCCTTTGGGTATCCTATGAAGACATATTTCTCCGATTTGGGTTCGATCTTATTAGGTTGAAGCTTTCTCACATAAGCAACGCAACCCCAAACTTTAAGAAACGACAACTTGGGTTTCTTGCCAAACCACAGTTCATACAGTGTCGTCTCAACAGATTTAGATGGTGCCCTATTTAATGTGAATGCAGCCGTATCTAAAGGATAACCCCAAAACGATAGCGGTAAATCAGTAAGAGACATCATAGATCACACCGTATCTAATAAAGTGCGGTTACGATGTTCGGACACACCATTATGCTGTGGTGTTCTAGGTGGCGTGAGTTGCGAAACTATTCCACATTGTTTCAAATGAAGACCAAACTCATAACTCAAATATTCTCCTCCACGATCAGATCGTAGAAACTTTATTTTCTTGTTACGATGATTTTCCACTTCACTCTGAAATTCTTTGAACTTTCCAAATGTTTCAGACTTATGTTTCATCAAGTAGATATACCCATATCTGCTCAAATCATCTGTGAAGGTCAAAAAATAATGATATTCTCCGCGAGCCTCAACACTCATCGGACCGCATACATCAGTATGTATTATTTCCAACAAGTCTGTTGCTCGCTCCATTGTTCCGGAGAACGGAGTCTTAGTCATCTTGCCCATGAGGCATGGTTCGCAAGCATCAAGTGATTCTTAATCAAGTGATTCCAAAATCCCATCAGCATGGAGTTTCTTCTTGCGCTTTACACCAATATGACCAAAACGGCAGTGCGACAAATAAGTTGCACTATCATTATTAACCTTGCATCTTATTTAAATGAATAACCGTCTCGCATCAAACAATATCCAGACATAATGTTCATGCTTAACACTGGCACCAAATAACAATTATTCAGGTCTAAAACTAATCCCGAAGGTAGATGTAGAGGTAGCGTGCCGACCGTGATCACATCAACTCGGAACCATTTCCCACACGCATCATCACCTCGTCCTTAGCCAATCTTTGTTTAATCTGTAGCCCCTGTTTCGAGTAGCAAATATGAGCAACAGAACCAGTATCAAATACCCAGGCGCTACTACGAGCATTAGTAAGGTACACATCAATAACATGTATATCAAATATACCTTTCACTTTGCTATCCTTCTTATCTACCAAATACTTGGGGCAGTTCCGCTTCCAGTGACCAGTCCCTTTGCAGTAGAAGCACTCAGTCTTAGGCTTAGGTCCAGACTTGGGCTTCTTCACTTGAGCAGCAAATTGCTTGCCGTTCTTCTTGAAGTTCCCCTTCTTCCCTTTGGCCTTTTTCTTGAAACTGGTGGTCTTGTTAACCATCAACACTTGATGCTCCTTCTTGATTTCTACCTCTGCAGCCTTTAGCATCGCAAAGAGCTCGGGAATTGTCTTATCCATCCCTTGCATATTATAGTTCATCACGAAGCTTTTGTAGCTTGGTGGCAGGGATTGAAGAACTCTGTCAATGAAACTATCATCAGGAACATTAACTCCCAATTGAGTCAAGTGGTTGTGGTACCCATACATTCTGAGTATATGTTCACTGACATAACTATTCTCCTCCATCTTGCAGCTATAGAACTTATTGGAGACTTCATATCTCTCAATTCGGGCATTTTCTTGAAATATTAACTTCAACTCCTGGAACATCTGATATGCTCCATGACTTTAAAACGTTGTTGAAGTCCTGATTCTAAGCCCTAAAGCATGGCACACTGAACTATCGAGTAGTGATCAGCTTTGCTCTGCCAGACGTTCATACCGTCCGGAGTTGCTCCTGCAGCGGGTCTTGCACCTAGCGGTGCTTCCAGGACGTAATTCTTCTATGCAGCAATGAGGATAATCCTCAAGTTACGGACCCAGTCCGTGTAGTTGCTACCATCATCTTTCAACTTAGATTTCTCTAGGAACGCATTAAAATTCAAAGGAATGGTAGAACGGGCCATTGATCTACAACAACATAGACATGTAAAATAATATCAGTTACTAAGTTCATGATAAATTAAATTTTAATTAATCATATTACTTAAGAACTCCCACTTAGATAGACATCCCTCTAGTCATCTAAATGATCACGTGATCCATATCAACTAAACCATGTCTGATCATCACGTGAGATGGAGTAGCTTTCAATGGTGAACATCACTATGTTGATCATATCTACTATGTGATTCACGTTTGACCTTTCGGTGTCAGTGTTCCGAGGCCATATCAGCATATGCTAGGCTCGTCAAGTTTAACCCGAATATTCTGCATATGCAAAACTGGCTTGCACCCGTTGTATGTGAACGTAGAGCTTATCACACCCGATCATCACGTTGTGTCTCGACACGACGAACTGTAGCAACGGTGCATACTCAGGGAGAACACTTGTACCTTGAAATTTAGTGAGGGATCATCTTATAATGCTATCGCTGTTCTAAGCAAAATAAGATGCATAAAGGATAAACATCACATGCAATCAAAATAAGTGATATGATATGGCCATCATCATCTTTTGTCTTTGATCTCCATCTCCAAAGCACCATCATGATCACCATCGTCACCGGCTTGACACCTTGATCTCCATCATAGCATCGTTGTTGTCTCGCCAACTATTGCTTCTACGACTATCACTACCGCTTAGTGACAAAGTAAAGCAATTACATGGTGACTGCATTTCATACAATAAAGCGACAACCATATAGCTCCTGCCAGTTGCCGATAACTTCTACAAAACATGATCATCTCATACAATAATTTATATATCATCACGTCTTGACCATATCACATCACAACATGCCATGCAGAAACAAGTTAGACGTCCTCTACTTTGTTGTTGCAAGTTTTACGTGGCTGCTACGGGCTTCTAGCAAGAACCGTTCTTACCTACGCATCAAAACCACAACGATTTTTCGTCAAGTGTGTTGTTTTAACCTTCAACAAGGACCGGGCGTAGTCAAACTCGATTCAACTAAAGTTGGAGAAATAGACACCCGCTAGTCACCTGTGTGCGAAGCATGTCGGTAGAACCAGTCTCATGAACGTGGTCATGTAATGTCTGTACAGGCCGCTTCATCCAACAATACCGCTGAATCAAAGTAAGACGTTGCTGGTAAGCAGTATGACTATTATCGCCCACAACTCTTTGTGTTCTACTCATGCATATAACATCTACGCATAGACCTGGCTCGGATGCCACTGTTGGGGAACGCAGTATTTCAATTTTTTACCTACGATCACGCAAGATCTATCTAGGAGATGCTTAGCAATGAGCGGGGAGAGTGTGTCCACGTACCCTCATAGACCGAAAGCGGAAGCGTTTAGTAACGCGGTTGATGTAGTCGAACATCTTCGTGATCCAACCGATCCAAGCACCGAACGTACGGCACCTCCGCTTTCAGCACACGTTTAGCTTGATGACGTCCCTCGAACTCTTGATCCAATTGAGGCCGTGAAAGTGCAACTATCCCTAGGTGGTTTTGGTAATTCATAACAACATATAGCTCATTGAGCTAATGCAATTCCAAGACAATTATTTCAGGAAAGCTCAATGACTGGCATGGCATGGATGGTGAAAGTGGAACCCTCAAAATGCTAAGGACAAAGGATTGGCTCAAGCTCAAAAGCTCAAGACTCTTCATTTTATATTTTAGTGATCCAAGATCACATTGAGTCTATAGGAAAAGCCAATACTATCAAGGAGGGATGTGGTGTTGCTTAATGAGCTCTTTGCCCTATGTGCTTAATGATATGCTCCAAAATCCTCAACTACTTTCCCATATCCACTTTTGACCTAAACCCTAAGCCAAACTCAGTCCTACCGATTCTTTCTATCCGGCGCCACCGAGTTTCTCATATGTCATAAGCCACTGCCAAACCCTAGCAAATCGGTTCTACCGATAGGGATCTCGGTCTCACCGAGATGGGATTGCAACCTCTCTGTTTCCTTTTCATAACTTTTCGGTCTCATCGAAAGAGCGGATCGGTCCCACCGAGATTGCAATGCAAACTCTCTGTTTCCCTTTTGTAACTTTTCGGTCTCACCGAAAGAGCAAATCGGTCCCACCGAGTTTGCCTGACTAACTCTCTGGTTAGCTAATTACCAAATCGGTCTCACCGAGTTTGTGTAATTGGTCTCACCGAGATTACGTTATGCCCAAACCCTAACCATATCGGTCCTACCGAGTTGCATGTCAGTCCCACCGAAAATCTCTAACGGTCACTAGGTTTACCGTTTCGGTCCGACCGAGTTTGTTGATTCGGTCCCACCGAGATTGGTAGATTGTGTGTAACGGTTGGATTTTAAGTGGAGGCTATATATACCCCTCCACCTCCTCTTCATTCGTGGAGAGAGCCATCAGAGCACACCTACACTTCCAACTCATATGTTCTGAGAGAGAACCACCTACTCATGTGTTGAGACCAAGATATTCCATTCCTATCATATGAATCTTGATCTCTAGCCTTTCCCAAGTTGCTTTCCACTCAAATCTTCTTTCCACCAAATCCAAATCCTGTGAGAGAGAGTTGAGTGTTGGGGAGACTATCATTTGAAGCACAAGAGCAAGGAGTTCATCATCAACACACCATTTGTTACTTCTTGGAGAGTGGTGTCTCCTAGATTGGCTAGGTGTCACTTGGGAGCCTCCGACAAGATTGTGGAGTTGAACCAAGGAGTTTGTAAGGGCAAGGAGATCGCCTACTTCGTGAAGATCTACCGCTAGTGAGGCAAGTCCTTCATGGGCGATGGCCATGGTGGGATAGACAAGGTTGCTTCTTCGTGGACCCTTCGTGGGTGGAGCCCTCCGTGGACTCGCGCAACCGTTACCCTTCGTGGGTTGAAGTCTCCACTAACGTGGATGTAGGATAGCACCACCTATCCGAACCACGGGAAAAACATTCGTGTCTCCAATAGCGTTTGAATTCTCCAAACCCTTCCCTTTACATTCTTGCAAGTTGCATGCTTTACTTTCCGCTGCCTATATACTCTTTGCATGCTTGCTTGAATTGTGTGATGATTGCTTGACTTGTCCTAAAGTAGCTAAAATCTGCCAAGAACTAAAATTGGGAAAAGGTTAAGTTTTTATTTGGTTAAGTAGTCTAATCACCCCCCCCTCTAGACATACTTCCGATCCTACAAGTGGTATCAGAGCTTTGGTCTCCATTTGCTTTGATTCCCATAGCTTTTGGTGGTCATAGCCTTGGTTTCACAACCTAGGAGAGTATGGCGTCTAGTGAGGGAAATTATCACCGTAGAGGTCCTTACTTTGATGGCACTAACTTTGCTAGTTGGAAGCATAAAATGAAAATGCATATTCTTGGACATAACCCTGCCGTTTGGGCGATTGTGTGTGTTGGTTTGCAAGGTGACTTCTTCGAAGGGAAAGAACCAAACCGTGAAGCTACCGCGGATGAGTTGAAGATGCTACAATACAACACTCAAGCTTGTGATATTCTCTTCAACGGATTGTGCCCCGAAGAATTCAACAAAATCAGCCGTCTTGAGAATGCAAAGGAAATTTGGGATACTTTGATTGATATGCACGAAGGTACCGACTCCGTCAAGGAATCTAAATTGGATGTGCTTCAAAGTCAACTTGACAAGTTCAAAATGAAGGATGGTGAAGGTGTCGCTGAAATGTACTCTAGGCTTGCTCTCATCACAAATGAGATTGCCGGCTTAGGGAGTGAAGAGATGACCGACAGATTCATCATCAAGAAGATCCTAGGAGCCTTGGATGGAAAATATGATACCGTGTGTACATTGATCCAAATGATGCCCAATTACAAAAATCTCAAGCCAACGGAAGTCATTGGAAGAATTGTTGCTCATGAGATGTCGCTCAAGGACAAAGAGGAACTTCACAACAAATCAAGTGGTGCTTATAAAGCCTCATGTGAAGCCCCCACATCATCAAGTGAGAAACAAAACTTCAATGAAGAATTGAGCTTAATGGTGAAGAACTTCAACAAGTTCTATAAGAGTAGAAGCAAAGATAGAAGCTCCAAGTCAAGGTCCTACAATGACAAAAGATCTTCTAGTCGAGAGCGAAATTGCTACAATTGTGGAAGACCCGGACACTATTCCAATGAGTGTACGGCTCCCTACAAAAGAAGAGAAGATTCTCCAAAAAGAAGAAGCAAAAGAGAGGAATCACCATCACGAGAGAGAAGGAGTAGAGATGATCGTTATGAACGAAGACACTCACGGAGAAGCAAGGTTTCGGAAAGGAAGGAAAAATTATCATGGAGCTACACAAAACGAAGACACCAAGCTCATGTTGGTGAATGGGTATCCGGCTCCGACTCCGACAACCACTTCGAGAGAAGTTATCACTCCGACTCCGAATACACTCAAGATGAAGGTGTTGCCGGACTAGCACTTGTGTCAACCAACTCCTACGACATATTTGATTCACCCAATGAAGGAATTGGAATATGCTTCATGGCCAAAGGTCCTAAGGTAACTCACCCTGAGTATGTTGATTTCAATAGTGATGAAGATGACTTGTTAGGTGATGATGATTTACTTGTTGACAACTCTAGTGATGAATACTATGATGAAACATCAATTAATCATGCTAATCAAGATAAAACGAATGACAATGATAAGGAGAAAATTGAGGCTCTAACTAAAGAACTAAACACTCTTAAGTTAGCTCATGAAACTATCTTCGAAGATCATCGAGAACTCTTAAGGGCTCATGAGAAGTTACGCTTTGAAAAGCTCAATCTTGAGCAAGAGCATGAGCTTTTAAAGGCAATCAATGATGATCTCCACAAGAAAAGTTCTTCTTACATTGCCAAACGTTTACTCTTATCCACTTACATGCCTCAAGTCAAGTCTAGTAGCAAAAACAAGAAAGATTCTTCCTCTAGTAGTAACAATGATCACGTTAAATCCAATATTGTTGCTTCTAGTAGTTCTCTTGACTCCACTAATGATTCTCTTAGCCAAGTTACACTTGAGCAAGAAAATAGCATATTGAAGGAAATCATAGAGAAAGGAGTGTACAAAAGCCTTGCCGGAAGTAAGCAATTCGAGGAGATTGTACGCAAGCAAGGAAGGCACCGGAAGAATCAAGGTGTTGGTTTTGAACGAAAGTTCAATGCCAATGGAGTTGAGTGGGAAGAAGATCAATACCCCAAGACAAAGTTTGTTCCTCAACAAGAGAAGTATGATCCAACTTCTTTCAAGGGGACACAAACTCAAGATGATCTTCCACCACAAGACTACAAGCAAAAAGGCAAGGACAAGCTTCAAGAGGAAATAGATGCATTTGAAGAAGCTCCTAAGACCTTAGTCAAGTGGATTCCCAAGACTACTTCAAGTTCCACTTCATCAAGTACGACTACAACTCCAAGGATTCCCATCAAGATGGTGTGGATCCAAAAGAAGAAGAACTAGAGAGTTCTTGAGGGTGACTCCGCCAACATACTTCACTCTTATCATTTTGGCAAGAACAAGTGCAATCAACTTCCACATCTTGCACTAGTTCAAGGAGTCACAAACCCTCTTGTTTGTAAGTCAAGGGACAAGGTAATCTAAAAGCTTTCATAGACATCTTCTTGTATGTGCATCACTCTGTGTCTATGGATATACTTGCTTGTTCCTTGTGGGACTAACCCATGTAGGTATTGAAAGTGCAATTCACTCAAAAGGATAGCTCCAAGTGATCTACATCAATATTGAGCATCCACATCTTCAACATCTACATGAAGTCATCATCGACAAAACCCAAGGTTAGTTCATCCCTCTTAGGGGGGATATCACATCTAGGGGGAGCTTTACTCTAAGACTTGAGCTAAAGCAACTCTAATGATGTGAACACAATAATGCTTTATGTAAAAGTGGTAACCCCACTTGAGCTTAAACGATGAGTATGACCTATGATCAAATGTTCTCATTTGACTCCTAAGTCAATAATCATATATAGATGACCTAGTCATCGCCAATTGCTTGATAGATGCTAGAATTGATTGTGCATGCTTTGTCACATATTTCTATTGCCATTTTATTGTGTGAGCATGCTGGTTGCATATTTTACTCATTCGAGGACATCCACTTGTTGTTTTGATTGTTTGGCTTTATCTTCTCTTTTGCCAAGTGGATGAACAAGAATGCCTAAGAACCTCCTCTAGCTATCTATGCTTTTCTCGTCTCAAACTCTATTCATGCTACATCACAAAATTGATCAAGTCAAATTCGAACCACTCTGTGTGAGGAGCGCTCGGAGTCCCCGATTCGTCATACACTTAAACTTCCAAAACCTCTTTGTGATCCTCGGTCTGACCGATACCCCACTTTCGGTCCTACCGAGATCATCAAGTTGATCTATGTTTTCAATCTCGGTGCAACCAACTTGAACTATTCGGTCACACCGAGTTGCAATAACTGTATACAGTTTTGCATCTCGGTGCCACCGAGTCGTTCCACTCGGTCACACCGACAGGGTCGGGCTATATATAGACACGGGCAAAAATTTGGAAATTTCTCCGAACCCCTTCGCCCGCGCCATAGCTCGCTCTGCCGACGTGGTCTCCGGATCGTCTTCTCGCCGCCAGTAGCCTCCAGTCGCTGGTCTCCGTCGCCGTCAACGGAAATCACCTCCGCCGTTGCCGCCGTAGCGAGTCTCCGCCGAACTAGGGTATGGACTCGATCTTTGTGCTATTCCCAATCCGATTCCTAGCACATTGTGATCATACTGATTCTTGCCACGTTTGATAAACTTCTATCCAGTCAAAGAACTCGTAGATTAGGTTTGATTCGAAAAATTTAGGGTTAGGTTTCCGCCGAAACCATCTCGGACCCACCGAGTTGAAAAACTCGGTCCCACCGATTTGGCCTATGCCATTGCACAAGTGAAACTCGGTCTGACCGAGTGTAACTAATCGGTGTGACCGATTTTTGAATTTTGTGAAACCCTAGCAGTCTCGGTGCCACCGAACTGTGACTCGGTCTGACCGAGATCACTAGTTTAGGTTCCAAATGCTGCTTCGGTATCACCGAGTTTAGAAATCGGTAGATCCGAAATGCTTTCTGTGGGAAACTAAAACTAAGTTTTTGAATCATTCTTTTGCAAAAATCTCTGCTTTTTGTGATGCTCATCCATTCTACCTCATCTATAAACTATTCACAGGGTCAGCAGTCAGCAGTCAGCTTGTTCAACATGTCAGACCAGAGTGACAGTCAGAATTAGTCAGAGCAGCCTGTGCATATGAGTGAGGGCACTAGTCCCTCAAGTTCCTCAGATGATGGCAGCAGGAGCACTCCAAGCAATCTGCCTAAGGCTGCCACCAGACAAAGAAAGAAAATAACTTCAGATTCAGAAGATGAAGACTATGTGGCAGAGGAGGAGGCAACCTCCAAGAGAGTTGTGCTGAAGAAAGAGTATGGCTCAGCTGCAACCACCAAACCAGGAATGCACAAGAAAGCACCTGCTAGAAGAGTTCCAACCTCTAAGCCTAGGAAGGTTGTGCTTGAGGAAGCAATGAAGTTCACTATGGAATCTGAAGGAGAAGATATTGGCCAGGGCAAGAAAAAGAAGAGAGCAAGAACTACCATTGCCAGAGTCATTGGCAAGCCCTCTATGAGGAAAGATTCTGAAGAAGAAGAAGAAGAGGAAGAGGAAGGTGCTGCACCAGCACCCAAGGCACCCAAGCTGATGGGTGATGCCATTAGATCAAGGGGAGCTGCATCCAAGCCCAAGGAAGCCCCTAAGACAGCTCCAAAGCAAAAACCCAAGAGGAATACAAGAAATATTCCAGCTGCTGAGAAGAACAAGGCCCCAGTGCCTAATGTTGCTGAAGAAGAAGAAGGACAAGTTTTGAGGAAATTGAAGCCCAAGATCCCAGACCACAATGATGCTCATCCTGTGGCTGAGGATATGAATATCAGGAGAGACTCTGGATTGAGAAAATGGAGAGCAGAAGATCCCTATGCTACCAGGATAAGAACTGATGTAGACTACAGGTTCCACACTAAGGAACAACAGGACTTCTATGAGACAATCCTGTTAGACAAGAAGCCAATTGTCTGTGACATGAAATGGGTCGATTGGCAATACATAAAGGACAATGAAGAGCACTTCCCAGGAGTGCAGGACAGCTTCAAGGCTTGTGGAGTAGCAGACTTTGTTGGGAAAAAGCTCACAAAGTGGAACGAGGAACTTATCATGCAGTTCTACTCCACAGCACACTTTTACCCCGATGGGAGGATTGTCTGGATGTCTGAAGGTACGAGGTACCAATCAACTGTTGCAGAATGGGCTCAAATGATCAATGCCCCAGAAGTAAGTGAAGATGACTTGGATGTCTATTCCAAGAAGAAGATGGACCACAACTCAATGATCAACATGTACAAGGAGATCCCTGACAAGGCACTTGAAACTTTCAAGTATGGATCTGTACATTATCTTCTGTCAGGATTGCCAACAATCAACTGGATCTTAAGGCACACTCTGCTACCCAAGTCTGGAGATCACAAGATGATCAGAGGCCATGCTATCAACCTGCTTCATATCTTTGATGTGCCTCAGAAGTTCAAGGTCATGACCCTGATGATAGAGACAATCAAGAGGATAGCAGCAGACCAGAAGAGAAGCTGTGGATATGCTCCTCAGATCCAAGAAATGATCAACTCCAAGATGGGCACTGGCATATATCTTTTGGATAAGGGACATCTTCCTATTCATCCTGAGTTTGAAGACAATGAAGTTGTGATGAACATGGATGAACCATCTTCAGCCCATGCCCAAGCACAAAAGGAGAAGGCTGGAAAGGAGAAAGCTGCTAGGATGCCAACTCAAGAGGAGGCATCAGAATACTTCTTGAAGACTAAGCAAGAGCAGCTCAGTTACCTGATTGCATCCACCCTGCGCATTGAGAAAGGTTTGGCCAACCTAACTCAGAACCAGGCGAGCTTAGAGAGGATCGTAGAACAGAAGTTCTATGACTTGGATATCAAGGTGACAGAGATACAGACAGCAGTGGAGCAGCTCCAGGATGACATGCAGGAGAGGAGAGGGAAGACAACTACAGATGCATTTGCTAGAGTTCCACGAGCTCAGAGGTCCAGTGCAGTGCCAGTTCCTGACACAAGAGCAACCGCCTCAGCTCCAGCCGCAGCATCAACCCAACCTGCTCCAGCATCCACTTCAGCTCCAACTCCATTAGCATCAACAGAAGCCTTCGTCCTTGGAGTGATCCAGACTCCACCACCTCCTGAAGATCAAGCCTGAGTGTCTGATATAGCACTATGCATTTTCTAGGAACTTTTTGGTAACTTGTTGCCAAAGGGGGAGAAGATGTATAGATCATAGGCTTCGAGAGAGAGTGTGTTGCTTTTCTCTCTTGTTTTATTTGGTTTTATTTGATGGTCTTTGGTACATTATTTGCTTTTGGTTGAGATACTTTGATATGCTTGTGAGACATTGATGATCATGTGTTTGATCATAAGCTACACTTATGCATGCTTGATATATCTTATCTATCCTATGTGGTCATTCACTTTTGCCTTGGTGATGAGTGCATGTATTTCATTATTTATCATTTTAAGCGCCCCACCAAGATGTATGTGACATGCAAGAGTAACCCATGATTCTAACTCTTTGTGCATTTGCAGTCCAAAGCAAATTTTAAATATGCACAAATTTAGGGGGAGCTCTTACTTATCACATACTTCTCAAAGCGACGATGTAATTCATTCTTATCATTTGTCGAAGCTTTGATCTATATGTTGTCATCAATTAGCAAAAAGGGGGAGATTGAAAGTGCAACTATCCCTAGGTGGTTTTGGTAATTCATAACAACATATAGCTCATTGAGCTAATGCAATTCCAAGACAATTATTTCAGGAAAGCTCAATGACTGGCATGGCATGGATGGTGAAAGTGGAACCCTCAAAATGCTAAGGACAAAGGATTGGCTCAAGCTCAAAAGCTCAAGACTCTTCATTTTATATTTTAGTGATCCAAGATCACATTGAGTCTATAGGAAAAGCCAATACTATCAAGGAGGGATGAGGTGTTGCTTAATGAGCTCTTTGCCCTATGTGCTTAATGATATGCTCCAAAATCCTCAACTACTTTCCCATATCCACTTTTGACCTAAACCCTAAGCCAAACTCGGTCCTACCGATTCTTTCTATCTGGCGCCACCGAGTTTCTCATATGTCATAAGCCACTGCCAAACCCTAGCAAATCGGTTCTACCGATAGGGATCTCGGTCTCACCGAGATGGGATTGCAACCTCTCTGTTTCCTTTTCGTAACTTCTCGGTCTCACCGAAAGAGCGGATCGGTCCCACCGAGATTGCAATGCAAACTCTCTGTTTCCCTTTTGTAACTTTTCGGTCTCACCGAAAGAGCAAATCGGTCCCACCGAGTTTGCCTGACCAACTCTCTAGTTAGCTAATTACCAAATCGGTCTGACCGAGTTTGTGTAATCGGTCTCACCGAGATTACGTTATGCCCAAACCCTAACCATATCGGTCCTACCGAGTTGCATGTCAGTCCCACCGAAAATCTCTAACGGTCACTAGGTTTACCGTTTCGGTCCGACCGAGTTTGTTGATTCGGTCCCACCGAGATTGGTAGATTGTGTGTAACGGTTGGATTTTAAGTAGAGGCTATATATACCCCTCCACCTCCTCTTCATTCGTGGAGAGAGCCATCAAAACACACCTACACTTCCAACTCATATGTCTGAGAGAGAACCACCTACTCATGTGTTGAGACCAAGATATTCCATTCCTATCATATGAATCTTGATCTCTAGCCTTTCCCAAGTTGCTTTCCACTCAAATATTCTTTCCACCAAATCCAAATCCTGTGTGAGAGAGTTGAGTGTTGGGGAGACTATCATCTGAAGCACAAGAGCAAGGAGTTCATCATCAACACACCATTTGTTACTTCTTGGAGAGTGGTGTCTCCTAGATTGGCTAGGTGTCACTTGGGAGCCTCCGACAAGATTGTGGAGTTGAACCAAGGAGTTTATAAGGGCAAGGAGATCGCCTACTTCGTGAAGATCTACCGCTAGTGAGGCAAGTCCTTCGTGGGCGATGGCCATGGTGGGATAGACAAGGTTGCTTCTTCGTGGACCCTTCGTGGGTGGAGCCCTCCGTGGACTCGCGCAACCGTTACCCTTCGTGGGTTGAAGTCTCCACTAACGTGGATGTAGGATAGCACCACCTATCCGAACCACGGGAAAAACATCCGTGTCTCCAATAGCGTTTGAATTCTCCAAACCCTTCCCTTTACATTCTTGCAAGTTGCATGCTTTACTTTCCGCTGCCTATATACTCTTTGCATGCTTGCTTGAATTGTGTGATGATTGCTTGACTTGTCCTAAAGTAGCTAAAATCTGCCAAGAACTAAAATTGGGAAAAGGTTAAGTTTTTATTTGGTCAAGTAGTCTAATCACCCCCCCTCTAGACATACTTCCGATCCTACAAGCCGAGGGAGATTTCCGTCAGCACGACTGCGTGGCGGTGGTGATGACGAAGTTACCGGCGCAGGGCTTCGCCTAAGCACTACGACGATATGACCGAGGTGTGTAACTATGGAGGGGGGCACCGCACATGGCTAATACAATTGATCTTGTGTGTTCTAGGGTGCCCCCTGCCCTCGTGTATAAACAAGGGGAGGGGGAGGCCGGCCGGCCCTTGTAGGGCGCGCCAGGAGAGAGGAGTCCTACTAGGACTCCAAGTCCTAGTATGATTCCACCTGGGGGAAGGGGGAAGAAGGAAGTAAGAGGGAGAAGAGAAGGAAAGGGGGCGCCGCCCCCTTCCCCTAGTCCAATTTGGACCCAAGGGGTGGGCAGCCCCTTGTGGCCCTTCTCTCTTCCCACTAAGGCCCATAAAGGCCCATTAGTTCCCCCGGGGGGTTCCGATAACCCTTCAGCACTCCGATAGTTACCCGGTACCTCTCGGAACTCATCCGGTGTCCAAATAACATTGTCCAATATATCAATCTTTATGTCTCGACCATTTCGGGACTCCTCTTCATGTCCGTGATCTTATCCGGGACTTTGAACAAACTTCGGTCATCAAATCACATTACTCATAATACAAATCATCATCGAACGTTAAGCGTGCGGACCCTACGGGTTTGAGAACTATGTAGACATGACCGGGA
The DNA here is from genome assembly GCA_032464435.1 of Aegilops umbellulata. Lineage (NCBI taxonomy): Eukaryota > Viridiplantae > Streptophyta > Magnoliopsida > Poales > Poaceae > Aegilops > Aegilops umbellulata. The sequence goes on along the minus strand of CP136056.1, from coordinate 277,870,892 downwards.
CACATCTCCGGTCAATAAAAAATAGCGGAACCTGGATGCTCATATTGGCTCCTATATATTCTATGAAGATCTTTATCGGTCAAACCGCATAACAACATTGTTCCCTTTTTCATCGGTATGTTACTGGCCCGAGATTCGATCGTCGGTATCCTCATACCTAGTTCAATCTCGTTACCGGCAAGTCTCTTTACTCGTTCCGTAATGCATCATCCCGTGACTAACTCACTAGTAACATTGCTTGCAAGGCTCATAGTGATGTGCATTATCGAGAGGGCCCAGAGATACATCTTCGATACACGGAGTGACAAATCCTAATCTCGATCTATGTCAACTCAACAAACAGCATCAGAAACACATGTAGAGCATCTTTATAATCACCCAGTTACGTCGTGACATTTGATAGCACACAAGGTGTTCCTTCGGTATTCGGGAGTTGCATGATCTCATAGTCCGAGGAACATGTATAAGTCATGAAGAAAGCAATAGCAGAAAACTAAACGATCATAATGCTAAGCTAACGGATGGGTCTTGTCCATCACATCATTCTCTAATGATGTGATCCCGTTCAAAAAATGACAACACATGTCTATGGCTAGGAAACTTAACCATCTTTGATTAACGAGCTAGTCAAGTAGAGTCATACTAGGGACACTCTGTTTGTCTATGTATTCACACATGTACTATGTTTCCGGTTAATACAATTCTAGCATGAATAATAAACATTTATCATGAAAGGAAATATAGATAACATCTTTATTATTGCCTCTAGGGCATATTTCCTTCATAGGCCGCCGGGCTCTAGAAGCGGGAGTGAGCGAGACCGCATACGCCTGCGAATCTTACCCAGGTTCGGGGCTCTCCGTGGAGATAACACCCCTAGTCCCGCTCTGCGGGATCTCCGCATGATGACTATCGTCAATAGAGTAGCTACAAGATTGCTCCTTAAGCTGTTTCGGCTAGGGGAGGAAGAAGAGCAAGGCTAGCCCTAACTTCTCCTTCTATGGGTGTGTGTGTGATGGCAAAGGTTCTGAACCCCTTGCATGGGGAAGCCTGGGGGTTTATATAGGCCTACCCCCAGGGGTATAATGATAATCCGGTCAGGTGTAGGACCCGGCCGTCAGTGCCTCTGGGCGCCGGCTTCTCCGCCGGCTGCTGGGGCCCACCGCTTGGTGAGTCCCGCCGGCTGCCGGGGTCTCGGCCGACAGGTAGGGCCCGCCGCCTGCGGGCCATGTCGACTGCTTTATACTATAGCCTTGCTCGTGATGATGGAGGCTTTGTCAGGGGGAGCATGGCTACAGTCTCGCCGCCTGGCGGGCGTTCACTGTAGCCACACCCCATCTCATCTAGTTAATGGCGCACGGACTTTGAGGGCAGGGAGGGCCGCCTGCTGAGAGTCGGCCCGCCCTAGTTGCTGCCTGCTTGGGGTTTGCCGCCTTCTGGTGGCTCACGGACAGGTAGGGCCCGCCGCCTGCGGGCCATACCGACCGCCCATCGTGGGAGCATGGCTCCCTCTGACGTAGGTGATGTCGTGGGTCGCGTGGCTACAGTGTCGCGACAGGCGAGGCGTGTCCGCCTGGTACACCCGCACTGTGGCCACGTTCTGCCCTTGATTCAGGGGTGGCAGGCCGCATGTAGCCACGCCCCGTCTCGTAGAGGTTAAGTGGGTGTAAACTTTGAGGGGACGAGGGGCCGCCTGCTAGGAGTCGGCTCCCTCGCGACCGCCTTCTGATGTCTTGCCGTCTTCCAGCAGCCGGCCTCTCGGACCAGCCGGCCCAAGAAGCCAGCCGTTCATCCGGGAGGTGTGAGGGGTGCAGCTAGCCCCGATGTCTTGAAATACCATGGGGGCTGATGAGGCTACCCGTGGTCATTTACTCCGACACAATCTGCTACAACCGATGAAGATTTTTGCTACCACCGGCACGATGGGAAAATCTGCTACAACCAACGGCGGCACGCGAGGGAGGGGTGAGAGCTGCTGGTGGTGGATTCGACGCCCTTACGTGCTGCAACCGATGGCCATTTTTGTTGGAAACCGTGACAGCAAAAGGCTGCATCCAGCACTGCCGGTGATGGAGACGACGACCTTTGGTGCTGCATCCAGCGAATTGTTTGTTGGAACCAGCCGGCGAAAAGGTTGCATCCACACCGATCAGTGCTGGAATCGGACGACCAGGCAAGTCATTTTGCTGGCACTGACTTTTATATTTGCTAGACCCGGCAAAGTTTTTTGCTGCTTCGACGACGTGTTTCGTTGCAACAGTCGCCGGCGGCGACGACGACAATTTTTTTGCTAGAACCATTGTTGTGTTTTGCTGGAACTGTTTTGTTTTTTGCTACTGCTAGGGACAATGGCTTTTTTGTTGCTGAGAGATATTTTTGTGCCTTTTTCTAGAACGGGGCGGTGAGAGTCGACGATGCGGCTAGCCAGAGGTGGACGACGCCGGAAAATGCTACAACCACGGCACATGCTAGAACCGTCCATGGAGAGATGGAATGGCAACAGAAGATGGAGCTCACTCGCAGCCGTGTTGCAATCCCCGTCAGTTGCGCGACGAGAGGCGGTGTTGCCGAGGGAGGAGGGGAAATAGAAAGTTGTGCACGCGGGGGATGCGGGAGTGAGGACGGGATGCTTCAATCTGACGGTTTCTATGCGTCGCTAACGGTCTGGGTTGGACCGGCCCAAAGTTTGGGCCAGCTGACCAGCGCAGAGTACTGCCCTTTAACAAAACACGAAACTAAACGAAAGTCATATTCTGAGCTCGAGCGCACATGTGCTCGATATCCCCCTCGTTGGCTCACTCCGAGATTCCCTTTCCTGAGCGTATTATGTGGGGTATAGTTACTTGTATCTCATTCCTTTTAAGGATCATGGCCCACATAGGCCCACCATTAATGCAACGTCTCCGTCTATTTCTTTGACGGACCTGATGGAACCAAACATCATGGGCCGATTACTTGTTGATTCTGTTCCACAGAAGGCCGTCCAAGCCATCACATTACTTTGCATGGTCGCCAACAAACACGGCCGCAAGACAAATGTGATATGATGATTATGAATCTTAATTAACTATGACAGCACAAGAAACTTGTACATGGATTACATCACACCACTAGCACTAGGCGGGTAATGACATCATTACCCGACGCAACGCTAACAAACTGATTCTGGTTCTTCCCTAAACGAGCCGCCGTCGTTTTGGTTCAGAATTGCTCACTTCTGCGTACTCCTCGTCGGAATAACACACCCATTTCCAGCAACGGATGACGGATCCATCGTCGACACCAAACAATTTGTTCGACTCGTCTCCATGGTTCATTACTGGATCATAATCACCTTAGCCCTCCCCAACAACTTCAACAGCCGCCAGGTTGACTGGATCATATTCCGGCACCTAGTCCAGTGGAAAGTGTCACGCCTTCTGAAGCGTCAGTCCAATACAACAAAACAGAACATCAGGCGACAACGGAAATGCTTCCTTCTGCAATCTGCACTCAACAGCAAAGAAAATCTATACTCGAGCTCAGGTCATACATGCATTGCCACATTTGACACTTGCTCGACAGTATCCCCTCTGCATCATCTGCTGCTACCTACTTAACAGCATTTTCCAAACAGGGCAACCCTGGTGTCACGATTTTTTTTTGCAAGGGGTTCAACGTGAGAACAACACACTTACTACTGAAACATCAACAAATGATTGACAACATACCTGCATGCAAGGTCACCATAGAGCCATCGTCGCCCGCACTGACGACTATATCCATCTGCCCGGCTGTAGACTTCCCTCAAGCATACAAAACAACAACTGATTATAAAAAGTCAGTCCACTTGCATGGTTTCATCTAATTAAGCAGTTCACCTTCCATAAACCCAACTGAAAAAAGGATTTTTTTTTCAACCCTAGATACTTCACAGCACCCACTAATGCATCACTGAATACATTTGTATTACAACTCGAGACATAAAGCATGCCTGCACGCAGGGCAGGTGCTCAGTTGCACAAACACATCACGAATGCAGAAAACAAGTCACACTTTGACCATTCAAACTGACTGAAATTGTTTGGCATTTTTCACTCACCACTACACGCCACTAGCTAACCTCAGGTCCATTGCTTTCGTAAAATTATTCCTTTGGTGCCCCACCACACCACAATTTTTGCACCTCGTCAGCTTCCAAGGCTGCTTTGGCACATCGCCACGATCTGGATAAGTAGTTCTCTTGTGCCCCAGCCGTCGGCACACAAACAAGCATCACACTCTTAACTGCGACCTCCGCAGCTCGATTCTGGTCTGCACATGAACAAAAACAAGAAACAATCATATCGTCATACTACCAGCACCATCTTCAAGTACTCTTTTTAAGAAATGTCCTTAATCAACATACCTGTTAGGATTGTCCTTGGTGCTACAGGTCCCATAATCCTCAGGAATTCAGTAAAAAACCGCTCAAAACTCTACACGGTCTCATCGTGTACCAGGACGCCAGCTAAGATCACACTCTGGTTATGGTTTTTCAAACTGACAAATTGTCCGAACGGCATGTACTTTTTTTTCTTCAGAATTGCTCAATCATGAGCTAATTTCAACTAGTACAGTGTAGTCAATTATTAATACAAACGTGCTCTAAAAGTGCTATGTAGACAATTTCTCATGCTACCGAATGAATGTCACTACATCAATAGATCTATGCATTCTACTACAATTTCATTCAAGCATTCTCAATAAATTCAGATCCAATCCAAGCTTACACGCGTGCACCTTTTAGACCATCACAGCGCCTGCAGGTTCATCTTACCAGTTGATAGTTCAGACTGCTGCGACAGGCTCTTCCGTCTTCCCTGTTGGAAATATGCCCTAGAGGCAATAATAAAAGCATTATTATTATATTTCCTTATTCATGATAATTGTCTTTATTCGTGCTATAATTGTGTTATCCGGAAATCGTAATACATGTGTGAATAACAGACAACAAACATGTCCCTAGTGAGCCTCTAGTTGACTAGCTCGTTGATCGACAGATAGTCATGGTTTCCTGACTATGGACATTGGATGTCATCGATAACGGGATCACATCATTAGGAGAATGATGTGATGGACAAGACCCAATCCTAAACATAGCATAAGATCGCATAGTTCGTTTGCTGGAGTTTTCCAATGTCAAGTATCCTTTCCTTAGACCATGAGATCATGTAACTCCCGGATACCGTAGGAGTGCTTTGGGTGTGCCAAACGTCACAACGTAACTGGGTGACTATAAAGGTATACTACGGGTATCTCTGAAAGTGTCTGTTGGGTTGACATGGATCGAGACTGGGATTTGTCACTCCGCTTGACGGAGAGGTATCACCGGGCCCTCTCGGTAATGCATCATCACAGTGAGCTCAAGGTGATCAAAGTGTTTGATCACGGGATCATGCATTACGGTAACGAGAAAAGTGACTTGCCGATAACGAGATTGAACGAGGTATTGGGATACCGACGATCGAATCTCGGGCAAGTAAAATACCGATTGACAAAGGGAATCGTATACGGGATTAATTGAATCCTCGACATCGTGGTTCATCCGATGAGATCATCGTGGAGCATGTGGGAGCCAACATGGGTATCCAGATCCCGCTGTTGGTTATTGCCCGAGAGCCGTCTCGGTCATGTCTGCATGTCTCCCGAACCCGTAGGGTCTACACACTTAAGGTTCGGTGACGCTAGGGTTGTGAAGATATGTATATGCAGTAACCCGAATGTTGTTCGGAGTCCCGGATGAGATCCCGGACGTCACGAGGAGTTCCGGAATGGTCCGGAGGTAAAGAATTATATATAGGAAGTGCTATTTTGGCCATCGGGACAAGTTTCGGTGTTATCGGTATTGTACCGGGACCACCGGAGGGGTCCCGGGGGTCCACCTGCCCCGGGGGGCCACATGGGCTATAGGGGGTGCGCCCTGGCCTACATGGGCCAAGGGCACCAGCCCCAAGGGCCCATGCGCCAAGGAGACTTGGAGAGGGGAGAGTCCAAAGAGGGGAAGGCACCTCCGAGGTGCCTTGGGGAGGATGGACTCCTCCCCCCCCCTCTTGGCCGCACCCCTTCCTTGGAGGAAGGGGCAAGGCTGCGCCCTCCCCCCTCTAATGCGCCTATATAAAGGGAGGGGAGGGAGGGGTGGCCGCACCCTATGCCTTGGCTCCTCCCTCCTCCCTGCAACACCTCCTCCTCCTCCCGTAGTTGCTTAGCGAAGCCCTCCCGGAGTTCTGCTGCATCCACCACCACACCGTCGTGCTGGATCTTCCTCAACCTCTCCTTCCCCCTTGCTGGATCAATAAGGAGGAGACGTCTTCCGTCCCGTACGTGTGTTGAACGCGGAGGTGCCGTCCGTTCGGTACTAGATCATCGGTGAATTGGATCACGGCAAGTACGACTACCTCATCCACGTTCACTCGAACGCTTCCGTTGCGATCTACAAAGTGGTATGTAGATGCTATATAATCTGAATACTCGTTGCTAGATGAACTCATAGATGGATCTTGGTGAAACCGTAGGAAAAATTTTAATTTTCTGCAACGTTCCCCAACAGTGGCATCATGAGCTAGGTCTATGTGTAGTTCTTCTTGCGCGAGTAGAACACAATTTGTTATGGGCGTTGATGTTGTCAACTTTTCTTGCTGCTACTAGTCTTATCTTGCTTCGGCGGTATTGTGGGATGAAGCGGCCCGGACCAACCTTACACGTACGCTTACGTGAGACCGGTTCCACCGACTAACATGCACTAGTTGCATAAGGTGGCTGGCGGGTGTCTGTCTCTCCTACTTTAGTTGGAGCGGATTCGATGAAAAGGGTCCTTATGAACGGTAAATAGAAGTTGACAAATCACGTTGTGGTTTTACGTAGGTAAGAAAACGTTCTTGCTAGAACCCTAATTCAGCCACGTAAAACTTGCAACAACAATTAGAGGACGTCTAACTTGTTTTTGCAGCAAGTGCTTTGTGATATGATATGGCCAAAGTTGTGATGAATGATGAATGATCTATATGTGATGTATGAGATGTTCATGCTATTGTAATAGGAATCACGACTTGCATGTCGATGAGTATGACAACCGGCAGGAGCCATAGGAGTTGTCTTTATTTTTTGTATGACCTGCGTGTCATTGAGAATCGCCATGTAAATTAATTTACTTTATGCTAAACGCGTTAGCCATAGTAGTAGAAGTAATAGTTGGCGAGCAACTTCATGGAGACACGATGATGAAGATCATGATGATGAAGATCATGGTGTCAAGCCGGTGACAAGATGATCATGGAGCCCCAAGATGAAGATCAAAGGAGCTATGTGATATTGGCCATATCATGTCACGTTTATTATTTGATTGCATGTGATGTTTATCATGTTTTGCATCTTGTTTACTTTGGACGACGGTAGTAAATAAGATGATCCCTCATAATAATTTCAAGAAAGTGTTCTCCCTGACTGTGCACCGTTGCTAAGGTTCGTCGTTCCGAAGCACCACGTGATGATCGGGTGTGATAGGTCCTTACGTTCGCATACAACGGGTGTAAGACAGATTTACACACGCAAAACACTTAGGTTGACTTGACGAGCCTATCATGTACAGACATGGCCTCAGAACACAGAAGACCGAAAGGTCGAGCATGAGTCGTATAGAAGATACGATCAACATGAAGATGTTCACCGATGTTGGCTAGTCCGTCTCACGTGATGATCGGACACGACCTAGTTGACTCGGATCATGTAATACTTAGATGACTAGAAGAGGGATGTCTATCTAAGTGGGAGTTCATTAAATAATTTGATTAAATGAACTTTATTATCATGAACTTAGTCTAAAAATTTTACAATATGTCTTGTAGATCAAATGGCCAACGTAGTCCTCAACTTCAACGCATTCCTAGAGAAAACCAAGCTGAAAGACGATGGTAGCAACTATACGGACTGGGTCCGGAACCTGAGGATCATCCTCATAGCTGCCAAGAAAGATTATGTCCTAAGAGCACCGCTGGGTGACGCACCTATTCTCCCTGCAGAACAAGACGTTATGAACGCTTGGCAGTCACGCTGCGATGATTACTCCCTCGTTCAGTGCGGCATGCTTTACAGCTTAGAGCCGGGGCTCCAAAAACGTTTTGAGAGACATGGAGCATATGAGATGTTCGAAGAGCTGAAAATGGTTTTCCAAGCTCATGCCCGGGTCGAGAGATATGAAGTCTCCGATAAATTCTTTAGCTGTAAGATGGAGGAAAATGGCTCTGTCAGTGAGCACATACTCAAAATGTCTGGGTTGCACAACCGCTTGACTCAACTGGAATTTAATCTCCCGGATGAAGCGGTCATTGACAGAATCCTCCAGTCGCTTCCACCTAGCTACAAGAGCTTTGTGATGAACTACAATATGCAGGGGATGGTAAAGACCATTCCTGAAGTATATGCTATGCTGAAATCAGCAGAGGTAGAAATCAAGAAGGAGCATCAAGTGTTGATGGTGAATAAAACCACTAAGTTCAAGAAGGGCAAGGGTAAAAAGAACTTCAAGAAGGACGACAAGCAAGTTGCCGCGCCCGGTAAGCAAGTTGCCGGGAAGAAGCCAAAGAATGGACCCAAGCCCGAAACTGAGTGCTTTTATTGCAAGGGAAGTGGTCACTGGAAGCGGAACTGCCCCAAATACTTAGCGGACATGAAGGCCGGCAAAACCAAAGGTATATGTGATATACATGTAATTGATGTGTACCTTACCAGTACTCGTAGTAGCTCTTGGGTATTTGATACCGGTGCAGTTGCTCACATTTGTAACTCAAAGCAGGAGCTGCGGAATAAACGGAGACTGGCGAAGGACGAGGTGACGATGCGCGTCGGGAATGGTTCCAAGGTCGATGTGATCACCGTCGGCACGCTGCCTCTACATTTACCTACGGGATTAGTTTTAAACCTCAATAATTGTTATTTAGTGCCAAGTTTGAGCATGAACATTGTATCTGGATCTCGCTTAATTCGAGATGGCTACTCATTTAAATCCGAGAATAATGGTTGTTCTATTTATATGAGAGATATGTTTTATGGTCATGCTCCGATGGTTAATGGTTTATTATTGATGAATCTCGTACGTGATGATACACATATTCATAGTGTGAGTACCAAAAGAGTTAAAGTTGATAAAAATAGTCCCACATATTTGTGGCACTGCCGCCTTGGTCACATAGGTGTCAAACGCATGAAGAAGCTCCATACAGATGGACTTTTAGAGTCTCTTGATTATGAATCATTTGACACGTGTGAACCATGCCTCATGGGTAAAATGACCAAGACTCCGTTCTCAGGAACAATGGAGCGAGCAACCAACTTATTGGAAATCATACATACCGATGTGTGCGGTCCAATGAGTATTGAGGCTCGCGGAGGCTATCGTTATGTTCTCACCCTCACCGATGACTTGAGTAGATATGGGTATATCTACTTAATGAAACACAAGTCTGAGACCTTTGAAAAGTTCAAGGAATTTCAGAGTGAGGTTGAAAATCAACGTGATAGAAAGATCAAGTTTCTACGATCAGATCGTGGAGGAGAATACTTGAGTCACGAATTTGGCACACACTTAAGAAAATGTGGAATAGTTTCACAACTCACGCCGCCTGGAACACCTCAGCGTAATGGTGTGTCCGAACGTCGTAATCGCACTCTATTAGATATGGTGCGATCTATGATGTCTCTTACCGACTTCCCGCTATCTTTTTGGGGCTATGCTTTAGAGACTGCCGCACTCACTTTAAATAGGGCTCCGTCGAAATCCGTTGAGACGACACCGTATGAATTATGGTTTGGGAAGAAACCTAAGCTGTCGTTTCTAAAAGTTTGGGGATGCGATGCTTATGTCAAGAAACTTCAACCTGAAAAGCTCGAACCCAAGTCGGAAAAATGCGTCTTCATAGGATACCCTAAAGAAACTGTTGGGTATACCTTCTACCTCAGATCCGAAGGCAAGATCTTTGTTGCCAAGAATGGATCCTTTCTAGAGAAAGAGTTTCTCTCGAAAGAAGTAAGTAGGAGGAAAGTGGAACTTGATGAAGTGTTACCTCTTGAACCGGAAAATGGCGAAACTCAAGAAAACGTTTCTGAGGTGCCTGCACCGACTAGAGAGGAAATCAATGATGATGATCAAGATCAAGCTCCTACTGAAATTCGAAGGTCCACAAGGACACGTTCCGCACCAGAGTGGTACGGGAACCCTGTCTTGGAAATCATGTTGTTAGACAACGGTGAACCTTCGAACTATGAGGAAGCAATGGCGGGCCCGAATTCCGACAAATGGCTGGAAGCCATGAAATCCGAGATAGGATCCATGTATGAAAACGAAGTATGGACTTTGACTGACTTGCCCATTGAACGGCGAGCCATAGAAAATAAATGGATCATTAAGAAGAAGACAGACGCGGATGGTAATGTAACCATCTATAAAGCTCGGCTTGTCGCTAAGGGTTATCGACAAGTTCAAGGAATTGACTACGATGAGACTTTCTCACCGGTAGCGAAGCTGAAGTCCGTCCGAATCATGTTAGCAATTGCCGCATACTATGATTATGAGATATGGCAAATGGACGTCAAAACGGCATTCCTTAATGGTTTCCTTAAGGAAGAATTGTATATGATGCAGCCGGAAGGTTTTGTCGATCCTAAGAATGCTGACAAGGTGTGCAAGCTCCAACGCTCGATTTATGGGCTGGTGCAAGCATCTTGGAGTTGGAACATTCGCTTTGATGAGATGATCAAAGCGTTTGGGTTTACACAGACTTATGGAGAAGCCTGTGTTTACAAGAAAGTGAGTGGGAGCGCTGTAGCATTTCTCATATTATATGTAGACGACATACTTTTGATGGGAAATGATATAGAACTCTTGGACAGCATTAAGGCCTACTTGAATAAAAGTTTTTCAATGAAGGACCTTGGAGAAGCTGCTTATATATTAGGCATCAAGATCTATAGAGATAGATCGAGACGCCTCATAGGTCTTTCACAAAGCACACACCTTGATAAGATATTGAAGAAATTCAATATGGATCAATCTAAGAAAGGGTTCTTACCTGTGTTACAAGGTGTGAAATTGAGCTCAGCTCAATGCCCGACCACGGCAGAAGATATAGAAGAGATGAGCGTCATCCCCTATGCCTCAGCCATAGGTTCTATTATGTATGCCATGCTGTGTACCAGACCTGATGTAAACCTTGCCGTAAGTTTGGTAGGAAGGTACCAAAGTAATCCCGGCAAGGAACACTGGACAGCGGTCAAGAATATCCTGAAGTACCTGAAAAGGACTAAGGAAATGTTTCTCGTTTATGGAGGTGACGAAGAGCTCGTCGTAAAAGGTTACGTCGACGCTAGCTTCGACACAGATCTGGATGACTCTAAGTCACAAACCGGATACGTGTATATTTTGAATGGTGGGGCAGTAAGCTGGTGCAGTTGCAAGCAAAGCGTCGTGGTGGGATCTACATGTGAAGCGGAGTACATGGCAGCCTCGGAGGCAGCACATGAAGCAATTTGGGCGAAGGAGTTCATCACCGACCTCGGAGTCATACCCAATGCGTCGGGGCCAATCAAGCTCTTCTGTGACAACACTGGAGCTATTGCACTTGCAAAGGAGCCCAGGTTTCACAAGAAGACCAGGCACATCAAGCGTCGCTTCAACTCCATTTGTGAAAATGTTCAAGATGGAGACATAGAAATTTGTAAAGTACACACGGATCTGAATGTCGCGGATCCGTTGACTAAACCTCTCCCTAAGGCAAAACATGATCAGCACCAGAACTCTATGGGTGTTCGATTCATCACAATGTAACTAGATTATTGACTCTAGTGCAAGTGGGAGACTGTTGGAAATATGCCCTAGAGGCAATAATAAAAGCATTATTATTATATTTCCTTATTCATGATAATTGTCTTTATTCGTGCTATAATTGTGTTATCCGGAAATCGTAATACATGTGTGAATAACAGACAACAAACATGTCCCTAGTGAGCCTCTAGTTGACTAGCTCGTTGATCGACAGATAGTCATGGTTTCCTGACTATGGACATTGGATGTCATCGATAACGGGATCACATCATTAGGAGAATGATGTGATGGACAAGACCCAATCCTAAACATAGCATAAGATCGCATAGTTCGTTTGCTGGAGTTTTCCAATGTCAAGTATCCTTTCCTTAGACCATGAGATCATGTAACTCCCGGATACCGTAGGAGTGCTTTGGGTGTGCCAAACGTCACAACGTAACTGGGTGACTATAAAGGTATACTACGGGTATCTCTGAAAGTGTCTGTTGGGTTGACATGGATCGAGACTGGGATTTGTCACTCTGCTTGACGGAGAGGTATCACCGGGCCCTCTCGGTAATGCATCATCACAGTGAGCTCAAGGTGATCAAAGTGTTTGATCACGGGATCATGCATTACGGTAACGAGAAAAGTGACTTGCCGATAACGAGATTGAACGAGGTATTGGGATACCGACGATCGAATCTCGGGCAAGTAAAATACCGATTGACAAAGGGAATCGTATACGGGATTAATTGAATCCTCGACATCGTGGTTCATCCGATGAGATCATCGTGGAGCATGTGGGAGCCAACATGGGTATCCAGATCCCGCTGTTGGTTATTGCCCGAGAGCCGTCTCGGTCATGTCTGCATGTCTCCCGAACCCGTAGGGTCTACACACTTAAGGTTCGGTGACGCTAGGGTTGTGAAGATATGTATATGCAGTAACCCGACTGTTGTTCGGAGTCCCGGATGAGATCCCGGACGTCACGAGGAGTTCCGGAATGGTCCGTAGGTAAAGAATTATATATAGGAAGTGCTATTTTGGCCATCGGGACAAGTTTCGGTGTTATCGGTATTGTACCGGGACCACCGGAGGGGTCCCGGGGGTCCACCGGGGGGGTCCACCTGCCCCGGGGGGCCACATGGGCTATAGGGGGTGCGCCCTGGCCTACATGGGCCAAGGGCACCAGCCCCAAGGGCCCATGCGCCAAGGAGACTTGGAGAGGGGAGAGTCCAAAGAGGGGAAGGCACCTCCGAGGTGCCTTGGGGAGGATGGACTCCTCCCCCCCTCTTGGCCGCACCCCTTCCTTGGAGGAAGGGGCAAGGCTGCGCCCTCCCCCCCTCTAATGCGCCTATATAAAGGGAGGGGAGGGAGGGGTGGCCGCACCCTATGCCTTGGCTCCTCCCTCCTCCCTGCAACACCTCCTCCTCCTCCCGTAGTTGCTTAGCGAAGCCCTGCCGGAGTTCTGCTGCATCCACCACCACACCGTCGTGCTGGATCTTCCTCAACCTCTCTTTCCCCCTTGCTGGATCAAGAAGGAGGAGACGTCTCCCGTCCCGTACGTGTGTTGAACGCGGATGTAACACCCGGATAATCTTGCTACAGTAATCCTGCGCTAATCATGCCACGTCATCCCGATTACTGTTACTAACCTCGCAATAATCCGAAACCGTTCAAATTCAAATTCAAATTACAATTAACAATAAAATTTTTCAAAAATTAAAACAAAATTGTTCGGTGGTTGCTAAATATTACAAAGGTAATTGTGGTGAAGTAACCACATTTTTAGAAAATGCCTAAGCAATTTTAAATGATTAAAACAGAAAAGAAATTATAAAAGAAAATACAAACATAAAAAAAGGGAAAAAAACCCTGGCCCACTGGGCCAACGGCCCAGCAGGCCAGCCCACTGGCCCAGGCCGGCCACCCCCCCCCCCACTCACCCCTTATCCCCACAGGGGGCAACCCTAGCCGCCACCACTCCACTTCCCCCCCCCCCACGCGCCCCCCCATCTCCCTCCCGATTGAATCGGGAGGATAATGCCGCCGCCGCCCGGAGCTGAGCCCCTCGCCGGAGCCCCGCGCTGCCTCGACTCCGTCGCCGGACCACCTCCTCCCCTGCGTCGATGTCGTCCCCGATGGCCTCCCCGACCTACCCCGCGCCCGCGCCCTAGACCCCACGCTCCCCTGGTGAGGCCCTCTGCCTCCTCTGCGCCTCTCACCGCCCGGAGCTCCTCCTCTCCCCCCTTTTCCTCACTGGCCGCCGGCGCTCGTGCCCGCGAGCCCCGTGGTTCCGCTCCCTCCCCCGCACGGCGCTCGCCACGCCCTAGCCACGCCCGCGGCCATCCCCTGTTCGCCCTCCCCCATCTACGTCGCCCTCCGGCGCCCGCCCGTGGTGCGGCCGCGCCCTGACCGTGCGCGCGCACGCGCCCACGCCCGCGCCCTGTGCGTCGTCGCCGGCGCCCTCGGCGCGCCTCGTCCGCCCCTTCCTTCCCCCCGTGACCGCGCCACCGCGCACGACCATCACCGAAGCCCCCCTGCTGCCCGCGCCCCCCCTCGCTCGCCGGTCCGGTCCCCACTCCGGCCACCACCCTCTGCCTCCTCCTCCCCGTGCCTTGTCCTCCTCGATGTCGTGCCGCCTTGGGCCCCCTGCGCCCTGCTGCCGCTGGTACGGTCGCCGGTGGCGCCCCGCCAGCCTCACCTCACTCTGCCCTCGCCGACGCCGGCGGTCGGGCGCCCGCGGTGGCCATTCGGGCGGCGCACGTGCCCTGCGCCCGCTCGGGTGCGCTCGTCGCCCCTGCACCCGGCGCCCGCTAAGGCCCTCAGGGTCACAGACAAGTGGGGCCCGCCCCCTGAACGTTCATTTTAAAAAAAGAAAAGAAAATAAGAGAATTAAAATTAATAATAATAAAAATAAATAAATAAATAAATAAGGAATTAATTAATTAATTAATTAAGGAATTAATTAATCTAATTAATCATAATTAGATTAACCTAATTATCTAATTAGTCTAATTAAACAATGATTAGTTAGTTAATCTCTGATTAGCTTAATCACAGAATGACAGGTGGGACCCACACGTCAGATTTGACCAGTCAACGCCCCTGTTGACTGCTGACGTCATGCTGACGTCAGCGTGCACTGTTTTGGATAATGTTATATTTAAATAATTAATTAAATTCCAGAAATTAATAAAATCTTTAGAAAATCATATCTTTTAATCCGTAACTCGGATTAAAATATTTTCAACATGAAAGTTGCTCAGAACAACGAGGCGAACCCAGATACGCAGCCCGTTCGTCCGCCACACATTCCTAACATATCAAACTCTCAACTTTTCCCCTCCGGCTCCTCTGCTCGAAAACGCGAAACATCGGGGATACTTTCCCGGTTGTTTTCCCCCTTCACCGGTATCACCGCATACCGCGTTAGGGCACCTCTAACGCCGTTATTTGTCATGTCATGCATCACTATGCATCTGCTTGCTTAAATATTTATTGTTTCTCCCCCTCTTCTCTCGATAGACCCCGAGACCGACGTTGCTGCTGCCCCGTTCGACTACGGAGTTGACGATCTCTCTCTCTTGCCAGAGCAACCAGGCAAGCCCCCCCCCCTTGATCACCAGATATCGCCTACTCTCCTCTATACTGCTTGCATTAGAGTAGTGTAGCATGTTACTGCTTTCGTTATTCCTATCCTGATGCATAGCCTGTCTTTGATACTGTTGTTGATACCTTTACCTGCAATCCTACTGCTTAGTATAGGATGCTAGTGTTCCATCAGTGGCCCTACACTCTTGTCAGTCTGCCATGCTATACTACTGGGCCGTGATCACTCGGGGGTGACCACGGGCATACTATATACTTTACACTGTTACATTACATGTGATACTGTTCGGAGATGGGGGCTGAAGGGGCAGGTGGCTCCATCCCGGTAGAGGTGGGCCTGGGTTCCCGACGGCCCCCGACTGTTACTTTGTGGCGGAGCGACAGGGCAGGTTCAGACCACCTAGGAGAGAGGTGGGCCTGGCCCTAGTCGGCGTTCGCGATACTTAACACACTTAACGAGATCTGGGTATTTGATCTGAGTCTGGCCATTTGGTCTATACGCACTAACCACCTACGCGGGAGTAGTTATGGGTATCCCGACGTCGTGGTATCAACCGAAGCACTTCTTGACGTCAGCGACTGAGCGGCGCGCGCCGGGTTGGACCGCGTAACGTGACTTCCGTTGTACTGGAGGTTGCTAGGTCTGCTCACCGGCCGCGTTCGCAACGTGCAGGTGTGCTCAGGGCGATGGGCCCAGACCCCTGCGCGCATAGGTTTAGACCGGCGTGCTGACCGCTCTGTTGTGCCTAGGTGGGGCTGCGACGTGTTGATCTTCCGAGGCCGGGCATGACCCAGAAAAGTGTGTCCGGCCAAATGGGATCAAGCGTGTTGGGCTATGTGGTGCACCCCTGCAGGGAAGTTTATCTATTCGAATAGCCGTGTCCCTCGGTAAAAGGACGACCCGGAGTTGTACCTTGACCTTATGACAACTAGAACCGGATACTTAATAAAACACACCCTTCCAAGTGCCAGATACAACCCGGTGATTGCTCTCCAACAGGGCATCGAGGAGGGGATCGCCGGGTAGGATTATGCTATACGATGCTACTTGGAGGCCTTCAGTCTACTCTCTTCTATATGCTGCAAGTCGGAGGCGACCAGAAGCGTAGTCTTCGATAAGACTAGCTATCCCCCTCTTATTCTGGCATTCTGCAGTTTAGTCCACTGATACGGCCCTTTACACATATATCCATGCATATGTAGTGTAGCTCCTTGCTTGCGAGTACTTTGGATGAGTACTCACGGTTGCTTTCTTCCCCTTTTTCCCCCTTCCCTTTCTTCTGGATGTCGCAACCAGATGTTGGAGCCCAGGATCCAGACGCCACCGTCGACGACGACTCCTACTACACTGGAGGTGCCTACTACTACGTGCAGCCCGCTGATGACGACCAGGAGTAGTTAGGATGATCCCAGGCAGGAGGCCTGCGCCTCGTTCGATCTGTATCCCAGTTTGTGCTAGCCTTCTTAAGGCAAACTTGTTTAACTTATGTCTGTACTCAGATATTGTTGCTTCCGCTGACTCGTCTATGATCGAGCACTTGTATTCGAGCCCTCGAGGCCCCTGGCTTGTATTATGATGCTTGTATGACTTATTTTTATTTCTAGAGTTGTGTTGTGATATCTTCCCGTGAGTCCCTGATCTTGATCGTACACATTTGCGTGCATGATTAGTGTACGGTTGAATCGGGGGCGTCACAGCGGAGGTGCCGTCCGTTCGGTACTAGATCATCGGTGAATTGGATCACGGCAAGTACGACTACCTCATCCACGTTCACTCGAACTCTTCCGTTGCGATCTACAAAGTGGTATGTAGATGCTATCTAATCTGAATACTCGTTGCTAGATGAACTCATAGATGGATCTTGGTGAAACCGTAGGAAAAATTTTAATTTTCTGCAACGTTCCCCAACATTCCCAACACGGCGGTCTGTAACTCACACATCTGCGCAGACAGGCCGCCGACAGTTCATCCACTGTCGGGAAAGTCGCCACCGCCCTGTTCGCTGGCAGATCCATCTCCTACTCACTCTCACTCACCTCCTCCACAATAGGATACCTGACAAAGCCAACAGAACACGCAAGGAGACCCAAATCAGAACATAAATCTCAACAAAAGTTTAGCAAGTCAGCTAGCTTGATAGATCCATGGATTCATCTTTACCTTCTAATTGGCTGCATTAGGAACTCCATCGCTGGAATGGAGTCATGTGCGCTGCAGCACCCCGCTGACTGGAAATGGATTTGGATACCGCAGTTGGGGAGCCACCGGCCTGCAGTGAATGATTCAAGCCATCCACCTAACGAAAAGCGAATTTCCTTGTCCGCGAACCAGATTACCACCGCCAAATTACAAGCCACGGCTCATCTTCAGTCGGGTTTTCTACGAAGACCCTAACTGCCTTCTCAAAAGCGCTTATGCGGGGTGAGCAAGGTGTCAAGCTTGGGGCAGAGGCTCCAATCCTCAACCTAAAAGCAGTTTCAATTATTGTGTCAAACAATTTAACCCACAGAATATCAAGCTGCGCATGAAACTACTGAATTGAGAGATGAAATTAACTGTTTAAAACAGACAGTTTGCACACTAATTCCTATCAAACCATGGAGTGCTCCCAGCAGAAATTCAACCAAACTGTATGACCTTACAAAGCATGAAAATATAGTACCGTAAATCTTCATGGCAATGTTGAATTTACTTTCAATTCAGAACAGTCAGTTTGCATGCTAATTCATGTCACACCATGGAGTACTCCATGCAGAAATTAAACCAAACTGCATGACATTAGAAAGCATGAAATTAGAGTACTGTAAATCTTTATAGCAATGCTGAATTTAACTTCAATTCAGAACAGACAGTTTGCACTTTGCACTTTGCACGCCAATTCATGTCGCACCATGGACACCCGGAAATTCAACCAAATTATATGACCTTACAAAGCATGGAAATATTATACTACTGAAAATGTTCGTTTAAATGCTAAGTTTAATGTTATCACTGACCTCTGGTTCCAACGAGGAGCCTGAGGATTCATCTTCCCCGTCGACAGCTCGTAAGTCAGAGGCGGGCTGCCCCTTGTCACTGTTGCTGCCCCTTGCCACTGCCGCCGCTTCAGCCGTGCCGCAGATCCGCCCTTTGGTGCTCACACCCGTGGCCTCCTGCAGCGTCACCTTGACCACTGTCCGCCTGGCGCCATGTGTCGGCGACCCTTCCAGCACCAGACTCTCCCCCAACCTCCTCAATCAGATTGGATCTGGGAGAGACAAATCACAAAAGCTTAACCGCCAGAACTAGACACTGGAAAACACACAAGGTCGATTAGTAGCATGGGATCGACATACCTCCTGATTGCATGAGGAAATCCATCCTATCGGTCGCCTGTTCTTCCACTCTCTCCCCTCCTTGCTTCGGAATCTCCAAAATGACTGCCGCGTTGGGGGAGAACAACGACTTTTCTGAGCCACGGAGCAGACGGAAATCGAGAACCTGATCCACGGCTCACCTCGTCGGCGGTCGACGGCCGCCCAGAAACCCGTCTGCCCACGCTGCTAGCTTGGCCCACGAACCGCCTCTGACGCATACGTATTTCACTACAGTCCGCTTTTACGAGCTGCCCTTAACGCACCGTATAAACTATTGGCCCACATCTACATGCATTAGCGAACGGAGGAGATATCGGGCACATGTGTGCTCGGGACCAATTACTCCATGTCCGAAACTAAAGGTCATTTGCCGATGAACCCCCGAAATCTGAAATATGCGGTAGGTTGCAATGCGCGTGGATTGAGCCTGGGCGACCCACAGGCAACAAAGTACTACTCTCGTCGGTTTAAGAGCATTTCTAGCAGACCCTTTAAACCACAAAATTGTAAACACGGTTTTCAATTTGTGAAAAATGCGTTTTAAGGGTCGGTCTGCGGTACGGCCAAACAGATCCTTTAAACTTGAACTGTAAAATCAAATATTCGCATTTTTTTCCCACATCTTCTTCTTTCTCTCGCCCCTGTCCACGGTCTCTTACAAAGCCGGCGGGCAGCGCACGAAAGCGGTCAAATATGAAGCCGCCAGCAGCCAAATACGCAGCACATGGAAGGTGGCCAAATCCATGAGCTAGCTAGCTAGCTAGCTCCTCCCGAGCCAGCTCCAATCGATCCATCAATCCAGAGCTAGCTAGCTCCTTCGTCGCCGCAGCTAGCTCATTCGTAGGAAGAAACCCGGGCGGGCGGCGGCCGGGGCGGGTGGGCGGCTTCTGGGGACAGGCTGCCGGCATATGGGACGGGCTGCCGGCGTACGGGGCGGGCGAGGCGGGGTGGCGTACGGGGTGGCGCGGATGACGAACGCGGATGACGGACGCGAATGTTCTTGTGGCAGTTGGTCTTTCACCAACTGCTTCCTCTTGATACAGGGAACTGTAAAAACGGACGCGAAAATTGTGTTTTTGCAGTTTGAAGAGAGCTTATTATCGCGTCCCTTAAAAAATTGCAGGTCCAAACCGATGGTTATTTACAGTATTGTGCGATGCTGTAAGCGGGCATGGATTCAGGCACATGCTAGCAGACCTGGCCCATGTACGAATATGAAATGGTGACACTGCAGAACCTGGGGCCACGCTTCCCACGTGTCGTACCCGGATTCGTTCACACGGTCTTAAGTTGCAGGGGGTCGTGCACTCGACGCGCCTGGGCAGGGCGCGATTCAATGAACTTGGAGGAAACCAGCTATCTGTGTGTGTCTTCGCATAGCCAGTTTCGTTTGTGGACAATGAATGGGATCGATCGGAGTCACGTAAACCTCGGCGTCCAAATCTGAAAATTAAGGCGGGGAGCACATCTGGGGCTGGGCACTGCATCTGCATTATGTATGCGTGCTTTCCTTTCCCCCGGCAATGACTGAAACACGTAGTACGAGAGTCGAGAGAGACCTTGTTTCAAAAAAAAAGAGTCGAGAGAGACCGTTCCAGTCCGGAGCTGAGCACCGTATGCCTGCCTCTGCATGCCTGCATAGTAGACGACGTACCGCCTTGCATGTGACGGCTACAGTTCTGGTACCAGCAGGATCATGTCTTAGACTCATCTCCATCCATCACTCTATCAGTGCTACAGCTACAGGATCGATCGATGACATGGCGCCTGCAGTAGCAGTGCGGATCGACCAGGTTTTACCCAATTTGATCGGCTATCTTGGTGCAGTTATTTTCCTTGAGATTCACGTCTGCTAACCACTAGGCCGATCCTTGGCTAACCTGCCGCGCCTAAGCAAATCGACGAGGAAGGAAGAGCTCGGTTACGATTACGATGCCTGGCGCCGACAGGTTCCAGAGGCTGCAGCGCGTTGCACGGTAGCTACGGAACAAACGCATCACGCCACAGGATACCGATTGCCCCTTCGGTTTATTATACTATATGAATGCGGACAGCGCCGATTATTTTGCACAGGTCTTCAGGGGGTCGTCAAACAAGCCATCGATCGCCAACAATAACAAACAATAGTCTTTTTTCTAGCCCAGAGAATCTGCATCGACATCTCTACCCAAAAGCGGCCTCAACCAACAACAGTATCAGGAACAACCACGGCAAGTACGCATTTCGTCAGACAGGCACAGAGCATTTTCCGACGTGTCATCGGTGCCTACTCCTGACTCAGTGAGCCACATCAATTCCTACCACTACTACAGTAGCAGCTAGCTAGCTAGCTTTGCATAGCTTGCCCCTGATTTCGTGAGTGATTGCTGCTTGAGTTTCGTGATAGTCCTTTCGTTAATTGTTGTTTAGCCCCGGTTTATGGCAGATCGGTCGTGCTATTCGCCTTGTTTTATCGCCGTTTCGTATGCTACTATAGGATTGTGGGAATTACACGGCTGAGGCCTCATAGACTACGACCTCTGCGATTGATGCTGCGTTTGATGCACTTTGTACCTAACCGTTCGGTGTTTTACAGGACCGGCGCTTTTTCGGCGGTACTAGTACGTATAATTTAACAAGCAGCCGAGCAAAATTGTTATAGTTGTGTTGAATATTATTTGTATAATGTAGGTTATAGTTGGATTTGAAGTCGTACGATGTGTAGACAAGATATTAAGTTGTGTCCAAATAGGACACTTATATCATAGGTCTCTCATATATAATTGGGGATAGACACACGATATAACCCATACCAACATAATAGCACAGACACACGGGGGAGTCGGCGGCGTGTAACGGCGCCCGGGTGACCAGTGCGTGGTATTGTGATGGTGTCACGGGGAGGAGCGCTCGTAGTCAGGCACCGAGAATGTAGCTACATCGATGAACGTCATTAACAAATCTTGATATCATGCTTGTGTGATTGCTTGGTCCTTGATAGATCGGCGGTGGCTTTAGATTTATTCGAACAGAAATCATGTAAAAAAATTGTCACATATTTAAATCGTCATAACTAAATTAGTATTCTACACAATAGTTAGAAACCATATATCCAATTCCATGGCATCACGGGTATCGCCTGGTCTTAGTCTTTACCTAATAATAAAACAAATTGGATTTCTTTCGTCCGTCATGGCATTTTTCAGAAAAGTCCATCTGTTTCAGAGAATTCAACCCGCAGTCCTGTTTTAAGTCAAAACGAATCGGTTTTTTGTATTTCACACAAAAGTCCCTGTGTTGTCTTAAAATCAACCCATCATTCGGATTTAAGTCACACCCGAACCGTTATTTACGTTTTTCGAAACCCCCCTGACGTTTTAGGTAATTCAACCATGGATCATATTTAAGTCAAACAAATACTTTTTAAAATCATCCATATGTTTTAAACTGTAACTCCGATTTAAACATGTTATATATGAAATTTGATTAAAAAATATAGAATACGAATATGAGATTAATTTTACCTATTACTCCCTCCGTTCCAAAATATAGCGCGTCCTCGGTTTCCGTGCTTCAACTTTGACCATTAATTTAACCAACGAGACCGACTGCGGCGGGCGAAAAAATTACACCAATGAATTCGTATTCAAACAAAGTTTTCAATTATATAATTTTTGATCCCACCGCAGTCGGTCTCATGGGTTAAATTTATGGTCAAAGTTGAACCTCGAAAAGCGTGGGCGCACTATATTTTGGAACGTAGGGAGTAATATTTTTAAATATTATTTTGGAATATATTTAAATAAAACAAATGATTTTCTAAATTATCCCTATCTTTTAAATCGTAACTTTGATTTTAACATATTATATATGAAATTTTATTAGAAAAATGTGTGGAATCTAAATATGATGTTAATTTTACCTGATAAATATTTTTAAAATATTATTTTGGAAGCAAACTTATAATTTCTAGCGCAAGATCCGTTTTTTCTTTCGTACCGGCGGTGATCCGGATTGCAAATAAACACCCCACTATAACCATATAGGGAAAAGAAAACATCGATAACTACACATGCATACCTTTGAAAAATGTCATAGGGGAAAACAACAAATTTATCATCGCGAGAGTGAGAGAGAGAGAGAGAGAGAGAGAGAGAGAGAGAGAGAGAGGGGCGAGGGAGGAGAGAGGGAGAGAGAGACGCCTTTGGATTAACCATATTCAAGCACGTTTTTTATTGTTTTGTGTGAACACCGAGGCCATCGCCCGCGAGGGTGAGGGTGAGAAGGAGGATAAGCGGCAACACAAATATGATGCCTCGTAAAAATAAAGGAGATGGACCTATTGAGTGATGGTTGTTGGGTTAAGAGCGTGTGTTATGTTTTTTCTCCCGTTGCAACGCACGGGCTCTTTTGCTAGTAAAACTAAAGTGACTAGAAGATTATACTATATACTAAAAAAGAGTGACCAGAAGAATGTAATTTTCGTGCCAAAGATTGTTGATATCCGGCGCCACAAAATCCTAAATTGATCCTCTTCGTAACACATCCTTTTATAATATATTTTTGCGAGAAGGATCTCAGAACTATATTAAGCCAAACCAGTGATACTAAGCATCCTCACAAGAATCAAAATGGCAAACAGGTCCATAGGAAACAGACCACACACGCAATCCTAACAGACTTGATATATTTCTTGTCACAAATATTTACAGCACAAACTGCACCTCGCAGTGTTGGAAACATATTCCTTTTGCGATTGTAGCACGACTGAAGAGTGCCCTACCAAATAAATAATCCTTCATGCAAAACTAATCCAGCAGAGGACAAAATATTACTAATATATACGATGTTATCAATTACATCCATTCTCCGCAAGGACACAATATAAAAAATTAGTCGGGACGAAGAACTTTGGGTGTCCCACAATTTAGATGAACAAATATGTCAATTAAAATAATTTTCGATGTAGTATGTGGTTAACCAGGCACACCATGCTAACAAGGTATATGCAGCTAGTTCCAAGTAGTTCCCACACAAAAAAAAAGCTAGTTCCAACCACTAATACTACACATTTTTTTTTGGAAAAAAAATAACTCCCGGCCTCTGCATCAGAGTGATGCATGCAGCCATATTATTAAAACAAGTCTGTAGTGCAAGTCTGGCTCATAAACGGAGCAACAGAAAATGAAATAAAAAGGTGCCACATCCGGCGAAAATAGTAACATGCCATGATGCATATACACCTGGCCTATTAGTACTTCGCTATCCAAATCGGTTGAAGATAAACCGTGCTACCGTCTCCCATGGGTTGCATGTTGTATCCAAAAGCTCCCTGAAATCCGCATGGATGTGTAACGATCACATACGGATCCAAGCAGTAGCTATGCAAATAACCTGCAAAAACTTGATAAAGTTTTTCCGGTTAAAGATCATGTCGTTCCTAGTGTTCCATATAGCCCATAATAATGCGGATACTCCTATCCGAACTCGCTATGTTTGAATCCACTCCGTTTAGCCACGTTCCAAGTAACATGTTCATCCAAACTGGATGGTGAACATTAAAGGCTATATGAATAGTGCGCCACAACAATTTTGCCAATGGGCAATCGAGAAAGAGGTGTTGAATAGATTCATCCTGGTCGCAATAACAACAACGAGAGCTACAAACCCAGTTTCGCTTAATTAAATTATCTTTCGTCAAGATCACTCCATTGTGGACAAACCACATGAATATTTTAATTCTTAGTGGCACTTTAACCTTCCATATGTGAAGTGATCTCGGAACTACATCCTTGTACATAGATTTCACAAAGAAGCTACCGTTTGCTGATAATTTCCAAAGAATGGTATTTGTGTTGGGTAACGTAGCAGAAATTCAATTTTTTCCTACGTGTCACCAAGATCTATCTATGAAGAAACCAGCAACGAGGGGAAGAAGAGTGCATCTACATACTCTTGTAGATCGCTAAGCGGAAGCGTTCAAGTGAACGGGGTTGATGGAGTCGTACTCGCCGTGATCCAAATCACCGATGACCAAATGCCGAACGGACGACACCTCCGCGTTCAACACACGTACAGCCCGGTGACGTCTCCCATGCCTTGATCCAGCAAGGAGAGAGGGAGAGGTTGAGGAAGACTCCGTCCAGCAGCAGCACAACGGCGTGATGGTGGTGGAGGAGTCTGGCAATCCTGCAGGGCTTCGCTAAGCACCGCGGGAGAGGAGGAGGGAGAGAAGCAGGGCTGCGCCAAGAGGGAGATCGAATCGCATGTTGGGCAGCCCCAAAACCTCAAGTATATATAGGGGGAGGGGAGGGGCTGCGCCCCCACCTAGGTTTCCACCCCTAGGGGTGGCGGCCAGCCCTAGATCCCATCTAGGGGGCGGCCAAGGGGGAAGAGAGGGGGGCGCACCACTAGGTGGGCCTTAAGGCCCATCTGGACCTAGGGTTTGCCCCCTCCCACTCTCCCTGCGCCTTGGGCCTTGGTGGGGGGCGCACCAGCCCACCTGGGGCTGGTCCCCTCCCACACTTGGCCCATGCAACCTTCTGGGGCTGGTGGCCCCACTTGGTGGACCCACGGACCCCTCCGGTGGTCCCGGTACATTACCGGTGATGCCCAGAACACTTCCGGTGGCCAAAACCATACTTCCTATATATAAATCTTTACCTCCGGTCCATTCCGGAACTCCTCGTGACGTCCGGGATCTCATCCGGGACTCCGAAAAACATTCGGTAACCACATACAAACTTCCATTATAACCCTAGCGTCATCGAACCTTAAGTGTGTAGACCCTACGGGTTCGGAAACCATGCAGACATGACCGAGACATTCTCCAGTCAATAACCAACAACAGGATCTGGATACCCATGTTGGTTCCCACGTGTTCCACGATGATCTCATCGGATGAACCACGATGTCGAGGATTCGATCAATCCCGTATACAATTCCCTTTGTCTAGCAGTATTGTACTTGCCCGAGATTCGATCGTCGGTATCCTGATACCTTGTTCAATCTCGTTACCGGCAAGTCTCTTTACTCGTTTCGTAACACATCATCCCGTGATCAACTTCTTGATCACATTGTGCACATTATGATGATGTCCTACCGAGTGGGCCCAGAGATACCTCTCCGTCACACGGAGTGACAAATCCCAGTCTCGATTCGTGCCAACCCAACAGACACTTTTGGAGATACCCGTAGTGCACCTTTATAGCCACCCAGTTACGTTGTGACGTTTGGCACACCCAAAGTATTCCTACGGTATCCGGGAGTTGCACAATCTCATGGTCTAAGGAAACGATACTTGACATTAGAAAAGCTTTAGCATACGAACTACACGATCTTTGTGCTAGGCTTAGTATTGGGTCTTGTCCATCACATCATTCTCCTAATGATGTGATCCCGTTATCAATGACATCCAATGTCCATGGTCAGGAAACCGTAACCATCTATTGATCAACGAGCTAGTCAACTAGAGGCTTACTAGGGACATGGTGTTGTCTATGTATCCACACATGTATCTGAGTTTCATATCAATACAATTCTAGCATGGATAATAAACGATTATCATGAACAAGGAAATATAATAATAACCTATTTATTATTGCCTCTAGGGCATATTTCCAACAGTCTCCCACTTGCACTAGAGTCAATAATCTAGTTCACATCGCCATGTGATTAACACTCACAGGTCACATCGCCATGTGACCAACAGCCAAAGAGTTTACTAGAGTCAATAATCTAGTTCACATCACTATGTGATTAACACTCAATGAGTTCTTGGTTTGATCATGTTATGTCTGTGAGAGAGGTTTTAGTCAACGGGTCTGCAACATTCAGATCCGTATGTACTTTGCAAATCTCGATGTCATCTTGTATATGTTGCTACTACGCTATATTTCAAACAACTGTTCTACTATACGAATCCGGTTTACTCTACTCAGAGCTATCCGGATAGGTGTTAAGCTTGCATCGATGTAACTCTTTACGTCGAACTCTTTATCACCTGCATAACCGAGAAACATATCCTTAATCCTCTAAGGATAATTTTGACCGCTATCTGGTGACCTACTCCTAGATCACCTTTGTACCCTCTTGCCAGACATGTAGCAAGGCACACATCAGGTGCGGTACTCAGCATGGCATACTGTATAGAACCTATGACAAAAGCATAGGGGACGACCTTCATCCTTCCTCTTTCTTCTGCCGTGGTCGAGCTTTAAGTCTTAACTTCATACCTTACAACTCAGGCAAGAACTCCTTCTTTGACTGATCCATCTTGAACACCTTCAAGATCATGTTAAGGTATGTGCTCATTTGAAAGTACCATTAAGCGTTTTGATCTATCCTTATAGATCTTGATGCTCAATGTTCAAGTAACTTAATCTAGGTTTTCCATCGAAAAACACTTTTCAAATAACCCTATATGCTTTCCAGAAATTCTACATCATTTCTGATCAACAATATGTCAACAACATATACTCATCAGAAATTCCATAGTGCTCCCACTCACCTTTTTGGAAATACAAGTTTCTCATAAACTTTGTATAAACCCAAAATCTTTGATCATCTCATCAAAGTGTACATTCCAACTCCGGGATGCTTACTCCAGTCCTTAAAAGGATTGCTGGAGCTTTGCATACTTGTTAGCATCTTTCAGGATTGACAAACCCTTCTGGTTGTATCACATACAACCTTTCCTCAAGATAATCGTCGAGGAAACAATGTTTTGACATCCTATCTGCAAGATTTCATAAATAATGCAGTAACTGCTAACATAATTCCAACGGACTCTTAGCATCGCTACGAGTGAGAAATACTCATCGTAGTCAACTCCTTGAACTTGTCAGGAAACATCTTAACGACAAGTCGAGCTTTCTCAATGGTGACACCTACCATCATTGTCCGTCTTCCTTTTAAAATCCATCTGCACCCAACAGCCTTACGACTATCAAGTTGTTCTTCCAAAGTCTACACTTTGTTTTCATACATGGATCTTCTCTCGGATTTTATGGCCTCGAGCCATTCATCGGAATCCGGGTCCACCATCGCTTCTCCATAGCTCGTAGGTTCATTGTTGTCTAGCAACATGACTTCCAAGACAGGATTACGTACCACTCTGAAGTAGTACGCATCCTTGTCGTCCTACGAGGTTTGGGAGTGACTTGATCCGAAGTCTCATGATCACTATCATAAGCTTCCACTTCAATTGGTGTAGGTGCCATAGGAACAACTCCTGTGCCCTGCTACACACTAGTTGAAGTGACGGTTCAATAACCTCATCAAGTCTCCACTATCCTCCCACTCAATTCTTTTGAGAGAAACTTTTCCTCGAGAAAGGACCCGATTTGAGAAACAATCCTTATTGCTTTCGGATCTAAGACAGGAGGTATACCCAACTGTTTTGGGTGTCCTATGAAGATGCATTTATCCGCTTTGGGTTCGAGCTTATCAGCCTGAAACTTTTCACATAAGCGTCGCAGCCCCAAACTTTTAAGAAATGACAGCTTAGGTTTCTCTAAACCATAGTTCATACGGTGTCATCTCATCGGAATTACGTGGTGCCCTATTTAAAGTGAGTGCGGTTGTCTCTAATGCCTAACCCATGAACGATTGTGGTAATTCGATAAGAGACATCATGGTATGCATCATATCCAATAGGGTGCAGTTATGATGTTCGGACACACCATCACACTATGGTGTTCCAGGCGGTACTAGTCGTGAAACAATTTCCACAATGTCTCAATTGTGTACCAAACTCGCAACTTAGATATTCATCTCTATGATCATATCATAGATATTTTATCCTCTTGTCACGATGATCTTCAACTTCATTCTAAAATTACTTGAACCATTCAATAATTCAGACTTGTGTTTCATCAAGTAAATATGCTCAATATCTACTCAAATCATCTGTGAAGTAAGAGCATAACGATATCCACTGCGTGCCTCAGCATTGATTGGACTGCACACATCAAAATGTGTTACTTCCAACAAGTTGCTTTCTTGTTCCATTTTACTGAAACCGAAGCTTTCAGTCATCTTGCCCATGTGGTATGATTTGCATGTCTCAAGCGATTCAAAATCAAGTGAGTCCAAACGGTCCATCTGCATGGAGTTTCTTCATGCGTATATACCAATAGACATGGTTCACATGTCTCAATCCTTTTCAAAAATGAGTGAGTCCAAAGATCCATCAACATGGAGCTTCTTCATGCGTTTTATACCAATATGACTTACATGGCAGTGCCACAAGTAGGTGGTACTATCATTACTATCTTATATCTTTTGGCATGAACATGTGTATCACTATGATCGAGATTCAATAAACCATTCATTTTAGGTGCAAGACCATTGAAGGTATTATTCAAATAAATAGAGTAACAATTATTCTCCTTAAGTGAATAATCGTAATGCGATAGACATAATCCAATCATGTCTATGCTCAACGCAAACACCAAATAACAATTATTTAGGTTTAACACCAATCTCGATGGTAGAGGGAGCGTGCGATGCTTGATCATATCAACCTTGGAAACACTTCCAACACATCTCGTCAGCTCACCTTTAGCTAGTCTCCGTTTTATTCCGTAGCTTTTATTTCGAGTTACTAACACTTAGCAACCGAACCGGTATCTAATAACCTGATGCTACTAGGAGTACTAGTAAAGTACACATTCACATAATGTATATCCAATATACTTCTATCGACAGCCTTCTCATCTACCAAGTATCTAGGGTAATTCCGCTCTAGTGGTTGTTCCCCTTATTACAGAAGCACTCAGTCTCGGGTTTGGGTTCAACCTTGGGTTTCTCCACTAGAGCAGCAGCTGATTTGCCGTTTCATGAAGTATCACTTCTTGCCCTTGCCCTTCTTGAAACTAGTGGTTTCACTAACCATCAACAATTGATGCTCCTTCTTGATTTCTACTTTCGCGGCGTCAAACATCGCGAATATTTCAAGGATCATCATATCTATCCCTGATATGTTATAGTTCATTACGAAGCTCTAGCAACTTGGTGGTAATGACTTTGGAGAAACATCACTATCTTATCTGGAAGATCAACTCCCACTCGATTCAAGTGATTGTTGTACTCAGACAATCTGAGCACAAGCTCAACGATTGAGCTTCTCTCCCTTAGTTTGCAGGCTAAGAAAATTCGTCGGGGGTCTTATACCTCTTGACGTGGGCACGAGCCTGAAATCCCAATTTCAGCCCTCGAAACATCTCATATGTTCCGCGACATTTCAAAAATGTCTTCGGTGCCTCAATTCTAAACCATTTAACATTACCGAACTATCATGTAGTCATCAAAACGTGTATGTCAGATGTTCGCAACATCCATAGACCACGTTCGACGTCCAGCACACCGAGCGTTGCATTAAGGACATAAGCCTTCTATTGTCCGCATAATTGCTACTATCAACTTTCAACTATATTTTCTCTAGGAACATATCTAAAACAGTGGAACTAAAGCGCGAGCTTACGACATAATTTGCAAAGATCTTTTGACTATGTTCAGGATAATTAAGTTCATCTTATGAACTCCCACTCAGATAGACATCCCTCTCATCATCTAAGTGATTACATGATCCGAGTCAACTAGGCCGTGTCCGATCATCACGTGAGACGGACTAGTCATCATCGGTGAACATCTCATGTTGATCGCATCTTCTATACGACTCATGTTCGACCTTTCGGTCCTCTGTGTTCCGAGGCCATGTCTGTACATGCTAGGCTCGTCAAGTTAACCTAAGTGTTTCGCATGTGTTCCGAGGCCATGTCTGTACATGCTAGGCTCGTCAACACTCGTTGTATTCGAACGAAAGAATCTATCACACCCGATCATCACGTGGTGCTTCGAAACGACGAACCTTCGCAACGGTGCACACTTAGGGAGAACACTTTCTTGAAATTTTAATGAGGGATCATCTTATTTACTACCGTCGTTCTAAGAAAATAAGATGCAAAAATATGATAAACATCACATGCAATCAAATAGTGACATGATATGGCCATCATCACTTTGCTCCTTTTGATCTCCATCTTCGGGGCTCCATGATCATCATCATCACCGGCATGACACCATGATCTCCATCATCGTGTCTTCATGAAGTTGTCTCGCCAACTATTACTTCTACTACTACGGCTAACGGTTAGCAATAAAGTAAAATAATTACATGACGTTTATGTTGACACGCATGTCATAAATAAATTAAGACAACTCCTATGGCTCCTGCCGGTTGTCATACTCATCGACATGCAAGTCGTGATTCCTATTACAAGAACATGATCAATCTCATACATCACATATATTATTCATCACATCCTTTTGGCCATATCACATCACATGGCATACCCTGCAAAAACAAGTTAGACGTCCTCTAATTGTTGTTTGCATGTTTTACGTGGCTGCTATGGGTTTCTAGCAAGAACGTTTCTTACCTACGCAAAACCACAACCTGATATGTCAATTGCTATTTACCCTTTATAAGGACCCTTTTCATCGAATCCGATCCGACTAAAGTGGGAGAGACTGGCACCCGCTAGCCACCTTATGCAACTAGTGCATGTCAATCGGTGGAACCTGTCTCACGTAAGTGTATGTGTAAGGTCGGTCCGGGCCGCTTCATCCCACAATGCCGCCGAATCAAGATTGGACTAGTAACGGTAAGCATATTGAACAAAATCAACGCCCACAACTACTTTGTGTTCTACTCGTGCAAAGAATCTACGCAATAGACCTAGCTCATGATGCCACTGTTGGGTAACGTAGCAGAAATTCAAAATTTTCCTACGTGTCACCAAGATCTATCTATGGAGAAACCAGCAACGAGGGAAGAAGAGTGCATCTACATACCCTTGTAGATCGCTAAGCGGAAGCGTTCAAGTGAACGGGGTTGATGGAGTCGTACTCGCCGTGATCCAAATCACCGATGACCAAGTGCCGAACGGACGGCACCTCCGCGTTCAACACACGTACAGCCCGGTGACGTCTCCCATGCCTTGATCCAGCAAGGAGAGAGGGAGAAGTTGAGGAATACTCCGTCCAGCAGCAGCACAACGGCGTGGTGGTGGTGGAGGAGCATGGCAATCCTGCAGGGCTCCGCTAAGCACCGCGGGAGAGGAGGAGGGAGAGAAGCAGGGCTGCGCCAAGAGGGAGATCGAATCGCATGTTGGGCAGCCCCAAAACCTCAAGTATATATAGGGGGAGGGGAGGGGCTGCGCCCCCACCTAGGTTTCCACCCCTAGGGGTGGCGGCCAGCCCTAGATCCCATCTAGGGGGCGGCCAAGGGGGAAGAGAGGGGGCGCACCACTAGGTGGGCCTTAAGGCCCATCTGGACCTAGGGTTTGCCCCCTCCCACTCTCCCTGCGCCTTGGGCCTTGGTGGGGGGCGCACCAGCCCACCTGGGGCTGGTCCCCTCCCACACTTGGCCCACGCAACCTTCTGGGGCTGGTGGCCCCACTTGGTGGACCCCCGGACCCCTCCGGTGGTCCCGGTATACTACCGGTGATGCCCAGAACACTTCCGGTGGCCAAAACCATACTTCCTATATATAAATCTTTACCTCCGATCCATTCCAGAACTCCTCGTGACGTCCGGGATCTCATCCGGGACTCCGAACAACATTCTGTAACCACATACAAACTTCCTTTATAACCCTAGCGTCATCAAACCTTAAGTGTGTAGACCCTACGGGTTCGGGAACCATGCATACATGACCGAGACATTCTCCAGTCAATAACCAACAGCGGGATCTGGATACCCATGTTGGTTCCCACATGTTCCACGATGATCTCATCGGATGAACCACGATGTCGAGGATTCGATCAATCCCGTATACAATTCTCTTTGTCCAGCGATATTGTACTTGCCCGAGATTCGATCGTCGGTATCCCGATACCTTGTTCAATCTCGTTACCGGCAAGTCTCTTTACTCGTTCCGTAACACATCATCCCGTGATCAACTCCTTGATCACATTGTGCACATTATGATGATGTCCTATCGAGTGGGCCCAGAGATACCTCTCCATCACACGGAGTGAAAAATCCCAGTCTCGATTCGTGCCAACCCAACAGACACTTTCGGAGATACCCGTAGTGCACCTTTATAGCCACCCAGTTATGTTGTGACGTTTGGCACACCCAAAGTATTCCTACGGTATCTGGAAGTTTTACAATCTCATGGTCTAAGGAAACGATACTTGATATTAGAAAACCTTTAGCATACGAACTACACGATCTTTGTGCTAGGCTTAGGATTGGGTCTTGTCCATCACATCATTCTCCTAATGATGTGATCCCGTTATCAATGACATCCAATGTCCATGGTCAGGAAACCTTAACCATCTATTGATCAACGAGCTAGTCAACTAGAGGCTTACTAGGGACATGGTGTTGTCTATGTATCCACACATGTATCTGAGTTTCCTATCAATACTATTCTAGCATGGATAATAAACGATTATCATGAACAAGGAAATATAATAATAACCTATTTATTATTGCCTCTAGGGCATATTTCCAACAATTTGCCTGGTCAGAGAGTTGAACTGCCATGAATCTACGGACCAAGTGTAACCAAGAAGTCCACCGTTCCACCACCAAAGACCTCCTGAATTGGATATTAAGGGGGACCGAATGCAATACTGTAGCAACATAATCTTCCTTACGTTGTACAATATGATACAGAGTATGATATTGCAGGGCTAAGGGTGTCTCCCCTAACCATGTATCTTTCCAGAATCTGGTCAAAAGACCATTACCAACAATGAATTTAACCATGTGAAATAAAGAAACTTTCATCTTCATCAGCCCTTTCTAGAAAGGTGAGTCATTAGGTCTTGCAGTGACCTGGGCCAGAGTCTTAGATTGAAGGTATTTATTACCTAAAATTTGAATCTGCGTACCCTCAGTCTCGGTGGATAGACGGAAAAGCCATTTGGAGAGAAGGCATTTATTTTTAACTTCTAAATTTTCGATCCCTAGCCCTCCTTGATCTTTGGGCCTACAAATAATATCCTATCTAGCCAACCTGTATTTCTTCTTATCCTCATCAGATTGCCAGAAAGAGCGAGATTGATAGAAGTCTAACCTTTTCCATACCCCTACAGGTACCTTAATGAAAGATAGGAGGAACATCGGCAAACTCGTCAGCACCGAGTTTATCAGTACGAGGCGACCTCCATAGGACATAAGCTTACCCTTCCAGCAGCTTCGCCTTTTTTTGAAGCGATCTTCAATGCACTTCCACTCCTTATTTGTCAGCCGGCGACGATGAATGGGAATCCCTAGGTAGCTAAATGGTAGCGAACCCATTTCACAGCCGAACAGTTCTTTATATGCGTCTTGTTCCTCTTTGGCTCTCCCAAAGCAGAACAATTCACTTTTGTTAAAGTTGATCGTCTTAAGGCCCGACAACTGTTCAAAAAGACAAATCACTAACTTCATATTTCTAGCTTTAGCAATATCATGTTCCATGAAAAGAATCATGTCATCAGCGTATTGTAATATGGACACTCCCCCATCCACAAGATGCGGGACTAGCCCATTGACTTGGCCATTCTCTTTAGCCCGACTAATAAGGACTGCCAACATATCTGCTACTATGTTGAAAGTACTGGAGACATTGAGTCACCCTGTAGTAATCCTTTATGCGTCTGGAAATAATGACTCGTGTCATCATTTACCTTAATCCCAACGCTACCTTTCTGAATAAAGGAATCCACCTATTTCCTCCAGGCTTCATTGAACCCCTTCATCTGTAGGCTTGTTGGAGAAAGGGCCATTTGACCTTGTCATACGCCTTCTCAAAATCCACTTTGAAGATAACCCCATCTAGTTTCTTCGAATGGATTTCATGAAGAGTTTCATGTAGGACCACAACCCTTTCTAGGATGTTCCATCTAGGCACGAAAGCCGTCTGTGTTGGTTGTATAATAGAATGAGCAATCTAAGTGAGCCTATTCGTGCCAACTTAGAAAAAAAAATTGAAGCTTACATTAAGCAGACATATCGGTCTGAACTGCTCAATGCGCACAACCTCCTTTTTATTTGGCAACAATGTGATTGTTCCAAAGTTCAAATGGAAAAGCTGCAGATGGCCATTAAATAAGTCATGGAACATAGGCATAAGGTATCCCTTAATGATATGCCAACACTTATAAAATTTTGCCGGAAACCCATCCGGTCCTGGAGTATTATGGTGCTTCATCTGTGATACCGCTTCAAACACCTCTTTCTCAGTAAACGGGGCAGACAAAACCTCGTTCTCATCCGAATTGAGCTGAGGTATGTCATCAATTGCGCGCTCATCAAGTGATACGAAATTTTCTTTGGGATCCCCAAAAAGTTTCAGTTGGAGATGTACAATTTTAGGTTCTCATGTCCTACAATCGTACCCTCGTCCTGCTCCAGTTGTATTAATTTCTTCTTTCTATGTTTCCCGTTCACTATCATGTGAAAGAATTGTGTGTTATCGTCCCCCTGGAAGACCTTGGTCACCTTGGCTCTGAGAGCCCATTTCAACTCCTCTTCTCGAAGAAGAAGTCTTAGCTTCTGCTCAGCCTCATTCTTAACAGTCTGATCTGACGTATTACGAATAGAGGACTCAACTTTCAAATCAAAATCGTTTATGATGTTAATAAGTCCCTCTTTTTCCGCCTTGTATATTCCACTCCGATTCTTTGCCCAGCCTCTCAAGAACTAGCGCAGGTGTCTAATCTTATTTTGCCATCTATCGACATTAGAAGTGCCACCATAGTTTTTGGCCCATTGTGTAGCAATGAGGTCTATGAATCCTTCCCTCTCGAACCATCCTAGTTCGAAAGAGAAGTGATTGATGTTGCCAACATGAGTTGCTTCCCCAGAGTCGATCAATAATGGTGTATGATAAGAGATTGCTCTATTTAAAGCCTCTATTACTAGAGGGAACTTCTGCTCCCACTCGACGCTCGTGAGCACTTTGTCCAGTTTCTCATAGGTTGGACCTGACAAAGAATTTGCCCATGTAAACAGTCTCCCAGTGAGGTCAATCTCCCTCAAATGGAGACTCTCAATAATTGTGTTGAACATAAATGACCATCTTCCATCGAAAATGTCATTATTTTTCTCTTCTCACATTCTATTTATGTTGAAATCTCCTCCCACAAGGATCGGAGGCCTTTCATCACCACAGACTCTCAACAGATCTACGAGAAAATCAGGCTTAAACTCAGGTTGGGTTGCACCATACACAGCCACCAAAGCCCATCGAAAGCCATCAATCTTCGACCTCACCCGAAATTTGACGGCAAAATCGCCATATACCACATTTAACACTCCTAGGGACTCACATT
Organism: Aegilops umbellulata; assembly: GCA_032464435.1. Lineage (NCBI taxonomy): Eukaryota > Viridiplantae > Streptophyta > Magnoliopsida > Poales > Poaceae > Aegilops > Aegilops umbellulata. Next base: position 277,834,793 of record CP136056.1, on the reverse strand, counting down.
TCACCCTAAACAGTATCCTTCCAGAACGACCTCTTGGGGGCAAGCAATGCCAGTCAAACTCAATTCCTCCTAAAATAGTACTGAGGAATTGAGGCGTAAAATTATCTATACCCATCTCTAATAGAGCTATAAAATCTAATTTATGTTCTATCGACGCTTCTGCAAGGAATCTCCTTTTAGCCAAGTCCGCTAGACCTCTGCTATTCCAAAAGATACCTTTCATTTTTCATCATGTAATTTTTTCTTTTGTCTGACTCGTGCACTCCGACGTACGGCTGAAGTAGGATAAATCTTCCTCTTCCAGGAATGTTTTGGTTTATCCTCCTTGGCCTCAAGATTTTCATCCGGCGAGGTAGGTAGAACGATGTTATTTGGCTGCAGAGGGGCCATATACCCATCTGAGGCCGTCGCCTCCTCCACCTCCTCTACTTCTGATGTGGGAACAAGATCCTCACAAGGACTCTATAACGAGATTACCCCCAGATTATTAATATCCGACTCGTTCATAGGTTTCACAACCGCCATATTCTGGATTAATTCTAATGCCCTATCATCTTCTAGGTCTAACACATCATTAACCGATTTTGTGATTTCCTTTTCGTTGCTACCAAGCAGAATCCCTAAGTTGCTGGCATTATTAATAATTCCTGGTTCTAAAAATGAAGAATAGAATGACTGGTATTTACTAACATACCCATAGTCGCTTCGACATGTCGAAGCTTGGCGGCCCTCATAGCGCGCCGCAATTGCGGGTCGTCCGCATCTGGTTGGGCCTGAATCCGGTGACTTATACGCCCGTCACCGGACGTCGGGTCCTAAATCCCTCCGAACGCGATCACCTCCTCCATTGTGACATATGCCCAGCTGAAGCTGACATGGGAGAGAGAGGCTGGATATGGGGGTCGGGCCGCATCGACCCAACACTCCCTCCTGTCTACGATGAAGCCCTCTCAACAAACCACCTCTTCTCAGCTAGCTGAGGAGAAGCCACCCCCTGAGTCAACTATCGCGAAGATCCCGGGCGAGATGGTAAAGGGGACTTTTGGGCCTCCTGCCCTAGACCCCCCCCCCCACCATCTCCTCAGGCGTCGAAGAACACATCTCCTGCTCGCCCAAATCCTCAGATTCGACTCGGTCCCCCTAGAGGCGGCTTGGCGCATATGCCACATGGAAGGAGCCAAACCGAAGTGAAGATATCTGTGTGGATGTAGGGGTTGTCCCCTTATGATGAGGACATCAATACCATTGTTACGCCCACAACCCCTGCTACTATACATATTGGACCGATTACTAGAGCTCGCGCATGCCAATTAAATTACCAGGTACTTTTGTTTCTTGGTAATGATTCTAATGTTCATGAGAATATGATGCTGCCTAAATTGGATACATTTGTTTTGCTTACAAATGAAGGGCCTAGCTTGGAGAATGATGAACATTGGAGCAAGAACAAGCATGGAGTTGATGGCATGCGCAAGGGAGACAAGAACAGAGTTTCAAGTGATGATTTCAGGACTTTGAAGCCACCATAATAAGTGCATGAAGCCTTGGACGAAATATACAAGATGCCACTTCATAATTTTCGTCCAGAGGCTATTCTAGGTGTTGCGTCACCTTATTTTTGGGCCAGACCCATGTAATTTCGAAATACTTCAATATAGGCTGTTTTTAGAGTCTGTATGTGTGGGGAAACAAGAGTTAGGGTGTGTTTAGGACCCCTCCTCCAAGGGCCACGAAACTCCCCCCTCTTCCTCCATATATACAACCCCTAGGGCATCGTTTAGACTTTGGGTTTTGTTTAGATTAAAAGTTCGCCATAGCTGCAACTTTGCATACTTCTTTTGTGTTCAACAACCAGAAAAAGGCGTCACAGAACCCCACCTTGATCAATAAAGCTTTCCTCTTATATTCGCAATATCCAGATTGCAATCTTAGTTTCTTTCTTATTCTTCGTTTGCCTGCAGGAAACAGACCTTCGTGGTCAGGTTGATCGTGCTCCGGCGTGGTCAATAACCTCTCGGAGTTGGTTTAGCGATTGCTAAGGTGCGACGTCCTCGCACGTTCGTCGTCGGATCGTCAAAGTCGACTTCCTCCAAAACGATAGCCACCATCTCATCGAAAGACGGGACACCTTTGCCTCTATCAAGTGGTATCAGATTTCCAGGTTGCTCGGTGAGATTTTACAATTTTTCATAGTTTAGATCGAGTTTGTTCTTCATACCTACAGTCCACGAAAAAGCCACAAAAAAATTTAGGGTTAGTTCATCATATCCGAACCAGTCTGAGCCTTTGCATAGTCTTTTCAGTATTTTGCTTTGTTGAATTTGCGGTTGCATCGTCGTGTCAAGTTGCTGGTCTTAGAGTCTAGTCTTTTAGAGTTTCGAGTTTTGGTCATAAGTAGTCACGCCGCCGCCGCACCATCATCATCGCCTTGCCATCTACCACCACTGCTTATCCGCGACCGCTCTGAATTCGTATCCATATATCCACCACCAATCCGAGTTCTTTTCATATTAGGTTTGTTTTCGAGATCCATCTATTTTCTGTTTCGTGTTTCCTTGCCTGAGTAGGTCTCAGAAAAAAAAAGAGTCTGGAGACCCCCGGGCAGTTTTTAGGCCAAAATTTCGGTGACCAAAAATATTTTTCCCTATCCTATTTTTAGGCTTTTCTGAGTATTTTGAGACACTCGCCATCATAGTAATTTTTTGTCGCACTTTTTCTTCGTCGCTGCCCTGATTTCCGAAAAAAATAGTAAAAAAAAATTCGTACCCATCCTGTCAGTTTGACCTGGGAAGAGTTTTGAGACACTCGCCATTATAGTGATTTTTCGCAAAAAAAAGAGGAGCGCAAAAAAAACAGAGCGGAAAAAAATCCAGAGTGTGCTTTTCCCTTGTTTACGTGCTGCGCCGTGATTTTGTTAGTGTTCTAGGCTCGCGTCTCTAGCACGGTCTAGCCTAGGACCAACACAGTACCGTCGTTGAGCGTTTATTCAACTTTGCATCTCTGAATTGATTATTGCTGACCCTTTTTGCTACCATATTATAAGCCTTCTCAGCTCCACATACATCTACATCATGCATTTGACTCTCCCTGGTAATCGCTCTATCCAAGCTTTGAGAGTTTTGACTACATCGGTTGCCGATCACCGCCTGCTGTTGGGTAAGAACTGGTAAGAATTTGAGATTTTCTTGACGGATTTGTGACACCCACCACCACCACCACTTGTTAGTAGTCTATAGGATCATATTTTTGTGTGTTTCTATTGCTCCTAACCATGCCAGGATCACAAGCCGACGAGATTGATTGGGAGAACTTAACGAACAAGGAGCTTCATGATAAGTTTCAGCAAATGATGACTGAACAGGTGCAAGATGTGCTGAACAATTTTGAAGAGGCCATGGAGAAGATCACTGGCCTTGAGAAAACTTTTGAAACAAAGCTCGATAACAGATTTAATGAACTGCTTGAACGTCTTCCACCACCGGCCGCACCTGCCGCACCTCTGCAACAACAACAACAACGACGACTACCTCCACATTGGGAAACAGCTCTCCACCGAGCGAGCCGTGTCCCTCTTCAGCCTGGCCAAACTGCTGGTGCAGCTGTTGATACTTTTGTGGCTCCTGCTGTTGATGTGGAGGAGGATGATTATGCGGGAGATTACGAGGATGAGGTTGATCAAAATCAGAACTACGTGCAACCACCAGCACCACAACCACCAGCACCACAACCACCAGGTCGTCCACATGCAAATAATGGCAATGTTAGGGCTCCCTTTCAGGTACGAGATCATGACCATCTCCCTAAACTGAAATTTAATATTCCACCATTTGAGGGTAGATATGTTCCTGATATATATCTTACTTGGGAGTTAGAAACTGAACAATGATTTACATGTTTACAATATCCTGAGGAGACACGTGTTCCTGCTGCTGTTTGTGCTTTCACTAGCTTTGCATGTGTTTGGTGGTCTGAACATTGTAGATTCTATCCTGTTCCAGCTACTTGGGCTGCTTTGAAAACTGCTATGCGTACTCGTTGGGTTCCACCATATTATCAACGTGAATTACTTCAAAAATTGCAGAGCTTAAGACAAGGAAAAAATTCTGTAGAAGAATATTATCAGGAATTACAAACTGGCTTGATTAGATGTGGTATTGTTGAGGAGAATGAAGCTATGCTTGCACGTTTTATGGGTGGATTAAATAGAGAGATTCAGACCATTCTAGAGTATAAGGATTGTAATAATATCACTCCATTATTCCATCTTGCTTGTAAAGCTGAACGTGAAGTGCAGGATCGACAGGCATTGGCACAGATTAACTTTTCTGCAGGTCGACCTTCATCATGGAGACCACGTGCATCCTCTACTTCCACACATTCTACTATACCGGCACCTCCGTCAGCTGCCACCTCCAACCGTGATACAACAAAAAAGGCACAATCACCACTATCTGCCAAGAGCACACCTTCTGGGCCTGCAAAGAGCTCTTCTTCATCCATGGCATCAACAGGGCAAACACATGATATTATTTGTCGACGTTGCAAGGGTGGAGGTCATTATGCGAGAGAATGCCCATCTAAGCGTGTGATGATTGTTACAGAGGATGATCGGTATGAGTCCGCTAGCGACTATGATGAGGAGACTTTGGCTCTTATTACACATGAAGAACACGGTGGAGATGATTCTGATCATGAGACGCAATACATGGTTGCTGAAGATGCTGACAGGTATGAATGTTTAGTTGCTCAGTGTGTTTTGAGTGTGCAGGTTACACAAGCTGAGCAAAATCAGAGGCATAATTTGTTCCATACAAAGGGAGTTGTGAAGGAACGTTCTATTCACGTCATGATAGATGGAGGGATCTGCAACAACTTGGCTATCATGGAGATGGTGGAGAAGCTATCTCTCACCACAAGACCACATCCACATCCTTACTACATCCAATGGTTCAACAACAATGGCAAGGCTAAGGTAACACGTACTATTCGTGTGCATTTTAGTATCTCTACATATGCTGATTATGTTGATTGTGATGTGGTACCTATGCAAGCATGTTCATTATTACTTGGTAGACCATGGCAATTTGATAAAAATTCTGTACACCATGGTAGAAACAATTAGTATACTCTTGTTCATAAGGATAAAAATATTACTTTGCTTCCTATGACTCCCGATTCCATTTTGAAAGATGGTATTAATAGAGCTACTAAAGCAAAACAGGAGAAAAATAAGAGTGAAAATCAGATTGTGGCAAAAGAATTTGAGCAACAAATGAAGCCTAATAATAAACCATATACTGTTGCTTCTGAAATTAAATTGAAAAGTGCATGTTTACTTGCCACCAAATCTGATATTGATGAGTTCGATTTTAGCAAATCTGTTTGCTATGCTTTTTTGTGCAAAGAGGCATTATTTTCATTCAAGGACGTGCTTTCCTCTTTGCCCCCTGCTGTCACTAACATTTTGCAGGAGTTCGCTCACATCTTCCCACAAGACGTGCCACCGGGATTACCACCTATTCGAGGAATTGAGCATCAAATTGACTTAGTTCCCGGTGCATCGCTACCCAACTGTGCACCATACTGTACCATCCAGAGGGGACGAAGGAGATTATGCGTCAAGCACAGGAGCTGCTCGACAAAGGTTATATACGTGAATCTCTTAGTCCTTGTGCTGTTCCTATTATACTAGTGCCTAAAAAGGATGGTACGTCACGTATGTGTGTTGATTGTAGAGGCATTCATAATATTACTATTCGTTATCGTCATCCTATTCCTAGGCTAGATGATATGCTTGATGAATTGAGTGGCTCAACAATATTCTCCAAAGTTGATTTGCGTAGTGGACACCATCAAATTCGTATGAAATTGGGAGATGAATGGAAAACATCATTTAAAACTAAGTTTGGTTTATATGAGTGGTTAGTCATGCCTTTTGGGTTAACTAATGCACCTAGTACTTTCATGAGACTAATGAACTAAGTTTTACGTGCTTTCATTGGACGATTTGTGGTAGTCTATTTTGATGATATACTGATTTATAGAAAATCTTTGGAAGAACATTTGGAACATTCACGTGATGTTTTTATTGCTCTACGTGATGCATGTTTGTTTGGTAACCTTGGGAAGTGCACCTTTTGCACCAACCGAGTATTTTTTTTCTTGGCTATGTTGTTACTCCACAGGGAATTGAAGTTGATAAAGCCAAGATTGAAGCCATTGAGAGTTGGCCGCAGCCCAAAACGGTCACACAAGTGAGGAGTTTTCTTGGACTCGCTGGTTTCTATAGGCGTTTTGTGAGATATTTTAGCACCATTGTTGCACCTCTCAATGAGCTTACAAAGAAGGATGTGCCTTTTGTTTGGGGTACCGCACAGGAAGAAGCCTTCACGGTATTGAAAGATAAGTTGACACATGCTCCTTTACTCCAACTTCCTTATTTTAATAAGACTTTTGAGCTTGAATGTGATGCTAGTGGAATTGGATTAGGAGGTGTGTTATCACAAGATAGCAAACCTGTTGCATACTTTTCTAAAAAATTGAGTGGGCCTAGTCCGAACTATTCAACTTATGATAAAGAATTATATGCTCTTGTTCGGACCTTAGAAACATGGCAACACTATTTATGGCCCAAAGAATTGGGATAATTAGATTTATGCCCCTAGTTGTGTCCCACTCGGTTGTTTTGCCCCTAATTTCGAAAAGTCACCGCTTCTGTCCAAGTCACTTCGCTCCTCTTATGCTTTTGCCCTTTGACCGTTTGACCGCCAGTTTGAAAACTTCATAACTAATTCATACTAAAGCAAAAAAATGCAAATAAGATATTAAAATGTTTGGAAAAACATCACCTATATGTCAGTGTCATTTGCATTCATGACAAAAGTGTTGTAAAGTGCCCATCCGAGTTTTAGCTCTTATGCTACCACCATGAACAGTAAAATCCAAAAAAATTCAAAAAATTCCGAAAGAAATTTGGTGGCAAAGAATGACAAATGTTCCAAGTGCTTGCCAAGTTTCAGTGGGGAATGGCATTTGTGGAAGTCGTGAAAAAAAAACAACCTATTTTGGAGTGCAGATTGTCTTTTTGCCACGACTTCCATGAATGCCATTCCCTGATGAAACTTGGCAAGCACTTAGAACATTTGTCATTCTTTGCCACCAAATTTCTTTCAGAATTTTTTTATTTTTTTATTTTAATGTTCATGGTGGTATCATAAGAGCTAAAACTCGGATGGGCACTTCCCAACACTTTTGTCATGAATGCAAATGACACTGACACATAGATGATGTTTTTCCAAACATTTTGATATCTTATTTGCATTTTTCTGATTTAGTATGAATTAGTTATCAAGTTTTCAAACTGACAGTCAAACGGTCAAAGGGCAAAAACATAAGAGGAGCGAAGTGACTTGGATAGAAGCGGTGAATTTTGGAAATTAGGGGTAAAACAACCCAGTGGGACACAACTAGGGGCATAAATCTAATTACCCCCAAAGAATTTGTTATACATTCTGATCATGAATCTTTGAAACACATTAAAAGTCAAGCAAAACTGAACCATAGACATGCTAAATGGGTTGAATTCATTAAGACTTTCCCTTATGTCATTAAACACAAGAAGGGTAAATAAAATGTTATTGCTGATGCATTGTCTCGTCGTTATACTATGCTTTCACAACTTGACTTCAAAATATTTGGTTTGGAGACCATCAAAGATCAATATGTGCATGATGCTGAATTTAAAGATGTATTGAAGAATTGAAAAGAAGGTAGAACATGGAACAAGTTCGTTGTTAATGATGGATTTGTGTTTCGTGCTAACAAGCTATGCATTCCAGCTAGCTCCGTTCGTCTTTTGTTGTTGCAGGAGGCACATGGAGGAGGACTAATGGGACACTTTGGCATGAAGAAGACGGAGGATATACTTGCTACACATTTATTTTGGCCAAAGATGAGACGGGATGTTGAGCGTTTTGTTGCTCGCTGCACTACATGTCAAAAAGCTAAGCCACGACTCAATCCTCATGGTTTACATATGCCTTTGCCTGTACCTAGTGTTCCTTGGGAGGATATATCTATGGACTTTGTTTTAGGTTTACCTCGAACAAAGAAGGGGAGGGATAGCATATTTGTTGTCGTGGATAGGTTCTCGAAAATGGCACACTTCATACCATGTCATAAAAGCGATGATGTTGTTAATGTTGCTGATTTGTTCTTTCGTGAAATTATTCACTTGCATGGTGTGCCAAATACTATTGTTTCAGATCATGATACTAAATTTCTTAGCCACTTTTGGAGATGTTTATGGGCTCAGTTGGGGACTAAACTGCTTTTTAGTACTACTTGTCACCCCCAAACTGATGGTCAAACTGAAGTAGTCAATAGAACATTGTCTACTATGCCTAGGGTTGTTTTGAAGAATAATAAGAAAATGTGGGAAGAATGCTTGCCTCATATTGAATTTGCTTATAATCGTTCGTTGCATTCTACTACTAAGGTGTGCCCTTTTGGAATTGTGTACGGTTTCCTACCTCGTGCACCCATTGATTTGTTGCCTCTTCCATCTTTGGAGAAGGTTAATTTTGATGCTAAACAATGTGCTGACTTGATCTTAAAAATGCATGAGTTAACTAAGGAAAACATTGAGCGTATGAATGCTAAATATAAACTTGCTGGAGATAAGGGTAGAAAACATGTTGTCTTTGCACCTGGAGATCTTGTTTGGTTACATTTGCGTAAGGATAGGTTTCCTAATTTGCGCAAATCAAAGCTAATGACACATGCTGATGGTCCTGTTAAGGTGTTAGAGAAAATAAATGATAATGCATATAAACTTGAGCTGCCTGCAGATTTTGGGGTTAGTCCCACTTTTAACATTGCAGATCTGAAGCCTTATTTGGGTGAGGAAGATGAGCTTCCGTCGAGCACGACTTCATTTCAAGAAGGGGAGGATGATGAGGACATCAATACCATTGTTACGCCCACAACCCTTGCTACTATACATACTGGACCGATTACTAGAGCTCGCGCACGCGAATTAAATTACCAGGTACTTTCGTTTCTTGGTAATGATTCTAGTGTTCATGAGAATATGATGCTGCCTAAATTGGATACATTTGTTTTGCTTACAAATGAAGGGCCTAGCTTGGAGAAGGATGAACATTGGAGCAAGAACAAGCATGGAGTTGATGGCATGCGCAAGGTAGACAAGAACAGAGTTTCAAGTGATGATTTCAGGACTTTGAAGCCACCATAATGAGTGCATGAAGCCTTGGACAAAATATACAAGATGCCACTTCACAATTTTCGTCCAGAGGCTATTCTAGGTGCTGCATCACCTTATTTTTGGGCCAGGCCCATATCAATATAGGCTGTTTTTAGAGTCCGTGTGTGTGGGGAAACAAGAGTTAGGGTGGGTTTCGGACCCCTCCTCCAAGGGCCCCAAAATTCCCCCCCTCTTCCTCCATATATACAACCCCTAGGGCATCATTTAGACTTTGGGTTTTGTTTAGATTAAAAGTTCGCCATAGCTGCAACTTCGCGTACTTCGTTTGTGTTCAACGACCAGACAAAGGCATCACAGAACCCACCTTGATCAATAAAGCTTTCCTCTTATATTCGCAATATCCAGATTGCAATCTTAGTTTCTTTCTTGTTCTTTGTTTGCCTGCAGGAAACAGACCTTCGTGGCCAGGTTGATCGTGCTCCGGCGTGGTCAATAACCTCTCAGAGTTGGTTTAGCGATTGCTAAGGCGCGACGTCCTCGCACGTTCGTAGTCGGATCGTCAAAGTCGACTTCCTCCAAAACGATAGCCACCATCTCATTGAAAGACGGGATACCTTTGCCTCTATCACCTTATCAGTCGATGTCCCCTTGGACTGACCAGACTGCCTCGCAGCTCAAGGTGTTTTGTCCTGTGCATCCCGGGCTCCAACCATGTTTCGATTTCCATCCCCATCTCCGCCCTCAGTCATGTCCACATCCTTCATGACAGTCGGGTCATCCACGTAAGGGTGGTCCTCAATCTCCACCTCAAGATCATACGTCATGCCCTCATAAGTCCATGGTACAAAATCTGGCAAGTAATCCACATCCAACACACTCACGAACAGCCTCGCTACACATGCACACAATCCCTAAAAAAACAATGCACATGCACACATATAGTTATGGTAGATTGACAAGCGGTTCGAGTCGTTGAGGCTCAAGCAAAAAACCCTACTCGGCTCAGCTTGTTTGAAACACAAAATTAAATAAGAGATTTTGGAACCTTACCATGGTATTTGCAATACCTTATTCCTCAAATAAATATGTCCAACACCTCTAGGTCATCGTAAGTGCTCGACAATTTCGACTAAGCAAGGACTGAGCTATGAACTTAACGAGTGGAGTTTTCTTTCAAAAAGGAGAATTACCCCCCGCCTCTACATCAGCATGATGATGCAACCATATTATTAAAGTAAATAGTCAACAGGTCTCAAATTCAGTACAAGCTTGCAACAAGAGCTGGTTTGAAAATGAAAGAGCTCATAGAGCGGAGTTACCTTGCGCTCGCAGGCTACGAGACTTTTTGCCTCCTACCTCTAGCACACAGTACTCCCCTCTTTTTTCTACTGCCTTCCTGTGTATTTTTTTTGACCTTGAAGACTCCAGGATTTACACCCCACAACAATTTATTAAAACTTAAAACGGGAAGTACAGCAAAGAGTTCCTTAAGAAAAGGAACTGGGCAGGAAAGGGAAAAAAGAAAACTGTACAAACTAGTCTAGATAGAGAAAGAAAAGTCTAACTAGAAAGATTACAAATCCATGGCCCCTCAAGGAGGCAGGAAATCAATCCATTTGATCAAAGCCTCCCTGTGTCTTGACTTGATTCTGTGAGCCAAAAGAGAGATGTCTTGGACAAAGCCATTCCTCCACTGCCTGAAGGTAGGTCTGAGATACCTGTAGACTTTGTCATTCCTGACTTTCCAAATATTCCACCAAGTGAGGAAGACCACCTCAGAGAAGAAAGGCTTATTGAAATCCTTCCTAGCATGTTGTGCAATCTGCACCATATCCTGACTATTGAGCCATGTAAGTTGTAGATAGTTCCACACTCTCATGCTGAAGTTGCACTGGAAGAATAAGTGATTCATGTCTTCAAGTGCTCCTGTGGGACATAGTACACATTCACGCCCATCATTAATCTTCCACTTTCTGCGTTGAATCATATGCTTGGTGTTTACTCTGTCCATAATGACAATCCAGGCAAACATTTTAATTGTGATAGTACAACAGGATTTCCATATCCAACAAAGAAGAGGGTTGGCAGGAATTGGCTTATGAACAAAGTCATAGTATTTCTTTGCTGTAAACCCAGCTTTCTTCCCATGTTTCCATTGCCAGGAATCATTAGCAGCAACATCCAAGGAAATCCCAGTCATAATTCCAGACAGCTGATTATACTCCCTATAGGCCAATTCAGATAATGGCAAGGAGAACATGCTCTGTAACTCACCAGTCTGCAACACTTCCATAACAGAGGAATTCTTTTGCAAGCAGAAGGAAAAAAGCCTGGGGAATCTGTCTTTGAGTGGGATGCATGAGTGATCAATTTCCCAAGAATCAGACCAGAATAGCAAAGAATCCCCTCTTCCAACAGTTACTGAAGAAACAGCCCTGAATTTATCCATTAGCTTACAGATGTCCCTCCACCAAAAGGAGCCACACAAAGAAGTGTCATGAGGAACTCTCTGATAATAGTAACTGTCCCAGATCAAATGAACCCATGGCACATCTACTTTGTTATAGAACTTACTGAGGGATTTCATTAACAAAGCTTCATTTTGCAGACCCAGATTGAGTATGCCAAGCCCACCCTTAAGTTTGGGCCTACAGACTAAAGGCCAAGCAGCCAGAGAATTCCCCTTCTCCTGACCATACTTTCTCCATATGCATTGTCTCTGTATTCTTTCCAGTTGCTTTAAAATCCCTTGTGGTATTGATAAACTACAAAGGAAAAAGATTGGCAACGAAGATATAACAGAGTTTACCAACTGCAACCTACTACCTTGGGGCAGAAACCATGAGCTAGCAGTTAATCTTCTTTCCATACAGTCAACTAGTGGAAGCAAATCCACAATTTTGGGCCTAGTTGTGCCCATTGGAAAACCCAAATATGTGAATGGCATAACCCCCAGTTGGCACCCAAGCTGAGCAGCAATAGCATTGGCAGAATTGTCATCCACATTGATTGGGTACATTGATGATTTGTGGTAATTAATCTGCAGTCCAGTTGCTAGGGAGAAAGAGTTTAGAACAGACTTAAGCACCTCCAACTGAGCAGAATCAGCAGTCACAAACAGTAATGTGTCATCAGCATACTGAACCAATGGGTAATCAGGATCATGAGTTACTAGGGGCAAAGAAAGAAGTCCTTTACTGAGATGATCATTAATCATCGTCTGCAACAGATCAGCAGCAATCACAAACAACAAAGGTGAAATAGGATCACCTTGCTTTACCCCACACTTACACTTAAAATGATTTCCTGGTACCCCATTGAGTAAGATTGAGGAGGTTGCTGAGGACAACAATTGATGTATCCAGGATATCCATTTATTATCAAAACCCTTTGCCACCAAGATCTTTATAATTGCCTCATGTTGTATAGAATCAAAGGCTTTTTCAAAATCAAGTTTGAGTAACATGATTGGCTTTTTTGACTGATTGCACTGGTGAATGTACTCAAAAGTCCATGCTATACAATACTGAATGGTTCTTGACTTGATAAAGCCATATTGATTCTTATGCACACATTTGGTTATTTCATCTTGGAACCTGTTAGCAGCGAGCTTAGTGAGGAATTTCAACCCCACACTTGTCAAAGAAATTGGCCTAAAATCTCCAGCAGTTTCAGGTGACAACTTCTTAGGGATCAGAGTTATGAAGGCCTCACTGAGATTTTCAAGCTGAGCAGTTCCAGCATGGAACTCATTGACCAGTGCAATGAAATCTCCTGAAATGATTGGCCAACACTTCTTCATAAAAAGACCATTAAATCCATCTGGTCCAGGAGCCTTGTCAGTGGGCAATTCCTTGATAACCTGTTCAATTTCTTTGACGTGAAAAGGCCTAGTGAGGACATCTAGCCCCTGTACCCTAGGGATAATAGAAAGGATGTCATTGCCCAGAAAGATTGGTTTCACTGTTCCCATTCTGCCCTTAAAAATCTCCAGAAATTCCTTTGCAATTATGTCATGGTCTGAAGAAACTGTTCCATTAGACAACTGTAGGGTGGCAATTGAATTTTTTCTATATCTCTCAGTTGCCATTGCTTGGAAGAATTTGGAGTTTTCCTCACCCACTTTGATATATCTAATAGTGCATCTCTTCTTCCAGTATAAAAATTGCAGATGAAGAAGATGTTCATGATGCATCTTCACCAGTTTTCTGAAATTGGATTCAATTAAGAATAAAGGCCTGGAGTCTTCCAAATCATCTAACCAAAAAATCACCCAGTTACACTTCTCAATCAGAATTTTAATATGCGACAAACCCTTCTGCCATTTCTTAAGAGCAAACCTCAAAGATTTTAGTTTGTCCATAATAATTGCTGATATGTGTGTTTTTATGAGAATGTTTTTGCCAAACCTCTTGAACACACTCCATAAAACCAGGTTGATGGACCCAATAGTTTTCAAATCTGAATATGTGAGCTTTTGGGATGTTGGTGCATATAGAAACCACACATGGAATATGATCTGACGCAGTTTTGGCAAGAGGTGTGACTTGAGTGTTTGGGTATTGATCGATCCAGCTGGGAGAGGTAAAAAACCAATCCAACTACTCAAGGAGAGGGAAATTCTGCATATTAGACCATGTGAACCTTCTTCCCTTTAGAGGTAATTCAAGCAGTCCCAAATGACCTATGATCTCATTGAAAATAAAAGTATCATTGACGTCTCCACCAGGAAGATTTCTATTATCTAGAGATCTAATGAAGTTAAAATATCCCAACAACAGCCAATTCTGCTCAGGTTCCACCTTTAAATTATAAAGCCAACTGACATATTCATCCCTTAAGACACCTTGACAGGGTCCATAAACATTGACCAGGTACCATTTGTCATCATTATGCACAGACTTGAAACTAGTCACAACCCCGTAAGGTTTAACTTCAATTAAAGTCCCTGAAAAAACATCTGATCGCCACACAGTTAAAAGGCCACCAGAAGCTCCCCTTGAAGGAGATTCAATAAACTGATCAAAACCCATAGGACAAATGCTCTTAATTAAATTTCGAGGGCACTCAGAGAGCTTAATCTCCTGCAGGCACACAACCGCACATTGACTTTCAGTTACTTTCTGCCTAACCGCACGCTGCCTTGTTTCAGAATTCAATCCACAGGCATTCCAACAAAGAACCTTCCAGCTACGCATTGACATTTGATTCATAGGATAATATATAAGAACATAGCAAAAACAGTGTGACACCTAGTGCCACACAATCCAGACCATAGAAAACCAAATGTGCCAAGTCACGACCATAGTGCATAAGTTCAGAGAGGACATAACAGATAGCAAATTTGACAGGCTCGCTACACCTAGATAAAACATTAAACTTTAACATTTAAGCACTGCCGGAGGAGGAGTCGTCCTTAGGATTAGCCATAAGCTTCTCCTGAGACAGCAGCTTGGAATCAATTTCCAGCTCAGCTCCAATTGCCTGCAGCACCACGAGCGATGTCAGCGGAGGGACATCTTCAGATTTGTCGTCGCCCACATCTTCAGTGTTGTCCGTGCCAGCAGCAGCTTTCGGATTGGGCCGGGCCTTCTCTTCCATGGGCTTGGACCTAGGGCGTCTTTTAGCAGGCTGAAGTGAAAGTTGCTCAAAAACCACAAGTTTGAAACCATCCAACTTTGTCGCGCTTCTCGTACACCTTCTAACTGAAGTGTCCACCAAGGGAGCAGATATCTTCCGCCTACCATGCTGGATTTTCTGTCGAGTCTTGGACTACATAGAGAAAACCACAGGAGAGGAAACCTCCTCCTGGCCAGAAAGCCCCACAGTCCCAGAATCCGTAGCCATCATAGCTTCAGAAATCAACAGCCCATCAGACTCCACAGCAGCAGAAGGCCCTTCACTTGAGTCATAAGACCTAGTGCCAGGCAAATCACCAAACAAGGATCGAGCAACTGGGCGCCTAGGGACAGTTGAAATATTGCTAGGAAGAATACTGGGCAAACTAGGGACCAACATGGACATCCTCTGAGAGTCATCAAACGCAATCGACCACTTACGCTTGGAATAGGTGACTGTCCCCAAGGGCTTGAAGAAGATGGACCTGGGCACCTCCTTAACTGAAAAATCAAACATCAAATTCTCAAAAGAACGCTTCCATAGCATTTCAGACGGAAGAGGGGGTCCAGCCACAATCCGAGCCATCCCAAGGAAGATCTGATGGTGCTGAATTACTGGTGGTCGATAGGGGACAATAGCCAAAGGATTTTCAACCACAACTGCAGCTTGATCCTGAACTTGAGCAATCAGATGGATCAATGGCGGATGCTGCGGCTCAACTACCTGCAGAAGCTGCTCAACAGACTCAGATTCCTCGGGTTGATCAATGACAATGGAGACTTGATCTTGTTCTGGCATGGCGGGCTGCGGGGGCTGATTATTGTCCTCATCATCTCCCCAATGAGCATTGCCCCAACCAACATCCACTGGGTTATCATGAGGGGGTGGGGGTGCAAGTGGCGCGTCATTCCATCCAAGCATTGGGTAAGGCGGGAGAACAAATGGTAAGTTGTCTGGAATTAGGTGTCCAGGCATTGGATTAGGATTACCATCCAAAGGCATCGGATCCTCATCATTGGGCATCTGATCGGCAAAGTCTTCCCCAAGAACATAACATGCAGTAGTCCAAGAAACTTGAGCACCCCCCATTCAGCATAATCCCCGAAAACCACATCCCTTGGCACCAGAGGCGTATCAGGAAAGCTTGCCTCCACAACAGTATGGACCAGGTACGGATCTTCGCTATCCCAAGAATGAAATTTTCCAAAAGTACCTACTGCTTGAGAAATATATTCTGTCATGCGACAATCAAGAGGAATCCCAACAAACATGAGCCAGCCCTTACGAAAACCATGGTTTCCTTTGAAGTTTTCCCCCTCATCATGCTTCATGAATCTAACAAACTGATCATTTCCCAAAGCAAACGGCGGATGCTGAATCAAAGTGTATCTAACAGACGGATCCCGAACTTGAAACAGACCAACTCCATGAAACCATGGCTGAGCAGAGCGGACAAGTGTACCTCTGTTCTGAAGAAACTGAACCACTTCCTCTCTGACAGGCCCGAGGAGTCCATCCGGAGCAGGCATAACCTCAGCAACCATGTAATCTTCATGGCGTCGAGGGGGGCGAGTCGCAGGCGTGAAGAAGGTGCGGGGTAGACGCCGATCCCCGCCATCGATGATGTGATGCCCCGGCGGCACAAGGCGATGCGGGTTGAGCTCAAAGTTCGCCATGGCCGGCTGCAGCGGCGATGAGCAGAGGGTTTCTTTGGAGGAGCAGGGGGTTTCTTTGGCAGGGAGGGGAGGAGATTGGAGCAATGTGGGCGGTGGCGATGTGACAGGACTAGATATCCCAATAACTCCGGCTCCCTTCCCCTGATCAGCTGAGGATTCTGAAATACTCGTGTTTTGTTGCAGCGACCTCTGCCTCCAAACCAATCCATGAGCCCGAGCAAAATCATTACACTCGTGCCTAGAGTGACCCATACGGGAGCAAGCCGAGCAGGCCGCTCGCATTCCACAAGAGACTGCCATGTGGCCCTTTTGAGCGCATACTGTACATGTTAAAACTCGGCCCACCATGTCATCGACCATAGCATCAAACTGCCGGGCTGCCTCTTGTGTAGAAGGGATTTCTAGCGTAACGCCCTCCGGACTCTGGCACACAGATGAAACCAGCCCAATATCGGGAAGCCCAGAAGCAGACGGGCCAGCTTCAAGCCCACCAGATGCAACAGAGCCCTGACTCGCTGAGCTCTCATATTGTGGGCTGACGAATTGTGAAGGGCCCGATTTTAAACACCCATTTTGAATTAAAGCGGTTCCCGCTTCCTCAAATTGCGCCGAGAGATTACCAGAAACCAAGGGCTGCGGATCCACAGAAACAGGACCAGAATGAGGCACAACGGCCAGCCAGTGTAACTCCGGCGACAAGTTAATTGTACCAAACACAATGGGTGGCCTTGCCACCGTCCAATGCAGATCAAGAGCAGGAGGTTGTCGAATGACTACGCGCTCATGAGCAGAAAGATTATACCCTCCATCAACTATAGTATCAATGCAATTCTGAGTAGATGGGTATCTATAGCCCGTGCAAGCAGAGTACCTTTCAAACGTGGCAAAAGATAGCTTCTTACTAGTTGAATTTGAGGATTTGAGAGATGACCGAACCGGGGGCTTATGCATCGCCATTAAACCTAACGAGGACCTACGCTTAGTAGGACTAATCAGAATCCATTCAGCATCACATTCCTTTCGCCAGATCTTAAGTTCACGAACCCAATTGGGTCCTCCATTACCCCAAAGATGGAAATATCACTTGAACAAATCACAAGCAAAAGAGCGTAGATCCATGATAAGGAAGCCAACCTGCTTGCATGAGACTTGGAAAGAAAAAACCTTGTCCTTAACATGACTAACCCGAAGATCAATTGCCGACCCACCAAGCGCAGCTTCCAGCGCCGCCGCCACAGAATCTTCTGATAGGCGAAAGGCGTGCCTACTGAAAGACACGATCACAATGAAAGCCCTCCCTCTTACCATCGGATGAATTGTGCGACCAGTAGATCTGAATACTTCATTAGAGAAAACCCTACCCTTGGAGAAATCCAAGCCAAGGGTAGATCCACCAGAAGAACCCATAGGAGATGGGTATTGCCTTGATTCAAAGAAGATGCCAGACAAGATGGCCGGAAAGGATCAAGAAATCAATGGAGACAGGTGAAGATCGCCGGAGGGGAGGTGGGAGCGCCGAGGTGGGAGGTGGGAGGTGGGAGCGCCATCGGGTTCAATTTGGAATACATTATAAACTAGAACCGTCAATGCCTTCCTGTGTATTGCCCACCTGTAATTTTAAGTTTGTCAAATTTGATGGGAAGTGTATTCAAATTAACTAAACTGATGTTGAGCTTTGATGTTTAAAATGGAAGCGCCAGGACTGAATCTACGGAAAGCTGAAAGCATCATTGCATCCAACAATTTACTCTAACTTTTGTACATGTCAAGCGTGTTAGAGCATCTACAGTCGGGCACCCTAAACTGGCCTCAAATTCCTAGGCGGCCCGGCCGGTCACTGAGCGGTCACGAAAAAATCTGACCCAGGCGGGCGCCTCTAACAGTCCTCATATGCCTGGGCTGACTGGCACCCTCATATCCAGCCAAAATATGGAGCGGATATGGGGGCGCTCGGCCGCGCCCGCCGCGTCGGACTGACAACGGGGTACCACTCGAAAATTTTTGGAAACCCAACGGTCTGAAGCTCTCTCCTCTGTCGGACCGATGTCGCCACGTGGCACCGCTTTGGCGGGCCGCGTAGTGCCTAGCCCGGCTATTTAAGTCAACCGCCGGCACCAAAGCCCTATCATCCACATTTTCCTCCGCCTGTCCACCGCCGCCGCCACACTTTCCACTCTCCGTCCGTCTAGTAGACATGCCCCCACGCCGTCGGGTGAGGAGCCACCCATTTCTAACGCCGGAGCACCGGCTCGAGCTCCTTGAGCAGATCCGGGCAAGGCGCGAAGCCCGGATCACCGCGGGGCTACCCCCAGATGCAGTGGATCTGGAGGAGGAGTTGGAGGAGGAGGAGGAGGACGTTGTGGGGGCCGCTGGCGACACGGATCTGCAAGCGGCGCAGCAAGCCATCCTCGATTCCCTCCGCTCGGAGTTGGCTATGGAGGCTAGATGTCGTGGCCTATAGGAAATGGAGGCCACAAAGGAGGCGGAGATGCTCGCCTACATGGATGAGGTCGAGTAGGAGGAGGATGAGCTAGAGCCCTCCACTACAAAAAAATACACTTCCGTGATGATACGTGTTTGTCACAGTAGGTCGCGTTTTCTGTCATGCATGTACATCCATGACAAATTTATGACAGAATCAAGATAGTCATACCTGTGCTATCGTAGAAGTGTTCCATGACATTGCCAAAATTATCATCACGGAAGTGTCCACTTCCATGACGATAAATTGCGCGTCACAGAAGTGCTTTCGTCAAGGGTGACCGGCACGTGGCATCCACCGTAACGGAACGGCGTTAAGCTATCGGGTCGGGTTTTGGATCCGATAACCCGTTAACAGCCCCGACCAATGGGAAATTTCCACGTGTAAAATTCTTATTGGCCCGACGAAACACGTGTCAGCTCGTCAGTGGGTCAGATAGGCGCCTATGATACGTCGACACGTGGCACGGCCCAACAGAGGCCCATTCCTATTAAAAGGCCAGCCCATTTGACTTGGTCAAAAGGTGGCGCCTGTTAACGGCCTGTTCGCATATAGCCCATTTACAACCCACTAACCCAAGGCCCGTTACGCCCTATTCGAATTAGGCCCAGTAGCGTCATCTGGGCCATCCAATATGATTCCAGCCCGTTTTCACTTCTGGCCCATGTATGGCCCATGACGTCTTTTGGCCCATATGAGGCCCTGTGTAACTCTTGGCGTACTAACGACCCGTGGTGAAACTGGCCCGTAATGAACAGTGTATCACTTTACACCCATTAACGGCACGTGGTGAAACTGTCCCGTAATGAACAGTGTATCACTTTATACCCATTAACGGCCCGTCATTCCGTTGGGCCGTTTCCAGCCCATGTTATCTTTCGGCCTTCTCAGAGCCCATTTATTCTTGGGCTCATTTCTAGCATTCGTTTACTTATGGGCCGTTACTGTCATTTTCTGCTTGTGGGCCAAATTCAGCCCATGGTTACAGTCGGCCCATTTGTGGTCCGTTAATATGTTGGGCCATTTTCATAGCATCATCAAATACGGCCTATTAACAATGGCCCATTATGGTCGGCCCATGAACGGACGATTCCAACTCTAGCCCGTTTACGGCCATAATGCGGTCTGTTTGGCCCATGTTTGTCCAATCGATCATACGGCCCGTATAAGGCCCATTGATAATACGGCCCGTAGAAGGCCCATTGTTTCTACGGCCTGTAGAAGGCCCATTGTTAAGGCCCACTGTTTTTACGGCCAGTAGGAGGCCCAGTGTCACTACAGTAAATATTAGCCCATGGTTATTGTGGCCTAGTTTTAAAAAATAGGTTATTGCAGCCACTAGCTAGCCGCGGAAAAAGAACTGCAATGACTACAAGGAAACAAATAAACAAGACAACAAGGAAATAAATAAGCAAGCAACTAACGCTAGGCTATCACGACTATTACCCATATTACATCCACTGGGCATCAAAGTTCGCCACCAGTGCAAATATAGGGAAGAAAGCAGCATATCATATACACTGGTTGTCAAAGTTGGCGACCAGCGCAAATAAACGCCGCAGCAAAACAAATCCAGAACTGAAACCACTTTAGAAGATCTCAAGAAACAATATCCTGGGTACCCATAATGCTGGCAAGATGCTTAGCAAGCTTATTAACTTTCTCTTGTTTGGTGCTTAAATCCTCCAGCGCTTGCTCTTGCACCAGAAAATATGCATCTGAATTCTGCAGGGACTTCCTCAGTCCTTCAGCTTCCTGTAGCAGCACATCTGATCGATGTCTTTCCACTTGAAGTTGAGACTCAAGAAGACGAACTGATTCAGGCAGCGAGTTCGAAGAGCTTGTGCCAGCAGTAGTGGCCAGTAACTCGAACACTACATCAAGACATGACTTTTGGGTTCCCTCACTGTCGTCAAGATAGTTTTTATCAGCTTTCTTGGAGACCAACAGGGATGTCTCACTATCTTGAACCTTATCTGCATTACTTCCTTTACCATTGGATAACGCGGTACTGTTCTCCAATATTTTGTCCACATTCTAAAAGAGAAACAAACAGACACATCACATGTTTACCATGTTGTATATGAAACTCATTTTGGTAAATGAGTTCAGTAGTGAAGTGGACAGGATAACAACATGAAACAAACATATATCTATGTACCATGGTCACTTTATGGTCTATATCACTCTAGTTTTTGTTGCAAAATCAAGATAGAGACACAGTTCAAATAATATTTGTTCAAGACAAAGCAGAATAGACATAATATAAGTGTGGGTAACTATAGAGCAATAACAACACTTGTAATGTGCATGACATGAGAACATAACTGTTTATTCAATTGAAACTGAAATCAACATAGAGCAGGTTACAATAGCAAACCTGTTAAAGAAACAGGTTTAAAACGTACCTGTTGTGCCATTGGAGTTTCAATTCCATCCTTCAAATTTGAAAATAGTTGGTATGAGTAAATACAGTCATGCAAGAGCAAAGGAGTATGAACCATAGCTACAGAACCTGACCTGAGAACAAATCTTCTTCTCCTTTAAGCGTTGAGTTGGGATTCGGAGTGGTGGTCCTCGTGCTTTGGGCACTGCAGTTCCCTTACTAACTGCTCGTGTTTGGGTGCTCTGTGTCAACTGGAACTGGGTTACTATCTGCCGGGGTTGGGGTTAGAAGGGGTGTAGCTGGTTCTCTGTCCACTGGGTAGGGGTACAGTCTGCGAGAGTCTGGGTTATGTGTGGTGGATCTGGTCCTTGGTCAAGTACAACCGTGGTTCTATCTGCATCAACTGGTAGCACTATCTTTTCTGAAGACTGTGTTGTTACTCCCTTAGATACTGCCATCATGCTCTCCAATTCAAATGGCTGATAAACAAGAAAAGTAATTGAAAGTATAGACATTGTATGATAGACAGGTGCAATGGATAGTGGGGAATAAAAGAGGGCATGAAATAATTCATATTTATGTTGTGTAACCAAACAGGATAGCATGAACAATTTCACATATATGATGGCAAACTAAACAGGATAGCATGACACAATTTCACATTATGATGGCTAACTAAAAAAGATGGAAAGACATAGTTCAAAATATGAGACTATGTAAACAGGATGACATGACATAACTATATAATGTGTTTATTAAATAGGTTGGCATGCCATAATTCACATACATTCACGGATAGAATGCCATAATTCAAAATATGATGACTATAAATACTAAACAAGATGAGATGATATAACTATATGATGTCTTTATTAAATGGGTTGCCATACCATAATTCAGATAGATGATGTGTATGTACTATGTAAACATGATGGCATGATATAATTCAAATATATGATTTATATAGTAAGCAAGTATGCAGATGGCAATCCATATATGATGTAAAAACTAAGCAATGCAAGACAACATGCATGACATGGGTAATATAACCCTGCCAAGTTTGAGCATAGACCTCAGGGGGAAAATATGACTTTTCATCACTCTCTGAATCCTCCTCTGAGGAGCTCTCTGTAACCAGCAAGATGTCTGCTTCAGCAGGTAGCATTGTCTGCTCTGAATACCTTGTTTTCACTCCAGATACTCCCATCACCGCTTCAAATGGCTGATGCACAGGAAGAGTAGTTGAATATACAAACGTTGTCGACAAATGGAACACGAAATACAAAAAATGATAGCATGATATAATTCACATACATGATGATTGGCTAAACAGCATGACATTGCATAATTCACATATAAAATGCCTTTGCAACAAGATAGCATTGTATAATTCACATATATAATGTCTTGCAACAAGATGGCAATGCATAATTCACATATATGATAATTAGACACTGAACAGGTGGCATTCACACAAAACATGTCTAAACTAATCAAATGACATAGCAATGCGAGACACCATACGCATGATATGAGCAACATAACCCTGCCAAGTTAGAGCATACACCTCGGGGGGGGGGGGGAATAGGACTGGTCATCTATCTCTGAATCATCCTCTGAGGAGCTATCCGTAACCAGCGAGATATGCGCTTTGTCAGATAGCATAGTCTGCTCTGAAGACCTTACTTTCACTCCAGAATTTGCCATCACCGTGTCAAATGGCTGATGCACACGAAGAGCAGTTGAATGTAATAACATTGTTGACAAATGTAATATGTAACGGGAAAAAGGATGGCCTGATATAATTTACATATAAAATGACTGGCTAAGCAGGATGACATTGCAAAATTCACATATATGATGCCTGGCTAAACAATATGGCGTTGCATAATTCACATAAATGATGAATAAAGTAAACAGATGGCATTCACACAAAGGATGTCTAAACTAAGCAGATGACATATTTGATGTATAAAGTAAGCAATGCAAGACACCATATGCGTGATATAACCAACATCAGCATGCCAAGTTAGAGCGAAGACCTCAGGGGGTAAATAGGAGTTGTCTTCTCCTTCTGAATCCCCCTCAGAACAGATATCTTCCTCTCGATTACAATCCGAAATGTGTGGAGGGGGGGCTGCCTTTGCGCCTACCATGGAGCGACGTCTGCATGAAATTTTATTGCCACGCAAGGCTCGTCTCTTTTGCTCTACATGTTCACTTCCATTGTTTACAATAACTGTCATGCATAGGAATAAAACATAGTGAGATTACGTAAGGAGTACATGCAGAAATCCAGAGTGATGGTAGCAACCTGTGGATAGACCCAAAACCAATAATAGCAGGCAGATAATGGCTTCAATTAAAAATACAGATAATGGCTTCTTTACTGTTTGTTTCCCACCCAACATGAAACTCATAGTAGACACCGGAGATTAACCAGATAGTAGATAGATACTATTGATAGCGGCCCCAATATGTACCCCACAACCATTTAAAAACTCAAGTTTGACCATTAGTTTGGAGCTGACTCAGAGTCTAATCGGTGAACATGACGATAAAGTAGCATGTAATATTAAGCGATGCATAACGTAAGCAGACACGAAAGAGTGCGACCTCTCTTGCGGACTCGTGTAGTCCTCGAGGTCATCTGCTCGGTTGATGATGGTAATGCAGTTTTCATGGCTGCCAGCGGCAGGGAAGAAGATATGAGGCGGCGAAAGACAGTCTGGAGGCCGGATCCCTGCTGTGCTGGACCCTTCTGTCGTTGGAGCAGCTGAGCTGGGGTGGACGACGGCGCAGCAGGAGCGGGACAAACCACACAAGGTTTTCTTTGACAACTATCTTTAAGAGAAGTAATTCTGTAAGGGCTCGTTTGAATTAGAGGATTCCAACAATGCAGGGATAGGAAATAGACAGGAATAGGATAGGAATGCACATGCAAAACAGAGAATTTAAAAACACATGATTTCTGCCAATCTGGGTGTTTGATTCACAACAATTGGAAGATCACGGGATGCAAAGAAGCATGGTGAGATTAAGTCAAACCACAAGAAAATGTACGGTTATAATGCTATTATGCTACTATCTCTTAGTCTTGTGCTTCATGAATAGGAATTTGAAAAGGAGGACAAGTGAAAATTAAAATTCCTACGTTTTTTCTTTCAAGGAGACACTAGAGGAACAAATCCGTGTGCTCAGTGGACAATATATATAACATGTAGAGTAAAAAAGAGATGCAACAAGTGTACAACCTCTTTGGAGAAACCATGTCGATCTCAGCGTGATTGGGTTGGCCGGTGAGGATGCTCCGGCTGACTTGGCTATCAGAGGAGGGGACGAAGATCTTAGGCGTCTGGAGATGGAGCCCGAGGTACTGCTGCGCTGTGATGGAGGGTTTCTTCGTTGGAGCTGCTCCGGTGAGTTGTACGACGCCGAGGCTGAAGCAGGACAAGAGAAACAATGAACAACGTTAACCTGCGTGGAATTCTAATAGCATCTCCAATACAAGACGTAAAATACATAACCACAAAGTGCTAGATGTAAAATACATCAGCCGCTCATCTATGAACTTAACTGCCGAAACTGAATTTAACTGTCGAAACTGAACTTAACTATCGAAACTGAACTTAACTGTCGAAACTGAATTTTGCTGTCGAAACTGAATTTTGCTGTCGAAACTGAACGCACTAGCGAGGTGAGGCTACACGTCAGTCTGTTGAAATTTTCATATCTGGTCAGTCGATTTTGCAGCCGTTGGATACGAAATCAAGGGCCTGCGGTTCATCTGCAGCCTCCACCCCCCTGAGCCGGCAAAACAACAGCCCCCCGCCGCCCACGACCGACGGTGCGCCGCCCCGCCCGCCCCGAAAACACTCCCCACCGCCGGTCCGCCGCCGCCCCGGCCATCCCTCTAGGCCCCCCATGGTGCCGAGCTTTTTCTCCGGCGATCCCCACGCCACTGCCCCGCCAACGCCCCGCCACCGCCAGCGACCACCGCCCCCATCCTGAACCCTAAGATAGATAGCGGGGTACCTCTTCGGCGAGCCCCCCTCCCCGCTGCGGCTGGTTCTTCCTTCACCCTGGCGAGCCCTCCCCCCTGAAAATCGACTGACCCGAAAGTCGATTCAGTCAACTGAAGTGTAGCTAAACCGAAGCAACATCGCAAGCAAGAGCAAGAGCGAGAGCAGCAGCGCGAGCAAGAGCAATAGCAAGAGCAGACCATGCAGGGGACCGAGAGTAAGAGCAGAGCAGTAGCGCGAGCAAGAGCTAAAGCAGCAGCAGGTCCTACTGATGTGGACGTCGCCGCCAAGGGAGCGACACCATGGAGGAAGTGGCCGGCGACGCCACCGTGGATGGAGCCGCGCCGTGTTGGCTTGGGACCGAGCACCGGCAGCACCGTGAGATCGAATCAAGAAGAAAATGTGGTGATTAGTGTACAACCTCTTTGGTGGCGCCGATTAGGCCGCAGCTTCATCCAAGGAAACGGTGATGATGATGCTCTTCCGGTGGTGCAAGTGAAGACGGCGGTGTGGGAATGGAGGTGGTGCGAAAGACGAGGGGAACATCGGGGCAGCTCCTTTGAGGTGGAGGACGGGGTGGCTGAACCGGCGGGACGATGTGATCGACGACGGATCCTCATCTGGTATGATGGATGAGGGACGTCGAGGTGTTGCTGTGGATGACGTTGTCGGGGAAGAGGCTCCGGCTGGGTGGCGGACGGAGCAGGGTGTGGGGTTTCGTCGCGGGTTTTCGCGGCCTCGGTGTATGAATGGGTGGGCGGATGGGATTACAGTGGGGAACCATGGCTTAGAGATGCGCTTGTCTGAAATGTGGGGTAAGTTACGAAAGTAACCCCACCGACTTGAGGCGGTTCTTTCGGTTCAGGGGTACCATGGGCATTTCTCGTGTCGGGATTTCAGGAGATGGGAGTTTTCGCGCGCGTTGTAATTTCGGAATAGCAAGGCGCGGGTTGATATGGAGGGAGTTGTCGGAGCACAACGAGACAAAGATATATCTTAAATATTTTGGGCCAACAAGGCGCGGGTTGAAATTTCCGGACAAGCCTAGCGTGTATTGTACCAAATCAATGCGCCCTACAAATGTCATTCAAAACTTTGAATTCATGTTATGTTCAATTAAAATATTTCACTACGTGTATAATGCATGCAACCTACTACTCAAATGAACGTTTTAGTGCATTCCAAACGTATATACTACCGCTTCAATATGAACTAAATTTGAATTCGTTTCACTATTTGAATAAGATCTACAGTAATGATTGTTGTGAAGTCAAAGCATTTGAATTCGTTTTTCTGTTTTAATAAGATCTACAATCATCATTATTGTCAAGTTAAACCATCATTTGTGTATTATCTTCACAGCACACCACATGATTAGTTTCGAGTTACATATGAACTATGTGTACTATATGAACTCGAACTAGATTTTTTGAATCCACTTTATTTTGATTTCAAATCACATTACATTCCTAGCTCTAGCTAGATCTTCATAATCTAAACCATGTCTCATATGTATAATGTGTTTACCACATTATGTATGGTGCCCCGCCCCCTACGCCTACAAGTATTTAGATGTGAGTTGCAAACACCACACATTACCACAAATTCAAATAAAATGTGAGAATGTTTGATATATAGTATTGTTTAGATTGTTCGATATTTAGTTGTAAGCTACAAACGCCACACATTATCACAAATTCAAATAAAATGTGAGATTGTTTGATGTATAGTATGGTTTAGATTGTTCGGCATTTAGCTATGAGTTGCAAACGCCATGCATTATCACATTATGGTATAACATGTGCACAACACGTGTATCACCGCTATATTCATGCATGGAATATTTAAAACACTATGATCTCCTATTCAAATATATGAATTCGCTTTCATATCAAATTATGATCTTTGTTAGTCTCTTACACCCACACAATCCTCTAACCTTTGTAGCTACCACTAACTTCCTCTCGTGCATGCACACGCCCTCCTCGCCCTCCCCCTCCCTCGACATTCTATCCACCGGGCACATTCATTTTTTTTCTTTAGGTCGTTCTCCCAGAGTCTCCACAACTCCTTTCCAACACACACCGATCGATAAACCTCTCCAGTGATGCCTGCCTACAACATACACACACACCTTCAATCTCCTCCTTTATGTGTCCTTGCCTCGTGTCTCTCATACGGTCATACACAAGTGTAAACTCTCGCCCCTCTTTTCATCGATCTCACAACCTCACACTCCTCCCCCTATCTAGCTAGTAGTTGGGCCTCTCGCACCACCTCCTAGCTCCATTCTCTCGGTCTATCCGTCTCGCTGGGCCTTATTTGCCTCTAACAAAAGGACGTACACCGACAGATCTCTCACTATACATATAGCTAGCTAGGTCCTTATAACTCGTTTTTACCCACACGTCAATCGATCTACTCATTAGTTGTGTCTCTCCCTTCCTCCGGCAAACAACAATTGATCTACCGATCTAGTTAGGTTTGCTTACCAAACACATGGTTCCCCTTCATCATCCATGGATGCGTCCCGACAGATCTATCACGCACAGGCACACACAGAAACACATCCCCACTCTTATTGATAACATTGCAGTTCCACCCTCAGTTTGTCTAGTAGGCCTCTCCCACCATCTTCGAGAAGCAACTCCATCACCCATCCACCACTCTACCCCTCTCCCTCCCTCTCTATCTCTCTCCCCTCTCTCTCTTTGTCCCATCATATTTCCCGTCCTTCAGTTATGTATGGATGTCGACCGATCTCCCTCAAGACATAGCTGGGTCTCTCCTTCTCAACACATATACAAATCGTTCTACCTCTATAGTTAGGCCTCTGCCTACCCCTCCCCCACCCCTCCCCCCCCCACACACACTGATACATCGAGCGCTCTAGCCATGTCTCCCTGCCACACACAAACTTGAGATGTGCCCTCTAACATTTCGGTAGGCCAGTCGCCCTATATCTTTGACTTGTACACACACACAATTTCAATGGCTCTCTTCATCGATCTCGCACCCACCCACTTGATCCTCTCTTCGACTCTATCGATAGCTATGACCCCTCCCTCTCTTCTCGTGGATTGCCCTACCCTCTATGTATGATATGAATAGGCCTCCATTTCACACACATTGCATGCAAAATTTTGTTTGAGATGTCATCGACACAAATTGCCACAAATAATTCACGAAATCAACCCCCCACCCCACCCCCACCCCAAAACAAAAAACACTCACGAACGTGGTTTCTATCTCTCACACACACCCACGTAGGTGGGGGACGTGCACGAAGAGAAGAGGTGCATGCACGACACACGTACTCTCGTCTCTTTCCCAACCACACCCGTGCGGGTACACGGTGGAGCTCATTTCTGTATGAAAAAGGCAGCCCACGTGGTAATTTGGCACGTGTACTGGTTGTCCACTTGGTGGAGGGAGGATCGTCTACCACGGGTGAACAAACAAATTGTGACTTGACGTGTTATGTTAAAAAAAGAGATAACCCATGTGGGGCCTACCTTAGAGGCAAGGCTCTATACACTGGAGTACTTTTGACGTGTCCCGTCAACTCGCAGAACGAGGAGAAGCTTGCTTAGTACGCCGCCCCCCCCCCCCGCCCACGGGCGCGGTGGCTCGCAGGATGAGGTGAAGCTTGCTTACTACGCCTTATGCCCGCTCCCTCGCCCATGCGCGCGGTGGCTCGCAGGACGAGGAGAAAAATTTACTACTCCCTCCGTTTACTCATCGTCCCTACTACCTTGGTTATAGAGATTATATCATATTGTTTGGAATATATATGTCCTTTAGTAGATTTCAATATGAACTACTAGTACATACTCCAAACACTGATGTATATAGACGTATTTTAGAGTGTAGATTCACTCATTTTGCTCCGTATGTAGCACTCTCCCTCACCCCTCGACCCTCGCCCACGTGGTGGACGTGCAACAATTCATTCGGTCTCATACTGCACTACCATTATTGCTCGACTTCCCAAAGAGGCGAAGAGCCAATCGCAAGGTTAATATTTTGGAGATGCCAAGTGCAAGGTTATAGGAGAACGAGTAGTAGGTGCCGCGTCATTTATAAATAAAGTTTTTTTTCTTCAGTGGCACGTACGCAATATGATAGGTTCATACAGAGAGAAAAGGAAACCGCTCCACTATATACATAGTCAGGACGGGCCAGCCTACACGGTTGCTTGTTGGGGTTGTTCTCTTCACACTCTCTCGCACAAAACGACTGTGGCCACATCTCTAACATCTCGGCGGATCACGTCCGCTTGGGAAAGGGGTGGATGCTTAGTGTAGATGCGGTGGCTGTCGCCGACGGTGAAAACCCACTGTCAGCACGTCCCGATCAGGGGTCCCCGCTGTTCTCTCTCACAAAGCCGGTGAGGTTGCCTTCGTCCCTTGCTCACTGCCGCGACGTGGGCAGTTGTCGCCTCCTGCCGCCCTCCTCAAGGTTGAGCTACGTCCCTCAGGTACAACTCCCTTTACAGCCGGCTTGCACCACTGCACCAGCTGCCCACATCACTCCCTGTGGATATTTCTCTACTTCTTTGCCCCGCACATACCTCCACTGGCTTCTACATACTGTATTTGTGATGAGTTTATGTCTCATCAACTAGTCCCAGTAATCTCTCATCAACTAGTCCCAGTAATCTTATTCTAATCACGCTTGTTCAATTTCTTTGCCACATGGATGCTCATCTCGATTTTGGTGAAACTGCACAAAATGATCTGATGGTCAAAAGGTTGCAAACTTCATTTATTAGGAAGCTCGAACGTTGCCAACAAATTGAAGCCTGGTCAGGGTTCACGGTTCAAGGGCTAGGGACTGCATGGATCGTTTTTTTTCTTTAGCTGCCTCTGTTCCAAAATAAGTGTCAACTTTAGTAGTAGTACAACTTTGTACTAAAGTTTGCACAAAGTTGAGACACTTATTTTGAATGGAGGGAGTACATATTTGCTATGATCTGTCAATCATTGAGATGCAATAGCATGCATGTTAGTGTCCTTTGTATTAGATGAAATGTTGCAACGGGCAACCTTGGACGCAAGATACATGTATCAGAAGCTGGAAGCTTCATAGCATTGTACAAATTTATCTCGCTGATAAATTACAGTACGTACTATACTAGTACTTCCTCCGTCCTAAATATAAGTCTTTGTAGAGATTTCACCATGAACCACATGCGGATGTATATAGATGCATTTTAAGTGTAGATTCATTCATTTTGTTCTGTATGTAGTGGAAGCTCTACAAAGACTTATCTACTAGTAATAGCTAGCCCCCACTAGTAGGAATTCTCTATCCTCTCCTTGAGCCACGTCATCAAAATTGATGTAGCCGTTAGATGAAGTAAATCAGTCCATAATAGCCGTCTGATCTAGACGTTGAGAGGCTCCGCACTAAGCCACATGCAAGCATGCAGAAATACCGTGGCACATGCATGTAAGTGGGTTTTAAATCACGTCAACATGTCTGCATGCAAGCATGCACCGGTAGCATGCATGTAAGTGAGCTTTTAAGTCCCATTAACATGTCAAAAAGAAAAATATAATCCCATTATGCAGTAGGAGTTGGCTGATCTTTTTCCTTACGTGGGATGATCTAAATGATGATGGGAGTTTATTTAGTTTGGCTACCACATTTGTCATGCGGTTATAGAGTTTTTTTAGTTCTATGAAATCGATAATTTTGCGCAGAGAGATATACCGCTATTCTGCGCCAACGCGCGGGGACTCATCTAGTAATATTTAGGAGCAGAGGGAGTACCATGTAAAGAGTTAGGTGTCGCACGGTGATAGTGTGAGGTGGGCCATGTAATCACTGAGCCTGCGTGTTTTCGCTGCTCTTGCACGCCTCCGCTGTAAGAATGGAGAAAATTGTAATCTAGTAGTATTATACCTCCTTTCGCCGAAAGCGTGGGACATCCAGCAGTCCTACCACCTCAGTAATAAAGACCAATGAGCCGTCAAATCACATAGACCCAACAGTAAGTTGGACGGACGAAGCAACCATCACTCGTGCGCCAGTGAGAGGTCGCGTCCGCTCTGCCCGGGCATGAATGCGGCACCGATTCTTTGGAGCGGCGCTGACCGTTTCGGGCGGGAAGCGCGCGCGGGCAATGGAGGGGCTTTGGGTGGGCCAGGCTGGTCAGGAGCGGGCGTGGCAGTTGTCCGCATGTCCCTACCGGACACGCCCGGAAACGAGAGGATGCACCGACTCTCGCAGCTAAAATCGTAAACTACACAACATCTCTGTGTAGGAGTAGGTCGATCTGT
This sequence comes from Aegilops umbellulata, assembly GCA_032464435.1. Classification (NCBI taxonomy): domain Eukaryota; kingdom Viridiplantae; phylum Streptophyta; class Magnoliopsida; order Poales; family Poaceae; genus Aegilops; species Aegilops umbellulata. The sequence continues at coordinate 277,803,095 of CP136056.1, read as the reverse complement.
CGCTCTCTCTAACACACACATGCTGTTAAACACACACACACACACGCACCTTGGTCCTGTTGCACTTTGTAACATGACTTATTACACCTAGACGGAGGGAGTAGTAAGTATACGAGATATGGTGGCACACTGACTTAAGTCGAATACAAGTGCCCAAAATTTTTGTGCATGTTATAATAAGGATTCACTTAAAATAGTACATGAGCGAACAGAGGGATCAATTGGACAGTGTTCCCGAGCAGTAGCGAGATGTGTGAGGTAAGATACACCACTGGCGCTTTTAATTTTTCTTTTAATTTTTTTGTTTCACCCTCTGACTGGTGGGACCCAACGTACTACGTGGAGAGAGGTAAGGTGACTAAGGCTGCATTATTTCTGCACCACTGTGGATAGTCTTACCACCAAAGCCACATGACACGATTATGATTGAAATCCCAATGACTCCCCCCCCCCACACACACAAAAAAAACACGGCATGCTTGTCACACGAATGCAGGAATGTATAAAAGGTTATTTCCCTCTCGTTGACCATAATGGGAAGGTTGTGTAGCTGGTTAGCCTGTTCGCTCATCAAACTTGAGGTCTCAGGTTCGATAACTATACTTGAGCATAATTTGTGCCAGGAGGATTCTTTGACTGGTCAAAATGTTTTCTAGGGTTTGCACGCTTCACTCTCTCTCTCCATTATATATATATACACGCTGGAGCCTCAGCGCTTCTAGTTGCTCTGTTCACACTCTCTTGCTAGAGCCTTAGCGCTTCTAGTTTCTCTCTTCACACTCTCTCGCCCTCTCCAGATCTAAACAAGACTTTGTTGGCCTCTCTCTCCCCTCACTGCTGCTCAAAGAGCCGGCAGGATCCGTCCGCCGGGAGGGGAAGGAGGCTTAACGCTGTCGCCGTCGGCGAGGGACTACCGACGCAGCTGTTCACTTTCCACCCAGTGGCGGCGCGGGAGGGCCTCCGACCCCTTCTTCTTCGCCACCGTCCCGTCGCCCACCGAACCACGCCCCAAGAACCTTAAGATATAATTTACTTACTCCACATGCATTGCTCTAGCTGCATGTATACCATGAATCTAGGACGTGGTTCAAAGAGGAAAGTTGTGGGGGAAAGTAGTGGGAAAAGTTGTATATAGCATGAATCTAGGACGTGGTTCAAAGAGGAAATGAAGAGGGAAAGTTGTATAGCATTAATCTAGGACGTGGTTCAAAGAGGAAAGGAATGGGGGAAAGTAGTGGGGAAAGTTGTATCGCATAAATCTAGGACGTGGTTCAAAGAGGAAAGGAAGGGGCGAAAGTACTAGTTCAAAAAGGAAAGGAAGGGACAAGGCTGTAGAGTTTGAGCAGGACTAGATTTGCTGCGCTCACATAGGGAAAGGTGTCTAAAGATAACAAAACTGGGACCAACACAAATATGCTCCTTGGTTGTTTGTTCTTTGTTGCAACAGATTGTGCATGACCACAGTACATCGATAGATGCACATGGTGCTGGTGCGTCCACTGTCCCGTGCAACTCATTAGTTGTTGTTAATCTAAGACCCTGCTTCATTAAAAACTCCCTAGTCCCTACCTGCTTGGTTCCAGGGTCTAAACATGGACTAGAGATTATTAAATGACATGCTAAAAGACCATGTTACCCCTAGTAATGAACTAATAGAGACAAGGTGCGATGCGTGGCAGGGGCAACTGTTGGAAAAAGTCCCAAAAAGACTCCCTCGGGGTCATCTTTCTTTAGTCCTAAATGCCCACTTTTAGTCCCTAAAAGTCCCTCCTGTTTGGTTTAGATGGGACTGACACAGAGTTTTTTTAGTCCCTACACCAAAATGTCCCTGTAAACAAACACCCTCTAATAATGCCGCTGGAAAATTGATGCAATGCCACAGTTAAAAGCAAATTACATGTTTAACGAATTTTATTGTTAATATAATCTCTATGTTAATATTAATCAATGCCACCGTTTGAGAAATGCTACTGTCTTGCTTTCTTTCCCATTTAGATAAGGTAGATGCTTCTTTTTGTTGGCTTCTGTGTCATCCACCGTTATTGACCACTAATTGTTTCCTTTGCACCTCTGTGTAAACAGGGTTATCTGCTTCACCTCGTTGCCATTGTGACCTTTTGTTGCACTGCACAAAACACTTTTGTTTTAAGAGTGTTTTGTGCAGTTCAACCAAAATGTCACACCGACAATGTTGCTTGATTGCTTGATCTTAGTGGAACTGCACAAGAGGAGATCTTACTTCCTATCCGTTAAGGCAAATTTGGTTCAGATCTTCTTCTTGTCAGTTGTTTGAATTCCGCATCATGAGAGGTCAGTACTAGCCTTCTTTCACATGATTCTGCAGTGTGCATTCATATGTTGTGCTACTTGTACGATAATGTTGCTTGATTTTAGTGAACTGCACAAATGGAGACAAGACTTCCAATCTGTATGTGCACCGTAATATCCCATTGAGGTAAGATAAGGATATTTCACAACTGCTGGCCTATATTTTTCCACTTTCATCAGAAAATTAAGTTTAGTACTATACTTGTGCTCCCTAATTGACATGCCAAATCTTACATTGAAGGCGAAGCTTGTCTGTTATTGAACCAAGTGATGAAGGGGAAGAACAAGCGGAAGAAAAACAAAAATGAACTCCCGGTGCTGTAATGAAGCACTGGAACTGTGATGACACAAGTAATGATATAGTTTTGCATCTTAATTTATTGCTATGGCTGAAACGAGCAATTGTCTTGCCACTGATTTGATGCCACTCTTAATGTAATATGTAATTATCTCTACTTGTGCAAACAGGGATCTTCTTTGAAGATACCATATATTTTAGTGGAACTGCACAAGAAGATGTTGGAAACATTAAACTAATCGAGGAGTATATAGTAAGCATGGCCACCACCGTAGATAGCAACAGATGGTTTCGGAGAACTTCTTCATCTGTATGCTCTACACAATAAGCCTCCTGACAAAGGTTGGTACTCGCCCACTGATTTCATCCATATGATTGAGCTTTGTCATCTCTATTGGTGTTGTGCTACTGTTTAGATACTGTCATGAAAAAGTGGTATTGTCCTTGAGAAGTGCTTCATCTGTGTTGTTTTAAATATTTCCTTTCCTTTTTCGAGAAAACAATGATGCTAGCATTTAGTAGTCCTCTTGTCTTTGCACAACAGGATCATCTTCCTCTAAAGAAGAATATGGAGTACGTGAAGTGACTAGTTCCGATTATGCCAGGATGAAGAAGCCCTGTCTATCTTATCATCAGAAGGAGCAGTTGAAGGATGGTTACATTACTCCCCACAAGACCAAACTAACTTCAGCTCAGAAGGACTGACAAAATCTCCATTTTTTGCTGTGATGCGTGAGTACAATGTTGTTCTAGGATTCTTTCTGGTGAGTTCCATTTTTCTAAAAGTGTGCTCTACATGGACCATGTATGTGCCTGTTGAAACTGTCAATTCATAGTACAGTTTGCTTTATACTAATCACTTTTTTGTATTTGTGCAAACACGGGTGCTCAGCTTGATTTCAATGGGAACTGCACAAAATGTTCATGAATACACCGAATCATTCATTTCCACCACAAGAAAGGAGGTGCCGATAAGTTCAAGGCGTTGCAACATATAAGGGCGAAATCATACAAGCTACGCGTGAATTTGGTTGATTTTGGTGGAACTGCACAAAAAGAAGAGCTGTTTTATTTAGCACGAGGTGCCATGTCAATGTCCGAACTGATGGCAAACCCTGCCCATTCCACAATCGTAGGCATTTGATATTTTGGAATAGGACAATGAGGGAGTCCTGGATTAGGGGGTGTTCGGATAGCCGAACTATACCTTCAGCCGGACTCCAGGACTATGAAGATACAAAGTTGAAGACTTCGTCCCGTGTCCGGAAGGATCTTTTCTTGGCGTGGAAGGCAAGCTAGGTGTGCGGATATTCGAGATCTCCTACCATTGTAACCGACTCTGTGTAACCCTAACCCTATTCGGTGTCTATATAAACCGGAGGGTTGTAGTCCGTAGGACAACCATCATCATACACAATCATACCATAGGCTAGCTTCTTGGGTTTAGTCTCCTTGATCTCGTGGTAGATCCACTCTTGTACTACCCATATCATCAATATTAATCTAGCAGGAGTAGGGTTTTACCTCCATCGAGAGGGCTCGAACCTGGGTAAAATAAAGTGTCCCTTGTCTCCTGTTACCATCCGACCATGACGCATAGTTTGGGACCCCCTACCCGAGATCCGCCGGTTTTGACACCGACACAGTACTCCTGGGAAGCCTGCCAATCACACCCATAGAGATTGTTGGGTTTTTAAACAATCCGGACAGCTTAACACCGAACACAAGGGGCTCGACACACCAAGTGAAGAAGAGGACAAACCCAAAGGCAGAGTACCAGGAAACAAAAGAACTTCCCGTAAGAAGTCAAAACAGTGAACTTACTTCACGTAACAAAACGTATGACACCCATAAAGCTAGATTATTCTAGAAATATCAAAAACGCAGGCTGGACTACCCTGATACTGGATCCAATAATCAATGGATTCCAGTTTACCAATGTCCTTATGGACGGAGGCAGTGGACTAAACCTGATATATCAGGATACAATCCACCGCATGGGCATAAACCCAGCAAGAATCCGCCACAGCAAAACCTCCTTTCAAGGGGTAGCACCAGGCCCGGACACCCATTGTATGGGTTTTCTCCGGCTTGTGGTCATATTTGGCTCTCCCAATAACTTTCGTCGCGAAAGGCTGACCTTCCATGTAGTCCCGTTTTCAAGTCGCTATCAAGCACTAATGGGACGCGGAGCTTTCGCTCGCTTTAAGGCCATACCGCATTACGCATCTCTCACACTTAAGATGCCCGGTCCACGAGGCATCATCTCTTTAAAGGGAGCGCACTAAAATACGCCTCCTCCAAACGGAGGACTGCGCGACCGCTTAAACAGCCGCACAATAAAGTGGCCTCGCCAGGCAAAAGACTTTTTATATAAGTCATCAAAGGCCACGGACCTGTACTCAACAAGTTCGGCACAAGTCCGTCATCAACGCAGGCTCATAAACGCCATATACCCCTGTACCAGGGGCTATACATAGAGACAATAAAGCTCAACTTAATATATTTTTTACTTTATATTTTGTTTATTATCTTTTTTTCCGCACAACCCATTTTCAATTCAGTTCCTCTCTTTTACAGATGAACGTCGTGCGGCGCCCGTCCAGGACACGGCACAGCGGAGACACAGACGCAAACGTGCAGTAGGGACCTGTCTTAAGGTTTCTTTTTAGATTAAGACCCTGCGTAAACCTTTTTTACTGTCTCTTGCTGCTATACATCCCCTGGTGTTCTCTACTATAACCAAGGAGGAGGCTGGCGTTTTGGCATGTGGCCACGCCAGAATTATTGCTCGTACCTGGACACTAGGGGCTCTCTTTTTTTTAAAGGGTGTTGTCTCACCCGCACTTATAAAGACCGAACACCTTAGGGAGTGTCCGGCGTCGCGAGTTTTAGCACTATATGCATCAGCTCCGAATCATGATTTTGGTCATATGTTGGGTTGCCCGGCTCCTGAGTTCGGCCACCTTACGTTCCGCTCTATCGGCTAAGGTAGCACCACGAGAACTACTGTGATTGTGCCCCGGTGCGGCCGGGTGAGCACCTCAGTAGAGAAAGCCGAAAACCGACTGTTATGATGTAGCGCGAGACTGGTCGCCACTCGATGACTCATAGGGATTTATCGAATTCCTCCGCTTTGACGAAGGGCCGTTTTCCGGTCAGGCACGTACGCGCTCCGAACTCGGGCAAAGCGCAGTCGCCACTAAAGGGCTACCTAAAGAGTCCCACTGTCAAGCTCCTATGGCTAAGTGAAAGTGTTAAAGCATTATAGTCCGGTTGCCTAGCCCGCTGCGCTATCACCTCCTTTGTAGGACCAAGACGTTGGGTTAAGTGTAAAAATGCGTCTTCTACGCGCACCCCCGCACTATGTGCGTGGGGGCTGAAGCCAACGACTGCAATCTTTCAGAATTTATATATTAAAACGGCCGCACAGGAGGTGTTCTTAATACTTGAATGCACAAGTCTAAAAAATGCCACTACAATTTATCAAAATACTGTTTTATGATTACATATGCTATCATAATATAGCATCCTTCGAGCACTGCGTCTCTATTACGCGAGCGCCTTCGGGGACTTCCTCAAAATAGTGCTCGGCAGGTGTTCGGCTTTTATCCGAATCCCGGGACGCAACAATGGTGGGCTCCATATCCGCCCAGTATGTCTTGACACGGGCAAGAGCCAGCCGAGCGCCCTCTACGCACGCTGACCTCTTCATAGCATCGACACGTGGCACCACGTCTAGCGATTGCTGCACCAAGCTGAAATAACTCTTATGCTTCGTTCTCCCCGGACACAAACGATCCATGACGTACTTCATGGCGAGTCCGGACAACCTATTGAGCTCGGCCCATTGGGCCAGGCGATTGTCCACTGCCAGCGGACGCTCTGGATTGATGAATTGCGACCAAAAGAGCTTCTCCACTTCATGATCCTTTTTATCTCAAAAGTGTTCGGTCGCATCCGTGGCACTAGCCGCCAAATCCAGATAGGTGTCCTCTATACTCCACATCCGGTTTAACGGGGCAAACTTTGGATCACAAAATTTTCTCGCAGCAAGAAGGGCTTTCCATCTGCAATCTGTCCGGCTTGACGCAGCTCTTCCTTCGCCGCTCTCATTATAGAGCGAGCATCCTTGGCGTCAGCAACAGCCTTCTCTAAGCTCGTTTGCCTCGCCCGATCTTCTTCTTCAAGAAGCATGCAATGGTCAGTAGCGCTCTTTAACTTTACGGCCATATCAGCCATTTCATCCTTGCTTCGGCAACGGGCAGCCTGTTCGGCTTTTAGCTCCTCAAGGGCTTTCACGGTAGCCGCATCGCCTTTTCTGGCTTGTTCCTTCGCTCGGGCGAGTTCAGCCCTAAGACCTTCCATGGCGGCCGCACAATCTGCGTCAAGCACACACACGGTAAGATATTGACATACAGCTCGTCTTACTAACAATCACCTAATGATTTCAATACCTTGAGCACCATCAAGCCGCTTGTTAACAAGCACGATGTCGGCTTCTGCCTCATCCAGTTGTCGCTTTAGTTCGGCATATTCACAAGACCGGCTTGACTCCGGACAATCAGCCACCTACATATAAAGGTGCCACTTAAAGGACCTGGGATTAAGATCCTCTGCGCGTCGTACATCTTTACGACGCACAGAGTCTCAGGGGCTACTATCTACACAGGGCGCACTTTATTTATGCGCAATTAATACAAATATACGTTATTTAAAACGTACCTAAAGGCCTGCCACTAAACTCTTGACGGCCTCATGCAGTCCGCTTTCGACGGATGAAATCTTTTCAATTACCGTGCTCATTAACGCACGATGCTCCTCTGAGACAGAGGCTCGCCCCAGCAGAATCCTTAGCTCCTCCGACCGAACACTAGATGGTGTCGGACTCGTCCCATGGCCTTCCTCAAAGGCCGGACACGGAGAACCTCGGGGGGCAGTACCATCCACCCCTAGCGGATCCGGAGAAATCCCCCGCGACGACACTTCAGCGTCGCCCGCCTTGCTAGGCGATACAGAAGGAGGAGGCGTTCCGCTCTCCATCATCTCCGGAAGAAGATCCCCCGAGGACGAGTTCTGCTGAGAAGGGCTGAGGTCCGAACTACAAAGTAAGGTTTCGGTTAAAACTTCTCAGATATAAATCAAGGATTTCTCTTAAAAGAAAGACTCTTCTTCTACTTACGGCTCGCTGGAGAGCTGGTCCCTTTTAGGGTTCAGTTCGGCTGAGGGGCTCCCCGGCGTTCGGTCCTCTGACAAGGATTCTTTCCCCCGCTTCGAGGCTACGGTCTCCGGGTCATGAGAGGCGGTCCTTTTCTTTCCCTTAGGAGAGGAATTATCGATTCCCCCCTTCGGAAGGGCCTCTTTCGAACAGGCCACGGTTTCCTTGTCCTCCCCCTTATTTCCCTCCAAAGGCACTTCCTCCAGCATCCTGACTAGCACGGGATCCAGCCTGGTTTCGGGAAGGGGAGCCGGACATCTGATCAGCTTCGCCTTCGCTATCCACTCTTGCTTAAAAGAAGAAGCGCTGTTAAAAACAAGTTAATTATGCGGATAGAAGGTCCGGTCGCAAGGTCACCTACTTGAGTATCCGGGCGATTGCGGCTTAAGCCAGCATCCTCGGTCAAATCCGGACTCACTTCCTGTGATCCGAAGAACAGTTTATACATCTCCACAGGCGTCATGCCCATAAAATTCTGGAGGGCTCGTGGTCCCTCCGGATTGAATTCCCACAAGCGAAGGGGGCGACGTTGGCCGGGCAGTGTCCGGCGAATCAGCATGACTTGTGTCACCTTGACCAGGTTGATGTCTCCCTTCAAGAGATCCTCAATGCGGCCCTACAGCAGAGGAACGTCTTTGGGCAAGCCCCGATCTAACCCTGTGTTAATCCACGATGCTAACCGTGGTGGGGGACCCGAGCGAAAGGCCGGAGGCGCCACCCATGCGGTGCCCCGAGGAGCCGTGATGTAGAACCACTCCTGTTGCCATAAGCCAAGCTCCTCTTGAAAAGCGCCCTCGGGCCATGGAGCGTCGGCATTTCTTTTTATAGCAGCGCCTCCGCACTCTACGTGGCGCCCCTCAATTATCTTCGGTTCTACTTTGAAGGTCTTGAGCCACAGTCCGAAGTGAGGGGTAACACGGAGGAACGCTTCGCATACAACTATGAACGAGGAGATATGGAGGATGGACTCCGGAGCTAAGTCATGGAATTCCAGCCCATAATAAAACATCAGCCCCCTCACGAAGGGATCCACGGGGAAGCCTAATCCCCGAAGGAAGTGGGATATGAATACCACACTCTCGCCGGGCTGAGGGCTAGGGATCACCTGTCCTTGAACAGGCAGCCTGTGTGGAATCTCCCTGGTCAGGAATCTAGCTTCCCTCAATCTTGATACGTCCTCCTCCGTAACAGAGGAGGGCATCCATCGGCCTTGGAGGTCGGAGCCGGACATTATCAAAGATCCGGTGCGCTCGGAATCTGGAAGCCTAGGGTGCTGGAACTCGAGGCGACGGGCGAACTTGTTTTGAGAATAGAAGCGGGGAACAGGGCCTTGGTCTCTTTATAAGAGGCAGAATATCAAGCGCCCTCCCCGTAACCGTCTTGGACTAGCCTTTAATTAAGGCAAGACGTGCTAACAGGCACGACTGGGTTACCCACGTCCGTATTAATGAGAATCCCATTAAAGGGGGCACACGATCTCTGTTTCGACAAGACGTGCCAAGGAAACCGCCTCGCTAAACGAGCTGAGGTGGAACAATGAAAACAATTTATATAGAAGGCTTGGCCGCATTGTTGTGACGCACTGCGGGATACGTCAGCGGATTCGACTTGTGTTAATATTATTCTCTATATGGCAATATGTGGAAACTTATTTTGCAGAGCCAGACACTATTTTGTGGTGTTTATAATCTTCTTGAAGAACTTGGAGGAGGAACCCGCCTTGCAATGCCGAAGACAATCTGCGCGCCGGACTCATCGTCATTGAAGCCTGGTTCAGGGGCTACTGAGAGAGTCCTGGATTAGGGGGTGTTCGGATAGCCGAACTATACCTTCAGCCGGACTCCAGGACTATGAAGATACAAAGTTGAAGACTTCGTCCCGTGTCCGGAAGGATCTTTTCTTGGCGTGGAAGGCAAGCTAGGTGTGCGGGATTCGAGATCTCCTACCATTGTAACCGACTCTGTGTAACCCTAACCCTATCCGGTGTCTATATAAACCGGAGAGTTGTAGTCCGTAGGACAACCATCATCATACACAATCATACCATAGGCTAGCTTCTAGGGTTTAGCCTCCTTGATCTCGTGGTAGATCCACTCTTGTACTACCCATATCATCAATATTAATCTAGCAGGAGTAGGGTTTTACCTCCATCGAGAGGGCCCGAACCTGGGTAAAATAAAGTGTCCCTTGTCTCCTGTTACCATCCGACCTTGACGCACAGTTCGGGACCCCCTACCCGAGATCCGCCGGCGATGTCCTCTACCTCGTTATTGGCGGGGCGGGGCCTCGGCGGAGCCGGCGGTGTCCTCTGCCTCGTTGTTGGCGCCGCGGGGCCTCGGCGGAGCAGGGCCACGTCGACGCCAGTGGAGCGGGGACTCGGCGGAGCCGGCATTGTCCTCTGCCTCATTGTTGGTGCCGCGGGGCCTCGGCGGAGCAGGGCCTCGTCGACGCCAGCGGAGCGGGGACTCGTCGGAGCCGGCATTGTCCTCTGCCTCGTCCTCGGTCTCGCCAAACAATGCCTCACCCGCTCCATCGCCCTCTTTGCTAGCCTCTTTGTAGGCGGTCGCAGCCTCCGCCACCCGCATGCGGTACTGCCAGCGCTCGAGGCGGCCCTTGCAGGCGGAGCGGTACGAGTCGAGCAGCACCTCCTGCTCCGCCCGCTCCGTGGCGATATGCTCCTCCGCCTGCAGGTGCTCCTGGAGGAGATGGTGGTTGTAGGCCGCGTCAGCCTCCGCCTCCCGAAACTGCTCCTGACGCATCTGCCTCACACTGTCCATATATTGGGCACGGGCCTCGCCGATGGTCATGGTGCAATGCTCCGGCGAGGATGGCGCGGAGGAGGGGGTTGGCGCCGGATCGTCGACTACCATGTTCTCCATTGGGACGTCGTCGTCCTCCGGATGCCTGCCGGCCAGTCGGTTCGCAGTAATGGCTGCCATCTCCTTGTGGTCCGTCGTCCGCCCGTCCCGAAGAGCGTTGGAGCGCGATGAAGCCATGGTGGGCAGTGGTGGTGTGGACAGGAGAAAGGGAACGGAGGCGGATGCCTGTGGCTATGGCCGGCGCAGCAGTTTATATAGCAATGGTGGGCGGGCGGAGGGACGGACGTGTGGCGCCGGAGTAGCCGCCTCGGCAACCGCGTATCATTAATGTGGGTGGCAGATGGACAGACGGATGACACTTGTGTCGTTTGAAGGCGGAGCAATCGCCTGCATCGGGAAGCGGGGCGGGCGGCGCTGACTGTTTCGGGCGGAATGCGCGCGCAGGCGAGGAGATGACTTTACATGGAGAGGATGACAATGGCGACCCACCAGGTCCATAGCCTCACGTACGCAAGTGCCTCCTTATTATATATATGTATAAAACTATACACCCTCCGTCTAGGTGAATAAGTCGTATTAGAAGGTGCATCACGACCTAGGTGCAAGCAGATTGGTGAAAAAAAGAATATTTATCTCTTCTAAACACAACATTTAATTACAGCAGTTAATCACGTGCAGGCCAACGTAATTCATAGCATGCAAAGCGCTTTTATTTATTGCCTAATAACCGCATGGACGTGCTGCATGCATTGGTCCTTGCCCGAGCAAAAAAAGGAAGGAAAGGGGTTTCCATGGGAGACAACGAGGCAGAGGTGGAAGCGCTCGCTGGAGTAATTTATTTTTCTTCCTCCTGGTTTCCTGACATCACGGTCCCACACCATTGTCAACCTATGTAGTAGTCAATAAACGAGAGAATTGCACAAGAAGCGGCCGACAGTTGGGACCAAGCAGCTCGAGCAGTATTTGTGTTTTTGAGGTGTGAGCACTGCAGAGTTTTTTTATGTTTAGCCCAGGTATTAATTTTTCCTCTGAACAACAACGAAAACATCGCTGCAGGTATTAACTGGGCGGGCTGTGGCCCGTCTAGCCCAGGCCAGATATCCAGCCGAGATATTAATTTTTTTCAAGCTGAAAATGGCTAGCCCAGCTATACTTTTTTTAGGAATATCCAGGCAAGGTCAAGTTGTTATTCTCCGCCCCGCTGGGCTGCAAATCTTTTCTAGGAGGGATGCATTAGGCTTAACAAGAAAATGAGCTTTAAGAAATAATAAATGGAATGTAATTATAAAAACTGGACAGTAACTATAAAAAATGCACCAAACACGTGATTACTTTATAAAATATTATTTTTGGATATTGAAAATTTTAATTTCATTAATTGTTGCGAGCGCAATGTTTCGTTGGATTTTTACGTAATATAAATTTATATTAAAATTGTATTTAATCTGACTAGAAATTTCGGGATAAAAATATTTCGGATTCCATCAAAATATGGGAAATTTTATTGAATTCTGTTTTGAACGGTTGATTGAAATGGGTTGTACTTTTAACAAACTGTAAATGGGCTGCAGTAAATTCCATTAGAATTCAAAAATGGGCTACACATTCTTACAAATCTCAAATGGGCTATAAGTTCTCTGCCACGCACTTCTGGCCTTACTAAGTTGACGTGTCCCCTAAAAAAAGTTGACGCGTATGCAAGGTTTTGTCAGCTTATAGTCAACGCACGGTTCTAGCAGTAGTGGCCGTTAGATGCCCATCCAACGGATGCCGTGCTTCTTCTTCAATCTCGGATATTCTAGCTTCACCCGCCCAAAAAATGATTCCTCCCCCTGACATCCGGTGCGCACCGTTTTGGAAGCTGACCTGTGGGCCTACTAAGTTGACGTACCAAGGGCTTTGTCAACTTAGTCAATATAAACGATTCTAGCTGCAGTGACCGTACGATGTCCATCCAACGGCCATAGTGCTTCTTCAACCCCTGGTCTTCTTGCTCCAGCCGCCCAAAGCAGCGCCGGTCGTGCCGCCTCCTCCTGCCTCCCGTGGCCGGCTGTGCTACCGCGGAGGCCTCACCGCCTCCTACTATTCCCATCGCTGGCCAGGCCCTGCGGCGACGGCAGCCTCACACCACAGCCGAACGAGTGAACCCTCATACTCCTCTCCGCGTGGGCATCCACTGTCGCGTCTTCATCGGCTCCGTGTCGTTCTATTCCTAGGCCTCGCCGTCGTCCACCGCCCTGGTGCTCTCGGCGCGGCGTGGTCAACGTGGCAAAGGAACGACTTTCATCGGACGTGGACTGTACGTGGAGAGGCTGATAGTTGGGTCCACAGCGGCAGCAAGGAAGTGCCTCCTTATTACGCGAAAAATAACGATTCCTCCACCTGATAGCAGGGACCCACCGGACGGGCCACCGTATTTCACAAAAAAACGTTTCCCCTGACTGCTGGGACCCACCAGCTAGACCTTCGCACGCAAGGAAGTGCGTCCGGGCAAAAAAACGATTCGCCCCCTGACTGCTGGGACCCACCAGCTACATCTTCGCACGCAAGGAAGTGTGTCCGGGAAAAAATAAAACAAAACGATTCGCCCCCTGACTGCTGGGACCCACCAGCTATATCTTCGCAGGCAAGGAAGTGCCTGACAGTCGGGACCCATCTGGTCGAAGCGTACGTAGCGTTGTCATTCTGGTCGCGAACGTGTATGTACATATATACTGGTCTATGTAGAGGCACGCACGTGTCGTAGTAGAGGCGCGTACGTGTCGTAGTAGAGGCGCACACCTAGCATGTACACGTACGTACAGCGGCCAGGATGCAAGAAAGAAAATACGGCCACGTACGTACATACGGGCAGGGTCTCGAACGCCTACTCGCGCATACGTACGGCCAGGGCTCGTGTACATGGTTAGGTCAGAACGGAAAAATAGTGTCGTCGCCGTGTTCATGGGGAGGCAACGGAACGCGTCGTGTTCATGGGGAGGCAACAGAATGCGTCGTGTTCATCGGGAGGCAACGGAACACGTGGGAGCCAACCGGCTGGGTCGGAACGGAATGTGTGGTCGTGTTCATCGGGAGGGCTTGGACGGAACAGGCGACGGAAACGAGGCATGGCGTACCGCACAACAGAGGAAGGACCTCCTACGGTCGAAACGGGATCCTGTTCATCGGGAGGGGTGTGGCATACCGCAGAACGGAGGAAACGGACCTCCTACAGTCGAAACGGGGGTCCTGTTGATCGGGAGGGGTGTGACGTACCGCAAAACGGAGGAAACGGAATTGTGTTGGAGCGCTACGGTCGAAACAGGGGTCCTGTTCATCGGGAGGGGTGTGGCGTACCGCAAAACGGGACTCCATGGGATACTGTTCATCTCCACCGTCGACGTCCTCCAACCTCCACGGGCTACCGTCGACCTCGTCCAGCCTCCACGGGCTCCTGTTCATCCAGCCTCCACCGCACGCTACTCCACCGGCTACTGTTCAACCACCCCTCCACCGTCTACTGTTCATCCAGCCCTCCACACCATGGGGTCCTGTTCAACCACCCCTCCACGGGCACCCCTCCACCGTCTACTGTTCACCCAGCCCTCCACACCACGGGGTTCTGCTCATCCACCCCTCCACGGGCACCCCTCCATCGTCTACTGTTCACCAAGCCCTCCACACCACGGGGTCATGTTCATCCACCCCTTCACGGGCACCCCTCCACCGTCTACTGTTCATTCAGTCCTCCACCACACCACGGGGTCCTGTTCATCCAGAGGCAACGCCACAGCTCACTGTTCATCCAAACCCCCCGCAACGCTCACTGTTCATCCCATCGATCGGCTTCAGTTAGCAGCAGTAGCGAAGGAATCGCTCGATCGGGTTCAGTTAACAGCCATCGATCGATCGCTCGGGTTCAGTAATGCGTAGTCTGCAGTGCAATCGCTCGGGTTCAGTTAGAGCCCAACGCCTCGCTCGGGTTCAGTTAGAGCCAACGCCTCGCACACACGCGCGTACGTGTACGAGAGAAATGCGCATCGCTCAGCCCCCGACCTCCCACCATAACCGGGAACTCCCCGAAATTTTCCTCCCCCTCGCTTCTACCACGGTTTTTTCCGTCATGGACGGCCCAAAGAATGTCATGCAGCTTTGTCTCCGGCCCGCCCAGGACCAAAAGCCCATTTTTTGTCATAGAAGTAGGAGCCCACCACATCTATGATGATACCGGGTTTTGTCACAATTATCGTCATAGAAGTGTCATATGTATGACAGAATTTTTTTTCGTTCGGCCCAAAATGTCACGGATGTGTCTTTTTTTTGTAGTGCTCCTACGCGCCCGTCCAGCCAGCGCCCGACACTGACGTCATGGACATCTCCGATGGCGAAGATTAGCTAGGGTAGTACGTAGGATTTCTTTTGCATGCTTCGTATGGATCTAGGGCTTGAAATATGAGAGACTCAGATGCATAGTGGCTAATTTGAGACGTGACCTGTCACTGTCTGCGGACGCGCTCGGTTGCTTCCAGAGATGTTTGAGGGGCCGGATTTGCAAACTTCGATTGTAGATGCTCTTACAATCTGTTTGAGCGAGCAATGGTTGGAAAAAAGAGCAAATTCTCAGTCAATTGAATCTGTATAGAGAAAGCAAGTCGCAACTGATCGAGCTGTCTTTTGGGGGACCATGACACAGATGGGAAAGCATCCTTCCACTAACAACTCGGGTTCAATCCGATCGATCTCATATTCCTTAAAATGAAAACACATGGGAGAAAGACGTGAATGCTCATTAAGAGCCACTAGATCATGTGCTACTGGGACCTAGGTTAGTAAGTTCAGCCTGGCAAAGCCACTTCTGTGTCGCTTCACCCCCCACCGACCCACACACCAAATCTCTCGCCGCCGGCCTTAGCATAGCCGGCGTTACAGGTCAGGGCATGGCGGCACGAGGTGGACCCAAGGTCCCAGAGTGCTTGGGATGTATGCTGGCGGGGACCTCTCTGCTGAGCCTAGGTAGGGCTGCGACATGTTGATCTTTCGAGGCCGGGCATTGGCCCAGGAAAGTGTGTCCGGCCAGATTAATCAAGCGTGTTGGGTAATGTGGTGCACCCCTGCAGGGAAGATTATTTATTCGCATAGTTGTGTCCATGGTAACGGACATTTAGACTTGTATCATGATCTATTACAACTAGAAATGGATACTTGAGATATGTGACGGATATGTGGCTCCGGGATTGCTTTCTCGCAGGGAGTCGAGGAAGGATCTCTGGGCGTTAATACTACAACATGTTTGTTAATTATAAATTGCTATTCTATACTCTTCTGAATGATGCAAGATGCTTGGAGTTGCTTGAAGATGCTAATCTTCGATAGGCTAGACTTTCCCTTCACTTTTGGCATTTATGCAGTTCAGTCCACAGATACAACCCATTCCTTTGATACTGATGCATACTTAGTATCGATCTAATGCTTGGGAGTACTTTGGATGAGTACTCACGGCTGCTTTGCTACCTCTTTTCCCCCTTCTTTCTTCTTTCCGGTTGTTGCAACCAGATTGTGGATCCCAGGAGCCAGATGCCACCCCGCCATCTACTACTACCCCGAGGGTGCCTACTTCTACATGGAGCCCGCCGATGACCAGGAGTAGTTAGGAGGTCCCAGGCAGGAGGCCTTGCCTATTCGATCGTTGTTGCTTTTATGCTGGCCTTCTTAAGGCAGTCTCGTTTAACCTTATGTATGTACTCAAATATTGTTGCTTCCGCTGACGCTTGTATTCGAGCTTCTATATTGGAACCCTCGAGGCCTCTGGCTTGTAATATGAAGCTTGTATTGTTTTATTTGTGTCTAGAGTTGTGTTGTGATATTTTCCCGTGAGTTCCTCATCTTGATCGTACACATTTACATGTATAATTGATGTACTATTGAATCAGGGGCGTCACAGTTTGACAAAACCCAAATTACATCCTTCGGTATGAAGCTAATCGATACTCTCATGGTCTAAAGGGTAATGCAAACGTTAATATATGTGTGATTATACTAATAACTAAATGACGATATGATTTCGTAGTATATCAACCGATGGGTCTGTTCAACACATGTGTTCTTCCAACAATGTGTCCTCAAGTTGTCGGCATCCTTGTTACTTTAACTAAGTCCATAATCAGAAAAATAGAACAATCATGCAACACTTGAGCTAGTCTTAGAGGCGAGACTAGGAATATATTGATTGTTTATTATTCCACACATGCACATGAGTTTTTCTCTAAGCCTCATGGTTATTGTATATTTGAAGACTATTACAATTATAGCATAGGAAATAAATATTAATTATTAATATGGAAATAAATAATAACTTCTATTATCGCCTCTAGGGCATATATTCTTCAAGTTATGCAACAACGGTGGCCCAACTCATGTTAATGTCGGGATTGCGGTAAACTGATGGCGACATCACATAAGTGAGGTCGATGGTGGTGCTACACGAACACCCGGTCTCAAGTTCTGGTTGAAAGCATTGGTCTCCCGTGTTGGTTATACTTGGAAATGGCACTGCTTTTATGTCGTTAACTAGTTGAAGGCATTGCTCGGATATGCTTGGACTGATTTTTCAAGATGACAACCTAGGATTTGACCTTGGGGTGGTTGGATTCGGTGACGATGACGCTCGAGTGCCACTCCCTTCTTGAAGGCATTGTTGTTGACGAATCTCGTCGTCTGTATGGTGCCATGAGGTGGTTGGTGTGGATATGGACATTATATTCGTTTGCCGATGGCGGATCGATGAGTTTTTCTTTTCCCTCGTCTATACATAGTTTTGGTTTTATGCGACTTTGTTATTTGCAGACATGTTTATTGTGTGTGCGCGTTCGTGTTGGTAGTGTGCAGCCTAACTAGGTAGAGGCCGGGTGTATGCTCTTTTTTTTTCTAAACAGTACGATCGAAGTTGCTCACATACACTCATCCCTATGAACGCACGCATGCACACTCTGCCCTTTCCTATGAGCACATTTAAGAGACTGAGCCGGCATATCATCATGAGGTTGATGGTCGACGAGATCATCTCCTCATGTGTATACTTATTGTGTTTGTATTTTTTTGATGCTTCATTTTAAGGCAATAAAATTCACAGTTTGTTGAAGAAAAAATCATGTGCCGCACCTTATTCTCACGTAGTACATTTCATGGTAATAGTACAGTCTGATGTTGCCATGAGAAATGGCACTGGTTATGCCATTCGCTGCATGGTCGATTCCACAGGAGCTTCGTTAGGTGAGGTGACGCTCTCGCCTCTATCCAGGTAGAAGGATGGTATCTTCCGCACACGGCAAGCACGGGTGCGTCTCTCGCCATGTGCAAATAACAAAAATGTAAACAACCTTTGGATGGTGTACTGTACAACGACGGGCGAGGACCACCAGATCAACGAGGATGCGTGAGTCGCAGCCAGATTTTCTGTTTCCATTTACTTCTTTTCTTTCGAGAATTCCGTTTTCATTTACCGTTACAGGACCACGCTCGTACGACTGCGACCCCAGGTTAACGGCCCAGCACCACGTCGTAGTAAGTGAACGCATGACGGTAATTTACAAAGGAGCCGTTCCATTAGGGCATCTCACCCGCAAATTAGACACCGCAACTGCCTGTGGACAGGGAACCGTTCCACGGACACGGGTGCGGGAGCCAACCATCCAATGTTGATCATTATATGCCTGACGGCAACTCCGCTCCCTTGTTGCAGCGCGTCTTGCCTCTCCACAGCCGCTTCGGATCATTCGATTCCTTCATCGCTCATATCCAGGACGACTAGCGAGCGGATCCGACGTACGGTGGAAGTTATCGTGTCGCTCCTCCCTCGGATCAAACAACTCGCCGGCTAGCTCTAACGACGTCATCATTCTACCCCGGACTCCTGCTGCGGCTGTTGCTGCGGGCGGTGAATCCGTCCTGCCCCCCATCATCCTCTCCAACGACGAGACGGGCAGCAACGTGCTAGCGCCCACTCCAGCCATGCGGGGCCCATTAACGAGGTGGACCCTAGCTCTGCATGCTGCTCATATGAGTGGTACTGATGATGGGGCCGTACTGCCTCTTCGTCCTACACCAATCTTGCATGTCGATCACCTGAAGAACATGTTGCATGCCACTCCGCTCAACGACGACTCTGACTTTGACGAAGCCTAGATGGCGCCGCTCCTCCCGCCGCCACCACCATCCGGCGACATCTTCCATAGCGAGTCGTCGCCGTTCACTGCTTATGTGTCGCCCGTTGGCGGCTCCCTCCTTGCTACTGGCTTCACATTCTCTACCATGGTTGCCTCCTCCTCTTGGGGTCAGCTAAATCATATCTCTGGCCTGGTTCAATCTACGTTAGTCCTTGCTCCCTCCTCGGACCAATCTCCTTTGGCCTCCCTCGCAGCACCGCCTCTGCCGGTTGGTGACCTCGAGCCGCACGAGAGAGTCATCCGCAAGCAGCATCGCAAGGACAACGGCGCTTCCTCCTTCTCCAAAGACTCGATGCGCCATAGTGCACGCCTTTCTAGCAAGAAGGCCAAGACGTACACAAACATGACCCTCAAAGCAACGAAGGTCAAAGCAGCTCGCTTCTCTTGTGCTGAATTGTCCAAAGCGCTTGATGAAGCCATTGTCACGGTTGCTCTGGATGTTGCTGGCCTCGGCTGAAAACTTGGCGGCCATCGCACTCCTCTATGGCGCCGAGGACGACCAGGCTATACGGAGATCATCGACGCGTCTGACGCATCTGGCGACGACACTTCTGGTCGATGATGCTCTCTCCTCAACTGCTTGGGGTGCCCCTGTCGCGCTCGAACCGATGCCGCCGTTCATCATCGTTCCCCTACGTGTGCCTCTGCCCTAGTGTTGCAACTACCACAAACATGCAATTTCTTTTGGCCTCAATGTTGTATTGACTATTCATGGCCCGCATTACTTTCTTCCCTAGCTCTATGCGTCGCGTAGTCTTCATAGGTATAGTCTATTTTACTTATGTGTAGTATAACTCTATCTATCCGTTCGTGAAACATGTGTGGTTTGGGTGATGATCGGGAATGTAGCGACGTTCTCTCTAAGCTTTTATCTATTAATCTGCATCTAGCTCCCATAGCCTAGGTAGAAACATTTTCTAAGAATCTGACCACTCAAAGTCAATCCATTCCAAATAGCCACAATTTTGGCCTTCATGCAGGCTCAACATAACTGACAAAGTAAAAAAGAATTACAATTATTAATAATCGCCACAAATGAACATAGCTTTCAATTTATCCATTATTTACTGAATGAATACTATGAATATAATTTTGTAAGTCTGGTCAGCTGTAAGCACTTGCATTTAGTAATGAACTGTTTTGGTAATCATGCTTAATGCAACAACAGACAAACATTCACATATTGTATAGGATGGATCAACCTGATGGGCTTGCTATTACACATGTCCTAATTGATTACACATGGCTCAATCATGCAGAAACTAAGAACAACTAGATTGCTATTACTAAAACAACCAAAAATTTCTTTGGAAGCAAGATGAGGTGATCACAGGTGGTAGCTGCAATGTAAACTGGTCGGCGGTGTGCACTCCTGCATCACATGGAGGACTAGGGATCCTTGATCTCGAGCATTTCAGCCGCGTCCTTAGATTGCGGTGGCTCTGGATATCCTGGACTGATCCTGAGCGGCCTTGGGTCGGCATGGAGCCGCCCTGTAACAACAGCGACAAAGCCCTCTTCACGGCGGCGACCACGGTCACCATCGGTGATGGCGCGAAGGCACTCTTCTGGCACTCCCCTTGGATCGGGCCGAGCACCCTGGCCATCTCCTTCCCTCTCCTCTACTCGCACTCCAAGCGGAAAAACAGGACGGTGCGCGAGGCTCTCACAGATGAAACTTGGATAAAAGACCTGCGGCACGGAAACTTACAACCACTACTACTGGAATTCGTCAGGCTGCATCGGAAGATCGCGCCGACCGTGCTAACGGAGGGGAACAGTGACCAGATTAGGTGGAATCTAGAGGCTAGGGGACAATACTCGGTAAGCTCGGCTTACGCCGTGCAATTCCAGGGCAGAGTACAAGCTCATTGGCAGAGTTTGATCTGGGAGGCAAAGGTGCCTGGATGCATTAAGATCTTCACCTGGCTCCTCCTGCAAAACCGTCTCTGGACTTGCGACAGGCTACAAAGGCGCGGTTGGCCGAACAACTGTTTCTGCCCGCTATGTGTTCGCAACCTGGAGACAGCCCACCACCTCTTCTGGAGCTGCCCAATGGCCCGTGAGGTGTGGGAAAAGGTAGCCGCAAGACGAGGGTGTCAGCAGTTACACCCACGACAACAGGTGCAAGAAGAAAGCGCCATCGCCATGCTCCAACGGATGGCGTCAAGCTCCCGGCCAGCACAAAGAAGGGCCAGTAATGCCACCATGTTGTTAACATGCTAGGCAATTTAGCAAGAGTGGAATCAGTGTGTGTTCAAGGGAAAGACACCTTCAGCGCAAGACATCACCAAGGCCATTGAGCATTCCATTGAGCTTTGGCGACAAGCAGGAGCAATTCATTTGGAGAGACCCTTTTGGGATCCACCATGAAAATTTAGAACAGAAGTTTTCCCGAGGTTTACAGTGTTGTAACCAAACCGGTCCTAGGACCTCTCACCTCACCCTTTGTATTTTCCCCATTGCTTTCTGCTTATCAATGAAAAGCCAGTATTATGCTGGATCTTTCAAAAAAATGAATTAAAAATCACATGGCCTGCGCATCCAAGAAATTTCCTCCCGGTATCAGCTGGCTCAAAAGCAAACCTATTTTCAGAGGGGAGCTTATGAAGGCCTCGTGCAGAGTCTTCCGGTGCTAGCCTGCTCCAATCCTTGTACGAAATTGAGTACGCATCTGAAGCACCATCCAAATCGATGTAATACAGGGGAACAATAAATCCCCAAATCGAGAAAAGACACATCAATACACCTTGATCCTTATCGAATCATCACCGAAGTGTCTACTGTGTGGGGGTGACGAGGGAGAGAGCAGTGGTTGAGCTATTGACTGAGCAGTATGAACACAACATTCACTGGCGAGGAACGAAATGAGTGACTAAATCTTTGAATAGCATACACCACAAGATATCAACAAGACCGCAACAGGTGTTAACTGCGTCGCCGGATCAGCAAACACATCAAAAATGGATGCGAAACGGCAAGCTGTAATTAGCTAGTGACCTTTTTATCACACGGGTTTTAAGAGCAACTCCAACGGGACGACCCATTTCGTCCGTGACCATCCTTTTGGGTCGGTGCGGAAAAAAAAATCGCTCCAACGCGCCGACCCAAACGGACGCGCGTCCGCTTTTCATCCGCGGGCGACCTATTGCCGGCCCATTTTTTAGCTAGATTTGCGTCTACGCGGATTCGAAACGGACGCGCACGCACTTGCCTTCTCCTTCCCCGGGCCCGCTGGTCGGTGGCACATTGGCCTCTCCCTATCCAAGAGCAAACCCTCGCCCGCCTTCTTCGTCGCCAATGTCGCCGCCCCTTTTTTCCGATGACTCTGCCAGCTGCCGGCGTCGCAACATCTGCTCTGCAGCGCCGCCACCTCCCACGTCGTCCGCCACCGCCGTCTTGCCGCCGGGGAACCGACAGCTTCCCACCCACCCACCCCCCCACAACACAGCTGCGTCCGCGACCAAGAAGCCGCCTCGCGCTCGTAGGACGCGGCAGGGCAGCTAGCTGGTCTATGCGCGCCACGACTCCCTTCGCCGGCCGTCTCCTTCGTTGATGCCCGCAAGCTGTTCGACAGTTTGCCAAGGTACAAAATGGACTCCGCCGACGAGTTTTTTTTTTTCACAATTTCCTTTGCGACTCCGATGATTCGTCGCCCGACGACAAGGAGGAGATATTGGCTGCCGTGTTGGTCCATCACCACCTCAATAGCCAGCGGCCGTTGTTCCGTGGCTCCATTTTGGGCCACCTTCCGGCGTTGAATCGCAACCGAAAGAGCGGGTATTTCCTTCTTTGGAAGGACTACTTTGATACAACAAATCTGTTGTTCAAACATCATAAATTCCGTCACCGTTTCCGTATAAGTAGGCATCTTTTCAACCGTATTAGAGAGGGGATGGTCGGCTATGATGACTATTTCGAGTGCAAAGAGAATGCCGTTGGAAATGTTGGTTTCTCCTCTTATCAGAAATGCACCGCCGCCATCTGAATGCTTGCATACGGAATGCCCGGTGATCTCATTGACGAGTACGTCTGTATGAGCGAGTCTACATGCCTAGACTCCCTGTATAAGTTCTGCAAGGCTGTTATTGCTGTGTTTGGCCCTAAGTTCTTGAGAGAGCCAACTCCTGAAGATACAACCCGTTTGTTGGTGATGAATGCCAGCAGGGGCTTCCCAGGGATGCTTGGCAGCACAGTTTGCATGCACTGGGAGTGGAAAAACTATCCTTCTGGTTGGCAAGGGCAGTATAAGGGCCATTTCAGTGCTTGCACTGTCATACTAGAGGCAATGGCGTCTCAAGATCTCTGGATCTGGCACTCTTTCTTTGGCATGTCCGGATCACACGATGATATCAATGTGCTTCAGCGCTCGCCTGTGTTTACTAGGCTTGCCGAAGGCAACAGCCCACCGGTGAACTTTACTATCAACGGCCACAGCCACAACAAAGGATACTACCTGGGTGAGGGTATCTATCCTCAGTGGACCACTATTGTGAAGACAATCCCCAACCATGTCAGAGATAAGAGGAAAAGATTTGCCCAAGAGCAAGAGAGTGCTAGGAAGGACGTCGAGCGTGCCTTTGGTGTTTTGTAATCTCGATGGGGCATCGTTCGGCATCCAGCTAATACTTGGAGCACGTAGAAACTGTGGGAGGTGATGACTGCTTGTGTGATCATACACAATATGATCGTAGAAGATGAGCACCCGGAACGTCTATATGATTAAGGGTTTCGGTTTCAAGGTGAGAATGTTGTGCATGAGCATGGAGGAGCGGCAACGTTCGAACAGTTCACCCAATTTCATCATGATGATTGGAAAACTCACATGCAACTGCAAAATGATTTGGTTGAGCATATGTGGGCTCATGTTGGCAACCAATAGATATATCTTCTTTATTTGGCTTGCAAAACTATGTGAGACATTTTTACTTTTATTCGGCTTGTAAAACTATGCTATTTTATTCGATTGAAACTATGTTATTTGACTATATGTTTGAATGCAAAAGTTTGTGTGTAAAATAATGCAAAAATGAGCTATTTGTTGAAATAGGGCGGCCAGCCGGCCATGCCGGCACATATGGGTCGGCGCATTGGGCGCACCGCCGACCCAAATCTAAAACAGGACGAACGCCGGGCGGGTGGCCAACCCAAACGGACAAAAAGCGGACAAATGCGCCGTCCGTTTGGGTCGCCCCGTTGGAGTTGCTCTAAGTTTGCAACCCAAGCGTAGCACTTTGAGAGTTTTAAACCTACACACAACATGTGTCCCAACATCGCAAAAAAAACATGTATCCCAAGTTTGCAGAGCGTGGCGAACTAACCTGTTGTTGGATGGTTAGAGGATAGTGGGTATCCTCAAACCACGAGATTTGAAGTCCTATACTTGACATTGGTGGTCGCATTTTTCTCGATTTATTTCAGGTCTTTCAGCGATGTGCGTTCAATGGTAGTGGACGTTCTCGTCGACTACAAAGGCATTTGTGGCGACTTTATCAATCTCAAGATGACGTGTCAGCACGGCCTCTCGGAGGTGCTCATAGAGGTAGGTTATCTGTGCATGCATTCATAAAGATGTATGTATGTATGTATGTATGTATGAGCATTTGCGTCTACCTGTGTTAAGAAAAAGTTAGTGCGGCGTAGAGCTCCATATATGCCATCAATTTGTAAGGGTGTCTCCAAAGCGGACCCTCAAACTGCCCATAACCGTCTGGATTGCATGGTCCGAACATGTTAAGCCATCCAACGTGGGTCTGTATCGGTCCACTGAGTGGTCCGGACGTACTTTTCCTGGCAAACCCAAGATAAACTGCTGGGGAGGGGGGCTTTGTGGGAGTCCAGACAACAGCCACGTTCCGACACCTCGGCCCACCCAAAACCCCTCTCGGACCTCGCACCTCCATCCTCCCATTTTCTCTCCTTCAGTTTTTCGCAAAAAAAGGTTTTCTCGCTTGCCTCCGCCGCTGTTCCACCACCCCGGTAGCCACGCCACACCCCTGTTGAAACTCTACAAGTCCTTCACCTCAAACGGTACCCCCCCGAGCTCCACGCTGCTTCCTCCTCTGCCATCGTTTCACACCTGTCCTCCGCCCGCCGCGCAGGTACCATCCGCTCCTATGATACTCACCATGCCTGGCAATTGTTCGATGAATTGCCCGAGCTAAATTTTTTGTCCCTTCTTGTTTGAAGCAATGGATTCGGGTATGGAATACATATATGAGCACTATGTTGAGTCGTCCGACTCATCCGACGTGGAGGACTAGAGTCGTCCGACTCATCCGACGTGGAGGACTACACGGATGAAACGACGATGATGCAGGCATTGCTTGCAGACGCGGAGCGTGCGGAGGAGCATGTTCTCAATTTCAAGGGATTGATCAAGGGCCTTCGAGTTCTGAACCGCAACAGGGCGTGTGGCCATTTGACGCTGACGGATGACTACTTTGCCCCCGGTGCCCTCTTCGCTAACGATTTTAGTTGGCAGTTTCAGATACGCGAAAATGTCTTCTATCGTCTCTGCCATGGCGTCCGGTCCTTTGACCACTACATCATCTTGAAGAAGGGCGATGTGGGAAGGATTGGGTTCTTGGTTACTGGAAGTGCACGACCCATCGCGGATGCTTACATATGGCACGACCGCTGATTCGTGGGACGAGTACCGATGTATGTACGAGAGCACAAGCGGAGATGCCATGGTCGGGTTTGCAACTGCCGTGGTTGAGGTGTTTGGACCTCAATACCTAAGAGAACCAACTTTGGCAGACACCAAGAGGCTCTTGGCAATCTCGGAAGCGAGAGGGTGGCAAGGTTTGCCCGGATCTCATGACTACATGCATTGAAAATGGAAAAACTACCCAAAACTTTATAAGGGTAATATGAGGGTCATGGTAAGAAACCCACCATCATTCCTGAAGCAGTTGCATCATGTTATCTTTGGATTTGACACGCTTTCTTTGGCATGTTCGGGTCTGTCAGTGACATCAATGTGTGGTAGCGATCAACATTCTTTGCTAGGCTGACTGAAGGATAAGCTCCTCCTTGCCACTATACTGTCAATGGGCATTAGTAGAACATGGGCTACTATCTGGTTGACGATCTATCCTCCGTGGGCTACCTCTGTCAACACCATATCTAACCCAGTTGGACAGAAAAAGTATCACTTTGCCCAAAGACAGGAAGCAGCTAGAAAGGATGTTGAGAAAGCATTTGAAGTTTTGCAAGTACTTTTTGCAGTTGTTCGTAGACCTGCTAAACAATTGGATCCGGAGACCTTGTGGGAGGTGATGACCTATTGTCTGATCATGCACAACATGATCATGGAGGATGAGGGTCAGGATGCTGCTACATCTCCTGGATTTGAGAACATGGGTGATCCTATCAAACTTCCTTACCAGAATCCGAACACGTTTGAAGAGTTTGTGCAAATGCATCAACAAATTCGGCATTGAGCAACTCACGAGTAACTGAAGAAACATCTGATTGAGCATCCATGGGCGGTTAAGGGGGACAATAATGTTTTTTTAGCAAAAGAGGGGGGACACCCCTCCAATTTCATTAATGAAACCTGCGCATGAAACCAAGTTCAAGTAACAGGTTACCCTAGGTCTAAAATGAGCTACCCCTATGTCGGTGTCAAAACCGGCGGATCTCGGGTAGGGGGTCCTGAAATATGCGTCTAAGGTCGATGGTAATAGGAGACAGGGAACACGATGTTTACCCAGGTTCGGGCCCTCTCTATGGAGGTAATACCCTACTTCCTGCTTGATTGATCTTGATGAATATGAGTATTACAAGAGTTGACCTACCACAAGATCGTAATGGCTAAAACCCTAGTAGTCTAGCATGTATGATTATGATTATTCCTATGGACTAAACCCTATGATTTATATAGACACCGGAGGGGACTAGGGTTGTACAAAGTCGGTTATAGAGAAAGGAATCTTCACATCCGAACGCCAAGCTTGCCATCCACGCCAAGGAGAGTCTCATCTGGACACGGGTGAGAGTCTTCAGTCTAGTATCTTCATAGCCCATCAGTCCGGCCCATGTCCAACAGTCCGGACGCCCGAGGACCCCTTAGTCCAGGACTCCCTCAGTAGCCCTGAACCAGGCTTCAATGACGAGGTGTCCGGCGTGCAGATTGTCTTCGGCATTGCAAGGCGGGTTCCTCCTCTGAATACTCCAAAACAGCCTTCGAACATAAAGAACGTGTCCGGCTCTACAAAACAAGGACCACCCACAACCGCGGAGAGTATAATACTTCACGAGTCCAATCTACTAAGAACTTTTTGTCGCATGATGCCACATCACCATCCGGTCATTATTTCGAACCGTTTTTCGGCCTGCCGCTTCATATTTCAAGATGCGGTTTACTGGCACGTCTTGTCAAAGGAGAGATCATGTCCCCTTATTGCGGGATTCTCATCAAACGGGCATGGGTAATCCAACCGTGTCATTTGCGTGGCCCTTGGAAAACAGGCGAGTTTTAAGGCGAGTGGGGAGGCGCTCGATATTCGCTGCCTTTATAAAGGGATAAGGATCCATCCCCTTTCACCCACGCCTTCTCTCTCTCTGCCCTCCATTCTCGAGCTCCAACGCCCAAGTCCTCATCTCTCCCCCCTCAAGAAAGCACTCTGATCATGTCCGGATCCAGAGTGCAGGGCAAGTGGATGGTCTCCTCCGTCAAGGAGAAAGACATCTCGAAGCTCCGGGAGGCCGAGTACTTAGCCAAGGAAATCGCCCATCGGCTTCCGGCCAAGGGGCAAATCATGCCCACCCCAAAGCCCCATGAAAGGGTACTGTTCATCCCTCACTTCATCCGCGGATTGGGATTTCCCCTCCACCCATTCGTCCGCGGGCTTATCTTCTACTACGGGGTGGATTTCCACGATCTGGCCCCCAACTCCTTCGTCAACATCTCGGCATTTATTGTCGTGTGCGAGCCCTTCGTCCGCATCCCACCCCACTCCGGATTGTGGCTGAAGATCTTCAATGTGAAGCCGAAAGTGGTGGGTGGTCAACACGCAGAGTGCGGAGGCGCCATGGTGAGCAAGATGCCCAATGTTACATGGCCCAAAGGTACCTTTGTATTGACCGTAAAGGGGTGGCAATAGTGTGGTTCTACATCACAAAGCCTCGCGACACCACCTGGGTCGCGGCTCCCGAATTTAAGTCCGGGGCCCCAATGGGCTCACTTCCTGGCTAGAGAAGGGTCTCGACCGGGCATCGTCAGATGAGCTGACGCCGCTACAGACACGTATCAGGAGCATGGTGGACAAGAACATTAAGCTCGTCAACGTGATCTAGGTGATGCTTGTTCGCCGGATCCTTCCCTGCCAACGCCGAACCTGCCATTTGTGGGAGTTTGATCTGACCAAGCACCAGACCTTGCAACAATTCTTTGGCACCACGCACGAAGATATCTGGAAGGTGCTATTCAAGGGAAACCAGACATGGCCAAAAACGACCGAGGATCGTGGTCATGATCTGACTCATCCAGCCAGTCCGGTGAGTTTTCCATATTACGCGGTACATCCTCCGCCTGCATACCTGAGAAGATGCCTAAGCTTTCCCGTTTAACTTTTCAGGGCTGGTCAAAGAAGGCGGAGAGGTCCGGTGTCCGGCTCCGCTGCCCGAAGACCCAGCTATCCCGCGCCTGACGAAGATGCTGGTTCCGGCACCTTACCAGGCGCCGAAGAAGAAGGCCAAGAAAAAGGCCAAGGAGACCAGAAGCGGTCTCCGTCGCAAGGGCGCTTCGGGCGCGGCGTTTGAAGACACCGAGACTCACTCCTCCGCTGCCGATGACAATGAGGAGGAGGAGGAGAGAAATTCTCCTCCTGAGGGGGGATGAAGAATAGGGCGGCCTCCACAAATCTGGAGGCAGAGGCGTCCAAGAAGGGGAAGGTCTCCCTCGTGGATAACTCCGTGGGACATCGACAGCGTCCCAGAGCGGCGCCCCCGAGATAAGCCCCTGGACGGATCTTGAGTACTCAAAGACCCTGATGCATTTATATATCAGCCTCTTTACTTCGTAGTTTTAACACATTGAACCACGCAATTGCAGTCCGGCTCGTTCCGCCCTGATTTGATCCTCATCTTCGAGGAATTCGCTGGACCCGAAGGTGATTCCATTGTTAGGAACACCGTATCCTTATGGGAACGGTGGTTCAGAAGGTTTAGTCCGTTAAGAGCGGACTAACCGAAGCCTGCACCAGTCCGCTGACAGGCTTTGAGGTAAACGGCGTAATTGTGTAAGAAGAATGTCATATTGTAGACAGTAGCCCCTGAGACTTTGTCCGGTGTTCGGAGAGAAAAGCCGAACAGAGGATCAAATAACTTTCGCAGGAGACTAACTGGACATGTCTATGTGAATAAGCAGGCATCGTTGCTATCTACGACTTCTCATGCTGCTGAGGTCTCCGGACTGAAGCAGAGTCTGGAGCGGGCCAAGGAAGAGCTGGACCGCGTGAAAAAACAGCTAGAAGACAATCAAGGTATGTAATGACCTATTGTATACCCAGAACGGATAAATTATTTGTGTTGATCAAAGTGCGATGGCATTTGTTTAGGAGCGGCGACCAAGGTAGAGACCCTCAAGAAGGCGCTAGCCGAGGCCCAAGAGAAAGCGTCGAAGGAGCAAGCCGCCCGTGAGAAACACTAGGCCAGGGTTGATGAGGTCCAGCTGGAGCTCCAGGAGGCCATCAAGAAATGCGATTCCATGGAGCGCAACATTGCAGACCAAGAGACTGAACTCACCAAGGCTCGCCAAAGCGCAGAAGATGCCCGGGTTGAAGCCTAGGGTGCTCTCCAGGAGATCCGAGAGGCCAAGAAGATCGCGACGGGTAAGGCCTTCATTATGCAGAGCAAATATGTAAAGAAGAGGTATCTCTTACTAACCCTGATTTGAAGTTGTCCAGGAGCGTTTGCGGATTTGCCGCGCAGTGTAGCCGACGCTGCAGAGTTCTTTCGAGCCGAAGAGGGGAGCTCGACGGAGAAGCTGTTCTGGTCGCAATACCTTGCACCAGAACATCCGGTGCCCCTTAGCGACCATCTAAAACAGCTGGTCGAACTGCATAGGGTGGCCGAACTAGCCATGAAGGATTTAATAATCCGGCTGTGGCCTGCCGAAGCTATACCCAGCAGCTACTTCAGACTCGTGAAGCAGCTGGTCAATGCTTGCCCCCGGCTTGACGTCATCAAGCGGTCGATCTGCATCGAGGGTGTGCGGATGGCCTTCGCCCACGTCAAGGTGCAGTGGGCAAAGATGAACGCCGTCAAGCTTGCGACAGAGGGGCCGCCCGCTGGCAAGGAGCACCGCACGCCAGAACGTTATTTTGAAGATGTCTTGGAGGGATCCACTGTAGCGGAGGAGTGTTCTAAGGACATTATTTTTGAATGAAATATTTTCATGTTATCCTATCCTGTATGGTGGAACAAAACTGTTATGTAATATAATGCTTGTTATTATTAAACTTTTACCTCCTGTGCGGCCGTTTTTATTAAATCTGAGAGTTGGCCAGTCGTCGGCTTCAGCCCCCATGTAGGTAGTATGGGGGTGTTCGAGATGGAATATAAACACTCTTGATCCAAAAATTTGGTCCTTGAAGGAGGTGTTTAGCACAACGAACCAGGCAATCGGACTATGTGGCTTCATCACCCTCACTTAGCCATAGGAGTTCGACAATAAAAATGTAGGCGCGGCCCCTAGTGAGCATTTAATCTGGACTAGGGTGTCGTAAACACCTGATCGGACTGAGGCCGGTCCGTCGCATAATGCGGAAAAATTCGCAAAAGATTTGTAACCTCCGAACAACTGACCGGCTCACGCCGCATCATGACAATCAGTTTTCAGCTTTCTCTACTGAGGTGCTCATCTGGATAAACCAGGACACAATCGTAGTAGTTCTCCCTTTACTACCCTAGCCGATAGAGCGAAATGTAAGGTAGTAAGCACAGGAGCCGGGCAACCCAACTATTGGCCAAAGACAAGATTCGGAGCCAATGCGTATAATGCTGAAATTCGGGGCGCCGAACTGTACTATAAAAGTGTTCGGACTTTGTTGCCATAGTATGGAGCATAGTGAAGCCCCTGGCCCATTAAAGCGTACCAAAGTGTATGTGCGCAATTGATAAGAATAACGAAATAAAATGAAATTGTAAGCTAGTGCCACATAAGTTGGGCCGCAAACCGTTTTCATTATAATTAGATAAGTACGTCAAAGTGTATTTGTACAAATAGTGCGAGAAGCGCCCAAGCTATTTGACATGCCAAGATCAGGGGGGAGCTTGCGTGTGGGTCTTGAAAACAGGTAGAATGACCGTCGAGGGTGACACCTAGAAATCCCCCCACGCGTTTGTGCTACTTGTCGCCTTGGTGTATCCGTCCTTTGAAAGGACCGCTGAGTAGGCCGCCGCGAGGGGCTTGTGGAAAAGAAACCTGAAAAGGATAAAGAAGAAAAGTGAAAGTATGTGTGTCCGGAGAAGGTCGAGCCGTATTGCGGACCACAATCTAGTTATGCCTCCGTCTCTGCCCATGGTATTTTTAGTGCGTAGTTATGTACGCGTGGTACGTATGCTGCCACTTGGTCGGGACTGAGACGAAGGTTAAATTGCTAGTCTAGCTCCTGATGAGCCGGATTGTCATGCTGCGGAGTAGTCCGGACTCGCTTGACGGTGTCCGGGAGCTTGGTTGTTGAATTAAAATTCTGTCTTAGAAGGCCGCTCTGTACTTCCGCTGCCAGGGCCGCGGTGTGCTCTTCAGTACGGAGGGAGTGCTCCGTGTTTCTATTGACTGTTATGACACCGCGTGGGCTGGGCATCTTGAGCTTGAGATAAGCATAATGCGGCACCGCATTGAATCGAGCGAATGCAGTTCATCCGAGCAATGCGTGATAGCCACTATGGAAGGGGACGATATCGAAGATCAACTCTTCGCTTCTGAAGTTGAACGGGGATCCGAAGACGACCTCCAATGTGATTGAGACCGTGCAGCGGGCCTCTACACCTGGTATAACTCCTTTAAAGGTAGTTTTTGTGGGCTTGATCCTTAATGGATCGATGCCCATTTTGCGCACTATATCCTGATAGAGCAGGTTAAGGCTGTTGCCCCCATCCATGAGGACTCACGTCAGGTGGAATCCATCAATTATTGGGTCAAGGACCAGTGCGGTTGAACTGCCATGGCGGATACTTGTCGGATGGTCCCTGCGATCGAAAGTGATCGGGCATGACGACCATGGATTGTATTTTGGGGCGACTGGCTCTATCGCATAGACGTCCCTGAGCGCGCGCTTGCGCTCCCTCTTGCGGATATGGGTGGTGTATATCATGTTCACCGTTTTGACCTGAGGGGGAAACTTCTTTTGTCCTCCTGTGTTCGGTGGACGGGGCTCCTCGTCATCCTCCTTGCTTTGCGACCCCTTCTCCTTGTTATCGGTATTTATATTGCCGGCCTGTTGAAAAACCCAGCAACTCCTGTTGGTGTGATTGGCTGGTTTATCGGGGGTGCCGTGTATCTGGCCTGGGCGATTGAGTATGTGGTCCAAGCTGGATGAGCCCGAATTGTTCCTTTTGAACGGCTTCTTCCGCTGGCCGGACTTGGAGCCACTGAATCCGGCGTTGACCACCGTGTCGTCGGTATTATCACCGTTGCTTTGACGCTTGTGTTTGTTGCGTCGGGGCTTGCCGTTGCTATTTATGGCTTCCGAGGTGCCAGGTTCGCTTGCATTGTTATTGCTATGGGCTAGCCAGCTATCTTCGCCCGCACAAAAGCGGCTCATAAGCACCGTGAGGGCTGCCATGGACTTTGGCTTTTCTTGGCCGAGGTGTCGGGCGAGCCATTCGTCCTGGATGCTATGTATAAAGGCCGATAAGGCTTCGGCATCCGAACAGTCGACGATCTGGTTCTTTTTTTTGTTAATAACATAGTCAAGAATTTCCTGGCTGACTCTCCGGACTTTTGGATTATGTGACTTGAGTCGTCGGCATCCGGAGGTCGGACATATGTGCCTTGGAAGTTATCGAGGAAGGCTTCTTCCAGGTCCTCCCAGTTGCCAATGGAGTTTTCGGCAGACTGTTCAACTAGTGCCGAGCTGGTCGTATGAGTTTTAGTGGGAGGTATTTCATGGCGTGGAGATCATCACCGCGGGCCATATGGATATGGAGAAGGAAATCCTTGATCCATACCGCGGGGTCTGTTATCCCATCGTATGATTCGATGTTTATGGGTTTATACCCTTCTGGGAATTCGTGCTTCATTACCTCGTTAGTGAAGCAAAGGGGGTGTGCGGCGCCTCTATATCGGGCCACGTCGCGACGTAGTTCGGATGGAGTCCGTCTGCGGTTCTCGGCCCCGGCGTGATTATGATTGTTGTGTCCGGCTAGGTAGCCGTTGTCGCGTGTCGGGGAACGCCCCCGCGACCCATAGATCGATCTGTTCTTACCTGCTCTACTATCCAAGTCCTGCCGCAGGTCATATGTATGTCCCCGAGCTGTTTTATCTCTGCCTTTACGGTGAGGTAGTACGGGCTGGTGTTCGGCTTGAGTTGCCGCTTTGTCCCGACCACGTGGTGGTCGGTCAGCCGCATTGCATCATGATGGTACGGCTCCAGCGCCTCGTCATCGAACTGAGGTAGCAATTTGTGCTTCAGATAACTTTTGGCTGGGCGCTCGAGGTTGTATTCCTCGGCTGCCACGACATGAGTCCACCTATCGTTGAGCAGATCTTGGTCAGCTTGAAGCTTCTGCTGCTTATTTTTCAGGCTCCTTGCAGTGCCTATTAGCCGGTGCTTGAAGCGCTCCTGCTCGAGAGGTTCCTTAGGCATGATAAAATCCTCTTTGCCGAGGCTCACCTCATCCTCGGACAGCGGAAGATAATTACTGTTCTCCGAGTCTTTGTTTATTGCCTGTTCATCATGGCTAACTTGCACGTCTTCCCGTTCGTCCTGTTCGGAAGTTGGCTCAACGGGGACTTCATTGTCTTCGGCATCATCCGGAGTATTGTTTTCTCCTATGCCAGTATTGTTGTCTTTTCCACGGCGTGACTTGGAGCGGCACCGCTGATGTCGGTGCTTTGGTTGTATCTCAGCAAGTTTATCCTCGACTGGGTCTTCCTTGTCATCGCCGCTATTCTCTTTGGGTGTGTCCACCATGTACACGTCATACGAGGAAGTGGCCGTCCAGCGTCTGGTAAACGGCAGGTTTTGGGCCTCCTCTTTTCCTGCATCGTCGTCCATACCGTCGATGTCTTCGGAGCCATAATCGAGCATGTCAGTTAAGTCCTCGACATTGGTTATGAAGTGGGAGGTGGGTGGGAAGCGAAATTCCCGGTCATCAACCCCTAGTTCGAACCGGATATAATTCGGTTGTGAGTCCCCTGCTAAGGAGAGGGTTTTTAATGAGTTCAGCACATCGCCTAAGGGTGAGTGTCGGAAGATATCCGCGGCGCTGAATCTGACGACCGATGCCTGATCGGGCTCGACGGACGCGGGCGCGCGTGGTTCGGGACCTGTGGCCCGAGACGAATCCGAGGTTCCAGTGACCCCGGTCACGCTCGAAGTTGGGTCTGTGTGCGGCTCCAGCGCCACTGATTCTGCGACTCCCGTGGCGGGGTTGAGCTTCTCGTCCTCCGATGGCGCAATCTGCTCCGGATCTAGGGCCGAAGCACTTACAGGTGCTATCTTCTGGGTATGGTCCGATGACAGATTTAGGTCATGCTCATCCTGGTGGCAGTGATCGGCTGCCGTGGGCTCGAATCCGTTGAAGATCAAGTCTCTGCGGGTATCAGCCATGTAGTTCAAGCTTCCAAACCTGACCTGATGGCCAGGGGCGTAGCTGTCGATCTGCTCTAGATGGCCAAGCGAGTTGGCCCGCAGTGCGAAGCCGCCGAATAAGAAGATCTGTCCGGGGAAAAAAACTTCCCCTTGGACAGCATTGCTGTAGATGATTGACGGGGCCATCGAACCTCTTGAAGACGGCGCAACGGAACTCTCAATGAAAGCACCAATGTCGGTGTCAAAACCGGCGGATCTCGGGTAGGGGGTCCTGAACTGTACATCTAAGGTTGATGGTAACAGGAGACAGGGGACACGATGTTTACCCAGGTTCGGGCCCTCTCTATGGAGGTAATACCCTACTTCCTTCTTGATTGATCTTGATGAATATGAGTATTACAAGAGTTGATCAACCACAAGATCGTAATGGCTAAAACCCTAGAAGTCTAGCCTGTATAATTATGATTATTCCTATGGGCTAAACCCTCCGGTTTATATAGACACCGGAGCGAACTAGGGTTGTACAAAGTCGGTTATAGAGAAACGAATCTTCACATCTAAACGCCAAGCTTGCCATCCACGCCAAGGAGAGTCCCATCCAGACACGGGTGAGAGTCTTCGGTCTTGTATCTTCATAGCCCATCAGTCCGGCCCATGTCCAACAGGCCGGACGCCCGAGGACCCCTTAGTCCAGGACTCCCTCACCCTATAAGAGGGGAATACCAGTCTAAGGAGTTCAAAGTATAACATAGAACAACATAAGTATCTAGGCCACAGGTGGCAGGAGATCAAGAGCACGCATCCTCGTCAGAGTAGACAAAAAGGTAAAATCTGTAGCGACCCGACCTGAATGGATCGAAGTCTTTGTGCTTAAGTTTCATCCCTGGATCGGTATGCTGACACACACAGTACTCGAGGATTTATAACAGAGGTAAATCACATGTATAAAGTAACGTAAATATTATTACCTCAATCCAAAAAGCGGAAGTAACAACAAAGTTGTGGATTCCCATCAACACCAGCGGCAAAGTTGAGTGTAGAAATCATAACCCTAACGTATCACTTACTCGTCGTAAGATTCCTGCAACATGAGACGTTGCAGCCATGTAGGTCAGTACATTGAATGTACTCGCAATTTCACACTGTAGAGCAATGCTGAATAATGGCTATCACTACATGCATATTTGGCTGGTGGAGGCTCTAAGTTTCATGTTTGGATAAAGCTAATTTTTCCCTACATCAAAGGAATACATTTTATTTACTACAAAGTTTGTTGAAATATATTGAGAAGGTAACCCCAACTCAATCCCAAATTAGCATCAATAGCCCAACAAATTATTTAAGTAACATGATGAGATCAAATCAATAATTAAAGTACAAGATACTCAAGATGTCCATAACCGGGGATACGGCTAATCATGATTAGTTTGTAAACTCTGCAGAGGTTTGCGCACTTTTACCCACAAGACTCGATCTCCTCCGTTAAATTTCTCGCACTGCATGATGTTTGAGAAACGGATGACCGAGACACATGCTTTCAGAAGTGTTAGCTCGTTACGACGGGTAGACAGTACCACCTACATCCCCTACATCTGCTAGTCTACCACTATAAGAGGTCACACAACATACTCAACTATGCCAGAGCCCATAATGGCTTGTGGCTGCACACGGAAGTTTCTAGCATGAATAATCTTATGATCCCTCTGAGCCTGGGTGGCGAACCATAGGATGATCACACGGGTACTCCGGGATCTCCTTGGACAACACTGGATTCCCCAGGTGTCCGAGCAATCCACTGGTATCCCCAGGGTGCCCCAACCAATCCACCCGGATGTGTATCAAAGTTGCCACCTTAAGTTAAACCTTAGTTAACAATAACTCTCACATCTTTCATGGATTCTCTCAAACCAATCCACGTCTACGAGCATAGCATAGCAGTATAAGCATAACATAGTAATACCCTGGGTTTGAATGCAAGACAATAGGTTCCTACCTCATCAACTACTTCCTAATAGCCACATGTTATCAATTCCTATTCATGCAATGTTTGAGGGTTGACACTAATGCATAAAAATTGGGTAATAAAGGGATATGATCAAAGTGTGAACTTGCCTTGTACTGTTGATGAAAATGATTCACACTCATAACTCCTGATAGTTCTACTCGTCACACTCCGTCCAATCTATCGTGAGCAAGCAATTGCATACATAAGCACTCATGCAGAAGAATCGAAGAATAGAACTCGGTAAAACTTTGAAAACAAGCAATTAACTATTGCAACAGAAAACAATTTCTAATAGTACAAAAATTAGATGAATTTGGTATTATCAGAAAGTTTAGGTCAAGATCTTCAATTAGCAAAAAGAATCAACTAAATCGGAGTCACAAAATTCAAGTTATGAACAAAAGAAGTTTGAATTCAAATCTGTTTGAAATCAAATTTTAAACTTTCAAAAATATGTTTAAGTTGGTTATCTGGACAGAGGAGATCATAATGAATAAGTGTGCGTTGGTTTCGTTGGATTTGGATAAGCGAGTAAAGGGTAGCGAAGGTTTGAAGATCATGGGCTAAATTGTAAATAAACTAATTGCATCTAGGTCCCTGGCCGAAATTAAACAGAAAAGGAAAAAATCTAACGAACGAACGTTTGCTGCTGAGGCTTATAAGACGAAAATCGTTCGCTACATAACCTAAACTAACGAACGTCCACTAAATAACCTAACAAAATAATAAACCAGCATTTAATAAAAACGAGAGCTAAAAAGAACCGGATCGGACCGGGGCGGTTTTACCGGACCAAAAAGACGGGCGGTTGGATTGGGACCGGGCGTCGGCGAGTCCAGCAGCGGCGCCGGGCTCCGACGGTGGCGGCGCGGCTTCGGCTTCGGCGGCGGGGTTCGGCGCGGCGGCTCCACGCGGCGGCAGGGCAAGGCGGCGGCGAGGCGCGGGGCAACGATGGATGCGGCGACAGTGTGCAGCGGAGACGGCGGCGCTGGCGACAGTGTTGCGGGCTCGGCGGCGGCGGACTAGGGTCCCGGGGGGTCCGGGGTCTGCTTTTAAAGGGGGCGCTGGCCTCGGGAGGAGTCCCGAGCTCTCACGGGTCCGGCGGCGGAGTCCTGCCGGACTCGGGCAGGGAAGGCGGTGGCGGTACGGGCTGGGCTGGGCTGGCTCGGCTGGGCCGGCCCAGTTCTGGAGTTTTCTTTTTCAAAAAATAATAATTTTTAGACAATAAAATAATAAAACCATATAAAATAAAAAATATTATAGGCATATAATATATCAAAATTTTCAGAAAAAGATTTTCTACAACATGAACATTTTTCTAGCGTCAAATAAAATCCACAAAAACTTAAATAAAACAAAAAGTGCTACTAGTTCAATAAAACCCAATAAAAATCATTTAAAAATATCAAAATGATTTCAAATTTATTTCTCTCCAATTTTCTACTGTAGGGAATCATTTTACCCTAATTTCCATATATCTTATTTTTGGAGAAAACTAATTTGAATAAAAACCGAATAACTCCAAATTGAGAAATAACTCCAAAGGGACTTTAAATTTGATTCTTTGAAACTTCCAACTCATATTTCATATAATTTGAAGAAGTCATTTTTTCTTCTCTCATGAAAATCATTGAGTTGCATAAAGTTTCTGAATTATGAAATATTTTTGATATGAAACTCAAATCTTTTCAAAACCCCTTTTTTTAAAGTAGAAGAAGTCATCTTATCTTCACTCTAGGGTTTGTAATGAAATAAATTTGAATTTCGAGGAGATCATGAATGCAAGGTGAATGTTTTGGGGAAGTCATTTCGTTCCCTTTCATTTAACTTTCAAAAAGTTTCAAATTTTACTCAATTTCACACAAGCAACCACACCAAAATCAAACAATCAATCAAAACTATTTATTTAATATAATATTCCAAAATTTAGAATTTTGGGATGTTACAAAATCCTAGCTTCACTAGGAATAGAAGTCGGTCTGCTCTAGTCTTTCAGATGTAGCACTCCAGTCCTCCATCCCTGTGATGCCTTGTAGATCTCACGTGCTACTTGCTCGATTAGCTTTGCCCCCAGCATCAGTAGGCTTTGTTCTGTTTTTTTCTGCAAAACAGACCAATCCACAATCCAGTTGCATGTGAGTTTTATCAAACTCATTGGATCATTAATTTTCTTATCTCAAAAAATAATATCATTTCTACATTTCCAGATGGCCCACATAATGCTTGAAATCCCAACAAGCACTAGTTTTTTCTCATTATTGGCAAAGCTTCTGACCCAAGGTCCGAGACAATCATCTATTCCATTCGGAGATGTTTTCAGATTAAAGGAGCACTTTATTAAGCTCCACAAGAGTCTAGCAGCAGAGCAAGTAAAGAACAGGTGGTCTACAGTTTCATATTGTCCACAGTAGACACAACCCTGTCTTCCTCTCCGCCCCCTTTTGATTAAATTGTCTTTGGTCAACACACTTTTTCTAGCAATAAGCCAGAAAAATATTTTAATTTTTTGCTGGGATTTTTATTTTCCAAATGAATTTGTGTGGGAATCCCACCTCAGTTTTGATCAAGGAATGGAATAGTGATCTAACCGGGAATTGTCTATTGGCTGTTAGCATCCACTGTGTCCGGGGCCAAGCCTCGCGGGGCGGACGACACGACGCTTCCTCAGGCACGACCTCGTCAGGCTGGCTCACGAGGAGGCGGAGAGATCAAGGCGGGGTACCTCGCGAGGTGCCCATGACGCAAGCCATGACGACCGAGGATGCCAGGCGGGTGCCAGCCCGCGCAGTGTCTCCCTTTCCTCTTTGATGCAAAGGGGGCAAGCGCATGCGAGAGGATCAAGCAAAGGCATCCATTTCGGTGCAACGAGACCAAGACCAGTCCAACAGATGGAAGGAGGTCATCGTGGAGCCCAGAACGGCGTCACCACAGGGCCTTTGGCAGGCGAGGACCAACTTTAGTTAGGATAAGTGTACTGGATGTTCCCCTTCGAATTGGCCAATTGTTGGCGCCCTTCCCGTTCAATATTTGGGAAGAGGTCCAGGGCCTTTGCCTATAAATAGGACTAGCCACCCCCAGGGTAGGGGGAGGGTCGAGAAGTAAGTACCTAGAATCTGAGCAAGCAGAGGGCAAGTGAGAGAGAGAGAGAAGGGCGGCTGAACTCCTCCTAGCAGTTCATCCCCCTAGCCAAGAACAGACCATCGCGAGGCTGTTCTTCCTTGTATTGTTCATCATCATCAGCCCAAGAGGCAATCCACCCACCACAAACTAGAGTAGGGTATTACACCACAATGGTGGCCCGAACTAGTATAAACCATGTGTCTCTTGTGTTGTTCTTTCAGTAGTTAGATCTTTGCGGGACGGAGAGGTAGAGGGCAGAATCTCCGCGCGCACCCCAGAGTTCGAACCTTAAGGGTCTGTCTGAACCCGAAATCCAACATTTGGCGCGCCAGGTAGGGGTGCGCCGAAATTTGTCTTCCGCCGCTTCATTCTCCTCCGACCGTCGCGTCAATGTCCGATGCCCGTCGAGCCCGCGTCGCCCAGACGGCCCCCGTCAGTGGGCGTCCTCGTCGTTCCCCGTCGCCCGCCATCAACGCCGCCACCGGCCCAGCGGGGAACGAGCAGCAAGCGCCATCCCAGCATCTGCCTGTGCGACAAGGTGACCGCACCGCTACATCAACACCTCCGGTCGTCGCGGCCCTCCTGGGCGGCTCACAGGCGCCGCCCACAAGTCGCCACGTCAAGCCGTTTGTCCATCGGGTCAGCGTCGTTTCTGCACGGCAGGGGGCTCCCTCGGACCAGGTGGCGCGCGAGGTCGGTCTGACCTTCAGCTCGGAGGACCACCCCGCCAACTTGGCCGGCTCGGGCGCGCTCCCCATGTTGTGCACCCCCACCATCTGCCAGGTGGCCGTCACCAGAACCCTCGTCGACGGCGGCGCGGGCCTCAGTGTGCTTTCGGTTGAGACCTTCAATCTCCTCTGCATACCCCTGGAGCGGCTGCAACCCAGTCGGTCTTTCTTGGGCGTTGGGGGCAGGTCATCCAGCTCCTTGGGACAGATCCGGCTCCCAGTAACCTTCGGCACCTACGACAACTTCCGCACGGGGATGGTCAACTTCGACATCGCCCCCATCGTCCTTCCTTACAACGCCATCCTCGATTACCCAACGCTGGCCCAGTTCATGGCCGCCACGCACCCGGCGTATAACCTCATGAAGATGCCCGGGAGCAACGGTGTCCTCACCGTGCACGGGGACACCGGGGACGCCCTGCGGGTACTCAAGCTCGCCTTCAAGACGGCGGCATCGGCACAGCCCGCCGACACAGGGACCCCGAGCCCAAGGGGGCTGCGCCGGCCAAGAAGAAGCAGTTGTTCACCCAGGACAAGGCAGAAACCAAGCAAATACCTGTCGACGAGGACGGGTCCTCAGGTGCCACTTTCACCATAGGCGCCAACCTCGAGCCTAAGCAGGAGGAGGCCCTGATCAGGTTCTTGCGCGCAAATAAGAAGGTATTCGCTTGGGAGCCTGATCAGTTGGCAGGGATCCCCCGGAGCGTCGCCGAGCATCACCTCAACGTGTGCCCAAACGCGCGCCCCGTGAAGCAGAAAGCCAGGCGGCAGTCTGCAAAGAAGCAGGCCTTCATCATCCAAGAAACCCACAAGTTAGAGGCCGCTGGGGTCATTCACGAGGTCCGATACCCGGATTGGTTGGCCAACCCTGTTGTTGTGCCAAAGAAGGGGGGAAAGGAACGCATGTGTGTCGACTTCACCAACCTCAACAAGGCATGCCCGCAAGATCCGTTCCCGCTCCCCCGCATCGACCAGATCGTCGATTCCACCGCGGAGTGCGACCTGCTCTGCTTCCTGGACGCCTTCTCTGGGTATCACCAGATCAAGATGGTCGTAGAAGACGTCGAGAAGACCGCCTTCTTAACCCCATGCGGGGTGTACTGCTATACATGCATGCCATTTGGGCTGCGTAACGCAGGGGCGACCTTTCAGCGGCTGATGCACATCACCTTGGGCCCGCAGCTCCGGAAGAATGTCGAAGCTTACGTTGACGACATTGTGGTGAAATCTCGGGAGGCCAAGACCCTGATACAAGACCTGGAGGAGACCTTCACGAGCCTCAGCGCAGTGGACCTGCGGCTCAACCCAGAGAAGTGTGTGTTTGGGGTCCCCTCAGGCAAGCTCTTGGGCTTTCTCGTGTCCCATCGGGGCATCGAGGCTAACCCGGAGAAGGTCAAGGCGGTCGAGGACATGAGCCCGCCAAAAACCCTCAGAAAATGCAGAAGCTCACCGGACTTGAATGGACTGAAGAGGCAGATAAGGCGTTTCAGGATCTCAAGAGGTACCTAACCAGTCCCCCAGTCATGGTGGCTCCGCGCCCTCGAGAGCCCCTACTGCTCTACCTCGCTGCCACTCCCTACTCTGCCAGCGCAGCCCTGGTGGCGGTTAGGGAGGAGCGCCAAATCAGAGCCACATCAGCAGCTCGAGACAAGGCGAAGCAGGAACAAGGAAGGCCCACAGGGGATGTGACCGCGGCTGAGGAAGATCAGCCGTCGAAGAATGCACCGGAAGCAGGAGAGGCCACTCGCCTGGACGGTCGACCTCCCGAGGCCACGTCACCTCGCGAAGCGCCCTTGCCTCCGGAGGGCGCCGCGGACACTGATGCTCTCGGCCTTGTTGAGCACCCGGTCTACTTTGTCAGCACGGTGTTACGGGACGCGAGGGCACAGTACCCCATGCCTCAGAAGCTCCTCCTCGCACTACTGGTGGCCTCGCGCAAACTGTGTCACTACTTCCAAGGTCATCCCGTCAAGGTCGTCTCGTCATACCCCTTGGAGAGAGTGCGCAGGAGCCCTAACTCAGCCGGAAGGGTCGCCGAGTGGAACATAGAACTGCAGGCGTTCCAGCTCGAGTTCAGCATGACCAGGGTCATCAAAGGAGCAGCGTCAGCGGACTTCGTGGCAGAATGGACAGAGGCACCAGGCCTCAAGGACAACGAGGATCGGTCCCTCTCCCCAGGGAGTGAGGCGCTGGAAGGCTGGGTCATGTACTTCGATGGGGCGTTCTCCAGGCACGGCGCTGGGGCTGGTGCGGTGCTGATATCGCCCACTCAGGACAAGCTCTACTACGCCGTACAACTCTGTTTCCAGCACGGCGGAAAGGTCTCCAACAACATAGCTGAATATGAGGGTCTGATAGCGGGGTTGAAGGCCGCAGCAGCTCTGGGGGTGAAGCGCCTCACCGTCAAGGGCGATTCACAGCTCCTTGTCAACTTCTCCAACAAGGTGTATGAGCCGAAGGATGAGCACATGGAGGCCTATCTAGCGGAGGTTTGCAGGATGGAAAAGCAGTTCTGGGGGTTGGAATTGAAGCATGTGCCCCGTGGCACCAATCAGGAAGCCGATGACATCGCCAGACGGGCGTCCAGGCGGTTACCTCAGGAGCCTGGCGTCTTTGAAGAGCGGCTTTTCAAGCCCTCGGCCCAGCCGTCATTATCAAACACTGCTCAGCCTCGGGAGGAACTCCCCGAGCCACCTGCCTCAGGAGCCCCGGCCTGCGGCCCTACCTCAGGGGCACGCCTGCTCCTGACTATGGAACCTCAGGAGGAGTGCTGGACCACGGAACTCCGGAGTTATTTAACACAAGGGGCCCTACCGGAGAAGGAGGAAGAAGCGGAGCGTGTGGCGCGGCAAGCTACGGCATACTGCATCAGGGATGGAGAGCTCTACTGGAAGCGGCCGAACGACGTATCCCTGCGCTGCATTTCCAGGGAGCAAGGAAAGGAACTGCTGGAGGACATACACGGCGGGGACTGTGGGCATCACTCGTCATCATGGACCCTCGTTGGCAAGGCATTCCGCAGTGGGTTCTATTGGCCCACCGCACTCAACGACGCTGTCGAACTGGTGAAGGCTTGTGAAGCCTGCCAATTTCACGCCAAACAGATCCATCAACCGGCGGGAGGCTTGCAGACTATACCCCTTTTGTGGCCATTCGCAGTCTGGGGGCTAGACATTCTGGGCCCGTTCCCTCGGGCACCAGGGGGCTATCGCTACCTCTACGTCGCCATTGACAAATTCACCAAGTGGGCAGAAGTGGAGGCTGTCCGCACCATCCCCGCGGGTTCCGCGGTCAAGTTCATCAGGGGCATCGTGAGCCGGTTCAGGGTGCCGAACCGCATCATCACAGACAACGGTTCGCAGTTCACCAATAACCTCTTCAAAACATATTGTGCTAACCTTGGAACGCAGATATGCTACGCTTCGATGGCGCACCCGTGAAGCAACGGCCAGGCCGAACGAGCCAACGCGGAGGTCCTGAGGGGCCTCAAGACTAGGACATTCAAGAAGAAGCTGGAGGCCTGCGGCAGAGGTTGGTACGACGAGCTCCAGTCCGTATTGTGGTCCATCCGCACAACCGCGACCAAGCCGACTGGTGAGACCCCGTTCTTCCTGGTCTATGGAGCCGAAGCAGTCCTCCCTCACGAGGTCAGACATCGCTCCGCGCGGGTCCTGGCGTTCGATGAGGCACAGCAAGACGCCATGCGGGGGATGGACCTCGTGCTGGGGGAGGAACGCCGCCGAGAAGCCGCGTTGCGAGCGGCGAGGTACCAACATGCGTTACGACGATATCACTGCCGCAACATCCGCCCCATGACTCTTGAGGTAGGAGACCTCGTGC
Source organism: Aegilops umbellulata (assembly GCA_032464435.1). NCBI lineage: Eukaryota > Viridiplantae > Streptophyta > Magnoliopsida > Poales > Poaceae > Aegilops > Aegilops umbellulata. Next base: position 277,758,768 of record CP136056.1, on the reverse strand, counting down.
TCAGGTGGGTCCTCTCCAGGGAGGGGCTGCACAAGCTCTCTCCCATGTGGGAGGGCCCGTTCAAGGTTGCTCATGTTTCCAGGCCAGGCTCCGTTCGCTTGGAGACTCAGGAGGGGGAGCCGATCCAGAACGCATGGAACATCCAGCACCTCCGGAGGTTCTACCATGTTTTCTTTTGGAAAAGGCCCAGAGCCTGTGAAGAAGGCGAACGCCTGTGAAGACCATCCCTTTTTGGAAAAGGCCCAGAGCCTGTGAAGAAGGCGAACGCCTGTGAAGACCATCCCTTTATGGAAAAGGCCCAGAGCCTGTGAAGAAGGCGAACGCCTATGAAGCTGCCGCGTTTCAGAAAAGGCCCGGAGCCTGTGAAGAGGGCAAGCACCTGTGAAGCACGTTTCTCCTAAGAAGAAAGGCCCAGATCCTGTGAAGAAGGCCAAGGCCTGTGAAGCTCGCTGCCCGTGACACTCTCACGTAATAATGAGTGGGGCTGTACACGCCCCGGAGCCTCAGGAGCGCCGGCTTCAGGCCCCGGGGCTCCCTCCCATGCCCAGGGGCAGCACTTAGCTCCGTGCTGGTGAGAAGGCGTCGAAGACTAGATTAGGTGCCGGACGCGGCTTTTTCATTTGCTTTCCGCAGTTGGCTCGCTTTGTTTGCACTTGAAGTCTTATTGAAATTATTGCCGTCGTTGGTTTATATTTCGCCGATTTTCACTCCCCCGTTTTGATTCCTCTTGCAAAAGGCCTCGTGAGGGAGGGCAGCCAAACGCCCTCGCGAGGGTTCCTGTTCTAATCGTTCTAAGGTTTCACGACCCGGGTCCATTGCGGGAGCACCCCTCCAGTCTGTGCCCGTCGGGCACCGCGACACACACACAGGGCCTGGGTCGGTCGCCCCCCACGGCTGGGGCCGGGAACTATTTACGTGCAGACACACAGCTGAAAAGCGCGAAAGCTAATTCAAGGTAATTGTTAACAGCAGTAACCCCCAACACGCCCCCGCGGGGCTCCATGCAGCTATTCTCTTTTACGCACGAAACAAAAGGAAAAGAAAGGACAAGCCCGGCGCGGCTTGCCTCGCTTCGGCCAGCGGAGGCGACTCGGGACGCCTCTGGGGCTCAGGCGGACTCCCTCTCGCACTTCACCGGGGCGCGGCGACGGGCGGACGAGTCGCCGCCTCCCAAGCAAGCTCGGCGGCGTGGGGGCTGACCGCGGCCACCGCTGGAGGAGTCGCCTGAAGAAGAGTTGGTGAAGCTTGGGGAGCCTCGGGCACCGCCATGCGCACGGGCGCTGTCTCCTCCATCGTCGTTGGGGCGGGGCCCCCGGCCGCGGTCGTCGTCCTCAGGGCAACACCCCGCGCGGCGACCATCTTCCCCAAACACCCTCACATAGAGGGTGGCATCGCCGTCAAACCTGAAGTGCAGGGTGCAGCTATGCTCCAAGCCGCGAGCACGGGCGAACGCTTGCCAACCACGAGTCAAGGCCAAGTTCCCGGTGGCGGAGACCTCCAGCGCAGCCCACGAGGCCCGGCTGCAGCGGCCGTCCGCCTGAAGCCAGAGGCCTCCCGGGGCACCGGCAGGGAGCTCACCAAGGAGGAAGCGAGGGAGACGGAGCCGGGCGCTAGCCAGCTCTGCCGCCCAAACGACGAACTCCGGCAGCACCTGCAGAGCGCGAAAGCGCGGCCTGGGGGAGCGCGCAACCCAGGCGCGTCCCCCGGCCACAGCGGCTCGCCCGCCACCATGCTGGGAGCCATCTCCATGACCACTGAACGTTGCCGGGCGGCCATGGGATGCTTCCGAGGACGCCCTCGACCGCGCTTGGACGGAGGAGAGGCGGGCTCAACCTGGTGGGCCTTCCCCTTTTCCGCAGCCGAGAGCCGCCTCGATGGAGCCATGGAGGAGAAGGAGAAAGCAAGGAGAGATGGACTGGAAGGGCACGCGCGGTGCCATACTTATAGCCGGCGAAGGCCAACCGTCGACCTCCACGATCCCAGGTAATCATGACACGATCTGCATGCAGGGACTTGTCCAGTCCGCGCGGTCACCGAGGCGTCGTGGGGAAGCGGAGACGCCCACGTCCAATCAACCGCCACGCGGCACCCAAGGCCGCGGGCTGTTAGGGCCCGCGGCGCTTCGCCCTTGCACTTTCGCCTCTCAGCGCGGCCAAGTCCATGCGCGCCTTGGGCCCGGGGGCTACTGTTGGCATTCTAGGAACGGGGGTCCCCAGACTTGCCTGCCTGCGGCCTGCGACGTGGCTCAAAAGGGGGGCCCAGCACGGCCCATCTTCGTCAACACGAGACCCAAGACCCTCGCGAGGGGCCAAGCCTCGCGGGTCGCACGACACGGCGCTTCCTTAGGCGCGGCCTCTTCAGGCTGGCTCATGAGGAGGCGGAGAGATCAAGGCGGGGTACCTCGCGAGGTGCCCATGACGCAAGCCATGACGACCGAGGATGCCATGCGGGTGCCAGCCCGCGCAGTGTCTCCCTTTCCTCTTTGGTGCAAAGGGGGCAAACGCATGCGAGAGGATCAAGCAAAGGCATCCATTTCGGTGCAACGAGACCAAGACCAGTCCAACAGAGGGAAGGAGTTCATCGTGGAGCCCAGAACGGCGTCACCACAGGGCCTTTGGCAGGCGAGGACCAACTTTAGTCAGGATAAGTGTACTGGATGTTCCCCTTCGAATTGGCCAATTGTTGGCGCCCTTCCCGCTCAATATTTGGGATGAGGCCCAGGGCCTTTGCCTATAAATAGCACTAGCCACCCCCCAGGGTAGGGGGAGGATCGAGAAGTAAGTACCTAGAATCTGAGCAAGCAGAGGGCAAGTGAGAGAGAGAGAGAAGGGCGGTTGAACTCCTCCTAGCAGTTCATCCCCCTAGCCAAGAACAGACCATCGCGAGGCTGTTCTTCCTTGTATTGTTCATCATCATCAGCCCAAGAGGCAATCCACCCACCACAAACTAGAGTAGGGTATTACACCACAATGGTGGCCCGAACTAGTATAAACCCTGTGTCTCTTGTGTTGTTCTTTCAGTAGTTAGATCTTTGCGGGACGGAGAGGTAGAGGGCAGAATCTCCGCGCGCACCCCAGAGTTCGAACCTTAAGGGTCTGCCGGAACCCGAAATCCGACACCTCTAGTCACATCTCTTCCCATGTTTTTCTGCAGCATATTAGACCCTCCTTGTAGGTTAACATTCCCCTCCCCCAACAGTGGGTTTCCTTGCGTTAGTTGGGTCATAAGAGCTGAAAGCAAACGTTGCTATTGCACAATCTCAACTCTACTCACTGAATTGCTTACACCTATCTCACTTGCATCAGTCATACCTGGTTTAGCCGCTCCTTGCATTTCTTTCTCCTTGTCTGGTTTCACCATTCCTGCAGATCCCTCCTGGCGCTCCTGATCTTGTTGTAGGTCCTGCCTCATATGCATATTACTGCTGCCCACTCCTTGCCCCCACTCCTTCTTGCTCTCTCTATTGTTATAGATTCTGAATCCATCAAGCTTCTGAATCCATCACCACCTTCCTCTTTCTTCCTATATTGCCAGCTCTCTCTGCCTCCTCTGTTGAATCTCCCCCATCCACAGAAACGGCCTCCAAACCTGTCCATCTCACTATCCTCTTTCGGCGGCAGGGTGGGAAACCCTAACTAATCTTCTTTGTTCTCAATAAACCCTAAAGAGGGGGTGGGGGAAGGGTTTATATAGGCAAAGCCCCCCAAGAGCCCCCCCCCCCCTCGAGTGCATCTTCTCTATCTGGGTTGGGCCTTAAGCCTGGCCATCCAACCAGGTCTTTAGCCCAATCCTCTAAAATCATATTATCAGAGGAAACCGCCTGCCTCAGGTTACTAGTTTTTTGTCTATCAGTGTAATTTTTAACCGCACAGTCATACATATATAAAACGTATTCGTCATGCCCAATTTCTGACCAATCGTCATGTATTTTGGGGGTCATTTCCATAATCTCTACTCCTAATGGAGCAGTTGGTGAATAGTCCCCATGGTTTATTTTCGCTAGTTTTTTGTCTCTCCTCCCACCACCCCCCTCCCACCCTGGTCCATCGGTTTATTTTTCTCTCCACTCTTTATTACAACCAGAACTTTCCTAACGTATAACAAATCACGGATCTAACTTCCTTAAATTATGCAAATCAATCGATTCCTTTTATTGGTTCAATTTGTCTTAGGAAACAAATAACAGATTTTTAGGAAACAAATAATATATTTTAATCTAACTGTCCTAACTTATCTAAATCAATCGATTTCTCTCATTAGTGAAATTTGTTTTAGAAAACAAATAACAGATACGTCACAAACTTTCCTCCGAATAAATAGTTTCTTAACATTTGCAAACTTTCCTAATCAGACACGTCACAAACGGGCAGGTACTGATATCACGTTACCAAACAATAAAACCCCATTTGCATAGAAATCAGTTCAAAATCCTAACTTTCCTAAATTTTTACCTTTCCTTGATAACAACAAATATTTCCTATGTTTTCCACCTATAGAAGGAAATCACCCCTCCATCGATATTAGCATTTTTTTGGAATGAGATCACCAGGTTATGATTTTTTTGCAATTCTTTCCAATTGTGACCTCTCCTTCCGCTCGGGCTCCTTCTCGCATAAACACCTCCACCACAGCCAGCTGACGCCACCCCAGACCTCCTGCCTCTCCACACCTTCTCCGCCACCTCCTCCTCGTACTCCATTGACAATCCCTCCGCCATGTTTGTCCACGTCGGTGTCGAGGACATGGTGCAGCAGCGTACCAGCGGTAGAGCAGTGCATAGCAGCAGGAAGCAGCATGCAGCAGGCGAGGCAAGCGGCTAGCGTGGCTGAGGGGGCGGCCGGCAGAAGATGGTCGTGACAGGAGGGAGCGCGAGGCAGGGGCGAGCGAAGGGATAGGCAGCAGCAGACAGGGCGAGCGCAGCTAGCGAGAGTGTGGCGCATGGCCAGGGTGTGCGTCGCGCGGGTCACAGTGGTGCGGTGGCTGCGGCGAGCGCGACGGCAGTGGCGGGCGCGATCGACGCGGTGTGGCACAGGCGTGGGCATGGAGAGGGAGTGGTCCCGCGGGCGCGGAAGAAGAGCAACAGGCTCGGGCATGGGCGCGCATAGGAGCGGGTATGTGCCACGGGGTCAATCCGAGAGCTCCGTGTCTACCCCTGCAATAGCCATGGCAGACGGCGGTTCTCGACCACGGCGAAATACCTAACGAGAGCAAACGAGAGGGGAAACAGGGGAAAGACAAGAGGATATCACGGCGGTGTCAATGGCGCCCTAGGGGAAGACCGGGGAGCTCGGGGCGACGCGGATCGAACGGCAATGTTACGGTGGCCGAAGGTTGAGGAAGACGGCAGCGACGTCGATGCGGGGGTGCTGGACTTGATCTCGTTGGCACAGACGAAGTAGCGGAGGAGTTCAGAGCTCCTCGACAAGCTCCTAGCCTGCAGGGAGAGCAGTGGTTGTGTGGACGGGGTCGGTCATGGTGGCCGTGGCGTCTGACTTCGTCCAGATCGACGGGATCGAGCGAGCGAGGAGGAGAAGTGGATCTGGGAGGGGGCGTCGAGGAGTGAGGACATGGGGGCAGGGGAGGCAGGGCGTCACCCTTATCCATTCCCCATCGATGTCGCGCGAGGTGGTCGGGCGGGAGCTCGGCTCTGTAGTGACGCGGCTCGGGGAATATAAGTTGTGGTGGCAAATATAATACACATAATCCATATTGTTATGCACTAGCGCGTGTGCGTGTGAAATAGATGGATTACGATCCCGTACCCAATAAGATGGATATGTGTGTGTGTTAGAGAGAGAGAGAGTGAGGAAGAGGGAGGGAGAGTGTGTGTGTGAGAGAGAGAATTTGATGGTAAAAAATGTCACCAATGCCACTTGATATGTATGAGAATATTAAATGTAATATTAACATAACTGATATTGAACTTTTAAAGTTAATGGGGCCCCGTTGCAACGCACGGGCGTTCTTCTAGTCTCTTTAAATATCCACCCATCTAAATGAGTCTTATTGAGTTTATCACCCTCTACCAGCATCATTTCATCCTTGCGACTTATCTTTGCAGGATTATTGTCTCTTTTTTTACTGTCTTTTCCGTCTTTTTTATCTTTTTGCTATTCATGTTTCTTCTAGTTCCATCTCTCTCTTCCTCATTGTGCAGATAATAAGTAAATCTATCACGAATTAAATTCTCACCTGCATCTTCTGACGAGTTCCCAGGCTCCTCATCAGCATCATCCCCAGCTAGCAACCAGAATCGATTGCCGGCGGGGGAGATGCCTATTTCGGCGCCGCGGATCGAGAGAGGCTGAGAAGGCGTGGTGAGCGACGGAGGAAGCATGGGGAGCGATGGGGAGTATGGATCTTCTGTTTCCTCTTTCCTCCTCTCCTCCTTTCGTTAGATCCGCCACTCCTTCCTGATCTCTGATGTCTGTCTCCCTCTCCTCCTCACTGTCCTCGATCGGGATCGGCACCCAGCGCGTCCCCTGAGTGGGGATAGCCATCACCGCCCCCGCCACAAACTCTTCTGGCCCCGCCAGAAAGCGGCAGCGTAGCGGAAGGCCCACCACTTTTCCTTCTGTGCTGGATTCCCAATCTCTGTCTCCTCCAAAGCCCAGACTAACGCCGCGAGGGAGCTCATCGGCGCACCCGACGGAATGGTCATTCCATTCGGCGTGAGCCTCTCGTCTTCCTCCACCGTCAAGTTTTTGAATACCACCTTCGCCGCGCGCTGCATCTCCTTCGTGGTGGAGAACTAGGAGACAATCTCTCGCGCCCTCTCTAGCTTCTCCTCGTCGCCGCTCGCGAGCTCCACCATGGCCTGCTCCATCCTCATCCTCCAGTCGGCCATCGACGTTAGATCTTTCTCTTGCTCTCTTTGGATTGGATTGCTACGTGGTGCGGTGGGTGGGGGAAGGTGAACTGAGATGCGTTGCCCCAAAGGGGACTTACTGTCCTCCTCCCGCTCGCATTCATGGCGGCTGTTCGCCTCGGGCTTCCCACCGCATCCCCTGACCTCACGATCAATTGTGTCCCCAACACCACATGACACGGAAAGCAAATCACCGAACGCCATGAAATTCGCTCTCCGGTGTGCAATCCACGACTATCCACCACCCGATCCTCATCGTCAAGCAGCAACACCCTGCGGATCGTACCTTGAACGAGCAGAGATCCCTTCTGGTAGCAGAGGAGCCCTGCCGCGAGGAGGCCGAGGATGTAGAGGACCAGCGATCTCCTGTCCTCCACCGTCGTCCTCTCCTCCGGGGCCCACTCATCGGCGGGAAGCCCCTCGCCTGAGCCGTCTCCCGAATCGCCTCTCGTGTTTCGTGTCGCAGTGGCCATGGGGGGAGGGGGCAATAATGTTGGAGTGTAAAATTTAAAAAATTTCTAATTAGAACTACTGCTGCATCTAAAAATTTGAACTATTTTAGAGTATACATGCATCTATTTGAACGTGCGGGTTGCGGGTGAGTTTGACTGCTCTTTCGAGTACTAGTACGTTCTCACGGCAGGAGGGAAACTTCCTCGTGCTCACTGAATACAAGATACAAAGTGTTTAAAACCTGATTTGTGCTCCCACGGTTTTTGAGACTAGCCACAGTGGGAGTAACTTCGATAGTAATATCGAGTCCACCTCAACAAATTTGCTTATGTGGCAATGAGTTAATGAGGAAAGATGTAGTACTAGTAACTTAGCTAGTTACTGTAACATCACATGTCCCAATGCAATATAAGTCTATAACTTAATAAATAAAGCTTTGCGTGTTACCACACTTATGTTACTACCCATTATTGAGATAGTAACATAGTCTAGAGAAATGTGTAGATTACTAGTGTATTATACTCTTCATTGTGGCTAGTCACAGAAGTTGGAGATACAGGATTCCAGACTCCGAGATCCTGAGAGACAAAATCGGGAAACAGGAATTGACAGAAGGCCGAGGTGGGCCACGGTGGTTCCTCTCCTCGGGCCAGTCGTCCGCGGTCTCGCTCGCCCGCTCGCCTCTCCTTCGTTCTCGTTCCCGTGGCCGGTCTACGTGTCCCCTTCCGCCCCGTGCTCATGGCCGCCTCTCCACGTGTGTGCGCGCTACCCCGACGTCACTCGCTCACCCCCTCACTCCACTACATCTACACGCATGACACCCCGCCCCGCCAAGCGCGCACGCACGCCATTCCACCACTTCCATCCTCCCACCGCCCACCGCTTCCACTCCCCTCCGGAGGTATGGCAATGGGCACGTTCCCCTTCCAGTGGCCCATGGACCCCGGGGCCGCGCCGCCCTCCGGCCTCGACGGCAGCCTGTTGCCCTCTCTGCTCCCTCCTCCGCCCACGCCGGTGCCCGACGACGGCGCGGCGTACTACGCGGCGGCGGACATGCAGGCCTCCTCTATGCCCGAGCTGGCACCGCCATTCCCGTCACGGGACGCGGTCGCCGCCGAGCTGGCCATGTGGCGCGCGGAGGAGGAGGTCGCCGGCATCCGCTTGGTCCACCTCCTCATGAGCTGCGCGGGCGCCGTCGAGGCAGGCGACCACGCGCTCGCGGCCGCGCACCTGGCCGACGCCAACGCCTCGCTCGCGGCCGTCTCGACCGCCTCCGGCATCGGCCGCGTCGCCGTTCACTTCACCGACGCGCTCTCCAGGCGGCTGTTCCGGTCGCCCGCCACTCCCCCGGCCACCGACGCCGAGCACGCCTTCCTCTACCACCACTTCTACGAGGCGTGCCCCTACCTCAAGTTCGCGCATTTCACGGCCAACCAGGCCATCCTCGAGGCCTTCCACGGCTGCGACAGCGTTCACGTCATCGACTTCAGCCTGATGCAGGGCCTCCAGTGGCCCGCTTTGATTCAGGCCCTCGCTCTCCGCCCCGGCGGCCCACCGTTCCTCCGGATCACCGGCATTGGCCCGCCCTCCCCACCAGGCCGCGACGAGCTCCGCGATGTCGGCCTCCGCCTCGCCGACCTCGCGCGCTCCGTCCGCGTCCGATTCTCCTTCCGCGGGGTCGCCGCCAACAGCCTCGACGAGGTCCACCCGTGGATGCTCCAGATCGCGCCCGGCGAGGCCGTGGCGGTCAACTCCGTGCTCCAACTCCACCGCCTCCTCTCCGACACAGCCGATCAGGCGCCCATCGACGCCGTTCTGGACTGCGTCGCCTCTTTGCAGCCCAAGATCTTCACGGTCGTGGAGCAAGAGGCGGAGCACAACAAACCGGGGTTCCTCGACAGGTTCACCGAGGCGCTCTTCTACTACTCGGCGGTGTTCGACTCTCTGGACGCGGCGAGCGCAAACGGCGGCACGGGCAACGCGATGGCCGAGGCGTATCTCCAGAGGGAGATCTGCGACATCGTGTGCAACGAGGGCACCGCCCGCATGGAGCGACACGAGCCGCTGTCGCAGTGGAGGGACAGGTTGGGGCGCGCGGGGCTGAGCGCCGTGCCGCTGGGGGCGAGCGCGCTCCGGCAAGCCAGGATGCTGCTCGGGCTGTTCTCCGGCGAGGGACACTCCGTGGAGGAGGCCGAGGGGTGCCTGACGCTCGGGTGGCACGGGCGGCCGCTGTTCTCAGCGTCGGCGTGGCGGGCGGCCGCCGTCGGCTGCGACGCCGACGGCGAAGATAACCACACCAGTAACAATAGCAATTTTAGCGGCAGTAGTGGCGGTGGCAGTGACAGTAATAACAGCAGCAGCAGCAACGGTAAGTGTAGCGGGGTTGTTGGTGCGAGCAACATGTTTTTGTAATCGCGGGGTGGTTCCATCGTAAATCGCGGTCCGGAAATCTCAATGACATGAAACTCTCGAGCTTAGCATCGCATCATATCTCTTGCTGACACTGCCAAACCGAGTAGGAGTATTTTTCTTCTGCAACACTTGGCATCTCAACTGTTTTAATATCACGAGGAGTCGCATGAGCACAGTATACAAAATGTGAAGGTTTGGTGGGAGGGGACATCTCATATCTTGGATCCCTTGGCTTTTTCTAAGCTTAAACAAATAATGTTTATTATGTCACGCAAATCCACACCTTGATGAAATGAGACTCGACGAATCTAGCGTACTACTGTACTAGTTTCTGAAACAGAAGGTAAAATGATGAAAAGCCAGCCTAGTTGTGTGAATCAAGATGAATCGCTGAGAGTCGCGAAACACTGCACAATTCCCCCTCGCAGACGGCGATCTGCAAGCCGAGCCATCATCATGGTCGCCCTGCGAGCCAAACCGACGATGACCGTGCCTCCCTACTACTGTACTGTTGGTGTGACTATGGGAATGGGATGGATACTGACGTGGATGTAGTACGGGGAAAGCAAATCGCGTCAGGGTCTTCCGTTATAAGATGTGCAAGCTGTACCACGGGACGGGACGGGACAGTCGGCCTGTCGATTACTGAAAACTGGTTGCAGTTTCCAGGCTGGTCGACTAGTGAAAACTGGCCGCAGTTTCCAGTGGGCGCATGCGGTTGAGCGGATTCTTCGGAGGTGCAGCCGCACGGCAGCGGAGGATGCCATACACTCTACCAGTCTGTCACGTGTTGTGGTACTGTTCTGGTACTCCTACCAACGTACGCCTGTGATCGTCACGTCGTCGGCGCTAGGCACTAGTAGCTACTACGAACCTTTGTGGAAAAACCCAGTAGCTACCTGTAGCAGGCCAGCACACGGCGCAGGCTGAAACGGAAGGTCGATCGGTATCGTAGATCCACTCGTACTAGTAGCTGGTAAGGCTACTGCTGCTACGCTACTGCTGTGAACGGCGGGGTCAGAGGGAAAATGTGCTGGCGCGGCAGCGCGGGCAGGAGCGGCAGTGCGGACCACCACGTTCACCTGCCGCAGCGAGCCGCCCTCCCCGTCGCATGGAAGGACGGGTGGCCGCCGCCTGCTGGGGCACGCCACGCTTCGGCTGGGGCTTCTCGTTCTCGCGCCAAGCACGACACGCGACGCGCGCACCGCTCCAGCCGGGGTGCTATTGTTGCGGTGCACAGAGCTGCTGGGCTTCGCCACCCCGGAGCCGTTGGATCACAGCAGCAGGCCGGTATGGGTCGTCAAACCACCGAAGGGATCTCTAGAACCGCCTCACGCGCCTCCTCCTTGAAAAAAAAAGTTTAGGGAGTTTCGTGTTCCTGTCTCCGGTGGCCTAGGGCCAGCGCAGTGGATCTCGTCCCTTGTTGATGAGAGGGCTTTGCTTTTATATGGTTCTTTTGAGTCTTTTTAAGGTTTGCGTCCTTCTTAGAAATGCAAGACCGTCGCGTCTCTTTGAAGTTGTGCCCCATCTCAGTTGTGCGTCTACAATCATCGTGGGTGTGGATGTGTGTCTCCGGCGTATTTGCTTGCATCTGGTCATCGTCCGTCTACGTTCGTGTGTCTTCAGGTTGAATCCTTGCAATCTACGCTCTTTATCGGTGATGGTTGATGTCTGTTGCGCCAATCTTATGGGGCCTTAGGAAAACTCCAACGCACGACCTCCAACGCGCGACACCAAACGGACCATCGTCCATTTTCTGTCCGCTTTTAACCCATTACCGTCCCAACTTTAGGCCGAGTTTGTAGCCGAACGAACACGTGCAGACGACGCGTGGCGCCTACCCATGTCCTCCCCTGGCCCACCCGTCAGGGACACGCCCCCTTTTTCTATCTTCCCCTCTAGCCGCACCCCCGCTCCTCTCGTCCCGATCTGCCGCCGCCGCTGCCGCCATTTTTCTCAGACGTGCCGCTGTACAGCTCGGCCGCGCACTTGCCCCTACCCTTGTCGCAGTCCCCGTTCCCTTGACGCCCCGAGCTGCCCAACCCCGACCACCCGATTTTAGCATTTGGAGCGGATTCGGACGGACTTGAGCTCACCCAGCTACGAGAGGTCGCGATGTGCCATGGACTGGCCGGGCACCGGGCCGAAAAGCCTCGGCAAGGACGCAAGGCCGCATGCAGGTACTGACTCCGCCTCTAGCCGCTCGGATCTACCCCGTCAGTTGTTCGCCAACAAATACATGAACGGCCGTTGTCCGGGCTCGGTGCTGGCCCAAAGGCTCGTCGGCGCACCGCTGCCACTCATAAAGTGCGACGACGGCCAAAGGAAGGTCTTGCGCCGTGTGTCTACAACGCCGGAACATCTCGGAAGGGTGTTCGTTAAGTGCTCGAACGATGGGGTATGTGCTACTTTAACTTCGGTTGTGCTCTCGGATTCGGCTAGTTTTACTTATACTCAAATATTTATTTGTGTAGGATGGATGCAACTTTTGGTATTGGGAAGAAGAATACATCGATCTATTGATAGAACGCAATTTAATAGATGTTCGTGCACTTGTTGCTAGAATAGAGGCTAGAGATGAGACTAGATGTGAAGAAGCAACGTCTACTTCTTTAGACTCGAAGAAGAAAGAAGCCTGCAAGATCGAGCATCCACAAATCAACAACGAATGCATCGAGAAGGTACTAATCCATCTTATTGGAGCAATTATGGAAGTTGGATATCTTCTAAAATTTCTTCTTGTGGTTCTTGTTTTCTTTGGTCTTGCTATTATAGTCAAGATTTAGTGATGTGCTTCAATGTATCAAAAATTAATGATGAAAATAAAGATATGTGTTGCAAAAACAAAATGTATGCGGATGAGATGCGGTCGATATGCGGCCGCGCGTTGGGCACACAACCGGCGCATCCACAAATCCGGGCGGACATGACCCCGTTGCCACCCCAAACGGACGAAAAGTGGAGCTACAAGGGGACATGGGTGTACATACGTACAATCATAACTCTGATAAGGAAGCATATACTAGGTAGATAAGACACATATACTCCATCCATTCCCTAATATAAGACCTTTTAGCTTTTTCTTGATTCATATGTATCTAGACACATTTTAGTATGTATGTTTACTCATTTTAGTATGTATGTAGTCAATATTTTGGAATAGCTAAAGGGTATCATATTGAGGGACGAGGGAGTACATGAGAAAATAGCTAGGAAAATCATGAAATCTTGAACTTTGTACACCCATTTTGGTGAACCTGGCACCGCTACTGACCCTAAGCATGTGTACTAAGCAGGTTAATCAAGTGGTAACATAGCAACAACAAGGTTTGCTTGGAGGTGGAGATATAGTTGTATCATGGGAATATGGAAGGCATTGATGATGGATCGGTAACGGTGTAACCATGAAAGCATCACATCATTATTGCAAGTAAAGCCAGTTCAAATATTAAAGGTAATGATCATCCTTGCCTGATAGACCTTCACCTTGGTGAAGATTTGTTCCACTTGTTATGTTATTATGATGCACGCTTATCATGACTTATGAGTGAACTCTTGGTCATGTAGGCAGATCATATCTTGTATGAACTCATGGTCATCTAGGCAGACCATATCTTGTATTCAGCAGGACTTAAGAGTCACATAGAACTATTGTGCTACAGGGCATGAAAGTATGTGGTTAACGGGAGAAAACGGAATAACATGATCTGCAGCGTTTGGCTTACCGCTGCTTTAATCAGATGAGATGCAACCTAACCTGTAGGCACAGCTCGGTATCTTGAGTTCCTTTTTATTGGGTTGGACCCATCTTCTGGGGCTGGCTCACCTTTGCAAAGCTTGGAACCATTTTGGCAGCTGAGCAGTCACATACCTACACGAGGACTGTTGAGAATTCAAGTCCAAAATGGGCACTGGATAATTTGAACAGCTTCAAATGAAATGGACCACACGTACATAAGCTTTAGTTCTAAATAAATAGTCAAGCTCATTTGGAGTTAAAATAATTCTTTCTTCTTTTGTGGGTAAGAAAGAGTCAAAATGTTTCAAAGTACTTCAAGTGATTAACTCTAAATAGATCGAAAGCACTGACAAGGACTACAACAGTATAGTGTCAAAAAACGTCTTACATTTTAAAATAAGAAAAAAACGTCTTACATTTTGAGATAAGAGGGAGTAACAGACAAAATTATTGTCTAGGAATCAATATAGCATGATTATACGTAATCTGTGGACGACTGATGCATGAAGAAAATCAGTTGATGCTTCAGAAGCAATTGAACAGTTGGCGAGCCCTCGGCCTCATAAAACATAGTAAATGAGTATGTTAGAGTACGTAATGGGCCTGGGGCCGTTAGTCTTAGGGTTATTTAGAGATAAGGGTCGCTTACTTAGGGGTCAAGTAAGCCTTGCTTGTGAGTCAAGTAAACCTCTCTATATAAAGAGAGGAGATGTATCAATCTAATCAAGCAAGAATTAAGAAGGAAATCCCTTCCCTCTTGCCCGGCCGTGGGCAAAAAGGTCCCCGGCCGGCACTCTCGCGCCCTCCTTCTAGCAGCGCCATAACAATTTAGTATCAGCTAGCTTCGGTTCGATCATGTCTTCCTTCCTCGCGCCCGCCCCCGCTGTCCTCACTCCGGAGGAGGTGTCCGGGATGCTGCGGGACCTAACCCAGGCGGTCCAGGAGATCCACCTGTTCTTGGCCGGTTCCTACGGGCCGCACCCGGCTGCGCCGCCCATCGCCCCCACCGCACCGCCGCATCAGGCGGCCTTCGCCGCGCTCGCCGGGTCGCACTCGGTTGTGCCGCCCATCGCCGCCATGGCTGCCGTGGCAGCCGCTGCACCAGGCGGCCTCTGCCGCGCTCGCCGGGCCGTTGCAGCAGCCGCTGCAGCTGCAATCCACCGCCCCGCCCTGGCTGCAGTGGCAGCCGCCGCTCCTGGCGGCCTCCGCCGCGCCCGGCGCGGCACCGCTGCAGCTGCAGCAGCCATCGCCGGTCAGCTCCGGCCCCGCATCGACCGCGCCGGCGGGAGTCCCGATCCACTAGATCAAGTTCCTGCCGTCGCCATCACCGCTTCCCCAGGGCGTCCCCATCCAGCAGATCAAGTTCCCGTCGTCGCCGTCACCGCTTCCGGCTTGGATCACTACCCGCCACGTGTCGGCGGCGGTGAGGCTGCAGGCTGCTGCGCGCGGCGTTCTAGCGCGACGGCATGTGCGGGAGATGCGTGGTCTGCAGCTGCCGCTCCTCCCAGTTGCGCTTCGCTGCGCAAAGGACCTCGATCTCGTCCGCTGCGTCGGGGATCTTGGGCATGCTGTTTTCCCCACGGACAGTGACCTCAAAGTCTGCGACATCGGCGATTGGGGGGGCACACCCCTCCTCGTCATTCTCCATCGACAACCCTCCACTCTTCTCTGTGCGGTGCAGACCAACAGCCGTCCGGCGGGGAGAAGGCATTGTGTCACCGACAAGAGCGCACGACGTAGCACCACTGCATTCCGCCGCCGGCCGTTGCGAGGGCGCCTCTGCTGGTCGCTCTTGCGACCACTTTCAGGTGGCCATACACATACACTCTTTTTGTCCAGATGGTTTCCATGGGATCCAGGTGGCTTTACACGTGCACGTCTGACGTACGGATGGTGTCCACTTTATGTTCAGGGGTCCAAAATAAAGCGTCCCAGTCCATTTCAGGTTGAGAGTAATAAACCAACCGAGATGTAAAAGGCTTGGTTTTAGGTGTTAGGTTTGTGTTGCGTCGAGTCATGGTTATGAGTTGGTTAGGCTGCAGCTCGAGGACAAGCTGCATGTCCAGGTGGGGTGTAGTGTTAGAGTACGTAATGGGCCTGGGGCCGTTAGTCTTAGGGTTATTTAGAGATAAGGGTCGCTTGCTTAGGGGTCAAGTAAGCCTTGCTTGGGAGTCAAGTAAACCTCTCTATATAAAGAGAGGAGATGTATCAATCTAATCAAGCAAGAATTAAGAAGAAAATCCCTTCCCTCTTGCCCGGTCATGGGCATAAAGGCCCCCGGCCGGCACTCTCGCGCCCTCCTTTTAGCAGCGCCATAACAGAGTACATATCAGATGTCTTGAAATAGTCTTCGCAACTACTATTTCTCTAGGTTCTGTACCAGCTGAAAAATTACAGCATAACAAGTTTATCTGACTTCACAGATGCCTTGACTGCGAGCATGTGAACAATGATTTGTTTTGTTTTGTTTTGCGGTGCATACTGATCTGCACATTAAGCGCTAGCCTGAACAATCAAATTATGAGCAATAAATGGCACATCTACTTATCAATGGAGTATATACATATAGTGGCAGTGTTCCTGTCAAACTTTGTATTACTACTTACTAGTGAAATTATGTAATAACTTGTAACCAGTGGCGGAGCCAGAAATTTTGTGAAGCCTGGGCGAATTTAAGGCCCTGTTCGGAGTCACTCCAACTCCTAAAAATACGAGGAGCTGGAGCATCTCTTTCCCAGCTCCGTGCCTTTTGACTCTAGCTCCGGGAGCGGAGTGGTGGAGTGGCGGGTCTCCGAACAGGGCCTAAGTCTAATTGCCTAAACTAAGAAAATATACCGGCTGTTCTGATACACACCATATAAAATACTCCCTCCGTTTCTTTATGTAAGGTGTATTATTTTCGGCACGGTGACCAAGGCGCATAATTGTAGACGCGTTAGGACAAAATTACCCCTGACAAATTTGTTGGTTAGTGGCAAGTAAATCGGTGAGTCGAGGAAAGTAATAGAGACATGCAATCGAGAGAGAGAGAGATATAGTTTCCTTCTTTTGATACAAGGAGAGATACAGAAAATCAAGAAAGAGACACTTTCCTCTTTCTGGATGGATAAAAAGGGAATTATGTGGATTTAGAAGAAATGCACCTTACATTGTGAAATTTTGTCAAAAAATAAATACACCTTATACAAAGAATGGAGGGACTAGAACCAAACTTCCGAACAACAAATGCAAGTAAGTAATGTACGCAGTAAATGTATAAACACATAGCCCTATAAATGTAATTCTAAAATAAACCACTCCCTCCGATCCAAAACTACGAATGCTCATTTTGGATCGGACGCAATGTAATATACTCCCTCCGTTCCTCAATATAGGGTGTATAGTTTTTGGCACGGAAATTAAAGAATGCATGTTGAAGGAAAATTTCACAAGTTTTGGGAGAGATTACACCTAACTAATTGACATGAGAAAATAGAGGAGCTTGCTCTATATAAGGAAATGTAATCAAATCCCTTAAAAAATTATCCAAACAAGTGGTGCAACGCAATAAACCTTATATTTTGGATTTTTTTCTCAAAAATCTATACACCTTATATCAAGGAACGGAGGGAGTATAATACTCCCTTCATTCCTAAATAGTACTATTTTTTCAAAAAGTCAAACTTCTCAAATTTGACCAAGTTTTTATACAAAAATATCAATGTCTAGAATACCAAATCATTGTCACTAGATTCACCATGAAATATATTTTGATATTTTACATATTCAATATTGTAAATCTTTATACATTTTGCAACAAAGTTGGTCAGAGATTGACAATGTTTGACTTTCTGAAAAACTAATAGACCTTACATTAAGGAACAGGGAGTATAACATATCAATGTTCCGTTTCATACACAGAAATCCCTCGTCTATGAAATTTAATGATTTAAAATTAAAGTTAGCATCTATTTAGAACAAATCCACGTGATCATCCCCAATGGCCAATTCCCCGTATCCCAACCTCAAAATTTAAGTACTAAATCTATCAATCTCTAAATCAGTTAGCAAACTTATCTAATCAGAAGGGAAGGGACAAGCAGTCCAGGATGCAAGCCGATCCTTGGGATGGATCAGCTCCGGCCGCCGTCAGCCGCGGGCGGCGCGCCCTGGCCAGCCTCTGTACGTTGCCGCCAGTCCCTCTCCACGATGGGTGAGTAATAGTTTTGGAAACAAAATAGGCTGTAACTGTTAATTAGGCCATTATTACTGAATTATTTATTTAACCGGCGGTTGGTAGGCTTGATTAATTAGCCCATTAGTTTACTATAAAGAAAGCCCAACATACTTGTCTGCCCGGGTAAACCACACGAATCCACTACGCAGAACAGGATTTGTCCCATTGTTTATTCGCTACGTATGTGGTCCAGTAGCCAGCGAGCCCGGGCAAGTGCCCAGGGTCGCCGGGCGCTGGCTCCGCCCCTGCTTGTAACTTGCATTATCAAGTATGAAAACCGCCTATAGTTGGACATCGGGCATTTGAACTTCACTTCTAAATGGTGAGCATCGTCTTATTTGGAACAACTGCAGTGACTTTTAATAAACCAAAAGTACTGTCTATGACTATTGTACGATTCATCAAAATGCATGGATGACCGAAAGATGCATCAGAGATCAATTCATCTTATAAAATACGCAATTAGAGCAGAACATCAAAGAAATGAAAATAAAATACCCCTGATAGTTTCTTATCGAGTAATTGAACAGTTGGTTAGCCCATAGTGGCATACTACATAGTAAATGACTATATTTCACATGTCTAAAATAGTTGTGAGAACGATTATTACTATAGGTTATGTACTAGATGAAAATCTACAATACAATTATTCAAGCCGCAACTTCAACTATGTAGATAAACAATCTTTGGGTGCATATTTATCGAGATCTTATACTAGATGAAAGTTTAAGATACGATTTGCAAATCATAGCATGCATGATGCACATAAATAATTTTCAGATCATGCTAAATAGATTTGACTAGGTGTGAGTATGTGGCCCTTTTTTTTCTTACCCTGCATACTGATTCATTCATTCAGTGCTGACCCGAGCAACCAAAATATGATCAATAAATCACATATCTACTGAGTATTGTAGTATATATGTCTCTAGTATCGAACAGACACTGCACTGAAAAAGTGGCAATACTCTTCTCAGCCATGTGTATTACTAGTCAAATCATGTGTTCGCTTGTAACTTACATTATTTAGTACAAACAATGATTTATGAAGCATGTCTAGACTTGGATGAAGCTACGACCAGATGATTTCTCTACACCTCTGCTTCCCATCAGCCCTCTTACTTGCTCTACATCATCCCACTGACCTTCTTCAGCATGTAAGTTCGAAATTAGGACATGTGCTCCCACGTCATTAGGAGCTAATTCGATGATGTGCTGTCCAATTCTCTTTGCTAGTTCCATTTTGTGATGAACTCTACAAGCTGCAAGAAGTGATCCCCAAATTACTGGATTGGGCTGTATTGGCATCTTCTTGATAAAACTATATGCTTCGTCTAGCAGCCCAGCTCTACTCAGGAGGTCTACTACGCAACCATAGTGCTCAATATCAGGGACAATACCAAGGCTCAACATCAAATAGAAGTACTGCAGCCCCTCATCAACCATTCCTACATGTGCACAGGCACCAAGAACTACCTTTAGAGTGATAGCATCAGGCTTTGGGTCTCTTAGCTTCAGCATCTGTTCAAAGTGCTCCACTGCTTCTTTTCCCTGTCCGTTGCTGGCAAGACCTCCAATCATAGCATTCCATGTGAGGGTTCGTTTGTGCTGCATTGTACTGAATATTTGAGCAGCTGTATCAGTGCAACCACATTTTGCATACATATCCACCAGGGCACTTTCAAGCCATACGTCTGTTGTTACACTCTTCTCTTTTATATAAGTGTGTATCTCTCTCCCTTTATCAAGTGCTCCTAGCTGGGAACAAGCAGAAAGTAGACTAACCAGTGCCATTTCACTTGACACAACATCTACAACCTTCATCTCTTCAAATAAACTGAAGGCCGTTGTAAACTGAAGTCCTTTCACATAACCACAAACCATAGCTGTCCAGGACACGGTATCCCTTTGTGTCATATTTTCAAAAACCATTTCTGCTGCAGCCATATCGCCACATTTAGCATACATGTTAATCAAAGAATTATGAAGGATGATGTCACAGCGGATCCCATGATCTTTGATATAATTGTGGAAGTATCTCCCTTTCTGAAGATCACCAAGCTGAGCACATGACGATAAGATACTTACGAGGGTAATCACATCAGGAACTATACCATCTGATAACATCTCTTCAAACATTCTTAGTGCTTCCTTATGCTTCCCATTTTGCACAAACCCATCAATCAACGTGTTCCATGATTTAGTATTTCTTATTGGCATGACCTGAAATGTTTTCAAGGCATCCGACATGCATCCGCATTTCACGTACATGCTTAAAAGTGCATTCCTGACATCCAAATCAGCCTCAATGCCGTACTCATCAATGCGTGCATACACCCACCGGCCTCTGTCAACATCCTGCAGTTGGCCGCATGCAGAAAGGAGACTTATAACGGTGACCTTGTTAGGCTTAGTGCCTTGTGATTGCATCTCAGCAAGCAACCTTAACGCCTCATCCCACTGACCGCACTGTGCAAAAGCCGAGATCATCAGTGTCCACAACACCACATCCCGCTCGGCCATCTCTTCGAAAACCTTCCTTGCATCATCGACACTTCTGAAGGAGCCGTAGAAATTAACAAGGCCTGACATGACGAACACATCCGATGCAAACCCAGTCTTGCGAACAAAGGAATGTACCGCGTCCCCAGTTGACCTCGACTTCCAGCCGGCGAAAGCAGCGCTCGAGGACACAACCGCAGCCATGGTGTAATTATCAGGAGAGGCTCCCCTCCGAAGCATGGCCCTGAACAACGCCAGTGCATCCGCAGGGGCGTCGCAACTGTTGTACCCTCGAATCATGCAGTTCCAGACGAAGGCGGTCGGTTGGGGCATTCTGTCGAACACCCTGCGCGCGTAGGGCATGTCATGCCTCGCCACAGGGGAGGCGAGGAGGGCGACGAGCCGACCGGCTGCGGAGGGGTCGGGGCCGAGGTGGGCGCGGATGAGCCGGCCGTGGAGCTCCGCCAGGTGGGCCCGCGAGGCGCATTGGTCCAGGTGGGCGAGGAGATGGTCGCGGCAGGCGCGCGCCTGGCTTGTCGTGTTGGGGCGGAAGTAGAGGTAACGCATGGCATAGGCGAGCTCGAGCTTGGATCGTTACACTAAAGTTTGTGTGCTCGGATGGCGGGAAGGAGGAGGCCGGGTGCTAGTGCTGCTGCTCGGAGCGCGAAATACACAATACTGCTTTCCTTTGTTAAAAATCGCGTCCGATAGCATTGTTGCAAGCACTGGCGGAGCTAGAATCAAAATCCTAGGCGGGCCAAGCTAGAGGCTGCCAAAATTTTCTTGCAAACATTGCCGTGATTTACCCTGAGACCTACTCATTTTGCAGCAAAGCTGGGCGGGCCACGGCCTGGTTTTGCTTGCACGTAGCTCCGCCACTGGCTGCAAGCCTGCAAGTGATTTTTCTCGAATACGCAGAAACGTGTGTATCATAATTTGCAGAAAGAGGAGGTATAGGAACCAAACCACCGTCGTCGTTATAATACAAACTACAACATTGACAACAACCCGCTAATCTATCTGTGGTTTACATGAATGAATCATTCACGCGTCGCCTATCCCAACAACATCTCGAAAAGATTGTCAAGTTCACCTTTTAACAAAGTGCGCCTGCCATCAAGCTCTGCCTTCGGCCACTATTCTCGTGACCACCACCTCTAGAGATGGAGAAGCACCATCAAAAACTATCGAGTTTCTATGTTTCCAAAGCTCCCAAAGTACGAGGGTGAAGATTGCTAGTAGGTTCTTTGTTTTGTGCACCACGCTTGTTCTCTCGACGATCCAACCCCTCAAAGTATCTTGTGCCATTGATGTCCATTCTTGTTTACCCAAGGCCGAGCAAAACGCTCGCCATATAGTTCTTGCGAAAACACATGCCAGCAGAATATGATCGATAGTTTCTTCCTCTTGATCACAAAAAGGGCATGCGTCTTGATGTGGTAATCCGCGTCGAGCAAGACGGTCTGAGGTCCAAGCCTACAAGTGATCTTTTGATACTAGATGCGACAGTCTATCATAAGGCGTATGGGCAACTTCAACGTGGATCGTCAAATTGGTCCCAAATGTTTAAGCTTGATGGTTCAGATAATTCTGACTATGTATGGTGTCCAAATGTCGTGGCGGACACGCAACCCCTTCATTGGTGCACTGACGACGAGGCCATCTATAGCCCGTCCGTTGAGGGTATGGTGAGGCGTGCTCACCATGCGAGGCAGAGGGCGCGGGAGGCCACGATAGACATCGACGAGGCAGAGTCGCACTCTCCGGCGCCAATATGGATGGCCTGCAACCCCGGGTGCGGCCACAGACGCATCATGGTGGACGTGTCGGCCTTCGACCATGACGGATCCATCTTCGACCTCACATTGACGGGCGATGTGCAGGCGACTGGCTCTGACGAGAAATAGTGGGGAATAGAAAACGGCGACGCCTCAAGTCCCGTGACCCGTGCATTTCCCATGTCCTACTCTACCTTGCTGGCGACCGCACCAACACTCCGAGGAGCACAAATAGCCGCCGGATATGGGCACAATCGAGCCGGACGAGCTCCGTTTAATATTAGGTTTCACATGCATGTAATTATATGGATTTGAGGATAGGTAATTGAGGTGTCCGGTTGTGAAAATGATTATTTGAGGTGTAGCTGGTCACTGTTCGCAGGCGCGCCGCATTTGAGGGGTCGGATTTGGTGTATCCAGTTGTAGATGCTCATACTATTTCTTAAGCTTGATTCTATAGGTTCACCTACACAAGTTTGCGAGTGGGATCCGACTCGGCTAGTCGGTAGCGCCTCCTAGCAAAACGTGTCGACTACCAGGTGTGAGCAAAAAGCCGACCTGACAAACTTGTACAGCGTGTCATATTCTAATTTTTTTTTGACAATATATATTGTTGGGCTCAAGGCGAGCGGTCATCCTTGTGATAGCCTTTTTACGAATATGTGATGTTGACTCACGAAACGAGAGTAATACTTAATTTGTATCGCATTGTCATGCGTTTTGAGTCGGATCACCTGAGAGGGCCTAGAGAATATCTCCGAGTTTGAAGGAGCAAATCCCTTCTCGATCTCACGTCATGGATTTGTACTTACCCAAAGTCTACTTTACAACTATTCAGTTACGAAGTAGAGCTAGATAGACCGTAAGCAAGTCGGTTACCATCCTGAGTTCACTAGGATACAACATATACATTGCTTTTAGACTAACATGTGACCATAAATTTCTTTGCGTCTTAATTATAGATCTGTTTGTCTCGGTCACTTATTTGAGGAACCCGACCTCTGACTTTATCAGAGCCAATCTCAGATCATGTTCAAGTCCACACTATCCGGCTGGTATCTCAATGCCGTCAACATGCATGTCAAAGAATGTGGGTCCACACAACCTTATCGACTAGGGACGAGTACAACAATTGTCATACAATATATAGTCTCACAAACAAGTGGCGTACTTGTTTATACAATTAGTGATAATGGCCAAGAACCATAAATAACTCATGAATAGATAGAAAATATAATCATGAAATAATTGTCTTTAGGGCATATTTGAAACAAGGGTTATGTACGTGTTAAATATCAAAATTTTCTTGCACATTTCATCTCAACACTAGTTTTAGAAGGTGCATCAACGCCCGCATTTGCTTCTACTCCCTCTTCATCATGGACACAAGGCATGATGCCGCGCGATCGCTGCGTACTCAGAATCTGGCCCTTGAACAAGCAACTCAAGGGTGCGCCATCATGGACGGCCGTCTCTACTGGCACACCAATGAGAATGACTATTCCAATATGGCCTGGATCTCTATCACTTCCTCTGCACGCCGTCCCTGTGCCCTCATCATCATCCGCAATTGCTACTCAACCTCCACCTTCGTGAGTGACCATGAGGATCCGTTTGGTTCCATGATGAATGATAAGATCTGAATCCCTCACCTCACCTCAAGCTCTATCCTCGTGCCTTGTCATGTGATATATCTCCTAAGAAAAACCAAGCAAAAAAATATGCGAGATCTCATGGGTGGGGGTCATCCGTGGGATGGCGGTCGTCGCCGGTGGGGTCGTGGGGCTGGAGGGGGGGGGTAGGTGAGAGCTGGTGTAGCAGAACGGTTGTCCACGGTCTGTTCATCGCATCAAACTGATAGTCACACAACATTATATGTATACAAAAGGCTTGCACAACTACATTTATAATAAACCAACAAAAAATCAATATAAAGGAACAAGTTCAAATATAAAGAACTATGTTACAGGAGAGTATCCAAACAATTCAAAAAAAAATGTTACAGGGCAGTGAATCCGATCCTTTGTGCATGATAAACCCGAACCGAAGAGATCACACCTCAATCACGAGCTTGTGCTGGCAAGGAGACGGTGGAGAGTGGTCTCCCAATCCCGAGGAACACCAGAGCCAGGTGCGGTCAATATTGCCATCAATGTTAACCATGCACTCATGTCGACCTGTAACTCCAAGTCGTCGAAGGATTTACCACTTGAGATGTGATTGTGGACCTCTTTGGCCAGCCCAACCGAGACGGTCGACGTAGTTCCTGTGACCGTGGCGTCCGACATGTTGTAGGCCATGAGGTCGTAGGGAAAAGAACCGTGGCCAAGCGGGATGCCGTCGAGCGAGATGGCGAACTGTCAATCTTGGAAGTAGATGTCTTTCTTGTAGTGGTTGTCGATGCGCATTGTGATGTCGAAGGAGGGCAAGGCCGTCGCGTCTGGTGCTTGTTGGAAATTTGACGGCCTGATCCCGGTGATCTCCACGGTGTAGTACTCCTCTCCTAGGATCGCGAGCACGCACCAAGACACCGCGAGCATCATCGTCACATGTAGCAGCAGCAAAAACAGGCACCCAAAGCAGGGATTCATCCACCAATCTTTCTTGTCCGGGGACGCGGCTACGGCTGTGGCTGTGGCTGTGGCTGTACCTTGGGTGGGCGACATCTTCTCCGCCCCTAACAATATTGGAAGGAAACGCTGAAACTTGAGGTTGTTGACACACACACACACACACACACACACACACACACACACACACACACACACACACACACACACATATATATATAGTGATGCTATTCATCACCCAGGATGTAGAATAAGTTATTCTTCACCCGAGATAATCTTACGATCATTTCATAATTAAATTACGTTTGAAATTCAAATAGTTACGTTCATATTGATTCACTACGTAAAATTTCGCATAAGAAAATCAAAATATAAGTCATAAGATAACAAAATTTGCAGTTTATTTGTATTTTACACTATGTTTTTACGTTTGTAATTTTACATAACATAAAATAATTTTTTACCACGATTGTATATTTTCTTACGGTCATTTTTTATGTCGGAAATAAGACAAAACTTACGGAACGTAAAATTACGGTGTATTGATAGTAAAATAGAGGGGGGTGAAGAATAACAATTCCTCACCCAGGGTGACGAATAGTCAATCCCTATATATATATATATATACATATATTATATATATGTATATCTTTACCTACTAATAAACCAGCCATTGCTTCTGGTCGTCCGTCGTCGTCAATTTGTAGAAAAGTCCCTATGATTTTCCATAATCAACCCGCGGTCCTTTTTAAAGTGAGAAAAAACGGTTCGAGCCCAGATCTGGCCCGCCCAGCCCGAGTGCCGCCGCACATACGCCGCCACCACCAGCCCCGCAGAGCTCCCGACCCCGAATTCCTCCTCCTGTGCGCCTCCTCGCCGGCCTCCTCGCCCGTCGTCCGGTGACCGGCGTCGCCGCCGAAGACCACCTACGTCACGCCGCCGCTCTCCTGCTTTTTCTCTCTCCTCTCTCTCTCTCTCTAATCTCCTTGCCTCTCCTTCTCTCCAGGAGCTCAGCGCCAGCACCATGGATGCCCAGTGCTCGAGCTCACCTTGGAGGTTCGAACGCCGCCATGGGGCCTCCACCGGCCAGATCCGGCGCCTCCCTCCCGGATCCGTGCGCCCTCCACCTCCTCTACCTGATCTGGCGCCGCCCAACCTGCCATGACTTCCACCATGGAGCTCCTGTAGCTCGTCCCCTGCCTCCTCGTCATGTGCTCGAGGGAGACGTGCCTCCAGCGCATCGAGCACAAGGCGCAGCCGCGCCAAGGTCTACCCCAGCCACCTTTGCGTCCAGCCGGCCTACCCCCGGTAACGCTCGATCCGGTTGGGATGTGTACTAGCAGGTTCCCGGCAACTATATTATACTCTTCTGTTGGGATTAGCTTTTGCTGTTACTAACGAGAATTAGAACAACTATGATGGGCTGCTTTTCTAGAGCTAGAGCACTACAAAAGTAGAGATGGTCTTTCACGGCTACACAATTGGAATTTATCTCTGTTCATTCATAAATCATAATTACTGTAGTTCAAGCAGAGTGTTAGGGCCATTGTAGTTTGTCTCATTAAATCAAGACTAAAATTATTAAATAAAATTACAACTTATATGTAGATAACTTTTATTAACTTGATTTTCTATTTTGCAGGTCCCTGCAGTTATTTGTCATTGGATACTTTAGAAACATTCTGTAAATTGGTATCAGTTGCACACTTTTTGTTTATCTCTATATCTATGATGATTACCCACTCCAAAGCATCCACGCGTTAATCTGGAATAAAAGGAGAAGACCAGAACCAGGATTTTTATTCAATGGTGGTTGATTAGTATGTATGATCCAATCAAATGTGTCCAGCTGTCCCCGTGTTCATCTCCAACCTTTGAAACTCAGTTTTCAAATTTAGAAATCCAACATGTATATTCCAGTACATGATTTTATTTGATGATGGTTTATTTAGTAGGAACGATCTAATCAAACATGTCCAACTCTCCTGACAGTGTTCCTCTCCAACCATTGAGGCTCAGTTTCCAAGTTCTGACCTAGCATCAATCCATCATGTAAATTCCCAGTACATGACTTTATCTCGCAGTGATTAATTTAGCAAAGGAGTTGTACCCCGTTGTCTGAAGCGGGTCAGGCGCCGCCTCTGTCTGCGAGGCTTCCACAAGTAATATAGTGGCGGCCTGGCGCTGCAAAAATTTGCTACCTCGACGCCATTCAACTTCCTCACCAGTCGCTCCTATGCCCACTCACAGGCAAGTAAAACTTTGCATCCTTCAATAATCTGCTATTGATCAAATACTCGTATAATTTATCGCAAGTATCACAGTGCAGATCATTGATGTATTGTTTGCGTTTCTATCATGCTAGATTTTGTTTCAAGTTCATTTCATGTGTAAGCAAATTTAGAGTGTTGAAGTCGTAGTGAATAAATAACTTTGAAACCTTTGTCAAACAACCTTTGTCCAAGTCCGAGATGAACAGGGCAATCGGTTTTCCAAGATAGAAAATTCATGAATAAACAGTTGTGATGCGAATTTACATGACCTGAAACTTGATGATAGTTACTTCAGTGTGCGCGCACCTTTTGCCATATTTTACGTACTGTACAACTACTTTGCTTTTGTCTGATGAAAACTGTTTGCGACACCTGGCAGCTTGGCCTGAAGAAGAGACGAGGGAGAGAGAGGAGGTGAGATGGAGAGAAGAGAAGGAGGCGGGACGACTTAGACCAATGTGGCCCTCACTTCATTACTGCTTTGCCTTGGTCGGCACCAGACACACAGGCCCCACACAGGCGTGGTCTCGGATGTCTCTGCTATGGGAACACATTGCCGGATCGCTCGCATCTATGACTGTTCTTGTTCCGTGCATCGTGCCACTCCGATGGTGTAAAGCTAGCTGTCGTGATTGTTTGGGTGGTGCACAGCCAGTGTTTGTTGGAATGCCTATGCGACAGCAGGTAAGTGATTGACTTTGCAGCAGCAATTACTGATGAAGATTACGAGCAGGTTCCTCTTTTAGCACGACCGGCTGAGTTCCTCAGTTTTTTTACTGAATTGGGATGCTAATTGGGATGCTTTGCCTGCATTTAAAGTGGATATTGTCGATTGATAAGTGTTGACAGTGACTAGCGATGTTGATGTTTCATAGTATTGTTTTTTGGTAGCTCACAGCCTCATATAGTGCTTGAGAAAACCTGAGAATATTGAGAAGCTTCGTGCTACGAGTGCGAGGAGATGAACAAGTACTTCTCTCACTGCAAGGTACAATCATCAGTTAGTGTCTACAATCTTCTTTCTCGGAAAATAGGGGATTTATATCAGCGTGCCATCACTGCAAGGAATCAACATTGTCTCAACGGCGGCAACAGTGGATACAGAACAACTGATGCGGCCTGCAGTGGACCTCATTCAACCTTAATTCCAGGTATAGTAATAACTATCTTTTACCTACGCTACTGTATAGCCATTAGAACTGATCCATGTATACTGTATAGGTAATTAGCTTTTGCTGGGTCCAGTTGAGTACCTCCTGATCTTTTGAACTTCTTTTTTCATGCACATTATTCGGTGGTGTTTTGAAAAGGCATACAGCAGTTGTTGTTCTGGAGTTCTGAAACTATTTTTCTTGCTATTCTTGCCTCGCGGAAGGCAGGCAATGCGCGACAAGCTATTCCACCTACTTGTTAGATATTGCATCCTTATTTATTCTCAACACATGACAAGTTGAGTTGTTTCTATTCATATATACTGTAGTAGGATACACACACAGATATTTTGTAATGTTGTAGCCAACAAAGAGGCACAAAAGAGCAGATGCAAGTTGCTGTCAACTGGCGCTCTATCTGGATTCGGAATTCATTTTCATATGGGATGCATTTTGTGCAGTAAAAAAACCATTGGCTAGGAAGAAATAAAATCATGAATTTCCAGCCAATCAACTACCAAATATAGGCCCTTGACAGCAGCATTAATTTTGTCTCATACTTAATTTAATTACGGCATGTTGGCTTAGGTTGTTCATATAAATTTTCTTATTAGTTATGTGGCATATCACTTAATGAGGTTGCCTGTATGGTATATGTTTGGGGCAACTCGGTTTTTTTCTAGAGGCCAGAGCTCAGTGTCTATTCGCATCAAAGCATGCTGCTGTTTAGCATGATTGGCATAGCTTACAATTTTTGTTAAACTGAATTAGCGAATATATGTTGCTTTTTCACGTGCGCACCATGTCATTTGAGACAATTTCAAGATCTTAGAAATTAGCCCCAAGCTTCAAAATTCCAACAAACTAATACAAAGATGAGATTATTCATTTAAAATTAGCAAGTTATGAGAGGAGGTTTTGCATAAAGTAATTCTACATGGCGTAAGATTACAATATTCATTGTAGCAAGATTTTGTTTCTAATCTGCGGCACCGTCAAATCGGACATCCATCATGGTTCATGACATTAGGCATCAAGGATAGAAGCATATATGTTGGATATCTATGACATAAAGAGATTATCGTTTCAACTACTTGACCTATCAGTGTTTGGTTAGTTCAATCAAATTTATAGATTTACTGTTGATTTGTTTGGATGGTTGGTTAGGAAAGTGAAAAGGAAACTCTTTGATGTTGACAACTTAGTTCTCTGTCGTAGTGACAAACTTCTTAATTTACTCACAAGTGAGGATCTGATGTCAGTTATTTTGTGGATCAAACCTGCCAGCAACGACCTTACTTGAACAATATCCATTCTGTGGGATCATACCGCTGCAAACGTGCCAGCAAGTAAATTTGTTGGCATTTTATTCTGTTTCAGGATAACTTTTCTTTTTGTTGCTCAATAAAAGGAATATCTCTCTTCGTAAATCTATTATTTCGCTTTCCCATGAAGCTATAGTTCTCTCCAAATAATTTTGAGATTACACTAAGCAGAAGCTGCTAAACATGCTGTGGAAGCTGATGAAAAATCGAATAGTAAAGAGGAGGTTGCTCTGTGTTGCCATTGTTGTATGAATATAATGCGACCTTCTGCTATTGTATGAAGAAAAGTATGTGCATAACTGCATACTTGCAGGAATAGAAGATAGATAGATATGACCTTGCCTACAGATTGTTGTGTAGATAAAACTGACCTTGCTTACAGATTTTGTTGTATGTATTTTTTTTGTATAGTTGACCGAGATAGATAGAATATGGTAGAAGAAAGAGGTGCAGATTGTTGTATGCCCATATTGTACATGGTGATCATTGTTGTATTTTTTTACATAGATAGAATAATGATGTAGATATAGAGGGTTTTCGCATATGTATTAATTTTCATAGGAACTATGATTATGTATGACTGGTATACGGTGCACAAATCAGTCATATACTCATTTATTGCGTGTGGCATGTACCGTGTTTGTGAAGTGCGATCAGCAAACAACCTGAGTGGTTTTCTTCTTACTTGTCATGAAATTCTGATGGATGAAGTTCTATACAATGCTTACTAAATTTTAGTGAGTGACAATTTTATGTCCCGTTGCAACGCATGGGCATCTGTCCTAGTATATAATAAAGCACGGAGTCAATTCTGTTGGGTTCACCGTCGCGGCATTTTTGCATAAAAGTCCTTATAGTTTTTGGTAATGAACCCGCAGTCCTGACGGCTAAGTGAAAAAAAAAGGATTCGTTTTTTACTCCTCGCCCCCGTCTCCTTCTTCGACCCACACACGAACGTGGGTTCGAGCCGCCGGCCCTCCCGCTTGCCCGCCCCTCTTCCCCGTCTTCTCAACCCACCTCTACTCCCCCAGGCCATACCGTGGTGGATGACATGCCCGCCGGCGCTCCATCCTCCCCTCTTCTCCATCTTTCCCCTAGCCATCTCCCTCCTCCCTCCCTGTTTCGCCCCCACCCCTACTCGGATCTGGTCTGGAATTTGGCGCCGGCGACATGGAGGCGGAGGACGCTCGAGCGCTCCTTCTGGATCGGGTCAACGTGGCGCCGCCGCTCGATGCGGAACGACGGGGGCGGCTGGAGCTTGCAGAACGACGACGGCGGCTGGAGTTGGGGATTGCCATCCCTGTGAGGAGCGCGTCTCGCCGGCCGCGGCTTCACTGGGAGGAGCGCAGCTGCGTAATCCGTTGCTCGCGCCGCTGCTTCGCCGGTTAGGAGCATTAGCTACGGCGCTTGCCATCCCCGCGGTCACCACTGCTGCTGCAAACGCTGGTGATGGAGAATCGCTCCTTGGTTTTTGTTGCTGCCAGATCCTCAATCGCTACCTCGATCTTGCCATCACCAGCCCATCAAGGGCTCCAATATCCTCAGGTATCCACCAGAAAAATAAGGAAAAAGCTCAAGTTCTGACTCATGTGTTTCTAGATTAAAAAACAAGATGCTCTAGCCCATGTGGTTGACGTTGTCTCTTGTCTTATTTGCTTAGCGTATTTATGTTTCATCGGGATGCAAGTTGCTGCTTGAGTGTTAGAATTTGTGAAATACCGATTTTCTCTTGGCCCCAACGACATTGCTTGGCTCCACTCAAAACGCCAGTTGTTAGAAGTAATATGTTCTTCCTTTTCCCCGAAGAAGATTTATACAATCTGAACATCTATACATTGGACAGATAAACAATAGAAAGAGAACTCAATCTGATATGCTTTTGTTCAGGTCCAGATATAGAAACCATAGATTGGTAAATGCATCTAAATTCTAAATTAAATTATGCTTAATGTGAGAGGAAAGCAAGATTTCCTTACAGTACTGATGGTTAATGATAGAAGCATATCAAGTATAACAGTGAAATTGCAGTACTGTTGTTCGTCGTGTTGTTCAGTTAAAGGTTAATACCTCCAAACTTCATTTTCTCTTTTTGTAGAAGCTCTCGCCCAACAACTTATTTTCTAGGACTGTTAGTCTTTATTTAACAAATTTGCATCTTGATGTGGCTAAACGGTGAAGCAATTCTACTGTAAACATTAGTGTGTATGTCGCTCTTTTCTTCCTCTAAAAATAGTCCGCTCATTAAACTTAAATGCAATATCAATTCACTCCGAAGAGGCTTATCCCCTTTCACTAACTACCTATTCCTTTGACCTGTCAAACAATCGAAAGGATCCCTTTAAATTGGTTCTAAATGTTTATGCAGCATCAATGTTATAAGGTGCCAGAAAACATGTGGAGAGAATACTTCGTTCCGTTGTGAAAACAATAGCTGTACTCTTCTAGGTTTTGTTAGATCAACTGGCTACTTTGACAGATTCTTGTGTGGACGTGATGGGCAGGTACCTCGCCCTCTCCCTCATCCTTCCTGTACTCCCCCTATATCTTATTGTCACACTCCCAACCCATTTTTTTGCCTTATTTGCACATCTGTTATGACAGCAATGTGACATTATGGTATGATATTTGCAATCATCCACTTAAATGGCCCCTTCAGTTCCAAAGAAAATAGATGTATTTGACTCTTTTTGTTTACATCCATCATGCCGACAATGATTAGAGGAAATCAGTAGTGCTAACATGATTTGTTGACTTACTTGGGCTTGGTACAGCGCTGCCGTATAGAGACACTATGCGATGCTAGATTTGGTATGATGTGATGCCAGCTGTGAATCTGGGAGTGAAGGAGGTCACGATGGAGCGGCTCCTTCTCCATCATGGTTTGTAGCACTCGATACCCATGCAATTAATTAATACTCAATTTTCTAGCACTCGATACATCATGGTATACTTAAGAGACACATTTCTCCCTTTCCATCCCTATAGAGTTGATTTGGTTTTTTTAGCATCTCCCAGTAAATATAAGTCCGTTGTTTTCATTTTCATTGGTACTCCCTCCATCCGAAAAAAGCTTGTCTCCATTGAAACAAAGGACTGAATCTGACAGTTCTACAAATTCAAACCATTGAGCCTAGCTATTCCAAGATGCGTATTATTTAGTATGTCACTTCATACATCAGGATTGCTGCTACAATTTATATACTTGACATATAAACTTTCATAATCCTACTGGAAGCTGTGTTTCCCTGCTTCATACACCTTTTTGTTGGGCAATGCTGCCAGTTAAAACATTGACTGCAACTTGCTCTGGCGGATGTCTCAACTACGTAGCGAAATGAAATGATTTGAATACAAATATTACAAGTCCTATTTTTTTTTTTACTTGGATGGGTTCATGTTACTAATTTTTTGGTAGATTGAGGTTGCCAATTTTCTATGATATTGTAATGGCCACAATTCCATTTGGTTACTTACAGATCTGAACTATAACATAGTGCACACATTAGTTGGAGAAGGAACTGCCTTCCAAGCTTATAAATGATTTCGTCTTACAGGCCATCCAAAAAATCTTCAACCCTCATTGTATAATGGAATTATACATCTACAACTCTCATTGCAAGTAAATTATAATTCTTCAGCCCTCATTGTATAAGTATAACCTTGTGTTTTGGAATGGTTGATAATCCATATATCCCACACTTATATTAAGTTTGTTCGGTGAGAATGTGAGATACAAGTACAACTTTAACACAAAGTTGTACTAAGTTA
Source organism: Aegilops umbellulata (assembly GCA_032464435.1). Taxonomy (NCBI): domain Eukaryota; kingdom Viridiplantae; phylum Streptophyta; class Magnoliopsida; order Poales; family Poaceae; genus Aegilops; species Aegilops umbellulata. Next base: position 277,725,713 of record CP136056.1, on the reverse strand, counting down.
GGGATAGCAGAGTATTCCAGTATTCATGTTGAGAGCTATGTTAAATCCTAAATTTTTTACTCTTCTGAAATGAAGGTGAGCAACAGCATCTTGCATTGACAGAAGAAATTATGTTTCCATATTTTCATTTTAATGTTTTCTATGTGTTTTACTTTTATGCTTGAGTTTATTTATTTTTCATTTTTACAGGAGATGCTTATCTTTTACTTTAATCCACAACCCAACTGGGCATACATAGTATCCTTCATGTTGAACTTAATTGAGGAGAGATTAATCAAATAATCCTTTTTATTTTAGGTCATGCTTATTGGGTTATGAGTGTGATGTTTTTTCCCGTTGCAACGCACGGGCAGTTTTCCTAGTATATATATATATATATATATATATATATATATATATATATATATATATATATATATATATATATATATATCAGGGAATCCTTGATGGTTGAGTTGGGCGGTTCGCGAGTTTGTAGCAGAAAATTATTATAGACAGACTCCTGAGTCCTGAGGCGGCATGGAATCGTTACTCGATCAGATTCTAGTTTGCATCATGAGATACAACAAGTTGCCCGTACATATCTGAGTTTGTTTGTTTAAAAGGCAGAGGAAGTTGCCTTGCTTGGTTCTCTTTTTGATCAAATCAAACACGTACCTACGCTTCCATGGCAGGACAGGACGCCGGAGTGGAGCCGCAGCCGGCGGGCGGGGACGGTGGAGAAAAGGATCGGATAAGCTGCCAGCATTTTGGTGTCTGTGATGCAGTGGTGCTGGCAGTAGTTCTCCTTCTTGTTATCGGCACGATAGCCTTGGGTGTCTCGACCCGCGGCCGAGTTGCTCCTTATTTCTCCGTCGACATTTCAGGCATGGAAGGGCTGGATCCGCTGCGTAGCCCGGTCATCTTCCCGGAATCGAACCTGACTCTGCGCGTCGACAATAGGCGGCCGATACAACAGGACTGCAGGGAGAAAAGCATGGTGACCATATCCTACAGTCAGGTGGACATGGCGTGGGGCGAGGTGCCCGCCTTCTGCGTCAACAGGCGATCGACCTTGGAGTTGAGCGTCCCGTTGTCACGCCCACAGGTGCTCTTGCCTCTGGAGCTGCGCGACAGGATGGCGTCCGACATGCACGTCGGCCAACTAGAATTAGGAGTCGAGATCAAGCCCTTCAGCCCGCGGCAGTCGTGGTACTTGTCCTGCATTATTGTGTCAGGGCACCTTGATGATCCACATCTATGTAAACACTTCTGCGTCTGATCTCATCCAACCTTTAGTAGTACAGTATAGGTTGGGATTTTATTTTACTGTCATCGGCATAGCTTGTAAGTTGCGACTTCTGATCTCAAAATTGTTCACATCTCAATCGCCTTTACAACTACTAGTCATCAATTTGTTCTGTTAAAAATTTACAGTTCCCTTGTGTTGTACTCCCTCCGCTCCTAAATATAAGTTTTTTTAGACATTTTAAATGAACTACAACATACGGATGTATGTAGACATATTTTAGAGTGTAGATTCACTCATTTTGCTCCGTATGTGGTCACTTGTTGGAATATCTAAAAATACTTATATTTGGGAATGGAGGGAGTATATGCTAATTCTGACAGCAACCCTACAACTAGTCATCATCATCAATAGTGAAAGAGTTCAAATGTTTTCAGTGCCTGTTCATCCCAGCACTGTCTCAGGTAGGAGTACATATTGTAAATAACTATAACAAACCTGCCGCACGATTACACAGTGTGAGTTGTACAATCATGTTTAATTCTCCACTCCTTTACATGGCTAAAATATATGTTCGAATGGGAAGAGATATAACCCAGCAACATCACATATGATGATTGTGTCAAAACCTTGCCGCCCCTCTGGGCACCACAAAAAAGAAAAGAAAAGAGAGGACTAGATGAAGCTCTATCTGATCCCTTGTTCACCTAAGCTCACACCAATTGCCTGATTCACACCAAGTAGGCATCTCAAAATGTTTTTGTCGATAAATGTTAAGCTTGATTTTCGTAGTTGATTATCCTGTAAATGGAGAAATATAATTAAAAATCCTGATAGTTGTGTCGCCTGGATGCAATATTTCAGTCAATAAAGCTCCCATTATCAGGATAAAAAAGCAATCTTCAAAGAGGGAGAACAGGTTAATACATTACATTTTTAAAACTTGCAGTTCCTTTCTAAACTCATAACAAGTTGATGACAGTAAAGCGTATTGACTGAATGTGTTTTTCAAACAGTAAAAGTCCTAAAGTGTAATGCCAATGGTAAACAATAACATGGCAACATGAGTAAAATACCACAGCAGTGATATGCCACTGATATCTGCTTCACGAACGCATCAACTTTTTAATGTAACTATTCCAACCAAACCTCTTTGGTAGAATTTTTGGAGTGGTAAAAGGGTGACATTTTTTAATACCAAAAGCAACTCAACCTTCAGTTATGACAAGTATACACCAATTGTATTTTGTTTGAGAAAAAAATATATCCTGGCAGCAGAGTAAGTGATCACAGGATCAAAGGAATGACATGTCATCCTGAAATGAAAAAGAAGGACGCACGTACCCCGCGTCGTCTCGCGCAGGCGACTCGGGGGCGATTAGGTTTTCCCCCGAGCGCCGCCACCCTCGTCTGCCTCCCCTCGCCGCCGTCGCCGGCGGCCTCCGGCCGGCCAGCGGCGGCGGCGGGACCCCTTCCACCTCCTCCTCCATCCATCCCCGCGTTTGGTCCCCCTCCCTGCTCGCCCGTCTCGTCCTCGGCGGCGCGAGGCTGTGTGGAGATCACCGCCGCCGGATTCGTCCTGGTGGTCTCCCCGCGGGCTGGGGCCTTGCCTCCTGCCGCCGGACGGCCTGGGGATCAGGCCTGGCCGTTGCTGGCTGCTTCCCCGTCCGGTGGGCTGCTTCCTCTTCTTGGAGCGGCCAGATCTGGATCATGGTGTTGGGGTGCTTGGAGGGGGTCGGTCTGGGATGGGGCCTCGGAGTGGTGCTCATTGCGGTGGCTGGAGCGGCCGGCTTCATGTGGGCTGCTCGTCTCTTCGGAGATGGGTGAGCGTGGCTCTTTGGATCTGGGGCGGCGGCCCTTCCGGCGAGACTCCATTGGCTTGACCGGTGCTCGTTGGTGCTGGCCGTTCTTCCTCGGTCGCGGGGGCGGCAGGTGGCGGCTGTGGTGCGGGCGTCTCGGCGGCGCCCGATCCAGATCTGAAGGCCTCCGTCTACTTCAACAAGGGCTGCCTTCGATGGTCCTGCTTTGGGCGGCCTTTGCCGCCGGAGTTGTACCTGTTTGGCGGCTGTAGGTGGGAGGTGGCTCCGGAGAAATCCGAGGCCAGCTGTGCTGGTCATGACGGCGGCGACGCCCGAGGGCGCCGTACCCTTCTTGTAGGCGCCGTCCAGGTTGCCCTCTTCCCCTCTTCCTTCCACCCAGCTCGTATGCCATGCGAAAGCCCAAATCCTTGCCGGATCGAGCGACAGCGGCGCTCCGGGCGTTGTCACCCTCTTGGGGGTGTCGTTCGTGGTGAGCTTGGGGTGGATGTGATGCTTTGGTTGCTTGGCGGCGGATTGGTCTTCAGCAGCCCTGCCGGTCTCGGCGGAGCGGTGCTTCATCCTACCCATTGATGGCGGCGTATCTCGGCGGCGTGGCGCAGTGGAGATTCGACGTCCGATGTGTGGCGATGGACTCGCGCAGGAGGTCGAAGCTGTCTGGTCGTGGTGACGTCGATGGCTGAGTGGCCAGACAAGGTAGAAGCCTCAATTTGATCTGAAAACGGACCTGTGGAAGATGGCGGCGACGACACACGAGTGCGTCTGACCGGATTGTGCCCCAGACCCGGTATGTGGCTCGGCTGGGGCGTCCGAATGTGTTTCGGCTTCCGGCTTTTGATGTTAGGCTTAGGTGGGTGGTCTGGATAGTGGCCCAGCTAGCACCCCTTCATCATTTTGGATAGAAGTAGCGGATATGTTGCCAAGATGGTGGATTCAGGCACATTGTTGTAATACTTTGTAAGGTCTTTGAGAATAATCAATAAAGTGGCCGTATGCATCTCCCAAATGCAGAGGCCGGGGGTCATCCTCCTTTTCTAAAAAAATGTCATCCCAAAATACTGAAATATATGACTTCTTGCTATCATGCACAATAGTCATGGAGAGAGCATGAAAAAGTCTATTGTAGAGCATGAACAATGACACATTTCAGTACTGTGGGGTTGCAAGACAGAGTATGTTACGATACAATTGCATAAGAAGCATCAGACTTACTTAAGGAGCATTCACAAGCTCTATGACAATAAATGGATGCCTTCCAAGCTTACACCAAATCGTCCAAGTCACAAGCTCGACAATTCTGCCCCCAGCGCTACAAATTGTAATAATTCTATGCCATTTGTTTGTGGCACCAGTGCAAAGCAAAGATAACGCAATTAAGGTAGCCAGTATATTGCAGATGAAATTGAGTGGGGAATGTTCCTAAAGTAAATCAATTGAAAATGTTAGAACAACTACTAGTTGATAAATGACACTTAATAAATGTAATCATCGCATGTCGCTAAAATACATCGCATGTAAAGTGAATAATTCTAGCTAGTGATCCACGTGTGGTAGTGAGTAGAGTAAGGAGTTGTCGTTGCATTCAGTAATTGGAAGATTAGGGCTAAGGGATGTTTTATGAGACAATTCATGCATGCTTGCTTTCAGTAAATAAGAGATATCAGCCTTTTCTTACCATTGTGAACCACCGAAACACATACTCCCTCCGTTCCTAAATATAAGTCTTTTTAGACATTTCAAATGGACTACAATATACGGATGCATGTAGACATATTTTAGAGTGTAGATTCACTCATTTTGCTCCGTATGTAGTCACTTGTTGAAATCTCTAGAAAGACTTATATTTGGAAACGGAGGGAGTACATTACAATTAAGCAGGCAAGTGCAATCTTCTCAAAATAGAATATCGCACTGAAATTGTCCGGGTGTCGCAGTCCACAAACGGTATGTAGTAAACCAATGAATATTGCACCAATGAAGCAGCACAAACTTGTCTTCACAGAAACTGCATTGGTTACCTGTATGCACAATAAACAAAAATGGAGTGTATTAGAAGAAATGAATTCCATAAGAACATAAAAAACAATATTGTAATCCATATTAAAGGTGCTACCTGAAATACCGTCTTTTCACGATAAAACAAATATGCGACGAACAGTAGAAATATGAAGCAAGAAGCTGTATTTGGGACCAAAACTCCACAGCGCTGATTAGATTTCAACATTACTCCAGATGATATCATCGACACATAGTAATTTATGCTCACAGCTAGTGTAAGATACCACATTCTTACAGGCTCTATTCTAATGAAGAAAAGAAACTTGTGAACCTTTCCCTGGATAGGTTCCAAACTGCTGATTGAAAACCTACAACAAAACACGGAAGTCAAACAGATAAGTATACAACTATATTGTTATAAAATTATCATAAACAACTAATACTTGTTATGTCCTTTATGAAATGTAAAACACCCTTAATGTAAATGGTAGGAGCTTTCAGACATTGATTTAGAGGAGAATTACCATGGACCTGCGCAGCCGGCAACCGACACAACAAGTACTAAAGTTACACATCTACCTGAACAGCTTTCTTCCCTGAAAATAAAATAACGAACCATATTACTTCCAAGTTCCAAATATCTAGCAGTAAACTGCACCTATAAATCGAACCATATAGTAAGTTAGACCTTTCTTGAGGCGATGATACCGGTGATGTTGGCGGCACACCACTCTTCGAATAGGTCAAATGTATCGTAGATATGTCCACTTTAGGGCATACGAGCGCATGACGAGGGAATAGAAATGATGCTGTATCACTCTTGGGACAGAGAACTTTTGGAGAACTTTCACCCCTCGACGAGGAATCAACCACGGTGATCAATGTACAGAACAATACAAGCAGAAGTAAATATCTAGTGGACTTCTTTATCTCAGTCACCTGCTGTTTGATCAAGATGTCAATGATGGTCAAGCATAGGACCAAAGCTAAGAATGTAGAAGCTCTCAGTCAGTGGATTGATTCCCTGATCTAATTAGTTGATTCTTGATTTCACATGTTAGAGAAAACTGGTATTGGTTAGATGCAGATTCTTATCTGCCTGTAAATTTGTATCTTTGTACATATTTTTAGGGTAATGAAAAATACCGTAGAACTATTGTTCTACGGTTTCAGGGTAGGGAAAAAAGATGTCAATGATGGCATAAAGTTAAATAATAGTACCGACAAGAGCATAAAAAAAGTCTAATGGCAAAACAGAGTATAATTCAGCTGCTAAACTGTACCATCGTCAATTCAGATATGCTGCAACAAATATGAAGATTTAAACGCAAGAAAATGTTAGCAATTCTGTATTACTCATAGCAGCTGCTACGAAGTATGAAATGACAGATGCTAGCAAAGAATGTCAATTTATAAGACTAAAATCCACGAATTCAATTTCAGGAAGGCAGTGTTTAGTAAATTTAAGAGGCGCATTATAGGCAACATAGAAAGAAGTTTCCCATGAGATAATGTATAAAAATAAATAAAGGCAAACCTTTAATGCAGAGAAAAAGTGAGCCTCAGGTTTCCTTTTCTTATTCTCCATGTTTTCCTTCTTGAGACAAACCTGAGAAAATTTTACATGATATTCCCTCCGTTTGGAAATACTTGTCCTTGATGTGGTTGTATCTAGCCTTATTTTAGTTATAGATACATTCATTTTATCCATTTCTTGGACAAGTATTTCCGGACGGAGGGAGTATTAAATAAGCTTTGTGCTATGAAAGTGAAAATCCTTTTCAAAAAAAATGAAAAAGTGAAAACAGACAAAAAAAAAACGAATATTACCTTAGGGGGTTCATACTTGCCTTTGTCATGCAAATTACAAGTAGTGTTCTCTTCAGGGCTTTCAGGTAAACTAAGAGGGGTTGTATTTAATCCAGGATTAATATGGAACAGCTGGAATCACCAAGCAAATAGACAGTATTGAGGCAACGGTCAGCATGAGAGATTTCAATGCCCCCACCCCCACCCCCCCACACACACAGAGAAAGATGGATATTACCTCTTCTTCACCACCATGCTGCTTCGCTAATACCTGTTTCGTTTCATCTTCTTTCACTGGTTCATTATTGAACATGTACCTAAAATTTGAATTTGCAAAAAAAAAGGTTTAATACTAACTTTTCTACCTACAATAGGTGTTTGTAACAATACATATAAGATATGTCAGTTTTGGGGAATTTGAAAGTCGAAATGATGGGATTTCTACAGTCTTGACATGTGTGATCTACATGCTTGCAAGCACATAAAAAATGCTAGTCCATACTACTGTAAAAATGAATTATAGACCCCACCACTGCCGCAGAAAGTGTCCCGCTCTATTTATGTTGATTGCTATATCGTATTATACCAGATGCAAGTTTCAGATACTAATCAACATTTGTGGCACTTGGAAAAAGAAAGATGAAAAGCATTTGAGCATGAAAAGTTGGTCATGCACAATCATAAATATTTTTTGGCTGCTCTTCGTAACAATTGAAACAGATAATATGTACATATACTTGCAGTAGAGTAGTATATTTCTTCATAATGAGAAACTTTTAGAGCTCCAAAGCGCCACCTTTGCATGTTCGAATGGGCATACTTGGAGGGGGCGTGCAGGAGCGGCGCCGAGAGGCTGAGGCGGGAGCTGAAGATGCGGGCCGACGTGACTGTTAAGTATAATGTTTATTAGTAAATACGAGATATACTAGGATTTGTTCTGGCTTGTCTTGTACTCCAAGTAGATCATTGTACTCATATATATGCCTACGAGGCTCAAGCAATAAAACTATTCCACCAACCTCTCTCTCCCATTTAACATGGTATCTATCGCAAGTCGATCCTAAACCCTAGCCGCCGCCGCTTCCGCACCCACGCGCCGCCCCCCGGGACGGTCGGCCTCCATGACCGCCGCCGGGGGCCGCGCTGCCCGTACCTAGGGTTCGTCCGCCGGCCGTGTTGGCCGGCTGCCCTAGAGAGTCCTTTTTTTCCCGATTCTTTGATCCGGGTTTTCTCTCTCGCCGGTCGCTTTGATCGGCGTCTACTTTTTGGTTTTCCGGTCTATGTGATCCGGTTTGCGTCGCCCATCGCCGCCGTCGACCCCGTGCGCGTCTACTCCAACACCGACGCGATCGGCCGGCTTCTCCACCTACCTGGCGGCCTCGTGCGTCGTCCGTGCGTCTGCCCATCGTCGCCCCACGGCCTCGCGCGTCGTCCGCGCGTCGGCCCATCGGTCGCCCCAACCCGGCGGCCCGCCGGTCGCCCCGACCCGGCGGCCTCGCGTCATGCGGCGGCCCTTCACCGCCGCCGTTCGCGCGCCGGCCCGCCCGTCGATCTACGCCAGCCGTCACCGCCCCGATCCGATCGGGACTCCTGCATTACCTTGACCCGGCGGCCTCGCGCCATGTTGCGGCCAATCAAGCCGCCCAGCGGCCCGCCGCCGCCGGCTTCATCTCGGACTCCGCCGCCACCGCGCCTCCATCGAGCGGCGTCCCCGACCTCGCGCGCGATCGGCCTGATCACCTGCTCGCCGCCGCGATCCGCCTCATCTACGCCACGCGACTGACCTGGCCCGTCGGTTACGCGCACCTCCGCAGGTCCCGTGAAGATCGTCCCCGAGTTCAGCGCGCCTCTCCACCGATCGAGCATCGGGCTACCGCTGCATCGCCGCCGCCCTGTGGTTCTTCTCCCGGCTGCACCGACCCGCGTCACCGCTGCGTCGCCCCTTTGGGCCGTAGTGTCGCAGCCCGCGGTCCCCCGCCACCCCGATGGCGTCCGCTCTAGGCCGTCCCATGGCTGCATCGACCCTCGCGCCGCCGCTGCGTCGCCCCGTCGGGCCGTAGCGAGCGTGGCACACGGTCCACGCCGCCGTCCCGAGGTCGTCCCCGTGGTTGCACCGACTCGTGAACCGCCGTTGCGTCGCCCCTTCGGGCCGCAGCATCGTGGCCCGCGGTTCCCGCCGCCGCCCCGAGGTCTTCCCGCCGTCGCCCCGACCCGCCTGCCGCCGCTAGGTCACCCCTTCGGGCCGTAGCGCCGCGGCCCGCGGTCCACTCCGCCGTCACCGCGCGTCGACCTCCCGTGGTATGCGCTGCGTCGTCTCCCTTGGCGCAGGAACGCCACCGTCCGCGCCGGTCTTCGTCGCGTTGTCTGGGTTCTTCGCCTACTTCGAGCATCGCCGCCGCACTCCTAACCTAGCCGCCGCCGCCGTCAGGCCGCCGCCGCCGCTCTTCTCTGGCCGTTGCCGCCGCTACCTCTGTAGCCGCCGCCGCCGCTCGTCCACCTCCTTCGTCTTCGCCCAGAACCAGCTCGTCGCCAGCGTCGCCGTCATCTTCCCCGACCACTCCGTCTACTCCGACCACCGTTGGTGACATCGACCCCATGCCGATTGGCGTCACAACTGTCGTCGAGTCTTCTTCTCTGCTGGCCCTCCGACTTCTCGACATGGCTACAGCTTATGCAGGTCCCACTCTCCGCATGCCCGGTGCTGGCACCACCGATGCGTGCCTTCATCCACGACGTGTCCCCGGGCCTGGCAAGCCTGGTCGGCGCTTCGTCAACTTCGTCTTCGTCCGTCTACGCATGCCCGGTGCTGGCAACACCGGTGCGTGCCTTCATCCATGATGTGTCCCCGGGCTTGGCAAACCCGTTGCGACACGTCGTCAACAACATTTTCTTCCAGGCGCACCCCTACTTCGACACCACGGCGACTTCCTCGACACCGGCTACCCCGACTCGACATCAACCACGACATTCTTCGCATGGCTACCTCGATCACGGCTCCACCACCCATGCTCTCGGCTACATCGACAAACGGCACAAAGGGCTACCGCCTGCTTGAGCAACCTCATTGGTTTCCACTCCAGCCACGACTCCGCGATGCGTCGACCGTTACGACTGTGGGAGGGTGTCCGTCGGCTTGCCTTCGGATTCTTCTCCAGTCTCACCGTCTGCATCGCTATCGTTGTGACTGCGGGGGGATGTTGAGTATAATGTTTATTAGGAAATACGAGATAGACTAGGATTTGTTCTGACTTGTCTTGTACTCTAAGTAGGTCATTGTACTCCTATATATATGCCCACGAGGCTCAAGCAATAAAACTATTCCACCAACCTCTCTCTCCCATCTAACAGTGACCACGGCAAGGTAGGATGCGAGTGGCTACGTGGAGGTGCCCAAGGGAATGGCTAGCTCGGCGATCGCCAGTAGCACGTTTTCCACCTCGTCGGGTCGTGGGAGTACACCGACTTGGCAGGGAGCGTCAGAATGAGAAGAGCCCCCTCGTCGTGCTGTTTCCGCCGTTGCTGCGCGGTCCTTGATACCGGCGACAACGGCATCCCCACCTGCGGCGCTGGTCCTCCCGTGGCGGCTGTCATGGCGGAGAGAACCCCCGTGACCGGCTGCCGAGGTGTGGGCAGGTCGACGTCGGGAGGCAGGCCCTTGCGTACCATGGCGGCGGAAGCAGCCTCGTCCTGCTGATCTAGCTGCTGGAGGCAAAGGAAGAGGTCGGATGGGAGTGGAGAGGGGAAGGCGGAGCGGGAAGCGGAAGCGGCAGCGGCAGCATCGGACTGGTTGGAAGTGATGGAGGAGGACGAGCAGATGAGGAGGAAGAGAGAGGAGCTCATCTACGAACGCCAATGGGAAGCCGCGGCCGATGAGGCTCGCATGGCGACGGCAGCGCGGTAGAGGTGGTGGCGGCGGCGGCGGCGTCGAAGGCGATTGGGTGGCGGAGAAGTAAGTGCAAGAGGCCGACGACAGCGTTGATTAAAGCAAGACGGTAATTTTCAGCGAAAAGGAAAAGTTTAGGGCTGTGAGTGTCTTTTTACTCTTCTTTTTTGCTTTTTTTTGCGGGGGAAAGCATATCATTTAATCAACGAGGGCCTTACAATCGTTTGAAATGATAATACTAATCTCCTTTGGGGAGTTTGCTAACCAACAAGCAGTGCGTTGGTGACTACGACCTAGAGCTGCCATAGCATGACCAACATTATTTTGTGATCTACAAATTTTTCGAAAATGTACAGGTCGTTCCTTCGCCATCTCAGCGATCTCAGTCACCTGATACATGTTACTTGAGCGATCTTTAGGACTAGAGTTAAGCAGCTTGATGATTTTGGAGCAATCTGTTTCCACCTGAAGCGGTAGTTGAGTCCAGTGTAGCGCCAGTCGTAGGCCCTCGTCACACGCTGCAAGCTCAGCCTCAAGAGCACCCGAACAGTTCAAGAGCGACCTGCAAGCCGCATAAATTACTGTACCTTTATGGTCTCTGAGTATCATTCCAGCGCCCGCCGTTCCATTTATTTACTCGCAACAGAAAATAGGCCCGAACCTTTGCTCTATTTCGGTATGGTCTGATGTACTGACAACAGAAAAATAGGCGGAAGCCAAAGCCAACAACCACGTGTAGCAAGTCAAAAGTCACTTCTACAACGCTGAAATTGCAGAAATTCCACAATAATGCAAGTCTAACATATACAGTTGCACAAGACATGAAATTACACCACAAACGTTTAAATCGAACACATTTGATAAGGTGCGGATGGGTATAAAATGAAGGTTAGGATGACGTTGAAAATAATAAGGATTTTGGCATGTTAATAAACCTACCTACAGGAGTTTTCTAACACAACTAAATGTGATTCAAACTTCAAAAAAAAATTAAATGTGATTCAAAGGTAATGTACGGGAAAAAAATCCTATGTATTTGAACTCTATGTAATTCTTACAGTTCAGGTAAGACCAAGTACCCCAGGAGACTAGCACTACCATTGATGAGGATTGTAAAACTTTGATTAATTAATGAAATGATTTTTCTCCCTACAAATAAAAAAGACCAAGTACGAAAAGAATATTATGATGATCAAACCCTTTTTCAACACAATTCAAAGAGATTTTCAACATCTTAAGACCATCTCCAACGGACGCGCGGTAGGGTGACGTGCTAAAAAAAATTGCACAGCCGAAATAGCGTTTTAGCGCGCGTGGGAGGGTGGTTGCTTTTCTATGAGCCGCAAAATTTAGCGCGCCGCTGTAACGCTTCACTAAGAGCATCTCCAACAGCCGCCCAATGTGTGGCGCTCAAAAAACGGGTTTACAACGCGCACGTAATTTTTTTTAGGGCGCTAGAAGACGTTTGCTCCAACAAGCGCTGCAAAATATGTTGCGCGCGCGAGTCCAGCGGTCCCAATCCAAGCGGCCCCATCTGCAGCAGCCCAGAGTTTGCAGCGCGCGCGACCGGGCGCACTAAATATGCTGCGCGCGATGCGTTTTTAATGCGCGCGCTGCATCCGTTATAGCGCGCGCACGCTTTTTGTGCGGCCGCTGAAGACTTCAAATTGAGCCCGCACGCGCTAAAAATAACTTTTATAGCGCGCGGCGCTCATATAGCGCTTCTGTTGGAGATGCTCTAAGCGTCGTAAAATCCAGCGTGCGCCCAGCTGGCGCTTGGAGCTAGAGCTGGCGCACAAAATACCTAGCGCTCGAGCTGGCGCACAAAATATAGGGCCATGCATGCAGTTTCCCCCGGCATGTTGAATCTTGTTTACCGCACGCCAGATTATAGCACGACTGCTCGAGCGCTACTTTCGATCGCGCGCGTTATAGTCGTTTTTTATCCAGCTCGCGACTTATTTAGAGCATCTGTTGGAGATGCTCAGTATTTAGTTTTTTTAGCCTCAATACTAAATGAGATCTCTTATAAAAAAATAGACCAGGTATTTGGATTATAATTTAAATAAAGAAACCGGTACCTAGTGTTCTTTTTATACTCATGACGAGACAATCAAACACCTCTTTTTCTAATGCAAGTTTGCACGTTCTATGGTCAGTCATCCAAATAACATCAAATTTGTATCCGCCCACAAGTGTTGCCAATATTTTTGGTCATTGGTTGGACGGTATTACAAATATGTTCAAAACGCTAATAAGGGTGGGAGCGTATGCCTTAATTTGGTCGCTTTGGCTATGTAGAAATGATTTGGTTTTTAATGACAAAAATGCTTCTCCTCTACATGTTATTTTCCGGTGTACGCACTCGCTACGTACGTGGTCTATACTACAACGATCGGAGTACCAACCGCTGTTCATGGCGGTGTGTACGCGATTGGAGCAGGTGGCTACGGAGGTTTTCCCAACATGGGTGGCAGCATAACCAACGGATCGAGCCACCACCTTCTTCGACATAGGCATAGTGTCGGTCTAAAAGACTCTACTGTTGCCGGTTTGTTGATTTTTATTTCATGAATTTTGTCAGACTTCTGGATTTGGCTGTGTGCATCTTAGTTATGCAGAGGCCGGGTGTTACTCATAATGCTTTGTATCCGCTTGATGCTACATTTTGAGATAATAAAGTCGCCCTTTATCGAAAAAAGAGCCCCCACAATGGACCGTTCTCCTTGCATTACAGTGCAATCCCTAGCCAAAAAAGAACCACAACAAAATCTTCTAAAACTTTTATTGTGATTTGGCGCTACATTTGTTATTATTTTCTAGTCATCAATGGTAACAATATAGACATACAGAGCAGTCATTAAGTAATCCGCGGATCCGGCTTGCCTGCTCCTTCTCCATGCTTTCATCCGTGCTTTCACTTTATCCTACGGCTGTCCTTTTTCCTTTTCCCTTTCTAATATAATCATCCCCCCTTCGATTTTAAGAGGGTGGGCCTGGGCTTTATTTTGTGCCAATCAAATCAAGCCACATACGCGGGAGCACGGATGAGCGCACGTGCGGGGAACAGGCAAGTGTCGTCCGTAGTCCACATAGACTTACAAAGGCATTCTCTTCGTTGATGTCATCACGGTAGCCACTTGCTGTAGACGACGAGAATTTGGTGGAACAAGCCATATTGGCAGGGGGCGCACCCAATTTGTGTCGATAGTCAAGCAAGCATGAAGACCGACATCACAACTCACATAAACCCTCGAGGAATAACCTAGCAGTGACATAGCCAGCCAAGAGTCACGCCCCGGGCAAACCATAGTGCTCGATAGTATCAAATGGAGCTATTGTGGCTACAAGTTATGAAGGACTTTGCGCGTACGCCCCAGGCCAGGGCCTAGCTACGCCGTTGTACTCAAAACAAAACACCGAAAACAAATGCCGCCAAAACTGTTGAGTATATTGTGTACGTGTATATTTATGTGTAGGGCCCATCTTCTGTTTCCTTTGTATAATTGAGGTTGTGGCCCACCTCTGTATTTATATATACGTGCCTGGTGCACCGATCAATACATCGAGATTGCACAGCCCATAACTTGTCCTTCTACATGATATCTATCACAGCACGATCCTAAACCCTAAGCCGCCGCCGCCGCCGCGCCCCTATGCGCCGCTGGTCGCCGCCGCCTCTCACCACCTCCTCGCACGCCGCCGCCGCGACTCCCGCTTCCGCCCGCACCCCATTTCTCCCTCCTACCCGCGCCGCACCCTCACCTTCCACCCGCGCCGCACCCGCACCTTCCCCTGCGTCGCCGCACCTCCTAGTCCGCGTCGCCGCACCTCCTAGTCCGCGTCGCCGCACCTCCCAAACCCTAACCCTCGCCATGAGTTCCTCCTCGTCCACCGTCTTCAACCCGTTCGCCAGTCCCGATGTCACCCTCGTCCGCGACCTCAACATCCATGAGCGTGTCCCGGTCAAGCTTGATCACACCACCGCGTCCTACTCTGCTTGGAAACGGTATTTTTTCGCTTGTGTTCCGTGAGTACCTCCTGCACGGCCACGTGGATGGCACCGTCGACTCGGCGCTCATGATCAACGACGAGGAGTGGATGATCCTCGACGCCACCATCATCCGCTGGTTCTACCTCACCATCTCCAGCGACCTCTTCCACACCGTGGTGAACGACGAGGACGACGCCTATGCGGTTTGGACCAAGCTCAACGGCCTCTTCACCGACAACCGGCTGCAGCGCAAGGTCCTGCTCTACGGTGAGTTTTACGGGTGCCAGCAACTTGACTCATCCATCGATGATTTTTGCATGCGGCTCAAGAAGCTCGCCGATGAGCTCCGTGATCTCGGGGAAAAGATCGACGACGAGCTCCTCATCAGCACCCTCTCCGGCGGCCTCAACGAGGACTTCGGGAACGCCGCCTCCAACCTCACCCTCATCCCGGAGCCCACCTTTGCTAAGGTGGTCGCGTACCTCAAGTTGGAGGAGCGCCGGATGCGGGTGGCGCGGACCCGCGCAACCCATACCGCCCTCGTCGCCGGCACCCGCGGGGGTTCCGCCCCGCCACCGCCGCGCCCGACGCCGCCACCGGCAGCGCCCGCCTTCCCCCAGGCTTCCCGCCCGCTCAGGCCGCCCCTTCCCGCCGCCCCAGCAGGCGGCCAATGGGGGGGGGGGGTCGTCGCGACGGCCGTCGCGGTGGCCGCAAGCAAGGGGCGCCGCCGCTCAGGGAGGAGCACCCCGCCCACCGCAGCAGGCTTCTCAGCTGGCCCCGTGGTACGCCGGCCAGAACCCATGGACCAGTATTCCTCGGGCCCCTGCCCCGGGCATTCTCGGCACCCGGCCACAGCCGCACCAGGTGTACTACGCCGCGCCGCAGGCTTACGCGGCGCCCTACGGTCAGCAGCCGCCGCTGCTGCCCCTGACGACCGCGCCACCTCTCCCGCCGGCACCGTGGGACCCGGCCCTGTTGGCGGCTCTCCACAACACTCCTTCCCCGTCCAGCTACACAGGCGGCGGCGACTGGTACATGGATAGCGGCGCCACCGCTCACATGGCGGCGTACCCGGTAACCTCCATACCGCCCATCCTGTCCACACCTCCAACCGCATCACCGCCGGTGACGGCTCTTCCCTCCCTATCACTCATATTGGTCATACATATTTTCCGTCTAACTCCACTCCCATATCCATGTCCAATATTCTAGTTTCTCCTGAACTTATTAAAAATCCTGTTTCCGTTCGTTCTCTTACACGTGAAAATCCGGTTACCGTTGAATTTGACGATTGTGGTTTTTCTGTTAAGGACACTCGCACGCGGATGGTGCTCCACCAATGTGACAGCCCCGACGAGCTCTACCCGGTCCACTCCGCCACCTCCACCACTTCCGCCGCCCCCGTCGCTCTCGCCACCGGAGTGGATCTTTGGCATGCTCGCTTGGGTCATCCTAATCCTGCCACCCTTCGCCACATACTTCGGAGTTTTTCTTTCACGTGTAATAAGAACGAGGATCACTCGTGTCATGCATGTCGCCTCGGCAAACATGCTCGTCTTTCGTTTAGGGCTTCTTCTTTTGTTGCATCGTACCCGTTTGAGTTAATTCATAGTGATGTTTGGACCTCTCCTGTTGCCAGTAATACGGGCTTTCTTTATTATCTTGTCATACTTGATGATTTTTCGCATTATGTGTGGACCTTCCCGTTGTGCCACAAGTCGGATGTTATATCCACTCTCGCCGCATTCTACTCCTATGTTCTCACGTAGTTTGGTCGTCCCATTCTCGCGTTGCAGACAGACAACGGGAAGGAGTTTGACAACCTCGCCGTTCGTAATCTTCTTACCACACATGGCATGATTTTTCGTCTCACTTGCCCGTACACCTCGCAACAGAACGGTCGTGCTGAGCGCATCCTTCGCACTCTCAATGACTGCGTTAGGACTCTTCTCTTTCATGCCAATGTGCCTCCGCGCTTTTGGCCTGACGCTCTCGCCACCGCTTCTCTCCTCATCAACATCCGCCCATGTCGTACTCGCGGAAACTTTACACCTCATCATCTTCTCTTCGGTGCACCCCCTCTTATGATGGGCTTCGCATCTTTGGCTGCCTTTGCTACCCTAGCTCGCCGCTACTGCGCCTCATAAGCTTGCACCCCGCTCCGTTGCCTGCATCTTTCTCGGCTACCCACCCAACACTAAGGGCTATCGCTGTTATGATCCCGTCTCCCATCGTGTTTTCACCTCCCGACACGTTTACTTTCATGAGACGGTGTTTCCGTTTCAGCAGCAGGTACCCCTGGTCGTCTCGTCACCGCCGGCCACCGGCGGCCCTTCGACAACTTCGTCAGGCGGACGGTTCCATTCGGCCTGCGGACCGCCTCCAGGCTTTGGCGGTCCTCGCGCCCTCACGCCGGCGCCCGCCCCCTCGGCCTGCTCTGACGGCGCCCCTGGCGCCCCTCCCTCACCCGTTGCGGGATCGGGCGCGGCCGGCTCGACCGCTTCCTCAGCCGCCTCGACGCCAGCCGCCTCGCCGAACCCGCCGCCGGCTCCCTCGCCGGCCCTTACGTCGGCCGCCTCGCAGGCTCCAACGCCGTCCGCCTCTCCGGCTCCGACGCCGGCCGCCTCGCCGGCCCTGACGCCGGCTGCCTCGTCGGCTCCATCGCCGGCCCCGACGCCGGCCGCCTCGCCAGCCGCCTCGCCGGCTCTGACGCCGGCCATCTCGCCGGCTCCCTCGCCGGTGGCTCCGCTGACG
The DNA here is from genome assembly GCA_032464435.1 of Aegilops umbellulata. Classification (NCBI taxonomy): domain Eukaryota; kingdom Viridiplantae; phylum Streptophyta; class Magnoliopsida; order Poales; family Poaceae; genus Aegilops; species Aegilops umbellulata. Next base: position 277,708,230 of record CP136056.1, on the reverse strand, counting down.
CCCTCTGGCCCCGTCACCCGCGCTCGTACTGGCGTACACGAGTGACGAGTACGTCCTCGCCGCCTCCACCGCGGAGCCGTCGCCTCTTCCCGTGTCTGCTCGCGCCGCCCTACGTGATCCTCACAGGCTTGCGGCGATGCAGGAGGAGTTCGACGCGCTTCAACGGAACCGCACTTGGACACTGGTTCCCCGGCCTTCTCGCGCCAACGTCATCATCGGCAAGTGGGTCTTTCACCATAAGACCCGCTCGGATGGCACTCTTGAGCGCTACAAGGCTCGCTGGGTGGTCCGTGGTTTCCGCCAGCGCGCTGGAGTGGACTTCACCGAGACGTTTGAAGGAAATATGCCCTAGAGGCAATAATAAAGTTATTATTTATTTCCTTATTTCATGATAAATGTTTATTATTCATGCTAGAATTGTATTAACCGGAAACATAATACATGTGTGAATACATAGACAAACAGAGTGTCACTAGTATGCCTCTACTTGACTAGCTCGTTAATCAAAGATGGTTATGTTTCCTAACCATGAACAAAGAGTTGTTACTTGATTAACGAGGTCACATCATTAGTTGAATGATTTGATTGACATGACCCATTCCATTAGCTTAGCACCCGATCGTTTAGTATGTTGCTATTGCTTTCTTCATGACTTATACATGTTCCTATGACTATGAGATTATGCAACTCTCGTTTACCGGAGGAACACTTTGTGTGCTACCAAACGTCACAACGTAACTGGGTGATTATAAAGGTGCTCTACAGGTGTCTCCAAAGGTACTTGTTGGGTTGGCGTATTTCGAGATTAGGATTTGTCACTCCGAATGTCGGAGAGGTATCTCTGGGCCCTCTCGGTAATGCACATCACTTAAGCCTTGCAAGCATTACAACTAATGAGTTAGTTGCGAGATGATGTATTACGGAACGAGTAAAGAGACTTGCCGGTAACGAGATTGAACTAGGTATTAAGATACCGACGATCGAATCTCGGGCAAGTAACATACCGATGACAAAGGGAACAACGTATGTTGTTATGCGGTCTGACCGATAAAGATCTTCGTAGAATATGTAGGAACCAATATGGGCATCCAGGTCCCACTATTGGTTATTGACCGGAGATGTGTCTCGGTCATGTCTACATTGTTCTCGAACCGTAGGGTCCGCACGCTTAAGGTTTCGATGACAGTTATATTATGAGTTTATGAGTTTTTATGTACCGAAGGAGTTCGGAGTCCCGGATGAGATCGGGGACATGACGAGGAGTCTCGAAATGGTCGAGACATAAAGATCGATATATTGGACGACTATATTCGGACTTCGGAAAGGTTCTGAGTGGTTCGGGTATTTTTTGGAGTACCGAGGAGTTACGGGAATACGGGGGAGAAGTATTGGGCCTTATTGGGCCATACGGGAAAGAGAGAGGGGCTGCCTAGGGCAGGCCGCGCACCCCCCCAAGGCCTAGTCCGAATTGGACTAGGGGGAGGGGCTGCGCCCCCTCCTTCCTTCCCTTCTCTTTTCCCCTTCCTTGTCTCCTACTCCTAATACTTGGAAGGACTCCTAGTTGGACTAGGAAAGGGGGAATCCTACTCCCGGTGGGAGTAGGACTCCCCTAGGGCGCGCCATAGAGAGGGCCGGCCCTCCCCTCCTCCACTCCTTTATATACGGGGGCAGGGGGCACCCCATAGACACACAAGTTGATCTTCGTGATCGTTTCTTAGCCGTGTGCGGTGCCCCCCTCCACCATATTCCACCTCGGTCATATCGTTGCAGTGCTTAGGCGAAGCCCTGCGTCGGTAGAACATCATCATCGTCATCACGCCGTCGTGCTGACGGAACTCATTCCCGAAGCTTTGCTGGATCGGAGCCCGGGGAGCGTCATCGAGCTGAACGTGTGCTAAGAACTCGGAGGTGCCGGAGTAACGGTGCTTGGATCGGTCGGATCGGGAAGACGTACGACTACTTCCACTATATTGCATCAACGCTTCCGCTTCGGTCTATGAGGGTACGTAGACAACACTCTCCCCTCTCGTTGCTATGCATCACCATGATCTTGCGTGTGCGTAGGAATTTTTTCGAAATTACTACGTTCCCCAACAGTGGCATCCGAGCCTAGGTTTTATGGTTTGATGTTATATGTACGAGTAGAACACAAGTGAGTTGTGGACGATATAAGTCATACTGCCTACCAGCATGTCATACTTTGGTTCAGCGGTATTGTTGGATGAAGCGGTCCGGACCGACATTACGTGTACGCTTACGCGAGACTGGTTCTACCGACGTGCTTTGCACACAGGTGGCTGGCGGGTGTCAATTTCTCCAACTTTAGTTGAACTGAGTATGGCTACGCCCGGTCCTTGCGAAGGTTAAAACGGAGTCTATTTGACAAACTATCGTTGTGGTTTTGATACGTAGGTGAGATTGGTTCTTGCTTAAGCCCGTAGCAGCCACGTAAAACTTGCAACAAACAAAGTAGAGGACGTCTAACTTGTTTTTGCAGGGCATGTTGTGATGTGATATGGTCAAGACATGATGCTAAATTTTATTGTATGAGATGATCATGTTTTGTAACCGAGTTATCGGCAACCAGCAGGAGCCATATGGTTGTCGCTTTATTGTATGCAATGCAATCGCCCTGTAATGCTTTACTTTATCACTAAGCGGTAGCGATAGTCGTAGAAGCATAAGATTGGCGAGACGACAATGATGCTACGATGGAGATCAAGGTGTCGCGCCGGTGACGATGGTGATCATGACGGTGCTTCGGAGATGGAGATCACAAGCACAAGATGATGATGGCCATATCATATCACTTATATTGATTGCATGTGATGTTTATCTTTTTATGCATCTTATCTTGCTTTGATTGACAGTAGCATTATAAGATGATCTCTCACTAAATTATCAAGAAGTGTTCTCCCTGAGTATGCATCGTTGCCAAAGTTCGTCGTGCCCAGACACCACGTGATGATCGGGTGTGATAAGCTCTACGTCCATCTACAACGGGTGCAAGCCAGTTTTTGCACACGCAGAATACTCGGGTTATACTTGACGAGCCTAGCATATGCAGATATGGCCTCGGAACACGGAGACCGAAAGGTCGAGCGTGAATCATATAGTAGATATGATCAACATAAAGATGTTCACCATTGAAAACTAATCCATTTCACGTGATGATCGGTTATGGTTTAGTTGATTTGGATCACGTGATCACTTAGAGGATTAGAGGGATGTCTATCTAAGTGGGAGTTCTTAAGTAATATGATTAATTGAACTTTAATTTATCATGAACTTAGTCCTGGTAGTATTAGCATTTCTATGTTGTAGATCAATAGCTCGCATTGTTGCTTTCATGTGTTTATTTTGATATGTTCCTAGAGAAAATTGTGTTGAAAAGATGTTAGTAGCAATGATGCGGATTGGATCCGTGATCTGAGGTTTATCCTCATTGCTGCACAGAAGAATTATGTCCTTGATGCACCGCTAGATGACAGACCTATTGCAGGAGCAGATACAGACGTTATGAACGTTTGGCTAGCTCAATATGATGACTACTTGATAGTTTAGTGCACCATGCTTAACGGCTTAGAATCGAGACTTCAAAGACGTTTTGAACGTCATGGACCATATGAGATGTTCTAGGAGTTGAAGTTAATATTTCAAGCAAATACCCGAGTTGAGAGATATGAAGTCTCCAACAAGTTCTATAGCTAAAAGATGGAGGAGAATCGCTCAATTAGTGAGCATGTGCTCAGATTGTCTGGGTACTACAATCGCTTGAATCAAGTGGGAGTTAATCTTCCAGATAAAATAGTGATTGACAGAATTCTCTAGTCACCATCACCAAGTTAGTAGAACTTCGTGATGAACTATAATATGCAAGGGATGACGAAAGTAATTCCCAAGCTCTTCGTGATGCTGAAATCGACGAAGGTAGAAATCAAGAAAAACATCAAGTGTTGATAGTTAACAAGACCACTAGTTTCAAGAAAAGGGCAAAGGGAAGAAGGGGAACTTCAAGAAGAACGGCAAGCAAGTTGCTGCTCGAGTGAAGAAGCCCAAGTCTGGACCTAAGCCTGAGACTGAGTGCTTCTACTGCAAAGGGACTGGTCACTGGAAGCGGAACTACCCCAAGTGATTGGCGGATAAGCAGGATGGCAAAGTGAACATAAGTGTATTTGATATACATGTTATTGATGTGTACTTTACTAGTGTTTATAGCAACCCCTCAGTATTTGATACTGGTTCAGTTACTAAGAGTAGTAACTCGAAACAGAAGTTGCAGAATAAACAGAGACTAGTTAAGGGTGAAGTGACGATGTGTGTTGGAAGTAGTTCCAAGATTGATATGATCATCATCGCACACTTCCCTATACTTTCGAGATTAGTGTTGAACCTAAATAAGTGTTATTTGGTGTTTGCGTTGAGCATAAATATGATTTGATCATGTTTATTGCAATACGGTTATTCATTTAAGTTAGAGAACAATTGTTGTTCTGTTTACATGAATAAAACCTTCTATGGTCATACACCCAACGAAAGTGGTTTGTTGGATCTCGATCGTAGTGATACACATATTCATAATATTGAAGCCAAAAAGATGCAAAGTTAATAATGATAGTGCAACTTATCTGTGGCACTGCCGTTTAGGTCATATTGGTGTAAAGTGCATGAAGAAACTCCATGCTGATGGAATTTTGGAATCACTTGATTATAAATCACTTGATGCTTGCAAACCATGCCTCATGGGTAAGATGACTAAAACTCCGTTCTCCGGAACAATGGAGCAAGCAACAAATTTGTTGGAAATCATACATAACTGATGTATGTGGTCCGATGAATATTAAAGCTCGCGACAAGTATCATTATTTTATGACCTTCACAGATGATTTGAGCAGATATGGGTATATCTACTTGATGAAACATAAGTCTGAAACATTTGAAAAGTTCAAAGAATTTCAGAGTGAAGTGGAGAATCATCGTAACAAGAAAATAAAAGTTTCTACGATATGATCGTGGAGGAGAATATTTGAGTTACGAGTTTGGTCTTGAATTAAAACAATGTGGAATAGTTTCACAAACTCATGCCACCTGGAACACCACAGCATAATGGTGTGTCCGAACGTCATAACCGTACTTTATTGGATATAGTGCAATCTATGATGTTTCTTACCGATTTACCACTATAGTATTGGGGTTATGCATTAAAGACAGTTGCATTCACGTTAAAAAGGGCACCATCTAAGTCCGTTGAGACGACACAATCTGAACTGTGGTTTGGCAAGAAACCAAAGTTGTCGTTTCTTAAAGTTTGGGATTGTGATGCTTATATGAGAAAGTTTCATCCTGATAAGCTCAAACCCAAATCGGAGAAATATGTCTTCATAGGATACCCAAAGGAGACTGTTGGGTACACCTTCTATCACAGATCTTAAGGCAAGACATCCGTTGCTTATAATGGATCCTTTCTAGAGAAGGAGTTTCTCTCGAAAGAAGTGAGTGGGAGGAAAGTAGAACTTGATAAGGTAACTGTACCTGCTCCCTTATTGGAAAGTAGTTCATCACAGAAATCTGTTCCTGTGACTACTACACCAATTAGTGAGGAAGATAATGATGATGATCATGTAACTTCGGATCAAGTTACTACCAAACCTCGTAGATCAACCAGAGTGAGATCCGCACCAGAGTGGTACGGTAATCCTATTCTGGAGGTCATGTTACTTGACCATGACGAACCTATGAACTATGAGGAAGCGATGATGAGCCCAGATTCCGCGAAATGGTTTGAGGCCATGAAATCTGAGATATGATCCATGTATGAGAACAAAGTATGGACTTTGATGGATTTGCCCGATGATCGGCAAGCCATAGAAAATAAATGGATCTTCAAGAGGAAGACAGACGCTGGTAGTAGTGTTACTATCTACAAAGCTAGAATTGTCGCAAAAAGGTTTTCGACAAGTTCAAGGTGTTGACTACGATGAGAGTTTCTCACTTGTATCTATGCTTAAGTCTGTCCGAATCATGTTAGCAATTGCCGCATTTTATGAAATCTGGAAAATGGATAAACAAAACTGCATTCCTCAATGGATTTATTAAAGAAGAGTTGTATACGATGCAACTAGAAGGTTTTGTCGATCCTAAAGGTGTTAACAAAATATGCAAGCTCCAGCGATCCATCTATGGACTGGTGCAAGCATCTCGGAGTTGGAATATACGCTTTGATAAGTTGATCAAAGCATATAGTTTTATACAGACTTGCGGTGAAGCCTGTATTTACAAGAAAGTGAGTGGGAGCACTACAGCATTTCTGATAAGTATATGTAAATGACATATTGTTGATCGGAAATAATGTAGAATTATTCTGTGAAGCATAAAGGAGTATTTGAAAGGAGTTTTTCGAAGAAGAACCTCGGTGAAGCTGCTTACATATTAAGCATCAAGATCTATAGAGATAGATCAAGACGCTTGATAAGTTTTCAATGAGTACATACCTTGACAAGATTTTGAAGTAGTTCAAAATGGAACAGTCAAAGAAAGAGTTCTTGCCTGTGTTACAAGGTGTGAAATTGAGTAAGACTCAAAACCCGACCACGGCAAAAGATAGAAAGAGAATGAAAGTCATTCCCTATGCCTTGGCCATAGGTTCTATAAAGTATGCCATGCTGTGTACCAGATCTATTGTATATCCTACACTATGTTTAGCAAGGGAGTACAATAGTGATCTAGATGTAGATCACTGGACAACGGTCAAAATTATCCTTAGTGAAATAAGGATATGTTTCTCGATTATGGACGTGACAAAAAGGTTCGTCGTAAAAGGTTACGTCGATACAAGTTTTGACACTAATCTAGATGACTCTAAGTCTCAATCTAGATACATATTAAAGGTGGGAGCAATTAGCTAAAGTAGCTCCGTGCAGAGCATTGTAGACATAGAAAGTTGCAAAATACATACGGATCTGAATTTTGGCAGACCCATTGACTAAGCTTCTCTCACAAGCAAAACATGATCACACCTTAGTACTCTTTGGGTGTTAATCACATAGCGATGTGAACTAGATTACTGACTCTAGTAAACCCTTTGGGTGTTGATCACATAACGATGTGAACTATGGGTGTTAATCACATGGTGATGTGAACTATTGCTGGTAAATCACATGGCAATGTGAACTAGATTATTGACTCTAGTGCAAGTGGGAGACTGAAGGAAATATGCCCTAGAGGCAATAATAAAGTTATTATTTATTTCCTTATTTCATGATAAATGTTTATTATTCATGCTAGAATTGTATTAACCGGAAACATAATACATGTGTGAATACATAGACAAACAGAGTGTCACTAGTATGCCTCTACTTGACTAGCTCGTTAATCAAAGATGGTTATGTTTCCTAACCATGAACAAAGAGTTGTTACTTGATTAACGAGGTCACATCATTAGTTGAATGATCTGATTGACATGACCCATTCCATTAGCTTAGCACCCGATCGTTTAGTATGTTGCTATTGCTTTCTTCATGACTTATACATGTTCCTATGACTATGAGATTATGCAACTCCCGTTTAACGGAGGAACACTTTGTGTGCTACCAAACGTCACAACGTAACTGGGTGATTATAAAGGTGCTCTACAGGTGTCTCCAAAGGTACTTGTTGGGTTGGCGTATTTCGATATTAGGATTTGTCACTCTGAATGTCGGAGAGGTATCTCTGGGCCCTCTCGGTAATGCACATCACTTAAGCCTTGCAAGCATTGCAACTAATGAGTTAGTTGCGAGATGATGTATTACGGAACGAGTAAAGACACTTGCCGGTAACGAGATTGAACTAGGTATTAAGATACCGACGATCGGATCTCGGGCAAGTAACATACCGATGACAAAGGGAACAACGTATGTTGTTATGCGGTCTGACCGATAAAGATCTTCGTAGAATATGTAGGAACCAATATGGGCATCCAGGTCCCGCTATTGGTTATTGACTGGAGACGTGTCTCGGTCATGTCTACATTGTTCTCGAACCGTAGGGTCCGCACGCTTAAGGTTTCGATGACAGTTATATTATGAGTTTATGAGTTTTGATGTACCGAAGGAGTTCGGAGTCCCGGATGAAATCGGGGACATGACGAGGAGTCTCGAAATGGTCGAGACATAAAGATCGATATATTGGACGACTATATTCGGACTTCGGAAAGGTTCTGAGTGGTTCGGGTATTTTTTGGAGTACCGAGGAGTTACGGGAATACGGGGGAGAAGTATTGGGCCTTATTGGGCCATACGGGAAAGAGAGAGGGGCTGCCTAGGGCAGGCCGCGCGCCCCCCAAGGCCTAGTCCGAATTGGACTAGGGGGAGGGGCTGCGCCCCCTCCTTCCTTCCCTTCTCTTTTCCCCTTCCTTGTCTCCTACTCCTAATACTTGGAAGGACTCCTAGTTGGACTAGGAAAGGGGGAATCCTACTCCCGGTGGGAGTAGGACTCCCCTAGGGCGCGCCATAGAGAGGCCGGCCCTCCCCTCCTCCACTCCTTTATATACGGGGGCAGGGGGGCACCCCATAGACACACAAGTTGATCTTCGTGATCGTTCCTTAGCCGTGTGCGGTGCCCCCCTCCACCATATTCCACCTCGGTCATATCGTTGCAGTGTTTAGGCGAAGCCCTGCGTCGGTAGAACATCATCATCGTCATCACGCCGTCGTGCTGACGGAACTCATCCCCGAAGCTTTGTTGGATCGGAGCCCGGGGAGCGTCATCGAGCTGAACGTGTGCTAAGAACTCGGAGGTGCCGGAGTAACGGTGCTTGGATCGGTCGGATCGGGAAGACGTACGACTACTTCCACTACGTTGCATCAATGCTTCCGCTTCGGTCTACGAGGGTACGTAGACAACACTCTCCCCTCTCATTGCTATGCATCAACATGATCTTGCGTGTGCGTAGGATTTTTTTTGAAATTACTACGTTCCCCAACAACGTTCGCCCCGGTTGTAAAACCGGGCACGATCCGCACCGTCCTCCAGCTCGCCGTGTCCCGCAGCTGGCCCGTTCATCAGATGGATGTCTCCAACGCCTTTCTCCATGGCCATCTTGAGGAGCAGGTGTATTGTGAGCAACCCACCGATTTTGTCGACGCCTCACTTCCCGGCCATGTGTGTCTGCTGTCCCGCTCCCTTTACGGGCTCAAGCAGGCACCCCGCGCCTGATACCAGCGGATCGCCGGGTTTCTTCAGACACTGGGCTTCAGCCTTACTCGCTCGGACGCCTCACTGTTTGTCTATCGCCACGGATACGACTGCATATTTTCTGCTTTACGTCGACGACATCATCCTGACGGCCTCCTCCGCAGCTGTTCTTCAGCAGATTACTCTTCGGCTGGGTGGCAAGTTTGCTATTAAGGACTTGGGTGCTCTACATTATTTCCTTGGCATTGAGGTCGTTCGGCGCCCGGACGGTTTCTTTCTTCATCAGCAGAAGTATGCACATGAGCTTCTTGAGCGTGCCGGTATGCTCAACTGTCATCCTGTTGCTACTCCTGTTGACACGAAGGCCAAGGTCTCTGCTCTTGCGGGCTCGCCTGCGTCGGATGCTCCTTTCTACCGGTCTATTGTCGGCGCTCTTCAGTACTTGACTCTCACTCGACCGGATCTTCAGTATGCTGTTCAGCAGGTGTGTCTCCACATGCACGCCCCTTGTGACTCTCATTGGACTCTCGTGAAGTGGATCCTTCGCTACATTCACGGCACGATGAGCCTCGGCCTGACACTCACGGCGTCTACTTCTCTGGAGATGGTGGCCTACTCCGATGCTGACTGGGCTGGCTGCCCTGACACTCGTCGGTCCACCTCTGGCTACTGCGTCTACCTCGGTCCTTCACTCGTCTCGTGGTCGTCTAAGCGACAACCCACAGTTTCGCGCTCCAGCGCGGAGGCTGAGTACCGAGATGTGGCCAACGCCGTTGCCGAGTGCACCTGGCTACGACAGTTACTGCAGGAGCTGCATCACGACGTTTCCCAGGCTACGGTTGTCTACCGTGACAACGTTTCTGCGGTGTACCTCTCCGCCAACCCCGTTCATCATCGCTGGACTAAACACATCGAGCTGGACATTCACTTTGTGCGTGAGCAGGTGGCTCTTGGACGCATGCGGGTTCTCTATGTGCCGACCGCTCAGCAGTTCGCCGATGAGGGGCTGCCGACTTCTATTTTCGAGGAGTTTCGTTCCAGTCTTTGCGTCACTGGCGCCGCTTCGACTGCGGGGGGGGGGGGGGGGGGGGGAGGGGTGTTGAGTATATTGTGTACGTGTATATTTGTGTGTAGGGCCCACCTCCTGTTTCCTTTGTATAGTTGAGGTTATGGCCCACCTCTGTACTTATATATACGTGTCTGGTGCACCGATTAATATATCGAGATTGCACAACCCATAACTTGTCCTTCTACAAAAACAAACAAAGATTCGCTAAAGTAAAAGGCCTACAAAGACACAAGCCCACTAACTCCTCGACGTGATTGACCACACCATCCAGATGGAATTGAAGCCATTGTACTATTATTGGCAGCTTTTTATAATTTAGGAACCCATCGGGTCATGGATTAATGCCTCATGCAGTAATAGAATTTTTTGGAAACCTTGAGTGTGATTCAAAGTTAGCATGCCGTTAGGCAGCCAGGTGAATCAACCACCCACATGCAGTGGGGAAGTGAAGACTTGTGCAAGAGAGTCGCCTATGACACAAAACTGTAATGGAGGCAGAGAAAGGATACTTCGCCGAGTCGGCCGAGGTAGTAGTGGAAATGCCGCCAAATCACTAAACATGACATTAGTTTTAAAAATACACCTAGTAGACGTGGCAGAGCTCCTATGTTAGTCGTATTATTACGAGAGCGAATTTCCTGCTAGCAGGCTCCATGGAGTTTGATCTTTTTTTAAGGAAAAAAAAATCCTATTTTGAAATTTAAAAAATCTGAAAAAAATACATATGAACAAAAGGATGTATACTACATATGTTTAAAAATTCATGATGAAAACGAACCAACCTATGGTTTTATGGTTATGAGGGTAATGGTATCCCCAGCCTATCAGGTTTAAGTCCTAAACTTGACATTGGTGCTCGCATTTTACTGGATTTATTTCAGAACTTCCAGCAATGTACATTCAGTGGAGAAGACGTTTCTGTCGACTATGAGGTGTCTGTGGTGATTTCGTCAAGCTCAAGATGCTATGCCACCTTAGTCTTTCGGCCGTGCTTATTAAGGTAGGATGTGCGTGCATGCGTTCCTAAGGACGAGTGTATGCGTGATTTTGTTTGTACTGTGTTCAAAAAGAAATTCATGATAAAATAAGTTTTGAGGTGAGCTGCACAAAAGACAAAATTGTTTTCCCGCAAAAAAAACTTTGAACTTTTATAATGAATAATGAATATGCCAGAAATACATGATTTTGTTTGCTTTTATGTAGACTGCACCAAAACGTATTTCATATAATAAATTATCGACATGCAGTGTGCATCCTTATGTTCATGCGTATTCCTTCAGATTATTTTGAAACTTCAAAATATGGTTTTTGTTATATTTTTTAGAAAAAAAATTCCAGATTTCACCGAGCCCGGCATCCGAAGGCAATTTTCGATTAACCAATTGAGTCCTTCCACTCATATTTACTCCCTCTGACCCATAATATAATAACGTTTTTGACACTACATTGATGTGAAAAACGTTCTTATATTATGAAACAGAGGAAGTACTAATCAGCTTTTGGAATGTGAGGCTTTAACCAAAGCTATAGGCCTGTAGTTAAAGCAACTTTGCAGGCAGTGTCGGATGATCCGCCTCAGGCGTTGTTCCAACCTCATTTTGTATGGTCTTCTCCTGGTCTCACGTCTCACGTTTGTGGTCCTCACTTCCCAACCAATCCGGTAAAAACCAAAGAGGCAGACGAAGTCCGGTAGCAGCAAACAAGTGGACCACAAATCACCGAATCAGGGAGTGAAACTGGTTACACCAATTCTAAAGCGTCGAAACTGGTTACAGCAATTTTAAAGCGTCCACCCAAACAGACGGTGCTTTTATTCGCTTTTTATCCATTTGGATTGGCCGTCCGCCTGGTGTTCGCCCTGTTTTAGATTTAAGTTGGCAGTGCGCCCAACGCGCCGATCCATATGTGCCGGCGTGACCGGCTGGCCGCCCTATTTCAACAAATAGCTCATTTTTACATTGTTTCACACACAATTATTGCATTCAAACATATAGTCCAAAACCAAATAAATAACATAATTTCAACCGAATAAAATAACATAGTTTTACAAACCGAATAAAAGAAAAAATGTCTCACATAGTTTTGCAAGCCGAATAAAGAAGATACATCTATTTGTTGCCAACATAAGCCCACGTATGCTCAACAAAATCATTTTGCAGTTGCATGCGAGTTTTCCAATCGTGTGAAGGAAATATGCCCTAAAGGCAATAATAAAGTTGTTATTTATATTTCCTTATATCATGATAAATGTTTACTATTCATGCTAGAATTGTATTAACCGGAAACTTAGTACATGTGTGGATACATAGACAAACAAAGTATCTCTAGTATGCCTCTACTTGACTAGCTCGTTAATCAAAGATGGTTAAGTTTCCTAGCCATAGACATCTGTTGTCATTTGATGAACGGGAACACATCATTAGAAAATGATGTGATGGACAAGACTTATACGTTAGCTTAGCAATATGATCGTTTAGTTTTTCTGCTATTGCTTTCTTCATGACTTATACATGTTCCTTAGACTATGAGATTATGCAACTCCCGAATACCGGAGGAACACCTTCTATGCTATCAAACGTCACAACGTAACTGAGTGATTATAAAGATGCTCTACATCTCCGATGGTGTTTGTTGAGTTGGCATAGATCAAGATTAGGATTTGTCACTCCGTGTATCAGAGAGGTATCTCTGGGCCCTCTCGGTAATGCACATCACTATGAGCCTTGCAAGCAATGTGACTAATGAGTTAGTCACGGGATGATGCATTATGGAACGAGTAAAAAGACTTGCGGGTGACGAGATTGAACTAGGTATGATAATACCGACGATCGAATCTCGGGCAAGTAACATATCAATGACAAAGGGAACAAATGTATGTTGTTATGCGGTTTGACCGATGAAGATCTTCTTGGAATATGTAGGAGCCAATATGGGCATCCAGGTTCCGCTATTGGTTATTGACCGGAGATGTGTCTCGGTCATGTCTACGTAGTTCTCAAACCCGTAGGGTCTGCACGCTTAACGTTCTATGACAATTTGTATTATGAGTTTCGTATTTTGATGAACCGAAGTTTGTTCGGAGTTCCGGATGAGATCACGGACATGACGAGGAGTCTCGAAATGGTAGAGAGGTAAAGATTCATATATTGGAAGGTTGCATTCGGACATCTGAATGGTTCCGAGTGATTCAGGCATTTATTAGGAGTACTGGGAGGTTACCGGCTTGGCGCGCCCCCTCTAGGGTCGGCCTCCTCCTCCTTCCCCCTTTATATACATGGAAGGGGCACCCCAAAGGCACCCCAAGTCTTCTCTTAGCCGTGTGCGGTGCCCCCCTCCACAGTTACACACCTCGGTCATATCATCGTAGTGCTTAGGCGAAGCCCAGCGCCGGTAACTTCATCATCACCATCGCCACGCCGCTGACGGAACTCTCCCTTGGCCTCAACTGGATCAAGAGTTCGAGGGACGTCGTCGAGCTGAACGTGTGCTGATCGCGGAGGTGACGTACGTTTGGTACTTGGATCGGTTGGATCGCGAAGACATTTGACTACATCAACCGCATTACTAAACGCTTCCGCTTTCGGTCTACGAAGGTACGTGGACACACTCTCCCCACTCGTTGTTATGCATCTCCTAGATAGATCTTGCGTGATCGTAGGTAATTTTATTGAAATAATGTGTTCCCCAACAATGGCATCAGAGCCAGGTCTATGCGTAGATGTTATATGCACGAGTAGAACACAATGAATTGTGGGCGATAATAGTCATACTGCTTACCAGCAACGTCTTACTTTGATTCGACGGTATTGTTGGATGAAGCGGCCCGGACCGACGTTACATGACCGTGTTCATGAGACTGGTTCTACCAATGTGCTTCGCACACATGTGGCTACCGGGTGTCTGTTTCTCCATCTTTAGTTGAATCGAGTTTGACTACGCCCGGTCCTTGTTGAAGGTTAAAACAGCACACTTGATGAAAAATCGTTGTGGTTTTGATGCGTTGGTAAGAACGGTTCTTGCTAGAAGCCCGTAGCAGCCACGTAAAACTTGCAACAACAAAGTAGAGGACGTCTAACTTGTTTTTGCAGGGCTTGTTGTGATGTGATATGGTCAAGACGTGATGATATATAAATTGTTGTATGAGATGATCATGTTTTGTAACAGTTATCGGCAACTGGCAGGAGCCATATGGTTGTCGCTTTATTGTATGAAATGCAATCGCCATGTAATTGCTTTACTTTATCACTAAGCGGTAGCGATAGTCGTAGAAGCAATAGTTGACGAAACGACTGTCGGTGTCAAAACCGATGTATCTCGGGTAGGGGGTCCCGAACTGTGCGTCTAAGGTCGATGGTAACAGGAGACAGGGGACACGATGTTTACTGCTACCTCTTGAGCACTGCGTTGGATTTCCTGAGGAAAGGATGATGCAGCAAAGTAGCGTAAGTATTTCCCTCAGTTTTTGAGAACCAAGGTATCAATCCAGTAGGAGGCTACGCGTGAGTCCCTCGTACCTACACAAAACAAATAGCTCCACGCAACCAACACGATTAGGGGTTGTCAATCCCTTCACGGTCACTTACGAGAGTGAGATCTGATAGATATGATAGATAATATTTTTGGTATTTTTGATATAAAGATGCAAAGTAAAATAAAAGGCAAAGTAAAAAAGCAAAAGCAATAATAAAGTGTTGGGAGATTAATATGATAAAGATAGACCCGGGGCCATAGATTTCACTAGTGGCTTCTCTCAAGAGCATAATTATTTTATGGTGGGTGAACGAATTGTTGTTGAGCAATTGACAGAATTGAGCATAGTTATGAGAATATCTAGGTATGATCATGTATATAGGCATCACGTCCGAGACAAGTAGACCGACTCCTGCCTGCATCTACTACTATTACTCCACTCATCGACCGCTATCCAGCATGCATCTAGAGTATTAAGTTCAAGAAAACAGAGTGATGCCTTAAGCAAGATGACATGATGTAGAGGGATAAATTCATGCAATATGATAAAAACCCCATCTTGTTATCCTCGATGGCAACAATACAATACGTGCCCTGCTCCCCCTACTATCACTGGGAAAGGACACCGCAAGATTGAAACCAAAGCTAAGCACTTCTCCCATTGCAGGAAAAACCAATCTAGTAGGCCAAACCAAACTGATAATTCGAAGAGACTTGCAAAGATAACCAATCATACATAAAAGAATTCAGAAAATATTCAAATATTGTTCATACATAGACTTGATCATAAACCCACAATTCATCGGTCTCAACAAACACACCGCAAAAAGAAGATTACATCGAATAGATCTCCACGAGAGAGGGGGAGAACATTGTATTGAGATCCAAAAAGAGAGAAGAAGCCATCTAGCTACTAACTATGGACCCGAAGGTCTGAGGTAAACTACTCACACTTCATCGGAGGGGCTATGATGATGATGTAGAAGCCCTCCGTGGTGGATTCCACTTCTGGCGGAACTCCGGAACAGGCCCCAAGATGGGATCTCGTGGGTACAGAAGGTTGCGGCGGTGGAATTAGGTTTTTGGCTCCGTATCTGGTAGTTTGGGGTACATAGGTATATATAGGAGGAAGGAGTACGTCGGTGGAGCAACGGGGGGGCCACGAGGTAGGGGGCGCGCCCTAGGGGGGTGGGCGTGCCCCCCACCCTCGTGGCCACCTCCCTTCTTTCTTGACGTGGGGTCCAAGTCTCCTGGATCATATTCGTTGAGAAAATCACGTTCCCGAAGGTTTCATTCTGTTTGGACTCCGTTTGATATTCCGTTTCTTCGAAAGATTGAAATAGGAAAAAACAACAACAATTCTGGGCTGGGCCTCCGGTTAATATGTTAGTCCCAAAAGTAATATAAAAGTGGAAAATAAAGCCCAATATAGTCCAAAACACTAGATAATATAGCATGGAGCAATCAAAAATTATAGATACGTTGGAGACGTATCATTTACCCAGGTTCGGGCCCTCTCTATGGTGGTAATACCCTACTTCCTGCTTGATTGATCTTGATGAATATGAGTATTACAAGAGTTGATCTACCACGAGATCGTAATGGCTAAAACCCTAGAAGTCTAGCCTACATGATTATGATTGCCCCTACGGACTAAGCCCTCCGGTTTATATAGGCATCGGAGGGGACTAGGGTTGTACAAAGTCGGTTACAGGGAAAGGAATCTTCATATCCGGTCGCCAAACTTGCCCTCCACGCCAAGGAGAGTCCCATCTGGACACGGGGAGAGTCTTTGGTCTCGTATCTTCATAGCCCATCAGTCCGGCCCACGTCCAATAGGCCGGACACCCGAGGACTCCTTAGTCCAGGACTCCCTCAGCAGCCCCCGAACCATGCTTTCAATGATGATGTGTCCGGCGCGCAGATTGTCTTCGGCATTGCAAGGCGGGTTCTTCCTCCGATGACTTCAAAGAGATGTATTCGGCCTTCCATTTAATGCCGTATCCCTCGACTTCTGTGCATCTATGACTTCAGCTTCCACGTGTCGAGCGAATACGAGAGGTCAGTGTATTTTTACACATAACACCCCGGCCATGTAAGAAAAGCGTCTATTGAAAGGGATTGGATCTCAGATCCGTTCCACACCATGAGGAAATTCCTCAGAGCTTGCTAGGAGGAACCACTCCAACATGGCTAGCGCTCCCAGTTCTTCCTCCCATCCCCACGGCTCCGAAAAAGGCGATTCGGAGAGATGTTCCGTATCCCACGGTCAGCTAGTGAAGCTGCAAACGCAGGGATTTCTTCCCCCCGCGGATCTAGTCCCCGTTCGAGAAGGATTGATGTCGCTCTTTGCGAGCTATTCCTGGGTTGTGAGGCCCATTTTGAATTGTGGAGGAAGCTATTCTGCCTCGTCCCTCGTAACCAAGAGGGATCAATATTTGAAGTGGGCGGAGCCGAGGTATGGCGCATTGCCGGGACCGGATACCTGTCCGGCACACCAAAGAAGGCATCCGAAGAGTGGCCTTCCGAATGGTTCTATATCAAGGACGTCGCCCTTCCTGACCCAGTCCGAATGGGTCTTCCCGAATTTACAAGTGTTCCGTTGAAGAAACGCCACAACTGGCGCCCTCGGAGCCTCGAGGAGGAAGATAGTGCAGAAGTGCGTCAACTGATGAGCAAGATAAAGACGCTTGCCCATTCCGAATTATCAATAGTCGAGGTAATGGCGACTTCCATAGTACGAGGGGTTCAGCCACTCCAATACAGAGGGCTTCCCATGTGGCACTATAATGGGGAAGATGACGCCTCCCGTTGCGGTCGGAAGGGTGCGGACACCCCCGCCGCTTTGGCCAAAATATTGGCCGAGATGTTCAAAGGGGAGGAAGAGGAATTTATTCGTATTAAGTGCAGAGATGGATTTTCCATGTACAATCCTCCTAGCTGGGCGAGTTCCAACCCCACTGTTCTACTCATTCTACTCCCTGAGTCACTTTTAATGAACATTAATCCGTCCATTTGTAACAAAAATGGTGAAATATCACCGAGGGGTTCCACAGCCCCACCCCACAGCCAGAGGACCACAACCGGGACCTTGAGCCCGGATTCGAAGAGGATCCGGACATATTTGTGGTGCTCAAGGATGGGGTGTTCTACCAGGCGAGCTATGACAGCATGGAAGTGGCCATCACCGCCGACTATCCCGGTCTTCTCCCTGCCTCACACGTAAGTAATCAGGAGACATATCCTTCGAAAGAGCTTCCTCGTTCTGCCTCACCCACCGCACTGTCTCGTGCTCCAAAGGGGAGGCGTTCGGTGCGCCATGCTACACCAGAGGCAACTCCAAAGAGAGCGGCACCTTATACGTCTCCAACATATCTATAATTATTTATTGTTCCATGCTATTATATTATCTGTTTTGTATGTTTAATGGGCTTTATTATACACTTCTATATTATTTTTGGGACTAACCTACTAACCCAAGGCCCAGTGCAAATTGCTGATTTTTTTGCCTATTTCAGTGTTTCGCGGAAAAGGAATACCAAACGGAATCCAAACGGAATGAAACCTTTGGAAGAGTGATTTTTGGAACAAACGTGATCCAGAGGACTTGGAGTGGACGTCAAGAAAGAAGCAAGGAGGCCACGAGGCAGGGAGGCGCGCCTGCCCCCCTGGGCACACCCCCACCCTCATGGGCCCCTTGTAGCTCCACCGACCTACTTCTTCCTCCTATATATACCCATATACCCCGAAAACATCCAGGAGCACCACGAAACCCTATTTCCACCTCCGCAACCTTCTCTACCCGTGAGATCCCATCTTGGGGCCTTTTCCGGCATTCCGTCGGAGGGGGAATCGATCACGGAGGGCTTCTACATCAACACCATAGCCTCTCCGATGATGTGTGAGTAGTTTACCTCAGACCTTCAGGTCCATAGTTATTAGCTAGATGGCTTCTTCTCTCTCTTTGGATCTCAATACAAAGTTCTCCTCGATCTTCTTGGATATCTATTCGATGTAACTCTTTTTGCGGTGTGTTTGTCGAGATCATATGAATTGTGGGTTTATGATCAAGATTATCTATGAACAATATTTGAATCTCCTCTGAATTCTTTTATGTATGATTTGTTATCTTTGCAAGTCTCTTTGAATTTTCAGTTTGGTTTGGCCTACTAGATTGATCTTTCTTGCAATGGGAGAAGTGCTTAGCTTTGGGTTCAATAATGCGGTGCTCGATCCCAGTGACAGAAGGGGAAACGACACGTATTGTATTGTTGCCATCGAGGATAAAAAGATGGGGTTTATATCATATTGCTTGAGTTTATCATGTCATCTTGCCTATTGGGGTTCGTAGAATATGTAGGAGCCAATATGAGCATCCAGGTTCCACTATTGGTTATTGACCGGAGAGGTGTCTCGGTCCTTTCTACATAGTTCTCGAACCCGTAGGGTCCGCACGCTTAACGTTCGATGATGATATAATATTATATGCGTTATGTGATTTGGTAACCGAATGTTGTTCGGAGTCCCGAATGAGATCACGGACATGACAAGGAGTCTCAAAATGGTTGAGAGGTAAAGATTGATATATAGGACGATGGTATTCGGACACCGGAAGTTCTGGAGGGTATCGGGTACAAATAGGGTCACTAGAAGGGGTTCCGGCACCCTCGACAAAGATACGGGCTTAATGGGCCAAGGGAGGGACAGACCAGCCCACAAGGGGCTGGTGCGCCCCAGAAAGCACAAGTGCTCCCTGGGTGGTTTTGGTAATTAATGTCAACATATCTCTTGTTGGACTAACACTTTTACCTAGTATGTTTCAGATAAGTTCAACAATGGAGTGGCATGGACTAGAGGATGTGGAACCCCTTCAAGATGCTAAGGACAAAGGATTGGCTCAAGCTTCAAGATCAAGACTCTACATTTTACATTTTTAGTGATCCAGGATCACATTGAGTCCATAGGAAAAGCCAATACTATCAAGGAGGGATGAGGTGTTGCTTAATGAGCCTCTTGCTTCATGTGCTTAGTGATATGCTCCAAAACCCTCAACTACCTTCCCACATCCACATATGACCTAAACCATAAGTCATTCTCGGCCCCACCGATTCTTTCTATCCGGCGCCACCGAGTTTCAGATGTCATAGCCACTGCCACAAACCCTAGCAGATCGGTTTCACCGATAGGGATCTCGGTCTCACCAAGATGGGATTGTAATCTCTCTATGTATGTCCATTACCAAAATTGGTTTCGCCGAGTTTGAGCAATCGGTACTACCGAGATTACAATGCAAATCCTCTGGTTAGCTTATTACCAAAATCGGTCCCACCGAGTTTGTGTAATCGGTCTCACCGAGTTTGCCTGACCAACTCTCTGATTAGCTTATTACCAAAATCGGTCCCACCGAGTTTGTGTAATCGGTCACACCGAGATTACGTTATGCCCTAACCCTAACCATATCGGTCCTACCGAGTTGCATCTCAGTCCCACCGAAAATCCTAACGGTCACTAGGTTTGTTGAATCGGTCTGACCGAGTTTAACCATTCGGTCCCACCGAGTTTGGCAGATTGTGTGTAACGGTTAGATTTTGTGTGGAGGCTATATATACCCCTCCACTCACTCTTCATTCATGGAGAGAGAGCCATCATAACATACCTACACTTCCAATACATATTTTCTGAGAGAGAACCACCTACACTTGTGTTGAGCTCAAGATATTCCATTCCAACCATATGAATCTTGATCTCTAGCCTTCCCCAAGTTGCTTTCCACTCAAATCTTCTTTCCACCAAATCCAAATCCTATGAGAGAGAGTTGAGTGTTGGGGAGACTATCATTTGAAGCACAAGAGCAAGGAGTTCATCATCAACACACCATTTGTTACTTCTTGGAGAGTGGTGTCTTCTAGATTGGCTAGGTGTCACTTGGGAGCCTCCGACAAGATTGTGGAGTTGAACCAAGGAGTTTGTAAGGGCAGGAGATCGCCTACTTCATGAAGATCTACCGCTAGTGAGGCAAGTCCTTCATGGGCGATGGCCGTGATGGAATAGACAAGGTTGCTTCTTCATGGACCCTTCGTGGGTGGAGCCCTCCATGGACTCACGCAACCGTTACCCTCCGTGGGTTGAAGTCTCCATCAACGTGGATGTACGATAGCACCACCTATCGGAACCACGCCAAAAACATCCTTGTCTCCAATTGCGTTTGAATCCTCCAAACCCTTCCCTTTACATTCTTGCAAGTTGCATGCTTTACTTTACGTTGCTCATATACTCATTGCATGTTTGCTTGATATGTATTGTGTTTGTTAAACTTGTGCTTAAATTCCACTTAAACTTAAGAATATTAAAAACTGCAACTTTTGGCACTTAGTGTCTAATCACCCCCCCTCTAGACACCTCTTCTCGATCCTATCAATTGGTATCAGAGCTTTGGTCTCCATTGCCTTGGTTTAAACACCTTTGGAGGAAGATGGATGTGTCTACTTTGGAAAGTCTTAGACATAGAGTGCCTATTCTTAATGGAGAGTATTTTCATGAGTGGAAAAATGAAATGCTTGAGATTTTCAATGAATATCATTTGAACAAGTACATTGCTAGCCCTTGTGCACCTCATGTTGATCCTTTGCACCCTACCCTAGATGAAGATCTTGACATGATTCGCAATCTTAGAACCATCAATCTTATCATAAGAGGATTGCCCAAGAATTTGATTGCTAGTTTGCCTACTCTTGATTGTGCCTATACTATATGGAAATTTCTTGAGGAACGATTTCCAGATTATTTCTTGAAAAATTTAGACGAAATTCTCCATAAGTCTATTGCCTTGAGTAAGATGAACTCTAGTGATTCTAATTTTGGTGATTGTCTATTTGAGCTTACCAATCTCATGCATGCTAAAGGAAACGTTGGAATCATTAGCGATATCATATCCGAAGCTATTAGAATTCATAAAGGTAACCATTGTGATGATCATTTATTTAATGAATTACCCTCTCTAGGAATTGATCAATCACAAGATGATGTTGAACATGGATACTATGATGAAGATGATGATAGTGACTATGATCTTGAAGATGCAATGAGGCATTTTGGTCTTATGGCAAATCTTCGTGGCTACATGGCTGGAGGAAAGGAATGGGTTCTTGATAGTGGATGTACTGATCATATGACCGGAGATGAAGAGATGTTCCGTGAGCTTGCTGAAAACGATGGCCCTTGAAAATATGTCACTTTTGGTGATAATTCAAAGGGTAAGGTGGTTGGCCTTGGTAAGGTGGCCATCTCACATGATAGCTCCATACAAAATGTCATGCTCGCTGAATCTCTTGGATACAATTTACTTTCAGTTTCTAGACTTGCGGATTTTGGTTTCAACGTCCTATTCACTGAAGTAGATTGCCAAGTGTTTCGTAGAGACAATCATAAAATGGTCTTTACCGGTATACGTAGAGGAGATATTTACATTGTTGATTTCACCAAAAAGGCTCAACCTAAAACTTGCTTAATTGCTAAATCTTCTAAAGGCTGGTTGTGGCATAGAAGACTAGGTCATGTTGGAATGCGAAATCTTGATAAGCTTATTAAAGGTGATCATATCCTTGGAATAAAAGATGTCATATTTGACAAGGATAGACTTTGTAGTGCTTGTCAAGCAGGGAAACAAGTTGGAGGAAGTCATCGCGTGAAGAACATCATGACCACAAGAAGACCACTCGAGCTACTTCACATGGATCTCTTTGGTCCAAATGCCTACAAGAGTCTCGGTGGTAACTCATTTGGTCTAGTCATAGTTGATGATTTTTCAAGATTTACGTGGGTGTTCTTTCTTGATGACAAATCGCAGGTCCAAAAGATCTTCAAAAACTTCGCTAGGAAGGCCCAAAATCAGTTTGACGTGAAGATCAAGAAGGTTCAGAGCGACAACGGAACAGAGTTCAAGAACGCAAATGTGGACACCATTCTTGACGAAGAAGGGATTTCACACGAGTTCTCGGCTACATACACACCTCAACAAAATGGAGTTGTTGAGAGAAAGAACCGAACTCTTATCGAGATGGCAAGAACGATGCTTGATGAGTACAAAACGCCAAAGCACTTTTGGGCGGAAGCGATTGAGACAACTTGTCATGCAACAAATCGCTTGTATCTTCACAAGCTACTCAGCAAGATGACATACGAGCTCCTCATCGGTAACAAACCCCAAGTTGGATACTTTCGAGTATTCGGCTCAAAGTGCTACATTCTTGATAAGCATCGTCGTTCTAAATTTGCTCCTAAAGCTCATGAAGGTTTCCTACTTGGTTATGGCTCAAACTCTCACGCTTACCGTGTCTACAACAATTTCACCCGAAAGGTTGAAGAGACGGTAGATGTGAAGTTTGATGAATCTAACGGCTCGCAAGTAGAGCAATTGCCAATTGATGTAGGAGACAAAGACCCTTCGGAAGCAATTCAAGACTTGTCCATTGGCAAGATTCTTCCAACGGAAATGAAGGAGAGTACCTCGTCCGTCCAAGTGGAAGCTTCTACCTCACGACAAGGTGAACCAAGATTTGATACGGAAGCACCCACAAGTGGGACACGCCAAGATGAAGAAAACGAGGAAGTACACCAAGATGAACATCAACAACCTCCTTCTCCACCACGACAAGAGAACGACAACGTCAACAATGAAGAAGGCCAAGAAGAAGAACAAGATGAAGAGGATGTTCCACCCCGACCCAAGCAAAAGCTTTAACAAGTTTGAGCAAGAATTGCCAAAGATCATCCCGTTGAGCAAATCTACAATGATATCCAAACCGGGAGAATCACTCGCTCTAAAACTCGTTTAGCTAACTTTTGTGAACATTACTCATTCATCTCTAGCATTGAACCTATGAAGGTTGAAGAAGCATTGGAGGATCCGGATTGGATAAATGCTATGCATGAAGAGCTACACAACTTTGAGAGAAATCGAGTGTGGACATTGGTCGAGAAGCCCGGCAACAACCACAACATCATTGGTATCAAATGGGTGTTCCGCAACAAGCAAGATGAAGATGGACAAGTGGTTCGCAACAGAGCACGTCTCGTCGCCCAAGGCTACACACAAGTTGAAGGTATGGACTATGGTGAGACATATGCTCCCGTTGCTAGACTTGAGTCCATTCGCATCTTACTTGCCTATGCTAATCACCATGATATCACCCTGTACCAAATGGACATTAAAAGTGCTTTTCTAAATGGCAAAATTGAGGAGGAAGTTTATGTTAAGCAACCTCCCGGCTTCGTCAATCCTAAGAAACCTAATCATGTTTACAAACTTCACAAAGCTCTTTACGGTCTTAAACAAGCTCCTAGAGCATGGTATAAATGCTTAAACAAGTTCCTTATTGAAAAAGGCTTTGAAATTGGTAAAATTGATTCTACTCTTTTTACTAAAAGGGTTAATGGAGAACTATTTGTGTGCCAAATTTATGTAGATGATATCATATTTGGTTCAACTAACCCTCATTTTAGTGAGAAGTTTGGAAAGCTAATGTCGGAGAAGTTTGAGATGTCTATGATGAGTGAACTCAAATTCTTTCTCGGTTTGCAAATCAAGCAAACTAAGGAAGGTACCTTTGTCTCTCAAACGAAGTACACCAAGGACTTATTCAAGAAGTTCAATATGCAAGAATGCAAAGGTATGACTACACCCATGCCTACTAGTGGACATCTTGATTTGACCAAAGATGGTGAACCGGTTTATCAAAAAGTTTATCGCTCTATGATTGGTTCATTGTTATATCTATGTGCCTCATGTCCCAATATTATGCCAAGTGTGTGCATGTGTGCACGATATCAAGCTGCTCCTAAATAATGTCATCTTAAGGCTGTGAAAAGGATAGTGAGATACCTAATCCATACACCAAATTTTGGCATTTGGTATCCTAAGAGGTCCTCTTTTGATCTTGTCGGCTACTCCGATTCGGACTATGCCGGAGACAATGTTGATAGAAAGTCCACTTCGGGTACTTGTCAATTCCTTGGTAGATCTCTTGTATCTTGGTCTTCCAAGAAACAAAACTCAGTATCATTATCCACCGCCAAAGCGGAATACATTGCCGCTAGTTCATGTTGTGCTCAATTACTTTGGATGACCCAAACTCTTAAAGATTATGGGATATATGTGAAACATGTTCCATTGCTATGTGACAATGAAAGTGCTATTAAGATTGCTCACAATCTCGTGCAACACTCTCGAACTAAGCATATTGAAGTTCGTCATCATTTCATTCGAGATCATGTTGCAAAAGGGGACATTAACATTAAGCATGTTCGCACCGATAAGCAATTGGCGGATATATTCACTAAACCACTTGATGAGAAAGTGTTTTGCAGGTTGAGAGGTGAATTGAACATTATTGATGCTTCAAACTTGGAGTAGGAACTCCATTTGATACATGCGGGGCATGAGCCTATGACTAATCCTCGATATTTCTCTTATGACTCTATTCATATGTCTTGGATATATTTGTACCTTGCATGTTATCTAACCCGCGTAGGTACTTGGATGGATCTAAATCTATGAGATTGCAACTCACTCACATCTTGAGCAATTTCTACATCACCAAGTCTCTGCACAAGGGTGGTTGAAGACAAGGAAGCACGAAATCATTCAAACATATCCTTTGGCAAATTCTATGTTGAGTCTCATGATTGTCATTTTGGATACACAAGTGCTCTTCCTTGAAAGACTAACCCATGTAGGTAGATGAACTCAAACTCCAAGTGGTGCTCCCAACAGTTGATGAACTACATCAACGTTGAGCAACCCACACAAGTTCGACTACATGTGCAAGATCAACACCACCACCCAAGGTATGTTATTCCATCTTAGAGAAGCTTTACTCCAAGTCATGAGTCAAAGCAACTCGACAAGATGTGAATACATCAAGATGCTTAAATGAAAACTGGTAACCCCATTTTGAGCTTAAACGATGAGTATGACCTATGATCAAGTGCTCTCACTTGACTCCTAAGTCAATATACTCTAACATAGGTGACTTTGTCGCCGCCCAACTCTAGATGAAGTTCTCTTGTGTTCTTTTCTGTGTTATTGCATTTGTCTCTTGCATATTTGTTTCCCCTTTCAAAAAAAACTTCATCTAGATCCTTTAGTTTGTTTTCTTTTCTTTTTGTTCTGCATTTTCTGCATCCAATTCATTGCAAATCTTTCAGTAAATTCCTTGCATATCCTTGTGAGATCTTACTTGTCTAGTGAGCTGAGGTGACAAGTGGTTTCCCTCTGATGAACTCGGTCACACCGGTTTGTTTTCTTCGGCTCAACCGAAATCTTTCGGTGCAACCGAAGCACACAACTCGGAGTCACCGATTCCACCACAGGAAAACCAACTTGCCACTTATTCCTAATTTATGTTTGCTCTAGCTCCACTCAATGATTCTTGTCCTCTACCAGCATCATATTAGGCATGCTTCTTTGCTCTTTGACTTAAGGACCAACCCATTTGTATCACATGTCTAGAAGAGCCCTTCTTGGAAATTGATGTCAAAGAGGGAGAGAGAGATCACATCAAAGCTTAATCTTTCCTATAGGGGGAGAAAGAGAGAATACTCAGGGGAGAAAGTAATATCATCAAAGACCCCAGATGCTTGGTGTTCAAGAGGAGAGATGTCACATGTCTTTAAGAGGGGAACGACATGTTTGCTTGCTTGCTTTAGCTCAAGCTCTGTTGTTTCTTTTCTGTTGCTCTGCTTTTCTGTTCCCTATCTTCTCCCAATATCCCATGTAGATTCAGGGGGAGCAAGACATCTAAGGGAAGGAAATCTCTGATTTTATTGCATATTGTCGGGGGGAATCGGCTTCCTCGAACATCTATGGGGACCGAGCCCCTTTCTTGGTTCGGCGGGGGGCGGAGGTCGCACGAAGAGCGGATTGAGGCGATGCACACAAGGGATTTTACCCAGCTTCGGGCCGCAAGGATGCGTAAAACCCTACTGCTGCTTTGTGGATTGTATTGTGTTCTTGCTCGGGAGCGTGTGGTGCTACAGTACACGCGAGCTGCTGGCGAGAGAGAGCGTGGCGATGGGTGTCCTCCTCCTCCTACGTGCGCATGGGGCCTCCTTTTATATGCTCAAGGGGTTACCCACAGGTGGCAGCGCAGGTGGGGGCAAAAATGGGAGAATGCTGTAGTGGGTACAGCTGCCTGCACAGTGGCTGTACAGTGCTATCATACCTAACTCTGACGGCAGGGGACAAGGGCATTAAATGCCCATCCGCATCGCCCAGACGGTGCAGGGAAGTGGACTGTCAGGAGCGCCACCGTTTGCCACGATGGCTACTCTGTCAGCGTTGCTTCGCCACCGCATGCCCCTGGCTGCGCAGCCTCTCGCCACGTACGCCTGGAATGGCCCCAGAGCGACGCGTGGGTGGATGAGCTGGAGCGCAGGCGCGGGGTGGTGACTCGCCGCGGCAAGTGCCTTGCCGCGGCTGATGTCTTGTCGCGCCCGGGAGCTTGTCGCTCACCGGTCCTTGCCGGGACGCGGGGCGCGTCGTAGCAAGTATCTTGTCGTGCCTCGGTCGGCCTTCCCAGCAAGCTCCTCTTGCCGGGGTCTTGTGCTTCGAGCGGTCGTCCCGGCAAGCTCCTCTTGCCGGGGCCTGGCTCTCTTCGGGTGGCCTTCCCGGCAGGCTCCTCCTGCCGGGGCCTTGGCTCAGATACTTTGTTCTCGGATGGCCCAAAAAGGGACCATGGAGAGTCTTGGCGATCGCCCGGCAAGCCTTGCCGCGGGGTGCTATGACTGCCCGTGCACAAGTTCGGGGTACTAAGGGACCCCTACTTTAGTACACCGACAGGAGCCCCCGGGCCTGGGCCATACACGGTGCCGAGCGCTGTTGGGCCAGGCCCAAAACAGTGCACGGGCACGCGCGGCCTGGGTCACGGTGCATCTGCTTCTGCGCCCACCACGTCTTCCTCGAATGGCACGCGTCGAACGCGGCATCGTGGGGAGAGGCGTGCGTGACGTGGGTGGCATGCGCGGGGCCGAACCCCGCAGGCATGCGTCACATCGCCATAAAGGGGGACGGTTCGCGCTAGCTCCATAAGTGGAGGGAGGCGTGGAGGCGTGGCTTGTTCGCTGGACGGGGCCGAGGCATGGTTTCCGAGGCGCCCGTTCCCCACGATCACGGGGTGGGGAGAGGTCGCCTCATCCGTCGCCTCGGTCCTGCGCGTCAGCCACGCGGCTTCCATGCACCCGGGGTTGCGGACGGTGGAGGCAGGAAACCGGGCCGTCGCGGGTCGGGGCAGCAGGTCGGCCCCAGTCGCCTGGCCTTCCTGCGTCTTGATTGGCTGAGCGGGGCGGTCGAGCCCCCACCCTGCTCCTTTATAAGGAGCAAAAGGGGGCGACGGAAACCCACACTCCTCCATCTCTTCTTCTCTTCATCCTCTGACCCCCTCTCTCCATTCGCCATGGAGAAAGGGAATCCGGGTCCTTCATCGGTGGCGGCGAGGGTTGCCGCCAGGCAGCGCGCCCCTCCTCCCCTTGCACCTGCGGTGGCGGAGCCAGCCATAAGGGGAAGGGGGAGGGGGCGAGGTCGTGGACGAGGGCATGGACGAGGCCGCGGCGCTCAGGGAAGAGGCGGGCGGGGCGACGCGCCGGCCTCGCCTCCGCCAGCGGCTCCTCTTCCCACGGCGGTCCACCTCGGGGACGATCCTTGCGAGTTCTTCGTCAGGCTGCGCCGGGCGCCTCGCCGCAGCCTCCGCCTCCCGGCTCCCTTCGCAAGCGTGATGGAGATGGAGCAACCCGAGACGCTAAGGCTGCGCATGAAGGGCTGCGGGATCAGCGGCACGCGGGTCCACGTCGAGTTCCCAGCCCCCGGCGTAGTGTATCTTGGCCGAGGGTGGAAGACATTCGCCCGTATCCACACCTTGACGGAGGGGTTCACCCTCCATTTTAAGTTGATGGAGGGCGATCTCCTCTCCGTCAAGGCCTTCGGGGACTTCGGGACCCGGGCCCGGTGCTGCGTGGATAGCTCCTCCGACAGCGAAAGCTCCTCCTCGAGCGAGAGTGACGAGGAGGGGAGCGACAGCGACGACGAGGGCAGCGGTCGTCGGGATGACGGGTCCGACTAGGCGCCGGTCGCAGCTCCGTGTGGTACCGACGACCCCATCATCCGTGTCGTCGGCTCCTTGAGCTTCTCGGGGTCGTCTTCCCGGGCGGTTGGAGTGGCGAGGCTGCGGAAAAGGAGGAGGACTGGCGGTAAGGCCGTCAACTCGGAGTACGAGGGCTAGGTGCCCCCGACAGCGTGTTGACGTCCCGCTGCCTCATCTTCGAGCTCCATCTCCGGCGCCGCCGCCACCATCCAGCCTCCGGAGCCCCCCGGCGGCCCTCTGGGCGTTCTGTTGGTGTCTTCTGCCACCCGTAGCTCGCCTAGGCGCCCCTTTTGCCCTTTTCGCCTCCTTGTCCTACCTCCTGAGGAGAGAGACAAGAAAGGGATTACGGGCATCTTATCTTTTTTCAATCTGTAAGCCCTCGGGCCTTAGCTGTGTTTAAAACTTGTAATCCCATCTTTCATGTTTTTCATTCTCTCTGAACTGTACCTGAGCGGAATGTTTTTAATGAAAAGGGGATGTTTGCCGGGCTATTTGTCCCGTGGGTAAAACCCACGCCAAGGAGCGAACCCTTTGTATCGTTAATATAGACACTTCTTTGCCCGGCAATAGGCCCTGCCGTCTTCCCGCGCCACTCGACCTCTCTCACGCCTTTGGCGGAGGAAGGGATGAAGCGGGTTCGGGCCCCTCGTTTCGCCCCTTTTGCCGCCGCGACTACTACCAAAACGGGCCCCAGGAACGCGCTCCGGGGCCGGTCGTTAAGGGAGCACGGTAGCTTCTAGGAGGAAACAAGGTTTTCGTATTCCACAGTTCATAAGAGAATGCATGACAAGGGATGCAAAAACTTATCTGGGATTGCAGACCCCGGCAACTTTGGCTTGCCGCGGGCGAATCTTCGTACTTGCAGCCCCCGGCAACACTGCCTTGCCGGGGACCAGGTGCTGGCCCGCCCTTCTTCTCTTCTTCGTCCTTAAGCGGCCTGGCCAGGATATGCAAAACCCTGCGAACCAAAGGAAACGAAGGAACCGAAAAAAGGACGCAGACTCGACCTCTAAGCTAGGGGTTAGCAGCTGTTAGGCACTATCAACCATAACCAAGGACGAGACTCGACTCAGCATGCATGCTAAAACTTAGGGCGCCAGCGCTTCATTTCTGCTGCTCAGGGTCTGTGCCTGGCTTTGTACAAAGGATTACATGCAACTGCGGCAAGACTTGTACAAAAGGTTGTTGCCGGGCGGGGCCCAACAACCGCGCCTTACGGGTAAAACTTACGAAGATGCTCAATATTCCAGGAGTTGCTCACCGGTGTGCCATCTTCGGTCTCGAGGCGGACAACACCGGGCCTCGTGACTCGTCTCACCCGGTAAGGGCCTTCCCACTTCGGCGTCAACTTGTTATGATTCTTGGCGGACGGGGCGCGCCGAAGAACAAGGTCGCCTTCCTCGAAGCTTCTGGCTTTAACTTTGCGGCTATGGTAGCGACGCAAAGCTTGCTGGTAGCGAGAGGCTCACACAGCAGCCTGAAGACGATCTTCCTCAAGGAGCAGCGCGTCATCTTCACGCAGCCACTCTTGCTCAAGCTCATCATAAGCGAGCACTCGAGGTGACCCGTATACGAGTTCCGTGGGGGTAACTGCTTCTGCTCCATAGACTAGAGCAAATGGTGTCTGGCCAGTGGCTCGATTTGGCGTCGTTCTGATCGACCAAAGAGCCACCGGCAGCTCCTCGATCCAGTTTCTTCCGCACTTGTGCAGCCTGTCAAAAGTTCTGGTCTTGAGCCCACGCAGTACTTCGGCGTTGGCCCTTTCAGCTTGACCGTTGCTCCTGGGATGAGCAACAGAAGCGAAGCAGACCTTGGCGCCGAGATCTTGGACGTATTGCATGAAGGCGCGACTCGTGAATTGTGTACCGTTGTCGGTGATGATCCTGTTGGTGATCCCGAAGCGGCAGACAATCGACCTGAAGAACTTGATGGCTGACTGTGCTATCAACTTCCTCACTGGTTCCACTTCCGGCCACTTTGTGAACTTGTCGATTGCGACGTACAAGTACTCAAAGCCCCCGACAGCTTGGGGGAAGGGGCCGAGGATGTCGAGCCCCCAGACCGAAAATGGCCAGGATAAAGGGATCGTCTGGAGAGCTTGAGCTGGCTGGTGTATCTGCTTGGAATGGAACTGGCACGCTTCACACTTGGTTACTTGTGCAGTTGCATCCTGGAGGGTTGTCGGCCAGAAGAAACCTTGCCAGAACGCTTTGCCGGCGAGTGCTCTTGCGCCGATGTGGTGACCACATATGCCTCCATGTATCTCTGCCAACAACTGCTGTCCGTCTTCCCGGGAAATACACTTCAATTTCACACCGTTGCGCCCTCTTCTGTACAGTGTGCTGTCGACGAACTGGTACATACTCGAGCGCCGGGCTACTCTTTCCGCTTCTTCTTGCTCTTCGGGAAGTTCTCCGTGCTGGAGGAAATGGACAGTCTGCTGCGCCCATGCTGGAGCCTGCGGCTCGACAACAAGGACTGAAGGCACTTCTGCTGCTGCGGGAACGTCCGCTTCTACGGTGAGGATCTGGGGCTCACCGGAGCTTGGCGTTCCTCGGCAAGCTTGCCGGAGCAAAACTTGTCGGGAGCGCCTGCTTCTACGGAACAAACCCTGGGGTTTTTCGGAGCAGACGGCTCCTCAGCGCTCTTGGCGTCGATCTTGGGGACCTTCTTGGCGGCGGCTCCAGGGAGCTCTGCCGGAAGATAGTCGCCGGAGACCAACTTCCTCTTCTTGCTCTGTCTGGTTGATGGCGTTACGGATGGTTGAGTCAGCTTGAGCACAAAGGTTCCTGGTTCCACAGGTAACTTAAATGCTGCGCACTTTGACAGGCCATCAACGATGTCATTCTCAGCTCTTGGAATGTGTTCCATTTGCAGGCCGTCAATGTGCTCTTCCAGCTTCCTCACTTCATCAACGTACGCTTCCATCAACGGACTCTGGTAATCTTTGTTCACTTGGCGGACGACAAGCTGCGAGTCACCCCTGACAATGAGCTTCTTGATCCCAAGTTCTGCCGCGATCCTAAGACCGGCGAGCAGACCTTCATACTCTGCAGTATTGTTGGTTGCTTGTTCCTTGGGGAAGTGCATCTGGACTACGTACTTGAGGTGCTCTCTGGTGGGCACGATGAGTAACGCGCCAGCACCGGCACCTTGCAGCGAGAAAGCACCATCAAAGTACATCAGCCACTCTTTGCTTGCTTCTTTGGCGGGGATGCTCGTCTCTGGGATATCTTCGTCCGATGTCGGTGTCCACTCTGCTATGAACTCCGCCAATGCCCTGCTTTGGATAGTCGAGGTGCTCTCGAACTGGAGACCGAAGCTCGACAGCTCTAGTGCCCACTCGACAATCCTGCCTGTTGCTTCTGGATTCTGCAGTATCCTTTTCAGTGGAAAGCGGGTGACAACTGTAATCTCGTGTGCTTGGAAGTAATGGCGCAGCTTTCTCGAGGCCATGAGGAGGCCGAAAAGCAATTTCTGCACACCAGAGTACCTTGACCTAGCCCCCTGCAAAAGGGAGCTGGCAAAGTAAACTGGGCGCTGCACCATTTTATTCTTCTGCACCTCCACTTGCTCCTGCGCAGATTCATCCTTGTCGGGGCCAGAGCTTGTCGGGGAAGCCCCCTGCTTGTCATTGGACGTGCTTGCCGTGGTTGCTGGCTCATCATCTGCCTCCCTCTCCGCTACTAACGCAGCACTAACCACTTGATTGGTTGCCGCCAGGTATAGCAGCAACTTCTCTTGTGGTTTAGGCGCGACAAGTATTGGAGCGGAGGACAAGTATTTCTTCAGGTCCTGCAGCGCAGCCTCCGCTTCCGGAGTCCATTTTACTGGACCCGCCTTTTTCAAAATTTTGAAAAACGGCAGGGCGCGTTCTGCAGACTTGGAAATAAACCTGCTGAGAGCCGCGACGCAGCCGGCAAGCCTTCGTACGTCCTTGACACGTGTTGGTGCTTCAATCTGCTCGATGGCCTTGATCTTGTCTGGGTTGGCTTCGATTCCTCGCTGAGATACGAAGAACCCGAGAAGCTTGCCGGAAGGGACTCTGAACACGCACTTCTCGGGGTTGAGCTTGAGGCTGATCCTGCGCAGGTTCGCAAAGGTCTCTTCTAAGTCTTGAATCAGGGTTGCCCTGTCTCTGCTCTTGACCACTATGTCATCCATGTAGGCCTCCACATTTCTGTGGATTAATGGCTCAAAAGCGGTGTGGACAACCCTCGCAAATGTTGAACCGACGTTCTTCACTCCGAAAGGCATTCGTACGAAACAGTACGTGCCACTTGGAGTGATGAACGCGGTCTTCTCTTCATTTTCTTCAGCCATGAAGATCTGATGATATCCTGAGTAGGCATCAAGAAATGAAAGCAGGTCACATCCGGCCGTGGAGTCAACAATCTGGTCAATGCGCGGCAAGGGAAAGGGATCTTTGGGACAAGCTTTGTTAACATCGGTGAAGTCGATGCAAAGCCTCCATTTCCCATTTGCTTTGCGCACGACAACAGGATTGGCCAACCACGTCGGATGGAGCACACCTCGGACGTGGCCTGCTGCCTCCAACTTCTTGATCTCTTCTGCGATGAACTCTTGGCGCTCCACTGCTTGCTTCCTGACTCTCTGCTTGACGGGCCGCGCGTGAGGACAGACGGCGAGGTGATGCTCAATCACTTTCCTGGGAAAGCTGGGGATGTCAGATGGTCGCCAGACAAACACATCGACATTCGCCCGCAGGAAAGCAACGAGCGCGCTTTCCTATTTGGGGTCGAGCGTGGCACTGATGGTGAAGGTACCACCAGTGCCGTCCTCCTTGGCGGGCACCTTCTTGGTCGTTGGCGGAGCTGCCATTGTCTTCTTACTCTTGCCGGTGGAGCTCGATGGCGCGTCCTCGACGGTAGCGCATCACTCCGAAGAGGTGCGCTTGCCGGAGTGGGCGCCAGAGCACTTGCCGGGCTTGGTCCTCTTCTTCCCTCCGGGAGCTCCAGCGGCAAGCGGCTTGTGATCCGCTGCGGCTGCTGCTTCCCGGTAGATCTTGTCGGCACAGATAAGGGCATCCTTCTTGTCGCCGGGGACAGAGATGACGCTTATCGGGCCTGGCATCTTGAGCATGTTGTAGGTGTAGTGAGAGGCCGCCATGAACTTGGCGAGCGCTGGACGGCCAAGAATTCCATTGTAGGGCAATGGAAAATCGGCAACGTCAAAAGTGATCCTCTCTGTCCTGAAGTTCAGCTCGCTGCCAAATGTCACTGGCAACGTTATCTTCCCCTTCGGCTTGCTCCTTCCTGGGTTGATTCCTTGGAACGTGCCGGTCTCTCCGAGCTCGCTGTCGGGGACTTGGAGTTTCCGGAGCACAGCGGAGGAGATCAGGTTCAAGCCGCCCCCGCCGTCAACTAGCATCTTAGTGACCTTGAGGTTGCGGACTGTTGGTGACACCAACATCGGCAAGCACCCGATCGCAGTTGTGCGATCAGGGTGGTCCTCAATATCAAAGATGATAGGCGTGCTGGACCATTTCAGAGGCTTGCGCGACTCGACGGGTGGTTCCGCTGCATTGACTTCCCGCGCCCACTGCTTGAGCTGGCGGTGAGAAGTATGCAGGGAAGCACCGCCGTCTACGCACAAGACCTCTGTGGCTTTCTGAAACTCCTGCTCACTGGTCTCAACGTGATCCATGTCTTCGTCTTCGTCGTCGTCTTCGTTCTTGTCGCGGCCGCGGGGAGGTCGGTCCGCTTGCCGCTGCTTGTCCTTGTCGCGGCGTCCTCCCTGGCCGGGGCGCTTCGTGCCTGATCCTCCGCCACCTCCCCGGGCTCTCTCCTTGTCGTGCCGCTCGTACTCGGCCTTTTGCAGCTCGACGAGCCGCTCGACCTGCTTGCAACTCTGGAGGTCATGGCCCTTGGTGCGGTGGATCTTGCAGTACTGTTTGTTGGTGCCGTCCCGCTTGTCGGCGACCGCCACAGCCTGGCAATGGGCGCATCCGGCAATCTCCTTGCCAGAGCTACCAGCCTGGGCCTTCTTGGCGGCGCCTTCATCGCCGGACTGCTCAACAACCAGTACTTCTTGGCTCTTCTTCTTCCTGTTGCTCCGCCGCCGGCCCTTCCTTGCCGGGGCGGTATCCTCACTGTCAGATTCTCCTGCTCCAGTGTTCTCTCCGGGGAGTTTCCTCCCTTCCTCATCACGGGCACACTTGTCGGCCAGGGCATATAGCTCACTGACGTCTTTGATCTTGCACATCGCCATCTCCTCCCGCATCCTGCGGTTACTCACGTTCTGATGGAACGCGCTGATGACCGCGGCGGGGTGGACGTCTGGGATGTTGTAGTGTACACGGCTGAATCTCTGGATGAACTTGCGCAAGGGTTCCCCTTCCTTCTGGACGATCAGATGAAGGTCGCTCGCTTGGCCATGGGGTTTGTGGCCGCCCGTAAAGGCGCCAACAAACTGATGGCACAAGTCTGTCCAGGAGGTTATGGAGTTATCCGGCAAGTGCATGAGCCAGGATCTGACGTTGGATTTGAGTACCAGCGGGAAGTAGTTGGCAAGGATCTTGTCGTCTCGCCCTCCAGCAGCCTGCACTGCGATGGTGTAGATGCTGAGGAACTCCGACGGATGCGACTTGCCGTCATACTTCTCTGGTACGTCTGGCTTGAAATTCTTCATGCTGGGCCACTGGACTTGCCGCAGCTCACGGGTGAACGCAGGGCAGTACACCGCGTACGGCAGGTCGCCTGGTTCCCCTGGTGCATGCATGTCGACAGAGGGCCCAGCGCGGTGGTCTGATTGACACCGCGCTTCTCTCCGACGCTCGATGCGAGTACGAGCGTCCTCTTGCTCTCGCTCGTGAAGAACTTGGCGTTGATCGCAACGAGTTCGTGGATTCGACGACGCGGAGGAGTCGTTGTCATGATGATTCCGGCGAGTCGGCGACCTTGGCCTCTGGGGTGGGGAGTGCACGGTGGTCGCACCCCCGCCGGTCCTGGCGCCATCGGTTCTTGCCTAGCCGTCCCGCTGCGGCTGCGACGCGCTGTGCTGCCGCGGGGTGTCGCCGTTGGCGAAACCGATGAGGCTCTGTATCGTGGAATCGGCTAGATCTCCATCATCTTCGTGGCGCGTCGAAGTTGTGCGAACCTGATCCGGCGTCTGCACGGGCTAGATCTCCATCATCTTCGTCGACATGCCACCGAAGAAGAAGGCTCCGGAGGTGGCTGGTCCGTCCGCGTCGAACCCACCGCCCTTGGAGCAAATGGGTGGTGGGGACGGCGCCGGCGGTGAAACGGGCGTCGTCGAGCCAGATCATGATGCCACGGCGTCCGAACATACGCCGACACCTCTCGGCGCAGGTAAGCCCTGGTATGACCAGGCAACCTTTCGCTCTATTCCATGGAGCGGAGGCAGTTAGCCCCATGGATCTCGCATGCGGGCCACCTCGAGTGTTCGCTCACGCTGAGCTTGAGCGAGAGCAGCTGCGTCGATATGATGCGCTGCTCCTCGAGATTGACCGTCTTCAGGCCGCTGTGCGAGCTGCTCGCTACCAGCAAGCCTTGCGCCGCTTTTCTAGCCGCAAGGTTAGTGCCACAAGTCTCGAGAAAGTGGGAAGGCCCTTACCGGGTGAAACGAGTCGATAGGCCTGGCGCTGTCCGCCTTGAGACCGAAGATACCACTCCGGTGAGCAACTCCTAGAACGTTGGGCATCTTTATAAATTTCGCCCGTAAGGCGCGGTTGTCGGACCCCGTCCGGCAACCACCCTTCTGTACAAAGTCTTGCCGCTGTTGCATGTGATCCTTTGTATAGAGCAAGGCGCAGACCCTGTGCGCAGATTGAGTTCTTGTGCTCCGCACACGTTGTCGATCTCATGCTCTCTATCCCTTGCATGCATTATCTGACACTCTGTGCAGCACTGACCCCCGATAAGCAACGGCGAGCCCCATGTTTCGCCTTACCGGAAAGCAACCTTGCCGGGCAGCGAGCCGCGGAAAAGCTAAGTTGCCAAAGTTTGAGCAATTGAGTTTTTAAAATTTTGAGGTTATCTTCCTCGAACGACCGTACTTTGTATGGAAAACCTGTGCGCGGAGGGACCGGCTCGTGGCTAGTTGCGCCCTTACTTCGTTTCGAGTCCGCTCAACGACTTAAGTGTGCTACAACCAGGGTGGCATCCTTACTTTGTTTCGAGCTCGCTCGGCAGCTTAAGTGTGCTGCGACTGCAGTCGCAACACTTACTTTGCTTTGAGCCTGCTCAACAATTTAAGTGAGCTGCAGCTAGCCGCGACAAGGTTTCTTGCCGGTAGTGGCGCCACTGGCGGGCTGCTGATGTCCCGCACTCAGAGCCCGCGGTAAGGCGGAGGCCTACGCCGACAAGTCCCCAAAAGCGTAGGGCAAAAACATACAGAGCACGGAGTCAAGTAGAGGAAATAACAGTGCAGTCACTACCTAAGATAGAGTTATATTACAAAGATAAGCTTGTCGCAGCCCTAATGAATCGCTTTCATGACTTGGCCGGCAGCGACAAGAAAAGAAAAGGGGAGGCGGCCTAATCCACGCGGTCGCCCTCGATCCTCTTGATCCCGGCCACCTTCTCCATGATGGGCGCGACGAGGGCCCTGATCTCCTCGAGGTCAGCGTCTGCCGGCAGGGATTTGAGGACGTTGGTGAGCCTGATGCCGGGGTTGCGGAAGGCGATCTTCACCAACACCTTCTCGAGGGCTCCGGCGATGGCGTCGCGCGTCTCGCCGGCCAGCTGCTCTGGGATCGCGTTCCGGAGATGCTGAAGGGCCGCCACCACGCCTTTAAAGAACGAAGTGAGCTTGGCGCTGGGTGGGACGTTTTCACGAGAGGGATACTCGTGACCCTCCATCCCCAGCAGCGTCAGCTCCTTGCCGATGGAGGCGGCGATATCCACGAGACCCTCGGTCCACTGCTCCACCGTCGCCCTGAATTCATTCTGGGTGACCGCGGCGCTCTCCAACAACGCCTCGTTGTCCGCGACCTCCCTCCGCAAAGACACCTCTTGCTCCTTGGCGCTGTCCAGCGCCTTGGACAGGGTGTCCAGCTTCAGCTCGAGATCGGCGTTGGAGTCCTTGGCGGCGTCGAGCTCCCTGATCTTCTCGGCGAAGCGGCCCTGCAGCTCGCCAAGGGTGTGGGCGCCCTTCTCGCGCTCCTGCTTGAGCGCAGCGAGCTCCTCACCGCTCGCCTTGAGGTCGGTGTCGAGCTGCGCCACCTTCGCCTCCTGTGCCTCCTTGGCGGTCTCGGCGGCCGCGGCAGCATCTCGCGCCTCCTTGAGGGCTCCGCCGAGCGCTTGCTGGCGTGCGGCGACCTCCTCCTCGTGGCTGGCGAGGCTGGCTTTCCGTTGCGCCAGCTCGCCCTCCCGCGCGGCTAGCCCCGCGGCGGCAAGCCTTTGCTGCTCTTCGGCTTCCGCCTTCTCGAGGATGAAGGCCGTCCGCGCCTCGTCGAGCTGCCTTCGCTCCTCCGCCAAGGATCGGAGGGCCTCCTGGTTGAGCTCCCGGAGCTCCCCGGCACGCATCTCCATGTCCGCTCCCGCCTTCGCGACAAGCGCTTCCCGGCGTTCCACCTGGGCTTGTCGGGCGCGGTAGAGTGACACCAGCTTCCGGAGCAGCCGCTCCTCCTCAGGCTCGCCGCCGCTGCTGCTTGGCGCGTCAACCAGCGTCAGCCCGGCGGAGGCGAGCACCTCTCCATCCAAGGTCTCCCCCTTGACCGGCGCCCTGGAAGTCGACTCCTAGGGGAGCTTGATGAAGATATCGTCGCCGGCGTTCAGGTAGGCGCCTGGCTGGGGCTCCTCGGGGCCCGATGCCGCTGCGGAGGCGGGATTGGCAGTCGGCGCAGCGCCTGGCGCTCCTACGGCCTCAGGGCCGTCAGTACGATCGCCGGCCCCCTCGCCCGCGGCTGGTGCGGCAGCCTTGGCGGCCTCTTCGCTGGCCGGATCTTCAGCACCATCCGTCTCTCCGGTGGCGGCCACGTCGTCAGTATGGCCGCACGCGTCCTCCTCGACGACGACCTCGGTCTCCATCGGGTCCGTGGCGGGCGGGTCTAAAGGCCGAAAGAGGGGGAGAAGTCAAGCAACTATCCAAAGAAGAAGAACTTCAGGGGAGTTTCGAGGCAAGAAGGCTACCTGGGCCAGGGTCTGCAGTCACGGTCTCCATCGCCGAGGGGCCGCCGGTGCCGTCCCTTGCCGGAGACTGCTCCCTTGCCGGGGACTGCTCCCTTGCCGGGGACTGCTCCCTCGCCGGAGACTGCTCCCTCGCCGGGGATCGCTCCCTTGTCGGGGACTCCTCCCTTGCCGGGGAACTCCCCCTTAGCGGTGTAGTTGTAGCGGGTGGCTCATCGGGGACGGTC
The DNA here is from genome assembly GCA_032464435.1 of Aegilops umbellulata. Taxonomy (NCBI): domain Eukaryota; kingdom Viridiplantae; phylum Streptophyta; class Magnoliopsida; order Poales; family Poaceae; genus Aegilops; species Aegilops umbellulata. Next base: position 277,669,043 of record CP136056.1, on the reverse strand, counting down.
TCCGGACGCTCCTGGTGGGTCTGCTCTGCTCCTACACAAATCGTCAGCCAGATGTCAGGAAAAGCGAAGGGCACCCGGGCGCGCCGAACGACAGAAAGCAAGCCATATGCTTACGCTTGGGGCTGCGCTGGGGGCTGCTCTGAAGACCAGTTGGCGGCTCCGATAAGGTCATCTTAGGCGCACCCCCTGCCGTCACGGTGGGCTCGTCGTCGAGGATGACCACCGGGACCTTGGCTCTCTTTGCCACCCTCTGACCCGGAGTCCTGAACAGGGGCAAATTCAGAGGAAGGCAAATGAGATACGAGGCGCAACTACAAGAATTGAAGAAACACAAGAACAGCGGGGGTCTTACTCCTCTCCCTCTTCCTCGTCGGAGCTAAGCGCGGAGAAGTCGAAGACTGGCCCGCTTCTGGCGCGAGGAGGCGGAGGAGTAGGCTTCCTTGGCCGCTTGGCGGAGGCAGTGGTGGCGCTAGCCCGAGACGGCTCTGCCCCGGCTGCCGCCGTGGCGCGAGGGGCGGCAGGAGCAGAAGCAGCGGCCTGCGAAGACCCCGCTCCTGCTGAAACAGCGGAGCACGTCACGCGGTGTTGCGGCTGTTGGCTTGCTTGCCGTACCACCTTCCCGGCCTTGCGGAGACGCCTCCGTGGTTGAGCCGGGGTCTCCGCTTGCGACGAGCTGCCCGAGGGTCGGGAGGAAGAGGCGTCAGCCTCCAGCAAGCTGCTCGTGCCCTCGGTGGACTCGTCCGCCCTTGCGCCGTGCCCGGCAAGCTCTTCCTCGCCGGCAAACTCCGCTCGATCGGCAAGGCTTTCCGCCTCCGCCAATGTGAAGCCAAATTCGCCCGCGGCCGCGGCTGCCGCCGCCTCTTCCATCCTGGAGGCGATGCACGCCAACTCCGCGTTCGTGGTGTCTTGGGTGAGGCCCCTCTGCTTGTCAGCGTCGACTGGCCTCTCCACCAAGTCGTCGAAGAACGCCCGCACAACATCGTCGGCGGGCTCCTGCCAAGTGGAGTCGATCCCGTGCGAGTCGCACAGCGGCATCATTGCAAGGATGCGGCTGAGCGACGAATTGTTGCACAACGGGACGACGCCTTGCGGTAGCCTGAACCATTCGGGGTGGTCGGGGTCGTGCTTGAACAGCGCCCTGAGCGTCCCGTCAAGCTCCAAGACGGTGAAATTGAAGTTGAGGCCAGGGCGCAACCTCATGATTTCCGCCGCATTCTAGAACTCCCAGGCGGGCCTCCCCTTCTCCTGCAGGGGAGCGATGCGGCGGCGGAGGAAATCTGCGCCAACGGCGCCAACTGTGAGCCCGGCACGCCTGAGCCGCAGGATCCGGGTGATGGCAATCTGCAGCTTGTCGTCGTCCGGAGCCACATCGCTCCAATCCCTGCCGCGCACCACAGGAGTTTGGCGCACGGCAGTGAATGGCTGCGGGTTCTCCTCGACGATCAGGCACCAGTCTGCTCTCCATTCCTCCCATTTGCTGCGGAGCTCTCCCTCCAGATAAGCATCCTTCTTGCCGAGCTTCGAGATCCAGGCGATCCCGCCGGAGAGGGGCTCTCCTCTCTCTACTCGAGGCGTGAAGAAGTGGCTGAAGAGAGCTACGTTTGGAAAGACTCCGACAAAATTTTGCAAAGATGTGCGAAAATTGCCATGGTCAGGACAACATTGGGGGTGAAATCAAGGAGATGGAACCCGTAGGTGTTCATGATGTCGCAGAAAAATTCAGAGAAGGGCGGGGCAGAGCCCGCAATAGAAGAACAGAGAAAAGAAGGGATACCCGGTCGGATACTCCTTCTGGGCGACGGCGGGAAGAACCCTCGTGCGCGGGTGCGCTCGCGTCCCCATCGACCAGAAGAGGTAGTATTCCTCCCTCAGGACCAAGGCGTCGAGCTCAGGGGGGAAGGTCGCCTGCTCCTTTCGCAGCGCCTCGAGCCGCTGCGCCTCGGCCGACTTCACGGCCTTCCCTTTTCCCTTGTAGCCCTTCGAGGCCATGATGGAAGGAGGGAGGGAGATCGACGGCGTCGGTAGCACTGCTGGCGGCGGAAGGGGGTGGAGCGCTGCTTCTCTTGGGAAGTGGCGGAGGTTTTCAAGGAATCGCAACTGGCGGGTGGGCGGACTGCCCCTGTTTCCCCTGCTTATAAGGGGAGGAGGGGGCGCTTCGCCTTTCCGAATAAACAAATCGCCTGTGACGTGACGCGCGCCTGCGGGGCTCAGCCCCGCGCACGCCACCCAAGTCACGCACGCCTCTCCCCACGATGCCACGTTTGACGCGTGCCGTTCGGGGAAGACGTGGTGGGCGCAGAAGCAGGTGCAGCGTGACCCAGGCCGCGCATGCCCGTGCACTGTTTTGGGCCTGGCCCAATAGCGCTCGGCACCGTGTATGGCCCAGGCCCGGGGGCTCCTGTCGGTGTACTAAAGTAGGGGTCCCTTAGTACCCCGAACTTGTGCACGGGCAGTCCTAGCACCCCGCGGCAAGGCTTGCCGGGCGATCGCCAAGACTCTCCGTGGTCCCTTTTTGGGCCATCCGAGAACAAAGTATCTGAGCCAAGGCCCCGGCAGGAGGAGCCTGCCGGGAAGGCCACCCGAAGAGAGCCAGGCCCCGGCAAGAGGAGCTTGCCGGGACGACCGCTCGAAGCACAAGACCCCGGCAAGAGGAGCTTGCTGGGAAGGCCGACCGAGGCACGACAAGATACTTGCTGCGACGCGCCCCGCGTCCCGGCAAGGACAGGTGAGCGACAAGCTCCCGGGCGCGACAAGACATCAGCCGCGGCAAGGCACTTGCCGCGGCGAGTCACCACTCCACGCCTGCGCTCCAGCTCATCCACCCACGCGTCGCTCTGGGGCCATTCCAGGCGTACGTGGCGAGAGGCTGCGCAGCTAGGGGCATGCGGTGGCGAAGCAACGCTGACAGAGTAGCCATCGTGGCAAACGGTGGCGCTCCTGACGGTCCACTTCCCTGCACCGTCTGGGCGATGCGGACGGGCATTTAATGCCCTTGTCCCCTGCCGTCAGAGTTAGGTATGATAGCACTGTACAGCCACTGTGCAGGCAGCTGTACCCACTACAGCATTCTCCCATTTTTGCCCCCACCTGTGCTGCCACCTGTGGGTAACCCCTTGAGCATATAAAAGGAGGCCCCATGCGCACGTAGGAGGAGGAGGACACCCATCGCCACTCTCTCTCTCGCCAGCAGCTCGCGTGTACTGTAGCACCACACGCTCCCGAGCAAGAACACAATACAATCCACAAAGCAGCAGTAGGGTTTTACGCATCCTTGCGGCCCGAAGCTGGGTAAAATCCCTTGTGTGCATCGCCTCGATCCGCTCTTCGTGCGACCTCCGCCCCCCGCCGAACCAAGAAAGGGGCTCGGTCCCCATAGGTGTTCGAGGAAGCCGATTCCCCACCTATGGGGACCGAGCCCCTTTCTTGGTTCGGCGGGGGGCGGAGGTCGCACGAAGAGCGGATCGAGGCGATGCACACAAGGGATTTTACCCAGCTTCGGGCCGCAAGGATGCGTAAAACCCTACTGCTACTTTGTGGATTGTATTGTGTTCTTGCTCGGGAGCGTGTGGTGCTACAGTACACGCGAGCTGCTGGCGAGAGAGAGCGTGGCGATGGGTGTCCTCCCCCTCCTACGTGCGCATGGGGCCTCCTTTTATATGCTCAAGGGGTTACCCACAGGTGGCAGCGCAGGTGGGGGCAAAAATGGGAGAATGCTGTAGTGGGTACAGCTGCCTGCAAAGTGGCTGTACAGTGCTATCATACCTAACTCTGATGGCAGGGGACAAGGGCATTAAATGCCCGTCCGCATCGCCCAGACGGTGCAGGGAAGTGGACCGTCAGGAGCGCCACCGTTTGCCACGATGGCTACTCTGTCAGCGTTGCTTTGCCACCGCATGCCCCTGGCTGCGCAGCCTCTCGCCACGTACGCCTGGAATGGCCCCAGAGCGACGCGTGGGTGGATGAGCTGGAGCACAGGCGCGGGGTGGTGACTCGCCGCGGCAAGGATGTCGGGGGGAATCGGCTTCCTCGAACACCTATGGGTTCCATCTCCTTGATTTCACCCCCAATGCTGTCCTGACCATGGCAATTTTCGCACATCTTTGCGAAAATTTCGTCGGAGTCTTTCCAAATGTAGCTCTCTTCCGCCACTTCTTCACGCCTCGAGTAGAGAGAGGAGAGCCCCTCTCGGGCGGGATCGCCTGGATCTCGAAGCTCGGCAAGAAGGATGCTTATCTGGAGGGAGAGCTCCGCAGCAAATGGGAGGAATGGAGAGCAGACTGGTGCCTGATCGTCGAGGAGAACCCGCAGCCATTCACTGCCGTGTGCCAAACTCCTGTGGTGCGCGGCAGGGATTGGAGCGACGTGGCTCCGGACGACGACAAGCTGCAGATTGCCATCACCCGGATCCTGCGGCTCAGGCGTGCCGGGCTCACAGTTGGCGCCGTTGGTGCAGATTTCCTCCGCCGCCGCATCGCTCCCCTGCAGGAGAAGGGGAGGCCCGCCTGGGAGTTTCAGAATGCGGCGGACATCATGAGGCTGCGCCTTGGCCTCAACTTCAATTTCACCGTCTTGGAGCTTGACGGGACGCTCAGGGCGCTGTTCAAGCACGACCCCGACCACCCCGAATGGTTCAGGCTGCCGCAAGGCGTCGTCCCGTTGTGCAACAATTCATCGCTCAGCCGCATCCTTGCAATGATGCTGCTGTGCGACTCGCACGGGATCGACTCCACTTGGCAGGAGCCCGCCGACGATGTCGTGCGGGCGTTCTTCGACGACTTGGTGGAGAGGCCAGTCGACGCCGACGAGCAGAGGGGCCTCACCCGAGACACCACAGACGCGGAGTTGGCACGCATCGCCTCCAGGATGGAAGAGGCGGCGGCAGCCGCGGCCGCGGGCGAATTTGGCTTCACATTGGCGGAGGCGGACGCAACGGAGGCGGAAAGCTTTGCCGATCGAGCGGAGTTTGCCGGCGAGGAAGAGCTTGCCGGGCACGGCGCAGGGGTGGACGAGTCCACCGAGGGCACGAGCGGCTTGCTGGAGGCTGACGCCTCTTCCTCCCGACCCTCGGGCAGCTCGTCGCAAGCGGATCCCCCGGCTCAACCACGGAGGCGTCTCCGCAAGGCCGGGGAGGTGGTACGGCAAGCAAGCCAACAGCCGCAGCGCCGCGTGATGCGCTCCGCTGTTTCAGCAGGAGCGGGGTCCTCGCAGGCCACTGCTTCTACTCCTGCCGCCCCTCGCGCCACGGCGGCGGCCGGGGCAGAGCCTTCTCGGGCTAGCACCACCACTGCCTCCGCCAAGCGGCCGAGGGAGCCTACTCCTCCGCCTCCTCGCGCCAGAAGCAGGCCAGTCTTCGACTTCTCCGCGCTTAGCTCCGACGAGGAAGAGGGAGAGGAGTAAGACTCCCGCTGTTCTTGTGTTTCTTCAATTCTTGTAGTTGCGCCTCGCATCTCATTTGCCTTCCTCTGAATTTGCCCCTGTTCAGGACTCTGGCTCAGAGGGTGGCAAAGAGAGCCAAGGTCCCGGTGGTCATCCTCGACGACGAGCCCACCGTGACGGCAGGGGGTGCGCCTGAGATGACCTTATCGGAGCCGCCAACTGGTCCTCAGAGCAGCCCCCAACGCAGCCCCCAGCGTAAGCATATGGCTTGCTTTCTGCCGTTGGGCGCGCCCGGGTGCCCTTCGCTTTTCCTGACATCTGGCTGATGATTTGTGTAGGAGCAGAGCAGCCCCACCAGGAGCGTCCGGAGACCGTCCCCGATGAGCCACCCGCTACAACTACACTGCCAAGGGGGAGTTCCCCGGCAAGAGAGGAATCCCCGACAAGGGAGCGATCCCCGGCGAGGGAGCAGTCTCCGGCGAGGGAGCAGTCCCCGACAAGGGAGCAGTCTCCGGCAAGGGACGGCACCGGCGGCCCCTCGACGACGGAGACCGTGACTGCAGACCCTGGCCCAGGTAGCCTTCTTGCCTCGAAACTCCCCTGAAGTTCTTCTTCTTTGGATAGTTGCTTGACTTCTCCCCCTCTTTCGGCCTTCAGACCCGCCCGCCACGGACCCGATGGAGACCGAGGTCGTCGTCGAGGAGGACGCGCGCGGCCATACTGACGACGTGGCCGCCACCGGAGAGACGGATGGTGCTGAAGATCCGGCCGGCGAAGAGGCCACCAAGGCTGCCGCAGCAGCCGCGGGCGAGGGGGCCGGCGATCAAACTGACGACCTTGAGGCCGCAGGAGCGCCAGGCGCTGCGCCGACTGCCGATCCCACCTCCGCAGTGGCGTCGAGCCCCGAGGAGCCCCAGCCAGGCGCCTACCTGAAGGCCGGCGACGATATCTTCATCAAGCTCCCCTGGGAGTCGACTTCCAGGGCGCCGGTCGAGGGGGAGACCTTGGATGGAGAGGTGCTCGCCTCCGCCGGGCTGACGCTGGTTGACGCGCCAAGCAGCAGCGGCGGCGAGCCTGAGGAGGAGCGGCTGCTCCGGAAGCTGGTGTCACTCTACCGCGCCCGACAAGCCCAGGTGGAACGCCGGGAAGCGCTTGTCGCGAAGGCGGGAGCGGACATGGAGAAGCGCGCCAGGGAGCTCCGGGAGCTCAACCAGGAGGCCCTCCGATCCTTGGCGGAGGAGCGAAGGCAGCTCGACGAGGCGCGGACGACCCTCATCCTCGAGAAGGCGGAAGCCGAAGAGCAGCAAAGGCTTGCCGCCGCGGGGCTAGCCGCGCGGGAGGGCGAGCTGGCGCAACAGAAAGCCAGCCTCGCCAGCCACGAGGAGGAGGTCGCCGCACGCGAGCAAGCGCTCGGCAGAGCCCTCAAGGAGGCGCGAGATGCTGCCGCGGCCGCTGAGACCGCCAAGGAGGCACTGGAGGCGAAGGTGGCGCAGGTCGACACCGACCTCAAGGCGAGCGGTGAGGATCTGGCCGCGCTCAAGCAGGAGCGCGAGAAGGGCGCCCACACCCTTGGCGAGCTGCAGGGCCGTTTCGCCGAGAAGATCAGGGAGCTCGACGCCGCCAAGGACTCCAACGTCGATCTCGAGCTGAAGCTGGACACCCTGTCCAAGGTGCTGGACAGCGCCAAGGAGCAAGAGGTGTCTTTGCGGAGGGAGGTCGCGGACAACGAGGCGTTGTTGGAGAGCGCCGCGGTCACCCAGAACGAATTCAGGGCGACGGTGGAGCAGTGGACCGAGGGTCTCGTGGATATCGCCGCCTCCATCGACAAGGAGCTGACGCTGCTGGGGATGGAGGGTCACGAGTATCCCTCTGGTGAAAACGTCCCACCCAGCGCCAAGCTCACTTCGTTCTTCAAAGGCGTGGTGGCGGCCCTTCAGCATCTCCGAAACGCGATCCCAGAGCAGCTGGCCGGCGAGACGCGCGATGCCATCGCCGGAGCCCTCGAGAAGGTGTTGGTGAAGATCGCCTTCCGCAACCCCGGCATCAGGCTCACCAACGCCCTCAAATCCCTGCCGGCAGACGCTGACCTCGAGGAGATCAGGGCCCTCGTCGCGCCCATCGTGGAGAAGGTGGCCGGGATCAAGAGGATCAAGGGCGACCGCGTGGATTAGGCCGCCTCCCCTTTTCTTTTCTTGTCGCTGCCGGCCAAGTCATGAAAACGATTCATTAGGGCTGCGATAAGCTTATCTTTGTAATATAACTCTATCTTAGGTAGTGACTGCACTGTTATTTCCTCTACTTAACTCCGTGCTCTGTATGTTTTTGCCCTACGCTTTTGGGGACTTGTCGGCGTAGGCCTCCGCCTTACCGCGGGCTCTGAGTGCGGGACATCAGCAGCCCGCCAGCGGCGCCACTACCGGCAAGAAATCTTGCCGCGGCTTGCTGCAGCTCACTTAAATTGTTGAGCAGGCTCAAAGCAAAGTAAGTGTTGCGACTGCAGTCGCAGCACACTTAAGCTGCCGAGCGAGCTCGAAACAAAGTAAGGATGCCACTCTGGTTGTAGCACACTTAAGTCGTTGAGCGGACTCGAAACGAAGTAAGGGCGCAACTAGCCACGAGCCGGTCCCTCCGCGCACAGGTTTTCCATACAAAGTACGGTCGTTCGAGGAAGATAACCTCAAAATTTTAAAAACTCAATTGCTCAAACTTTGGCAACTTAGCTTTTCCGCGGCTCGCTGCCCGGCAAGGTCGCTTTCCGGTAAGGCGAAACATGGGGCTCGCCGTTGCTTACCGGGGGTCAGTGCTGCACAGAGTGTCAGATAATGCATGCAAGGGATAGAGAGCATGAGATCGACAAGGTGTGCGAAGCACAAGAACTCAATCTGCGCACAGGGTCTGCGCCTGGCTCTGTACAAAGGATCACATGCAACAGCGGCAAGACTTTGTACAGAAGGGTGGTTGCCGGACGGGGTCCGACAACCGCGCCTTACGGGCGAAACTTACGAAGATGCCCAACGTTCCAGGAGTTGCTCACCGGAGCGGTATCTTCGGTCTCAAGGCGGACAGCGCCAGGCCTATCGACTCGTTTCACCCGGGAAGGGCCTTCCCACTTTCTCGAGACTTCTGGCACTAACCTTGCGGCTATAAAAGCGGCGCAAGGCTTGCTGGTAGCGAGCAGCTCGCACAGCGGCCTGAAGACGGTCCTCCTCGAGGAGCAGCGCATCATCTCGACGCAGCTGCTCTCGCTCGAGCTCAGCGTGAGCGAACACTCGAGGTGGCCCGCATGCGAGATCCGTGGGGCTAACTGCCTCCGCTCCATGGAATAGAGCGAAAGGTTGCCTGGTCATACCAGGGCTTACCTGCGCCGAGAGGTGTCGGCGTATGTTCGGACGCCGTGGCATCATGATCTGGCTCGACGACGCCCGTTTCACCGCCGGCGCCGTCCCCACCACCCGTTTGCTGCAAGGGCGGTGGGTTCGACGCGGACGGACCAGCCACCTCCGGAGCCTTCTTCTTCGGTGGCATGTCGACGAAGATGATGGAGATCTAGCCCGTGCAGACGCCGGATCAGGTTCGCACAACTTCAACGCGCCCCCTACCTGGCGCGCCAAAGATGTCGGGGGGAATTGGCTTCCTCGAACACCTATGGGGACCGAGCCCCTTTCTTGGTTCGGCGGGGGGCGGAGGTCGCACGAAGAGCGGATCGAGGCGATGCAGACAAGGGATTTTACCCAGCTTCGGGCCGCAAGGATGCATAAAACCCTACTGCTGCTTTGTGGATTGTATTGTGTTCTTGCTCGGGAGCATGTGGTGCTACAGTACACGCGAGCTGCTGGCGAGAGAGAGCGTGGCGATGGGTGTCCTCCTCCTCCTACGTGCGCATGGGGCCTCCTTTTATATGCTCAAGGGGTTACCCACAGGTGGCAGCGCAGGTGGGGGCAAAAATGGGAGAATGGTGTAGTGGGTACAGCTGCCTGCACAGTGGCTGTACAGTGCTATCATACCTAACTCTGACGGCAGGGGACAAGGGCATTAAATGCCCGTCCGCATCGCCCAGACGGTGCAGGGAAGTGGACCGTCAGGAGCGCCACCGTTTGCCACGATGGCTACTCTGTCAGCGTTGCTTCGCCACCGCATGCCCCTGGCTGTGCAGCCTCTCGCCACGTACGCCTGGAATGGCCCCAAAGCGACGCGTGGGTGGATGAGCTGGAGCGCAGGCGCGGGGTGGTGACTCACCGCGGCAAGTGCCTTGCCGCGGCTGATGTCTTGTCGCGCCCAGGAGCTTGTCGCTCACCGGTGCTTGCCGGGACGCGGGGCGCGTCGCAGCAAGTATCTTGTCGTGCCTCGGTCGGCCTTCCCAGCAAGCTCCTCTTGCCCGGGTCTTGTGCTTCGAGCGGTCGTCCCGGCAAGCTCCTCTTGCCGGGGCCTGGCTCTCTTCGGGTGGCCTTCCCGGCAGGCTCCTCCTGCCGGGGCCTTGGCTCAGATACTTTGTTCTCGGATGGCCCAAAAAGGGACCACGGAGAGTCTTGGCGATCGCCCGGCAAGCCTTGCCGCGGGGTGCTATGACTGCCCGTGCACAAGTTCGGGGTACTAAGGGACCCCTACTTTAGTACACCGACACATATCCTTACCTTTGGGGACATGTCTACATCCAATGTGGTACTTAGTACTCACTCTATATGTCATCCCAGTCTTGGTTCTTTTGTGGTTTCTCTTGTTTGCTTTGGTTAGTAGGTGTATCTGTGTTATCTAACCTTGTTTGCGTAGGTTCATCCCATCCTAAGCCAACTCAAGACCACAAGTTAAGTATATGCATCTCAGTCATGTGAATGAGAAGTTCTTGCTGATATACATACTGTTTGCAAGAAGGACTCATGAGCATGAAGGTACTTTTCTCATATTCACAACATTTTCTCTGATGCATATAGCCAAGATACGTAACACATTGCTTACTCTGTCATGCTTATGCATTCACATGCTCCTATATTCCATATTCACATGTTTGCATACATGTAGGGGAGCCTATGCATGTTACCTGTCTTTCCAAAGCTTTACTTGCTATTCTCTATATCTTTATCTAAAGCTTTGATGTATGTTGTCATCAACTACCAAAAAGGGGGATATTTAAAGCACAAGTGCTCCCTGGGTGGTTTTGGTAATTAATGTCAACATATCTCTTGTTGGACTAACACTTTTACCTAGTATGTTTCAGATAAGTTCAACAATGGAGTGGCATGGACTAAAGGATGTGGAACCCCTTCAAGATGCTAAGGACAAAGGATTGGCTCAAGCTTCAAGATCAAGACTCTACATTTTACATTTTTAGTGATCCAGGATCACATTGAGTCCATAGGAAAAGCCAATACTATCAAGGAGGGATGAGGTGTTGCTTAATGAGCCTCTTGCTTCATGTGCTTAGTGATATGCTCCAAAACCCTCAACTACCTTCCCACATCCACATATGACCTAAACCAAAAGTCAATCTCGGCCCCACCGATTCTTTCTATCCGGCGCCACCGAGTTTCAGATGTCATAGCCACTGCCACAAACCCTAGCAGATCGGTTTCACCGATAGGGATCTCGGTCTCACCGAGATGGGATTGTAATCTCTCTGTGTATGTCCATTACCAAAATAGGTTTCACCGAGTTTGAGCAATCGGTACTACCGAGATTACAATGCAAATCCTCTGGTTAGCTTATTACCAAAATCGGTCCCACCGAGTTGTGTAATCGGTCTCATCGAGTTTGCCTGGCCAACTCTTTGGTTAGCTTATTACCAAAATCGGTCCTACCAAGTTTGTGTAATCGGTCACACCGAGATTACGTTATGCCCTAACCCTAACCATATCGGTCCTACCGAGTTGCATCTCAGTCCCACCAAAAATCCTAACGGTCACTAGGTTTGTGGAATCGGTCTGACCGAGTTTAACCATTCGGTCCCACCGAGTTTGGCAGATTGTGTGTAACGGTTAGATTTTGTGTGGAGGCTATATATACCCCTCCACCCGCTCTTCATTCGTGGAGAGAGAGCCATCAGAACATACCTACACTTCCAATACATATTTTCTGAGAGAGAACCACCTACACTTGTGTTGAGCTCAAGATATTCCATTCCAACCATATGAATCTTGATCTCTAGCCTTCCCCAAGTTGCTTTCCACTCAAATCTTCTTTCCACCAAATCCAAATCCTATGAGAGAGAGTTGAGTGTTGGGGAGACTATCATTTGAAGCACAAGAGCAAGGAGTTCATCATCAACACACCATTTGTTACTTCTTGGAGAGTGGTGTCTTCTAGATTGGCTAGGTGTCACTTGGGAGCCTCCGACAAGATTGTGGAGTTGAACCAAGGAGTTTGTAAGGGCAGGAGATCGCCTACTTCATGAAGATCTACCGCTAGTGAGGCAAGTCCTTCATGGGCGATGGCCGTGATGGAATAGACAAGGTTGCTTCTTCATGGACCCTTCGTGGGTGGAGCCCTCCATGGACTCACGCAACCGTTACCCTCCGTGGGTTGAAGTCTCCATCAACGTGGATGTACGATAGCACCACCTATCGGAACCACGCCAAAAACATCCTTGTCTCCAATTGCGTTTGAATCCTCCAAACCCTTCCCTTTACATTCTTGCAAGTTGCATGCTTTACTTTACGTTGCTCATATACTCATTGCATGTTTGCTTGATATGTATTGTGTTTGTTAAACTTGTGCTTAAACTCCACTTAAACTTAAGAATATTAAAAACTGCAACTTTTGGCACTTAGTGTCTAATCACCCCCCCTCTAGACACCTCTTCTCGATCCTTTCAGCCCCTCCACCAGGCTGGCTAGCCCTAGGGAAAGGAAAGGGGGAGGGCAAGTCCCTCCTTCCTTCCCCTCCTTAAGGGAGAAAGGAAGCGGGGCGCCACCTACCCCTTCCTTCCCCCGGCGCCTATAGAAGGAAGGCGGGCGAACCAAGGCAGGAGCCTAATTGGAATTCGGCCCCACTTGGGGCGCCCCTTGGCCTCTCTCCTCTCCCTCCCACCTATATATATGAGGAGGGAGCGCGCCTAGAACACACAACATCAATTGTTAGCCGTGTGCGGCGCCCCCTTCCAGAGTTTACACCCCCGGTCATATTCTTGCGGTGCTTAGGCGAAGCCGTGTGCGGATCACTTCACCATCACCGTCACCATGCCTTCGTGCTGACGGAACTCATCTACTACCTCGACACCTTGCTGGATCAAGAAGGCGAGGGACTTCACTGAGCTGAACGTGTGCAGAACTCGGAGGTGTCATACATTTGGTACTTGATCGGTCGGAGCTAGAAGAAGTTTGACTACATCAACCACGTTGTCAAACGCTCCCGCTTTCGGTCTACGAGGGTATGTAGACACACTCTCCCTTCGTTGCTATGCATCTCCATGGATAGATCTTTGCATGAGCGTAGAATTTTTTTTTGTTTTTCCATGCAACGTTTCCCAACAGCTCGCACCACGCCCCGCTGATTCTTGATGCGGGCCTTGAGCATACCGCGGTTTCCTCTCGTTTCCAGTTCGATGCTTCATGGCTTTTAGTTGATGGATTCATAGACATGTTGGCTAGCAAGATTTCTGGGATGCTTTCTTCTTATCCTTGATCTCTTGGCCCCATGGATGACTGGAATAAATGCTCTTACGTGATTCGCAAGTTCCTCCTGGGCTGGTCTCGTAATAGATCTACGGAGGCCCGCCGGGAGAAGACATCCTTGGAGGCTCAGATTGCAGGCCTGGACCTCGTGGCCGACGGGTCTGGCCTCTCGGAGGGACAGTGGTCAGCCTGGTACGCTCTTGAGGCTGCTCTGATGGAATTGCATCAGCATGCAGAGATTTACTAGCGTCAGAGGGGTATCTTGAACTGGACTCTTAAAGGTGATTCCCCCACAGCCTACTTCTTTTCCATTGCTAGTGGCAGAAGGAGAAGATGTTCTATCGATAGCCTTCTCATCAATGGAGTCGGAACCTCGAATCAATCTCTTATTATGTCCCATGTGGTTGAATTTTTCTCCTCCCTTCTGACTGCTAAATTGGAGTCTGGCCTCGCCATTTCCCCCTCCTTATGGGATGCTCCCTCTATGATCTCGAGTGCGGAAAATGTTACCTTAATGCTGCCTTTGTCTAAGGCTCAGATCTAGGATGTTATTAACTCGGCTAATCGTAATGCAGCCTCCAGGCCTGACGGCTTCTCCATTCCTTTCTTCAAGAAATTCTTGCCCCAACTCCGTACGCTAGTGTGTAAGATTATTCAAGGCTTCTGCCTTGGGACAATGGACATCTCCCGCTTCAATAATGCTGTTATTACTCTTATTCCTAAAGTAAAAGGGGCCGATTTGATTTCTTAGTTTAGGCCGATAGTCCTCATTAACAACTTTGCTAAATTCCCGGCGAAAGTCTTTGCCACTCGTCTTTCCCCTGTAACTCACAGAACTATCAGTCCTTCCCAATCTGCATTTATCAAAGGGCGATTCATCCTAGACGGGATCATGTGCCTGCATGAGATTGTGCATGACCTTAAAGTCCGTAAGTCTAAGGAAGTGGTTTTAAAACTAGACTTTGAAAAGGCGTATGATTCGGTCAGTTGGCCGTTTCTTAGGCAAGTGCTTCTTGCCAAAGGCCTCGATGGGGCGTATGTTCACAGGATCATGCAGTTGGTCTCGAGGGGCCATACTGCGGTCTTAGTTAATGGTCAGGTCAGCAACTTCTTCGCCAATGGCCGGGGTCTACGACAAGGTGATCATGCGTCTCCTATCTTGTTTAACTTTGTCACGGACGCTCTATCTCGTATCTTATCCAGGGCTGCTTCTCATGGCCACATCTCCCCGGTTATTTCCCACCTTATTCCGGAAGGGGTCAAGCATCTTCAATATGCGGATGACACGATCATTATGGTGGAACTAAATGATTCCTGCATTGCCCACCTTAAGTTCATTCTCCTTTGTTTTGAAGCCCTTTCTGACCTCAAAATCAATTTCTCCAAGAGCGAGGTCATTGTCACTGGTGTTGAGCACATAGAGGCCTTACGGGTGGCCCATCTTCTCAATTGTAGCCTGGAAGGCTTTCCTTTCAAATACTTGGGCGTCCCGATCTCCCAGGACAATTTGTATGCCAAAGAGTTTTCCCCTACTATTGCGAAAGTCGGTAATCGGGTGCTCCCTTGGCGAGGTAGATACAATACAAGTGCTGGGAAAGTGGCACTGATTAATGCCTGCCTGTCTTCCTTACCTATGTTCATCATGGACTTTTATCTCTTATCTGCTAGCACGCACGCCGGTTTTGATAAGCATCAGGGTGCTTTCTTCTGGAACTCGACAGATAATAGACGCAAATACAGATTGGTTAGGCGGAAGATAATATGTAGACCCGAAAACCTTGGAGGGTTGGGCATTATTAACACTGCTATTTTGAATAGATGCCTCATGATCAAATGGTGGTGGAAAATTATGACCACGGGTGCTGATACCTTGTGGTTCTCTATACTCAAAGCTAAATACTCCCCCTTTTCTAATCCTATGTTCGCTCCCTCTCGGGGAGGATCGCAGTTTTGGAAAGATCTTGTCAAGGTCCGTCCTTTATTTCAGGCAGATGTCAAGTTTGTGGTTGGGAACAGAGCTTTTGTTTGTTTTTTGCTCGATTGGTGGTGTGGCGAATCACCTCTCTATGTGATCTTCCCTACATTGTTTTCTTACTGCCCTAACCCGAATATCTCCATCGCGGAGCTCTCGGCTAATAATTGGGACCTAGCTTTCCGGCGCTCGCTGTCCCCTGCAGAGTTGGAAGATTGGCAGCAGCTTACTGCCTTCTTCCCCATGCTTTCGGAGGCAGCGGACACGGTCGTCTGACCCCATGCTTCTTCTGGTTGTTTTTCTGTTAAATCTTTATACTCCAGGCTTATTGGTGGTAACCCACTAACAGATTTAACCCCATTTGGAGGGCTCGGATTCCCCCTAAGGTGAAGATCTGCCTCTGGCAAGCCTTCAAAGGCTGCCTCCCTGCGGCTGACCAGATTCGTAAACGTAATGGCCCGGGATCAGAGTATTGTGCCCTCTGTGGCGCCCTAGAGGACACGAACCATATTTTCTTCCATTGTGCTTTGGCTAACCTGGTTTGGAGCTGTGTTAGGTCGTGGCTTCAGGTGTCATAGGCACCATCTTCTTTCTCTGAGCTTCGGGTCCTTGCCAATGACCTGGTTGGGGTCACTAAGTGATTATTTCAGGTTGGTCTGGGGGCGATTTGCTGGGCCTTGTGGACTACCAGAAACAAATTTACCATCGAGCATGTTTTTCTTGCCAAACCTGCCGATTGCTTATTTAAATCTTGCTTGTTGCTGTAGTAGTGGAGATCTTTGACTAAGATGGAAGACCGGGACGCTTTTGACCTTCTGTTCTCTAAAATTCGGGCCTCGGTGTCTTCCCTATCAAGGCAGGCGCCAGCTGCGTAGTTGCCTCGGCGTTTCTTTTGACTTAGTTGTT
Organism: Aegilops umbellulata; assembly: GCA_032464435.1. NCBI lineage: Eukaryota > Viridiplantae > Streptophyta > Magnoliopsida > Poales > Poaceae > Aegilops > Aegilops umbellulata. The sequence goes on along the minus strand of CP136056.1, from coordinate 277,653,185 downwards.
GCCTTGTTGGCTATGTCGTTTAAGTTGGATCCTCTTATCTTCCGGCCTGCGTGTCGTGCTGCTGGCCTGGGTGCCCTGTACCTCATACTTTCATTACTTCGTGTTGTTGCCTTGGTTGGGCGCGATCCTGATTGTGGGTTATGGCTTGTCTGAAACACTGCCTGGTGGCTTTATTTATAAAGTCGAGCGCATGCCTTTCCTTTAAAAAGATGAACTAGAATTAGCTTTCTTACTGTCAGAATTAGTACACGCACAAGGGAACTGTAAAGCATGAATAGAACAAATTGATGACTAGTTGTAGAGGCTGTTTGCGATCAGAATTCAGAAGTCGCAAACTTGCAAGGAATGCTGATGAGCATCCAAGAGCACCGATATAAAGGTTGGATGAGATCAGACGCAAAACTGTTTACATGGTTGTGGCTCATCAAGGTGCCCTGACATAAGAATGCAGGACAAGTAGCACGGCCGATCGGCATCTTGCGGACGGGAGGGCTCGATCTCGACTCCTAATTCTTGTTTGCCGACGTGCATGTCGGAGGCCATCCTGTCGCGCAGCTGCCGAGGCAAGAGCACCTGTGGGCGTGACAACGGGACGCTCAACTCCGACGTCGATCGCCTCTCGACGCAAAAGGCAGGCACCTCGCCCCACGCCATGTCCACCTGACTGTATGATATGGTCACCGTGCTTTTCTCCCTGCAGTACTGTCGTATCGGCCGCCAATTGTCCACGCGGAGAGTCAGGTTCGATTCCGGGAAGGCCAACGGGCTACGCAGCGGATCCAGCCCTTCCATGCCTGAAATCTCGACGGAGAAATAAGGATCCACTCGGCCGCGGGTCGAGACACCCAAGGCTATCGCACTGATAACAACAACCAGAACTAATGCCAGCCCCGCTGCACCACAAACACCAAAACGCGGGCAGCTTGTCAGATCCTTTTCTCCGCCGTCCCCGTCCGCCGGCTGCGGCTGCACTCCAACGTCCATGCTATTGCTCGCCTCCTGTCCTGCCATGGAAGCGCACGTGCTTGATTGATCAGAGGGAACCAGACAAGGCAACTTCCTCTTCCGTTTAAAGAAACAAACTCAGATATGATATGTACGGATAAGTAAGGCAACTTGTTGTGTGTGGCCTTTTGCCGTATCTCACGATGCAAACTACGTACAATTTGATGGAGTAACGATTTCATGCCCGCCTCAGGACTCAGGAGTCTGTCTGTAATAATTTTCTTGCGAACCGCCCAACTCGATCAGCAAGGATTCCCTGATATTATATACATATAGTCTATGTCAACAACCTCAGGTTTCAGCGTTTCCTTCCAATATTGATAGAGGGCCGGACAAGATGTCGGCACAGCCACAGCCCAGCCACAGCCGCGTCCCCGGACAAGAAAGATTCGTGGATGAATCCCTGCTTTGGGTGCCTGTTTCTGCTGCCATATTTGACGACGATGTTCGCGGTGTCTTGGTGCGTGCTTCCGATCCTAGGTGAGGAGTATTAGAGTTATTTATTCAAAACCATCACACTTGGTCTAGGGTAACTACCTGGTACCAGATTCTAGTCAGGGCACAAAACCACTGGAACTGCGCCTAACCTGTAACACAGAGCACTGATGCTGGGATTTGATCGAGAAAACAGCCAAACTGATAGGTGGGTCCCGCCTGTCGGGCTGACGTGGCGAAGACCGAAAAGTTTGACCGACCGATGTGGCAAATAAGACGCCGGCCCCACCTATCAATGACTAGAAAGTCATCTTCTTCACAACATTTTTTCACTGGAGCATTCCATCGAGCACCTTCTGTGTGTTTATCATCTGGTCATTGAAGATGGCACCGCACGCCATGGCCATGTCGGAGCAGTGACCAGAGGAACTGCGTGCCGGACGCCTCCATCCGAGAGCAAAGGCGTGAAGAAGAAGGCGGTCGTCCAACATAGGCGAGGTCGCGCGGCGGTGCACCACGGAGCCGGCGGATGCAGCTACGACAGTGAGAAACTCGGGTGGCGTCCATGGCGTTCTTCTTGTTAGACTGTATATATATACACGTAGACTTTTGTATACACATTGTATTGTACCCTTTGGTACTTCTATATAATGAAATAGCCACATCCCGTTTAGGGTGTCGAGCAGTTGGCCAAAACGTACGTTTTACATGGTATCAGACTAGGGTTTCGATGTCTTCCGTTGCACCTCTCGCCGCCGCCGCGTCGGCTCCTTCCAACGCCGCCGCGCCAGCCTCCGCTGTCGCCCCGTCGTCTCCCTTCCTCGCCTCTCGCCCGCTCGCTACCGCCTGGTGGCAGGCTCAGCCGCCCGGCGGACCCCCCGCGGGTTCTCTGGTCGGGTCGGGCGGGCAGGGCGATCTGCCCCCGCCGATCTCCTCCGGTGGCGCTGCTCCCTCGACCATTGCCTCTGCGCCGCCGTCCTTCCGCGGCCCTGCGCCTGCATATGGGGCGGTTCCCCCCCAGCCGTACGGCGCCCCGTGGTACGGCGCCCCTGCACCAACCTACGGTGTCGTGCCACCGCCGCCCCCTGCCTGGTCGGCGCCTCTCTACGGGTCGCCGCCTGCGTCACCCTACGCGGCGGCCTACGGCGCTGCATCCGCCGTGTCCTCGGGGGGGGGGGGGGGGGGGGGCGATCGGGTCGGCCGATGCCCTAGCCGCCCCTGGCTATGAGATATCCATGGCGCTCGCCCCTCACGCCGAGACGGACCCGATGATGGGTTTTCACGCGCCACCGACACAGGCTCCTGCGGGTTATGCTGCGACGCCATCGCCGTTTTATTCCTCGCACCTCCTTCCGGTGAAGCTTACGCCGGACAATTACTTGTCGTGGCGGGCTCAGGTGCTACCTCTTCTCCGGAGTCGCACTTGGAGGGATATGTTGATGGCTCCATCCCGTGTCTGCCGCCGTACCATCCGGCTTATCACGTGTGGGTGGCTCAAGACCAGGCGATCCTCTCTGCCATTCAGTCGTCGCTCACTCCGAGCGTGTCATCGCTTGTCATCTTCGCCGTGACGTCTCGGGATGCTTGGTCAGCGCTTCAACAGCAGCTTTGCCTCTCAATCTCAGGCGCGTGCTCACTCTATACGCACTGAGTTGGGGGAGACCAAGCTCGATGGCCTCACCGTCATAGAGTACTTCAACAAGAGGTCTCGCCGACACTTTGGCCTCGATTGGCCAGCCGCTTGGAGATGAGGACTTCACCACCCATGTGCTCAATGGCCTCGATGATGACTATGATAATCTCACTGAGAATGTCCATGGTCGCGAGGCACCTCTTCCGTCACGGGAACTTTATGCGCTCCTTCTTGGTCGCGAACAGCTGATAACCCACAAGTATAGGGGATCGCATGTAACACCCGGATAATCTTGCTACAGTAATCCTGCGCTAATCATGCCATGTCATCCCGATTACTGTTACTAACCTCGCAATAATCCGAAACCGTTCAAATTCAAATTCAAATTGCAATTAACAATAAAAGTTTTCAAAAATTAAAACAAAATTGTTCGGTGGTTGCTAAATATTACAAAGGTAATTGTGGTGAAGTAACCACATTTTTAGAAAAGGCCTAAGCAATTTTAAATGATTAAAACAGAAAAGAATTTTAAAAAAAAAGAAAATACAAAAAAAAAAGAAAGGGAGCCCCCCCCCCCCGCTGGGCCACCCGGCCCAGCCAACGGCCCCCGGGCCACCGGCCCAACTGGGCAAAGGCCCAGCCGGCCACTTCCTCTCCTTAACCCCCCCCACCCCCTGGAAACCCTAACAGCACCCCGAACCCCCCCCCCTCACTCGCGCCCCCACTCTCCCCCTCCCCCCCCGATCCAGATCGGATCGGGGCACGACTCCGCCGCCCTGCCTCCTCCTCGTCGACGCCGCCCGCCGACCCCGTCGCCCTGGACCTCGCCGCCCCATCGCCGGAGCTCCCCCGCCGGCCTGCTTCCCCCTACGCGCGTCGTCCCCGTCGGCCTCCGCGCCCTCCTCCACGCACGCGCCCGAGACCCTGCCCCCCCCGACGTGAGCCCCTCCTCCTCCCCTTCCCTCGTCGCCGTTCGCTCGCGGCCGCCATGCCCGGGGCACGCCCGAACCCGCGGTCGCCGCGCCCCCCCGTCTGTCCAGGCCGCGTCCCGCGCCCTCGTGCGCGCGCTCGCACTGGCCGCGCTCCCGCCCGCGCGGGGACACCCCTCGTGCCCCTCTACTGCCCGCGCCTGGCCGCACCCTGCGCCGCCTGCACGCGCGCTCGCGCGCCCACCCGCGCTGCTCCACCGTCGCCCCGCGACTCGCTCGCCATCCGCCTCGGCGCCGCTCGCAGCCGAGCCCGCAGCTCCTCCCCATGCCGCCCGCCTCTCCTCTGGTCGCCCTTCGCCGGCGCCGCCCGGCGGTGTTGCCGGCCCCGCGCCGTCCCATCCCCTCCTCCCGGTCGTGGCCCCCTGGCCGCGCCGCGTCGGCGCCCCGCTGGCCTCGCCCCGCGCCCGGGCGTAGCGCCCCTCGGGCTCGGGCGCCCGCACCCGCTCGCCCGCGCCCTCTAGGCCCCCTCTGGGCCACTGCCAAACGGGGCCCACGCCCCACAAAACGTTAAAAAAAAAGGAATTAAAATTAATAAAAAAAAATTAATTAAAAAAATAAATAAATAAAAATAAATAAATAAATAAATAAGTAATTAATTAATTAATTAAGGAATTAATTAATCTAATCAATCATAATTAGATTAACCTAATTATCTAATTAGTCTAATTAAACAATGATTAGTTAATTAATCTCTGATTAGCTTAATCACTGAATGACAGGTGGGACCCACACGTCAGATTTGACCAGTCAACGCCCCTGTTGACTGCTGACGTCATGCTGACGTCATGCTGACGTCAGCGTGCACTGTTTTGGATAATGTTATATTTAAATAATTAATTAAATTCCAGAAATTATTAAAATCTTTAGAAAAGCATATCTTTTAATCCGTAACTCGGATTAAAATATTTTCAACATGAAAGTTGCTCAGAACGACGAGACGAACCCGGATACGCAGCCCGTTCATCCGCCACACATCCCTAACATATCAAACTCGCAACTTTCCCCCTCCGGCTCCTCTGCCCGAAAACGCGGAACCCCGGGGAAACTTTCCCGGATGGTTCCCCCCTTCACCGGTATCATCCCATACCGCGTTAGGGCACCTCTAACGCCGTTACTTGTCATGTCATGCATCATTATGCATCTGCTTGCTTAAGTATTTATTGTTTCTTCCCCCTCTTCTCTCGCTAGACACCGAGACCGACGCTGCTGCTACCCAGTTCGACTACGGAGTTGACGATCCCTCTCTCTTGCCAGAGCAACCAGGCAAGCCCCTCCCTTGATCACCAGATATCGCCTACTCTCCTCTATACTGCTTGCATTAGAGTAGTGTAGCATGTTACTGCTTTCAGATAATCCTATACTGCTGCATAGCCTGACCTTGCTACTACTGTTGTTACCTTTACCTGTTATCCTACTGCTTAGTATAGGATGCTAGTGTTCCATCAGTGGCCCTACACTCTTGTCCGTCTGCCATGCTATACTACTGGGCCGTGATCACTCGGGGGTGATCACGGGCATATACTTTACACTGTTACATTATATGTGATACTGTTCGGAGATGGGGGCTGAAGGGGCAGGTGGCTCCATCCCGGTAGAGGTGGGCCTGGGTTCCCGACGGCCCCCGACTGTTACTTTGTGGCGGAGCGACAGGGCAGGTTCAGACCACCTAGGAGAGAGGTGGGCCTGGCCCTAGTCGGCGTTCGCGATACTTAACACGCTTAACGAGATCTGGGTATTTGATCTGAGTCTGGCCATTTGGTCTATACGCACTAACCACCTACGCGGGAGTAGTTATGGGTATCCCGACGTCGTGGTATCAGCCGAAGCACTTCTTGACGTCAGCGACTGAGTGGCGCGCGCCGGGTTGGACCGCGTAACGTGACTTCCGTTGTACTGGAGGTTACTAGGTCTGCTCACCGGCCGCGTTCGCAACGTGCAGGTGTGCTCAGGGCGATGGGCCCAGAGCCCTGCGCGCATAGGTTTAGACCGGCGTGCTGACCGCTCTGTTGTGCCTAGGTGGGGCTGCGACGTGTTGATCTTCCGAGGCCGGGCATGACCCAGGAAAGTATGTCCGGCCAAATGGGATCAAGCGTGTTGGGCTATGTGGTGCACCCCTGCAGGGAAGTTTATCTATTCGAATAGCCGTGTCCCTCGGTAAAAGGACGACCCGGAGTTGTACCTTGACCTTATGACAACTAGAACCGGATACTTAATAAAACACACCCTTCCAAGTGCCAGATACAACCCGGTGATTGCTCTCCAACAGGGCATCGAGGAGGGGATTGCCGGGTAGGATTATGCTATACGATGCTACTTGGAGGACTTCAGTTTACTCTCTTCTATATGCTGCAAGACGGAGGCGACCAGAAGCGTAGTCTTCGATAAGACTAGCTATCCCCCTCTTATACTGGCATTCTGCAGTTCAGTCCACTGATATGGCCCATTACACATATATCCATGCATATGTAGTGTAGCTCCTTGCTTGCGAGTACTTTGGATGAGTACTCACGGTTGCTTTTCTCCCCCTTTTCCCCTATCCCTTCTACCTGGTTGTCGCAACCAGATGTTGGAGCCCAGGATCCAGACGCCACCGTCGACGACGACTCCTACCACACTGGAGGTGCCTACTACTACGTGCAGCCCGCTGACGACGACCAGGAGTAGTTAGGAGGATCCCAGGCAGGAGGCCTGCGCCTCGTTCGATCTGTATCCCCGTTTGTGCTAGCCTTCTTAAGGCAACCTTGTTTAACTTATGTCTGTACTCAGATATTGTTGCTTCCGCTGACTCGTCTATGATCGAGCACTTGTATTCGAGCCCTCGAGGCCCCTGGCTTGTATTATGATGCTTGTATGACTTATTTTATTTGTAGAGTTGTGTTGTGATATCTTCCCGTGAGTCCCTGATCTTGATCGTACACATTTGCGTGCATGATTAGTGTACGATTGAATCGGGGGCGTCACAAGTTGGTATCAGAGCCGACTGCCTGTAGGAATCCCCCTTCCACACTCCTTGGCCGAAGTCGAGTCTAGACATTACAAAAACTTTTACTAACTTGGCTGTGTGCCTTACGGGCCCACGTCGCCATCGGGTGGTACTAGGATCTTTTACTTCTCGACCTTTACTCTGGGACTCTAAACTCTCCTCTACTCGGGTTAAACGAATTTACTAACCCTGACACTAGGATCCCGCGACGACATTCACCCCAAAGTTGGATAAAAGCCATAGTTATTCCTTGGTATAGTGTTTTGCACAATTTCCACACTGTCATTTGACTCCTTTGAAACATCTTTGTTTTCAGATGAAACCCACGAGGCAGGTCGTGCGCCACACGACGGCCATGGGTGCCTCGGGATCACCGGCTGTGCTAGCTGAGATGATGACCTATCTGGGTTATCGCTGGCACCCCGAGTACACCGTCACCGAGGAGTACCAGGATTTTAACCAGGAGCAGTACCGTGCCACCGTCCACCTCTACTCTCGGGAGTATGACTCCACTACAGTGCTGCACACCGCTTATGGTGTTGGAGTGACCATTGATATGGCAGTTCACGATGCTGCCTATGCTGCTCTGACACGCCTTCGTAGGGAGTACCGGGAGTTGGACACCTCCCCCTTCAGGCACATTGCTATCGCATCTGATATTGGTGCGGAGGGTTACTACACTGCTGCCTACTCCACTGTCACCCGCGAGCCCTTCCACCATCAGAACTTTGTTCTGCACGCTGATGGTCTGGATCGAGCTAACCGAGCTCTTCGCCACGAGTTGTACACCACTCGTCAGCACCTCTACCGTGCCTTGACGATGTTGCACCCCTTTGTTGGATCTGGGGAGCTGCCGCGTTCTGCTATCTATCCAGCCAGGACCGTGATGCCTCAGGGTGTCGGTTGGCCAGAGGTTGGAGGCTACTCTCCCGCACTTGGTCCTCTTCTGCCACTTGAGCGTCGGGTTCAGCACCAGAGCCCCCGCGGACCCCAGGTTGCCGACGTGGTGTACCCGTTGCCACACTACCAGCTTTCAGGCTACACCTACCTCCGCAGTGTCGTGTGGGATTGATGTAGACTTGCTTATTAGTGTTAGCTGCATTCGCCGCGAGCCTGCGTGCCGCCTATGATGTCTTAGTCTATGTACTGAACTCTATGTACCGAACCCTATGCATGATCCCTTTTGTAAGATATGCCAACTGTTATGTGGTATCTATCGTGCTGCTTTCATTATGCATGTTTCATCTTGAATGATTTTTGTAGTTGCCAATTTCTCAAATACTGAAATACCCCTGTTATATATTAACAGGATGGTTAGACCAGCTGGTCGTGGTCGTGGTGGTAACTTCCCACCACCGCCTGAGTACATGGCTGGTATGATCCAACAGCTTGAGATGAATCGCCAGTTCATGGAGAACATGATGGCGCAGTTTCCTCGCCCCAATATGAACCAGCAGCCAAACACAGTGACTCTGCAGGATTTCATACGCCTGAACCCAACTGTGTACCGCAGCTCAACTCAGCCTCTGGATGCTGATGACTGGCTCAGTGACATCACCTATGAGATGGAGTCTGCTGATGTAGCCCCTGCCAGCTATGTCACGTTTGCTTCCTTCTTCCTGAAGGGACCCGCAGCTCAATGGTGGGACAGCCACAGGCGTACTCTGCCAGCTGGAACAATCATCACCTGGCCAGACTTCCAAACTGCTTTCCGTGCCCGCTTCATTCCTCAGGGAGTCATGGACCGGAAGAAGCGTGAGTTCCGCAACCTCATCCAAGGCAACAAAACTGTTGAAGCTTATCAGCGGGAGTTTCTGGACTTGTCCCGCTATGCTGAAGAGGACATTGCTACTGATTCACGCAGACAGGAGAAGTTCCGTGACGGCCTTCAAGCTGACATCAAGTTCGCACTTCTAGTGCACGACTTTGATGATTTCGCCACCTTGGTGAACAAAGCCATCAACGTCAAAACTGGTCTGCAGGAATACCAGAGCTCTCACAGGCGCAGCCGTGACACGGGCTCATCTTCGGGCCCGTCCTCGCAGAAGCGCAGGATATGGATTCCCAACAGCATGTACCAGTCGAATGCACCTGTCCCAAGGCAGTCCTATGCTACACCTCGTCTGCCTAATGCTCCTGCTAGGCAGCCAAAACTTCCAGCTCCACCACCCCAAGCTCCGGTCCCCACTCCCAATAATGGTCTGTGCTATAAGTGTGGTCAACCAGGTCACCTTGCCAGGAACTGCTATCAGAATCAGAATCAGAATCAGCTGGCCCTTCCTGCAGCGGGTCGTGGGAACAACCAGAACCGTAACAGCAAAGCCAAGTCCTATGGCCGTGTTCATGCCAACCACGTTGATCTGAACGAAGCTCAAGACCAGCCTTCTACTGTGATGGGTACACTCCTCGTAAATTCAGTACCTGCATCTGTTTTATTCGATACAGGAGCATCGCATTCATTCATGTCAGAAGATTTTGCATTCAAGCATGGCATTAAATACGAGGAGATGAACACTTCGGTAGTGGTAAAAACCCTCGTGGGACAATGTCAAACCTCCATGGTTGGCGTCGACGTCCCCGTGGAAATCGAAGGGCTGGAATTCTATGCCGCGCCCATTATCCTGAAGACGTCTAACATCGACCTCATTCTGGGGATGGATTGGTTGAAAGCGCATACTGCTTCCATAGTTTGCGCCACTAAGACCGTCCATCTGCTACATCCTTCAGATGAAATAGTTACATACCACGCTCGCCTGGTGCAAAATGCCGAGGCAAGGCTTTATGTCTTGAATGCATTGAACTCTGCACCACTCGAGGGCATCGAAAACATCCCTGTCGTGCGTGACTTCCTCGACGTCTTTCCTGAAGAACTTCCAGGGATTCCCCCTGCTAGAGCTGTCGAATTCGTCATCGACTTGAAACCAGGCACCACTCCTATTGCCAAGCGACCCTACAAGATGCCACCACATGAACTCCTTGAGCTTAAGGAGGAAATCGACAAATCTCTTCAAAGTGGTTTCATTCGCCCAAGTTGCTCTCCTTGGGGAGCACCTTCTCTCTTTGTCAAGAAGAAGGATGGGACAAACCGACTGGTCCAAGACTACCGTCCTATTAACCAAGCTACCATTCAGAACAAGTATCCTCTTCCTCGGATCAATGATCTGTATGATCAACTGGCTGGTTCATCAGTGTTCTCTAAACTCGACCTGAGATTGGGTTACCACCAGATCCGTGTTCGTGAAGAGGATATCCCAAAAACCGCCTTTGTGACTCGTTATGGTTCATACGAGTACACTGTTATGTCCTTCGGCTTAACCAATGCCCCAGCCACCTTCTCTCGCCTGATGAACTATATATTCATGGATTACCTCGACAAGTTCGTCGTGGTTTATCTGGATGATATCCTGGTATTTTCCAAGAATGAAGAAGAACATGCTGAACATCTTCGTCTTGTGCTGGAAAAGCTACGAGAGCATCAGCTATACGCCAAGTTCTCCAAATGTGAATTCTGGCTTCCTGAAGTAACCTATCTTGGGCATGTCATCTCTAAGGATGGTATTGCCGTTAACCCTGAACGAGTTCAGGCTATTCTTGATTGGACTCCTCCAAAGAATGTCAAGCAAGTCAGAAGTTTTCTCGGTCTCGCCAGCTATTGCCGTCGATTCGTCGAGAACTTCTCCAAGATTGCCAGGCCTCTGACTAACTTGCTGCATAAGGGCGTCAAGTTCCAATGGACAGACAAATGTCAGGAAAGCTTCCAGGCACTTAAAGACAAGTTGACTTCTGCCCCAGTGCTAGCTCCACCTGATACAAAGAAGGACTTCGTCATTTACTGCGACGCTTCCCGTCAAGGATTAGGCTGTGTCCTAATGCAAGAGCGCAGAGTGATTGCCTATGCCTCTCGTCAATTGCGCCCTCATGAAGAGAACTACCCAGTTCACGATCTCGAGCTTGCGGCTGTCATTCATGCACTGAAGCAGTGGCGGCATTACCTTCTCGGTAATCGTTGCGAGATATTCACTGACCATCAAAGTCTGAAGTATCTGTTTACTCAGCCAGACCTGAACCTCCGTCAGCAGAGATGGATGGAGACTGTTGCAGACTTTGACTTGGGTATTTCCTATACACCAGGCAAGGCTAATGTAATGGCAGATGCCTTGAGCCGCAAGTCTTACTGCAACCACCTCCAGGTTCATAAAGTTCAGCCCTCGCTCGTTGAAGAATTCAGAAAGCTGAACCTCCATATTGTCCCTCCGGGTGCACTCGCTCCCCCTCCTGAGGAGTTTCAGAAGATGAACCTCCGTGTTATTCCCCAGGGTTCCCTCTATACCCTGGCTGTCGAACCCGATCTCGTGAGCTCCATCAAGACAATACAAGGATACGACTCTGAAGTCCACAAGATTAAGCGCGATCTCAAGGAAGGAAAGCCCTCATACTTCACTATTGCTGGAGATGGCGCCTTGTACTTCAAAGGCCGCCTAGTGGTGCCGTGTAAGGAGGAAAACCTGAATATGACTCGGAAAGTTATGAAAGAAGCTCATGATACGCCTCTGTGTATCCATCCTGGTAGTACTAAGATGTACCAGGACATTCGTCAAAGATTCTGGTGGTCTAATATGAAGCAAGACATTGCTCGCTATGTTGCCGAGTGTGACGTTTGCCGTCGTATCAAAGCAGAACATCAAAGGCCTGCTGGAACTCTGCAACCTATCTCTATTCCGGAATGGAAATGGGACCATGTTGAAATGGACTTCGTCACTGGATTTCCCAAATCTCAGAAAGGTAATGATGCTATTCTTGTCGTCATTGACCGGCTTTCTAAAGTTGCACATTTTCTGGCGGTCAAGGAAACTATCACTGCAAGCCAGCTTGCAACTCTCTACATGTCCAGAATTGTTTCACTTCACGGTATTCCACTGGTTATCAGTTCGGACCGTGGCAGCTTATTCACTTCAAGATTCTGGGCAAGTTTCCAAGAAGCTATGGGAACTCATCTATCGTTCAGTACTGCTTTTCATCCGCAGTCTCAAGGACAAGTTGAACGTGTCAACCAAGTTCTCGAAGACATGCTTCGAGCTTGTGTTATTTCCTTTGGCAAGAAATGGGAGGAATCTCTCCCGTATGCTGAGTTCTCTTATAATAATAGCTATCAAGCTAGTCTGAAGATGGCCCCCTTCGAAGTGTTATATGGGCGAAAGTGTCGAACCCCTCTGAACTGGTCAGAAACTGGGGAACGTCCATTCTTTGGTCCGGATATTATCCAACATGCCGAAGAACAAGTCCGCATTATTCGCGAGAATCTCAAGACTGCTCAGTCACGCCAAAAGAGTAACTATGACCGTCATCATAAAGACATGGTCTATCAACCTGGCGAAAAGGCCTATCTTCGAGTTACACCAATGAAGGGTGCTCACCGCTTCGGGATCAAAGGCAAACTAGCTCCTCGCTATATTGGCCCATTCACTATTCTCGAAAAGCGTGGAAAAGTGGCCTATCAATTGGAGCTTCCGCCGAACCTTTCTCAGGTTCACGATGTGTTCCATGTGTCACAACTCCGCCGTTGCTTCAAGGACCCAATCCGAGCTGTGGATCATGAAGTGCTCGAATTGCAACAGGACCTCTCCTATAAAGAGCATCCGGTCCGCATTCTCGACCAAGCTGAACGCCGCACACGCCAGAAGGCGATCAAGTTCCTCAAGGTCCAGTGGTCGAATCACTCTGAGGATGAAGCCACCTGGGAACGCGAGGATCGTCTTCGTGAAGAATACCCCGCACTGTTTCCTTCTACCTCCTAAATCTCGGGACGAGATTTCTTGTAGTGGAGGAGATTTGTAACACCCGGATAATCTTGCTACAGTAATCCTGCGCTAATCATGCCATGTCATCCCGATTACTGTTACTAACCTCGCAATAATCCGAAACCGTTCAAATTCAAATTCAAATTGCAATTAACAATAAAAGTTTTCAAAAATTAAAACAAAATTGTTCGGTGGTTGCTAAATATTACAAAGGTAATTGTGGTGAAGTAACCACATTTTTAGAAAAGGCCTAAGCAATTTTAAATGATTAAAACAGAAAAGAATTTAAAAAAAAAGAAAATACAAAAAAAAAAGAAAGAAAGGGAGCCCCCCCCCGCTGGGCCACCCGGCCCAGCCAACGGCCCCCGGGCCACCGGCCCAACTGGGCAAAGGCCCAGCCGGCCACTTCCTCTCCTTAACCCCCCCCACCCCCTGGAAACCCTAACCGCACCCCGAACCCCCCCCCCCCCTCACTCGCGCCCCCACTCTCCCCCTCCCCCCCCCGATCCAGATCGGATCGGGGCACGACTCCGCCGCCCTGCCTCCTCCTCGTCGACGCCGCCCGCCGACCCCGTCGCCCTGGACCTCGCCGCCCCATCGCCGGAGCTCCCCCGCCGGCCTGCTTCCCCCTACGCGCGTCGTCCCCGTCGGCCTCCGCGCCCTCCTCCACGCACGCGCCCGAGACCCTGCCCCCCCGACGTGAGCCCCTCCTCCTCCCCTTCCCTCGTCGCCGTTCGCTCGCGGCCGCCATGCCCGGGGCACGCCCGAACCCGCGGTCGCCGCGCCCCCCCGTCTGTCCAGGCCGCGTCCCGCGCCCTCGTGCGCGCGCTCGCACTGGCCGCGCTCCCGCCCGCGCGGGGACACCCCTCGTGCCCCTCTGCTGCCCGCGCCTGGCCGCACCCTGCGCCGCCTGCACGCGCGCTCGCGCGCCCACCCGCGCTGCTCCACCGTCGCCCCGCGACTCGCTCGCCATCCGCCTCGGCGCCGCTCGCAGCCGAGCCCGCAGCTCCTCCCCATGCCGCCCGCCTCTCCTCTGGTCGCCCTTCGCCGGCGCCGCCCGGCGGTGTTGCCGGCCCCGCGCCGTCCCATCCCCTCCTCCCGGTCGTGGCCCCCTGGCCGCGCCGCGTCGGCGCCCCGCTGGCCTCGCCCCGCGCCCGGGCGTAGCGCCCCTCGGGCTCGGGCGCCCGCACCCGCTCGCCCGCGCCCTCTAGGCCCCCTCTGGGCCACTGCCAAACGGGGCCCACGCCCCACAAAACGTTAAAAAAAAAAGGAATTAAAATTAATAAAAAAAAATTAATTAAAAAAAATAAATAAATAAAAATAAATAAATAAAAATAAATAAATAAATAAGTAAGTAAGTAAGTAATTAATTAAGGAATTAATTAATCTAATCAATCATAATTAGATTAACCTAATTATCTAATTAGTCTAATTAAACAATGATTAGTTAATTAATCTCTGATTAGCTTAATCACTGAATGACAGGTGGGACCCACACGTCAGATTTGACCAGTCAACGCCCCTGTTGACTGCTGACGTCATGCTGACGTCATGCTGACGTCAGCGTGCACTGTTTTGGATAATGTTATATTTAAATAATTAATTAAATTCCAGAAATTATTAAAATCTTTAGAAAAGCATATCTTTTAATCCGTAACTCGGATTAAAATATTTTCAACATGAAAGTTGCTCAGAACGACGAGACGAACCCGGATACGCAGCCCGTTCATCCGCCACACATCCCTAACATATCAAACTCGCAACTTTCCCCCTCCGGCTCCTCTGCCCGAAAACGCGGAACCCCGGGGAAACTTTCCCGGATGGTTCCCCCCTTCACCGGTATCATCCCATACCGCGTTAGGGCACCTCTAACGCCGTTACTTGTCATGTCATGCATCATTATGCATCTGCTTGCTTAAGTATTTATTGTTTCTTCCCCCTCTTCTCTCGCTAGACACCGAGACCGACGCTGCTGCTACCCAGTTCGACTACGGAGTTGACGATCCCTCTCTCTTGCCAGAGCAACCAGGCAAGCCCCTCCCTTGATCACCAGATATCGCCTACTCTCCTCTATACTGCTTGCATTAGAGTAGTGTAGCATGTTACTGCTTTCAGATAATCCTATACTGCTGCATAGCCTGACCTTGCTACTACTGTTGTTACCTTTACCTGTTATCCTACTGCTTAGTATAGGATGCTAGTGTTCCATCAGTGGCCCTACACTCTTGTCCGTCTGCCATGCTATACTACTGGGCCGTGATCACTCGGGGGTGATCACGGGCATATACTTTACACTGTTACATTATATGTGATACTGTTCGGAGATGGGGGCTGAAGGGGCAGGTGGCTCCATCCCGGTAGAGGTGGGCCTGGGTTCCCGACGGCCCCCGACTGTTACTTTGTGGCGGAGCGACAGGGCAGGTTCAGACCACCTAGGAGAGAGGTGGGCCTGGCCCTAGTCGGCGTTCGCGATACTTAACACGCTTAACGAGATCTGGGTATTTGATCTGAGTCTGGCCATTTGGTCTATACGCACTAACCACCTACGCGGGAGTAGTTATGGGTATCCCGACGTCGTGGTATCAGCCGAAGCACTTCTTGACGCCAGCGACTGAGTGGCGCGCGCCGGGTTGGACCGCGTAACGTGACTTCCGTTGTACTGGAGGTTACTAGGTCTGCTCACCGGCCGCGTTCGCAACGTGCAGGTGTGCTCAGGGCGATGGGCCCAGAGCCCTGCGCGCATAGGTTTAGACCGGCGTGCTGACCGCTCTGTTGTGCCTAGGTGGGGCTGCGACGTGTTGATCTTCCGAGGCCGGGCATGACCCAGGAAAGTGTGTCCGGCCAAATGGGATCAAGCGTGTTGGGCTATGTGGTGCACCCCTGCAGGGAAGTTTATCTATTCGAATAGCCGTGTCCCTCGGTAAAAGGACGACCCGGAGTTGTACCTTGACCTTATGACAACTAGAACCGGATACTTAATAAAACACACCCTTCCAAGTGCCAGATACAACCCGGTGATTGCTCTCCAACAGGGCATCGAGGAGGGGATTGCCGGGTAGGATTATGCTATACGATGCTACTTGGAGGACTTCAGTTTACTCTCTTCTATATGCTGCAAGACGGAGGCGACCAGAAGCGTAGTCTTCGATAAGACTAGCTATCCCCCTCTTATACTGGCATTCTGCAGTTCAGTCCACTGATATGGCCCATTACACATATATCCATGCATATGTAGTGTAGCTCCTTGCTTGCGAGTACTTTGGATGAGTACTCACGGTTGCTTTTCTCCCCCTTTTCCCCTATCCCTTCTACCTGGTTGTCGCAACCAGATGTTGGAGCCCAGGATCCAGACGCCACCGTCGACGACGACTCCTACCACACTGGAGGTGCCTACTACTACGTGCAGCCCGCTGACGACGACCAGGAGTAGTTAGGAGGATCCCAGGCAGGAGGCCTGCGCCTCGTTCGATCTGTATCCCCGTTTGTGCTAGCCTTCTTAAGGCAACCTTGTTTAACTTATGTCTGTACTCAGATATTGTTGCTTCCGCTGACTCGTCTATGATCGAGCACTTGTATTCGAGCCCTCGAGGCCCCTGGCTTGTATTATGATGCTTGTATGACTTATTTTATTTGTAGAGTTGTGTTGTGATATCTTCCCGTGAGTCCCTGATCTTGATCGTACACATTTGCGTGCATGATTAGTGTACGATTGAATCGGGGGCGTCACATCGCAACAGTTTTCGAGGGTAGAGTATTCAACCCAAATTTATTGATTCGACACAAGGGGAGCCAAAGAATATTCTCAAGTATTAGCAGTTGAGTTGTCAATTCAACCACATCTGGATAACTTAATATCTGTAGCAAAGTATTTAGTAGCAAAGTAGTATGATAGTAACGGTAACAGTAGCAAAGGTAACAGTAGCAGTATTGTAGTGATTGTAACAGTGGCAACGGTAAAGTAAATAAGCGAAGAATAATATGTGAAAAGCTCGTAGGCATTGGATCGGTGATGAAGAATTATGCCGGATGTGATTATTCATGCAACAGTTATAACATAGGGTGACACAGAACTAGCTCCAATTCATCAATGTAATGTAGGCATGTATTCCGAATATAGTCATACGTGCTTATGGAAAAGAACTTGCATGACATCTTTTGTCCTACCCTCCCGTGGCAGCGGAGTCCTATTGGAAACTAAGGGATATTAATGCCTCCTTTTAATAGAGTACCGGACCAAAGCATTAACACATAGTGAATACATGAACTCCTCAAACTACGGTCATCACCGGGAGTGGTCTCGATTATTGTCACTTCGGGGTTGCCGAATCATAACACATAGTAGGTGACTATAGACTTGCAAGATAGGATCAAGAACTCACATATATTCATGAAAACATAATAGGTTCAGATCTGAAATCATGGCACGCGGGCCCTAGTGACAAGCATTAAGCATAGAGAAGTCATGGCAACATCAATCTTAGAACATAGTGGATACTAGGGAGAAAACCCTAATAAAACTAACTCGATTACATGATAAATCTCATCCAGCCCATCACCGTCCAGCAAGCCTACTATGGAATTACTCACGCACGGCGGTGAGCATCATGAAATTGGTGATGGAGGATGGTTGATGATGACGATGGCGACGGATTCCCCTCTCTGGAGCCCCGAACAGACTTCAGATCAGCCCTCCCGAGAGAGATTGGGGCTTGGCGGCGGCTCCGTATCGTAAAACGCGATGAATCCTTCTCTCTGATTTTTTTTCTCCCCGAACGTGAATATATAGAGTTGGAGTTGAGGTCGGTGGAGCACCAGGGGTCCCACGAGGCAGGGGGCGCACCAAGGGGGTAGGCGCGCCCCCACCCTCGTGGACAGGGTGTGGGCCCCTAGCCTTGATTCTTTCGCCAGTATTTTTTATTAATTCCAAAATAATTCTTCGTTGATTTTCAGGTCATTCCGAGAACTTTTATTTCTGCACAAAAATAACACCATGGCAATTCTGCTGAAAACAACGTCAGTCCGGGTTAGTTCTATTCAAATCATGCAAGTTAGAGTCCAAAACGAGGGCAAAAGTGTTTGGAAAAGTAGATACGACAGAGACGTATCAACTCCCCCAAGCTTAAACCTTTGCTTGTCCTCAAGCAATTCAGTTGATAAACTGAAAGTGATAATGAAAAAACTTTTACAAACTCGGTTTGCTCTTGTTGTTGTAAATATGTAAAGCCAACATTCAAGTTTTCAGCAAATATTATGAACTAACCATATTCACAATAACATTTAGGTCTCATGTCTACTCATGTCAATGACATAACCAACTAGTGAGCAATAATAATAAATCTTGGATGACAACACTTTCTCAAAACAATCATAATATGATATAACAAGATGGTATCTCGCTTGCCCTTTCTGAGACCGCAAAACATAAATGCAGAGCACCTTTAAAGATCAAGGACTGACTAAACATTGTAATTCAAGGTAAAAGAGATCCAGTCATAGTCATACCCAATATAAATTAATAGTAATGGATGCAAATGACAGCGGTGCTCTCCAGCTGGTGCTTTTTTAATAAGAGGGTGATGACTCAGCATAAAAGTTAATAGATAGGCCCTTCGCAGAGGGAAGTAGAGATTTGTAGAGGTGCCAGAGCTCGATTTTTGAAATAGAGATAAATAATATTTTGAGCGGCATACTTTCATTGTCAACATAACAACCGAGAGATCTTGATATCTCCCATGCTACTCACATTATAGGCGGTTCCCAAACAGAATGGTAAAGTTTATACTCCCCCTCCACCAACAAGCATCAATCCATGGCTTGCTCGAAACAACAAGTGCCTCCAACTAACAAGAGTCCCGGGGGAGTTCTGTTTGCAATTATTTTGTTTTGATTTGCATAAAGCATGGGACTGGGCATCCCGGTGACCAGCCATTTTCTCGTCAGTGAGGAGCGGAGTCCACTCCTCTTGAGAATAACCCGCCTAGCATGGAAGATACATACAACCCTAGTTGATACATGAGCTATTCGAGCATGCAAAACAAAATTTCATTTGAAGGTTTAGAGTTTGGCACATACAAATTTACTTGGAACGGCAGGTAGATATCGCATATAGGAAGGTATGGTGGACCATATGGAATAACTTTGGGGTTTAAGGGATTGGATGCACAAGCAGTATTCCTGCTTAGTACAAGTGAAGGATAGCAAAAGACTGGAAAGCAACTAACTAGAGAGCAACAACAGTCATGAACATGCATTAAAATTAATAAACATTGAGTGCAAGCATGAGTAGGATATAATCCACCATGAACATAAATATCGTGAAGGCTATGTTGATTTGTTTCAACTACATGCGTGAACATTTGCCAAGTCAAGTCACTTGAATCATTCAAAGGAGGATACCACCCTACTATACCACATCACAACCATTTTAATAGCATGTTGGCACGCAAGATAAACCATTATAAACTCCTAGCTAATTAAGCATGGCATAAGCAACTATAATCTCTAATTGTCATTGCAAACATGTTTATTCATAATAGGCTGAATCAGGAACAATGAACTAATCATATTTACAAAAACAAGAGAGGTCGAGTTCATACCAGCTTCTCTATCTCAATCAGTCCATCATATATCGTCATAATTGTCTTTCACTTGCATGACCGAACGATGTGGATAATAGTAATAATGCATGTGCATTAGACTAAGCTGGAATCTGCGAGCATTCAATAAACACGAGAAGACAAGGCAATATGGGCTCTTGGTTAAATAAACAATAATGCATATAAGAGCCACTTCAACAATTTCATCATGGTCTTCTCCTATCGACCCCCAAAGAAAAGAAAAGAAATAAAACTATTTACACGGGAAAGCTCCCAACAAGCAAAAGAAGAACGAGAAATCTTTTTGGGTTTTATTTTAATTATTACTACAGCAAGAAGGTAAACTAGCTAAAAGCTATAACTATTTTTTTGGTTTTTCTTAAGGTTTTTCAAACACACAAGAAGAAAGCATAAAAAGAAAAATAAACTAGCATGGATAGTACAGCGAAAAAGTATGAGCACCGATAACTAGCATGAGTGTGTGAACATAAATGTAATATCGGTGAGAAATACGTACTCCCCCAAGCTTAGGCTTTTGGCCTAAGTTGGCCTACTGCCACGTCTGGCCTGACGGATATCCAAAGTTATAGCTGGGGTCGTACTATGATGCAGCGGCTATTGCATCGTGGGCTGCAGCGTGGAGGCGATCTGTCTCAGTCCTCCTCTCGTACTCGTTCGCCTCCTTCCTGGTTATAACATGTCTCCCTTTTGCCTGAAAGTCAAAGAAAGTAGGAGCAGGGAGAGCGACGTGGTAGGTGTGGCATCTGTCAAAGATTAGCCGGTACTAGAGGAACTGATCATTCCTCTCAACAAACTGATGACGAACCATAGCCTCATAATCTAAATAAACAGGAGGCAACTCAGTATCATACTCATGTATGGGTATATCAAGAATATTAGCTAAACGGGTTGCATAAATTCCACCAAATAAATCTCCATTAATTCTATTATTATGCAACCTACGTGCAACAATGGCTCCCAAATTATAATGTTTATCTCCTAATACAGCACTCCTGAGAACACTGAGGTCAGGGACACACATGTGGCATGCTTCATCCTTACCATTTATGCACCTACCTATCAAGAGAGCAAAATAATGTATAGCAGGAAAATGAATGTTCCCTATGATAGCTTGTGTTATATCTCTAGACTCCCCCGCAGTTATACTGGCAAGAAAATCTCTAAACTCAGATTTGCGAGACTCACTAGTGCTACCCCATTGTGGAAGTTTGCAAGGAGTAATAAAATCCTCCAAATCCATAGTATAAGAATTTTCATAGAGATCAAATAGGACAGTTTGAGAATTGCGTGATGATGAAAATTCAAACCTTCTCACAAAGGAATTAGTGAGATAGTGGTACTGGCGGCACTTTTCTACCTCGAAGCTCCCAAGATCAGCGTTACGCACGTATGCGTCAAATTCCTCCTTAATTCCTGCTCGAACCATCAAGTCCTCTGACGGCCATTCACAAGCCCGCACTTGAGCCTCCCTTGGTGGTTCATCGTCCGCATCGCGTATTGCGAGCCTGGGTCCTTGCTTCCTTGAAGGACCATCTTGGTACATTTTCCTAAACATATTTCTTCCTCTACAAAATTTCTAAAAAAATTAGTAACTCAAAAAAAGTGAACCAAACTCAACAAAATTGATAGCAACTACTCCTACAAGTGGCTAGAGGCCATATCATGCATTAGAACTACTTTTGACCACATAAATTTGACATGCAAGCTCAAGTACAGGGTCACCTAAGCAGCAAAAATTTGCAATGAATAAAGCACTAGAACAAAAAGTAATTGGACCATTGGAGGAGTCACATACCGAAGAACAATCCCCAAAGCAGTTTTGTGAGTGGAGCTTTGAGCAAGGAGATAAAAAATCACAGCAAAATGAGCAAGAACTCGTGCTTGAGCTGGTTGGTGATTTTTTTTGGGAGGAAGAAGGAGTGTGTGGTGGCTGGAATAAGTGGAGGGGTGTAACGCCCTTGATGCGTCTATATCTCCCACGTGTCGAAGCACGACTTAGAGGCATAACCGCATTGAAAGCAATGTCGCAAGTGAGGTAATCTTCACACAACCCATGTAATACATAAGGGAAAGAGATACATAGTTGGCTTACAATCGCCACTTCACACAATACATGAGTAAAGCATTACATCATACATATACAATCAAGGTCCGGCTACGGAATCAAAATAAAAGAAGACTACCCCAAATGCTACACAGATCCCCGATCGACCCCAACTGGGCTCCACCACTGATTAACTGAAAAGAAACAACACAATGAACACGATCTTCATCAAGCTCCTCCTTGAGCTCGGGCTCGGCACCTGCACGGTTTCATCGGCACCTGCAAACTGGTTTTGGAAGTATCTGTGAGTCACAGGGACTCAGCAATCTCACACCCGCGAGATCAAGACTATTTAAGCTTAAAGGTAGGACAGGGTAGTGAGGTGGAGCTGCAGCAAGCGACTAGCATATATGGTGTCTAACATACGCAAATGAGAGCGAGAAGAGAAGGCAAAAGCACGGTCGAACAACTATGATCAAGAAGTGATCCTGAACTACTTACGTCAAACATAACTCCAACAACCGTGTTCACTTCCCGGACCCCGCCGAGAAGAGACCATCACGGTTACACACGCGATTGGTGTATTTTAATTAAGATCAACTTCGGGTTTTCTACAACCGGACATTAACAAATTCCCATCTGCCACATAACCGCGGGCACGGCTTTCGAAAGTTCAAACCCTGCAGGGGTGTCCCAACTTAGCCCATTATAAGCTCTCGCGATCAACGAAGGATATTCCTTCTCCCCGGGAAGACCCGATCAGTCTCGGAATCCCGGCTACAAGACATTTCGACAGTAATAAAACAAGTCCAGCAAAGCCGCCCGATGCGCCGACATCCTAATAGGAGCTGCACATATCTCGGTCTCAGGGCAACACCGGATTAGACAGGCTACGAGTAAAACCAGGCCTCGAGTTTCCCCGCGGTGGCCCCTCAGGCGGCTCGGTTCGGACCAACACTTAGACAAGCATTGGCCTGGGGGGGCTGAATAAAGATGACCCTCGGGTTAGCTACTCCCAAAGGAAAGCTATAGGTGGTAGGCAAATGGTAAAAGCAAAGTTGGGCCTTGCTGGAAAAGTCTTATTCAAAGCGAACTGTCAAGGGGGTCCCATAAATCACCCGACCGCGTTAGGGACGCAAAATCCGGGAACATAATACCGATATGACGGAAACTAGGGCGGCAAGAGTGGAACAAAACACCAGGCATAAGGCCGAGCCTTCCACCCTTTACCAAGTATATAGATGCATTAATTAAATAAGATATATTGTGATATCCCAACAAGTAAACATGTTCCAACAAGGAACAACAGCTCCATGTTCCAACAAGGAACAAACTTCATCTTCACCCGCAACTAACAACGCTATAAGAGGGGCTGAGCAGAGCGGTAACATAGCCAAACAACGGTTTGCTAGGACAAGGTGGGTTAGAGGCTTGGTTTAACAATATGGGAGGCATGATAAGCAAGTGGTAGGTATCGCAGCAATGGCATAGCAAAAGAGCGAGCAACTAGCAAGCAAAGATAGAAGTGATTTCGAGGGTATGGTCATCTTGCCTGAGATTCCGCAAGGAAGAAGAACGAGTCCATGGAGAAGACAAACGGACGTAGATGAACGGATCCTCACAATCGCAACGTTATCGGAACTAACCCGAAGAAGCAACACCGGAAAGAAGCAAACAACAAAGTAAACAACCACCACATAAACATGGCATGATGCACAACCAAGTATGATGCATGTCCGGTTTAAAATGCATGGCATGGCAAGGTGCACAAACAAAAAATACAAATTAAGTGGAGCTCAATATGCAACGAATTGCATAATGACAAAACACCACATCAAATATTTAGCTCGCTCTTAGTTATGTACCCAACAATATTAAATGTTATTAAACATGGCAAGGGGTGAAGCATATGAACACTAACTATTTAGGCAAGTTTAAATGAGGCCGGAAATAAGAAACACCAATTCCGGTAAATCCCCATATGTCATATAGCTATTTAATGCAAACACAATTTAAACATTTTAATTGTTGTTATTATGATGTGGATGACATGAACAAGTTTATGCATTTTTTTAATGAAAACGTTGACATGAGCATGTTAGGAAGCATTTGTCACCGTGGTGGAAGAAAGGGGTGCCACGACAACGAATCCGAAAATGATGCCACGGCAACATATCGGTTCCGGTAGCTCATGAAGATACCGGTGCAAAAGGAAGCGTGCGGATGTGCGAAAAATACTAGAGATGGTGGGGTGCTCCCGACTACCGGGTTCCCACGGGTTAGTGTCATGGAAACGAGTGACAATTCGGACGCGGTGCAAACGGTACATCTCATACAACACATGTATTCGTTCTCGGAAGGTCTTATCGGGGTTATACCTTCGAAGCGTGCGGTTCGGGGTTCGAGTTCGGCAGTAGAGGTACACGTGTCAAAGGGAAAGTAGTTGTTCACGGGGTCGTCGTGGGAAGTAGTCGTTCTCGTGATGGTAGTGGTACACGGTCGTTGTGGAAGTAGTTGTACACATTGTCTTGTCGAATCCACGGCGACGGTAGTGAAAGTAGTGGTACATGGCGACGGTAGTGGTACTCGTATTCGTAGAGGAACTTGACGGATCCGAGGACTCCAGGTGTCATCGCGGTACTTGTAGCTCGTGTAACCCCACAGTTCGTTATGTGAAGATAGTCGTACATGCACGTAGATGAACTTGACGGGTCCTGACGTCCCGGTACTTTGCGAAAATCTCGAAGATGGCCTTGGTGTTCCTGGTTCGGTGGTTGTGGAAGCAGTGCGGACTTCGGGAGGAGTACGGGCGCGCGAGGAGGCACTGCCTCGCGGCTGTGGACGCGAGCGAGGAGGATGCTCACAGGGAACTCCGGCGAGGAAGGAGAGGGCCCACTGGACGAGGGGTCGCCGGACCTGACGATTTCCGGCAGCGGTGATCTCCGGGGCTGATGCAGGGGACTCGGGCAGGGGGTGAAGAAGACGACGCGAAGGCGACTCCGATGGCCGGCTGGTGAGGCCACAGCCATGGCGCAGAGGAGGCACGCGGCTGCACTTGTAGGGAAGCAACGTGACGGAGGCGATGGGATGACGCGAGGCAGGGGCGCCGAAGTTGGACTCCAGTGGCGGCGCGGGAGGCTCGGCGCGGCGACGGTCGCCGGAGGCGAGGACGCGGGGCGGCGTCGGGCGCTCAGGGCGAGGAGGATTGGGGTCGAGCCTTCCCCTGGTGGCGTGGTCGGGAGAAGGACGAGGGGGGTCGAGAGAGAGATCGGGCAACGGTCTCTCTGGCGGCGCTGGGGAAAGGAACGAAGGAGGAGGAGGGGGATCGAGGGATGCGGGTTCGATCGGGCTAGGGTGCGGCTAGGGTTTACAGCGGGGCGTGGCTGGGCCTTGGGCCGCAGCTATAGAAGGTCCAAGTGGACGGCTGGGCTGGGGGGAATGGATGGGCCGGCCTGGCTACAGATTCCACGGTTGGGCTCTCTCTCTCTCTCTCTAAAGGAAAAAAACAATACAGAGAAATAAGAGAAAGGAAAAGAGAGAAGAGAAAGGTTAGAGGAAGAATTTGGGCATGAGGATAATTTACCCGGACTCATAAAAATATGCTTGTTCCGAGAAAATAGAAAAAACCAAGATCAAAATATGTAAATTCAAACTCATTTGAATTTCACTCAAATGGTTTGAATGAGGACTTGGTTTTTGAAGTGTCCAAAATGTTGAGATTTTTGGTGGAGCTCCGGAAAATGATGAAGGAAATTATGGGCAAGGTTTGGAGACCAAACTTGAAGCATAAAAGGAACGAAATCATTTTGCAAGTGTGTTTATGGGTGATTCCGAATAAATGGAATAATTTTAGTATAGCTCCCTAATAATAGTAGGAGACTTTGAATATGTTTTAAAGAGAAATCACTATGTGAATATCCCTCGATTTAAATGGACCGAAGATCCATACGGTTTATTTACTTGAGTTTTAAAAAGGGGTGCAAGATGCCATGATGCAATGCACATGAAGCAAAGAGATGAGATGCAAGACATGAAAAAAAAATGCAAAACAAAAACAAAAACCCAACCACGAAGGAAAAATCATATCGCATCTCCGGAAAAGGCAAGAGTTGGAGTTACGAATATGGAAAGTTGCATCCGGGGCATTACAACACTCCACCACTACGAGAGGATCTCGTCCCGAGATCTAGAATTACACCGGAGGGGAAAACGGAAGAGAAAGAGAAGGGGTAAAGCTAAGTTGCTTGTCTGACAAAAGAGTGAAACCAAAGAACCTTGAGAGGTTGAGCAATTTTAAAGAAAGATTACAACAGAGATGAACGAGATTGCAACCATTCCGGTAGAAAAGAGGAACAAGGAGTATTACGAGAACTTGAAGGTTGAAAAGAGAAGAAAACTTGATGAGATGAAAGATATTGAAGAGATGATACAACACTCCGGTTAAATGGATAAGCAAGAAAAAAAATGATCTTGACAAAACAAGAAGATGGTTCGAAGAGAGCAATATCACAATGCCTTCGGGACAAATGAAAGAGTGGAATCAAGAGAACAGAGAGGAGAACAACAACTTCTATCACAAATGAATTTGAAAGAGCCTCCTTAAAAATAAGGATTGAACGTTGTTGTTGGAGAACCAACAACGAGACGAATAAGCTTGTAGTGGGCTTATGGAAACATCTCAAAATTATGAGGTGAGCTTCTGTCACCAATGGAAACAAATGATTGGATTGATATCAACAAGGAGACGAGAAACTTATTTCACCGGGAGGACAAATGAAGAACTTGGGTCATTTATGAGCACCATAAATAGCAACAATCCTTAGGGAAGGCTTTAGGTGAAATATAACCCAAGATAACTCCAACGAAGAGATTGATGGATTTAAAATACCTCATTCTTGACAACATGTGAATCATGAAGCATGAAGGGAAATTGTCAAGAATGACATAACACCACCTCAAAAGATAAGATAGAAAGAATTGCACTTCCGAATGCAAGATGAAGAATGCTTGGACTCCACAAAACAAAACATGTATTGAGCACCATGTTTATTTTTGAGTATAGCTTGACGGATCTTAACTCCGAGAGAAAACTTGAGGACAATCGAAGAATGAAAAGAATCCTTGACGAACCACCATGTAGATCCCCCATGAAAAACTCCGGTAAATAAAAGGATGATAGGAAGAAAGAGAAGTTAAACACAAGGTGAAGCCTTGCAATGATTAGATGGATCTCCGTGGTGATATAATTGCGAGAGCTTGGAACTCTGAGGAAGATAAGGTGAAACAATTGAAATCAAGAATTTTGATGAATCTCCGGAATAAGGAATTGAATTCACTCGATGAAACAAGAATAAGAATTACATTATGCTTATCCTTCACCAATTTAAATTGATGACAAGCAATGGATTTGGCATACTACTTATTCTTGTAGAAAGGATTGAAGAGAGATATTGCTCAACTTGGGAAGGTCTTCAGCGAACCACCGGTAGGATTGGAAAGAAAGAATGAATCTATATGATAACAAAGGAAGAAGGATCTTGAACGAACCACCGTAAGAATTTAAAATGGACGAAGAAAAGATAAAGAAACACCGGGAAGAGTTAGCAAATGAACGAAGATGCTTGCTAGGATTTAGATACATGAGAACGAAGAGATCATGAACTGATTAGATAATACTTGAACGATGCACCGGTAGGATTTGGAGAACGAGAGCTGAAAGCTAAGAATGAATAATACTGAGATGGTGGGCTTCAAAGAATGAAACTGAAAAGACTCCTGAAATGCTCCGGATGGGTGAAGAATTATTCTCACAATCGAAAACAATTATGAGAGGATGGCATCAAGCTAGAAACATGAATCTTGAAGAGAATGGAGCAAGATTTAAGAGAAACTCTTCTTCGATCTTCAAATGTTGAGAATGATGACGAGAACCACCACCATGAATTGTTGAGGCACTCCGGAATGAAAATTAGAAAGGTTGAACCAATAATGAAAAGAATTTGAATGCGATCTTGGAGAAGGCACATGACTGATGAAAAATTCATTCTTACGTCAAACTTTGAAATGAATTTGGGAATCGCTCCGGGAAAATTAGAAGAGTCAGGTAAGATCCTGGAAAAAGACCTGTGGGTTAAGGCCCACTCAAAAGAAAACACAGTTGAAGGATTACTTGAAAAGAGAGATTGCACCGGTTGAATTAAATGACTTGAATGAGATAACAACCTCAAAAGAACTTGAGTGAATTGAGAATGGAAACTTGAATCTTCTGAGATATCTTCAGCACTCCCGAACAAATGAATAACGAGAAGTGAATTATTATGAGATGCACCGGTATGAGAAGGTATTGCAACGAGGAAAAGATGTGATCCATCGAAATATTGCATTGAACACGCCGGGGAAGATAAAAGAACAAATAATTATAAACTTGAGGCTCCGTTAGCATCTTCATGAGAAGCACCGGGTAAGAACATGAAGGAGAAGAATGGAGAGGCTTCACATCAATAAGATGGATACTTGATCAAGAAATCTGCGTCCTTGAAGACATAAGGGTGGGAGGGCGGGAAAAACAAAGACAACTTGGAATGGATGAAGCAAACACCGATGAGAAGAACTGATATTTGATCTTGCGAATGTTGAAGTGATCGGATCCACTTGAAGAGGGACACACCGGTTGGAAAAGAATTAGCATGATAAACTTGATGATCAAGAAGGATTAGCATTTCCATAGAAATATGAGAACACCGTTTAGAAAAAAGGTATGGAATCAACACTTGACATTGAAGCAACTCGAATACCACAAAACAAAACAAAAACAAAGGATTGGCTTGCAGAATAAGCCGGAAACAAACATATGATAGATCCCATATCGTATCATGTGTCTGTTGGAAAGATATCCTACGAGATACTTGAATTCCCACTTATAAACTCCCGAAACTTTCTGGTTATGCTATCAGGTGTTGGGGATACAGGGGACACAAAATATATCACCCAAACTAACAATACCTAGATCCAGCTGTATCCATCCTTCAACACATAACCAAGAAACCTTCGGAAATCGTCTACCTCAACCTTCGACAAGCATCCGTTATATGAGTTATGGCAATACTCCCGCACTCGCCTCAGTACTGGGCTATCAGGGTTATCTCACCAACAACTGTACAAAAGAGATTTTCGATGTCGGCGTACTAAACTCAGGTATTCCAGAACTGCAACGATAAAATTATGACGACAACACCTCGGAGCTCAACTCCCCGGGACACCTCCACTACACCCCTGCTGACAGGAGGCACCAAGACAATGTTGTCATCACAAAACCATCGGAACGATTCTAAGATACCCGCGTGATCCTAAAAAAAATTTAGTGAAATTTGAGAAGAGAAGAGTCAAAACTCTATGTCAGGATGCCTTACCAGAGCGATGAGGAGACTGGGAAGTAAAAAAGAATTCCTGAACTCTCCGATATATAATTCCTAAATGACTGAAAACATTTTTTCTAGACACAACTCGGCCGCTAAAAATGATCAATCAGTGGGGGCTCCTAAGGTCGGGGAAGGCTCTGATTACCAACTTGTAACGCCCTCGATGCGGCTATATCTCCCACGTGTCGAAGCACGACTTAGAGGCATAACCGCATTGAAAGCAATGTCGCAAGTGAGGTAATCTTCACACAACCCATGTAATACATAAGGGAAAGAGATACATAGTTGGCTTACAATCGCCACTTCACACAATACATGAGTAAAGCATTACATCATACATATACAATCAAGGTCCGGCTACGGAATCAAAATAAAAGAAGACTACCCCAAATGCTACACAGATCCCCGATCGACCCCAACTGGGCTCCACCACTGATTAACTGAAAAGAAACAACACAATGAACACGATCTTCATCGAGCTCCTCCTTGAGCTCGGGCGCGGCACCTGCACGGTTTCATCGGCACCTGCAAACTGGTTTTGGAAGTATCTGTGAGTCACGGGGACTCAGCAATCTCACACCCGCGAGATCAAGACTATTTAAGCTTAAAGGTAGGACAAGGTAGTGAGGTGGAGCTGCAGCAAGCGACTAGCATATATGGTGTCTAACATACGAAAATGAGAGCGAGAAGAGAAGGCAAAAGCACGGTCGAACAACTATGATCAAGAAGTGATCCTGAACTACTTACGTCAAACATAACTCCAACAACCGTGTTCACTTCCCGGACCCCGCCGAGAAGAGACCATCACGGTTACACACGCGATTGGTGTACTTTAATTAAGATCAACTTCGGGTTTTCTACAACCGGACATTAACAAATTCCCATCTGCCACATAACCACGGGCACGGCTTTCGAAAGTTCAAACCCTGCAGGGGTGTCCCAACTTAGCCCATTATAAGCTCTCGCGATCAACAAAGGATATTCCTTCTCCCTGGGAAGACCCGATCAGTCTCGGAATCCCGGCTACAAGACATTTTGACAGCAATAAAACAAGTCCAGCAAAGCCGCCCGATGCGCCGACATCCTGATAGGAGCTGCACATATCTCGGTCTCAGGGCAACACCAGATGAGACAGGCTACGAGTAAAACCAGGCCTCGAGTTTCCCCGCGGTGGCCCCTCAGGCGGCTCGGTTCGGACCAACACTTAGACAAGCATTGGCCCGGGGGGGCTGAATAAAGATGACCCTCGGGTTAGCTACTCCCAAAGGAAAGGTATAGGTGGTAGGCAAATGGTAAAAGCAAAGTTGGGCCTTGCTGGAAAAGTCTTATTCAAAGCGAACTGTCAAGGGGGTCCCATAAATCACCCGACCGCGTTAGGGACGCAAAATCCGGGAACATAATACCAATATGACGGAAACTAGGGCGGCAAGAGTGGAACAAAACACCAGGCATAAGGCCGAGCCTTCCACCCTTTACCAAGTATATAGATGCATTAATTAAATAAGATATATTGTGATATCCCAACTGTTGGGGATCGTAGCAGAAATTAAAATTTTCCTACGCATCACCAAGATCTATCCATGGAGTATTCTAGCAACGAGGGGATAGGAGAGCATCTACATACCACTTGTAGATCGCAACGGAAGCGTTCAAGGAGAACGTGGATGATGGAGTCGTACTCGCCGTGATCCAAATCACCGATGACCAGCGCCGAAAGGACGGCACCTCCGCGTTCAACACACGTATGGGACGATCGACGTCTCTTCCTTCTTGATCCAGCAAGGGGGAAGGAGAGGTTGATGAAGATCCAGCAGCACGACGGCGTGGTGGTGGATGCAGCAGAGTTCCAGCAGGGCTTCGCCAAGCTTCTGTGGAAAGAGGGAGAGGTGTAACGGGGAGAGGGAGGCGCCAATGCAGCAGGGGTACGGCTGCCCTCCCTCTCCCCCCTTTATTTAGGCCCCCTAGGGGGGGGGCGCAACCCTGGAGATGGATCTCCAGGGGGGCGGCGGCCAAGGGTGGGGGGCTTGCTCCCCAAGCAAGGGGGGCGCCCCCACTAGGGTTTCCCCCCAACCCTAGGCGCATGGGCCCAAGGGAAGGGGGTGCGCCCAGCCCTCCAGGGGCTGGTTCCCTGCCCCTTGTGTCCCATGAAGCCCTCCGAGAGGGCTGGCCCCTCAAGGTGGACCCCCGGTGCCTCTCCAGTGGCCCCGGTACAATACCGATATGCCCCCGAGACTTTCCGGTGACCGTACAACAACTTCCCATATATAAATCTTTACCTCCGGACCACTCCGGAACCTCTCGTGACGTCTGGGATCTCATCCGGGACTCCGAACAACCTTCGGTTTGCTGCATACTAATATCTTTAACAACCCTAGCGTCACCGAACCTTAAGTGTGTAGACCCTACGGGTTCGGGAGACATGCAGACAGGACCGAGACGATCTCCGGTCAATAACCAACAGCGGGATCTGGATACCCATGTTGGCTCCCACATGCTCCTCGATGATCTCATCGGATGAACCACGATGTCGAGGACTTTAATCAATCCCGTACTCAATTCCCTTTGCCTATCGGTACGATACTTGCCCGAGATTCGATCGTCGGTATACCGATACCTTGTTCAATCTCGTTACCGGCAAGTCTCTTTACTCGTTCCCGTAACACATCATCCCGTGAACAACACCTAGATCACTTTGAGCTCATTGTGATGATGTCTTACCGAGTGGGCCCAGAGATACCTCTCCGTCACACGGAGTGACAAATCCCAGTCTCGATTCATGCCAACCCAACAGATACTTTCGGAGATACCTGTAGTGCACCTTTATAGTCACCCAGTTACGTTGTGACGTTTGATACACCCAAAGCATTCCTACGATATCCGGGAGTTGCATAATCTCATGGTCTAAGGAATGATACTTGACATTCAGAAAAGCTCTAGCAAACGAACTACACGATCGTTGTGCTATGCTTAGGTTTGGGTCTTGTCCATCACATCATTCTCCTAATGATGTGATCCCGTTATCAATGACATCCCCATGTCCATAGTCAGGAAACCATGACTATCTATTGATCAACGAGCTAGTCAACTAGAGGCTTACCAGGGACACATTGTGGTCTATGTATTCACACATGTATTATGATTTCCGAACAATACAATTATAGCATGAACAATAGACAATTATCATGAACAAGGAAATATAATAATCCATTTATTATTGCCTCTAGGGCATATTTCCAACAGTCTCCCACTTGCACTAGAGACAATAGTCTAGTTACATTGTGATGAATCGCACACCCATGGAATTTTGGTGTTGATCATGTTTTGCTCTAGGGAGAGGTTTAGTCAACGGATCCGCCACATTCAGGTCCGTATGTACTTTACAAATCTCTATGTCTCCATTTTGAACACTTTCACGAATGGAGTTGAAGCGACGCTTGATATGCCTGGTCTTCCTGTGAAACCTGGGCTCCTTCGCAAGGGCAATTGCTCCAGTGTTGTCACAGAAGAGAGTCATCGGGTCCGACGCATTGGGTATGACTCCTAGGTCGGTAATGAACTCCTTCACCCAGACTGCTTCTTGTGCTGCCTCCGAGGCTGACATATACTCTGCTTCACATGTAGATCCCGCCACGACGCTTTGCTTGCAACTGCACCAGCTTACTGCCCCTCCATTCAAAATATACACGTATCCGGTTTGTGACTTGGAGTCATCCAGATCTGTGTCGAAGCTAGCGTCGATGTAACCCTTTACGACGAGCTCTTCGGCACCTCCATAAACGAGAAACATATCCTTAGTCCTTTTCAGGTACTTCAGGATGTTTTTGACCGCTGTCCAGTGTTCCTTTCCGGGATTACTTTGGTACCTACCTACCAAACTTACGGCAAGGTTTACATCGGGTCTGGTACACATCATGGCATACATAATAGACCCTATAGCTGAGGCATAGGGGATGACACTCATATCTTCTATATCTTTTGCCGTGGTCGGGCATTGAGCCGTGCTCAATCGCACACCTTGCAATACATGCAAGAACCCCTTCTTGGACTGATCCATTTTGAACTTCTTCAAAATCTTGTCAAGGTACGTACTTTGTGAAAGACCGATGAGGCGTCTCGATCTATCCCTGTAGATCTTGATGCCTAATATATAAGCAGCTTCTCCAAGGTCCTTCATTGAAAAACACTTGTTCAAATAGGCCTTTATGCTTTCCAAGAATTCTATATCATTTCCCATCAATAGTATGTCATCCACATATAATATGAGAAATGCTACGGAGCTCCCACTCACTTTCTTGTAAACGCAGGCTTCTCCATAAGTCTGCATAAACCCAAACGCTTTGATCATCTCATCAAAGCGAATGTTCCAACTCCGAGATGCTTGCACCAGCCCATAGATGGAGCGCTGGAGCTTGCATACTTTGTTAGCATTCTTAGGATCGACAAAACCTTCCGGCAGCATCATATACAATTCTTCCTTAAGGAAGCCGTTAAGGAATGCCGTTTTGACGTCCATTTGCCATATCTCATAATCATAGTATGCGGCAATTGCTAACATGATTCGGACAGACTTCAGCTTCGCTACGGGAGAGAAAGTCTCATCGTAGTCAACCCCTTGAACTTGCCGATAACCCTTAGCGACAAGTCGAGCTTTATAGATGGTCACATTACCATCCGCGTCTGTCTTCTTCTTGAAGATCCATTTATTTTCTATGGCTCGCCGATTATCGGGCAAGTCACTCAAAGTCCATACTTTGTTTTCATACATGGATTCTATCTCGGATTTCATGGCTTCTAGCCATTTGTCGGAATCTGGGCCCGCCATCGCTTCTTCATAGTTCGAAGGTTCACCATTGTCCAACAACATGATTTCCAGGACAGGGTTGCCGTACCACTCTGGTGCGGAACGCGTCCTTGTGGACCTACGAAGTTCAGTAGGAGCTTGATCAGAAGTATCTTGAACATCATCATTAACCTCCTCTCTAATCGGTGCAGGCACCACAGGAACATTTTCCTGAGCTGCGCTACTCTGATTTTCAAGAGGTAGTACTTCATCAAGCTCTACTTTCCTCCCACTTACTTCTTTCACGAGAAACTCTTTCTCTAGAAAGGACCCGTTTTTGGCAACAAAGATCTTGGCTTTGTATCTGAGGTAGAAGGTATACCCAACTGTTTCCTTGGGGTATCCTATGAAGACGCATTTTTCCGATTTGGGTTCGAGTTTTTCAGGTTGAAGTTTCCTGACATAAACATCGCAACCCCAAACTTTCAGAAACGACAGCTTAGGTTTCTTGCCAAACCATAATTCATACGGTGTCGTCTCAACGGATTTTGACGGAGCCCTATTTAAAGTGAATGCGGCTGTCTCTAGAGCGTATCCCCAAAATGATAGCGGTAGATCTGTAAGAGACATCATAGACCGCACCATATCCAATAGAGTGCGATTAAGACGTTCAGACACACCGTTACGCTGAGGTGTTCCAGGCGGCGTGAGTTGTGAAACGATTCCACATTTTCTTAAGTGTGTGCCAAATTCGTGACTTAAATATTCTCCCCCACGATCTGATCGTAATAACTTGATTTTTCTGTCACGTTGATTCTCAACCTCACTCTGAAACTCCTTGAACTTTTCAAAGGTCTCAGACTTGTGTTTTATTAAGTAGACATACCCATATCTACTCAAATCATCAGTGAGAGTGAGAACATAACGATAGCCTCCGCGAGCCTCAACGCTCATTGGACCACACACATCTGTATGTATGATTTCCAACAAGTTGGTTGCTCGCTCCATTGTCCCTGAGAATGGAGTCTTGGTCATTTTGCCCATGAGGCATGGTTCGCACGTGTCAAATGATTCATAATCGAGAGACTCTAAAAGTCCATCAGCATGGAGCTTCTTCATGCGCTTGACACCAATGTGACCAAGGCGGCAGTGCCACAAGTATGTGGGACTATCGTTATTAACTTTAAATCTTTTGGTATTCACACTATGAATATGTGTAACATCACGTACGAGATTCATTAAGAATAAACCATTAACCATCGGAGCATGACCATAAAACATATTACTCATATAAATAGAACAACCATTATTCTCAGATTTAAATGAGTAGCCATCTCGTATTAAACGAGATCCAGATACAATGTTCATGCTCAAACTTGGCACTAAATAACAATTATTCAGGTTTAAAACTAATCCCGTAGGTAAATTTAGAGGTAGCGTGCCGACGGCGATCACATCGACCCTGGAACCATTCCCGACGCGCATCGTCACCTCGTCCTTCGCCAGTCTCCGTTTATTCCGCAGCTCCTGTTTTGAGTTACAAATATGAGCAACGGCACCGGTATCAAATACCCAGGAGCTACTAAGAGCACTGGTAAGGTACACATCAATTACATGTATATCACATATACCTTTAGTGTTGCCGGCCTTCTTATCTGCTAAGTACTTGGGGCAATTCCGCTTCCAGTGACCAGTTCCCTTGCAATAAAAGCACTCAGTTTCAGGTTTGGGTCCATTCTTTGACTTCTTCCTGGCAACTGATTTACCAGGCGCGGCAACCTCCTTGTCGTCCTTCTTGAAGTTCTTCTTACCGTTGCCTTTCTTGAACTTAGTGGTTTTATTCACCATCAACACTTGATGTTCCTTTTTGATCTCCACCTCTGCAGATTTCAGCATTGAATACAACTCGGGAATGGTCTTTTCCATCCCCTGCATATTGTAGTTCATCACGAAGCTCTTGTAGCTAGGTGGGAGCGACTGAAGGATTCTGTCAATGACCGCCTCATCCGGGAGATTAACTTCCAGCTGAGTCAAGCGGTTGTGCAACCCAGACATCTTGAGTATGTGTTCACTGACAGAGCTATTCTCCTCCATCTTACAGCTAAAGAACTTGTCGGAGACATCATATCTCTCTACCCGGG
Organism: Aegilops umbellulata; assembly: GCA_032464435.1. Lineage (NCBI taxonomy): Eukaryota > Viridiplantae > Streptophyta > Magnoliopsida > Poales > Poaceae > Aegilops > Aegilops umbellulata. The sequence continues at coordinate 277,617,342 of CP136056.1, read as the reverse complement.
CATGAGCTTGGAAAATCAATTTCAGCTCCTCGAACATCTCATATGCTCCGTGTTGCTCAAAACACTTTTGGAGCCCCGGTTCTAAGCTGTAAAGCATGCCGCACTGAACGAGGGAGTAATCATCAGCACGAGACTGATGGGCGTTCATAACGTCCTGGTTTGTTGGGAATGGTGCATCACCTAGCGGTGCTTCTAGGACATAATCTTTCTTGGCAGCGATGAGGATGATCCTCAGGTTCCGGACCCAGTCCGCATAGTTGCTGCCATCATCTTTCAGCTTGGTTTTCTCTAGGAACGCGTCGAAGTTGAGGGTGACATTAGCGTGGGCCATTTGATCTACAAGACATATTGTAAAGATTTAGACTAAGTTCATGATAATTAAGTTCATTTAATCAAATTAATGAATGAACCCCCACTCAGATTTGACATCCCTCTAGTCATCTAAGTGATACATGATCTGAGTCAACTAGGCCGTGTCCGATCATCACGTGAGACGGACTAGTCATCATCGGTGAACATCTCCATGTTGATCGTATCTTCTATACGACTCATGTTCGACCTTTCGGTCCTCCGTGTTCCGAGGCCATGTCTGTACATGCTAGGCTCGTCAATCCAACCTAAGTGTATTGCGTGTGTAGATCTGGCTTACACCTGTTGTATGCGAACGTAAGGACCTATCACACCCGATCATCACGTGGTGCTTCGGAACGACGAACCTTAGCAACGGTGCACAGTTAGGGAGAACACATTTTTGATATTTTAATGAGGGATCATCTTATTTATGCTACCGTTGTTCTAAGCAAATAAGATGTAAAACATGATAAACATCACATGCAATCAAATAGTGACATGATATGGCCAACATCATTTCGCTCCTTTGATCTCCATCTTCGGGGCGCCATGATCATCGTCGTCACCGGCATGACACCATGATCTCCATCATCATGATCTCCATCACCGTGTCTTCGTGAAGTTGTCACGTCAACTATTACTTCTACTACTATGGCTAACGCTTTAGCAATAAAGTAAAGTAATTACATGACGATTTAAGTTGACACGCAGGTCATAAATAAATAAAGACAACTCCTATGGCTCCTGCCGGTTGTCATACTCATCGACATGCAAGTCGTGATTCCTATTACAATAACAAGATCATCTCATACATCACATGATTCATCACAACTTCTGGCCATATCACATCACAAAGCACTTGCTGCAAAAACAAGTTAGACGTCCTCTAATTGTTGTTGCAAGTTTTTACGTGGCTGTTATAGGTTGCTAGCAAGAATGTTTCTTACCTACGTTAAAACCACAACGTGAATTGTCAATCTCTATTTACCTTTCATAAGGACCCTGTTCATCGAATCCGATCCAACTAAAGTGGGAGAGACAGACACCCGCCAGCCACCTTATGCAACTAGTGCATGTCAGTCGGTGGAACCGGTCTCACGTAAGCGTACGTGTAAGGTTGGTCCGGGCCGCTTCATCCCACAATACCGCTGAACCAAGATAGGACTAGTAACGGCAAGAAGAATTGACAATTCGACGCCCACAACTACTTTGTGTTCTACTCGTGCATAGAAACTATGCATAGACCTAGATCATGATGCCACTGTTGGGGATCGTAGCAGAAATTAAAATTTTCCTACGCATCACCAAGATCTATCCATGGAGTATTCTAGCAACGAGGGGATAGGAGAGCATCTACATACCACCCTAGCGTCACCGAACCTTAAGTGTGTAGACCCTACGGGTTCGGGAGACATGCAGACATGACCAAGACGATCTCCGGTCAATAACCAACAGCGGGATCTGGATACCCATGTTGGCTCCCACATGCTCCTCGATGATCTCATCGGATGAACCACGATGTCGAGGACTTTAATCAATCCCGTACTCAATTCCCTTTGCCTATCGGTACGATACTTGCCCGAGATTCGATCGTCGGTATACCGATACCTTGTTCAATCTCGTTATCGGCAAGTCTCTTTACTCGTTCCCGTAACACATCATCCCGTGAAAAACACCTTGATCACTTTGAGCTCATTGTGATGATGTCTTACCGAGTGGGCCCAGAGATACCTCTCCGTCACACGGAGTGACAAATCCCAGTCTCGATTCATGCCAACCCAACAGATACTTTCGGAGATACCTGTAGTGCACCTTTATAGTCACCCAGTTACGTTGTGACGTTTGATACACCCAAAGCATTCCTACGATATCCGGGAGTTGCATAATCTCATGGTCTAAGGAATGATACTTGACATTCAGAAAAGCTCTAGCAAACGAACTACACGATCGTTGTGCTATGCTTAGGTTTGGGTCTTGTCCATCACATCATTCTCCTAATGATGTGATCCCGTTATCAATGACATCCCCATGTCCATAGTCAGGAAACCATGACTATCTATTGATCAACGAGCTAGTCAACTAGAGGCTTACCAGGGACACATTGTGGTCTATGTATTCACACATGTATTATGATTTCCGAACAATACAATTATAGCATGAACAATAGACAATTATCATGAACAAGGAAATATAATAATCCATTTATTATTGCCTCTATGGCATATTTCCAACACCAACAAGTAAACATGTTCCAACAAGGAACAACATCTCCATGTTCCAACAAGGAACAAACTTCATCTTCACCTGCAACTAACAACACTATAAGAGGGGCTGAGCAGAGCGGTAACATAGCCAAACAACGGTTTGCTAGGACAAGGTGGGTTAGAGGCTTGGTTTAACAATATGGGAGGCATGATAAGCAAGTGGTAGGTATCGCAGCAAAGGCATAGCAAAAGAGCGAGCAACTAGCAAGCAAAGATAGAAGTGATTTCGAGGGTATGGTCATCTTGCCTGAGATTCCGCAAGGAAGAAGAACGAGTCCATGAAGAAGACAAACGGACGTAGACGAACGGATCCTCACAATCGCAACGTTATCGGAACTAACCCGAAGAAGCAACACCGGAAAGAAGCAAACAACAAAGTAAACAACCACCATATAAACATGGCATGATGCACAACCAAGTATGATGCATGTCCGGTTTAAAATGCATGGCATGGCAAGGTGCACAAACAAAAAATACAAATTAAGTGGAGCTCAATATGCAACGAATTGCATAATGACAAAACACCACATCAAATATTTAGTTCGCTCTTGGTTATGTACCCAACAATATTAAATGTTATTAAACATGGCAAGGGGTGAAGCATATGAACACTAACTATTTAGGCAAGTTTAAATGAGGCCGGAAATAAGAAACACCAATTACGGTAAATCCCCATATGTCATATAGCTATTTAATGCAAACACAATTTAAACATTTTAATTGTTGTTATTATGATGTGGATGACATGAACAAGTTTATGCATTTTTTAATGAAAACGTTGACATGAGCATGTTATGAAGCATTTGTCACCGTGGTGGAAGAAAGGGGTGCCACGGCAACGAATCCGAAAATGATGCCACGGCAACATATCGGTTCCGGTAGCTCATGAAGATACCGGTGCAAAAGGAAGCGTGCGGATGTGCGAAACATGCTAGAGATGGTGGGGTGCTCCCGACTACCGGGTTCCCACGGGTTAGTGTCGTGGAAACGAGTGACAATTCGGACGCGGTGCAAACGGTACATCTCATACAACACATGCATTCGTTCTCGGAAGGTCTTCTCGAGGTTATACCTTCGAAGCGTGCGGTTCGGGGTTCGAGTTCGGCAGTAGAGGTACACGTGTCAAAGGGAAAGTAGTTGTTCACGGGGTCGTCGTGGGAAGTAGTCGTTCTCGTGATGGTAGTGGTACACGGTCGTTGTGGAAGTAGTTGTACACATTGTCTTGTCGAATCCACGGCGACGGTAGTGAAAGTAGTGGTACATGGCGACGGTAGTGGTACTCGTATTCATAGAGGAACTTGACGGATCCGAGGACTCCAGGTGTTGTCGCGGTACTTGTAGCTCGTGTAACCCCACAGTTCGTTATGTGAAGATAGTCGTACATGCATGTAGATGAACTTGACGGGTCCTGACGTCCCGGTACTTGGCGAAAATCTCGAAGATGGCCTTGGCGTTCCTGGTTCAGTGGTTGTGGAAGCAGTGCGGACTTCGGGAGGAGTGCGGGCGCGCGAGGAGGCACTGCCTCGCGACTGTGGACGCGAGCGAGGAGGATGCTCACAGGGAACTCCGGCGAGAAAGGAGAGGGCCCGCTGGACGAGGGGTCGCCGGACCTGACGATTTCCGGCAGCGGTGATCTCCGAGGCTGATGCAGGGGACTCGGCAGGGGGTGAAGAAGACGACGCGAAGGCGACTCCGATGGCCGGCTGGTGAGTCCACGGCCGTGGCGCAGAGGAGGCACGCGGCTGCACTTGTAGGGAAGCGGCGTGACGGAGGCGATGGGATGAGGCGAGGCAGGGGCGCCGAAGTTGGACTCCAGTGGCGGAGCGGGAGGCTCGGCGCGGCGACGGTCGCCGGAGGCGAGGACGCGGGGCGGCGTCGGGCGCGCAGGGCGAGGAGGATTGGGGTCAAGCCTTCCCCTGGTGGCGTGGTCAGGAGAAGGACGAGGGGGGTCGAGAGAGAGATCGGGCAGCGGTCTCTCTGGCGGCGCTGGGGAAAGGAACGAAGGAGGAGGAGGGGGATCGAGGGATGCGGGTTCGATCGGGCTAGGGTGTGGCTAGGGTTTACAGCGGGGCGTGGCTGGGCCTTGGGCCGCAGCTACAGAAGGTCCAAGTGGCCGGCTGGGCCGGGGGGAATGGATGGGCCGGCCTGGCTGCAGATTCCACGGTTGGGCTCTCTCTCTCTCTAAAGGAAAAAAACAATACAGAGAAATAAGAGAAAGGAAAAGAGAGAAGAGAAAGGTTAGAGGAAGAATTTGGGCATGAGGATAATTTTCCCGGACTCATAAAAATATGCTTGTTCCGAGAAAATAGAAAAAACCAAGATCGAAAGATGTAATTTCAAACTCATTTGAATTTCACTCAAATGGTTTGAATTAGGACTTGGTTTTTGAAGTGTCCAAAATGTTGAGATTTTTGGTGGAGCTCCGGAAAATGATGAAGGAAATTATGGGCAAGGTTTGGAGACCAAACTTGAAGCATAAAAGGAACGAAATCATTTTGCAAGTGTGTTTATGGGTGATTCCGAATAAATGGAATAATTTTAGTATAGCTCCCTAATAATAGCAGGTGACTTTGAATATGTTTTAAAGAGAAATCACCATGTGAATATCCCTCGATTTAAATGGACCGAAGATCCATACGGTTTATTTACTTGAGTTTTAAAAAGGGGTGCAAGATGCCATGATGCAATGCACATGAAGCAAAGAGATGAGATGCAAGACATGAACAAAAAATGCAAAACAAAAACAAAAACCCAACCACGAAGGAAAAATCATATCGCATCTCCGGAAAAGGCAAGAGTTGGAGTTACGAATATGGAAAGTTGCATCCAGGGCGTTACAAGGGGAGCCACCATGGGCCCACGAGGCAGGGGGCGCGCCCAGGGGGTGGGCGCGCCCTGGACCCTCGTGGCTAGGTGCCAGCTCCCCCTGATGTGTTCTCAGTGACAGATATTTTCAAATATTCTAGAAAAAATCATATTTCATTTTCGGGACATTTGGAGAACTTTTATTTTCGGGGTATTTTTTTATTGCACGGATAATTCAGAAAACTGACAGAAAATACTATTTTTACTTTATTTCAACTAAATAAAAGAAAGTAAAAGGAGGGTATAGAGAGTTGTGCTTTCTAATTTCATCCATCTCATGCTCATCGAAAGGAATCTACTAACAAGGTTGATCAAGTCTTGTTAATAAACTCATTCCGAACAACATGGAACCGGAGAAATTTCGAATAACACTATGTTACCTCAACGGGGATATGCACGTCCCCAATAATAAGAATATCATATCTCTTTTTGACAGTAGGAAGAGGAAATCCAAAACCTCCAAAAATAATCGATGGAATTTTTCCAATAGAGTTGATACTATGAACTTGAGGTTGTTTCCTCGGAAAGTGTACCGTATGCTCATTACCATTAACATGAAAAGTGAAATTGCCTTTGTTGCAATCAATAACAGCCCCTGCAGTATTCAAAAAGGGTCTTCCAAGAATAATAGACATACTATCGTCCTCGGGAATATCAAGATTAACAAAGTCCGTTAAAATAGTAACGTTTGCAACCACAACACGCACATCCTTACAAATACCGACAGGTATAGCAGTTGATTTATCAGCCATTTGCAAAGATATTTCAGTAGGTGTCAACTTATTCAAATCAAGTCTACGATATAAAGAGAGGCATAACACTAGCACCGGCTCCAAGATCACATAAAGCAGTCCTAACATAATTTCTTTTAATGGGGCATGGTATAGTTGGTACTCCTGGGTCTCCAAGTTTCTTTGGTATTCCACCCTTAAAAGTATAATTAGCAAGCATGGTGGAAATTTCAGCTTCCGGTATCTTTCTTTCATTAGTAACAATTTCTTTCATATACTTAGCATAAGGATTCATTTTGAGCATATCAGTTAAACGTATACGCAAAAAGATAGGTCTAATCATTTCAGCAAAGTGCTCAAAATCCTCATCATCCTTTTTCTTGGATGGGTTGGGAGGAAAAGGCATGGGTTTCTGAACCCATGGTTCTCTTTCTTTACCGTGCTTCCTAGCAAAAAAGTCTCTCTTATCAAAACGTTGATTCTTTGATTGTGGGTTATCAAGATCAACAACAGGTTCAGTTTCTACATCATTATTATTGCTAGGTTGAGTATAAATATGAAAATCATTATTAGTATTATCACTAGGTTCATGTTCATTACCAGATTGTCTTTCAACATCAGAAATAGAAATATCATTGGGATTCTCAGGTGTGTCAACAACAGGTTCACTAGAAGCATGCAAAGTCCTATCATTTTTCTTTTTCTTTCTCTTAGAAGGACTAGGTGCATCAACATTATTTCTCTGAGAATCTTGCTCAATTCTCTTAGGGCGGCCCTCAGGATACAAAGGTTACTGAGTCACTTTACCCCCTCTAGTTGCAACTCTAACATCAAAGTCATTATTCTTACTATTCAATTCGTTGAGCAAATCATTCTGAGCTTTAAGTACTTGTTCTACTTGAGTGGTAACCATAGAAGCATGTTTACTAATGAGTTTAAGTTCACCTTTAACTCTAGACATATAATCACTCAAGTGTTCAATCATATAAGCATTGTGTTTTAATTCTCTACCAAAATAAGCATTGAAATTTTCGTGTTTAACAATAAAATTGTCAAACTCATCTAAGCATTGGCTAGCAAATTTAGTAGGAGGGATTTCAGCTTTATCATATCTATAGAGATAATTTACCTTTACTACCTGTGTCGGGTTATTAAGACCATGAATCTCTTCAATAGGTAATGAATTAAGACCATGTATTTCTTCAACAGGAGGTAAATTCTTAACATCTTCAGCATTTATACCTTTTTCTTTCATAGATATCTTTGCCTCTTGCATATCTTCATGACTGAGAAATAGAACATCTCTTTTCTTCTGAGTTGGCTTAGGAGTTGGTTCAGGAAGTGTCCAATTATTTTCATTGGTCAACATATTATTCAATAGAATTTTAGCTTGATCAACAGTTCTTTCCCTGAAAACACAACCAGCACAACTATCCAGGTGGTCTCTGGAAGCATAGGTTAGTCCATTATAAAAGATATCAAGTATTTGATTTTTCTTAAAAGGATGATCAGGCAAAGCATTAAGTAATTGGAGAAGCCTCCCCCAAGCTTGTGGGAGATTCTCTTCTTCAATTTGCACAAAATTATATATTTCCCTTAAAGCAGCTTGTTTCTTATGAGCGAGGAAATATTTAGCAGAGAAGTAATAAATCATATCCTGGGGACTACGCACACAATCAGGATCAAGAGAATTAAACCATATCTTAGCATCATCCTTTAATGAGAACGAAAATAATTTAAGGATATAGTAGTAGCGAGTTTTCTCATCATTAGTGAATAGGGTGCCTATATCATTTAATTTGGTAAGATGTGCCACAACAGTTTCAGATTCATAGCCATAAAAAGGATCAGATTCAACCAAAGTAATTATATCAGGGTCGACAGAGAATTCATAATGCTTATTAGTAACAAAGATAGGTGAGGTAGCGTAAGCAGGATCATATGTCATTCTAGCATTCGGAGTTTTTTCTTTAAGCTTAACTAATAATTTCTTAAGATCACTTCTATCATTGCAAGCAAGAAAGTCTCTAGCAGTTTGTTCATCCATAACATAACCCTCAGGTACAACAGGCAATTCATATCTAGGTGGAGAATCTTCATCATCACTTTCATCAATATTATCAGTTTCAATAATTTCATTCTCTCTAGCCCTAGCAAGTTGTTCATCAAGAAATTCACCAAGTGGCACTGTAGTATCAAGCGTAGAAGTAGTTCCATCATAAGTATCATGCATAGCAGAAGTGGCATTATCAATAACATGCGACATATCAGAATTAATAGCATGTAACATCCCAAATTTTCAATTTGGAATGTTATACATTAGATCATCATTGCATATCATATTTTATTGCATTTTGGCTAGATCCTAGAAATCCTACGCAACTCAAGGACCCACGGAGAGAGTTGGGGATTTCATTATTTTCATATTTGAGTTTTCTCAAATTTTGAAAATAGGATCATTTGATTTTATTTATTTTATCTTCAATTATTTCAATTATAAAAATATGAGAGAGGGAATAAAATGACTCCCAAAATAAAGAAATATTGAGGATTTAATAATAAAATCAAATAATATTTTATCTTGGAGTTTTCCGCTGTTTTATTTGAATTTAGGAAAAATGCGCGTTTTGCATTTAGGCCCCAAATAAATGTTCACCTTGTCTGGCTTGATTTTAGAAGTCGGCGAAAATTTATTTCGAGATTTTTGGAGTCCGTTTAGTTTTTCTTTTATTTGTTTTTCTGTGCGTAATGTTAAAAAAAACATGAACCGACCTCGGGCCGTATTCGGCCAAGACTCCCCTGGCCTGCCCCCTTTATATAGCGCCCGAGCCCACCCCGCCTACCCCAAACCCTAGCCCCGCCGCCGCACTAGCCATCCGTGATCCACGCCGCCGCCGCCGCCCGTTCCGCCGCCACCGACGGAGCCACCCGCCACCGCCGGAGCCACCCGCCCCGCCGGAGCCGACCGCCGCCGCCGCCCGTTGACCCGCCGCCGCTGCCATTGACCCACCGGAGGTAGACCCCGTCGCCGCCGCGGTTTTCGAGAGAAAACCATTGGTTTATTTTTTTAGGAACCCGGTTTATTTTTTTAGATCGGTTTAGTTTTTTTTTCCGGTTTAGTTTATTTAGCGGACGTTCATCGTACATTCGTTTTAACGAACGGTTTTCGTCATTTAGTCGCAGACAGTAAACGTTAGTTCGTTAGCCTGTTCGTCGTTTTTTCTTTTTCTCGGATTTTCCGCGATTATTTCTGATCGCGATTTCTGATCCGATTTTCGTTTTAGTATAACCTTTCGCTCATTTATTGGAATCGGGCGATTCAAGCGCCTAGAGTTTCGTCTCAAAACCCTCTTTCCGTTTAACCAACTCAAACAAGTTTTTGCTTATGTAAAATTTGACTTAGATCTATATTAGTAAATAAAGCTTGTTTCTTTCGCCGTTTGACTTCCGTCGCTTCGTTTGATTTGATTCTTTTTGCAAACCGGAGTTCTTAAGTGGAACTTTCTGGTTAGATCTCTTATTTGAGTTTTACATGTGCATTAGATGAGTACTTATTGTATGCTTGTTTGTTTATTTGCGTTAGAGTACCCGGAGTGCGCCGCTTGCTACTTCGAATCTCTAGGTTTCACGGATCATCAGCAAGGCAAGTAACACTTTGATCATACCTCTTACTACCCAGTTTTATTGCATTAGATCAATCCTAAAACATTGCATGATTAGGATCTAATTAAATTGTGGGTTTTGGGAAGTAGATGAGGTAGTACCTATTACCTGTTTTATTATCAAACCCTTGGGAGTTACTTCTACGTTGCTTATATTGCCATGCTATGCTAGTAGACGTGGATTTGGTGAGTGTATCCATGACAGATGTGAGATTGTTAATTAATGGTTTATTTAAGGTGGCAACTTTAATACACATCTGGCTGGACTGAGGCACCTGGGTATTCCAGCGATTGCCTATTTTTCTTTATGGACCACCACCCAGGCTCAAGGGGTCATGAGATTATTCATACTAGAAACTTCCATGTGTAGCCACAAGCTACTATGGGCTCTAGCATAGTTGATTAAGTCGTGCGAACTCCTACAGTGGTAGACTAGCAGATGTAGGGGAAAGTAGGTGTAACGGTCCACCCGATCGTAAGGTGCTAGCGCTTCTGAAAGACTATGTCTCGGTCATCCGTTTCTCAAACACCATGTAGTGCGAGAATTCCAACGGAGGAGATCGAGTCTTGTGGGGAAAAGTGTGCAAACCTCTGCAGAGTGTACAAACTAATCATGATTAGCCGTGACCCCAGTTATGGACAGTCTTGAGTATCTAGTACTTGGATTATCATGTGAATCTCATCATGTTACTTTAATTAATTTTTTTGGGTTTTAATGATGATGCTTAATTGGGATTGAGAGGGTGTCTACACTCTCAATGTTTAACAACCACCATGATAGTTAAATAAAATTTATTCCTTTGCAGTAGGGGAAAACTGGCTTTACGCAAAACTGTAACCATAGAGCTTTCCACCAGCCATATATGCATGTAGTATAGCTTATTTCTGTTCATTACTCTCTATGTGTTACATTGCCAGCATATTCCATGTGCTGACCCATTTTCGGGCTACAACGTTCATGTTGCAGACTTTTCAGACGATGAGTAAGGTGCCTTTAGGTCGTGGTTCTATACTCAGTGATGTCGTTGGAGTTGATGGACTCACTTATCTTCTAAGCCTTCCGTTGTTATCATTATTATATGGCCTTAAGCCATATTATTTGTAATAAGTTCTCTTTTGAGACACTCGATGTAATAAGTGTGTGATTGCTACTATGTTATAAATCCTTCAAGTATTGTGCGTGTCAGCATTACTGATCCAGGGATGACACTGATGCGCAGAGATCAGACTGTTTGAGGTCTGGTCGCTACAAGATGGTATTAGAGCACACGCTGACTGTAGGACATGACCACTAAGCTAAAAGCCCTTGATCACTACTCTCTCTTCTCATTTCTGACTTCTCATTTTTTTCTACTCCTTTAGGATGGCGGATGCAAGGAACAAGTTCACGCAACCGGATGAAGATACACCCTTTGGACGCCACCTGAAGGAAGTCACTAAGTACCTGAACATCAGAGTACCAAGCTTCACCGGGACCTACAACGCCACTTTACCCGAGGAGGAGCGCTGGATGATTCAAGTTCAAGTTCGAGGAAGGACATTCGCGCCAGTCACTGAACCCATAGAGTTTTCCTTTGATGCACCAACCTGGAGTCTAGGAAAGAGCATGGCAGCCCACATCACCATGGGACGTATTGGAGAAGTTTACCGCAATGATCTCAAGGATACTATCTACCAGATTTGTGGGCGCCGAGATGAGCATTGGGAGATGATCAGCACCAGGAAGGATAGATCAATCGCAGCTTTTATCCAGGAGTTAAACCAGCACATTCGACGTCAGGAGAACCAAGAACTCAAGGCTACACGCGAAGATTATATGCAGGAAATCGAAGTATTAGTGGAGAAGAATGACGACTTGACCAGGAAGCTAGGAGTTTTCATGGGAGATCCCACGCCAGGAGGAGGAGATGACAATTCCACTTGCCCGGATAACTACATCATCATCGACGACACCGACTCAGACCCAGACGACAGCGATGATGACTATGTTGATGAAGCTGGAGCGGATATCATGGAGTCTTCATCGGAGCAGTTTTTTAGTAGACCACCATAACAGTAGTAGAATCCCACCATGTATATAGCATAGCCCAAGCACTTTTGTAACGATAGTTCTAGACCGATTGTATGCCCTTGTTTGAATTGAATGAAGTGATTTTGTTTGCATTTGCCTCATATGCATATGGGTAGTGTTTTCTCTCTAGACCTCATTCTATTCTATATTCTCATCTTTTCTAAACCCTCAGATGCCTCTGAGACATGACAATGGATTTGCTTTCCCACCGGAGCTCACTCAGTTGATCCAGTAGCAGAATGCATTGATGCAGTTGCTAGTCCAGAATCAGAATCGGGGGAACAACAACAACAACAACCCACCACCACCACCACCTGTTAATCACTTAACCCGTTTTCTTAGACTGAATCTGCTGGTGTTCTCCAATAGCACTGAGCCGATAGTGGCAGATGATTGGCTCCGCAAGACAGGGAGGGAATTGACCACTGCAGGATGCACAGATGCGGAAAGGGTGCGTTTTGCCGCACATCAGCTTGAAGCACCCGCAGCATCATGGTGGGAGAATTTCATAGCCACTTATCCTATAGACACTGTCACATGGGATTAGTTTCAGCAAGCTTTTCATACTGCCCATGTTTCAGCAGGAGCTATGGCCATGAAGAAGCGTGAGTTTCGCAACTTGCACCAAGGAGGACGGACAGTTGGCCAATATGTGGATGACTTTAGTAAGTTAGCGCGTTATGCCCCGGATGACGTTGCCACGGATGCAACTAAGCAGGAGAAGTTTCTAGAAGGACTGAATGATGAGTTGGGCATGCAGTTGATGGTAGCAACCTTCAACAACTACCAGGAGTTGGTAGATCATGCTCTTATGATTGAAGGGAAGCAGCAGCAGATTGAGAACCGCAAGAGGAAGTATGGACAAGGGAAGTACAATTCAGGAGCTCAGCATAAGCCACGTTTTACCCCGAAATTGGGAGGACATTTTCAGCATACCCATGGAGGAGGAAGTTTGCATAATCATAATGGCCCCAAGAATGGGAATGGGAATGGGGGAAGCAACGGCCAGAACCATACCAACCCGTCAACCCCAGCCAAGAGAGACCTGAGCCAAGTCACTTGCTTTAAGTGTCAGAATACCGGACATTATGCCAATGAATGTCCTGAAGCCCAGAATGGAAATGGCAATGGAAGCTCTGGGAAGAAGCCGAACCCTTTCAACAGGGGACAGGTGAACCACGTTAACGTGGAGGAGGTTGAAGCCCAGCTAGATGTAGTAATCGGTAAGTTTTTGGTTAAGTCTTTTACTGCAATCGTTCTTTTTGATACTGGTGCATCGCATTCATACATATCAAGGGGATTCTTGGATAAGTATAACCTGCCCACCAAGGTTCTTACAATACCTATGTTAGTAAGCTCACCAGGAGCGGAGTATATGGCCAGCCGAAGATGTTTTCAAGTGCCATTGAGTATAGGTAGGCATGTCTTCCCCTCGGATTTAATCATTCTGGAATCGCAAGGTTTGGATGTGATTCTAGGTATGGATTGGATGTCGATGTATGGAGAAAACATCGATTGCACCAGTAAGTCGATTTTTCTTACCACCCCAGAAGGAAGAAGGATCAAGTATGTGTCACGACATGAGCCGAAGGGGACACAAGTAAATTCCTTAACAGGAGTTGTACAGGAGGAAGTACCGGTGGTAAAGGATTTTCTGGATGTATTTCCAGAAGAGTTGCCAGGCATGCCACCGGATAGAGACATTGAGTTTTTGATTGAGCTTTTGCCAGACACAGGACCAATATCTAAGAGATCGTATAGAATGCCTACAAAGGATTTGGAGGAGATTAAGAAGCAGATTAAGGAGTTACTGGATAAGGGATATATTCGCCCAAGTTCGTCACCTTGGGGATCACCAGTACTTCTAGTGGAAAAGAAGGATGGATCATTAAGGATGGTTGTTGATTATCGAGGATTGAATGAGGTGACGATTAAGAATAAGTACCCACTACCGATGATCAATGATTTGTTTGACCAATTGCAAGGAGCTAAGGTATTTTCCAAGATCGATTTGCGATCAGGATACCACCAGTTGAAGATTCGAGAGCAGGACATACCTAAGACAGCTTTTACCACAAGGTATGGGCTATATGAGTATACCGTTATGTCATTTGGTCTGGCTAACGCACCTGCCTATTTTATGAACATGATGAACAAGGTGTTTATGGAGTTTTTGGATAAGTTCGTCGTAGTGTTCATTGATGATGTTCTGGTTTACTCGAAGAATGAAGGGGAATGTAAACAATATATGCGTTTGGTACTTGGTAAGCTCAGAGAATATCAGTTATATGCCAAGTTCAGCAAATGTGAGTTTTGGTTGAAGGAAGTTGGATTCCTCGGACATGTTATATCCGGAAAAGGAATAGCAGTAGATCCCACTAAGGTTGTCACTGTGACAAATTGGGAAGCCCCAACAACAGTTGGAGAGATCCGGAGTTTTCTTGGACTCGCAGGATACTACCGGAGATTCATTGAAAATTTCTCAAAGATTGCAAAACCTATGACGGAGTTGTTGAAGAAAGATACCAAGTTCAAATGGACTGAGGAATGAGAGGCCAGTTTCCAGGAGTTGAAGAAATGTTTGGTTACCTCGCCAGTGTTGATTCTGCCAGATCAGCGCAAGGATTATGAGGTGTATTGTGACGCTTCACGTCGAGGACTTGGAGCAGTGCTTATGCAGGAGGGAAGAGTTGTTTCGTATGCTTCACGACAGCTTAAGCCCCATGAGTTGAATTATGCCACACATGACTTGGAGTTAGCAGCCATAGTGCACGCTTTAAAGACGTGGAGACATTTTCTTATCGAAAACCATTGTGAGGTGTACACGGATCACAAGAGTTTGAAGTACATCTTCACACAGAAGGAGTTGAATCTCAGGCAAAGGAGATGGTTGGAGCTCATCAAGGATTTTGACATGAGATTGCATTATCACCCCGGAAAGGCTAACGTAGTAGCTGATGCGTTGAGCCACAAGAGCCATATCAACACACTAATGACCAGAGAGTTACCAAAGGAGTTAGCCGAGGATCTTCATGAGCTATGTTTGGAGATAGTTCCGAGAGGCCATGTAGCAGCACTGGAGGTTCAGTCTACTTTGATGGATAAAATCAGAGAAGCTCAGAAGACTGAAAAGGAGATTTCTTCTATTAAAGAGAAAATGAGCAAGGGAAAAGCTAAAGGATTTCGTGAGGATGAGCACGATACCTTATGGTTCGAGGACCGTGTTTATGTGCCTAATGATCCGGAGATCAGGAAGTTGATTCTTCAAGAGGCCCATGATTCACTATAGTCGATTCACCCAGGAAATACCAAGATGTATTTGGATTTGAAGGATACTTTCTGGTGGACCAGAATGAAGAAGGATATTGCGGTAGCAGTTTGTGATGTATGTCAGAGAGTAAAGGCAGAGCATCAGAAGCCACCAGGATTGCTACAGCATTGCCGACACCCGAATGGAAGTGGGATAAGCTAGGCATGGACTTTATCACGGGATTACCCAGGACCCGTTCAGGCTATGACTCAATATGGGTTGTAGTCGATCGTTTGACGAAGGTAGCTCATTTCATTCTAGTGAAGACAACTTACAGCAGTGCCAAGTTGGCTAAGATATACATGACCATGATCATATGTCTGCATGGAGTTCCGAGGAGCATTGTATCAGATAGAGGAACCCAGTTTACCTCAAAGTTCTGGAATCAGTTGCACGAATTTTTGTGTACCATGCTAGAGTTCAATACAGCTTTTCATCCACAGACAGATGGACAGACCGAGAGAGTCAATCAGATTTTGGAGGATATGCTGAGAGCTTGTGCGCTAGATTATGGATCTAGTTGGTACGACAATTTGTCGTCTGCAAAGTTCTCTTATAACAATAGTTATCAATCCAGTTTGAAGATGACCCCTTTTGAAGCTTTGTACGGAAGAAGGTGCAGAACACCATTGTCGTGGGATGAAGTTGGAGGCCGCCAGTTGTTTGGACCGGATTTGATTAAGGAGTCTGAACAGAAGGTGAAGTTGATTCGTGATAGGCTCAAGGTAGCCCAGTCCAGGCAAAAGAGCTATGCAGATTCTAAATGCAAGGAGACGGTTTACGAAGTTGGAGATAGAGTTTATCTTCGTGTATCCCCGCTTCGAGGAGTTAAGCGCTTTGGAGTTAAGGGAAAGTTAGCACCACGTTTTTTGGGACCATACAAAGTTTTGGAACGCATGGGAGAAGTTGCTTACAAATTAGAGTTGTCCGAAGGATTGTTAGGAGTTCACGATGTGTTCCATGTTTCCCAGTTGAAAAAGTGCCACGCAGAGATGGCGGATATACCGCTGAGAGATACAGTGCCGTTGGAAGCAATCCAGATGGATAGTGATTTGACCTATGAGGAGAAACCAGTTAAGATTCTTGAATATGCCAGCCGAGTCACCCGCAGCAAGGTTATCAAGATTTGTAAAGTTCAGTGGAGCCACCACACCGAGGATGAAGCCACCTGGGAGCGAGAGGAAGATTTGCTGAAGGACCACCCTCACCTATTTTCTAGCCAACCCGAATCTCGAGGGCAGATTCATCTTAAGGGGGGTAGGTTTGTAACATCCCAAATTTTCAATTTGGAATATTATACATTAGATCATCACTGCATATCATATTTTATTGCATTTTGGCTAGATCCTAGAAATCCTACACAACTCAAGGACCCACGGAGAGAGTTGGGGATTTCGTTATTTTCATATTGGAGTTTTCTCAAATTTTGAAAATAGGATCATTTGATTTTATTTATTTTATCTTCAATTATTTCAATTATAAAAATATGAGAGAGGGAATAAAATGACTTTCCCAAAACAAATAAATATTGAGGATCTAATAATAAAATCAAATAAGATTTTATTTTGGAGTTTTCCACTGTTTTATTTGAATTTAGGAAAAAATGCGTGTTTTTCAAAATTGCATTTAGGCCCCAAATAAATGTTCACCTTGTTCGGCTTGATTTTAGAAGCCGGAGAAAATTTATTTCGGGATTTTTGGAGTTCGTTTAGTTTTTCTTTTATTTGTTTTTCTGCGCGTAATGTTTTAAAGAAACGCGAACCGACCTCGGGCCGTATTCGGCCAGGACCCCTGGCCTGCCCCCTTTATATAGCGCCCGAGCCCAACCCAGCCCACCCCAAACCCTAGCCCGCCGCCGCCCTAGCCAGCCGTGATCCGCGCCACCGGCACCGTCCGCTGCCCTCGCCGCCGCCGCCCGTTCCGCCGCCACCGCCGGAGCCACCCGCCGCCGCCGCCGCCATTGACCCGCAGGAGGTAGACCCCGTCGCCACCACGGTTTTCAAGAGAAAAATGCCGGTTTATTTTGTTAGGAACCCGGTTTATTTTTTGTAGATCGGTTTAGTTTTTTCCGGTTTAGTTTATTTAGCGGACGTTCGTCCATACGTTCGTTTTAACGAACGGATTTTGTCGTTTAGTCACAGACAACGAACGTTCGTTCGTTAGCCTGTTCGTCGTTTTTTCTTTTTCTCGAATTTTCCGCGATTATTTCTGATCGCGATTTCTGATCCGATTTTCGTTTTAGTATAACTTTTCGCTCGTTTATTGGAATCAGGCGATTCAAGCGCCTAGAGTTTCTTCTCGAAACCCTCTTTCCGTTTAACCAACTCATACAAGTTTTTGCTTCTGTAAAATTTGACTTAGATCCAGATTAGTAAACGAAGCTTGTTTCTTTCGCCGTTTGACTTTCGTCGCTTCGTTTGATTTGATTGTTTTTGCAAACTGGAGTTCTTAAGTGGAACTTTCTAGTTAGATCTCTTATTTGAGTTTTACCTGTGCATTAGATGAGTACTTATTGTGTGCTTGTTCGTTTGTTTGTTTGCGTTAGAGTACCCGGAGTGCGCCGCTTGCTACTTTGAATCTCTAGGTTTCACGGATCATCAGCAAGGCAAGTAACACTTTGATCATACCTCTTACTACCCAGTTTTATTGCATTAGATCAATCCTCAAACATTGCATGATTAGGATCTAATTAAATTGTGGGTTTTGGGAAGTAGATGAGGTAGTACCCATTACCTGTTTTATTATCAAACCCTTGGGAGTTACTTCTATGTTGCTTATATTGCCATGTTATGCTAGTAGATGTGGATTGGGTGAGTGTATCCATGACAGATGTGAGATTGTTAATTAATGGTTTATTTCAGGTGGCAACTTTAATACACATCTGGGTGGATTGAGGCACCTGGGTATTCCAGCGATTGCCTGTTTTTCTTTATGGACCGCCACCCGGGCTCAAAGGGGTCATTAGATTATTCATACTAGAAACTTTGGTGTGCAGCCACAAGCTACTATGGGCTCTAGCATAGTTGATTAAGTCGTGTGAACTCCTACAGTGGTAGACTAGCAGATGTAGGGGAAAGTAGGTGTTACGGTCTACCCGATCGTAAGGTGCTAGCGCTTCTGTAAGACTATGTCTCGGTCATCCGTTTCTCAAACACCATGTAGTGCGAGAATTCCAACGGAGGAGATCGAGTCTTGTGGGGAAAAGTGTGCAAACCTCTGCAGAGTGTACAAACTGTCGGATTTCGGGTTCCGGTAGACCCTTAAGGTTCGAACTCTGGGGTGCGCACGAAGATCTTTCCCCTACTGACTCGCGCTTCTATGGCTCGCAAGAAATCTAGGCCGGAAAGAAGAACACACAAGGGACACGAGGTTTATACTGGTTCGGGCCACTGATGTGGTGTAATACCCTACTCCAGTGTGTGGTGTAGTGGATTGCCTCAGGGGCTGATGATGAACAATACAGGGGAAGAACGGCCTCGCGAGAGGTGTTCTTGAGCCGGTGCGGTGTGTTCTGCTTGGTCCGGATCTCTCTCTCTCTCCCCTCTTTTCCTCTCCGATCCTTATGGTGGCTAGTCCTATTTATAGAGGCCCTGGTCCTCTTCCCTAATAATGGGCGGGAAGGGCGCCAACAATTGGCCATTTTGAAGGGGAACATCCAGTACAAGTTATCCTGTCCAAAGGTGGTCTTCGGCTGCCAAAAGCACTGGTGATGACGCCGTCTTGGGCTCCACGGTGACCTCTGTCCTGCCGCTCTGCTGGTCTTGGTCTCGTTGCACCGGAATGGTAACCTTTGCCCGATGCCTTGGCCTATGCTTGCTCCCTTTGCACCAAAGGGGAAACAAGGACACTGCGCAAGCCGGCGCCCGCCTGATCTCGATCGTCATGGCTTGCGTCACGGGCTCCTCGCGAGGTGCCCCTGCCTTGATCTCTCCACCTCCTCGCGAGCCTGCCTGATGAGGCTGCTCCTGAGGAAGCTTCCTGTCGTCCGGCCCGCAAGGCTTGGCCCCTCGCGAGGGTCTTGAGCCTGAGCTGATGAAGTTGGGCCGTGCTGGGCCCCCACTCGAGCCACACCGCGGGCCACAGGTAGGCAAGTCTGGGGACCCCCATTCCCTGAACACCGACAGTAGCCCCCCGGCCCAAGGCGCGCCCGGGCTTGGCTTAGCAGAGAAGCGAAGGGGCAAGCGCGAAGAACCGCGGGCCCCAATAGCATGCGGCCTTGGACGCCGCGTGGCGATTGATTGGACGTGGGCGTTTGTGCTTCCCCACGACACCTCGACAACTGCACGACTTGACAAGTCCCTGCATGCAAAGAAATGGGTCATGATTACCTGCGGTCGTGGTGGCCGGCGGTTGGCCTTCTCCGGCTATAAGTACGGAACTGCATGAGCCTCGCTAGCCCATCCCTTCCTGCTACTCCTTTTCTTCTTCTTCCTCGTCCTTGCTTCTCCTTACGCCAATGGCACCAATCCGCCGATTTTCTGCAGAGGAGAAGGGAAAGGCCCCCGAGAGGGTCCTGACCCGCTTCCGCCGAAGAAACGGCTTGTCCTCCGCTGCCGAGATGAGGGTGCTTGGCAGGAGGCATCGAGGCCCTGGTACGAGCGGCCGCCGCCTGGGTTTCCGCAGCCCTTGTACGCCCGAATCGAGGGCCCTGGGGAAGAAGGCGTCGAGCGACACCGGCGGTGCCGCCGCCGACGCCGGCGAGTCACAGCGGTGCGCGTCATTCCTCCTGGAGTCCATGCTGTGGGCTCCTCTCACGAGCTCGTGCTTCACGGCGCCATGCCTCCAAGCTCTTCAATCCGCCTTCCTCCCTCCATCGCCTTTGAGATGCCACCGAGCAGGTCTCTGGAGCTCTGGCTGTAGCACGCCGACTGCAGCACCCTCACGAGAGGTCGCGGTCGTCGCTCCGGGCAAGGTCTGTTGGGGATCATAGCAGAAATTAAAATTTTCCTACGCATCACCAAGATCTATCCATGGAGTATTCTAGCAACGAGGGGATAGGAGAGCATCTACATACCACTTGTAGATCGCAACGGAAGCCTTCAAGAAGAACGTGGATGATGGAGTCGTACTCATCGTGATCCAAATCACTGATGACCAGCACAGAACGGACGGCACCTCCACGTACAACACATGTACGGTCAAGATGACGTCTCCTCCTTCTTGATCCAGCAAGGGGGAAGGAGAGGTTGATGAAGATCCAGCAGCACGACGGCGTGGTAGTGGATGCAGCAGAATTCCAGCAGGGCTTCGCCAAGCGTCTACGGAGAGAGGGAGAGGTGTAGCAGGGGAGAGGGAGGCGCCAAGGCTGCAGGGTGTGGCTGCCCTCCCTTCCCCCCCTTTATATAGGCCCCCTAGGAAGGGGCGCCAGCCCTGGAGATCCATCTCCAGGAGGGGCGGCGGCCAGGGGGGATGCTTGCCCCCCAAGGCAAGTGGGGCGCCCCCTGCCCTAGGGTTTCCAACCCTAGGCGCAGGGGGGAGGCCCATGGGGGGCGCACCAGCCCACTATGGGCTGGTTCCCTCCCCACTTCAGCCCACAGGGCCCTCCGCGATGGGTGGCCCACCCGGTGGACCCCCGGGACCCATCTAGTGGTCCCGGTACAATACCGGTGACCCCCAGATCACTCCCGATGGCCGAAACATCACTTCCTATATATAATTCTTTACCTCCGGACCATTTCAGAACCTCTCGTGACGTCCGGGATCTCATCCGGGACTCCGAACAACCTTCGGTTTGCTGCATACTAATATCTTTACAACCCTAGCGTCACCGAACCTTAAGTGTGTAGACCCTACGGGTTCGGGAGACATGCAGACATGACCGAGACGATCTCCGGTCAATAACCAATAGCGGGATCTGGATACCCATGTTGGCTCCCACATGCTCCTCGATGATCTCATCAGATGAACCACGATGTCGAGGACTTAATCAATCCCGTACTCAATTCCCTTCGTCTACCAGTACGATATTTGCCCGAGATTCGATCGTCGGTATACCGATACCTTGTTCAATCTCGTTACCGGCAAGTCTCTTTACTCGTTCCCGTAACACATCATCCCGTGAACAACACCTTGATCACATTGAGCACATTATGATGATGTCTTACCGAGTGCGCCTAGAGATACCTCTCCGTCATACGGAGTGACAAATCCCAGTCTCGATTCATGCCAACCCAACAAACACTTTCGGAGATACCTGTAGTGCACCTTTATAGTCACCCAGTTACGTTGTGACATTTGATACACCCAAAGCACTCCTACGGTATCCGGGAGTTGCATAATCTCATGGTCTAAGGAATGATACTTGACATTCAGAAAAGCTCTAGCAAACGAACTATACGATCTTTTGTGCTATGCTTAGGTTTGGGTCTTGTCCATCACATCATTCTCCTAATGATGTGATCCCGTTATCAATGACATCCCCATGTCCATAGTCAGGAAACCATGACTATCTATTGATCAACGAGCTAGTCAACTAGAGGCTTACTAGGGACACATTGTGGTCTATGTATTCACACATGTATTATGATTTCCGGACAATACAATTATAGCATGAACAATAGACGATTATCATGAACAAGGAAATATAATAATCCTTTTATTATTGCCTCTAGGGCATATTTCCAACAGTCTCCCACTTGCACTAGAGACAATAGTCTAGTTACATTGTGATGAATCGCACACCCATGGAATTTTGGTGTTGATCATGTTTTGCTCTAGGGAGAGGTTTAGTCAACGGATCTGCCACATTCAGGTCCGTATGTACTTCACAAATCTCTATGTCTCCATTTTGAACACTTTCACGAATGGAGTTGAAGCGACGCTTGATATGCCTGGTCTTCCTGTGAAACCTTGGCTCCTTCGCAAGGGCAATTGCTCCAGTGTTGTCACAGAAGAGAGTCATCGGGTCCGACGCATTGGGTATGACTCCTAGGTCGGTAATGAACTCCTTCACCCAGACTACTTCTTGTGCTGCCTCCGAGGCTGCCATATACTCTGCTTCACATGTAGATCCTGCCACGACGCTTTGCTTGCAACTGCACCAGCTTACTGCCCCTCCATTCAAAATATACATGTATCCGGTTTGTGACTTGGAGTCATCCAGATCTGTGTCAAAGCTGGCGTCGACGTAACCATTTACGACGAGCTCTTCGGCACCTCCATAAACGAGAAACATATCCTTAGTCCTTTTCAGGTACTTCAGGATGTTTTTGACCGTTGTCCAGTGTTCCTTGCCGGGATTACTTTGGTACCTACCTACCAAACTTACGGCAAGGTTTACATCGGGTCTGGTACACAGCATGGCATACATAATAGACCCTATGGCTGAGGCATAGGGGATGACACTCATCTCTTCTATATCTTTTGCCGTGGTCGGGCATTGAGCCGTGCTCAATCGCACACCTTGCAATACAGGCAAGAACCCCTTCTTGGACTGATCCATTTTGAACTTCTTCAAAATCTTGTCAAGGTGCGTACTTTGTGAAAGACCGATGAGGTGTCTCGATCTATCTCTATAGATCTTGATGCCTAATATATAAGCAGCTTCTCCAAGGTCCTTCATTGAAAAACACTTGTTCAAATAGGCCTTTATGCTCTCCAAGAATTCTATATCATTTCCCATCAATAGTATGTCATCCACATATAATATGAGAAATGCTACGGAGCTCCCACTCACTTTCTTGTAAACGCAGGCTCCTCCATAAGTCTGCATAAACCCAAACGCTTTGATCATCTCATCAAAGCGAATGTTCCAACTCCGAGATGCTTGCACCAACCCAAAGATAGAGCGCTGGAGCTTGCATACTTTGTTAGCATTCTTAGGATCGACAAAACCTTCCGGCTGCATCATATACAATTCTTCCTTAAGAAAGCCGTTAAGGAATACCGTTTTGACGTCCATTTGCCATATCTCATAATCATTGTATGCGGCAATTGCTAACATGATTCGGACGGACTTCAGCTTCGCTACGGGTGAGAAAGTCTCATCGTAGTCAACCCCTTGAACTTGCCGATAACCCTTAGCGACAAGTCGAGCTTTATAGATGGTCACATTACCATCCGCGTCCGTCTTCTTCATAAAGATCTATTTGTTTTCTATCGCTCGCCGATCATTGGGCAAGTCTGTCAAAGTCCATACTTTGTTTTCATACATGGATTCTATCTCGGATTTCATGGCTTCTAGCCATTTGTCGGGATCTGGGCCCGCCATCGCTTCTTCATAGTTCGAAGGTTCACCATTGTCCAACAACATGATTTCCAGGACAGGGTTGCCGTACCACTCTGGTGCGGAACGTGTCCTTGTGGACCTACGAAGTTCAGTAGGAGCTTGATCAGAAATATCTTGATCATCATCATTAACCTCCTCTCTAATTGGTGCAGGCACCACAAGAACATTTTCCTGAGCTGCGCTACTCTGATTTTCAAGAGGTAGTACTTCATCAAGCTCTACTTTCCTCCCACTTACTTCTTTCGCGAGAAACTCTTTCTCTAGAAAGGACACGTTCTTGGCAACAAAGATCTTGCCTTCGGATCTGAGGTAGAAGGTATACCCAACTGTTTCTTTGGGATATCCTATGAAGACGCATTTTTCTGATTTGGGTTCGAGCTTTTCAGGTTGAAGTTTCTTGACATAAGCATCGCAACCCCAAACTTTCAGAAACGACAGCTTAGGTTTCTTTCCAAACCATAATTCATACGATGTCGTCTCAACGGATTTTGACGGAGCCCTATTTAAAGTGAATACGGCAGTCTCTAAAGCATAGCCCCAAAATGAGAGCGGTAGATCGGTAAGAGACATCATAGATCGCACCATATCCAATAGAGTGCGATTACGATGTTCGAACACACCGTTACGCTGAGGTGTTCCAGGAGGCGTGAGTTGTGAAACGATTCCACATTTTCTTAAATGTGTGCCAAATTCGTGACTTAAATATTCTCCCCCACGATCTGATCGTAAGAACTTTATTTTTCTGTCACGTTGATTCTCAACCTCACTCTGAAACTCCTTGAACTTTTCAAAGGTCTCAGACTTGTGTTTCATTAAGTAGACATACCCATATCTACTCAAATCATCAGTGAGAGTGAGAACATAACGATAGCCTCCGCGAGCCTCAACGCTCATTGGACCACACACATCTGTATGTATGATTTCCAACAAGTTGGTTGCTCGCTCCATTGTCCCTGAGAATGGAGTCTTGGTCATTTTGCCCATGAGGCATGGTTCGCATGTGTCAAATGATTCATAATCGAGAGACTCTAAAAGTCCATCAGCATGGAGCTTCTTCATGCGCTTGACACCAATGTGACCAAGGCGGCAGTGCCACAAGTATGTGGGACTATCGTTATTAACTTTACATCTTTTGGTATTCACACTATGAATATGTGTAACATCACGTACGAGGTTCATTAAGAATAAACCATTAACCATCAGAGCATGACCATAAAACATATCACTCATATAAATAGAACAACCATTATTCTCAGATTTAAATGAGTAGCCATCTCGAATTAATCGAGATCCAGATACATTGTTCATGCTCAAACTTGGCACTAAATAACAATTATTGAGGTTTAAAACTAATCCCGTAGGTAAATGTAGAGGTAGCGTGCCGACGGCGATCACATCGACCCTGGAACCATTCCCGACGCGCATCGTCACCTCGTCCTTCGCCATCTCCGTTTATTCCGCAGCTCCTGTTTTGAGTTACAAATATGAGCAACGGCACCGGTATCAAATACCCAAGAGCTACTACGAGCACTGGTAAGGTACACATCAATTACATGTATATCACATATACCTTTAGTGTTGCCAGCCTTCTTATCCGCTAAGTACTTGGGGCAATTCCGCTTCCAGTGACCATTTCCCTTGCAATAAAAGCACTCAGTTTCAGGTTTGGGTCCATTCTTTGACTTCTTCATGGCAACTGATTTACCAGGCGCGGCAACCTCCTTGCCGTCCTTCTTGAAGTTCTTCTTACCCTTGACTTTCTTGAACTTAGTGGTTTTATTCACCATCAACACTTGATGTTCCTTTTTGATTTCCACCTCCGCAGATTTCAGCATTGAATACAACTCAGGAATGGTCTTTTCCATCCCCTGCATATTGTAGTTCATCACAAAGCTCTTGTAGCTAGGTGGGAGCGACTGAAGGATTCTGTCAATGACCGCCTCATCCGGTAGATTAACTTCCAGCTGAGTCAAGTGGTTGTGCAACCCAGACATCTTGAGTATGTGTTCACTGACAGAGCTATTTTCCTCCATCTTGCAGCTAAAGAACTTGTCGGAGACATCATATCTCTCGACCCGGGCATGAGCTTGGAAAATCAATTTCAGCTCCTCAAACATCTCATATGCTCCGTGTTGCTCAAAACGCTTTTGGAGCCCCGGTTCTAAGCTGTAAAGCATGCCGCACTAAACGAGGGAGTAATCATCAGTACGTGACTGATGGGCATTCATAACGTCCTGGTTTTCTGGGAATGGTGGTTCACCTAGCGGTGCTTCTAGGACATAATCTTTCTTGGCTGCTATGAGGATGATCCTCAGGTTCCGGACCCAGTCCGAATAATTGCTGCCATCATCTTTCAGCTTGGTTTTCTCTAGGAACGCGTTGAAGTTGAGGGTGACATTAGCGTGGGCCATTTGATCTACAAGACATATTGTAAAGATTTAGACTAAGTTGATGATAATAAAGTTCATCTAATCAAATTAATGAATGAACTCCCACTCAGATTTGACAACCCTCTAGTCATCTAAGTGATACATGATCCGAGTCAACTAGGCCGTGTCCGATCATCACGTGAGACGGACTAGTTATCATCGATGAACATCTCTATGTTGATCGTATCTTCTATACGATTCATGTTTGACCTTTCGGTCCTCCGTGTTCCGAGGCCATGTCTGTACATGCTAGGCTCGTCAATCCAACCTAAGTGTATTGCGTGTGTAAATCTGGCTTACACCCGTTGTATGCGAACATAAGAACCTATCACACCCGATCATCACGTGGTGCTTCGGAACGACGAACCTTAGCACGGTGCACAGTTAGGGAGAACACATTTTTGATATTTTAATGAGGGATCATCTTATTTATGCTACCGTCGTTCTAAGCAAATAAGATGTAAAAACATGATAAACATCACATGCAATCAAATAGTGACATGATATGGCCAACATCATTTCGCTCCTTTGATCTCCATCTTCGGGGCGCCATGTTCATCGTCGTCACCGGCATGACACCATGATCTCCATCATCATGATCTCCATCATCGTGTCTTTGTGAAGTTGTCACGTCAACTATTACTACTACTACTATGGCTAACGCTTTAGCAATAAAGTAAAGTAATTACATGACGATTTAAGTTGACACGCAGGTCATAAATAAATAAAGACAACTCCTATGGCTCCTGCCGGTTGTCATACTCATCGACATGCAAGTCGTGATTCCTATTACAATAACAAGATCATCTCATACATCACATACATGATTCATCACAACTTCTGGCCATATCACATCACAAAGCACTTGCTGCAAAAACAAGTTAGACGTCCTCTAATTGTTGTTGCAAGTTTTTAGGTGGCTGTTATAGGTTGCTAGCAAGAACGTTTCTTACCTACGTTAAAACCACAACGTGAATTGTCAATCTCTATTTACCCTTCATAAGGACCCTGTTCATCGAATCCGATCCAACTAAAGTGGGAGAGACAGACACCCGCCAGCCACCTTATGCAACTAGTGCATGTCAGTCGGTGGAACCGGTCTCACGTAAGCGTACGTGTAAGGTTGGTCTGGGCCGCTTCATCCCACAATACCGTTGAATCAAGATAGGACTAGTAACGGCAAGAAGAAATGACAATTCGACGCCCACAACTACTTTGTTTTCTACTCGTGCATAGAAACTACGCATAGACCTAGCTCATGATGCCACTGTTGGGGATCGTAGCAGAAATTAAAATTTTCCTACGCATCACCAAGATCTATCCATGGAGTATTCTAGCAACGAGGGGATAGGAGAGCATCTACATACCACTTGTAGATCGCAACGGAAGCGTTCAAGAAGAACGTGGATGATGGAGTCGTACTCGTCGTGATCCAAATCACCGATGACCAGCGCCGAACGGACGGCACCTCCGCGTTCAACACACGTACGGTCGGGATGACGTCTCCTCCTTCTTGATCCAGCAAGGGGGAAGGAGAGGTTGATGAAGATCCAGCAGCACGACGGCGTGGTGGTGGATGCAGCAGAATTCCAGCAGGGCTTCGCCAAGCGTCTACGGACAGAGGGAGAGGTGTAGCAGGGGAGAGGGAGGCGCCAAGGCTGTAGGGTGCGGCTGCCCTCCCTCCCCCCTTTATATAGGCCCCCTAGGGGGGGGCGCCGGCCCTGGAGATCCATCTCCAGGGGGGGCGGCGGCCAGGGGGGATGCTTGCCCCCCAAGGCAAGTGGGGCGCCCCCTGCCCTAGGGTTTCCAACCCTAGGCGCAGGGGGGAGGCCCATGGTGAAGGAAATATGCCCTAGAGGCAATAAT
The DNA here is from genome assembly GCA_032464435.1 of Aegilops umbellulata. Taxonomy (NCBI): domain Eukaryota; kingdom Viridiplantae; phylum Streptophyta; class Magnoliopsida; order Poales; family Poaceae; genus Aegilops; species Aegilops umbellulata. The sequence goes on along the minus strand of CP136056.1, from coordinate 277,589,566 downwards.
AAAGTTATTATTTATTTCCTTACATGTCATGATAAATGTTTATTATTCATGCTAGAATTGTATTAACTAGAAACATAATACATGTGTGGATACATAGACAAACAGAGTGTCACTAGTATGCCTCTACCTGACTAGCTCGTTAATCAAAGATGGTTATGTTTCCTAACCATGAACAAAGAGTTGTTATTTGATTAACGAGGTCACATCATTAGTTGAATGATCTGATTGACATGACCCATTCCATTATCTTAGCACCCGATCGTTTAGTATGTTGCTATTGCTTTTATCCATGACTTATACATGTTCCTATGACTATGAGATTATGCAACTCCCGTTTGCCGGAGGAACACTTTGGGTGCTACCAAACATCACAACGTAACTGGGTGATTATAAAGGAGTACTACAGGTGTCACCAAAGGTAGATGTTGGGTTGGCGTATTTCGAGATTAGGATTTGTCACTCCGATTGTCGGAGAGGTATCTCTGGGCCCTCTCGGTAATGCACATCACTTAAAGCCTTGCAAGCATTGCAACTAATGAGTTAGTTGCGGGATGATGTATTACAGAACGAGTAAAGAGACTTGCCAGTAACGAGATTGAACTAGGTATTGGATACCGACGATCGAATCTCGGGTAAGTAACATACCGATGACAAAGGGAACAACGTATGTAGGAGCCAATATGGGCATCCAGGTCCCGCTATTGGTTATTGACCGGAGACGTGTCTTGGTCATGTCTACATTGTTCTTGAACCGTAGGGTCCGCACGCTTAAGGTTTCGATGACAGTTATATTATGAGTTTATGAGTTTTGATGTACCGAAGGAGTTCGGAGTTCCGGATGAGATCGGGGACATGACGAGGAGTCTCGAAATGGTCGAGACGTAAAGATCGATATATTGGACGACTATATTCGGACATCGGAAAGGTTCTGAGTGATTCGGGTATTTTCGGGAGTATCGGGGAGTTACGGGATTACGGGAGAAGTAATGGGCCTTGATGGGCTTTAGTGGGAAGAGGAAAAAGGCTGCTGCGCCCCCCCTCTCCTCTAGTCCGAATTGGACTAGGGAAAAGGGGGCCGGCCACCTTTCCTTCTCCTCCTATTCCTTCTCCCTTCCTCCCCTCTTGGTGGACTCCTACTAGGACTTGGAGACCTAGTAGGACTCCACACCCTGGCGCGCCAAACCCTAGGCCGGCCACCCCCTCCCTTGCTCCTTTATATACGGGGGCAGGGGGCACCCCATGACACACAATTGATCATTGAGATCTTTCCTTAGCCGTGTGCGGTGCCCCCTTCCACCAAATTCCACCTCGGTCATATCGTTGCAGTACTTAGGCGAAGCCCTGCGCCGGTAACACATCAAGATCGTCACCACGCCGTCGTGCTGACGGAACTCTTCCCCGACGCTTTGCTGGATCGGAGCCCGGGGATCGTCATCGAGCTGAACGTGTGCCAAGAACTCGGAGGTGCCGGAGTAACGGTGCTGTGATCGGTTGGATCGCGAGGAGAACGTACGACTACTTCCTCTACGTTGTGTCAACGCTTCCGCTTCGGTCTACGAGGGTACATAGACAACACTCTCCCCTCTCGTTGCTATACATCACCATGATCTTGCGTGTGCGTAGGAATTTTTTTGAAATTACTACGTTCCCCAACAGTGGTATCAGGGCCTAGGTTTTTATGGTTTGATGTTATTTGCACGAGTAGAACACAAGTAAGTTGTGGATGATACAAGTCATACTGCCTACCAGCATGTCATACTTTGGTTCAGCGGTATTGTTGGACGAGACGATCCGGACCAACCTTACGCGTACGCTTACGCGAGACCGGTTCCCTCGACGTGCTTTGCACATAGATGGCTTGCGGAAGACTGTCTCTCCAACTTTAGTTGAACCGAGTGTGGCTACGCCCGGTCCTTGAGAAGGTTAAAACGGAGTCTATTTGACAAACTATCGTTGTGGTTTTGATGCGTAGGTAAGATGAGTTCTTGCTTAAGCCCGTAGCAGCCACGTAAAACTTGCAACAACAAAGTAGAGGACGTCTAACTTGTTTTTGCAGGGCATGTTGTGATGTGATATGGTCAAGACATGATGCTAAATTTTATTGTATGAGATGATCATGTTTTGTAACCGAGTTATCGGCAACTGGCAGGAGCCATATGGTTGTCGCTTTATTGTATGCAATGCAATCGCGATGTAATGCTTTACTTTATTACTAAGCGGTAGTGATAGTCGTGGAAGCATAAGATTGGCGAGACGATAACGATGCTACGATGGAGATCAAGGTGTCGCGCCGGTGACGATGGTGATCATGACGGTGCTTCGGAGATGGAGATCACAAGCACAAGATGATGATGACCATATCATATCACTTATATTGATTGCATGTGATGTTTATCTTTTTATGCATCTTATCTTGCTTTGATTAACGGTAGCATTACAAGATGATCTCTCACTAAATTTTCAAGAAGTGTTCTCCCTGAGTATGCACCATTGCAAAAGTTCTTCGTGCTGAGACACCACGTGATGATCGGGTGTGATAGGTTCTACGTTCAAATACAACGGGTGCAAAACAGTTGCACACGCGGAATACTCAGGTTATACTTGACGAGCTATGCATATAAGATATGACCTCGGAACACGGAGACCGAAAGGTCGAGCGTGAATCATATAGTAGATATGATCAACATAGTGATGTTCACCATTGAAACTACTCCATCTCACGTGATGATCGGACATGGTTTAGTTGATTTGGATCGCGTGATCACTTAGAAGATTAGAGGGATGTCTATCTAAGTGGGAGTTCTTAAGTAATATGATTAATTGAACTTTAATATTATCATGAACATTAGTCCTGGTAGTATTAGCATATCTATGTTGTAGATCAATAGCTCGCGTTGTTGCTTCCCTGTGTTTATTTTGATGTGTTCCTAGAGAAAATTGTGTTGAAAAATGTTAGTAGCAATGATGCGGATTGGATCCGTGATCTGAGGTTTATCCTCATTGCTGCATAGAAGAATTATGTCCTTGATGCACCGCTAGGTGACGGACCTATTGCAGGAGCAGATGCAGACATTATGAACGTTTTGCTGGCTCAATACGATGACTACTTAATAGTTTAGTGCACCATGCTTAACTGCTTAGAATCGGGACTTCAAAGACGTTTTGAACGTCATGGAGCATATGAGATGTTCCAGGAGTTGAAGTTAATATTTCAAGCAAATACCCGAGTTGAGAGATATGAAGTCTCCAACAAGTTCTATAGCTAAAAGATGGAGGAGAATCGCTCAACTAGTGAGCATGTGCTCAGATTGTCTGGGTACTACAATCGCTTGAATCAAGTGGGAGTTAATTTTCCAGATAAGATAGTGATTGACATAATTCTCTAGTCACCATCACCAAGTTAGTAGAACTTTGTGATGAACTATAATATGCAAGGGATAACGGAAAATATTCCCAAGCTCTTCCCAATGCTAAAATCGGCGAAGGTAGAAATCAAAGAAAAACATCAAGTGTTGATGGTTGACAAGATCACTAGTTTCAAGAAAAGGGCAAAAGGAAAGAAGGGGAACTTCAAGAAGAACGGCAAGCAAGTTGCTGCTCAAGTGAAAAAGCCCAAGTCTGGTCCTAAGCCTGAGACTAAGTGCTTCTACTGCAAAGGGACTGGTCACTAGAAGCGGAACTACCCCAAGTGATTGGCGGATAAGAAGGATGGCAAAGTGAACATAAGTATATTTGATATACATGTTATTGATGTGTACTTTACTAGTGTTCATAGCAACCCCTCAGTATTTGGTACTAGTTCAAGTTGCTAAGATTAGTAACTCGAAACGGGAGTTGCAGAATGAACAAAGACTAGTTAAAGGGCAAGGTGACGATGTGTGTTGGAAGTGGTTCCAAGATTGATATGATCATCATCACACACTCCCTATACTTTCGGGATTAGTGTTGAAACTAAATAAGTGTTATTTGGTGTTTGCGTTGAGCATGAATATGATTTGATCATGTTAATTGCAATACAGTTATTCATTTAAGTTAGAGAACAATTGTTGTTCTGTTTACATGAATAAAACCTTCTATGGTCATACACACCAACAAAAATGGTTTGTTGGATCTCGATCGTAGTGATACACATATTCATAATATTGAAGCCAAAAAGATGCAAAGTTAATAATGATAGTGCAACTTATTTGTGGCACTGCCGTTTAGGTCATATTGGTGTAAAGCGCATGAAGAAACTCCATGCTGATGGACTTTTGGAATCACTTGATGCTTGCGAACCATGCCTCTTGGGCAAGATGACTAAAACGCCGTTCTCCGAAACAATGAAGCAAGCAACAGATTTGTTGGAAATCATACATACTGATGTATGTGGTCCGATGAATATTAAGGCTCGTGACAAGTATCATTATTTTCTGACCTTCACAGATGATTTGAGCAGATATGGGTATATCTACTTGATGAAATATAAGTCTAAAACATTTGAAAAATTCAAAGAATTTTAGAGTGAAGTGGAAAATCATCGTGACAAGAAAATAAGGTTTCTACGATCTGATCGCGAAGACAAATATTTGAGTTACGAGTTTGGTCTTCAATTAAAACAATGTGGAATAGTTTCACAAACTCATGCCACCTGGAACACCACAGCATAATGGTGCGTCCGAACGTCATAACCGTACTTTATTAGATATAGTACAATCTATGATGTATCTTACCGATCTACCACTATCGTTTTTGGGATTATGCATTAGAGACAGCTGCATTCACATTAAATAGGGCACCATCTAAATCCGTTGAGACGACACCGTATGAACTATGGTTTAGCAATAAACCTAAAGCTGTCGTTTCTTAAAGTTTGGAGTTGCGATGCTTATGTGAAAAAGTTTCATCCTGATAAGCTCGAACCCAAATCGGAGAAATGCGTCTTCATAGAATACCCAAAGGAGACTGTTGGATACACCTTCTATCACAGATCCGAAGGCAAGATATTCGTTGCTGAGAATGGATCCTTTCCAGAGAAGGAGTTTCTCTCGAAAGAAGTGAGTGGGAGGAAAGAAGAAAACTTGATAAGTATTGTACCTTCTCCCTTATTGGAAAGTAGTTCATCATAGAAATCTGTTCTTGTGACTACTACACCAATTAGTGAGGAAGCTAATGATGATGATCATGTAACTTCAGATCAAGTAACTACCGAATCTCGTGGGTAAACCAGAGTGAGATCCGCACCAGAGTGGTACGGTAATCCTGTTCTGGAAGTTATGTTACTAGACCATGACAAACTTGCGAACTATGAAGAAGCGATGGTGAGCCCAAATTCTGCGAAATGGTTTGAGGCCATGAAATCTGAGATATGATCCATGTATGAGAACAAAGTTTGGACTTTGATTGACTTGCCCGATGTTCGGCAAGCAATTAAGAATAAATGGATCTTCAAGAGGAAGACGGACACTGATAGTAGTGTTACTATCTACAAAGCTAGAATTGTCGCAAAAGGTTTTCGACAAGTTCAAGGTGTTGACTACGATGAGAGTTTCTCACTCGTATCTATGCTTAAGTCTGTCCGAATCATGTTAGCAATTGCCGCATTTTATGAAATCCGGCAAATGGATAAACAAAACTACATTCCTTAATGGATTTATTAAAGAAGAGTTGTATACGATGCAACTAGAAGGTTTTGTCGATCCTGAAGGTGTTAACAAAATATGCAAGCTCCAGCGATCCATCTCTGGACTGGTGCAAGCATCTCGGAGTTGGAATATACGCTTTGATAAGTTGATCAAAGCATATAGTTTTATACAGACTTGCGGTGAAGCCTGTATTTACAAGAAAGTGAGTGGGAGCACTACAGCATTTCTGATAAGTATATGTGAATGACATATTGTTGATCGGAAATAATGTAGAATTATTCTGCAAAGCATAAAGGAGTGTTTGAAAGGAGTTTTTCAAAGAAAGACCTCGATGAAGCTGCTTACATATTGAGCATCAAAATCTATAGAGATAGATCAAGACACTTGATAAGTTTTTTCAATGAGTACATACCTTGACAAGATTTTGAAGTAGTTCAAAATGGAACAGTCAAAGAAAGAGTTCTTGCCTGTGTTACAAGGTGTGAAATTGAGTAAGACTCAAAGCCCGACCACGGCAGAAGATAGAAAGAGAATGAAAGTCATTCCCTATGCCTCAGCCATAGGCTCTATGAAGTATGCCATGCTGTGTACTAGATCTATTGCATACCCTATCACTGAGTTTGGCAAGGGAGTACAATAGTGATCTAGGAGTAGATCACTGGACAGCGGTCAAAATTATCCTTAGTAAAATAAGGATATGTTTCTCGATTATGGATGTGACAAAAAGGTTCGTCGTAAAAAGGTTACGTCGATGCAAGTTTTGACACTAATCTAGATGACTCTAAGTCTCAATCTAGATACATATTGAAAGTGGGAGCAATTAGCTAAAGTAGCTCCGTGCAGAGCATTGTAGACATAGAAAATTGCAAAATACATAACGGATCTAAAAGTGGCAGACCCGTTGACTAAACTTCTCTCACAAGCAAAACATGATCACACCGTAGTACTCTTTGGGTGTTAATCACATAGCGATGTGAACTAGATTACTGACTCTAGTAAACCCTTTGGGTGTTGATCACATATCGATGTGAACTATGGGTGTTAATCACATGGTGATGTGAAGTATTGCTGGTAAATCACATGGCGATGTGAACTAGATTACTGACTCTAGTGCAAGTGGGAGACTGAAGGAAATATGCCCTAGAGGCAATAATAAAGTTATTATTTATTTCCTTACATGTCATGATAAATGTTTATTATTCATGCTAGAATTGTATTAACTGGAAACATAATACATGTGTGGATACATAGACAAACAGAGTGTCACTAGTATGCCTCTACCTGACTAGCTCGTTAATCAAAGATGGTTATGTTTCCTAACCATGAACAAAGAGTTGTTATTTGATTAACGAGGTCACATCATTAGTTGAATGATCTGATTGACATGACCCATTCCATTAGCTTAGCACCCGATCATTTAGTATGTTGCTATTGCTTTTATCCATGACTTATACATGTTCCTATGACTATGAGATTATGCAACTCCCGTTTGCCGGAGGAACACTTTGGGTGCTACCAAACGTCACAACGTAACTGGGTGATTATAAAGGAGTACTACAGGTGTCACCAAAGGTAGATGTTGGGTTGGCGTATTTCAAGATTAGGATTTGTCACTCCGATTGTCGGAGAGGTATCTCTGGGCCCTCTCGGTAATGCACATCACTTAAAGCCTTGCAAGCATTGCAACTAATGAGTTAGTTGCGGGATGATGTATTACGGAACGAGTAAAGAGACTTGCCAGTAACGAGATTGAACTAGGTATTGGATACCGACGATCGAATCTTGGGTAAGTAACATACCGATGACAAAGGGAACAATGTATGTTGTTATGCGGTCTGACCGGTAAAGATCTTCGTAGAATATGTAGGAGCCAATATGGGCATCCAGGTCCCGCTATTGGTTATTGACCGGAGACGTGTCTCGGTCATGTCTACATTGTTCTCGAACCGTAGGGTCCGCACGCTTAAGGTTTCGATGACAGTTATATTATGAGTTTATGAGTTTTGATGTAGCGAAGGAGTTCGGAGTCCCGGATGAGATCGGGGACATGACGAGGAGTCTCGAAATGGTCGAGACGTAAAGATCGATATATTGGACGACTATATTCGGACATCGGAAAGGTTCTGAGTGATCCGGGTATTTTCGGGAGTATCGGGGAGTTACGGGATTACGGGAGAAGTAATGGGCCTTGATGGGCTTTAGTGGGAAGAGGAAAAAGGCTGCTGCGCCCCCCCTCTCCTCTAGTCCGAATTGGACTAGGGAAAAGGGGCCGGCCACCTTTCCTTCTCCTCCTATTCCTTCTCCCTTCCTCCCCTCTTGGTGGACTCCTACTAGGACTTGGAGACCTAGTAGGACTCCACACCCTGGCGCGCCAAACCCTAGGCCGGCCACCCCCTCCCTTGCTCCTTTATATACGGGGGCAGGGGGCACCCCATGACACACAATTGATCATTGAGATCTTTCCTTAGCCGTGTGCGGTGCCCCCTTCCACCAAATTCCACCTCGGTCATATCGTTGCAGTACTTAGGCGAAGCCCTGCGCCGGTAACACATCAAGATCATCACCACGCCGTCGTGCTGACGGAACTCTTCCCCGACGCTTTGCTGGATCGGAGCCCGGGGATCGTCATCGAGCTGAACGGGTGCCAAGAACTCGGAGGTGCCGGAGTAACGGTGCTGTGATCGGTTGGATCGCGAGGAGAACGTACGACTACTTCCTCTACGTTGTGTCAACGCTTCCGCTTCGGTCTACGAGGGTACGTAGACAACACTCTCCCCTCTCGTTGCTATACATCACCATGATCTTGCGTGTGCGTAGGAAATTTTTTGAAATTACTACGTTCCCCAACACATGGGGGGGCGCACCAGCCCACTATGGGCTGGTTCCCTCCCCACTTCAGCCCACGGGGCCCTCCGGGATGGGTGGCCCCACTCGGTGGACCCCCGGGACCCATCTGGTTGTCCCGGTACAATACCGGTGACCCCCAGATCACTCCCGATGGCCGAAACATCACTTCCTATATATAATTATTTACCTCCGGACCATTCCGGAACCTCTCGTGACGTCCGGGATCTCATCCGGGACTCCGAACAACCTTCGGTTTGCTGCATACTAATATCTTTACAACCCTAGCGTCACCGAACCTTAAGTGTGTAGACCCTACGGGTTCGGGAGACATGCAGACATGACCGAGACGATCTCCGGTCAATAACCAACAGCGGGATCTGGATACCCATGTTGGCTCCCACATGCTCCTCGATGATCTCATCGGATGAACCACAATGTCGAGGACTTAATCAATCCCGTACTCAATTCCCTTCGTCTATCGGTACGATACTTGCCCGAGATTCGATCGTCGGTATACCGATACCTTGTTCAATCTCGTTACCGGCAAGTCTCTTTACTCGTTCCTGTAACACATCATCCCGTGAATAACACCTTGATCACATTGAGCTCATTATGATGATGTCTTACCGAGTGGGCCCAGAGATACCTCTCCATCATACGGAGTGACAAATCCCAATTTCGATTCATGCCAACCCAACAAACACTTTCGGAGATACCTGTAGTGCACCTTTATAGTCACCCAGTTACGTTGTGACGTTTGATACACCCAAAGCACTCCTACGGTATCCGGGAGTTGCATAATCTCATGGTCTAAGGAATGATACTTGACATTCAGAAAAGCTCTAGCAAACGAACTATACGATCTTTTGTGCTATGCTTAGGTTTGGGTCTTGTCCATCACATCATTCTCCTAATGATGTGATCCCGTTATCAATGACATCCCCATGTCCATAGTCAGGAAACCATGACTATCTATTGATCAACGAGCTAGTCAACTAGAGGCTTACTAGGGACACATTGTGGTCTATGTATTCACACATGTATTATGATTTCCGGACAATACAATTATAGCATGAACAATAGACGATTATCATGAACAAGGAAATATAATAATCCTTTTATTATTGCCTCTAGGGCATATTTCCAACAAGGTCTACATGACCCGGGGCTGGGGCGAGATCGCCCGGGTCTGCCGGACAGAGGGTGCCCTCGTGATTCATCTTGAATACGATGGCGCCTCCTTGATGTTCTTCAAGGTCTTTGATGCAGAAGGACGTCGGCTAGAGTGTTGCCCCAAGGAAGGCAGTCGGGGCATCGGGCTAGCGAGGACCTGGCCTGCCCATCGGCCCTCCAGCAGCTCCTCAGGGGGCAGCGGGGGGGCTGGGGAATCCAGCAGCTCCCCCGAGCTTCTCGCGACTCCGGAGACGAGCGACGACAGCTACGAGCCCCCGAGCCCGCGCCGTGCTTGGAGTATGGCAACTGCATCGGGCCGCCGACGCCACTGATCTGGGTGGGGTTGGCGCCGGCCCCGGGCAGTCCACTGTTGATGATGGCGTCCCCTGCGGAGGTGCGCGCAATTAGCATTCCTTAGGATTAGCACCTTTTGTTCCCTGCGAGGAATCGAAGCAACACCCCGCGGGGGTATGTAAGGAGCATGCCATGTCTTTTGTGAACATTATATCCTTAATATGAATTGATGCGAGATGCTTGTCCTGTCCCGACTCGGCTCCCCCTTTCTATCCTCACGAGGACTTGGCGCTCTACGTTGACAGGTCCCAATCCCCAGGCAGGCTTCAGCCGTCGCTGGTATGCCAGGTCGCGATGCCATGGTTAAGGCCAGGAGGTGAGCGGCCCGAGGTCCGGTAAGAGCCCCCGAGTCGCGATGCTCGGGAGGTCCCCTTTAGCGCTCGAGCAGCCCCCGCTGGGTGAGAATGGAAGGCAACGTCGTCGTGATAGAGCCGCACTAGGCGATAGTTTGGCGTTGCGTTGGTCCAGCTTCTGTAAGGGCGTGACTTATCTTTTGATCTTGGAGTAGTTCTTCGACGAGGCGCCTGGCCCCAGTGGCGGCTGCAGAGGTGCTGCTGAGTTAAGTCCTTGCGAGCTTCTTCCCACTCCCCCACACTTTCCTTAATGCTCTACGTCCTCAGGTCCCGGCCCTCGAGCGAGCTTAGCCGCCGCTGGTATGACAGGTCATGATGCCGTGGGTCAAGGCCAGGGGTGAGGGCTGGAGAGCCAATAGGAGCCCATGAGTCGCGATGCTCAGGTACCCCCCTTTTAACATGCAAGCGGTCCGTGCCGGAGAGGGGGAGAGATAGCCCGCGACGTCCCCAACGTTGCTCCTAGAGTGGGTCCTGCATACAAATCATGAGGAGGGACAAGACCTGTCGTTACGGTTGCCAGCCAACCATTGGTTGCTCCGAGGGAGTGATTGGGGCACTGAGGGCCTGGTGAGTTGGCGCCTTTCGGGGCTGCCACGGCCAGAGCTTGACCACTCAGATTTATCGGGGTTGAAGGGATGGACCCGTACGCAAATGCCGTGCCAGAGAGAGCGGCTCCATAGGTAGGCATCAATCGAGCAGGAGATTAGGTCAGGTATGTTAAGCACAAAGGAGCAACTTCATTTCAGGTAGATGCGGGAAAAGCAAACGCCGGCGGGCCAGGCCCGAGCAGCTTGGAGGTGATGCAGCCCGGGGGCGCCCCCAACAAGGTAGGTAAAAGAGCATAAGCAAAATGGGTACATGCCGCAGGGATGGAACCACGTGACCTGGGAATGACGCGGCCCTGTGGGCGCTCCCAGCTAAAAATGGAACTTTGAAAGATGTCACCTGATGCCGTTGGAGATGAAGTGATGCCGAAGAAGCGGGCGTCACGTGGTGAAGGCGTCGACCCTCACGAGCCCCCAGGCCCAGGAGCCACAGGAGGCTCCGGGGGCACAGGTGGGTCTTCGAGGGCCGTCTCCATCTCCGCTAGGACCGCACAATGCCCGACCTATTGAGCCTCCAGAATGCTCCTCAGCAGGCGCTGATGAGAGGCGACCACGTTCGGCAGGCCGAAAGGCATGTGAACGTAGCTGTGAGGCGGACCCTCAGAACGCCCCGCGCGCGAAGGCCAGAGACGCTCCTGAGACGCGGCTCGGTTGAGCCCTGGCACATCGATGCAGACGTGCAGCCCACCATCCTCGCCTGGATGTGGGGCTACGGCGGGCAAGCAGCGGCTGCCGTGCATGACTCTCGACTCCTGTAGCTCCTGGGTGTTTCTTGCGATGAACTCATGAGGGTTTGGTCCTTCTTGCCTCATACCTTCCTGAGGGAAACGTTCCTGGAAGCACCACTCCAAGTGGTGCCCGAGCGCCTCCCTCATGACCTTGGCAAAGTCAGTGGCTCTCCAAGAAAGAGCCCCCGAGCCCTGCCTGAGGAGGGCGTCGGGCGTGCCTTCCTATGCGACAGAGGGTGGCGCTCCCTGAACGGGCGCAAATCCTAACGCAACGCCTCCGGAGGCGCCTGCCTCCTCATGGCTTGGGCCAGGCGATGCCTTCTTCTTCTTAGGGGTCGTCTCGGGAAGTCTTCCGCTCCTGTGATCCGGGTCTTCGATTGCTGCGGCTTGAAAGGCACGCTCAAGTGAACACACTGCGTCCCTTTCCTCACAGGGTATTGTGATGACTCCACCGCTTCCTGGCATCTTGAGGACATTGTAGCCATGGTGATCACCGCCATGAACTTGGCTAGGGCTGGGTACCCGAGGATGGCGTTGTATGGCAGGCGAATGTGGGCGACGTCGAAGTCGATGAGCTCGGTGCGGTAGTTGTTGCGCTGCCCGAAGGTGACTGGAAGGCGAACCTGCCCTATCGGAACAGTGTAACCATCAGTGACTCCTGAGAAAGGCTTGGTCGGCTGAAGCTGATCATACGGCACTTGGAGATGGTCGAACGTCTCGACGGACAGGACGTTGAGTCCTGCTCCGCCATCGACGAGGGTCCTGGTGACCTGCACATTGTTGATGACTGGGGAGCAAAGCATCAGGAGGACTCTGGTCGTTGCCGCGCACTTGAGCTGATCCGTTGAGCTGAACGTGATAGCGCACGCAGACCACCTGAGAGGGCGCGTGGCCTCAAGCTTGGGGAGGACTGCATTCACCTTGCGAGAAACTGCTTGAAGATGCGCTGTGAGGCTGGGGCCTGGGCGCCACCCAAGATACAGGCGATTGCGCGCGGCTCCTGGAAGCCCCCAGCCCCCTCGTCTTGATGTTGGTCTTCGTTCCTCCTTGGCGGTGGCGGTAAAGGAGGGAGGCATGCGTTGCCGTGCGGGCGATCCTCACGAGGCTGATCCCTCCAACCTCCCTCGCGAGGCTGGTCCTGCCAGCGATCCTCGCGAGGTCGGTCACGCCGCCCTTGGCGAGGGCCACGGTCTTCCCATCGTCCTCCACATCTTCCTCCTCCTCGGCCATATCCCCTGTTGTTGCTCTTGGGGCGTCGGCTGATACGCCCATCTCGCATGACCCTGAGCTCTTGGCATTCGTTGGTGTTGTGGGTGTGGAGGTCATGGTACACGCAGTATCGGCTGCCCTTGGATGACTCGGGTTGATCCCTTCCGCGCTTGGTGTCTGGTTCCGCTGCGAGCACGGCAGCTCCCTTACGCTTCACGTCCTCTGCCTTGAGCTTTTTCTCTTCTGGGTCGGCAGCCGGGAGCTCGAGGAGGGAGAGGCGCCCTTCCTCAGCCCTGGCGCACTTGGTCGCCAAGTTGAACAGCTCCAAGGATGTGCACAGGTCTTCATGGATTGCTAGCTCCTCCTTCATCTTGATGTCGCGCACGCCATCGGAGAAGGCGGAGATAATGGCTTCCTCGGTCACCCTGGGGATCTTCAGGCGAGCGTTGTTGAAGCGCTGGATGTATATCTGCAGGGTTTCCCCCGGCTGTTGCTTGATGCGGCGTAGGTCGCTCATGGCCGGGGGCCGGTCGCGAGTGCCCTGGAAGTTGGCGATGAAGCGAGTGCGCATCTCATCCCAGGAGGAGATCATGCCAGGAGCCAGGTTCAGGAGCCAGGTGCGGGCGCCGTCCTTGAGCGCCATGGGAAACCAGTTCGCCATGACCTTTTCGTCTCCGTTGGCGGCTTCAATGCCCAGCTCGTAGAGCTGTAGGAATTCCGCGGGGTCCGCCGTGCCATCGTAGCGGGGGGGGGGGGGGGGCAGATCAGGCTTGAACTTGCCTGGCCATGCGACGCCGCGTAGCTCGGGGGTGAAGGAGCGGCAGCCTGCTGTGGCCACCGGCGCCCTTTGCTGGTGCTGGGCTTGCTCCTGAGGGTTACCACGCACCGCCGCTTGGACCAGCGCGGGGTCTTGGCGTGGAGGCGCAGGGACGCGGTCTTGGCGCGCCGGTGCTGGGAGCGCGCGAGCACCTTCTTGGGGACAAGGGATTTCTTGGCAGCTCCTTTCTTGCCGCGCAGGCGCCGGACATGGAGGGTCTCGCCCTAGGGATGCGCGCCTTGGAGCCAGGGCGCCTTCTTGGGGAGGAGGCGGCGGAGGCGCCTCCTGATCCTTGCCCCCTACGCGGAATGGAGGGCGAGGCAGCGAGAGGGACGGCAAGGGAGAGCCCCCTGCGGCGCCAACGAGCTCGGTGATGCGGGAGAGCCAGTCTTCGTAGAGGTCGTCGACGGGGCGGTAGTGCAGGAGCTCTCTTGCCAGGAGCAGCGCGGCGTGCGAGTCCGTGGGGGCGCGACGGGCGTGGGATGACGAACCGACTGGAGTCAGCGACGGGAGGGCGGTGCGGCCCTCCCGCCGCACCGAAGGATGCAGGGACGAGGCCTGCTGCTCGTTCCCCGTCGGGCCGGTGGCGGCATTGACGGCAGGCGACGGGGAACGACTGGGGCATCCGCCGACGGGCGTCGTCTGGGCGATGCGGGTGGCGAGAGCAGCCCGGCGCTCGGCGCGAGCCCGACGAGCGTCAGCCATGGACACGACAGAAGATCACACGCGAACAGCGGAAGAAAGATCCCGGCGCACCCCTACCTGGCGCGCCAAAATGTCAGATTTTGGGTTCCGGCAGACCCTTAAGGTTTGAACTCTGGGGTGCGCACGAAGATCTTTCCCCTACGGACTCACGCTTCTATGGCTCGCAAGAAATCTAGGCCGGAAAGAAGAACACACAAGGGACACAAGGTTTATACTGGTTCGGCCCACCGATGTGGTGTAATACCCTACTCCAGTGTGTGGTGTAGTGGATTGCCTCAGGGGCTGATGATGAACAATACAGGGGAAGAACGGCCTCGCGAGAGGTGTTCTTGAGCTGGTGCGGTGTGTTCTGCTTCTTTCGGATCTCTCTCTCCCCCCCCCTCTTTTCCTCTCCGATCCTTATGGTGGCTAGTCCTATTTATAGAGGCCCTGGTCCTCTTCCCTAACAATGGGCGGGAAGGGCGCCAACAATTGGCCATTTTGAAGGGGAACATCCAGTACAAGTTATCTTGTCCAAAGGTGGTCTTCGGCTGCCAAAAGCACTGGTGATGACGCCGTCTTGGGCTCCACGGTGACCTCCGTCCTGGCGCTCTGCTGGTCTTGGTCTCATTGCACCGGAATGGTAACCTTTGCCCGATGCATTGGCATGTGCTTGCTCCCTTTGCACCAAAGGGGAAACAAGGACACTGCACAGGCCGGCGCCCGCCTGGCGTGTGCCTGATCTCGATCATCATGGCTTGCGTCACGGGCTCCTCGCGAGGTGCCCCTGCCTTGATCTCTCCGCCTCCTCGTGAGCCTGCCTGATGAGGTTGCTCCTGAGGAAGCTTCCTGTCGTCCGCCTCGCAAGGCTTGGCCCCTCGCGAGGGTCTTGAGCCTGAGCTGATGAAGTTGGGCCGTGCTGGGCCCCCACTCGAGCCACGCCATGGGCCGCAGGCAGGCAAGTCTGGGGACCCCCTTTACCAGAACGCCGACACAAACTAATCATGATTAGTCGTGTCCCTTGTTATGGACAGTCTTGAGTATCTAGTACTTGGATTATCATGTGAATCTCATCATGTTACTTTAATTAATTTTGTTGGGTTTTAATGATGATGCTTAATTGGGATTGAGAGGGTGTCTACACTCTCAATGTTTAACAACCACCATGATAGTTAAATAAAATTTATTCCTTTGTAGTAGGGAAAAACTGGCTTTACGCAAAACTGTAACCATAGAGCTTTCCACCAGCCATATATGCATGTAGTATAGCTTATTTATGTTCATTACTCTCTATGTGTTACATTGCCAGCATATTCCATGTGCTGACCCGTTTTCGGGCTGCAACGTTCATGTTGCAGACTTTTCAGACGACGAGTAAGGTGCCTTTAGGTCGTGGTTCTATACTCAGTGATGTCGTTGGAGTTGATGGACTCACTTACCTTCCAAGCCTTCCGCTGTTATCATTATTATATGGCCTGAAGCCATATTATTTGTAATAAGTTCTATTTTGAGACACTCGATGTAATAAGTGTGTGATTGCTACTCTGTTATAAATCCTTCAAGTACTGTGCGTGTCAGCATTACTGATCCAGGGATGACACTGATGCACAGAGATCAGACTGTTTGAGGTCTGGTCGCTACATAGCAAAAGCTGGTTTAGGTGTCGCAAGCTTACTCAAAACAGAAGGTGAATCAAGTGCAGAGCTAGATGGTAGTTCCTTACCTCCCCTCGTAGTTGAGGGATAAATTTTAGTTTTCTCGTCTTTCAAGTTCCTCATAGTGACCAACAGATATAAATCCCAAGTGACTCAAAGAATAGAGCTATGCTCCCCGGGAACGGCGCCAGAAAATAGTCTTGATAACCCACAAGTATAGGGGATCGCAACAGTTTTCGAGGGTAGAGTATTCAACCCAAATTTATTGATTCGACACAAGGGGAGCCAAAGAATATTCTCAAGTATTAGCAGTTGAGTTGTCAATTCAACCACACCTGGATAACTTAGTATCTGCAGCAAAGTATTTAGTAGCAAAGTAATATGGAAGTAATGGTAGCAAAAGTAAAAAGTTTGGGTTTTGTAGTAATTGTAACAGTAGCAACAGAAAATTAAATAAGCGAAGAACAGTATGGGAAAAAGCTCGCAGGCATTGGATCGGTGATGGAGAATTATGCCGGATGTAGTTCATCATGTAACAATCATAACATAGGGTGACACAGAACTAGCTCCAATTCATCAATGTAATGTAGGCATGTATTCTGAATATAGTCATACGTGCTTATGGAAAAGAACTTGCATGACATCTTTTGTCCTACCCTCCCGTGGTAGCAGGGTCCTAATGGAAACTAAGGGATATTAAGGCCTCATTTTAGTAGAGTACCGGACCAAAGCATTAACACATAGTGAATACATGAACTCTTCAAACTATGGTCATCATCGGGAGTGGTCCCGATTATTGTCACTTCGGGGTTGCCGGATCATAAGACATAGTAGGTGACTATAGACTTGCAAGATACACTACTGGAATCAGCTACTTTACCATCTGCCAGCTCTTTGCCATCAGCTACAGAAAAGCAGACGGCAAAGAAACGGCGGACGACAAAACAGTCGTTTGCCATCTGCCAGCTCTTTGCCGTCAGCTAAGATTCATTGCCATTAGCTGGCTGACGGCAGAGGTGGCCCCCACCCCAAGCCCGTTTAAAAAAACTTAACGGCCCACCTCTTTGTCGTCCGCTAGCGGACGGCAAAGAGACATAACGGCGGACGGCAAAGATCGCCGGACGGCAAAGAGCAGACTAACTAACGGCCCCCACCCCCATGCCCGTTACTCTCTCTGCTCTCCCTCTCTCCTCCCCGACGCCCACCAGATCCCCATGCCCCCGCCGCCCGGCGACGCCCCCGCCGCCCACGCCGCCCCCGCCTCCGCACCCGCTTGGCATGTCGCCCCACCACCCCTCCGCCCCCACCCACCCGCCGACGCCCCGTCAACCCGCCACCCGCCGTCCGGCGCCGCCCCCGCCGCCCGGCGCCGCCCCCACTTGCCCCGTCGCCCCACCACCCCTCCGCCCCCACCCCACCCGCCGACGCCCCGTCGCCCCGCCACCCGCCGCCCCCGCCACCCGAAGCCGCCCCCGCCACCGCCCCCGCCGCCCGGTGCCCCCCCCCCCCCCCCGCCACCGCCCCCGCCGACCGTCCCATTGCTCCGGTGAGGGACTACTTTTTTCTGTTTTTTCATTTTCTTGCTATTTAATTGTTAGTGCTAGATTGTGTTAGTGTTAGTGTTAGAAAAGAAGTAGAAGAAGTAGAAGTAGTAGAAGAAATAGAAGAAGAAGAAAAGAAAAGAAGTAGAAAAAAGATGAAAAAAGAAAAAGAAGAAAAGAAGTAGAAGAAGAAGAAAGGAAGAAAAGAAAATAAGTAGAAAAAAGATGAAAAAAGAAGAAGAAGAAAAGAAGTAGCAGAAGTAGAAGAAGAAGAAAAGAAGAAAAGAAGTAGAAGAAAAGAAGAAAAAAGAAGTAAAAAAGTACCCCGACCCCGAAACGACACCCCGACCCCCCGACCCCGAAACAGCACCCCGACCCCGACACGGCACCCCGACACCCGACCCCCTGACCCCCCGGACCCCGACACCCCGACACCACACCCCGACCCCGACACGACACCCCGACACCCGACCCCCTGACCCCCCGACCCCGACACCACACCCCGACACCCCGACCCCGATACCACGCCCCGACACCCGACCCCGACACGACACCCCGACCCCCCGACCCCGAAACGGCACCCCGACCCTGACACGACACCCCGACCCCCTGACCCCCCTAACCCCGACACCCCGACACCACACCCCGACCCCGACACGACACCCCGACACCCGACCCCCTGACCCCCCGACACCACACCCCGACACCCCGACCCCGACACCACACACCGACACCCGACCCCCTGACCTTGACACCCCGACCCCGACACGACACCCCGACCCCCCGACCCCGAAACAACACCCCGACCCCGACACGGCATCCCGACACCAACACGACACCCCGACCCCCGACACCTCCCGATAAGGTGTTCTTTGGCCTTCCAGAGGCCGACAGGGTCATATATTTGTGAATTATTAGTTAGGTCATATATTTTTTGATTTTGTTATGAAAAACATCATATATGATTGTGTTGATCTGGTAGATTTAAATGTGCAGTTGTTTCATCACTACGAGGTTTGGTGTTTGTCGACCTCGCCGTGCGTTTGACGAGCTTTGCCCCTTCGTTCGTGGGTGAGCACAAATGACATGTCCTCCTCCCCCATTAATTATTTGCTCTGTTCCGATGTTCGTGCCGATGAAACTTGATAGCTAGCTATATATGTGTCTTGAATCATCAGTATGCGTGACCAATATGTGTCTCCCGTTCGAAAGCGTCATAGTTATAAATATGCATGCATTTGCATATTTATAACCTTGATTCTTTCGAATTGTGCAACGCTATCCATGGACAGCCCGAGTATGTGTAGATTGGGTTCGTTTCCCCATATGCTTTGCTCCGAATCCGACGCACAAATTTCGTGAGTGCCTCCCCTGTTGTTCTCCGGGTACACATCCTCTCTGTTTGTTGCAGAGACGTGTATCAGGAGAACAGCGGGGAGGTGCTGCCGAAATTTTTCCAAGAGAATTTCTCCCCCAAAGGAAGAGGATTATGAACCTCGCATTAACCCAGACACATATGAAGGAGAATTCTTCCAAGAGACACGTCTTTCCAAAAAGCGTTTCAAGAACCGCTATACTTCACCCCAAAACATTGAAGTAGACAGTGATAGTGAATCCGACATCACCCCAGAGGAGGAACAAGAAGAGCCGGAACAAGAAGAGGTTACTGCTGCGAATGACCTGTCAATGCTTGACCGATTACGTCAAGGTGGCCTTGCACATGTTGATGCCACTGAACCCTATGAGCCCATCATTGATTATAGTGATGATGATGATTATGCATTTATTAATGATACTGATCGAGATTATTAGTAGTGTCAGTTATTCAATTTTTTATGTTGTACTTGATGATGATACACTTAAGTGATATACATATTATTATTCATGTCGGTATTTTTTTATGTTGTAGCTAATTTCGTTTATTCTTTGTCATGGCAGGTGTTGAAAGATGGTGGGCGCTGGTCGGGAGCGCGCCGAGGCCCCTTCTTCGTCGGCGCGTGGTGTGAGGTCTTCCATTCCACACGCACCTCTCCGCCGAGCGTTGCTGGACAGTATGGCGACACCGTCGGGCCCTTCTTCGTTGACCGCGGTGCCCAGCAGGGGACGAGGTAAGAAGAAGAGAGGAGGTGGAGCACGTGGTCGCGGGAGAGGAGGTAGGGTGACTGCTACGGCGCCTTCCTTGCCGCCACCCCCAGCTGTTTCAGCCGAGCACGTGACTGCTAGGGTGGACTCGTCCGAGGAGGAGGCTACACAGACTCCGGTCCACGAGCCTCCGGTCCACGGGTCTTCAGCCCACGAGCCTCGGGTCGACGGGCCTTCAGCCCACGAGAGTTCGGCCCACGAGACCCCGGAGGAGCACACGTCTAGAGGGGGTACCTGGCCGGATCAGCCTGAGGAGCCGAGTGGCCATGCTGATGATGGCGGGGAGCCGACTGATATTGAGGAGGAGGGGGGCACCGTCTACCAGCATGGTTGTACACGGCTCCCGTCTGTGTCGGCGACCCGCGAGCAGAGGTGGTTGATTTTCCCTGATGGGGAGAGGTAAGTGCATTTAATATTTTTGTACCTTCTGCATTCATGTTTCTTTAAATAACTAATGCGTTGGCCTTGTCATGCTGCAGGGGTTGGGACCACCATCATAGTGCCCGCCGGCCCAACTCCGTCCTTGGAGTTCTTTGTTGGCAAAACTTCCCAGCGTTTGTCACATTTCCTGGTGAGGGTCGGCTTCCAAAGCTTGGATTGAGTTGGGAGCACTACTTGGCTGCCTCGGCCCCGCCGGGTGAGATTATCGACAGTGTCTTGTGCAAGACGAGGGCAGACGTGGTGATCAGAAAGTTCTGGGTAAATTCTCCTTTACACAATTAAAATCTTCAACTAGCTAGTTATTAATTGTACTAATCAATATTGTCTCATTTGATTGCAGACATTCTACAGGTGTGAGGAGGGATACGAAGAGGAAGCGGCAAATGTTATCGATAATGTCTGCAAGCGCCTACTACAGAACTTATGGCATGAGGCTCGGGTGCAGGCTGTTCGAGACTACTACGCCTTGCGTGGTATCAAGAAGACCAAGCCGGCGTGCCACGAGAAGTTCTTGAATAAGGAGCAGTACATGAAGGTAATTCTTAAGGCCTTGTACTTACTTCCTTCATTTAGTAATTCATAGCCGTAGCGCTCAAGTTTCTATTTGCTAACTTTGGCCCCTCCGAGATGGTGTGCGGATCAGATGGATTGTTGGGAGGTGTTGGTCAATGAGTGGTGCTCAAATGAATGGCTAGCCCTCCACAATGATGCCAAGGACAAACGTGCCCAAATGGAAGGTGTGCCACACCATCAAGGCAGCTCCAACTTATTTCAGTTCGGGCGGAACTGGGTATGTGGTTTGCTTCATGATTCATGCAATTCATTCATCATGCTAGCTTTAGCCCTTTAATTACTAATTAACTTTGTTTATCTCTTTCAGGCATGCTACAATAAGGTGGACAAGGTGCCAGAGGTGTACGACCTGTATGCCATGGCCCACGCTGGCCCTTACAAGAAAGTCAAGGCATTCTCTGCGTCTGACCTCGATGATCCAAAGAACTTCACCAACATCTCCTCCCACGACAAGCTCGTGCAATATAGAGATCGGGGGAAGGCGAGGAAAGGGGAGGACTTTAACCCGAGCCAGGGTCCCATTGATACAGAGCTGCTGATGATATCTGGTGGCGGGAGGTCCCATGGCTCCATAGCCATAGGAGATGGACTTATCCGTTGTCCTAGCACTCTCCCGGAGATCAAGGCACGCCAGTCGAGCTCCGCTCCTGAGATAAGGCCTCGTGAACGGCCAGTCCAACTTGCCTTCAAGGTTAGTTATACGTACTCAGCTATCTTTCTCAATTACATTATGTGCGCTTCCATCAATGATTACAAATGGTCATGTGAGTGGTGTTGCAGGCTGCTATATAGAGTGAGAGAGATAGAACGGAGAAACTTCTGGCGGAGGCGGCGGAGAGGCAGCGGGAGTTGGAGGAGAGGACGACAAAGATGTTGGAGGAGGAGAGGGCACGGAATGACATGCAGGCAAGGGCCATGTACAAGCTCCTTGTGGTAAGTTTCTTTTGCAGATTAGCCAAAACATTCATGTAGTGTTTGTCTCATTACTAACTAGTATGACTGTGTTTGTCAAAACCAAATGTGCAGTCTGTGTGTGAGAAGTCTGGTCAGACCGCTCCGCCGATGCCAGTGATTGCTCCTGGGACCACGGTGAGTTTAATTTGAATGGACATTACTTGCTAGTCTTAACATTTGAGTGTCATCATGGTAACAAGACATTGGTAATGATCATTGGAGCAGCATAACTCCAGACAAGCATCGCACGATCCTTCTCCAGCTACCGGCACGAGCCAGCCCGCTCCTACACCTCCATGATCACGGTAAGTTTCTCTAGTGTTTTGCTTAACAAATGCATAAAGACCTAGACTTAGCTTTATTTCCTCCGATATGCTTACCATAATGACCTAGAGTTAGCTTCTTTTCCTCCAAAATGACTTAATAAGCTTACTGACCTCCAAAACCATCCATTTTACCGAAGTTAGCTCTAAAACGATTTGTACTTAGCTTACTTATGTCAAAAATTGCATAATTAGCTTAGTTAGCTCATAAACGATCCATTTTACCTAAGTTAGCTCTAAAATGACCCATTTTACCTTAGTTAGCTTATAAATGATCCAGTTTATCCAAGTTAGCTCTAAAATGACCCATTTTACCTAGATTAGCTCCTAAATGATCCATTTTACCTACGTTTGCTTTAAAATGACTCATTTCACCTAGGTTAGCTCCAAAATGACCCATCTTACCTAGGTTAGCTCCAAAATGATCCATCACACCTAGGTTAGCTCCAAAATGACCCATCACACCTAGGTTAGCTCTAAAATGATGCTTTTTACTAAGTTAGCTCATAAACGATCCATTTCAACTAAGTTAGCTCATAAACGATCCATTTCACCAAAGTTAGATAAAAACGATCCATTTCACCTAAATTAGCTCTTAAATGATCCATTTCACCTAAGTTAGCTAAAAAACGATCCATTTCACCTTAGTTAGCTCAAAAACGATCCATTTCACCTTAGTTAGGTCATAAAAGACCCATTTCAACTAAGTTAGCTCATAAATGATCCATTTCACCTAAGTTAGCTCAAAAACGATCCATTTCACCTTAATTAGCTCAAAAACGATCCATTTCACCGTAGTTAGCTCATAAACAACCCATTTCAACTAAGTTAGCTCATAAATGATCCATTTCACCTAAGTTAGCTCAAAAACGATCCATTTCAACTTAGTTAGCTCAAAAACGATCCATTTCACCTTAGTTAGCTTATAAACGACCCATTTCAACTAAGTTAGCTCATAAATGATCCATTTCACCTTAGTTAGCTCATAAATGACTCATTTCAACTTAGTTAGCTCATATATGATCCATTTCACCTAAGTTAGCTCATAAATGACATATACTTCTTGTTCTAGTCTTCTTCTTGTTCTAGTCTTCTTCTTCTAGTCACCTATTTCTAACTTTCTTATTTGCCATTTTGCAGATTTCATTCACTTCATGGAAGCTAGCTTGCTATGATGGAGTGCTTGTTTTTTCTTTGCTGAAACTTTGCATTGTATCTAGCTTGCTATGATGGAACTTGATATGTTGATGAAACTTTGCATTGTAATATGTATATGGAACTATGTGTATGGATGGAACTTGATGGAACTTGCTTATATATGAATGGATGAAACTTAATTATGTGTTGGATATGTGATATGTTTGCTGTTAAATAGCCCTGTGAAATATATCTATATATGTCATATATATTTGCTGTGAAAATTGTTGGATTAAAAAACAGAAAAAAAGAGCCAATATGCAGGCTCTTTGCCGTCTGCCACCGACGGCAACGGGCTCTTTGTTGTCCGCCGCGGACGGCAAAGAAGCCACGTGGCAGCCAACTGTGCTTCCTGGGAGCTGACCCAATTGGTCAGTTTGCCTACAGTGGCAGACGGCAAAGAGTGAAAAAAATTGCCGTCAGCGGTGGACGGCAAAGGCCTGCCGTGTAGTGACGTCTAGCTGACATCATACGGCGGACGGCAAAGGCAGGACAAATTTTGTCGTCAGCGGCGGACGGCAAAGGCCTGCCGTTAGCCACCTAATGGACTAACAGCGCATTTTTTGCCGTCTGCTTTCTTTGCCGTCAGGCGCATAAAGCGGACGACAAAGTAGCTGTTTGTCGTACCTTACTTTGCCGGAGCCTGTTGCCGTCCGCAACAGACGGCAAAGACCTTTGCCGTCCGCCGTTCAGGTCTTTGCCGTCCGCCGTGGCAGACGGCAAAGTAGCTGATTCCTGTAGTGATAGGATCAAGAACTCACATATATCATGAAAACATAATAGGTTCAGATCTGAAATCATGGCACTCGGGCCCTAGTGACAAGCATTAAGCATAGCAAAGTCATAGCAACATCAATCTCAGAACATAGTGGATACTAGGGATCAAACCCTAACAAAACTAACTCGATTACATGATAAATCTCATCCCACCCATCATCGTCCAGCAAGCCTATGATGGAATTACTCACGCACGGCGGTGAGCATCATGAAATTGGTGATGGAGGATGGTTGATGATGACGATGGCGACGGATTCCCCTCTCCGGAGCCTCGAACAGACTCCAGATCAGCCCTCCCAAGAGAGTTTAGGGCTTGGCGGCGGCTCCGTATTGTAAAACGCGATGAATCTTTCTCTCTGATTTTTTTTTCTCCCCGAACACGAATATATGGAGTTGGAGTTGAGGTAGGTGGAGCTCCAGGGGCCCACGAGGCAGGGGGGCGCCCAGGGGGGTAGGGTGCACCCCTCACCCTCGTGCCCAGGGTGTGGGCCCCCTGGCCTTGATTCTTTTGCCAATATTTTTATATTTTCCAAAAATAATCTCCGCGAAGTTTCAGGTCATTCCGAGAACTTATGTTTCTGCACATAAATAATACCATGGCAATTCTGCTGAAAACAGCGTCAGTCCGGGTTAGTTCCATTCAAATCATGCAAGTTAGAGTCCAAAACAAGGGCAAAAGTGTTTGGAAAAGTAGATACGACGGAGACGTATCAGGGCGATAGGGGGTCCTTCCCACATGACCCAGAAACCGTCAGGGATATGCCCTCCTGGCACACATGTTCGGCAAAATGAGTTCGTGTGCAACCGGCGAGCGCTCAAATACGGAAATACGTACAATAGAGTAAAAAATATAATTATACTGGCAAAATTGTTTCCGGTCGCAAGTACATCCCACACAGTCAGTCCCCGCTAAACGTTTCCGTTCGTATGTACATCCCACACAGTCGCTCCAAGGAAAACGTTTCTATTCACAGATACATCACACACAATTTTTCCCGTTAAATCATTTGCGTTATTGAATGTATCACACACAGTCCATAGAAGAAACTATGTGGCAAAGGTTGTCCACCACACATAATTTCTATGTGGTAAACGTTTGCCCAAGGTGGCCTAACGCAAACAATTTTCAAGAGAAAGTTGTGTGTGATTGTTCATTGATCCAACACGGGTTATTCCTAGAAACTGTGTGCGTTGCCTGAGGTCATCGCCCACGGTATTTTCTCAATAACCATTTGCAATAGCAAAACCCAATTTGTAGGCTAATTCATTATTAGCAGGCTAATTGCCCTGTTATTAATAATCCAATTATTAATCTAATTGACATTCATATTAAGCACATAATATATTTCATTTCCATATTAAGGAAGCAGAATTTCATAATTGAAATACATCAGAGTATAACATGATATAGCTTCAGCACTCAGCTACCCCATTACACAACTGCACCAGCACCAAGTTTCACATGCAGCATGTAGAACCTTTCGATATTAGCATCATAGACGGTATATAGACATATACATCTCATCTGGAAAACTGCTGAAGCGGAAGGCGAATATTGAGCCTTCATTCATGTTGAAGGTCTTTGCAACTTTAGGCCAGTGCCTGTGGATGATTGATCGTCCATCCTTCGTCCTCTTCAGGAACACTTCAATATTGAACCGTGGGTGTTGTATGAAAATCTTCCTCGCCTCCTGACAATAGAGGTGGTTTGAGAGGTAATCATCAGTAAACTGCTTTGGAAAGGCCTGAAAACAAGGATGTGCATAAATATCTCTTCTATATTGGAAATGGGGCAAAGGAATAAAAAAAGGCAAGGTATAATAGTTAGTACCATCTTGTAGTGAACTGATGTCTTCTTCATTGTGCAGACAAAGATCTTATTGTTTTTGGTCGCTAATTTCTTTATCCTAACAATATTTCTGAGTTTCTTGATTTGATTGATATTCATGGACAACTCATTTCCCCATATGCAAAAAGGGGCGAACAGTGGGTCCAAACCTCTGACAACAGGACCTACATGTGCAAGACCAAATTGTTAAAAACCTAAATATTAGAATGGTTCCTGCAATTGCACAATAATATGCTATTAGACAACGGACCATGCACGTGCTAACCTCGATTGTAAACCTCTGTGCTTCCCATTTTATCCCTTAACACATATACGATAGTTAATCATTAGGTTAAGTAAGGTTTCGCATGCTATCAGTAAAATATGTTGATGAAAAATAAGCACACTGCAGAATAATCAGATTAATTCAAGCCACATGGAAAACTCATTTATACAAACCAAGCATGATTAAGAACTAGGAAATATAGCACTTGTATATGTTTCTCATTTATTAAGTGCAGCCAAATTCGATTTATTCCTCACATGCCCAACAATACAAAATTCTACCCACGACAATTGGACATCACATTGCAGAATTGAACCAAGCAGTTAACTAAACACCACAACAAATGAACCAAACATTAACTGAGCACCACATTGCACAATATAACATACTCCTAATACAAGATCATACAGTTAACCAAACAGTTAACTACAACCAATTGTAGCAATTGTATTTGTTTCTCATTATTTACTACAGCCAAATTCAATTTATTCCTCACATGGTATACAATAACAGAATGCACCCACAACTATTGAACATCGCATTGCAGAATTGAACCAAACAGTTAACTAAACACCACAACACAAATGAACCAAACGTCAACTGAGCACCATATTACACAATGTATAACCAAACCAAGAATGCTTGACAACTTGGAAATATAGCAATTGTATCCGTTTCTCATGTATTTTGTAAAGATAAACTCGATTTATTTATCACATGGAAGACAATACAAAATTGCAGCCTGAAGAATTGAACCTCACATTTGCAGAATTGAACCAAACAGTTAACTGAAGATGACAACTAATTAACAAAACAGTTAATAAGTGAGCACCACACTACACGACATATAGAACATATACACTAGAGCACCAGATTGCATGGTAAAATTAGATAGCACAATTCACTAGAATTTGTGAAGGAAAGGCAGGAGCAACACACGCAACGGGTAAACCGAGCATGCTTAACCGGCGTAGCTAGCAAATGGCAAGGTGCTCCTCCAAGATCTGGGGGTCAGCACGAATGGCAGCCATCGCGACCTCATCCGCGCGTGTGGCCGCGATTTGCTTCTTCGCTGCAAAATGCTCCTTGAGATCCTGGCTATACTGCGTGCACCATGGCTTAGAGCGGCGCTTATTTGGTGGAGGAGTCGGTGATTTGGGTGGAAGGTGTCGCGCTCGCACCGACGGTCGGGGCATGTGGGATGTGGAAGGAGGAGGAGGATGGGGGTCGGGTGTGGATTACTTGCCTGGATAGACGAGGCCGAGTAGTGTCAAGGATGGTCGCCGACGAGGAGGCGGCGATGCAGCAAGCAATGAGTGAAGGTTTCAACTTGGAAAGAAAGGCGGAAACAGGGGAAATGTGGCTTTTGGTAAGGGGGCGGGGGCGGGGAGGTAGATATTTCCGCGGAAGCCAAAAATTTGGAATCGCTTCAACGAAAAAACTGGCGCGCAAAGTGTCATCAGAAATGGTCCCTTATTCAGAACTATGTACGATATGTGAACATCACAAATGATTCTGATAGCTTAACCCATGTGTGTTGAGTTTGAACGTCAACAATTTTTGTTCGAATTTCCCAGGTTACAGTGGTCATCCACGTCATTGCATAATTTGGGTACACAAAGGAGACTACAGCACACCCACACTTCTTAATCGAGCAAGTTCAACAATTAAACAAAGCTAGCTGACCTAAAATTACTCTAACAAATTAAAGACCAGCGCTCTTAATTAAACAAAACAAACAGTACTACTGCAGCTGGTGTTCGTCGATCTCCGCCGCCGCCTCCATGTCCAGCTTGCGCCCGACGCTCTCCTGGGGAAGGGGCTCCATGGCATCCATCGCACCATACTCGGCAAGCATCTCGCCGTCCGCGTCCGCCATCTATTTGGAAAAGTCCGCCACGAGTTGGGCGAGGGCGGACGCGATCTGGGCTTGGACGGGCTCCGTCGTTGCAAGGTATGCGGCGGAGGAACGGACAACTGCTCGAACGCTCTCGGCGATTGCCAGCTCTTCGGTCGTGGGTTGCCGACCGTTGTTGGAGAAGCTTCGTTCAATTTGTGCGGTGACCGCCAGGAGCTGGGCGTGGGCGGCCTCGATATGGTCGTGGGCGACCTCCATCAGGGCTAAGGCCGCCGCTACGAAACGGACAGCTGTTGTGCCGCTCTCACCAGTTTTTATCCCCGAGCTAGATGTTGCTACCACCACCTGAGAAGCAACAACGGCCGTTTGGGCTACCATGGCCATCCGATTGCAGATTGCGGCCGCGCTCATGCACCTTATTAACACGCGCATGGCGGCTGCGGCCGCGCTCTCGCCGGAGTGGGCCACCGCAGTTGCCCTCATGACGCGGGTCCACGTGCCCATCTTTCACCGGTGACGATTGAACAGTGAAATGATATTTGGGGAGCGAGCTAGTGTGCTTGAGACGCCGGCTGTGGACTGTAGCCGACACACCTTCTCGCGTAAGCCAAAGGCGTACTATACACCGACGGTGCTCCAGGATATTTTGTGTTGCATCTCACCCGGTTGGTGATAATAAACTGTGTGCGATCTACTTGATTTTCCATCTTGATTTGTATTACATAATGGGGTCATGATACGTCCATTTTGCAACATGCTTTTATATCGATATTTATTGCATTATGGGTTGTTATTACACATTATGTCACAATACTTATGCCTATTCTCTCTTATTTTACAAGGTTTACATAAGGAGGGAGAATGTCGGCAGGTGGAATTCTGGGCTAGAAAAGGAGCAAATATTATAGACCTATTCTGCACAACTCCAAAAGTCCTGAAACTCCACGGAAGTTATTTTCAGAATATATAAAAAATACTGAGTGGAAGAAATACGTCAGGGGGCCACCACCTGTCCACGAGGGTGGGGGCGCGCCCTACCCCCAGGGCGCGCCCCCTGCCTCGTGGGCCCCTTGTTGGCTCTCCGGTGGCCATCTTCTGCTATATGAAGTCTTTCATCGAGGAAAAAATCATAAGCAACCTTTTGGGACGAGACTCCGCTGCCACGAGGCGGAACCTTGGCGGAACCAATCTAGGGCTCTGGCAGAGCTGTTCTACCGGGGACACTTCCCTCCGGGAGGGGGAAATCATCGCCATCGTCATCACCAAAGCTCCTCTCATCGGGAGAGGGCAATCTCCATCAACATCTTCACCAGCACCATCTCCTCTCAAAACCCTAGTTCATCTCTTGTATCCAATTCTTGTCTCCAAGTCCGGGATTGGTACTAGTAGTTTGCTGGTAGTGTTGATTACTCCTTATAGTTGATGCTAGTTGGTTTATTTGGTGGAAGATCATATGTTCAGATCCTTTATGCATATTAATACCCCTCTGATTATGAACATGAATTTGCTTTGTGAGTAGTTACGTTTGTTCCTGAGGACATGGGAGAAGTCTTGCTATTAGTAGTCATGTGAATTTGGTATTCGTTCGATATTTTGATGATATGTATGTTGTCTATCCTCTAGTGGTGTTATGTGAACGTCGACTACATAACACTTCACCATTATTTGGGCCTAGAGGAGGGCATTGGGAAGTAATAAGTAGATGAGGGGTTGCTAGAGTGACAGAAGCTTAAACCCTAGTTTATGCGTTGCTTCGTAAGTGGCTTATTTGGATCCATATGTTTCATGCTATGGTTACGTTTACCTTAATACTTTTGTTGTAGTTGCGGATGCTTGCAATAGAGGTTAATCATGAGTGGGATGCTTGTTCAAGTAAGAATAGCACCCAAGCACCGGTCCACCCACATATCAAATTATCAAAGTACCGAACATGAATCATATGAACGTGATGAAAACTAGCTTGACGATATTCCCATATGTCCTCAGGAGCGCTTTTCTCTATATAAGAGTTTGTACAGGCTTGTCCTTTGCTACAAAAAGGATTGGGACACCTTGATGCACTTTATTTACTTTTGTTACTTGTTGTTAGTTACCAATTATCCTATCACAAAACTATCTGTTACCACTTATTTCAGTACTTGCAGAGAATACCTTGCTGAAAACCGCTTATCATTTCCTTCTGCTCCTTGTTGGGTTCGACACTCTTACTTATCAAAAGGACTATGATAGATCCCCTATACTTCTGGGCCATCAAGACTCTTTTCTGGCGCCATTGCCGGGGAGTGAAGCGCCTTTGGTAGATGGAATTTGGTAAGGAAAAATTTATATAGTGTGCTGAAATTTACTGTCACTTGTTACTATGGAAAGTAATCCTCTGAGGGGCTTGTTCGGGGTATATTCACCCCGACCAGTAGAGCAAAGAGTTGCTCCTCAACCTACTGAACCTACTGAAAATGAAAATGTTCCCTTTGAAGTTCCTTCGGGTATGTTAGAAAAACTGCTAGCTAATCCTTTTGCAGGAGATGGAACAAAGCATCCCGATGAGCACCTAATCTATGTGGATGAAGTTTGTGGATTATTTAAGCTTGCAGCTATACCCTATGATGTTGTTAGGGAGATGCATCGACATGGTATAGGCTATGTGATGATACAGGTGTCACATCCTACCTAGTTCATGCATTAGAGTGTGCATCATGTTTTCTTTTGACAAGAAAATTGAAATGGGGAAGGCAGAACCCCCAGCACCCCCCCTGAATCTACTAGGGTTTACTAAAATCTTTTTCAATGAACCTGAAATGCCCTTCTAAAATGTTCATCATCTTTGCTTTGGTCTTAAACCTCTGGCAAAAATAGTGCACATTTTTCTAGGTCAACAAAAGGTCATTGAATTAATGCATTAGTATTTGAATTTGGGCATTTAAAATTTATAAAACATTTCAAATGCTCAAATATCTCCAAACTAAAATGTTCCTGATTGGAAATATTCTAGTCAAGGTCCAGAAGAAGTTTGGTGATTTTTGGAGTTGTGCTAGTATTTTTAATAAGTCTACAAAGGGACAAAAGAAATAGAAAAGGAAACAAAAATCAGAAAAGAACTTACCTGGCAAAACCCCCCCCCAGCCGGCCCACCTGGCGGCCCAGCACTGTGCTGGCCCGAGCCAGCCAGCTGCTTCGTCCCCGCCAGGCAGGCAGGGTGGTGACGCCGACGAGCGCGAGCTCGCCACGACGCCACCTGCTCGCCGCTTCGCCGCCCGACGCGCTGGACGACCTCCACGTCGTGCCCCCGACCCCGTGGACACGTCCACTTCCCCCCAGCCTCTCTCCCTCGCTCCCCTTCGCCATGGCCGACGCCACCGTCGCCGCTCCGCCGCCGTTGCCATAGCTACCGTCATCCCCGCGCCACCCGACCGTGTCCACGAGCTCCGCCACCCTCCTCTTCTTCGAGCAAGACGAGCCCCGAGCGCTCGCCCGCTCTGGGGTCGCCCCTGACCCCGTCTTCCCCAACTCCGGCCGCCGAGATCGCCATCGTCGCCCCGCTCAGCTCCGACCCTCCCCGAGCCCGCCTCGACGCTCGCTGCAATCACCGTGAGCATGGCCACCTTCCCTTCCTCCCCGTTCTCTCTCTCGAGCCCCGTAGCGATCACTTGTAGCTCACCCGCACGCGCCGCCGCGGAGCTCGTCGCCGACGAGGCTCCGGCCACCAAATGGCCGCACCACCTTGTCCACTAGCCTCACCGCACACCCAGGGGCCCGACGCATCACTCCCCGCGCCTCGCCGTGCCCCGCAGCCCCGGTTTCACCTTCGCCCGAGCCCCGGCGCCGCCAAACTCGTCGCCGGCGTCATTTCCGGCGACCCCGAGGCCAACTACCACCACCACTCGATGCGGCTCACCTCCCGCATCACGTAGACGTGCTCCGCCGTCGATTTGGTCGCCGGAGCGCGAATCTGCACTTCCTCCGCCGCGTCTGGACGTCGCCGGCGGCTCAACGCCGGCGGAGTTGACCCGCTGACCCCTTTGTTGACCACGGGTGGGCCCAGTTTGACCCCCCTAGGTCTATGACATGTGGGCCCCGCCCGCTAACTAATCCAGGATTAGAAATAATCTAATCTGTTTAAGCTAATGACCCTGACACGCGGGACCCACGCGTCAGGTTTGACCTGGACCGGGTCTGTTGACCTGCTGAGGTCAGCATGACCTCATGCTGACGCCACAATTAATTTTCTGGATTTATTTTTGCACAGGAAATTCCAGAAATTAGTTTAAACTTCAAAAATTCATAGAAAATTATCTATAACTCCAAATGCAAAGTTTTATATATGAAAAATTATCAGAAAAATCCAACCTATCCATTGGTACTGGTTTCATGCATGTCAGAACAAGTTAAACCCACTGTTTAGGCATTACAAGTTGATACACTAATATGATCTTCATAAATGAGCTACCATTTGAATCTTTGGTTCAAATGGGTTCATTCCCTTCTGGTTTAACTTGCACTAGGTCAGGGCACATCCATATTGCCATGTCACAGCATGCATCATATTGTTGCATATCGTCATGTATTGATTGTGTTCCGACGTGTTCTTCGTGGTAGGTTCTGCCTCCGAGGATATCTCCGAGTATCCAACTGAAGGGCAGTATCCCACGACCACTCCATCAGGCAAGCAACCCATTGATCATTCCGATACAAACCCATGTTCTCGCTTCTGCTCTCGTTTACTGCATTAAGACAACGCGTTTCAAACTGCTGTGTGTCGCGGTAGTTGAACCCACTTCCTTTGCATGACCTGTCATTGCCACAGTAACTAGATGAAACCCACTAGCATGTGTAGGAGTTGATTGAGCCAATACATGTGTGTGTGCTCCTACCATGCTATGCTTGCTATGCTTAGAGTTGTGTCAGGTCTGGCTCATCGGGATGATGAACTGGAGTGAAAGGTTGTGTCGGTGACAAGAGTGAAGTGTTGAACACGATTTGGTAAAGGAATCGATGAGAGGCCATGTAGGAGTACATGGTGGGTTGTTTCATTGAGGCCGTCCTTAAGAACTGAGATCTGTGTTTGTGATCCATGATACAGTTACTACCACACATTGGGCCCTGAAATATGACCCCGCTCGACTTCTTATCCACCCTTGTCCTCTGTCCAGGAGTTGCAAGTAGTTTATGGTGTTTGTAGTATGCTGGGGGCCGCACGCGGCGCTGACCATCGGGGTGGGCTGTGTTGCGGTAGGCACGTGGCACGGTGTACCGACTCGCCCGTTTGGTGTCTCGGGAACCCTGTTCACATCGTTCGGGGCCGTTAGTGGAAACCTCGGCCGGACTCCCTGCGGATGGAACCCGAATAGGCGATAAACCTGGACTAGAGACTTGAGTGTTTAGGTAGGTCGTGGTCTACACCCACGTCGGCTTTCGCTTGAAGTCTGCCGAGCACATGTCGTGTGCAGGCGCTAAGTGGTGGAAACATGTGTGAAGAAGTACACCCCTGCAGGGTTATAAATGATCTATTCGAATAGCCGTGTCCGCGGTAATGGACTTCTGGGTTGCCTATATCAGTTCATAGACAAGTTAAATGGATACTACTAAAACCCTCAAGATAAGTGTGAGTACCGCGGATGGCCCTCTCGCAGGATGGCGAGAGAGGATCCACGGTGGAGTATTGTGTTGGTGTTAGTGGACTCGTGTGCGACAAATGATTTACAAGTGGTGTCTATCGTAGGATAGCTTAGCCAAGAGTCAAAGCTGGCTTGCTGCAATAACCCCACTACCTTCTTGAGAATGTGCATGTATAGTAGGTTCCTGTTGTAAGACTTGCTGAGTACCTCCGTACTCATGTTGCTTTAATCATGTTTTTCAGACGACTGCACGAACCCCTCTGATGGGTTCTATGTAGACCTCGACGTTGACGGGTGACTTATCACCCAGGTGGTGATCCAAGACTTGTGAAGGGTCGTTGTAGATAGACAGGCTTCGTCAAGCCTTCTTTCTTTCTAGTGTCTGTACTCAGACTTCTTTGCTTCCGCATGTGCTTGTATGGTTGTATGACTTGAGTGTTGGGTCATGTGACCCCTATCTGTATGGATGATATGTATGGCTCCTCGGAGCCTTCTAAATAAAGTACTTGAGTCGTAGAGTACCGTTGTGATGCCAAGTTGTATTTACTCATATCGGGCATATTGTGTGTATGATTGAAATGCTTGGTATGAGTGGGATCCGACTATCTAGTTGTTTATCCTTGGCAGCCTTTCATATGGGGAAATGTAAGTCTTGTGCTTCTGAGCGATAGTAGTCCGCTACAGCCCGATTCACCGGAGTCCTGCTAGCCCAGCACTACTGCTTGGACACTTGACTGGCCGGCATGTGTTTCACGTCGTTCCTATGTCTGTCCCTTCGGGGAAATGTCACGCGCTGTTATTCGGAGTCCTGCCTAGCCTGCTACAGCCCGGGTTACCGGAGTCCTGTTAGCCCAGTGCTACAGCCCGAATAGATACGTTGATGACCGACATGTTCGATGTGATTCATGTATGCATGTCCTCATAGGCTAGTGCCGCTTTGGGTTCACGACTAGCCATGTCGGCCCGGGTTCTCTGTCATATGGATGCTAGCGACACTATCATATACGTGAGCCAAAAGGCGTAAACGGTCCCGGGCCAGGTAAGGTGGCACCCGTGGGAGTACCGTGCGTGAGGCCGCAAAGTGATATGATGTGTTACACGCTGGATCGATGTGGCTTAGGATCGGGGTCCTGACAGCGTTGGTATCAGAGCCGGACTGCCTGTAGGTTCGCTAAGCCAAACTGGTCGATGTCGAGTCTAGAAATGCTTTAGTTATATGTAGGGGAATTGATTGTGGGAGGGAACGTAAGGCTCTTTTACTTCTTTACCTTATGCCCTCTATTCTGAGTCATTCTCTTCTCATTCTACGTGGGTTAAGGACTAGGCTCTCTTCTCTCTATCAGGTTCACGTGCTACTAAATCCGTAGTAACTTATAGGATTGTTGGTTCAACCCAGTTCAGTTCTACTAAAGTTTAGTATGTTGCCTTTTGAACCAGAACCTTGATATGATGTTGTTAAGTGGTTTCGCAAACTGTTGTGGATGTCTCAAGTCTTTTTCTGAGCATTTACAGCCGTTATGCTGTCCAATTTCATCCAGAAATTCTAATGCCTTTGCACTATTTTGTGCTTTCAGATGGCTACCCGTCCCCAGAACCAAGTGGTTCGTCTGACCCGTTGCATCGGTGTATGTGGTCATACCGCCATGTTGGTTCGAGTGATGGTTGAGGCAGGTTACCGATGGTACCCTGAATACACCGTCGAAGAGCAGTTTAGAGATTTTAACCAGAGCCAATATCTGTGCACGGTCAGGATATATCCATCTTATCCCGGAGCCACGGAACCACTCCACTGTTCTTATGGACTCGGGATCACTATTGGGATGTCCGTTCAAGATGCAGCCTACTCGATGATGACCATTATGCGAGCTAGAACTGCCTTGTTGAGCAACACTGTTTTTCGCTACATGCCAGCATCCCTCCCTGGGGCGCATGGTTACCTTCAGGGCATGTACAGTGATGCATCCCATGAGGACTCACTCCTTTGCACCACTACTGAGATGTTGGAAGATAAGGACCGTGAAAACCGGGCCTTGCGTATGGAGCTCTTTAATGCTCGTGCTGATCATTGGGCCACCTTGACGAGGTTTGCACCTGCTGTGCAAGCCGGATACATGGACATGAGAGACTTGTATCCTGTGCGGGCTAGTCTGCCAGACTTTATGGAATGGCGTGAGGTGGGAGGCATCACCCCTCCTCGTGGGCCTCTTCTGCCGCCATCTGTTGGACCGAGGCCGCACCCAAGTCCCTATGGTCCACAAGCACCGCAGGACCGTCTGTTCCCAGATGACCATGTTCCGCTTCCAGGTCTGGGTGGTGACTTCTATGAGGACTTCTACGGAGCCGTCTGAGCTAGTAGTAGTCTCGCTAGTATTGTAATAGTTGTATGTCCACCGTCCTGCGTGATTGTGGAATATAACTTAGTGTGTATCAATTCCGGAGGTGTAGAAAAATAATGTATGGGAGCTTGGAATGCCTCCGATGAGATGTAACGTCTTTCGTCTTAGTTGTACTTCAGCTTGAGCTTGTACTAAACTATGTATGATGTGTATGACCATTGGTATATATATGGCAGTTTCTATATTACCACGTCATACGGATGATCATCTCTGCATTCCTTGTTACCCATTACATTCCGCACTTCTTTGGCCAGATTTTGCCATCCTGGTTTAAATCGTTGTTTTGTTTTCCCAGGATGGTCAACACCCGCAGCAACCCTGCTGCTTCGGAGCAGGGAGAAGCTAGTGCACCTAGAGAGGAAAGTCTGCCTCAACCACCTTCTCTGGCCGAAGTGATGCTGGAGGCAGAGCGCTATAGGCGCGACACCAACCGCTTGTTAGAGCGGATTGAGCAGAACACTGCACGCCAGCAGAGGATCAATTCGGTGTCCATCAATGACTTTGTCAAGCTGTACCCGCCAAAGTTCAATCATTCCATCGAACCTCTCGATGCGGATGACTGGCTCCGCAGCATCGCCCACAAGCTACGTTCTGCCAACGTGGCTGAAGATGACAAAGTCACCTTTGCTGCCTATCACCTTGAAGGTCCTGCCAGCCTTTGGTGGGAGAATTATGAAGCTATGCGCCCAGTCGGCCAACTCACTACTTGGGCTGATTTCAGTGCCGCTTTTCGTGAGCATCATATCCCGGAAGGCCTCATGGATCGCAAGAGGGAGGAGTTTTGTAACTTCACCCAGGGGAAGCTGACTGTGGATGCATACAGTCGCGAGTTTGGTAAGCTTGCACGCTATGCTCCCGAAGAGGTATCCACCGATGCCAAGAAGCAGGCAAGGTTCCGCAAGGGACTTAGCCCTGAGCTCCGTCGTGACCTTCGTCTGCATGAATGCACTTCCTTCCCGAAGCTAGTCAATAAGGCCATCAGTGCCGAGACGGGGCAGAACGATTTTGAAGCTTCACGCAAGCACTCCCGTGACTATGGATCTTCATCCGGCTCTGGATCTCAGAAGCGCCGGGTCTGGATCCCAAATTCTGCTATGCCACCCAGGTATACCCCGAGGCCATCTTTTGAGGCGCCTCGTCCCAACCAACAGTATGTGCCGCCCAAGACTTTTGGTGGCCCCACTGCCAATACTGCTCCACGCCCCAATATGATAACTTGCTTCAAGTGTGGTGAGCCGGGCCACTACATCCGAGAGTGTCCCCAGAACAACCCCAGCCAGTTCGGAAAGTCTGTTGGACGTGGTAAGTCAACAGCAAAGGTGCTTGTCGCCAAGCCAGCCACCACTGCTCGTGGCCATGTCAACTACGTTTCAGCTGAAGAAACTCAAGAGAACCCCAACGTCGTTCTCGGTACGCTCCTTGTTAATTGCCATCCGGCAACTGTTCTCTTTGATACTGGAGCATCTCATTCATTTATTTCTGAGAGCTATGCTCGTTTGCACAACACCACTTTTTGTGACATGCCTACCTCCATGGTAATTCAAACCCCTGGTTCTAAGTGGCAAACCTCTAGGATCAGCCATGGAAATGAAATTCTTGTTGACAGATTGGTCTTCCTTGCGTCACTAATAGCTCTCAAGTCCTCAGACATAAACATCATCTTGGGTATGGACTGGATGTCAGCTCATTACGCCAAGATTGACTGCTCAACTAGAACTGTTCAACTTACCCATCCATCGAGCAAGACAGTCAATGTTTTGACCCGAGTATCGGAGCGTCAGCTCTACTCTCTAAATGCCAATCCCCTTCCAGACCTCGAAGATATTCCGGTAGTCCGTGACTTCCCGGATGTCTTTCCAGAGTAACTGCCAGGTGTTCCACCTGACAGAGATGTCGAGTTCGTGATAGACCTTGTTCCAGGAACCGTCCCAATCTCTAGGAGACCTTATAAGATGGCACCCCTAGAACTAGCTGAGCTTAAGAAACAACTCGATGAGTCCTTGCAAAAAGGTTTCATCCGTCCTAGTTCATCTCCATGGGCTTGCCCCGTCCTCTTCGTCAAGAAGAAGGATGGAATGGATCGGATGGTTGTAGATTACCGACCTGTCAATTTGGTCACTATCAAGAACAAGTATCCGCTCCCCAGGATCAACGACCTGTATGATCAGCTCGCAGGATCCTCAGTCTTCTCCAAGATGGATTTGAGGTTGGGCTACCATCAAATCAAAATCAAGAATGGGGACATTCCCAAAACGGCTTTCGTCACTCGTTACGGTCAATACGAGTACACCGTCATGTCCTTCGGTTTAACCAATGCTCCAGCCACCTTCTCTCGGTTAATGAACTCAATCTTCATGGAGTATTTGGATAAATTCGTCGTGGTTTACCTCGATGATATACTCATCTACTCCAAGAATGAGGAAGAACATGCCGAACATCTAAGGCTAGTATTGATGAAACTTCGAGAGCATCGCCTTTATGCCAAATTCTCCAAGTGCGAATTCTGGTTGCCAGAAGTGACCTATCTGGGCCATGTAATCTCTGGCAAGGGCATTGCTGTCAATCCCGAGCGAGTTCAAGCTGTCCTTGACTGGACTCCACCTGAAACGGTCAAATAAGTTCGGAGTTTTCTTGGTTTAGCGAGCTATTGCCGCCGCTTCGTCGAGAATTTCTCCAAAGTTGCTAAGCCTCTAACTGAACTCCTCAAGAAAGATAAAAAGTTCGAGTGGACCCCACAGTGCGAGTTCAGCTTTTAGGAACTGAAAAGACGCCTGACGTCTGCTCCCGTACTGGTACCACCAGACTTCTCTAAGGACTTTGTTATCTATTGCGACGCCTCGCGACAAGGACTAGGTTGCATACTCATGCAAGATCGTCATGTGATTGCCTACGCATCTCGACAGTTGCGTCCACATGAGGATAATTATCCTACTCATGATCTAGAGCTTGCAGCAGTAGTCCATGCACTCAAAACCTGGCGACATTACCTCCTGGGTAACCGTTGCGAAATTTACACTGATCACCAAAGCTTGAAATATATCTTCACCCAACCGGATTTGAATCTCAGGCAAAGACGTTGGGTCGAGTTGATCTCGGATTACGACTTAGGAATAACCTACACCCCAGGCAAAGCCAATGTCATGGCTGATGCACTAAGTCGTAAATCTTATTGTAACAATCTGATGTTACAACAAGGTCAACCATTTCTCCACGAGGAATTTCATAAGCTTAACCTTCACATTGTTCCTCGAGGATTCCTTTCCACCCTGGTGGCGAAACCTAACCTTATGGATCAAATCATAGCTGCCCAGAAGCGCGATAAGGGCATATCTCGGATTAAGGAAAACATCGCTAGCGGAGTTGCTAAATGTTTTTCCATGGATGAACGAGGTGTTGTCTTCTTCGAGAACCGCTTGGTGGTTCCCAAGAAGCAACATTTACGTCAATTGATCCTTAAGGAAGCTCATGAATCCCCTCTCACCATTCATCCCGGCAATACTAAGATGTATCAAGACCTACGCCAGAGGTTTTGGTGGACTAGGATGAAGAGAGAAATCGCTCAATACATTGCAACTTGCGACGTCTGTTGTCGTGTTAAAGCAGAGCATCAACGGCCTGCTGGCACCCTTCAACCATTGGAGATTCCTGTATGGAAATGGGATAAAATCGGTATGGATTTCATTACCGGGTTTCCCAGAACCAAAAGAGGGAATAATGCTATCTTCGTTGTTGTCGATCGTCTCTCCAAAGTAGCCCACTTCTTACCT
The DNA here is from genome assembly GCA_032464435.1 of Aegilops umbellulata. NCBI lineage: Eukaryota > Viridiplantae > Streptophyta > Magnoliopsida > Poales > Poaceae > Aegilops > Aegilops umbellulata. The sequence continues at coordinate 277,549,822 of CP136056.1, read as the reverse complement.
GTTCGCGAGAGTATAACCGCTAGCCAGCTAGCTGATTTGTACATCTCTCGAATAGTATCTCTCCATGGTGTTCCATTGGAAATTAATTCAGACCGTGGAAGTCTTTTCACCTCTCGATTTTGGGAAAGTTTCCAAAATGCTTTGGGAACTCGACTCTCCTTTAGCACCGCCTTCCATCCTCAATCAAGTGGTCAAGTAGAACGAGTCAATCAAATTCTGGAGGATATGCTCCGAGCTTCTGTCATCTCTTTCGGTATGAATTGGGAGAAGTGCCTTCCATTCGCCGAGTTCGCTTATAACAACAGTTATCAAGCTAGCTTGGGTAAAGCTCCCTTCGAAGTTCTTTATGGACGAAAATGTCGAACGCCTCTTAACTGGTCAGAAACCAGCGAGAGACAACTCTTCGGCCCGGACATGATCCGGGATGCAGAAGAGCAGGTTCGTATTATTCGTGAGAAGTTGAAAACCGCCCAGTCTCGACAAAAGAGTCAGTATGACCGCAAGCATAAGCCCATGGCTTATGAAGTCGGCGAGATGGCTTACCTTCGGGTTACACCTTTAAAGGGAACCCATCGATTCGGTATCAAAGGTAAATTGGCTCCTCGTTACATTGGACCTTTTCGCATTCTTGCCAAACGAGGGGAAGTTGCCTACCAGCTGGAACTGCCTCCGCATCTCTCCAGAGTTCATGACGTCTTCCACGTTTCTCAACTCAGGCGTTGCTTCTCGGATCCTATCCGTGGAGTGGACCACGAAACGCTTGATCTCCAAGATAACCTCACCTATCGAGAATACCCCGTTCGTATCCTTGATCAAGCCGAGCGTACCACTCGACGCCACAATATCAAGTTTCTCAAGGTTCAATGGTCACATCATTCCGAGCAAGAAGCTACATGGGAAAGGGAGGATCGTCTTCGACTTGAGTACCCCACCTTCTTTCCGACAGATCCTAAATCTCGGGACGAGATTCTTTTGAGTGGGGGTGAGTTGTCACATCCTACCTAGTTCATGCATTAGAGTGTGCATCATGTTTTCTTTTGACAAGAAAATTGAAATGGGGAAGGCAGAACCCCCAGCACCCCCCCCTGAATCTACTAGGGTTTACTAAAATCTTTTTCAATGAACCTGAAATGCCCTTCTAAAATGTTCATCATCTTTGCTTTGGTCTTAAACCTCTGGCAAAAATAGTGCACATTTTTCTAGGTCAACAAAAGGTCATTGAATTAATGCATTAGTATTTGAATTTGGGCATTTAAAATTTATAAAACATTTCAAATGCTCAAATATCTCCAAACTAAAATGTTCCTGATTGGAAATATTCTAGTCAAGGTCCAGAAGAAGTTTGGTGATTTTTGGAGTTGTGCTAGTATTTCTAATAAGTCTACAAAGGGACAAAAGAAATAGAAAAGGAAACAAAAATCAGAAAAGAACTTACCTGGCAAACCCCCCCCCCAGCCGGCCCACCTGGCGGCCCAGCACTGTGCTGGCCCGAGCCAGCCAGCTGCTTCGTCCCCGCCAGGCAGGCAGGGTGGTGACGCCGACGAGCGCGAGCTCGCCACGACGCCACCTGCTCGCCGCTTCGCCGCCCGACGCGCTGGACGACCTCCACGTCGTGCCCCCGACCCCGTGGACACGTCCACTTCCCCCCTGCCTCTCTCCCTCGCTCCCCTTCGCCATGGCCGACGCCACCGTCGCCGCTCCGCCGCCGTTGCCATAGCTACCGTCATCCCCGCGCCACCCGACCGTGTCCACGAGCTCCGCCACCCTCCTCTTCTTCGAGCAAGACGAGCCCCGAGCGCTCGCCCGCTCTGGGGTCGCCCCTGACCCCGTCTTCCCCAACTCCGGCCGCCGAGATCGCCATCGTCGCCCCGCTCAGCTCCGACCCTCCCCGAGCCCGCCTCGACGCTCGCTGCAATCACCGTGAGCATGGCCACCTTCCCTTCCTCCCCGTTCTCTCTCTCGAGCCCCGTAGCGATCACTTGTAGCTCACCCGCACGCGCCGCCGCGGAGCTCGTCGCCGACGAGGCTCCGGCCACCCAATGGCCGCACCACCTTGTCCACTAGCCTCACCGCACACCCAGGGGCCCGACGCATCACTCCCCGCGCCTCGCCGTGCCCCGCAGCCCCGGTTTCACCTTCGCCCGAGCCCCGGCGCCGCCAAACTCGTCGCCGGCGTCATTTCCGGCGACCCCGAGGCCAACTACCACCACCACTCGATGCGGCTCACCTCCCGCATCACGTAGACGTGCTCCGCCGTCGATTTGGTCGCCGGAGCGCGAATCTGCACTTCCTCCGCCGCGTCTGGACGTCGCCGGCGGCTCAACGCCGGCGGAGTTGACCCGCTGACCCCTTTGTTGACCACGGGTGGGCCCAGTTTGACCCCCCTGGGTCTATGACATGTGGGCCCCGCCCGCTAACTAATCCAGGATTAGAAATAATCTAATCTGTTTAAGCTAATGACCCTGACACGCGGGACCCACGCGTCAGGTTTGACCTGGACCGGGTCTGTTGACCTGCTGAGGTCAGCATGACCTCATGCTGACGCCACAATTAATTTTCTGGATTTATTTTTGCACAGGAAATTCCAGAAATTAGTTTAAACTTCAAAAATTCATAGAAAATTATCTATAACTCCAAATGCAAAGTTTTATATATGAAAAATTATCAGAAAAATCCAACCTATCCATTGGTACTAGTTTCATGCATGTCAGAACAAGTTAAACCCACTGTTTAGGCATTACAAGTTGATACACTAATATGATCTTCATAAATGAGCTACCATTTGAATCTTTGGTTCAAATGGGTTCATTCCCTTCTGGTTTAACTTGCACTAGGTCAGGGCACATCCATATTGCCATGTCACAGCATGCATCATATTGTTGCATATCGTCATGTATTGATTGTGTTCCGACGTGTTCTTCGTGGTAGGTTCTGCCTCCGAGGATATCTCCGAGTATCCAACTGAAGGGCAGTATCCCACGACCACTCCATCAGGCAAGCAACCCATTGATCATTCCGATACAAACCCATGTTCTCGCTTCTGCTCTCGTTTACTGCATTAAGACAACGCGTTTCAAACTGCTGTGTGTCGCGGTAGTTGAACCCACTTCCTTTGCATGACCTGTCATTGCCACAGTAACTAGATGAAACCCACTAGCATGTGTAGGAGTTGATTGAGCCAATACATGTGTGTGTGCTCCTACCATGCTATGCTTGCTATGCTTAGAGTTGTGTCAGGTCTGGCTCATCGGGATGATGAACTGGAGTGAAAGGTTGTGTCGGTGACAAGAGTGAAGTGTTGAACACGATTTGGTAAAGGAATCGATGAGAGGCCATGTAGGAGTACATGGTGGGTTGTTTCATTGAGGCCGTCCTTAAGAACTGAGATCTGTGTTTGTGATCCATGATACAGTTACTACCACACATTGGGCCCTGAAATATGACCCCGCTCGACTTCTTATCCACCCTTGTCCTCTGTCCAGGAGTTGCAAGTAGTTTCTGGTGTTTGTAGTATGCTGGGGGCCGCACGCGGCGCTGACCATCGGGGTGGGCTGTGTTGCGGTAGGCACGTGGCACGGTGTACCGACTCGCCCGTTTGGTGTCTCGGGAACCCTGTTCACATCGTTCGGGGCCGTTAGTGGAAACCTCGGCCGGACTCCCTGCGGATGGAACCCGAATAGGCGATAAACCTGGACTAGAGACTTGAGTGTTTAGGTAGGTCGTGGTCTACACCCACGTCGGCTTTCGCTTGAAGTCTGCCGAGCACATGTCGTGTGCAGGCGCTAAGTGGTGGAAACATGTGTGAAGAAGTACACCCCTGCAGGGTTATAAATGATCTATTCGAATAGCCGTGTCCGCGGTAATGGACTTCTGGGTTGCCTATATCAGTTCATAGACAAGTTAAATGGATACTACTAAAACCCTCAAGATAAGTGTGAGTACCGCGGATGGCCCTCTCGCAGGATGGCGAGAGAGGATCCACGGTGGAGTATTGTGTTGGTGTTAGTGGACTCGTGTGCGACAAATGATTTACAAGTGGTGTCTATCGTAGGATAGCTTAGCCAAGAGTCAAAGCTGGCTTGCTGCAATAACCCCACTACCTTCTTGAGAATGTGCATGTATAGTAGGTTCCTGTTGTAAGACTTGCTAAGTACCTCCGTACTCATGTTGCTTTAATCATGTTTTTCAGACGACTGCACGAACCCCTCTGATGGGTTCTATGTAGACCTCGATGTTGACGGGTGACTTATCACCCAGGTGGTGATCCAAGACTTGTGAAGGGTCGTTGTAGATAGACAGGCTTCATCAAGCCTTCTTTCTTTCTAGTGTCTGTACTCAGACTTCTTTGCTTCCGCATGTGCTTGTATGGTTGTAGGACTTGAGTGTTGGGTCATGTGACCCCTATCTGTATGGATGATATGTATGGCTCCTCGGAGCCTTCTAAATAAAGTACTTGAGTCGTAGAGTACTGTTGTGATGCCAAGTTGTGTTTACTCATATCGGGCATATTGTGTGTATGATTGAAATGCTTGGTATGAGTGGGATCCGACTATCTAGTTGTTTATCCTTGGCAGCCTTTCATATGGGGAAATGTAAGTCTTGTGCTTCTGAGCGATAGTAGTCCGCTACAGCCCGGTTCACCGGAGTCCTGCTAGCCCAGCACTACTGCTTGGACACTTGACTGGCCGGCATGTGTTTCACGTCGTTCCTATGTCTGTCCCTTCGGGGAAATGTCACGCGCTGTTATTCGGAGTCCTGCCTAGCCTGCTACAGCCCGGGTTACCGGAGTCCTGTTAGCCCAGTGCTACAGCCCGAATAGATACGTTGATGACCGACATGTTCGATGTGATTCATGTATGCCTGTCCTTATAGGCTAGTGCCGCTTTGGGTTCACGACTAGCCATGTTGGCCCGGGTTCTCTGTCATATGGATGCTAGCGACACTATCATATACGTGAGCCAAAAGGCGCAAACGGTCCTGGGCCAGGTAAGGTGGCACCCGTGGGAGTACCGTGCGTGAGGCCGCAAAGTGATATGATGTGTTACACGCTGGATCGATGTGGCTTAGGATCGGGGTCCTGACAACAGGGTCATGGAACTACAAACGATTGAAATTGGAATTTCATCAGAAGTTTTATCCTATGCATCTTGTTCATCGTGATCGCAATTATATATATAATTTGTGGCCGCGCGAAGGAGAAAGCATCACTCAAGCTTGGGGGAGGCTTAAATCAATGTTATATTCATGCCCCAATCATGAGCTCTCAAGAGAAATAATTCTTCAAAGTTTTTATGCTCGGCTTTCTGATAACAATCGCACCATGCTCGATACTTATTGTGTTGGCTCTTTTACGATGAAGACTATTGAATTCAAATGGAATTTATTGGATAGAATTAAATGCAACTCTGAAGATTGGATCTCAACGAAGGTAAGGGGTCAGGTATGACACCTAAGTTTGATTGTGTTAAATCTTTCATGGATACCGATGTTTTCCGTAAATTTAGCACTAAATATGGACTTGACTCTGAGATAGTAGCTTCTTTCTGTGAATCTTTTGCTACTTATGTTGATCTCCCCAAGGAGAAGTGGTTTAAATATCATCCTCCCATAGAAGTAAAAGTAGTTGCACCTACTAAAGTTGAAGAAAAGACTGTCACTTATAATGATCCTATTGTTCCTACTTCTTATGTTGAGAAACCACCTTTCCCTGTTAGAATAAAGGATCATGCTAAAGTTTCAACTGTGGTTCGTAAAAGCAATATTAGAACTTATACACACACCCTGAGCAAGTTAAAGTTGAACCTAATATTGCTATTGTTAAAGATCTCTTGGCTGATAATATTGATGGGCATGTTATTTATTTCTGCGGTGAAACTGCTAGAATTGCCAAACCTTGTGCTAAAGATAAACATAGACCTGTGGTAGGCATGCCTGTTATTTCTGTTAAAATAGGAGATCATTGTTATCATGGCTTATGTGATATGGGTGCTAGTGCTAGTGTTAGTGTTATACATCATGAGATTGAACCTGCTGAGTTAGAAGATATTGATGTTACAATTAAACCTGCCAATAGAGATACTATATCAGCAATGGGAATTGTTAGAGATGTTGAAGTTTTGTGTGGGAAAACTAAATATCCTACTGATTTTCTTGTTCTTGGTTCCCCACAAGATAGCTTTTGTCCCATTATATTTGGTAGACCCTTCTTGAACACTGTTAATGCTAGGATAGACTGCGAAAAGAATGTTGTTACTATTGGTTTCGGTGATATGTCTCATGAGTTTAATTTCTCTAAATTTAGTAGACAACACCGTGAAGAAGAATTGCCTAGTAAGGATGAAATTATTGGTCTTGCTTCTATTGCCGTACCTCCTAGTGATCCTTTAGAGCAATATTTGCTAGACCATGAAAATGATATGTTTATGAATGAAAGAAGGGAAATAGATGAAGTATTCTTTAAAAAGGAACCTATCCTGAAACACAATTTTCATGTTGAAATCCTAGGGGATCCTCCTCCACCCAAGGGTGATCCCGTGTTTGATCTTAAACCGTTGCCTGATACTCTTAAATATGCCTATGTTGATGAGAAAAAGATATATCCTGTTATTATTAGTGCTAACCTTTCAGAGCATGAAGAAGAGAGATTATTGAAAACTCTGAAGAAGCACCGAGCTGCTATTGGGTATACTCTTGATGATCTTAAGGGCATTAGTCCCACTCTATGTCAACATAAAATAAATCTGGAGGAAGGCGCCAAACCAGTTCGTGATCGTCAACGACGTCTGAACCCTAAAATGAAAGAAGTGGTAAGAAAGGAAATACTAAAGCTCCTTGGGGCAGGTATGATTTATCCCGTTGCTGATAGTCAGTGGGTAAGTCCTGTCCATTGTGTCCCTAAGAAGGGAGGTATTATTGTCGTTCCTAATGATAAAGATGAATTGATCCCGCAAAGAATTATTACATGTTATAGGATGGTAATTGATTTCTACAAATTAAATAAGGCTACTAAAAAGGATCATTACCCCTTACCTTTTATCGATCAAATGCTAGAAAGATTATCCAAACATACACATTTTTGCTTTTCTAGATGGTTATTCTGGTTTCTCTCAAATACTTGTGTCAACCAATGATCAATCAAAGACTACTTTTACTTGCCCTTTTGGTACTTTTGCTTATAGATGTATGCCTTTTGGTTTATGTAATGCACCTGCTACCTTTCAAAGATGCATGATGGCTATATTCTCTGACTTTTGTGAAAAGATTTGTGAGGTTTTCATGGACGATTTTTTCGTCTATGGATCCTCTTTTGATGATTGCTTGAGCAACCTTGATCGAGTTTTGCAGAGATGTGAAGAAACTAATCTTGTCTTGAATTGGGAAAAAGGTCACTTTATGGTTAATGAAGGTATTGTCTTGGGGCATAAAGTTTTTGAAAGAGGTATTGAAGTTGATAAAGCCAAGGTTGATGCAATTGAAAAGATGCCATGTCCCAAGGACATCAAAGGTATAAGAAGTTTCCTTGGTCACGTGGATTTTATAGGAGGTTCATTAAAGACTTCTCAAAAATTCCTCGGCCTCTGACTAATTTATTACAAAAAGATGTACCATTTGTCTTTGATGATGATTGTGTAGAAGCATTTGAAATACTTAAGAAAGCATTGATCTCTGCACCTATTGTTCAGCCACCTGGTTGGAATTTACCCTTTGAAATTATGTGTGATGCTAGTGATTATGCTGTAGGTGCTGTTCTAGGGCAAAGAGTTGATAAGAAATTAAATGTTATTCTAGTAAAACTCTAGATAATGCTCAAAGGAATTATGCTACTACTGAAAAAGAATTCTTAGCAGTTGTATTTGCTTGTGATAAGTTCAGACCTTATATTGTTGATTCTAAAGTAACTATTCACACGGATCATGCTGCTATTAAATATCTTATGGAAAATAAAGATGCTAAACCTAGACTTATTAGATGGGTTCTCTTGCTACAAGAATTTGATTTGCATATTGTTGATAGAAAGGGAGCTGAGAACCCCGTTGCAGACAACTTGTCTAGGTTAGAAAATGTTCTTGATGACCCACTACCTATTGATGATAGCTTTCCTGATGAGCAATTAAATGTCATAAGTGCTTCTCATACTACTCCATGGTATGCTGATTATGCTAATTACATTGTTGCTAAATTTATACCACCTAGTTTCACATACCAGCAAAAGAAAAAGTTTTTCTATGATTTGAGACATTACTTTTGGGATGACCCACATCTATATAAGGAAGGAGTAGATGGTGTTATTAGACGTTGTGTACCTGAGTATGAACAGGAACATATCCTACGCAAGTGTCACTCTGAAGCTTATGGAGGACACCACGTTGGAGATAGAACTGCACATAAGGTACTACAATCCAGTTTTTATTGGCCTACTCTCTTCAAGGATGCCCGTAAGTTCGTTTTATCTTGTGAAGAATGTCAAAGAATTGGTAAAATTTAGTAGACGTCAAGAAATGCCTATGAATTATTCACTCCTTATTGAACCATTTGATGTTTGGGGCTTTGATTATATGGGACCGTTTCCTTCCTCTAGTGGGTATACACATATTTTAGTTGTTGTTGATTACGTTACTAAGTGGGTAGAAGCTATTCCAACTAGTAGTGTTGATCATAACACATCTATTAAAATGCTTAAAGAAGTTATTTTTCCGAGGTTTGGAGTCCCTAGATATTTGACTGATGGTGGTTCACATTTTATTCATGGTGCCTTTCGTAAAATGCTTGCTAAGTATGATGTTAATCATAGAATTGCATCTCCATATCACCCACAGTCTAGTGGTCAAGTAGAATTGAGTAATAGAGAACTCAAATTAATTTTGCAAAAGACTGTTAATAGATCTAGAAAGGATTGGTCCAAGAAACTTGATGATGCATTATGGGCATATAGAACTGCATATAAAAATCCTATGGGTATGTCTCCGTATAAATGGTTTATGGAAAAGCATGTCACTTACCCCTCGAACTAGAACGTAAGGCATATTGGGCCATTAAAGAGCTCAACTATGATTTCAAACTTGCCGGTGAGAAGAGGCTATTAGACATTAGCTCACTTGACGAATGGAGAACCCAAGCCTATGAGAATGCCAAGTTGTTTAAAGAAAAATTTAAAAGATGGCATGACAAAAGGATACAGAAGCGTGAGTTTAATGTAGGTGATTATGTATTGCTATACAACTCTCGTTTAAGATTTTTTGCAGGAAAACTTCTCTCTAAATGGGAAGGTCCTTATGTTATCGAGGAGGTCTATCGTTCCGGTGCCATAAAAATCAACAACTTGAAGGCACAAATCCGAAGGTGGTGAACGGTCAAAGAATCAAACATTATATCTCAGGTAGTCCTATAAATGTTGAAACTAATGTTATTGAAACCGTAACCCCGGAGGAATACATAAGGGACACTTTCTGGAACGTTTCAGACTCCGAAAAGGAATAGGTATGTGGTACGGTAAGTAAACCGACTCCAAAACAGTTCTAATGGCAATTTTCCTCCGTTTTGGAATATTTAGAAAAATAGAAAAATAAGAAGCAGTCCGGGAAGGACACAAGGGCTCCACAAGGGTGGAGGGCGCGCCCTACCCCCTGGGCGCGCGCCCCTGCCTCGTGGGCACCTCGTGTGCTCTCCAGAATCCGTTTTCTTGCATGATGCGTATTTTGGTCGGTAAAAATTCATTATATAATCTCCCGAAGGTTTTGACCACCGTACCACGCAATTATCCTCTGTTCTTATTTCGAGCTGTTCTCTGTCAGGGTTGTCAAGGCCAGGCATCATGTCGTCCCCCTCCTCCAACAAAAGTGACAATGATGCTTGGATAATGAAGATAGAGCTGAAGAGGGAAGAACCCATGGAGATCAACAAGAATGAAGGGATCAAGAAGGCCACGGAAGACCAAGTTCCGGCAGTAGAAGACATCCTTCAACTTGATCACAATCTTGTTACCCCAACTGAGATTGAAGCTTTCAAGATGACTGAGTTAGCTCCTATACAAAACAAGTATCTCACACGTGAAAAATATTTTGTTGAAGGAGCATATCGTTGCACTCAAGGGCATTATCCTGAAGTTGGAGGATCTCTTATGCTCGATGTGCGACTACCCATCATAACCACCATATTCTTCACCAGCAAAGGAGACATAATCACATGGGTATGAGCACTCCCCTTGGCAACTGCCAAGCTTGGGGGAGGTGCCCCGATATCGTATCACCATCACATTCTACCTTTACCATTTTTCTTAGTTCGATCCTTTTAGTAATATCTTGATCTAGTAGAATAAAGTTTTTAGTATGATCTAGTTTTGAGTTTTGCTTTATGATCCCTCTATGTAATCGAGTCCATGAGCTATATAATAAAGATTAGTGTTGAGTCAAGGGCTTGATTATTTTGCTATGATTTTGAGGGAATAAAAGAAAAGAGAAAGAGTAAAATAAAGAGATTACATTGATCTTATGTAGAGTAATGACTTCACATAGAAAGAGTATGATGATTAAAAGTTGTCGAGAGTTGACAAATTTAGCTTTGGTCATCGTTGCAATTAATAGGAAGTAACAAAGAAAGGGAGGTTTCACATATAAATATACTATCTTGGACATCTTTTATGATTGTGAGCACTCATTAAAATATGACATGCTAAAGAGTTGATGTTGGACAAGGAAGACAACGTAATGGGTTATGTTTTCTTATATCTGAAATAAAGTATATTGTCATGGATCATCCAACATGTTGAGTTTGCCTTTCCCCCTCATGCTAGCCAAATTCTTAGCACCAAGTAGAGATACTACTTGTGCTTCCAAATATCCTTAAACCTAGTTTTGCCATGAGAGTCCACCATATCTACGTATGGATTGAGTAAGATCCTTCAAGTAAGTTGTCATCGGTGCAAGCAATAAAAATTGCTCTCTAAATATGTATGATTGCTTAATGTGGAGGAAATAAACTTTATACGATCTTGTGATGTGGAAGAAATAAAAGCGACAGACTACATAATAAAGGTTCATATCACAAGTGGCAATATAAAGTGACGTTCTTTCGCATTAAGGTTTTGTGCATCCAACCCTGAAAGCGCATGGTGTTATTAGACGTTGTGTAAGTGAGTATGAATAGGAACAGATCCTATGCAAGTGTCACTCTCAAGCTTATGGAGGACACCACGCTGGAGATAAAACTGCACATAAGGTATTGTAATCCGGTTTTTATTGGCCTACTCTCTTCAAGGATGCCCGTAAGTTCGTCTTATCTTGTGATGAATGTCAAAGAATTGGTAATATTAGTAGATGTCAAGAAATGCCTATGAACTATTCACTCGTTATTGAACCATTTGATGTTTGGGGCTTTGATTATAAGGGACCTTTTCCTACCTCTAATGGATATACACGTATTTTAGTTGCTGTTGATTACGTTACTAAGTGGGTAGAAGCTATTCCAACTAGTAGTGCTGATCATAACACCTCTATTAAGATGCTTAAAGAAGTTATTTTTCCGAGGTTTGGAGTCCCTAGATATTTAATGACTGATGGTGGTTCACATTTTATTCATGGTGCTTTCCGTAAAATGCTTGCTAAGTATGATGTTAATCATAGAATTGCATCTCCTTATCACCCTCAATCTCGTGGTCAAGTAGAATTGAGTAATAGAGAACTCAAATTAATTTTGCAAAAGACTGTCAATAGGTCTAGAAACAATTGGTCCAAGAAACTTGATGATGCACTATGGGCCTATAGAACTGCGTACAAAAATCCTATGGGTATGTCTCCGTATAAAATGGTTTACGGAAAAGCATGTCACTTACCTCTCGAACTAGAACATAAGGCACATTGGGCTATTAAAGAGCTCAATTATGATTTCAAACTTGCCGGTGAGAAGAGGTTATTTGACATTAGCTCACTTGATGAATGGAGAACCCAAGCTTATGAAAATGCCAAGTTGTTTAAAGAAAAAGATAAAAGATGGCATGACAAAAGGATACAAAAGCGTGAGTTTAATGTAGGTGATTATGTATTGCTATACAACTCTCATTTAAGATTTTTTGCAGGAAAACTTCTCTCTAAATGGGAAGGTCCTTACGTTATCGAGGAGGTCTATCGTCCTGGTGCCATAAAAATCAACAACTTCGAAGGCACAAATCCAAAGGTGGTGAACGGTCAAAGAATCAAACATTATATCTCAGGTAATCCCATAAATGTTGAAACCAATGTTATTGAAACCGTAACCCCGGAGGAATACATAAGGGACACTTTTCGGAATGTTTCAGACTCCGAAAAGGAATAGGTATGTGGTACGGTAAGTAAACCGACTCCAAAACAGTTCTAATGGCAATATTTCTCCATTATGGAATATTTAGAAAAATAGAAAAATAAGAAGCAGTCCGGGAAGGACACGAGGCCTCCACGAGGGTGGAGGGCGCGCCCTACCCTACTAGGCGCGCCCCCCTACCTCGTGGGCACCTCGTGTGCTATCCGGACTCTGTTTTCTTGCACGATACGTATTTTGGTCAGTAAAAATTCATTATATATTCTCCCGAAGGTTTTGACTCCTGTATCACGCAAATATCCTCTATTTTCGTTTCGAGTTGTTTTTCTGACAGATCTAGATTATCATGACGTCTCCAAGTGCCCCCAAGGACAAGTTCTTCGAGAAGGTCATCAACCCTTACCTAGCGGAGGTGCTGCGACACCCTCAAACCATTGAGATGCGTGATGGGTTGCTGCACATCCGCGATGTTGAGGGACCGAAGGGGACCGGAAGTGTGGAGATGAGGCTCGAAGCATTGGAGCAAGAAGTTTTCAAGTGCCAGGGGATGGTGGAACATGGACTCAACTCCAACCACATGATGATCGCGGAGTTCACCAACAACCACAAGCTGGATGCCAAGAACATTGGGGAGACCATCTTCAAGCTTCACGAGAAGATCGAGCACCTTCAAGCCCAAATCTGTGACCTGCAAAACCATAACTGTGAGTATGAATATAGGTTCAAAAGAATGAGTTTGGCTGCAGATTTGAGGATCCCGGAGACTCGATCATCCTTCTATGATGGTGAGCCTATGCCTTGGAAGATGGACGACAAGCCCGCATCATCAACAACTCCACCACCTTCTTCACCGACAAAGGAGATATAATCACTTGGGTATGGGCACTCCCCTTGGCAACTTCCAATCTTGGGGGAGGTGCCCCGTTATCGTATCACCATCACAATCCTATCTTTACCGTTTTTCTTAGTTCGATCCTATTAGTAGTATCTTGATTTAGTAGAATAAAGTTTATGGTATGATCTAGTTTTGAGTTTTGCTTTATGATCTCTCTATGTAATTGAGTCCGTGAGCTATATAATAAAGATTAGTGTTGAGTCAAGGGCTTGATTATTTTGCTATGATCTTGAGTGAATAAAGGAAAAGAACAAAAAGAAAACAAAGGGTTCATATTGATCTTATTGAGAGTAATGACTTCACATAGAAAGAGTATGATTATTAAAAATTGTTGGGGGTTGGCAAGCATAGCTTTGGTCATCGTTGCAATTAATATGAAGTAATAAAGAAAGAGAGGTATCACATATAAATATACTATCATAGACATCTTTTATGATTGAAAGCACTCGTTAAAATATGACATGCTAAAGAGTTGATGTTGGACAAGGAAGACAGCGTAATGGGTTATGTTTTCTTATATCTGAGATAAAGTATATCGTCATTGATCATCCAACATGTTGAACTTGCCTATCCCCCTCATGCTGGCCAAATTCTTAGCACCAAGTAGAGATACTACTTGTGCTTCCAAAACCCTTAAACCAGTTTTGCCATGAGAGTCCACCATATCTACCTATGGATTGAGCAAGATCCTTCAAGTAAGTTGTCATCTGTGCAAGCAATAAAAATTGCTCTCTAAATATGTATGATTGATTGCTGTGGAGGAAATAAGCTTTATACGATCTTGTGATGTGGAAGAAATAAAAGCGACGGACTACATAATAAAGGTTCATATCACAAGTGGCAATATAAAGTGATGTTCTTTCGCATCGAGATTTTGTGCATCCAACCATTAAAGCGCATGGAAACCTCTGCTTCCCTCTGCGAAGGGCCTATCTGTTACTATTATCTTCTACCTTATGCAAGAGTCATGGTGATATTCACCTTTCCTTTTTACATTTTATCCTTTGGGAAGCACAGTGTGTTCGAAAGATCCTGATAGATATATCTAATTGGATATAGGGGAGCATGAGTTATTATTGTTGACATTACCCTTGAGGTAAAAGGTTGGGAGGTGAAAGTATAAGCCCCTATCTTTCTCTGTGTCCGACTAAAACTCCGTAACCACAAGTATTGCGTGAGTGTTAGCAATTATGAAAGACTAAATGATAGTTGAGTATGTGGACTTGCTAGAGATCTCTGACATAGACTCTTTCTGATGTTATGATAAATTGCAATTGCTTCAATGACTGAGATTATAGTTTGTTAGTTCTCAATAAGGTTTCTAATTCATACTTTTGCATTGTGATTAAATTATTACTTGAGCATAAGAAACCATTTGACAATATCCATATATGTTGCTGTTATGAGAATAATCATGATGCCCTCATGTCCGTATTTTATTTTTATCTACACCTCTACCTCTAAACATGAGGACATATTTATCGTTACCGGCTTCCGCTTGAGGACAAGCGAGGTCTAAGCTTGGGGTAGTTGATACGTCCATTTTGCATCATGCTTTTATATCGATATTTATTGCATTATGGGCTATTATTACACATTATGTCACAATACTTATGCCTATTCTCTCTTATTTTACAAGGTTTACATAAGGAGGGAGAATGCCGGCAGCTGGAATTCTGGGCTGGAAAAGGAGCAAATATTAGAGACCTATTCTGCACAACTTCAAAAGTCCTGAAACTCCACGAAAGTTATTTTCAGAATATATAAAAAATACTGAGCGGAAGAAATACGTCAGGGGGGGCACCACCTGTCCACGAGGGTGGGGGCGCGCCCTACCCCCCCAGGGCACGCCCCCTTCTACGTGGGCCCCCTGTTGGCTCTCCGGTGGCCATCTTCTGCTATATGAAGTCTTTCGTCGAGGAAAAAATCATAAGCAACCTTTCGGGACGAGACTCCGCCGCCACGAGGCGGAACCAATCTAGGGCTTCGGCAGAGCTGTTCTGCCGGGGACACTTCCCTCCGGGAGGGGGAAATCATCGCCATCGTCATCACCAGAGCTCCTCTCATCGGGAGAGGGCAATCTCCATCAACATCTTCACTAGCACCATCTCCTCTCAAAACCCTAGTTCATCTCTTGTATCCAATTCTTCTCTCCAAGTACGGGATTGGTACTAGTAGTTTGCTAGTAGTGTTGATTACTCCTTGTAGTTGATGCTAGTTGGTTTATTTGGTGGAAGATCATATGTACAGATCCTTTATGCATATTAATACCCCTCTGATTATGAACATGAATATGCTTTGTGAGTAGTTACGTTTGTTCCTGAGGACATGGGAGAAGTCTTGCTATTAGTAGTCATGTGAATTTGGCATTCGTTCGATATTTTGATGAGATGTATGTTGTCTATCCTCTAGTGGTGTTATGTGAACGTCGACTACATAACACTTCACCATTATTTGGGCCTAGAGGAGGGCATTGGGAAGTAATAAGTAGATGATGGGTTTCTAGAGTGACAAAATCTTAAACCCTAGTTTATGCGTTGCTTCGTAAGGGGCTGATTTGGATCCATAAGTTTCATGCTATGGTTAGGTTTACCTTAATAACTTTGTTGTAGTTGTGGATGCTTGCAATAGAGGTTAATCATAAGTGCGATGCTTGTTCAAGTAAGAACAGCACCCAAGCACCGGTCCACCCACATATCAAATTATCAAAGTACCGAACGCGAATCATATGAACATGATGAAAACTAGCTTGACGATATTCCCATATGTCTTCGGGAGCGCTTTTCTCTGTATAAGAGTTTGTCCAGGCTTGTCCTTTGCCACAAAAAGAATTGGGCCACCTTGCGCACTTTATTTACTTTTGTTACTTGTTGCTCATTACCAATTATCCTATCACAAAACTATCTGTTACCACTTATTTCAGTACTTGCAGAGAATACCTTGCTGAAAACCGCTTATCATTTCCTTCTGCTCCTCGTTGGGTTCGACACTCTTACTTATCGAAAGGACTACGATAGATCCCCTATACTTGTGGGTCATCAGGTCACAGCAGCAATGGACGGTGTTTGAATTGCTAGACCTTTTATCTGGAGTGAACATGCAACTATATGTGTGTCGTAAAAGAATTGGAATTATTCAGGGTTTGTTTGAACATTTTATACATTAAATTGGTTTTCTAGCCATTTCACATAAACCAGAGCTTCTCACAACAAGTGTGATGGATTCGGTAGGGAACGTTTCACCTTTCTGGATGAAACGATAATCGTTGCCTCTTCTCGATTTCAAATTTTTTTCCTAGCGTCAACATAGAACAACATGAGTTTTGTGTCAATTTTTGGGATTTTTCGGGGTTCGCTTGGACATTTTTATACATTAACTGAGTTTTCTATGCATTCATGTGCATAATTCAAATTTGAACTACAGGCACATGCTCTAATGCATATAAATTAGTTAAAAATTCTAATATGTGTCCTTGGTTGCCTGTTTAGGTCCCATGCAAGAAATGGGAATGAATGTCAAACACCCTGCCATCGTCACTCGGCCGCAAACATTGAGATACCTGGTTTTAAAATTCTAGTAGATCCAAAACTCGTCTGCAATTCATGAAACTTGGCATGCTGTCATGGAGCGGCATCAACATGCCATGGTAATTTTTTGTCCCATTTGGTGCAGGTTTGGGTATATGCTTCTCACAAACTAGAGCTTCTCACAACAAGCATGATGGTTTCGGTAGGAAACGTCCCACCTTTGGGGACGAAACGATATCCATTGCCTCTTATTGCTTTCAAAAAATTTCTCGTGTCAACATAGAACAACATGAGTGTGTGTTTTGTGATTTTTTGGGGTTGGTTTGGACATTTTTATGCATTAACTGAGTTTTCAATGCATTTATGTGCATAATTCAAATTTGAACTACATGCACATGCTCCAGTGCATATAAATTGGTTGAAAAATCAAACCTGCGTCCTTAGGTGCATGCTTAGGTCCCATGCAAGAAATGGTAATGAATTTCAAACACCATGGCACCGTTGATTGCCGGCAAAACATTGAGATGCCTGGTTTTTAAATTCTAGTAAATCCAAAACTCGTCTGAAATTCATGAAACTTGGCATGCTATCATGGAGCGGCATCAACATGTCATGGTAAATTTTTTGTCCCATTTGGGGCAGGTTTGGGTATATGCTTCTCAAAAACTAGAGCTTCTCACAACAAGCATGATGGTTTTGGTAGGGAACGTCCCACCTTTGGGGACGAAACGATATCCATTGCCTCTTATTGCTTCCAAAAAAAGTTCTCATGTCAGCATAGAACAACAGGAGTGTTGTGTTACTTTTTTGTGATTTTCGGGGTTCGTTTGGACACTTTTATGCATTAACTTAGTTTTCAATGCATTTATGTGCATAATTCAAATTTGAACTACATGCACATGCTCCAGTGCATATAAATTGGTTGAAAAATCAAATATGTGTCCTCAGGTGCATGCTTAGGTCCCATGCAAGAAATGGTAATGGATTTGAAACACCAGGGCACCGTTCATTGCCGGCAAAACATTGAGATCCCTGGTTTTTAAATTTTAGAAATTTCCAAAACTCGTCTGAAATTCATGAAACTTGGCATGCTATCATGGAATGGCACCCGGCATGCTGTGGTAGTTTTCGTGTCCGTTTCGAGAGAAGACACACTCGAATAATGACAGCCAACAAAGGCATTTTGAAAAAATAGTTGCCACTTTAATATCTCAAACGTTTGTATAATTCAAACTGTGTGTGTTCTGTTAACCATTCACGTGATGCCATGTGTCTTGGTTTTAATGGTTGTAGTAGGTGCTGTGCGGAGTGCGGACAACTGCTTGTTCTTGACTGAACGGGAGGCGTGCGAGCGCAGTCCGGTGTGCAGGCTGACCGAGAGGTGTGCAAGCTGTCCTCCAATGTGCAAGCTCACTGGGAAGCGAGCCCTTTGACTTTCATGGCCGCCCGCCTTCCTCTCCGTGCGCGCGCCCCCCTCGGCGGCATGGGACGCCGCCCGTCGAATGCTACCTCTCAACGCCGCCAGCTGCCGTCCTCCCACGCCCCGCCCATCGACCCCGCGACGACATGATGCAAAGTGAGAGCAGGATTTGTGCATCTCTTCAACACAAAAGGTTCTTTTGGATGACCCGTGTGCAACCACTTACAAACAATTTGGTGCGATTTGCATCTGTCATATTGGGTATGTTGCCATTTGTCAAACTAGAAAGATTGACATTTGTTGATCTAGTAACATTGCCATTTGTCAACCTTGTAACACTGCGATTTGTCAAAATATGAAGCTAAAAATCACTAGCAGCATTTAATTTTTGCAACTAAAATTCAGTAATTAAGCATAGATTAAGCTATCGTTCTTAATTTATACAAACAGTTCAACTCGACAACTGAACCGACCAAACTTTTCCCCAATTGTAGCCAACCACGTACTGAAATAGCTAGTTCAACTATATATACTAGCTAATTTTAAGTACGTTGTACAGTTCCACCACATCCATAGTCAGATGAATTGAACAAAATAGCCCCTAAATACTACTACTACTGCGGAGGCTTTGTACTACTTCCGGTTCCGTTTGCCTCTCCTCTGCCGAGCGCGCTCAGTAAGAGGCGGAGGAGGAGGAGCCTACCGACGAGCTGGGCAACCGCAATATGGTGCATGCCGCTATTGCAGCTTCAGCGACGCTCACCTTAAACGCCCTCTGCCGCTCCAGACGACCCCTCTTGAAGTGGTGGTTCTCCTCGTAGATCTCATGATTCCTCGCCTCCGAGGCGGCGTGTGTCGTGACCACGGTGGCGGTAAGGCTCTTTGCGTGCTTGACGAGGCTCTCCTCCTCCTCCCGCAGGAACTCGGTGTAGCGCGCAAGGTCGCTGACGCACATGCGGGCATCCACCTCCGCCTCCCGCCTTCGGGTGGCGGTGGCGGAGCGGGTGATGACCCCGGCGGTCCATGGTGGGCTGGCGCCACGGCGACTGACGATGGGGTGGTGGCCACGACCACCACCTCCCGCTTTCGGGCCGCGGTGGCGGAGCGGGTGATGGCCACGGTGGCCGACAATGGGATGGCGGCCACGATGGCCACCTCCCGCCTTTGGGGCACGACGGCAGAGCGGGCAATGGCCCTAGCTTTCGACTGTGGTGTGGCGGCAACGGCGGCCAGCGACAGCTGCCGATGGGCACCGGCGGCGGAGCGTGTGGTGGGTGTTTCGCGCACAGACAACAGGGACGCCACGCGCACTACACTACGCCGGGGACTGTACCGCCGCCGCGGTGTAGCCTCCCAGCTATAGCTGTCCTCTGATGACAGCGGAGTGGCTGAGCGACGACGACGGGCCGGTGCCATTGGTGATTGTAGGAGAAGCAGATGAGATAAAGCTACATGGAGGGAGGGGAAAATGCAACGCAGGACTCGCCGGCCGTGAGGGTTTTTATAGCAGGCCGGTAAGCATTGGGATTTTGGGGGATTTCATCAAGTCAGGTGGGAAGCTTGCGCAAGAACCTACGAGGTTGCGTGGGAACGGGCTCACTGATGATTCATTAGCGCCACCATTTGGCCAAAAGAACGCCCCCGCGCGCTGCGCAAGCTTGCGCTGTAAGCCGTCTGCGGCAGCGGGGTGACAAGACGTGCGAGAGGAGGACGAAAGGCCACGTACACATGGTTAATAAAAAAACGTTTGCGATTTAATTACCTACTATACCCCCGTCCTGATTTATAAGTATGATTTAACTAATAAAATACGAATGCATGTCGCCAAAGATTATATAGTTGGATTCGTATTTGAACATAGTTTCCAATTATATAATTTTTATAACATGCATTAATATTTTATGGATTAAATTTGAGGGCAAACTATGGCACATAATATAAATTAAAGGGGACTATAGGCTAGACAGAGGTGGTAGCACACGGTCGCTCTCTATGCAGCGACGCAACTGTCGGCCGGCTTGTAGGCGGCTATTTCCTGCGTGTCCAACTGCTCTATGCGTGTGGTTGCTCTGCTTGCGTCCCACCGCGCGCATAGAGCAGTTGAACACTTGGCATAGTGTTTGGCATGACAGACTGGATGAATAACACGTCAAGTACGCGGCCAACAACGCGTACACAAGCTACGAGATGTACATGCAAATCGTTGAAATGAGGAACTTTCTTCTTCCTGCCCCAGACGAGGGATCGAGCCACATAGCAGCGGCGGGAGCGTCACAAAAAGTAGATGACTAGACGATCATTTCTCCTACTTTAGAATGCATGCAATTGTTGATTGAGGTGTGTGCGAATGATCTGTATAGTCACTTTGTAATTGGATGTTTATTTCAGTTATATATACATGTTATTCTACTGTAGACAGAGCAAATCACACGGCTCATTAGCAACAATCGTCTATGTTATTATTGGTCTTCGCACACATTTCTAATTACGGACCTGTTTGCCGCGTATCACACACATCTTGTTCAGTTGAACCGTTTCCATTGTGTTGCCTAATCACGCATACTTCATCCTAGTGAACCGTATGCTGTATATCGCACACGCCTTCATCTGGCTGCCCATTTCTTTTGTTCCTCCTCATCCCAAACAGTTAATTAAACTGAACCGTATGCCCTGCATCGCACACGCAACTAAAATCTGAACCGTGTTTGAAGCATCCGTCATCGCAAAACGTTTTGCATCTTTTCGACGGTTTTTTTACACCACCATCTGCGATTATGGCATCGCACATAGTTTCATCGAAGGGTCTCTGATTGTAGTGTCGCGTTTGGACCATCCTGCAATAGTGTGTGCATCAAAAACCACTACAAAAAATACATCTACTTCCAAGATTGGCAGTTCGCCATCTCGCTCGCCGGCATCCCTCTTGGCCACGATTCTTTTCCCTACGACCTCATGGCATACAACATGTCGGACGCCACAGTCACAGGAACTACGTCGACCGTGTTGGTTGGGCTGGCCAGGGAGGTCCACAATCACGTCTCAAGTGGTAAATCCTTCGACGACTTGGAGTTAGAGGTCGACATCAGGTGCATGGTTAACATTGATGGCAACATTGACCGCACCTGGCTCTTGTGTTCCTCGGGATTGGGAGACCACTCTCCATCGTATCCTTGTCAACACAAGCTCGTGCTTGAGGCGTGATTTCTTCGGTTCGGATTTATCATGCACAAAGGATTGGCTTCATGTAACATAATTCTATATTCGAACTCATTCCTTTACATTGATTTTTTTTGGTTTATTATAGATGTAGTTGTGCAAGCCTTCACATACAAATGTTCGGGTTTCGACTCTTGTGTGACTGTATAGTTTGATGCGATGAACGGACCCCGAATGACAAACCCGCTACACCAGCTCTTGCCTACCTCACCCTTCCATCCCCACGCCCCACCGGCGATAACCTCCATCACCTGCCATTGGATTTTGACATGCGTGGTTGTATGTTAAACCTTAAGGATTTCATACACCCGTCAAAAGCAGATGATTTATTTCTGATATATACTTGAAAGCCCTTATCTCGGTGCCTCTTAATACATATATACACCTATTAATCAAGAGAAAATGATGCTTCTTTTGCCAAATGTTTACAAATTTCTAAACTAAATCTAGAAATTTGACAATGTATCTTTTGTATTTTTTCAGCGAGGAAGTGAGTGTTGTGTTCATGACTAATGGTGAAGATGTGACATTGTAACTCTTGCTGCGGACTGCGCCCGGCAGAGCGTGGTCGTCTCCTTCGACCCAGAGGCCATGTCGTTCTCCTTCAAGCTTGAGCTTAGCAACTGTCGGGCTGCCAAGGGAGTGATCCAGGTGCGAGTTGTCGCTCTGGATGATGGCTTGTTTCCCTGCTTCGACCCGCGATCTGAGCTCTTGGAGCGGGAAAGCTGTCGTTCCCTTCTGTTCAAATTCTGGCCGCAGGATGAGACTGGCCTCACGTGTCCCCACACTCTACCTCTCCTACCATCCGTTGATAACATGCACCCTCCCAAACCCGTTGTGCCATATGGGCTTCTACCCACTGTCGGCCCACCTCTCTCTGCGGATGGGGGTGTCATTCTCCCCGCAGAAGCCTACTTCCTAGCATACGCGCGCTTCCAAGCCCACCAAGTGCTAGCTACCAGGCTCATCTGCCCCAGGCCACTCAGGCACGCCCCTACCTTGGGCGAGGGCCTTCTTAGCTTTGATCAATCTTCGGTGGCCAACACTAACCTACTGCACGGGGCGTGCTCCTTGCTCCCCGCTCATGTCGCAACCACCTTCTGCTCATGTCGCACGCCGCCGCCGGAACCAAGGGCTGAGGATCTTCGCCACTTTCCGCCCACACTTCAGCTCCTCGATGCCCCTATGGCTACCTCCAATCTCACCTCCCAGCTTTCGCTCCCTGTCGATGCCATGGCAGAGGTGGATCTGGGCCTCAGGATCGGTCCTCGCCCGCCCTCAGTGAAGCAGGTCCATCAGGTGGCTGCTAATGACTCCGGTGTTGGCTCTGCAGTCCAGCCCTTGGCGGCGGCTGGACAGGGCCATCAGGAGGTGGGTGGCTGCTCTGCTGTCCAAGATCTGATGGCGCCTCCTTCTGCTACGCGCTGCAGCCCTCGCATCAAAATGATGTATGATGGGGAGCGCGTTGGATCCATCGAGCGCGCTTCGAAGTGTCAGGCGGCAGGCTCCAGCGCCAACTCCGGCGGCCCTAGCCGGCGGCCCAGCTCCAACGCATCCCGCAACCAGAAGAGCAAGGTGGTGCCGGTCACCGAACTACTGGATCTTTAGTTCGGCAGCACTCTCAAGCCCATGACTAGGGGCAAGCTCAAGCAAATCGTCAAGTGTTGCGACCTCAACGTGGACGCCATCTTCACTCAGGCATCTTCCTCTTTGACCGCCGGGTGCCGACTGCTCTGGCCCCTCAGACGGTTCATCCGCTTCTTCCATGGGCGCTCGCTTTGGTTCAGATATTTAGTGGTTTATCAGTTAGGTTTATGCTTAGACCCGTCATGGGGCTAGTCGGTCCCTGCTATGTTTTCCTCTGCATTAGTGTTCAGTCCAAAGTCAGTATCCACTTTGTCAGTCTCGTCTCAAGTCTGTTTGTAAGTCTGGTTATGTTCAGGGTCAGTGTCTCTATCAGTTTTAGGTTGTTGATCAGTCCTGTGTTAGATCTATCTGTAAGACTTCTATTGCATCAACATTGCCTCCAATGTGTTACTGTTTCTTGCATCCACCCTCTCATGCTCATGTGTTGTTTGTCTATCATTCGTGCATGGGCAGTTTTCACCATGATTCATGAAGCTTCTTGATTGAAATGTTCGAGGCCTGGGTGATGAGAATAAGTGTTCGTTGGTTCGTGATGTTCTAACCTCCTGTCGACCTAGCATTGTTTGTTTCCAGGAAACAAAGCTGGAATCTGCTGCAACTATGAAGTTGCGGAGTTTTCTTCCCACAGACCTCGACAACCAGGTGATCATACTCTTTGCAGGCCCCTCGGGCGGCCTGTTGGTCGCTTGGGACACCTCTGCCTTCTTCGGGCAAATCATTGCTGCCCAAAGATACCATATCACAATCAGGTTCTCATCAACAAAGCCTGGGTCAGTTTTTGTGGTTACTACTGTATATGCTCCTTTCGTTCATCAGGAAAGGCAACTTTTCTTGGAGGAAATTGACAGTGCAGCTGGCCTAGTATCTGAACCTTGGCTAGTTATCAGTGATTTTAATATGTATCGGTTCGAAGAGGAGAAATCACGTGGTTGGGTCAATTGGGCTATGATGGACATGTTTAATGACTGGATTAGATACCATGGGCTGGATGATGTGGACACATGCAACTGTAAGTTCACTTGGCCGAACACGCGTGAAGATCCAACTCTGGTTCGGCTGGATGGGGTACTCATCAACGCTGACTGGTTGTTGTCCTCCGCTCATACATCAGCTATGGTTGTGTCGTCTGTCACTTCAGACCATGTGTCACTCCTGGTTCAGTTTGGTAACACTTAGGTTAAAAGCAATTTCTTCAGGATGGAGAATCATTGGCTTCAAATGGAGGAAACAAGGTCTATCATTCAGACTAGTTGGGGCCAGGGCACCAGGCTGATTCGTTCGGCTGCCTCTCTTATTAATCTAAAGATGAGACGAGTTTGTGCTGCCATACGAAGGTGGAAGAGGAACAGAGCCAGCTTGGACCTACTAATTTCCAACAATAAGAATGTGGTGCATTATCTTAATGCAATCGAGGAACGGTGATCTCTATCCCTGCTGGAGAGGGTCGTGAAAATTTTTGCTACAGAAAAAACAGAGCTGCTAATTTTGTGGCAAATTGCTTCATGGCGACGGAGGGCTAAACTCCATTGGTGTGTTCCCGTGGATGAAAACTGCATCTTCTTCCACAGCGCTGCCAATGGCCATGCAAGACGGAACAAGGTTAGAGTGCTCATCAAGGAGGGAGTTGAGCTTTTTGACAATCATCATAAACTTCAGTTGGCAACCGAATACTTCTCTGCTTTACTGGGTCAGCCTTCTCCTTCTCTACCCACCGTTCATCTCGATCAGATTTATGAACATGTAGACCTGTCATGCCTCGAGAGAGAGTTCACCTGGGAATAAACTGTAGATGCTATCGATCATTCACCAAACAACCGCAACCCTGGCCCTGATGGCTTCACCAATGAGTTCTATAAAGCCTTTCACAGTGTCATCAAAACCGATTTGCAGCTTTTCTTCTCCTAGTTATATCAGGATCAATTGGACCTGTCTGGCATCAACCTGGCTCACATTTCCCTCCTGCCCAAGAAGAAAACTCCACTCGAACTCAAGGATTTTAGGACAATCTCTATAGTGCATAGTGTGCCCAAACTTGCAAGCAAAGTACTGGCCAGGAGGCTTCAAATTCAGATCCCCGGACTAATTCACTCTTTGCAATCCGGTTTCACCAAGGGTCGAGCCATTGTGGAAAACTTTGCTTTGGCTGCAGACATGGTCCCAACGGCGCACAAGAGGAAGTGACCTATGGTGGCTCTTAAATTGGACTTTTAGAAAGCTTTTGACTCGGTCAGTTGGACATGCCTTCTTAGTAGATTAACTACTCGAGGTTTCCCTCAATGTTGGATCAGATGGATTGAATGTTTGTTGTCTACCGCAACCTCCAGAGTCATGTTAAATGGGGAGCTGGGTGACTCTTTTGCTACTAAGAGAGGTTTCAGACAGGGGGATTCTATCTCACCATACCTCTTCATCTTAGTAGCTGATGTTCTGCAACGGCTTTGCTGCTCTGCTTTTGAAAGTGATCGCTTGATACACCCGCTTGGATCTGACAGGATGTTCCCGGTGCTGCAATACGTCGATGACACCTTGATCCTTTTCCATGGCAGCATAGAACAAGCTACCATCATCAAGCAGATTATGTCTGATTTCTCAGCTTTCTCAGGGTTGCAGATTAATTACCACAAGAGCACCCTCATCCCAATTTGTATGGATAGCTCTACCACAGATGTGATCGTTGATTTGTTTGGATGCCCAGCTTCAAGTTTCTCTTGCACTTACCTCGGCTTACCCGTCTCCTTGCACAAGATTCGGCATGACATGCTGCTGCCAGTCATTCACAAGGTGGACAAGAGGTTATCTGGCTGGCTGGCTACTCTCTTGTCTTGGGGCGGCCAGCTTACGCTGATCAATTTGGTCTTGGCCAACATTCCGAGCTACTTCATGTCATGTTTCCGTTGGCCCAAGGAATCCCTCCACAAGTTGGAACGCTTGTTGAGATCGTTTTTATGGCAAGGTACGAGTACAGCAAAAGGAGGCCAGTGTCTTGTTGCTTGGCACTTCGTTACCATGACGCGATCTGCTGGTGGCCTGGGGGTAAGGGACTTATCTGCGCACAATCAGGCTCTACTGGCCAAGTTTACTTCTTGGATTCTACAATACTCGGATGTTCCTTGCTATTAATGGTTCGCCCAACAATATTGCCACACTACGTTGCTCATGAGAAACTGCTCTCCGGACACTGCAATCTGGAAGGGTTTTAAGCAATCCATCACCATGATCCTCGCCTCTTCCAAGTGCTCCTTGGGTACAGGGGCTAATCCATTTCTGTCATGATTGCTGGCTCCCGCTGGGACGGTTAAGCTTTGCCCTGCCTACCTTATACACTTTTGGATGGGACCAAGGTTGCTCAATGGCCTCTCAACACTCTTGAGGATCATGGCACATTCAGTTACACCCCAACCTGTCAGCCACAGCCAACCATGAGTTACAACTCCTTCAGTCACTCCTGGTTTCTACCATGCCATCATCTAACCGCCCGGACACCAGGATTTCTGCTATACATAACAAGATAATCAGTGCAACTCACATGTATGAGTTACTCACTTACAGAGGAGTTTCTTGTGTCTATTGTTCATGGATTTGGGACCAAATCATTCCCCTCAAATATTGTATCTTCTTATGGCTCCTATTCTGGGGTCGGCTAAATACTCGGGATAATATGATGAAGAAACAATGGACGTCAACCGTGACACATCAGGATTATGATATCAGCCCTGCTAGTGAATCCGCAATCCATCTGGTGCTACGTTGCTATCCGGCTATAGTGATTTGGAATATGTTCGACCTGGTTGACCTTGCCTCCAATTCCCTGGATCTCATAAGCTCTGTGCAGCAAGCTGAGCAGCGTTGGCCGTCCACCAGTAAGTTCCACATTCTATTTGCTGCCACTGCAGTCACTTCATGGCATGCCTAGAACGATAGGGTTTTCAACTACAAGAGATGGTCCTCGGCATATATAAAGCAGTATGTGGCACAGTTGCTTCACCTATGGAAAAGTAGGAGCCATAAGCAGGATGACAACGATGATATAGCCGCTTGGATACTTTGCCTAGATTAGGCTAGCCTGTCCATTCTGCATATCTCTCTTCCACCTCCTTACCTGTCTCTCTCCAAGCTGGAAGCTTATAGCCAGGGCACCTTGGTGCTAAATATAAGCTTCATGTAATTGACCTCTCCGGTCCCCAGGCTTTGCTGCCTGTTTTGAAATATATAAGGTAAAAGGATATCTACCTTTCATTAAAAAAAGTTTCACAGCTATATGTCAAAGCATCAATGGCAACCAATGAGGGTTTGACTAATTCTAAAGTATTAGTAGGCTCTGCACAACATGACCTGCAAGCATGTGCACTCCTTTCTTCTTTGCCTGCATAATGTCATCCTGCTACATCTTACTTGTGGCCTATGTTGTATATATTGATGCCAGGTACCAAAAATGAAAAGGTTTCTTCACTAGAACAGGAATAATGAAGTTTTTTATGCCCATTGGTGGATTAAAAAATTGATGTAGCATTTCTATGCCTAAATTATTCACCGACACCGAATAGATTGCATAGCAATATATTCTCTGCTCTATATATGGCAATTATTAATCTAGATGTAGTACCCATGGTCATTTGTAAGCGCGAACCACCAAACAAGTATCTGATGAGGTTTATATGCACTTGTTAATATCCATAATGTGATTGTTTAATCTACATGTGTTGCTTTTTTGTTGGTTTGTTCTATTTTAAATGCCAGTTCCTTCACAGCAACATCAAATAATACACATAACACACTAGTAAGTACAAATAGGAGAGTGGAAGGGGCGTGTCCTACCTGACATCGCCCTAGTTTTCTCTCAGGAGGCGCCACAGGGGTGGCACCCCAACCAATAGTATGCTCCAAGGGCAATACCAATGTCATTGCAAGAGGCCCGCCATCATTTTTAAAGCGACCACCTCTCAATCTTTTCTTGTGATGCCCGAGTCACATAATGACACCAGCGTGTTACAACAGTCTCCACTATTTGCAAGGTTGTGTACGAAAGAAGTTTCTCTGTGCAACTACACCATCACTAGTCACGAGTACAACATGGACTATTATCTTTGTGATGTTATATCCTTTGTGTGTGACCTTCCTCGAGACCATCTCTGAGCCATTGGGTGAGAAAATATATCACTTTTTCCAAAGACAATAAGAAGCCACAAAGGAAGAAGGCATTTGGAGTGCTCCAAGTCTGTTTTGCAGTTGTTTGAGACATTGTGGGAGGACAAGCAAAGTATGGGATGCAGAGACATTATGGGAGGTCATGACTCATGATAGTTTGTGTGATCATGCATAATGTAATTGTGGAGGATGAGGGTGACGAAGTATATCACCATCTAAAATTTGAGCAAATGTGTGATCCTATCCGACTTCCTGAGCAGAATCTAGCGACAAATACTTGTGAGCATGAAGTGGGCGATTCGAGAGGAAAACTATATGTCTGAATAAGTTGAATTCAAATTTGAACTTTATTGCAAAACTCCATGTTTAGGTTGTACTCCGTAATATATTTTTTGAATTATTGTTGCATTCAAATATTCGCACAATATAATTATGGACAAAGGAATGTGTCCGTGGACATTTTTGGGTGTCCAATTTTTTTATGTTGTTGAGAAAATTTGGGTGTCCATTTTTTTTGAGATTTTGGTCCATTGTGATGGACGAGATACTGCTTACACGGTCAAGCCCGACAACCCATGTGCAGGTGGTTGGCAACATTTCATGTTTTGACCCTTTTGGGATACAAATTCAGGATCTGACCCCTATTTGCAAAAAATTCGGGATTTGACCCTTTCGCTACCGCTAGGGGCTCTGGCGGTAGGGTTACACAGCCTACAGCCAGGGGCCCTGGCGGTATGGTGCGACGGAGGGGGATAGCAGCCGTTTGCCCGAACTGACGTGGATAAGTACCCTACCGCCAGATCCCCTGGCGGTAGGATGTCTAACCCTACCGCCAGAGCCCTTGGCGGTAGGGTCTGGGTTTTGCCTCGCAAACCTTCTGTAACGAAATATGAAAGGGCCCTGGCGGTAGGTTCACCCTACCGCCAGGGGGGCTCGCGGTAGGCTGTCTAACCCTACCGCCAGGGTCCGTGGCGGTAGGGTCCTGTGTTTTGTTGTTTCAAGTTCAACTGTTTGCTTCTTTTCAAAATCAATATAACAGCAATATCACATATCTTAAATAATTAAACTTGGGCATCACATACACATTAACGAAACTTGAAGATAATATAGTTCCACAAATAGCAAACAGAGTTCCACGAATAGCAAACGGAGTTCAACTAATTAGAAAACAGAGTTCCACATAGACACACAAGTAGCAAACACAATGTTCCACAAATAAGTTACAAACGGAGTTCCAACACACAAGTAGTAAACACACCGTTCCACAAACAGAGTTACAACTACAAGAGCCAACTATCGAAGAGCAGAATCAGTTGCTCCTTCCCCTCTTGGAGGTACGGTCCTCGTTACTCTTTGAACGAGTCTCTTCAGTCTTCTTCTTGGGCCGCCGAGTAACCGGTCTCTGGAAAGGGTCCGGACTCAGCAAATCCTTCTTCTTTGGATTCCTCTTCGGCAGCTGAGGTGGTTGAGATGATTGAGTTGGTGGAGGTCCATAATCTTCATCGTACTTCTCCTCCCCGTTGCTCTCATCCTCCTCCTCCTCCTCCTCCTCATCCTCATCCTCAACCAACCTAGACGACGAGGGAACATGGCTCAATGAGCCGATGTGACTCTATATGGCTACATGCCGATAAGCTTCAACCGACCCAGCTCCAGCACACCCAAGCAGCCCTACTAGCTTGCGACAACGCTTCACGAACTTCTGCACTCACAATGAAACAAGGGCATAATAAGTATCAGGTTTATGATTGCAAGTGAACAAGATGCATCTGCTCCGAGAAGGCTGAAATTGTACCTTCATCGTCCCCCACATTTTGTTCTCAGATTGTACGCTCCCAGGGGCATCACCTAGTGCATCTGAGGCTTCAAAGATGCATCTGTTCAGCTCACCATACTGCAATGGCATAAGTCAGTCACGATGATGAATACAATAATCTAAATACAACCGTCGGTTCAAACTTACCACTCTGTTGATGAGGGGTGCAAACTCCCTAAATCCACTGTGCATGTCTCTGATGCCGGTCTGGTAGGCCTCTTCCTCGGGGTCATCCCTCTGTAGCTCCACGATGTCTTCCTCCGTCCACCTAGGCCTGAGACGAAGATGGTGCTTCTGGCCATCATCGTACCACCTCATGTGTCGGTCCAGGTAAGCATCCCAGTCAGTCACTTTCCTCTCCACGTCTTTCCAGTACCTCCGTCGGTTCCACTCCGCCACATGAGTTTTATGCTCCTCTCCCCGGTCTGTGATCGACTGATTCTTCTGCCGGCTCATCCTGCAAGGCATAGGCCACAAGAAACATCATAATAAAGTCACCACGCAATGAAATCATGGGAACGGAGAACAAAGCGCTCATAGGTGGAGCGCGTGGCGACCGATATCGGTGGGCGGGCCTGGTGGGGTATGCTGATACACCCAAACTGCGTGGCCATGCGGTGTGGCAAGTGCTACTTGACGGCATACACACAGATCATGGGCACGATGCACCGCCAGAGACCACGGTCCTCATTGCACATCAGTTCAGATCAAAGTCCCACTCTCGGTCATGATACGACCACCAGTTTACCTATTACATATACGTTGGTGAGTTCCCACTCTCGGTCAAAAGTGGAATCAAAGAGAAAGGTGTTGAGTGAGTTCATATACCTGATTATGCGTCAAAGCGTCCAACTCGTTGGTGTAGGTCTTGTACGAAGTCTTGTTTAGGCCCGTGTAGAGTTTGACAACGTCCCACTCATAAGCTACGGTGGGGTGTCGAGTCTCGTCGCCGTCTTCGCTATAGGCACCCCATGGGTGTCTTGGCATCTTCTCAGGACGCCCCACCGGCAGCCGCTCCCACATCCAAATGGAGAAGGCCCAGACAAAGCCACCCATATTGGACTTGTCTCCCGTCCTCTGCGTTGCGTCGTCAAGCTGCAAAAAATGAAATGAGGATCAGATATAACAAAATGCCATGGACATATTTTCGTAGGTAGGCAATTAGATACTCTCTTACCGAACGGTATAGGTAGGCGAGAGATGCGGTCCCCCAACTGTACCCTGCATCCCAGTCCGATAGGAAGAACAGATACGACCAGTTGGCAGAGTTCCCGGAGCTGTTTGGAAACACGACCTCCGTGAGAAGATACCACAGGTAGGCCCTCGCGTACCACTCCACAGTCATCTCATCGGCATCTTGGGGGCATGTCTTCCGGTGCTCCGAGAGCCAGGGCAACGACACACCGGATGTACGGTTACCCTTAGCACCGGGGCAGTCGCCGATGAGGGTGGTAACCCTCTCCTGCTAGTTGGTCCTCTCCACTCACCCGGTGAGTGCATGACCCTCGATCGGCATGGCAGTAATCATCGACCAATCCTCGAGGGTCACCATCATCTCCCTACATGGGA
Source organism: Aegilops umbellulata (assembly GCA_032464435.1). NCBI lineage: Eukaryota > Viridiplantae > Streptophyta > Magnoliopsida > Poales > Poaceae > Aegilops > Aegilops umbellulata. The sequence goes on along the minus strand of CP136056.1, from coordinate 277,518,299 downwards.
GATGGAAAGAATGGGTCTCCAGTCGCAACCGGTCAATCAAAGCTGCCAGAGCTGCATGGACAAGCGTCGGGGGCTGACGCTTGAACTGCAACACAAAACCGAACAGTCGGGCTTTCATGAAGAACGACGCGTAGCGCTCGTCGTAGTCCATATGACCATGAACCCCGTGCCCCCTCATGCGTAGTGGCTGGAGCATCTGTCAAAAAGTGAACACCAAAAGTTAGGAAAATATTTTCATCAATCCGAAAACTTTTATCAATATTTCATTCATATTACTTACCTCTCCGTTCTCTATGAAATGGGCACGATGACCCTTGTCTAATGCATAGTCAAGCATGGAGTACCGTGGGCCGATGTTGTCCGCAAAGAGGTGCCTGCTGAGGGAGTCCTGGATTAGGGGGTGTTCAGATAGCCGGACTATACCTACAGCCGGACTCCAGGACTATGAAGATACAAGATTGAAGACTTCGTCCCGTGTCCGGAAGGGACTTTCCTTGGCGTGGAAGGCAAGCTAGGCGATGCGGATATTCAAGATCTCCTACCATTGTAACCGACTTTGTGTAACCCTAACCCTATCCGGTGTCTATATAAACCGGAGGGTTCTAGTCCGTAGGACAACTCCATCATACAACAATCATACCATAGGCTAGCTTCTAGGGTTTAGCCTCCTTGATCTCGTGGTAGATCTACTCTTGTACTACCCATATCATCAATATAAATCAAGCAGGAGTAGGGTTTTACCTCCATCGAGAGGGCCCGAACCTGGGTAAAAACATCGTGTCCCTTGTCTCCTATTACCATCCGGCCTTGACGCACAGTTCGGGACCCCCTACCCGAGATCCGCCGGTTTTGACACCGACATTGGTGCTTTCATTGAGAGTTCCACTGTGCCGTCGCAATCAGGAAGGATGCCTCCTCCCGTCTTTAAAGACGGCGCCATCGCTAAGGGAGCCCTGGCTGTCGACCAGACTCTCCGGCTAGGTGGTTTCCTCATGACCGCCTGTTCGGCCGTTGCGCCGACGGTGACCTCTCGGGTCATCAAAAGCAACCTTCACGTCAGCTCAGAACTTGCTGAGCAACTGGATCCGATGGATCTCTCTTCCGTAAACGAGCTCTTGGATCGCATCGCCGCCCTGGGGGTCGCCATGGATTACGACCAGGTTGGGCTTAAACCCGATCTAAGAGAAATCAACTCTCCCCAGGCCACCCACCACGTCGCCGTGGTAGAGGCGCAGTGCGGTGACCCCTCATCTATTCTAAGGACTAGTTACGTCCGAATTCCCGACCCCTCCAAGCCGGATACCCGCGGAGGGGAGGATGTGACTCAAGACCTGAGTTTAGAATCAGGCAATGGGCCAGACTCATTGGACAACATCCAAGAATCTGAACCTCAGAGTTCGGAAGTCCTGCGGCCTCTGAATCTTAGATTGGGCGAGGCTTCAGATTCAACGCCACCCGCCCACCCAAACATAAGCGATCTTTCCCAAATCAGGGAAAAGCCCAAGGAAACAGTACATCATTACTGGGCCAGATTCCTCCTGGTTATGAACAGGATAAAGGACTGCCGCGAGGGAGACGCAATATCAATCTTCTGCAGTAACTGTACGGACGAGGGAATCCTTAACGCCATAAGTCGTCGCGATATTACACGCTTTATTGACTTGGCGTTCATAGTACAAAAGTAATGTGCGATGGAAAGTGCCTGGAAAACCGAAACAAAATTTTGGGATAATCCGGCCTTGAATAGCAATCTCGTCCGAACTAAGGGGGTGCATCATCGTAAGTCACCCGGGTTAAACACCAAAAAATCAAAACCCTTTACAAGGCATGGAACCGTACTGGACAGATGGCTTGATGGACCCTGTAAAATTCATAGTACAGAGGACGCCACACCAACTCACATCCTTAGGGCATGTTGGATAATCCGGCAGGTGGCCAAAATTGGCGAGGACCTCTTAACTTTCAAGGCCACGAAAAACCACCCCGGGGACACCAGTACCGTTCTCACAGTCTTCGAGACCTTCGCATCAAATAATATGCGAAAAAGAACACTCCGCAGCCTTGCCGAAGTCTACCAAGTAGCAACAATAAACCCATGGAGCCACACGGCTATTACCTTCAGCGCAAGTGATGAACCTAAATTCCGAACAGCCCGAGCACCAGCCGCATTGGTCCTCAGTCCAATAGTGGACGGCTTTCGCCTCACAAAGGTACTCATGGACGGAGGCAGCGGATTGAACCTCATCTATGAGGAAACCCTTCAAAAAATGGGATTAGACTGGAACCGCGTTGAGCGAAGCAGCACAACCTTTAGAGGAATAATCCCTAGTCGAGAAGCGCGCTGCACAGGAAAAATCACACTAGATGTGGTGTTCGGCACGCCGGATAATTACAGATCCGAAGAGCTCACATTCCAGGTGGCCCCGTTCAGCAGTGGATATCATGCCCTGCTAGGGCGGGAAGCATTCACAATCTTCCAAGCAATACCCCATTACGGGTACATGAAGCTCAAGATGCCCGGGCCGAACGGAATTATCACTCTTGCTAGTGATCCGGACATAGCACTCCGCGCCGAAAACAAGACAGCCGCATTAGCCCTGGAGGCACTATCCGAAGCCTTAGCAGCTGAGGAACTGACTGCACTGCGCTCCATAGTTAACAGGGATGATGTGATACTCGACAAGAGATCCAAGTCCACATCCTTTAAGCCAGCAGACGAAATAGTCAAATTCCAGGTCCATCCAACGGACCCCAATAAAACAGCTTCCATCGGGGCACGATTAAACCCTGATATGGACGCCGCACTGCGAGAATTTCTACGTGAGAATTGGGACATCTTCGCCTGGCACCCTTTAGACATGCCAGGAATCCCACGCAGGCTGGCCGAACACAGCTTAAATATCCTAAAAGGATTCAAACCTGTCAAACAAGCCCTTCGGCGTTTTTCCGAACCCAAGAGACAGGCTATGGGAGAGGAGCTGGCCAAGCTTTTGGAGGACGGATTCATTAGAGACATAAAACATCCGGACTGGCTAGCAAACCTGGTGATGGTACCAAAGAAGGACAAATCCTGGCGCCTGTGTGTCGATTTTAAAGACCTTAACAAGGCTTGCCCAAAGGATCCCTCCCCCTCCCCCATATCGATCAAATTATCGATGCCACCGCAGGACACGATTCATTGTGTTTTCTCGACGCATACTCCAGTTACCATCAAATCATGATGGCAGAATCAGACCAAGCTGCAACAGCATTCATCACACCATATGGCCCATTCTGCTTCAACACAATGCCCTTCGGGCTGAAAAACACCGGTGCAACATATCGCGCATGATTCAGACATGTTTGGCAAACCAGATCGGCAAGACAGTGGAGGCGTACGTGGATGACGTGGTCGTGAAAACAAGACATGTCGAATCTCTAGTAGAAGACTTGAGGCTAACATTCGACAACCTCCGAAAATACGACATCAAGCTCAACCCGGAAAAATGCGTTTTTGGCATTCCGGCCGGAAAGCTTTTGGGCTTTATTGTATCCGGTAGAGGAATTGAAGCAAATCCGGCCAAGATCCGATCTTTGTCGCAACTGGATATCCCAAAGGACCTCAACAAATACAGAAATTAACCGGATGTGTGGCGGCTTTAAGCCGCTTTATCTCTTGCTTGGGAGAAAAGGCACTGCCCCTTTATCGCCTCCTTCGGTGCACCGAACACTTCGAGTGGACGGATGCCGCCGCGGCCGGACTCGATGAAATAAAGGCCATATTGGCAACAAACCCAGTCCTGGCCGCACCGAACACCGGCGAACCAATGTTATTATACATTGCAGCAACACATCAAGTTGTCAGCGCAGTGCTCGTTGTCGAGCGGGAAACGGACGGACACAAACTCCCCCTTCAAAGGACGGTCTATTACGTGTCCACTGTCCTCACCCCATGCAAATCACGGTACCCACACTATCAAAATATTGCATACGCGGTATTCATGGCATCCCGGAAGCTACGACACTACTTTCAAGAGTGTTCCATAACAGTAGCCTCGGAAGTACCACTTAACGATATTATCAACAACCGCGATGCAACGGGCCGGATCGCAAAATGGGCCATCGAGCTCCTCCCGTTCGATATAACCTATAAGCCACGGCGAGCTATTAAATCGCAAGTTTTGGCCGACTTCGTCGCAGAATGGACGGAGGCCGAGCTCCCTAAAGAGTACGGCACATACTCAAACTGGATCGTGCATTTCGACGGCTCCAAAATGTTGGCCGGACTAGGGGCTGGCGTCATCTTGACGTCCCCCACAGGAGACACAGTTCAATATGTGCTCCAGATCATGTATACGGACTCCAACAACGCAGCCGAATATGAGGCCCTCCTACATGGTCTCCGGATGGCAGTATCCATGGGCATTCAACGCCTAGAGGTACACGGGGACTCGAACCTCGCGATATCCCAAATAAACGGAGACTTCGACGCCAAGGATCCAAAAATGGCAGCATACCGCAACGCCGTCCTAAAAATGTCAGCTCGGTTCGAAGGGCTGGAGTTTCATCATATAGCCCGAGAAAACAATCAGGCAGCGGATGTCCTGGCGCGCCTTGGTGCAAAAAGCGATGCAGTACCCCCCAACATCTTTTTAGAAAGACTGTTCAAGCCATCCGTAGCTTGGGAGGGGGAACCCGCAGATAACAACCCGGACCTAACCGCACCACTCGACGTCGAACAAACTGACATAATTGGAGGCTCTGCCACCGAAATTACACCCTCAGCCCACGTAATAATGGCGGTCATCGCCCCGTGGACAGAACCATTCCTAGCCTACCTTACTAGGCAGGAACTCCCAGAGGACCAAAACGAGGCACGCTGCATAGTACGGCGATCTAAAGCCTATAAAGTCCACGAGGGAGAGCTTTATAAGAAAAGCACTAGCGGAGTCCTTCAAAGGTGCATCTCCAAAGAGGAAGGGCGGAACCTGCTGGCTGAAATTCACGCCGGACTCGGTGGCCACCACGCTGCAGCTCGGGCCCTTGTAAGCAAGGCTTTCCGTACAGGCTTTTATTGGTCGACGGCCCAAGCAGACGCTCAGGACTTGGTCCAACGATGCGTAGGTTGCCAACTTTTCGCAAACCAAAGCCATATGCCACCCACCGCTCTCTAAACTATCCCCATCACTTGGCCTTTCGCGGTCTGGGGGTTTGACATGGTTGGACCCCTTAAAGGGGGAACCCACAAGAAAAAATACTTACTGGTCATGGTGGACAAGTTCACTAAATGGATAGAAGCCAAGCCCGTTAAGACGGCCGAATCCGGACCTGTGATAGACTTCATATCCGGGGTCGTACACCGTTACGGCGTCCCCACAGCATCATAACTGATAACAGTACAAACTTCACCGCCGACGAGGTAAAACTCTGGTGCAAAAACATGGGCATCAAGCTCGACTATGCTTCGGTATATCACCCACAAACTAACGGTCAGGTCGAACGTGCAAATGGTCTTATTATGAGCGGCATTAAACCCAGACTAGTGCGGTCCCTCAAGGAGTCTAATACGCACTGGGTAGAGGAGCTCGACTCCGTACTCTGGGGGCTGCGGACCACGCCGAACCGCACCACCGGATAGACACCATTCTTTATGGTGTATGACGCAGAGGCAGTTTTGCCCTGCGACATAATCCATGACTCACCTAGAGTGCGCATGTACGAAGAAAGAGAAGCCGAGCTAGATCGACAAGACAACTTGGACGCCTTGGAGGAGGAGAGTGACGTGGCAAAAGCCCGTTCCGCATTTTACCAACAGCAGGCTCGAAGATATCAAAGCAGAGAAGTACGGGCCAAAAATTACAATGTTGGCGAACTAGTTCTACGCCTGCCGGATAAGAAAAAGGACAAATTCAAGCCCAAGTGGGAAGGTCCATTCATAATCGACCAAGTCCTGACTGGTGGAGCGTACCGCCTGCGAGATGCGTCGGATAACGGACTCGAGCCAAACCCATGGAACGCCACACGCCTCCGAAGATTCTATGCCTAGCGCCGGACTCTGTGTTTGTCTCCTTCCTCTGTCCAGTTTTTACATTTTTGTCTTAAATTTCTCTCCTTCCCCTCTTTTCTCTTATAGCCCTTAAAGGCTCATCATGTGACGCGCTACCCGCGCTCATTTAACCTTGGGGCTTCTCTAACAGAAGCTTATTTATATGGGCTTCACGCCCAACACACGCGTCAAACTTCCGCATGTACCTTTTCTTCACCATTATATGCATCGATATGACTTAAGTTTTGGCCAAGCTGGGTTGCCTGGCTCCTGTGCTTACCCCTACGTTCCCGATTGTTCGGCTAGGCGGTAAAGGGAGCACCTCTGCGATTGTTACTGCCGGATCAGCCGGATGTGTACCTCAGACTGGGTGAAGCCGAAAGCTAGCGTTCTTAAGGGAATATTCGGTCGGTGAACTAAAAGATGACCTTTTTTACTTATACATATACATGCCCCCAGATGATTTTTTTCTGCATTTGCAGTCCGGACATGCACTTTAGGGCATGCCTCCCAGAGAAAGGAACCCCTAATGGAACTATTCTCTCTGGAAGATGTTTCTTACTAACCATGTAATATAACATAACTAGTTGGGCACTTGTCTGATAAAGCACTGATGACCCCTACTCCTGGTCTCCACGCATACCCCGGTTCTTACATAATCGGTAGGGTATTCGGACACACTCCGGACCATCAGGTCCCAAGGTAGAAGCGAAAAGGTCGGCAATGACAAACGATCTACAATCTGGCTAGAAGGCATTACACATGTCAATTACACAGTCACTCTGACTGATTGTATTCCTCTTCTATACCATCTAACAGGCTGTCTAATTTACAGTCCTGCTGGGAATACTTTGCAGCCAACTCTACTTGGCCCTAAACTAGGCTTACAGGGATCTCCTTCCCGTCAGGCCCCACAGGTCCGACCTCGGCCAAGTGGTTTGGGTCAGACTTCGTAAACCGGGTCTTCACCATGGCCCAGGCCTCCCTAGCGCCTTGCCGGCAGGCCGATATCTTCCACAACCGGAAGCACCGTCGGGCTCCCTTCAGCTTCTCCGCAAGCTCTCCAAGGCCCTCGGGCACAGAGGGGGAAGGACATAAGGCTTGGACAACGCCTCTCATTGCCCGCCGAACTCGCTCGTGCAGTTGTAAGAGCTCGGGAAGAAGGTCACCCGTTGAACCGGGCATCTCCTCGGCAGGACGACCTGTGAGCATACCTACAGACATTACTCTGTTAGTCGACTTCCTCGCCGAACTCTTTTTTTCAAAGTTCGCTTAAGCACTTACTAAATATGCCGCGTCGAAGCCGCTGATTCTCCTTAGTGGAGTCCGACAGCTGGCCACGAACATCTTTCAGTTCAACGTCCAGTTTGGTGTTGGCATCCTGAAGATCATTCTTCTCCTGCCTCACCTTTGTCAGCACACTCTCACCGGCCTTTAGCCGGCGTAAGAGTTGTTTCCTCTCTGGATCTAGTTCGGCACCGTCTGCAATGCGATTTGTCAGATCCGCACCCATGCCGCACCATACTAATCTTTCGAAGTATATCTTACTAGAAGGGGTTCCTTTCGGCTCCCCTGCCGCGGCTAGTGCGGCCTCCAGTTGGGCTTTGCACTCTTTCAGCTCCTGGGACAGTACGGTATTCTTCTCTGTAAGAACCTGCATAAACAAATGATCCTTAAATCAGTTACTCTAACTGTTTCAAGTCTCGCGGGCTACTTGTGTGTGTGTGTGTATATATATATATATTACCAAAATTTTCTTACCCGTATGTCTTTTACATACTGCTCCGTGGCTCTGGCTAAACCATTTTGAGCGGCACGGAGGTACGCATCTGCCGAATTAAAGGCATCTAAAGCCTCTTGGGAGAAACAAGCGTCATGTAGAACTGTCCGGCGACGCCTGTGGTTCATGGCACTCTCCACCTCAGAATTTATGGCAAACGGCCTATCCGCATCCTCTGTCGGAGGAGCGTCCGGTGCGTGCCTTGTGCTCGCTTCCCCCTCCTGGTCAGACGTTGGAGCCTGGCTGGTAGAGGCGCGATTGGCAACCTCACCGGATATAGTCCGGCGAGATCTCTTCGTCCTGAAGATAGCACGAACGTTAACATGCCCTGAAAGAATAACACTAGGGAAGCAGAGGGTGCACTATACCTTTGCGCCGGCATCTCAGTCCGGACCACATTCCTCTTTGCCCCACGGGGCCCTGCGGCCCCTCGTTGGCTAGCCGCTGCAGGTTCGGCCTCCCGCCTCGGAAATCTCCCCTGCAAAACACGGTTGTTGTCAGAACAATCGAAATACGTGGGAATGGAACCCCTCTCAAGGGAATGAGACTCCGGTTTCTGTCACCTGGGAGGCCGGGATTAACCCTGGGTAATCAGCCATAATGGCTACCAAGGTATCGTCCTTGCTTAGTTGATGGAACACCCCGTCGATAAGCTCCACCGAGATATCCGGATCCTTTTCGAAGTCCGGATCGAGGGACCGTTCTAGGTCCTCGGGTTGTGGAGGACGTCTGTTTATATCCTTTACCTCCTGTTGCAGTTCCTGCATTAAAGTCGTTAGACTACATATCTAATCATGGGAGTATAAAACGAACGGGCGAGCACAATTGTTCACTTACCCAACTAGGAGGGTCGTACATAGTAAATCCGCCCCGCGGGTTGACGCGGAGGAATTCCTCCTTTTCCCCCTTGTACAAAGAGGACAGGATCTTTACTAGAGCGGCAGCTGAGGCTGGCCCCTTACGACCGTAACAGGTGGCGTCATCCTCCCCATTAAAATCCCACATGGGTTGGCCTCTATATTGAAGCGGTTGCACCCCCGCATAATGCATACGGCCATGACTCCAATCATGGTTAGTCCGGAATGAGCCAATAGTCTTATCCGGCCCATCAAGTAAAGGACGTCTCTGTCACCTTCTCTCTGAGAGCTCCGCGGACGCCAGCTCAAGCGTTTCTTTAATGGAGCACTGTTGAACTCGGGAAGACCGACCCGGATAGGGTCCGGCAGCGGGACATCATCTATATAAAACCATTCTGAAGGCCAGTCCTCGAACGCCTTCTTTGGGGTTCCGGATAAGTATCCGGTCCCGGCGATGCGCCATACTTCGGCTCCGCCCACTTGATATATGGACCCCTCTTGAGAACGGGGCACCAGGCAGAATATCCTCTTCCACGGCGCGAAATGGGCCTCGACACCCAAAAATAGCTCGCAAAGGGCGACGAAGCCCGCGATATGCAATATGGAGGCAGGCGTGAGATTGTGCAGCTGGAGGCCGTAGAACTCCAGAAGCCCACGGAGAAATGGATGAATTGGAAATCCCAGTCCCCTTATTAGATAAGGGACAAGGCACACCCGCTCTCCTTTGGAGGGATTGGGGGTGCTCTCCGCTTGCTTTCCGCCATTATAGGTGGCGAGTCCGGCTCAGACCGGGACCATATAAGCCTGAGGGAGAAATCCCTTAGTCTGAAGCAACACTAACTCGTTGTGCGGGATGGAACAACTCTCCCAGTCTCCGGGTTTAGGACCGGAAGGGCGAGGGGAGGAGCTGCGACGGCTGGCCATGTTGGAATGGACCTTTGCTGGAGGCGCTCTGATGATAGCTCGCGGAGGGGAGAAGATGTGGTTTGGATCTGAATCCCCATCCCGTTAAATAGGCGTCTCGTTTATACGGCAAGGGGTGTGGATGTAAAAACACCCCGGCTTTTCGCATTCGTTTGACACGTGGAAGACAACCATTATTGGGCGTGGAAGCCGAGGAACTCAACATTATAAAAATCGGACATTATTCCTACAGGTACACAGAATTTGGAGAAGAACCCGCCTTGCAATGCCAAAGACAATCTGCGCGCCGGACTCGCCGTCATTGAAGCCTGGTTCGGGGGCTACTGAGGGAGTCCTGGATTAGGGGGTGTTCGGATAGCCGGACTATACCTACAGCCGGACTCCAGGACTATGAAGATACAAGATTGAAGACTTCGTCCCGTGTCCGGAAGGGACTTTCCTTGGCGTGGAAGGCAAGCTAGGCGATGCGGATATTCAAGATCTCCTACCATTGTAACCGACTTTGTGTAACCCTAACCCTATCCGGTGTCTATATAAACCGGAGGGTTCTAGTCCGTAGGACAACTCCATCATACAACAATCATACCATAGGCTAACTTCTAGGGTTTAGCCTCCTTGATCTCGTGGTAGATCTACTCTTGTACTACCCATATCATCAATATTAATCAAGCAGGAGTAGGCTTTTACCTCCATCGAGAGGGCCCGAACCTGAGTAAAAACATCGTGTCCCTTGTCTCCTGTTACCATCCGGCCTTGACGCACAGTTCGGGACCCCCTACCCGAGATCCGCCGGTTTTGACACCGACACCCGCCTTAATAAAATTTCATAAACAAAAGCATCATAAGCATAAGCATACATAAACAAAAAATGAAACCAAATCATATAAAAAACATATCAACATGCATCATATCAAAATAAAATTTTAAGCATATTCCTCCAACAACATCTAGTACACATGATGGATCAAATCATATCAACATGCATCATATAAAAAAAAATCCTCCAACATGCATCATATCATCATATTTTTAAACATCTTCCAAAACAACATCTTCATATCATCATATCAACATGCATAATAAAACTACAATCAAGTCCTCCCACATGCATTACATCATAATTTATTTTTTTAACAAAAAAATTATGAACCAGGGTTCATCTTCACACTAACATATGATCTATTGATTGGAGTTCATATTCAATACCACTAGTTACTAAAGAACTAAGAACTAGAACTACAATCAAGCTAAACCAATCTTAGGTGGAAAAAATCCAATCTAAGTTAAAAAATATGAGGGATTTCAAGCAAATAATGCGTCGAATCGGAATTAAGTTTGCAAAACTAATTGGAGGGATTGGAGGAGCTTACATTCTCTCTTCGGGGTCATCTCGATCCGCAAAAACGATGAAGAAACGATGAAGATCCGAGGGGGAGAGTGGAGAAGATGAGAGAGGGAGAGAGGGGCGAGTTGGGGAAGAAAATGAGGAACTGCCGACGGGGGGAGGGGAAGGGGTGGGGAGATGGGTAGGGGCGCGGGGTCTCGGGCGAAATAACTGCCCGGACCCTACCGCCAGGGGCTTTGGCGATAGTATTAAACAGGCTACGCCAGGTGCCCTGGCGGTAGGGTGCGACGGAGGGGGACGGCGGGCGTCTCCGCGTACTGACGTGGATTAGTAACCGCCAGGGCCCCCTGGCGGTAGGCTGTCTAACCCTACCGCTAGAGCCCCTGACGGTAAGAAAATGGGTCAAATCCCGAATTTTTTCTCAACCGGGTCAGATCCTGAATTTGTATTGCAAAAGGGTCAAAACACGAAATTTAGCCCAGGTGGTTCACTCTCTGATCCTGGGCCTGAGGGTACGGATACTCCTCCTCAACAGATTGAGCCCATTCGCAGCTGGATCCTGACGCAGAAGAGGATCCGCCTGACTGAAGGAGGCACGTCCGTCGACAGAGAGGAGCCACCTGACCTGATCCACAGGCGCGCCGCGGCCAAGCCGCCCGGATGTGTGGTTCTCGCGGCGCCCCCTGATTTCCTCGTCCCCACTGCTGCTCTCCCCGTCGACGACAACGCCAGCGCCACCACTTCTCCTCCGCTCACTCTCAAGAGTCTTAAACCCTCACTCCTCTCCTTCCACCACCTCCGGAACTCCACACGCTATCTCTGTCAGACATGGCGCCTTCCGCGACCTGCCCTCTCCACTCCATGGCATCCGTCTCCCGCGCTCTCCGCCCGCGCCCGCGTCTCGCCGCTCCTCGTCTCGGTACGAGCCTCTTTGAAGGTTTTCCCCCCACTTCTCCGTTTGTTTGTCTGACCTGGTTTTGCTCGCGTGGATGCAGGGTGCGGACTGAGAGTTGGATGCTCTGTGCCAGCATATGGAAGTGCTGCCACGGAGAAGGCCGAGTGGGGATTGGCCATTGCGCCCGCACCAGCGACCACTCTTGTTCCGGTTGTCAGGTATAATGCTAATTGGGCTTGTGAAATTGATCGTGTCTGGGAATGGATTGCCTAATTGCTGGGTTTTATTTGGTCAACACAGTTGCTTTTGTCGAGTGTTGACTGGTCACTATATACCGCTAATGTGAGGTAGGGGAGTTCTATATTCCCACCTTCAACTATATACTATATTTTTTTACCAAGATAAAATTCTGAACGCTTTATTTTAGTGGTCAAAGAAATAAAGATCCTGTGTCAGAGCTTGCCAGGTTGCAAGTTTTGCAACATAGGGACATCAAGCTACAGTGTGGCTTATGGTCATGCTCAATTTGGTCCTAGGGTGTGGGGTTCAGGCGCATTGCATTTTTTGGTCCTGGCCTATTGGGGTAGTAGGCATAAGGAGATGTTCGTTTCTTAGGTTTGTTACACTGAACAAACAGTACTCAATGAGTGACTGCAGTGAAATGTATACAGTTATAGGTGCAATGGAATTCATTTACCTCTTTGCAAACTGATTGCACTTGTCTGTATCTTTCGGTTTGAAGTACATGGCCATTATATAGTGATACAACACCAACCGACATTTTTTCCCTTTTGTAGTAGTAACTCTAGTGGTCAAAATTGTTGCTTTGCCATTAGTCCATTACCCACCAGTGAAGCTACTGGTATTTACATTAGTCATGCAATCTGTTGAACTTCCATTCCACGCTTTAATCATAGTGCAATTTCTTTTCTAAACTGCATTTTTTTCAATGCTTAAATTGAAAATCAGGTGAACAAGTTGTTAAAATTTGTTGCAATGTCTCAACATAAAAGATACTTTATCATGCCCGCCTACCAATACTCTTCAATCACATTTATGCATCACGAAAAGATCCCAAGAAACTCATAGATGTGCAACAGGTAGACAGGTTTTTGCAGGTGCATGCTTAGTTAGTTCTATTCAGGTGCCCACTTAGCTATCCTTTTGAGGTGCCCACTTAGTTATTTCTTTGCAGGTGCACATTTTCTAAAATGAGGCACATCAATGATTTTATTTTAGATACACATCTATGCAATTTGGAATTGTGTGTATCTAGACCTACCCATGCAAGCGAAAAATCTACATTCCTCGTTGCTATGTCGTTACATCTTCAGTTTTTATTTGAGAGCATTATCGACTATTTGTAACTTTCTGATTAATTTCGCTGATCAATTTTGATAGCTACTCCCTCCATTCCAATATATAGTGCGTGTAGTTCTCAGCGCACATACCAATGAATGAGCTGGAGGGTGTCCTTTGGACGATAATACCCCACTCGTCCCATCCCTATCCAAGAGTACTACTACATCTTTTTTCTCTCTGCATCTCATTTCGCTCCTTCTCAACACTAAGCGATGGCACAGATCGATTTAAGCATCTTGGATTTAACTCACACAGCTAGTGTGTTGATTGATTTGATAAGCAGAGGACGAACTGAGCATACGCATGCTAAGCCTTGGGGCGTATTGGACTTGGAGAAGTAGCCACTGCGTGCTTGTGCTAATCGGTCGAAGTGGCAGCGCGCCATTGCAGCTTGGTCTCGCCGGTGGTATGACCTTACGACTTGGTCTCCCTAGCCACGTCCATGGACGTACTGGACGCAGTGACGCCGACCATGGTGGAGGTGTAGACACCTGCCATGGACGCGCTGGACGCGGACACGCCAGCCGTGGCGGAGGCGCGCACGAGCACCCTCCCGACCAAGAACAGCAGTGTCGCCGCCACGAAAGGCGCTGCTCCATCTGGGGCCCATCAGCCCGACACCACCGGGCGATTCCGTCGCTGTCGGTTGATTCTCATCAGGGCGGCGCCCCTCACCTCCTCCGTCCACATCCCTGGCCGTTGCGGCGGAGCCGCCACCGCCACCTCTCGCCTTGCCGCCGGACATGGAGACACCAGCGGGGGACGCGGTGAGCCCAGCCGTGGATTTTGAGAAGGGAGGCGATGCGTAGCAGGAGAAGGGGATTAGCAAGGAAGAAGATGCACAGCATAGTAAAAGAAGAGATAAGGGGTATTTTCGTCCAAAGTAGCGCAGAAGAGCAGATACGCACTACATTCTGGAATTTTGCTAAAAAAGTTATACACACTATAAAACGGAATGGAGGGAGTATAAATTATCTCTCCAACTCGTGATATTTAGCGGACTCAGTTTGCCCGTATAGTTTCGTATGAAGATTGAAGAACCATCATCAAATAGCATTAATTTTCTCCAAATAATTTGATTTCGCAAGAACCATCTTAGCTGTGATTTTTGGTCTTTCTTGATTCTCTCATTTGTTTATGCTCCTTGATTGAAGCCACCTGGGCTCAAGGCTCCATAACCTACTTTAAACGCAAAGATAAGGGAGGGTTCTTCCTCCTTGCTCGCATTTTTTGTATGCTTATTGACCAGATAATTCAAAAATATAATTAGTTTCCGTGAAATTAAAAACAATTTGTTGTTTTCTCAGGAGCCGCCAAATTTTCTGCAAAGCAGAAGCTAACATTTCTAGTAACCTGCCAGCGAGCGAGCCTACTGGAGTAAGCCAGTATGAGAAAATAGTTGAGCTACTCACCACTCTTTTCCCTGTCTGGGTAAGTTGCTATGAGAGCATCTGAAAAATTTCAGTTCTCTTGTCTTTAACTGTGTAGTTTCTTTCATGAATTTGATGCAAATCTTTGTAAATCTAGTAACATGGAGATCACCTTTTTCAGGTCATATTAGGTACACTTATTGGCATCTACAAGCCATCAATGGTAAACTTTCTCTCACCTATCAATTCTATTACTATGTACTCACAGCTAATGCCTTAACATATTGTATGTATGGTTTCCTACTTTCCTTGGACCTACAGGTCACCTGGTTGGAGACTGATCTTTTTACCGTGGGCCTAGGATTCCTAATGTTGTCAATGGGACTAACATTAACATTTGAGGATTTCAGGAGATGTTTAAGGAATCCATGGACAGTATGTTTCTGCCCCTTGCCCGCATGTATTTGTATAGAAATATTGATGCAGTTCTGTACTTAATACCTCATGAATTGATGTAGAATCTCTTTTGTATGTTCACTGACGTAATAGCTTCTTTGCAGGTTGGTGTGGGATTTCTTGCGCAGTATTTGATCAAACCTGTGCTAGGATATGCTATCGCATTGGTAATGCTGACAATAGACATGCATAATACTGCTGATTCAGTTTTACATAGTTTAGTGATTGTGGATGTTTAAATTTGTGATGAATAGTCGTATTGTTAGTTTGTTACTTAACCAACAATTTCTGTATTGCAAAATGAAGTATTTAATTTAAATATTATAATACATACTAACAATGTATGCACCAAAGGACCAACCAATGTAAAGTTGATCACTGATCGCATAGTGGCAGGCTCAAGCAATTGTTCAGTCTTCATGACATGCTAAAATGACACT
This sequence comes from Aegilops umbellulata, assembly GCA_032464435.1. Lineage (NCBI taxonomy): Eukaryota > Viridiplantae > Streptophyta > Magnoliopsida > Poales > Poaceae > Aegilops > Aegilops umbellulata. Next base: position 277,502,845 of record CP136056.1, on the reverse strand, counting down.
CTCTTTATACATGAGTAACAAGTGTACATGCGATATTCCTGTTTCTTCTTTTAGTTTTTTCAAAAGCAAGCAGGTCTCTGAAGAAGTTTTCTTACTTTTGCTACTTATAAACTAATAATGTAGTAATAAGTAAAAACAACATATGGATTGCTTATAAATTGTTGCACCTTTGCATGGTGTTATGCAGACCATTTTCTGTGCTAAACAGACTTATGTTGAGGACTTCCCAGTTCCCATGTAAAGTTTATAAAAGACTAAATGAAAATGAGGATAAAATGGCTCAAAATAATGAACCATTCTAATATGCTATGCTCCAAAAAGATTTTAAAGTTCAAGAGTTATCCCTGGTTTCAGACTTTCTGTTGTTTTCCTCTTATTATATGTCCTGAATTTAGCCAGCGTGACTGACTTTCCTCATTTTATTGTGCACCTCAGTATCTTCTTAGTTTTTCAATTACTTTATGTTTGAGTTTAGAAATGTATGAGTTATGTTAGCGAATTGTTTCTCTTTGTTTATGGCTAATCTATTTTTAAACCTAGAATTGCTTGTACAAATGAATATTTGCACTAACATGTGTGCATAAGCCTTTCTTCTTTCAGTGTATAATTATCTGCACCTAATTTGCTTTCCTATTTTACAGACATTGAAGTTATCTGCTCCTCTTGCAACTGGTCTTATTTTGGTCTCATGTTGTCCTGGTGGTCAAGCATCAAACGTTGCAACTTACATATCCAAAGGAAATGTGGCACTTTCAGTTCTTATGACCACGTAAGCTTTGGATATTCTTTGAGAAAAGGCATTTCTTTGGTGCTTGTTTTAATCTATTTATCCATATACGGATGTACCTCCGTCTCTCTTGAATCCCTTCGTCCATTGTGGAAATAAATCCTTTAGTATTGACTTCTGTTTCAGTTATTAGAATTCCACTAGTGTGCTAACTGTTTTCAAAATTCGCTGTATTATGCATCAGAGAATTTGGCTTTTTCTACTATGAAGCTAGAAGTACTACTCCCTCCGTCCCATAATATAAGAGCGTTTTTGACATTCAAAACGCTCTTATATTATGGGACGGAGGGAATAGTATTTTGCATAAAAAGATTGATCTACATTGGTTATGGATATTCCTGCCTGCTTCCATCATAAGTACTAGCTGTCAAATTTATCTGAAGCGATCAAACTTAGCACCTTCTGTAGTCTGTACCAAAAATTGCTGCCTACCATGATGGCACACACTGCTTTCAGGCTGTAAATAGGACTTACTATTGAGGATAACATGGTGTAAGTTTAAGTGCAGAATACCTTTGGAATGGGTATAATGCGCCATGTCAAGCCTGAGATTCTTCTAGTTGTGATTTTTCTTTAGAAGAAGTTTCTTTACTGAAACTTAGCAGTGAGCAGCAAACTGTTACTTGCAAATTACTTATGTGGTGCCATTATATTCGATTTAATCCAGTAAGCTCTTAGATGCCATGTTACTTTATCCGCCCAGTACTATTCTAACAAGATTTTTCTGAATCTTCCAGTTGCTCGACTATTGGTGCTATAGCGATGACACCACTCCTTACTAAACTCCTTGCTGGTCAATTAGTCCCTGTTGATGCTGCAGTAAGCACACTATGATCCGTATCTTGAATCAACTGCTTGCTAGTTTAATTGATCAAATCTTAGTTAAATTAAACTCTTTTTGTGCAGGGCTTGGCCATCAGTACTTTTCAGGTTGTTTTAATGCCGACTATCGTTGGAGGTGAATCTTAATTGAAGATCCATTGTACATTATTGTGGCATCTTAGAAATGCCTTCTTTGACATATGTTCTGACACTATTCCTGTTTAATTTGCAGTATTGGCACATGAGTATTTTCCCAAGTTTACCGAGCGGATTATCTCCATAACACCACTGATAGGGGTCATCCTCACCACCTTGCTTTGTGCTAGCCCTGTAAGTCTATAAACAAACGATCTGAGTAATGCTTCAAGCCTTTCTTTCAGCCCATAGTTAATTCAGACACTTTGTGTCCTGATGAGAAGACGAGTGGAGTTGTTGCTTGAGTTAATTAGAATGCATTTTGTTGAACTTTAACCTAAATAATGTCTGCTCTCCACAAAGTTTTTAACTTCTATCCCACGAAATGGTGACATCGCCGACATGTAGTACTCATATACTGTCTTGAAGTTCTTATTTTTCAAGTAAATGTTATGCCCTTGATTGTGATATTTTGGTCACCAGTGCTACTTTCTTTCACTATTATTAATTGAAATTTTACATCTTACAAGATTGGGCAAGTCGCAGAAGTGTTGAAAACTCAAGGTGCTCAACTTATTCTCCCTGTTGCTCTGCTGCATGCTGTTGCATTCGCTCTTGGCTATTGGATCTCGAAATGGTCTTCTTTCGGGGAATCGACTTCTAGAACCATCTCAATTGAGTGTGGGATGCAGGTACACAGATATTCAAATGCTCAGATTTAAATTTTTTCTTATCTAGCCGTAGCACTTGTATGGCCTTTAATAACATTATGGTTCTTATATTATTGACCTGGATATTAGGAAGGTAAATGTAGTCAACGTATCTATTTAATGCAGTCTTTCGTGCACTACCTGTTTAGATTCAGTTCCTCATGTTGTTGTTGCTGAAATATTGACGTCTAAATGTGCAAATATGTTATATCTGTTTAATTGTGGTGGACACCAAAAGACCCAAGGATAAGGATAAAAATTTGTCTAGGTTTACATTACCAACACCCTGCTAATTCACCGAGGTAGTTGATAATGTACCTCTTATTCTCAAGTAGTAAATTTCAGTTTGCAGAGCATCAGAATGTGCATTAGCTGGATTGATTTTACTACCGCATATGAAGTTTACAGCCATTTTGAACACACTCCATGTGTTTAATGCCCTTTTTGTGCTTCATGTTTGCAGAGTTCTGCGCTTGGATTTTTACTTGCCCAAAAGCACTTCACAAACCCTCTTGTTGCTGTTCCTTCTGCTGTCAGTGTTGTTTGCATGGCGGTAGGTTTTCTTGTCCCCCCCCCCCCGCCCCCCCTATCATAATTCTGTAGTCACTAGTAAGTACTCCCTCCGTTCGGAATTACTTGTCGCAGAAATGGATGTATCTAGACGTATTTTAGTTCTAGATACATCCATTTCTGAGACAAGTAATTCCGAACAGAGGGAGTAGTACATTATTGCGTGGTGGTTCATGTCATATCTGACTGTTCTTTTCTTCACGACAGCTCGGAGGCAGTGCCCTCGCAGTTTTCTGGAGAAACAGAGGCCTCCCAGCAGATGACAAGGACGATTTCAAGGAATGAATGAAGCAAAAACAATCCTAGGCTCCAGCTTCTAGTCGTTACCATGTTTTAGTTGAGCGTGGTTACGTCAGATAATTTTTTTATATTCCCATATTTTAGGTATGTAAAACACAAAACAAGATAAGGACGTTTGTTTATTCTAGATAATTGATTATTGGTAGGAAGGACCCTTGTTAATGATTTAGGCAAGGCTTTGCAATTAAGTTTGGTGTGTAATGTATTTTTCATCTTCTAAATAAATAAGCTGCTTCTCAGACAAAGCGGTAATTCGTTTATAAGGTGTTGTGTAGTAGGCCATATTTGTTGATTGAGAGTTCTCTTTAGCAAATTTAGTTTTTAAATCTCGTTGTTGGTATCCAATTCTTTTTAAGGTAGGTTTCATTTAGTTCTCAAATACTCCCTCCGTCCCAAAATAAATGACTCGACTTTATAATAATTTTGTAATAAAGTTGAGTCACTTATTGTGGGACGGAGGGAGTATTTGGTTGCCTAAAGCAAAATCCTGCATCCATACCTGGGCCAGCTGGAAATGTATATCACCCATTTGATAAAAATGTTTATCACCCATTTTTCATCTTCTAAATAAATAAGCTGCTTCTCGACAAAATACCAGGAGTAATTCTGTATCGTCCGTTTTGGTTTGGAATGATACATGACGTGGCATTTTCCAAAGGCCATACACTCTTCATGGTTACTGTGTTTCCGAGTTAAAAGAAAATCCCACTTGTTCCTTGTTCAAAGAATAGCCGGATTTTCTTTTAGATCATAGCACTTGCACATGATCATGCTATCATCTAAAATATAATACTTCCTCCGTTCGCTATTATAAATGTTCTAAGGCCAACTCCAACGCACGATCCGAAACGAATGTTCGTTCTGTCTGGATTTCGTCAGTTTAGGGGTGGCAATGGAGCGGCGTCCGGCCCCTTTTATGGATGCACTGGCCGTGCGCCCAGCGCGCGGCCTCATCTTGGCCGCATCTCATCTGCATACATTTTTTTGGGCCGCTTTTTATTATTATTTCATCAACGATTTTTTTGATACATTGAAATACACTCACCAATTTTTGACTAGAATTGCAAGACCAAAGAAAATAAGAACCACAAGTAGACATTTTAAAAGATATCCATTTTTCGCAACTGCTAACTGCTCCTACAAGTTGGATTAGTATCTTCTCGATGCCTTCATTGTCGATCTGCGGATTCTCGATCTTGCATACTTCTTTCCTCTTCGATTCTAAATAAGTAGACGTTGCTTCGCATCTAGTCTCATCTCTAGCCTCTATTCTAGCAACGAGTGCACAGACATCTATCAAATTTCGTTCTTTCAATAGATCGATGTATTCTTCTTCCCAATACCAAAACTTGCATCTTTCCTACACATACAATTTGAGTGTAAGCAAAGAGCTATCGAAAATGAGCCGAATCCAGGAGCACAACCAAGCAAAACAAGCACATACCCCCATTGTTTTTGCACTTGACGGACACCCATTTGGGATGTTCCGGCGTTGTAGACACGCGGTGCACCACCTTCCGCGGGAAGTCGTCGCACTTTATGAGTGGCAATGTGTTGGGGAATGCAGTAATTTCAAAAAAAATCCTACGCACACACAAGATCCATCTAGGTGATGCATAGCAACGAGCGGGGAGAGTGTGTCCACGTACCCTCGTAGACCCAAAGCGGAAGCGTTAAGTAACGCGGTTGATGTAGTCGAACGTCTTCACGATCCAACCGATCAAGTACCGAACACACGGCACCTCCGCGATCTGCACACGTTCAGCTCGGTGACGTCCCTCGTACTCTTGATCCAGCTGAGGCCGAGGGAGAGTTTCGTCAACACGACGGCGTGATGACGGTGATGATGAAGTTACCGACGCAGGGCTTCGCCTAAGCATTACAATGATATGACCGAGGTGGAAATCTGTGAAGGGGGGCACCGCACACGACTAAGACAACTATCAACTTGTGTGTCTATGGGGTGCCCCCCTCCCCCGTATATAAAGGAGTGGAGGAGGGGAGGGCCGACCCTCTCTATGGCGCGCCCCAAGGGGGATTCCTACTCCTAGTAGGAGTAGGTTTCCCTCTTTTCCTAGTTGGAGTAGGAGAAGAAGGAAGAAGGAGAAGGAGAGAAGGAAAGGCCCCTCCCCCCCAATTCGGATTGGGCTTGGGGGGCGCGCGCCTCCCACTTGGCCGCCTCCTCCTCTCTCCCAACATGGCCCATTAAGGCCCATTAACTCCCCCGGGGGTTCCGGTAACCCCCCGGTGCTCCGGAAAATGCCTGAATTCATCCGAAACCTTTCCGGTATCCAAACATAGGCTTTCAATATATCAATCTTTATGTCTCGACCACTTCGAGACTCCTCGTCATGTCCGTGACCACATCCGGGACTCCGAACAACCTTCGGTACATCAAAACACATAAACTCATAATATCAATCGTCACCGAACGTTAAGCGTGTGGACCCTACGGGTTCGACAACTATGTAGACATGACCGAGACTCATCTCCGGTCAATAACCAATAGAGGAAAGTGGATGCTCATATTGGCTCCCACATATTCTACGAAGATCTTTATCGATCAAACCGCATAACAACATACGTTGTTCCCTTTGTCATCGGTATGTTACTTGCCCGAGATTTGATCGTTGGTATCTCAATACCTAGTTCAATCTCGTTACCGACAAGTCTCTTTAATCATTCCGTAATGCATCATCCAGTAACTAACTCATTAGTCACATTGCTTGCAAGGCTTATAATGATGTGCATTACCGAGAGGGCCCAAAGATACCTCTCCGACAATCGGAGTGACAAATCCTAATCTCGGTCTATGCCAACTCAACAAACACCATCGGAGACACCTGTAGAGCATTTTTATGATCACCCAGTTACGTTGTGACGTTTGATAGCACACTAAGTATTCCTCCGGTATTCGGGAGTTGCATAATCTCATAGTCATAGGAACATGTATAAGTCATGAAGAAAGCAATAGCAACAAACTAAACGGTCATCGTGCTAAGCTAACGGATTGGTCATGTCAATCACATCATTCTCTAATGATGTGATCTCGTTAATCAAATGACAGCTCATGTCTATGGCTAGGAAACTTAACCATCTTTGATCAACGAGCTCGTCAAGTAGAGGCATATTAGTGACACTCTGTTTGTCTATGTATTCACACATGTACTAAGTTTCCGGTTAATACAATTCTAGCATGAATAATAAACATTTATCATGATATAAGGAAATATAAATAACAAATTTATTATTGCCTCTAGGGTATATTTCCTTCACAATGGTGCGCCGACGGGCCTTTGGGCCAGCACTGAGCCCATACGACGGTCGGGCGTGTCTTTGTCGGTGAACCGCCGACGGGATAGATTTGAGCGGCTAGAGGCGGAGCCAATACCTGCATGCAGCCTGGGGGCGTTGTTAGGGCTGTGGGTCCGATACCCGGCCAATCCAGGGCAAGGCACAGCCTCCGGTGGTCGGGTGCGCTAAAATTCGGCCAAATCCACTCCAAATCTGGCTGGCTGGAAATGCTGAAATCAGGCGACCAGGGCTAGACAGCTCGGGGCCCTAGAAATGACAAGGGTAGGGGCACGCGTGTGGGGGGTGTGGCGGCGACCGTGCTGGACAGCGACGCGGTGGCAGCTAGGGCGGGGGGAGGGTGAGTGGAGTGGGGGGTGTTGGCGGCTGTGCTGGACAGCGACGAGGTGGCAGCTAGGGCGGGGGGGGGAGTGGAGCGGGGGGCGGCTGGAGTGGATGGGGGAGGTGAGAAGAAAAAGGGCCGACTATGTCCCCGGCGGGCGGGCCAGGGGAGGACAAGGGCATGCGTCGCGCCCGTCCGCCCGTGTCTGCTTTAACGGAAATGCGGTCCAAATTTGGAGGGAATTGGTCGAAAGCGGACCGAAAAAGACATTTATCCATTTGCTCTGTGCGTTGGGCCACCTTTTCTGTCCGTTTACCACAAAACGGACGCGGCCAGACCGTTTGGGGTCATGCATTGGAGTTGGCCTAACTTTTTTCTGAATCAGATGTATATACACATTTCAGCGTGTTTGTTCACTCATTCAATTTGTATGTAGTCCACATTGAAGTATCCAAAATGCCTTATGATAGTGAATGGAGGGAGTAATTTTGAATTGTCCACATAGAAGGCTCCCACGCGTAGTCTCTACTTGATTTCACATCATACATGTCCTAATATGAAAATAATACAAGGCGATGATTATAGATATTGTGGCTCAGTTTTACATTCTTTCATATAACATTAAATAAATTTGTTTGTAGCTTGACAATATATCGCTTTTCTAGAATTGTTTGGAAGAGGTGCTCGATCTACAGCCGAATGATCCGCCGCCGCCAGACATCTCCATTGGCGCTGCCAAATGAACACAACAACCACACCATCGCCGCTAACTTTGACACCAACACGGGATTCTGCGAGAGAACCCAACCCTGCCAACGCCAAGCTCGATCAACCGCCACCACCAGTCGACTAGAATCAGATACCAACTATAATGTCCGCACAACCACGGATCACAATTGGCTAATATTCTATACCTAGGTAGTTGGATAATGACTCGACCAGGATTGCAATGTTGGGAGAAGTCTTGAGGAAGAAAAAGAACAAAGAAGGGGGATATGAGATAGAGGGATAGGGGATAAGATGTGAGTGAGAAGCTCTGTTTTGAGTCTGAACTTTGCTAACCCCACACACAAGCCACACTTGCTATTTAAATCCCCAACTACTAAGAGCATCTCCAGCGATCCCCTATAATTTAGGTCCACAAATGGCCCATTATCGTTTAACTCATTATATTTGTTGTGCTAAAAAATGGTTCCTAGCCGAATTCCTAAAACTTAACTCTCTAAAAAATTCTTCATCAATTCTTTCAAGTTTTTGTGTATGTACTACATTTCAACTAAATATTTGCACACATATTAAATCCAAACTTAAAAATTAAAGTTCACACAATTCATGAATATTAGAAATTTAAAGTTTGTAATTTAAATTGTTCAAATTCAAACACATGAAAGGGTCCGAATGAAGTAAAGAACATGATAGAAGCACAACAACCAACTGGTGTTATGGAGTAGCCACTAATACTCAACAAGATCATCTTGAAGTTAGGTATCTACCTCTTGGTTCTTGATGCTTCGATGTGCCGCAAGGAATCTCTGTATCCTGTTTGCATCTATGAACAATGGCAAAGCACTTCTGAAGCACACTGAAAATCTCTCAACATCATTCCTTGTCGACTCTTGACGCATTGCAAAGTGAGATCTCTTGTAGCCTTGAGGACACGTGATGTCTTCACAAATGTGGACCCTAGAGGATAGATGCCATTCGCAAGGTAGTAACCCATTGTGTACTGACGGCCATTGACAACATAGTTGCAAGGAGGGGCATCTTCGGCAACAAGCCTGAAGAACAGTGGTGATCTCGACAGCACATTCAAATCACTATGAGAGCCAGGCAATCTAACGAATGTCAAATCCATAGATCCTTCGATGCAACTACCTTAATAGCGATTGTTGGATCTTTGGAGTGCCCTTTGTACTGACCTTTCCATCTCGTAGGACAATTCTGTTATGTTTAGTGCATGCAATCAATTGATCCAAGCATACCAGGCCATCCTCATTTTTCACTTGAAGCCAAAAGCCTCTTAGCATCTGTAACACCCCGACAAAACCCATCGGTTCACCCACTGGTTCCTGGTCATTGTGCCTAGGATATAGATTGGCCTCACAGGCCAACACTAGTCTTTCCTGCGCACTTTGTCCTCACCTAGAATCAAATTTCCATTCAGTTACCCATCCTTAAATTGCACCAAGACAAAAACGCTTAACTTTGAGGTTCCTTTCAGATGGGCTCCAAGAAAAGAAGTTACACTTGTTGATATGAGTAGTCTATCGTTCCTATTAAGTTGGGATGTCATAGTATATTCATAATTGGGTTCCCTCAAGTACTCCAACCCATAGATCTCAATCACGGCTTCTGTGTATCTGCGAACTGCCTCTAAGATTGGATCTTCCCCGATGAGGACATAGTCATCAATGGCATTGGTTGAACACTCATAGGCAAGCACTCGAATAGCCACGATACACTTCATCAAAGGGATCACACTTATCTCCCCCGATGCGCTCCTCCTCAATTTAAACCAATCATCATGCTTCTCTACATCTTTTGCAATGGTGAGAAAGAGACTACGATGCATCTGAAACCTCCAACAAAAATACTTCTTTGGATAGGTTGAATTTGGGTTGAATTAATCCTTCACAATCTTCTCATGTCCCTCTGCTCTATCCCGGTTGATGTACAAGCGGCCGAAGTGTGATCCTACTTTCGGTCTCCGAAAGTGCTCGTTAACGATCACGACAATGACTCTTTTGACATCATCATCATCTTACCCCTCCTCGTCCGACGAAGAGTCATCAAAGACCATCTCTCTCAACCTCTTCATATACACTATGCAATATATTAGGTTGAATTTGTTTAAAAAACATCTAAACAAAATGAAAATAGCTAACATAAACGCACCTAGGAAATTCATCGAACACCTTGTGGGCGAAGAAGGTGAGAGGATCGGTTGACGGCATTGAGCCGAATCCAAAGCTCAGGGTGGACGGCGGGCGGCGGGGTAGGCAGTCGGCAGTTGATGCCCATGCGGTACATGACCAACAGTAGATGGTGGGGCTCTAATCGACTTCCCTGGCCGACGACGAAGCTCGAGGGGGAAAGCCAAAAACTATCGTGAGAAGTGGCGCCGGTTCAGAATATTTGAGGGTCAGGAGGGTCGACACTTAACTTTTCTTATTTCTCTAATGCCGATAACGGATAGTCCCTCAAAAGTGTTTTTGTTCTAAAGCCTTTTAAGGAATCGGCTAGAGATGCTCTAACACACTCTGGCAGCCCAACGACAGTACAAGGCCCACTTGGCCCACTAGTTTCCTAGTTTAAATTGAGTACTTAGCGCCTCCACCCGATGATCACCTGGATCCTTGATGCCGGGTACTGATCACGGCAGTAACGGGGACTGCTTTGGTGTTCCTCTTCCCGCGGCCGCAATTGGACCACCAGCCCTAACCCTAGCCGCAACCGATTGGATCGGAGCGGGAGCGGAGGAGGAGCAGCAATGGCCCCGTCCAGGGAGGCCTTCCATGCGGATGCGGAGGAGAGTACTCCCCTCGTCAGAGTCGGGCAAGCAGCGCCGGAGGCCGAGGAGAGGGTGGTCCGCAACCCAGTCGAGGACTATGAGGAGAGGTTCCGACGCCTGATTATAGTCCCGCCCAAGCCATTCCCGTGGTGGCGGCGGCTCCCCTTCCTTAGACCGGATCCCAACTCCATCCCCGTCGGTCAGCCGCTGGACGAGGAACAGCTCGAGATGCTTCACAAGTAACCCAACCCCTTGCTCCATCCCCGCCCATCCGATTCCTGCTCCTGTTTATCTTTGTATGCTTAATGCAGTTCCATTCTCTTTATTATCAAAGCCCGCGAGCCGGGGTACTTTACGCGATTAGCTCTGACTCGCAACCTTGCGCTGCATTGCCTGCACTACTACAACGTTGCCCATGCGGTTCGTGATCTACCCTATCTGTCACTTTTCCTTTCCTTTCCTAGGACCCACTGTATGATATATACATGCATGCATTACTGTGACCTTTTTGAGTTGGTTTAATTAAAATTGCAATAAAAGATCAAATCACTGGAACATACAAAATTGTTTCGTTTCTGTTGGACACACGAAAAGCAAGTCATTGGATTTTTCAGGGAATTTACTTCCTAATTGTAGTATTTCTGTCAAACTATGTTTTCCCTTTTTCCTTGCTACAATTACCAATATCGTTTCCCCCCGGCCTGCATGATTGGTTGGTTCAGGACAAATGAGTATGAGCCTGCTCCTGGCAAGGTGACCAAAGAAGTGCATTTCAACATTGGTGCTTGCTGGACCCACGGAAACTTCGTGGCTCGTCGGAAGCGCTCTGGTTGCTTCTCATTCCTGCCTGCTCCACGGACTCTCTTTTTCTTTGAGACTATTTATAGAAATGGTTCCCGTGGAGTCGTCACATGCACCCCCTTATTAGGTATGCATGGTCTTCTTTCTTGTTTGATGTATCTTATCTCTTGTACTCATTGGAAGATCACTGTCATTTGCTAGTGCCAATGTAGGAAAAACAGGGAAAAACCATAAGATCCTCACTAGAAGGCATGCCAACCATATAGAAACAGGCTGAATGTGCAAGAACTGATGTTTTAACTGAACTTCCGCACTTGTTTCTGTGATATGGATAACTTGAGTTACTCTGTATGTATTTGTTAGATAAGTGAGCAAGTGATCTTTACTGAGGGCCAAAGGCCATTACATATACATGTGTGGTAAAGTGAAGGAAACCCCTTATACAATGGGGATATACCGAAAAGAGACTATACACATCTAACACCCCCCTCAAACTCATGGTGGATCAACAACACTGAGTTTGGAGAGGAAAAAGCCATGTTGCGCTCGAGTCTGTGCCTTCGTGAAGAAGTTAGCCAACTGTAACTCAGAGGGCACATAGTGAAGGGCGAGAGTCTGATCCTGCACAACAGCACGTACAAAGTGGGCATCCACACCGATGTGCTTGGTGAGCTCATGCTTCACCGGGTCACGCGCAATACCGATAGCACCGGTACTGTCTGACAGTAAAGGAGTCGAGATAGTAGCAGACACACCAAAATCTTCAAGTAACCACTGTAACCAGATCACTTCAGCCGTCAACATAGCAATGGCTCGCAACTCAGCCTCTGTACTCGAGCGAGAAACTGCAGTCTGTTTCTTTGTCTTCCAGGCAATAAGAGAGCCACCGAGAAAGACACAGTAAGCAGACAGCGAGCGTCGATCAGAGGGATCACTAGCCCAGGTAGCATCAGAGTAGGCCTGGAGCTCAAGAGATCTGGAGCGGGGAAAGAAAAGGCGCTGAGAGATCGTGCCACGAAGATATCATAGAACACGGAGGAGGTGACTATAGTGGACAAAGGTGGGAGCTAAGACAAACTGACTCATGATGTGGACAGGATAGGAGATGTCAGGACGTGTAACAGCAAGATAGACAAGGTTGCCAACGAGGTGACGATAGCGAGTGGGATTAGAAAGAGGTTCACCATCAGAGGCATGAAGCTGAATGTTGAGATCCATAGGAGTCACAATAGTGCGCTCATCACCGAGAGCAGCGCGAGCAAGAAGATCCTGAATATATTTTTCTTGGGAGATGTAGAAGCCATCAGAGGTCGAGGAGATCTCAATCCCAAGAAAATAGCAAAGCGGACCAAGATCAGTCATGAGAAACTGGTCACGAAGGCGAGCCTTAACAAAGGCAATGTAGTCAGAGTCGTCACCAGTGATGATCATGTCATCCACATAGAGAAGGAGAAGAGTCCGACCACGAGGAGACATGTGAACAAACAGCGCGGGATGATGATCACTGGGAAAGAAACCAGCGACAGTCACCACACAGGCGAAGCGCTCAAACCAGGCGCGAGGGGCCTATTTAATACCATAGAGGGAGCGACGAAGCCTACAGACCATACCATCAGGAGCATAGTACCCTGGTGGTGGCTGCATATAAACCTGCTCACGCAACTCACCATTGAGAAATGCGTTCTGGACATCAAGTTGAGAGATAGACCAAGCAGAAGCCACAACAAGGAGAGTGCGGACAGTGGTCATGTGGGCCACAAGAGCGAATGTCTCATCATAATCGCGGCCCTGGTCCTGCTGAGAACCACGGGCTACAAGACAAGCTTTGTAACGCTCAAGAGAACCATCAGAGCGAGTCTTAATCTTGTAGACCCACTTGCAAGTGATGGAATGAACACCGGAAGGGAGGGAAACCAGATCCCATGTGCTAGAGCGCTCAAGGGCCGCAAGCTCTTCGGCCGTCGCAAGCTGCTTCAGGCTGAGTCATGGCAGTCCAATAGGAGGTGGGCTCGCAATAACAAAGAGACCATACCGATTAGGAGAATAGCGATCAGGCGGGAGGGGGGGTGGAGGCCAAGCACGGAGTTTATGAACCGGGGGAGGCGTGAGTAGAGGTGCACTAGAGGTGGAAGGCATGTCAGGCGAGTCAGGAGAAGCATCCTCAGTACGAGGGCGACGAGTATAGTGGAGTGGAAACGGTGAAAGAGGGCGACGGACTGGAGATGATGGTGGAGAGGTGGAGGAGGAGGATGGGGAAGATGGTGTCGGTGGTGAGGGAGTGTGAATGAGAGGTGCAGGAGGAAGAGGTGGAACATGAGGCACATAGCGGGGTGTCTCAGGAAGAATAAGAAAAGAAAGATCGTCCACAGAGAAGCTCGAGGAAGAAGGACGTGGGTAGTAACAATGAGACTCGTCAAAAGTCACATCACGAGAGATGCGCAAGCGACGACCAACAGGATCCCAACAACGATAGCCCTTGTGCTCATCACTGTAGCCAAGAAAAACACACTCAACCGACTGAGCAATCAGTTTGGTGCGTTCTCGGGGGGCAAGAAGGACATAGCACACACATCCGAACATACGAAGAGCTGAGTAGTCAGGAGAACAACCAGTGAGACACTCCATAGATATACCACCCTGCAAAGCAGTCGATGGCTGAATGTTGATGAGATAGGTGGAGGCAGAAATAGCCTCAGCCCAAAAGTGGGGTGGAAGAGAAGCGGCAATCATCAGCGCACGAGCCGTTTCAAGCAGATGACGATGCTTACGTTCGGCAACACCATTCTGAGCATGAGCACAAGGACATGAGAACTGGGCAAGAGTACCCTGTTCCACGAGAAAACCACACAACAGCTGGGAGATAAACTCTCCAGCGGAGTCAGCACGAAAAGTACGAATGAGCATGCAAAATTGGGTGTGAACCATGGCAACAAATCGTTTGTATATAGAGAGAATCTCACCACGAGATTTCATGAAGTAGAGCCAAGTGTAGCGAGAGAAATCATCAATAAACAGAACATAGTAGCGATGACCACCTTTCGAATCAAAGGGAGCAGGACCCCAAACATCAGAATGAACTAAGTCAAAAGGACGCTGAGATACCGACTCACTGGTGGGATAAGGTAATTGGGTCTGTTTGCCAAGTCTGCAACCATTACAATGTAAAGAAACATCTCCAGATACAGACCCTAAGAGGCCCTGACGAACAAAAGAAGACAAGCGAGAGCCACAGATGTGACCAAGGCGATGATGCCACTGCTGGAAGGACGCAGACGAAGAGGCAGCAAGAGCATGGGAGCTGGCAAAAGTGGTGGCAGCGGAAGGAACACAAAGTCAGTCAACCTCCCAAAGACCCTCTGACTCACGGCGCCGGGGGCCATCACCAACCAAAGCCTTGGTGCGACGATCCTGAATAGAGCAAGAGTCGGTATCAAGAATGACACGACAACCAGAATCAGTAAGTGGGGCAGCGGAAAAAAGATTCATGGTAAGACGAGGGACATGTGAAACACTCGGAATAGAAAAATATGGAGGGGAAAGAATACCACGACTAGCAACAGGAAGAGGAGTGGCGTTGGCGGTAAGAACATTAACAGGCGAATCAAGAGGTCGGAGAGAAGACAGCGCGGAAGAATCAAAAGACATATGAAAGGAAGCTCCAGAATCAAGAACCCACGAAGATGTACCTGACTGTGTAGGTGTCTGCGATGGTGATGAAGGGGATGCAGTCACAGCAACATCAGGTGTTGTCACAGCAGCAGCAGAACCAGTCGACGAGGAGCCGGAGGAAGCAAGTAGACGCTTGAGGCGTACAATGTCCTGATCAGTGAGTGATGGAGTCGAGGAAGACACAGGAGTCCCGCTGGAAGGGGAGCGCCTCTAGTCTCGCTTCTTCTGGCGACAATCAGACTCTGGGTGACCTGACCGGGAGCAGTAACCATAGAAGGTGTCACGGCGCGACGTGCCCTTCTCAGCATAAGGAGGACGACTTACCCCCCTGGAGGAGTAGGCAGGAGCGGCAGAGCGGTGAGGCGAGCAGACGACACAGGAGCTCGGGCGGCCAGCACTAACGGAACCAGAAGCAACCCAGCAGAGCGAAGGCGAGTCTCCTCAGCACAAAGCTCGGCAAGTACCTCTGAGATAGGAACACGACCACAAGCAAGCAGGTGGGCACATTGAGGCTCGAACTTAGAGCGAGGACGATATAAAAACTCATGAACCCGTTGAAACTCCAAATCAGACCGTGTAGTCTGACAGCAAGGGCAAGTTCCACAAACAACTATCCGAAGAGAGTCAAGCTAACGCCAGATGGTAGAGCACTGGGAGTAGAACTCATCAACAGAGGAATCACCTTGCTGGAGTGCGTGCTCCTGACGCACTACAGATAGGTAGAGAGCATCACCAGAGGGCTGATAGCGCTGACATGAAAGTGCGTTATATCGACTAGAGGGGGGTGAATAGGCGATTTTTATGAATTCTTCACTGAGGAATTTGCTAGTGAGGAAATTCCTTAGCGAAGAACTACTTGCAGTGGAATAAGTACTCAGAAGTAAACGTAACAGAAGACAAGCATAGTCATCATGATGAAATGAAAACAAGCATAGAGTACAGAAAGCGTAGTCACATGATAACACTAGATGAAGACAACAGACTGAAGAAATTGAACTGAGGAAATTGAGAAAGTCTTCAGTCAAAGTCTTCAAACATAGATATGACAAACGAACAACATAATACTGAGGAAATGAAAGAGTTGAGGAAATAGAACCAATTGGCTTGGTGAAGACAATGATTTGGTAGACTAGTTCCAACTGTTGTCTCAGTTGTACATCTGGTTGGAGCGGCTGAGTATTTAAACTCGAGGACACACAGTCCCGGACACCCAGTCCTGAGCACGCAGCTCGGGACACCAAGTCCTCACCGTATTCTCCTTCAACTAAGGTCACACAGACCTCATCCAATCACTCGTGGTAAGTTTTCAGGTGACTTCCGAACCTTCACAAACTCGGTCACTCGGCGATCCACAATTCCTCTTGGATGCTCTAGACCATGACGCCTAACCGTCTGGAAGAAGCACAGTCTTTAAAGGTAACAAGCGTCAGATCCACGCAGGATCAATCTCTTCAGTGATGCTCAATCACTTTGGGTTTGTAGGTGTTTGGGTTTGGGTTTCGGATTTTCCTCACTTGATGATTTTCGCTCAAAGTCCTCGGAGGATAGGATGCTCTCAAATGACAAGCGTCAGTTTCTCGCGGAGTAGCCAACCAGCTAGTGGTTGTAGGGGGCGGCTATTTATAGCCTAGGGAGCAGCCCGACATGATAAGACATAAATGCCCTTCAATGATATGACCGTTAGGTGGATAAGATATTTTGGGACAGCTGGCGCGTAGCACATCAACGGTCGGAAATTTGAGGTTCAAATTCCTCAGGGCTATCATGTTCCTCACTGTGTAGGCAATCTACACTGGCGAATTCCTAACTCCTCAGTCAGAACAAAGTCCTCAGTGACCAGAAGAACTGCGTCTCTGTCACTGAAGAAATTGACTGAACTGTATGAGATTTCCAATGGCTTCACTCGAAGGGATTGGTAGGTGTAGGATTTTGAGTTGAGCATCACATGGAAATTTTTCCTTAGTATTTCGTCGACCCCTTTAACAGTACGGTGTTTCCTATGACTCAAAAAAGAGAAAATGAAACTACGAAAACAGAAGTCTTCACGCTTCATGTTCCTCGAATGAATACCAGGTCTTCAAGGTCACACCAATTTCTTCACTTTCAAAGTCTTCAGAACACCAAAGTCTTCAGTCGAAGAACTTCATTTTTAGGGGTCGACTTTCTCTGTAAATATCAAACTCCTCATAGACTTATAGACCTGTGTATACTCATAAACACATTAGATCCTTAACCTATAAGTCTTCAATACACCAAAATCACTAAGGGGCACTAGATGCACTTACATGACATAGATAAGACCACATCGCTGCAACTGTGCCAAGTTCCATGAACTCCGAAGCAAACTAAGGGAGGACGCTCGCAGTGAGAACAATAGCAGCTCGAGCATCATCATTGCACCACCGAGTGTAATCAGACAGATCATCCCGATAGGCAGAAAGAGCATCAGTATAGGCGGATACCTGCTGATCATAAGTGTCAACTGCAGCATCATCAAGAGCCTTGGCTGCATCCCGATCGGCTTGAGAAGCCTCAGCAGCAAGTATCGGCGGTGCCGGCGGGGTAGGAGCCACCGGAGCAACAGGGCATGGCGGACACGGTACCTCACCAGAGAGAACGCCCCACAGCAGAAGACCGCGCATGTGGATACGCATGAAACCCGCAAACTCAACATAGTTGGTGCCATCAAAGATCACCGAGCACCGAGGAACAGCGACATAGCCCGAAGAAGACGTGAGGAGGTCTCCTTTTTTTGGTCAACGGGCCCTCAACTTGATCTGGATCGAGGGAATCGCTCGAACCAAGAAGCGAGCGAAACTAGAGAGATCGACCGCGACCAGTGGGGCAGGGGGCGGTGACGACCTAGAGGAGACCCGGTGCCGGGCCAGGCGGCGGCGGCAGTGGTCGGACCGGGCGGCCGCGGCGGCGGCCGGACTGGGCGGCCTCAACGCGGCAGCAGCAGCAGCCGAACTGGGCGGCGGCGACGGCCGAATGGAGCTAGAACAGAGAGGAGACTAGCGGGGGAGGTAGTAGCCAGGAGCAGCAAACAACAAGGCCAAGCATGGCCGGCCTCGGGCTGCAACGGGAGCGGAGAGGAGCGCCTGCGCGAGATGGAGTCGAGCAGCGGGAGCAACGGTCCTGACGGGGACGAATCGGAGCAGAGGACAGCCGGGGACTAGGACGGAGGCTAGCAGCGGCGACGACTAGGATGGAGCACACACAGAGTTGCATCATGCGGGAGGGAGGCTAACCTAGCATCTGATACCATATTAGATAAGTGAGCAACTGATCTTTACTGAGGATCAAAGGTCATTACATATAATGTGTGATAAAGTGCAGGAAACCCCTTATACAATAGGGATATACTGAAAAGAGACTATACATATCTAACAGTATTTTCCTAATCCTTTTTGTTGGGCCACCAAAGAGGTTTATATGTTCCTGGCAAGCAATTTTTATCAACAACAAGAGGAGTTGGTACAACTGTGCCTCGTCGTTATTGTCTTTACAGTGTCTTTCTATTGCAATTGCTGCTAAAGTTGTGATCTGTTTGCACTGCCTTATATGTAAATAAACCTGATTACTGCCTTTGCTATTCCTTTCCATGCTTTTGGTAGAAATTAATTGTTATCTTGTGTTTTCAGATGAACCAGTTACTGAAGCCTACAGTATCTTGGGTTTCCCTCTTTGGTGGTCTAAACGTCATAGTGGCAAATGTATGATCTCCTCTCTGTGTGTTTGTGTGTGTCGCAGAGCATGATCATTCACTTACCTCTTCTCTATATGTTGCCTTTCTTCCTGTGTTTTTCCAGTGGATACCATTTGCAAGACAAGCTCCCGTCGCTTTATCTTCCACATCCTGGCATTCAGAAGATATCTCCATGTGGACATAGCAATGCCCGTATAGTCTGTGAGATGTGCTATCAACGCTCCATTGTGCTGCATCCAAAAGATTTCCAGTTTGGCTGTCCTGATCCACGTCACCCCAACTGAGCACTGCTACAATCGAGCACTGAGGATGGGAAAATGGATTCTTTGTTTACTACTACTCATTTAGTACACTTAAGATAGACATGTTGTCAGTATTGCTATATGTGTGGCTTGCTAGTTGGAATGACTATGTACCGGATGGTTTCTTAGTCTATTATAGTCATTTGGTATGCTTAAGATAGACTTCTTGTTGGTAGGATAACCCCTTAAACCTTTTTTTGGTTTAGTTAATCCCTAAAATTGTGCCATTTGGTTCAGTTTATCCCCTAGTACAATTTATCTTTTTTTTTTGTTTCTCCATGCATAAGTGGAGTTCAAGTTAAAATTTTATAAAATGATAGCGTACATCGTCATAACATATGTTAGAAAAATACAAAATGAATTTTGGTATCACTATTTTGATAGGGAAGGACATTTAATAGTATAACAATCTTTGGGATACAAAATAATGATTAAAAGTTCATAAAAAATATTTTTTTTGACATACATTGTGATGCCCACTACCACTCTATAAAATTTTAACTTAAGACTCCACTTGTGCATGGAGAAACAGAAATTATAAATTGTATCAGGGGGTAAATTGAACCAAATGGCATAGTTTTGGTGTTAAACTGAACCAAGAAATAGTTTAGAGGTTATCCGGACTTTAGCAGTGTTGTAAAGATAATTTTAGATTCACATTCATTGATTAATTGTAATTACTGTACATACAAATTGTTGAATAATGAGGTGAACGCACTAAAACATATATTTTTTTATGTCTACTTTCACATACATATTGTACATTTTTTGTATACCATAGGAACATTCTCTCTATACATGTTTAACATTTTTCAGTTACATGATGAACATTTTTTGAAACTTATACTATATTTTTTGATATCTACTTCTCTATACACATTGTACATTTTTATACATCAGGAACATTTTTTATATACACATTTAACATTTTTAAAATACAAGAGTAACATTTTTCAAACATATATTTGTATGTCTACATTTTTTCATACACATTGCACATTTTCGTATGCATCTGGAGCATTATGTATACACATTTAATACTTTCAAATACATGATTAAATATTTCAAATATACGTGTTTTAACATTTTTTGAATATTTATTAAACATTTTAAATGTGACAACTTTTTTTGAATGTTATCACCATTTTTTAAATTGATGCTCACAATTTCTTTCACCGTGTAAACATTTTTTCTAATTCACAATTTTTTCTAAAAAAAATAGTATGTTTAAATTTTGGAATATCTATATCTCGAATATTTTTCGAAATTATAAATAAATGTAAAATAAATAAAAAGAAGAACCAATGAATGGAATTGAAAGAAACGCCCGACTCCCTATGGGCCAACCCACTGTATGGCGCCCTTGAGGTGAAACTGCCTTCCTACTCGTACTGAAGTCAATAAAGCAAATAGTGCTTCTGATTGTCCGTCAGGAAAATTGCCCCCGAAGTTCGCACTAATTACCCGCTATGCCACCGGTAAGTGAGAAGAAACATTTCGCGGCTGCATCCACCTTGCGTTTGGTTCATATTGCGCAACACTCTCACATATCACAAGCATACTTGCCTAGCCCGCCGGTTGGTGCTTGTGTCTTGTGTACTGTAGACCCGGGTTTGATCCCTGCTCCCCCTTATTTTTTTTATTTTGGTTGCACCACGTAACCGCTGCTCGACCTGACCTGCTTTTTTTCTCTTTGTTTAATTTCTTTTTTCAAATTCAAATATTTCAAAAATATTGATATCTGTCAAATCCTAACTTCAAATCTTAAATGTTATATATGAAAATTTCTCAGAAAAATATGTAGATTTTAAATATGCTACTATTTTGCATGTTAATCATTTTCAAAATTATGTTTAGGATGCATCATAGTTTGATGCTCTCACAAAAGCTATTACAAATGAAACGTAATATTCCAAAAAAAATGTTAGTCACCACGAAAATGATTCCATTTCAAAAATATTCTCAAAAAATTAGATAAAACACCTTCTTTTTTTTGACCAAAGAACAGTAGGGCAAAAACCCTACTATGTGTCATTTTTCATTAATAATAGAGTAGCAAAATAAATAGTCTTACAATGGTTGTTGGGGAAGCAACCAGAGATAGAAGAAGAACAAAATATGGGAAATGAGAAGAAAAAATAATCTAAGTATTTAGAATTAAATGTTGTCAATCCAGGATGACATGACATCCTTCAGAGATGGTTTAGCTCTCATCATGGTAATCTTGAAAGATCTGATAAAATCATACTTGCATTTATTGATTGAGCAAGGTATCCCATCAAATATCATCCCATTTCTTTGATTCCAAATGCTCCAGCATCCCAATATCATAATTTCCATGAAATGTCTGATTAAATATATATTCATGTTTTTCTAAACAACAAAAATAAAAATGATTGAAAGACTCTTTCATCAGAGAGCTGAAATGGGTCATGACAAACATTGCTATGATACATCCAAATTCCATAGTCCAAAAAGAAATACTCAATGTAACTTTATTTCTGACGTTTGCAAAAATTGAATTAAAAAAGTGTTACATAATTACATTGGAGATTATGATGTATTTTTTTCTCCTATTGCAACGCACGGGCCCTTTTGCTAGATATAAAAAGTGTAACAGTCTGAAGTAGATATAAAAATAGTGGCCGCATCTCCATAGCTCTTTTGTGAATAATTTTAGGGAGAATTGATCTACTCTCTGTTTATCTTCTTTTTTTGAGAATTACTCTTTGTTTATCTATTGTCTGTCCGCAATGCTTATTACACGAGGGCACTGAAAAACTTCCCTCCCCCGCATCGCTCCCCCAAGTGACAACCCTAGCAGCCGCCGGCCTCGGCCTCCTTTCCTCCCCCTTCCCTCACTGCCGCCGGAGCGTGCTGGCCGGCAAAGCCATGCCAGCGTCGGCGGGCGGGGTGGTCTTTCCTCCGAGCTCGTCGGGGCTAGGCGCGAGATGGATCCCCCGAGCGGTGGTGCGATGCTGGTGAAGGGCACGACGATGCGGTGCTGGTGGCCGGCTGTGGCGGCCCATGGTTCTTGGTGGTCGCGTGGAAGGCATCGGGTGTGCGGGCGTCGTCGGGCTTCCTGGATAAGACCTTTCCCTTCATGGGCGCTCGGCCTGGGAGGGTGTGGCCTGGAGGCGGTGCATCTCAGCCGGCGGCGCTCCGACGCAGGCTAGGGTGGCGACGAGGCGACGATGCGGCTACTTGGTGGCGGTGGTGGTGGCTTGGTGCGGGACCTGGCCAGTGGTGCCCTGCAGGGCCATATCTGGGCCCTTTGGGCTCTGATGTGTCGCAACTGGTTGGACTGACGAGCGACACATGATGGGGCGGCGGCTACTACGCCGTGTGTGCTGCAGCGCGGCGGCGAGAGCTTGCCGAGCCTGATGTAGGCCCGACCGGGCAGTTGGCCTGGTGTGCTCCGGCTGCCGCGCCCGGTCAGCTACTGCTTGAGCCGGTGGAGGTTGTTCCCTCCCATGTGGTTGCGGTACTATCGTCCCCTATCTATGGTTCTTTCGTCTTGGACCGGCCAGCCTCGCAACATTTGCCATGGTGAGACGTGGATGATGACTTGAAGATTGTGTTGGCGCATGTTGGTGGGCGGCAAGCGCAGTGGAGCTGACAGTTGGGTCGGAGTTGTGGTTGTGGTTGTGTGGGGGTCGGGAGAAATCACTGTCGGTTCTTGCCGGCACCAGCGCAGTGATGCCTGTGGGTGTCGCCGCCCTTCTTGAAGGGCGTCGGGTGTACCCTTTCCCCACTCCCCTTTGTGTACCGGGAGAATTCCTATGATCAGTCCGGGCAGCAGTGTTAGCGTCATGGGCCAATTCCATTTTTCTCCCTAATCTTGCCCCAGTCTCAGCTTTACCCCTAAAAAAACATGTGCTCAACTTTGCCCCTCTTCCGTCTGGTTGCACTTCAGAAATACCCCTCCGCGCCGTTTCCGTCCAGTCAAAGTGGTTTGACCGTTTTCGGGACAATTTTAGGACAAGTTTGCCCCTACTTACATGTGGGGCTGACCGAACAGTTATCTCTCTCGGTTTTCTTCTTCCTCCCGACGCTAAGAACAAAGTGTAGGAGGAGGCGGCTGCTCAGGCGATTTCGGCAGCTCGGTGCTGGAGAGCTAGGAAAGGAAGATGGCGTCCATGTCCTCGACGACTCAGTGCTTGGCGACTTCAGCCGCGGAGGACGAGGTTAGTAAAGTCTGCATATTTGGGGATTTCAGATCTAGGGTTTGTGCGGATTTGGGATTTTTTAGCCATGTGCATCCGATTTTGTTTGTAGGTGGATGGTTGCGGCATTGTGCAGTTTAGTTCAGAGCATTTCATTCCCAATCCCATCTTTTGTGGCCTTGAGGAGCGCTCGAAGCGTAGATGCCCAGGGCATGGGCTAGTTCCGGCTCGCCGTGTAGCTTGGGGAGGAGCAAGCACTGGTAGACGTTTTTTGGGTTGTCCAGTTGATGTAAGTGCTATATTTCCCTCAATTTGATATATTTTTTTGTCGAATTGATGCTAAGGTTTCGGTTTGACATTATTTTTGAACTATGCTTTTGCAGCTTCCCGATGAATGTGATTGGGTTGTATGGATTGACCCCCCTCCTACTGACTATGTTGGGCTTGCTTTTGAGGATTTACATGCTGCCCTTGAACACAGTTGGATCAAAGCAAGCAATCTGGAGAGGAGGGTTGTGGATCTTACCACTAAAAATAAGAAGTTGAAGCAAAAGTTGAAGAAAAAGAATGAGCTGATGGAAACAATGTGTTTTGTCATTGTTCTTGGCATAAGCATTGTGGCTAGTCTTGTTTCTGTGTGGTCAAATTAGGCTATTGAAGTGTTTGCTGATGTAGGTTATGTTGTTATGTTCTGGAGCCTTTATGTAATGGAGCCTTTATATAATGGTGTGAACTATGAAATTGTAGTAATGTTCTGGAGCCTTTATGAAATGTCCCTTTATATAATGGTTATGTTGTTAATGTGGTTTAAATCCTGTATGAATCCTGTATGAATGCACATTGAGCACAAATATATATCAATCCAGGGGCAAATATGAGCACACAAATATAACACAGGGGCAAATATGAGCACACGAGTGTAGCACATGGACAGGAGCACAGAAGTGTAGCACAGTGACAAATATGAGCACATTACACATGAGTTCACAACAGTTTGACAACATGCAAAGCAGCACACATCAGTTAACACATTACATCTAACATAGCAGTTCATCACTCTAGTTGAACAGAACCAACATTAAGCTGATCACACTAGTTTGGCCCTCTTGCTCCTAGTGTTGGCAGCAGGATTTGCAGCTTTGCTCCTTGTGCTGACAGCAGAGTTACCGCCTTTCGCCTTCTTCTGTGGTGACCCCCACCTAGTTCCTCTCTCAGCAGCTCTTTTAGTACATTTCTTTGGACTGAGAAGCATGTAAACAATCAAGATGAGTATGAAATAATGAAGTTACACAAAGAATGCATGAACATGTAGTAGAAAACATACCTGACAAGTGTTGTTGGAGAGCTTGGAGCTGGTGCAGAGCTTGGAGCAGTTGGTGGAGAGCTTGGAGCTGGTGGAGAGCTTGGAGCTGGTGGAGAGCTTGGAGTAGTTGGTAGAGAGCTTGTAGCAGATGGTGGAGAGCTAGGAGCAGTTGCAAGAGCATTTTCTGGAGCATTTTCTGCACCCCAATGCTCATCTTCTCCAAATGCAGGATCAATTGACTCTTTGCAATGGGTGCCTCTGTGACCAAGTCTGCCACATCTACTGCATTTCTTTTTCCTTCCTCCAAGACCTTTTCCTTCTGCCTGTGCCCTTATTCTAGTTTTCCTTGGTCTTCCAGGTGGTCTATTTTGCACTGGTGCACACAGTTTAAACCCAGTATCAACAATGTCCCACTGCTGCTTCCCCTCCATTGCAGGCAAATTCTCTGCATAAGTAAGATTGAATCTATGCACAGAGTAAAATTCATGCACATACTGATCAATCTCACTTGCTGGACCTCTGAGTGAAGTAATGAAGTATAATGCATGAATGCAAGGTTGTCCAGTGATTTGCCATTTTCTGCAGCTACAAGTTTGTGCTTGCAGATCAACAGGATACCTCCACTCCCTCTTCTCTTTATCAATTGCAGTCACCTCTGCCTCATGAGTACTTCTCTTAACAATGCTCATATCTAAGGTCTTTGATTTTGCCATTAACTGTTTCATCACTTTGGGGACTATGATATGCCCTCCATAAGTGCCAGCAGAAATGCTTTGCCTTAGATCAAATTTCTCCATTAAGACTTGCCTAATTTTGTCTAGCAGGTCTACAATGTGTAGTCCTTTCCATTTTCTGATTTTGGAATTGAAAGACTCTGCAAGGTTATTGTTCACATAATCTAACCTGCACTTCTCATTGAACAGTGCCCTGGCCCATATCTTGTTGTGATGTTCATCCAGATAATCTTTTACATCTGGCTTGCTATACAACTGCCTGAGATGGTAATTGTGTTTCTTTAAGCTAAATGTTAGGGAACAGGGCCACAAGTTCTCATCAAAAAATTTCCCTTTAAACTTCTTGGTGAAGTTTGCAGCTAAGTGCCTCATGCATTCTCTGTGCTCTACTCCAGGGAAAACATCATCTACAGCTGCCTCTAATCCTTTACAGGCATCAGTGTGTATGACTAGACCATCTGGGTGGCCTATCAGGTTTTTCAATTGCTCAAAGAACCATGTCCAACTCTCAAGGTTCTCTACCTCTAGCACACCATATGCAACTGGAAATATCCAGTTGTTTGCATCTACAGCACAGGCACTGACTAGTTGTCCTTTGAACCTACCATTGAGTGCAGTGGCATCTACTGCCAGATATGGCCTACAACCTTCTAAAAAACCCTTCCAGCATGCCTTAAATGACACAAACACTCTCCTAAAGCACTCTTTGGACCTACCGTGACCATTCTTTTCAAACTGAACAGTGTGCCTATCAATGTGAACTACACTACCAGGTGATGCTTTCTCTACCTCAGCCTTGAATGTGTACAACAATTGAAAACTGTCAGTCCACTTACCATAGATGTTGTCAATGGCCATCTGCTTACCATAAAATACTCTCATGTATGGCAGCTGCAATCCATACTTCTTCTTCAAGTCAATTTGAAGTTGTGTGACACTTATATTGGAGTTTTCTCTCACCCAGTTCTTAACTGCATCTGCAATCCATCTGCACTTTGCTGATCTCAACCTTTGTCTTCTTGTCACACTTGGGCATGTGTGAGGATTTCTGTTTACTTTGACCTGCAGTTAAACATTGTAACAAGGATCAGAATCATAAACAACATAACAATCACAAAGAACATGCATAGTTTCTATATTTTTCAGACTGTTAGTTACCTGAAATAGTTTGGTATTTTTCAGAAAGGATGCATGCATCCTCCACTTACACCTTCTATATGCACAATGTACTGTTAGCCTACCAGGCTCACTCTTGTCAATTTTGAATTCACTCTGAGTCTTGATTGCATAACTGGCTAATGCATTTCTGCACTCTACAACATCAGAGAATACAGTTCCTTCTGCAAGAGAAGGATCATCTCTGTTAAAATGCACATCTGGCCTGGCCTCATCAGAACTCTCAGAATAACCCATGTCATTTTCCTCCTCTCTCTCATCTGAATCTGTCTCAGCAAACTCTGGAGGGGAAATGTAATCATCTTGTTGAGCTGCTTCCTTCCCCTTTGGCTTCTTCCCTATTACAAATTCAGAATGCATTAATTCATCCTCATCATCTGTTGGTACATCATCAGGTTGTTCCTCTTCTATGATTGGATCAGCATCTGGTTGCTTGCTACTGCTAGGACCTGGTTCATGCACAGCACTAGTTTCTGAATTTCTTCTTCCACCTGAATTCCTTCTTGCACCTGAACTACCTCTGCCACCTGAATTCTCTCTTGCACCTGAACTACCTCTGCCACCTGAACTCCCTCTTCCTCTTGTTTGACTGCACCTAGCTTGAGAACTGTGAGCTTGAGATCTAGTTCCTCTCCTCTCAGTCTCTCCTCTCAGCCTTTGTATCACATTAATTTCTAAATCTACTGTCTTAGTTTCAGCATTGGTTGCAAACATAATTCCCAATTCATCATCAGACTGCACTGGCACCCAATTAGTATTTCCCATGTCCCAATACCTAAATTCTACAGCATCATAGAGGCCCCATGGATATTTATCTGAGATTGTAGATCTAAACTTCACAAATGTTGATGTGCAATCAACTACAAGACGAAAATTAAACCCTGTGCCAGATCCTTTTGTACCAAAAGTGCCTAACACGGCGGTTTCCATCCTACAGTTGAGATACAAAGCTCTAGCTGGATCCATCCTACGGTAAATGTTGAGAAAAATTAGAGGAAGGCAAAGACAGTGAGCATATCAATCGTGCGAGTAACCTAATGGAGACACTTACCCCGTTGGAACAGTCGGTGTGGTCGCCGCTGTGGTCTGAGAGCTCTCAGCTCTGCCGCTGCCGGCGCCGCTTCCACGAACGGCAGCCATCCGCGAAATCCCTCGGTGAAGAGCGGCGGGTCAGATCCAGCCGCCGCGCATCTCAATCCCCACGCTATCCCTCCACGGTGGCCGACGGCGAACCAAATCGTGGGCGGGCTAGGGTTAGGGTTCAAGTCGCCAGAGAGAAGAGAAGAGATGAGAGGAGAGGATATTTGTGAGTGAGTGACTCTGTCCGAAGGGGCCCACATGTAAGTACCAGGGGTAAATTGTCCGAAATGTGTCTCCTGCACGGTCAAACCACTTTGACTGGACGGTAAGGGTACGGAGGGGTATTTCTGAAGTGGCACCAGACGGAAGAGGGGCAAAGTTGAGCACTTGTTTCTTTTAGGGGTAAAGATGGGGGTGGGGCAAGATTAGGGGAAAAAATGTAAATGACCCTAGCGTCATTGTCATCGCAGTCCTTCTTGAAGGTGTTGCTTGGTACGCGGCAATTCGAAGGCATAGGAGTGTGGTGGGAATTCTCCAAAGGGCATGGATCTGGCGCTATTGGCATTTGTTTCTCTTGTTTTTTTTACTTTTGTG
The DNA here is from genome assembly GCA_032464435.1 of Aegilops umbellulata. Lineage (NCBI taxonomy): Eukaryota > Viridiplantae > Streptophyta > Magnoliopsida > Poales > Poaceae > Aegilops > Aegilops umbellulata. Next base: position 277,474,842 of record CP136056.1, on the reverse strand, counting down.
CTGTTTGCCCAGCTTGTTTTGACAGAGTTGTTTATTACGGTGCAGCCTGGTTATTTGTACCCTCGGACGAGGTCAGTGGCGACTATTCAACGTACGTGAGGTCACTGCCAACTTACACAACAATTATATACTATTGCAGTAGGACACTGACAGGATCAAGTAGGACGGAGGGACGCTAGTTACTCCTAGTCATAGGCATAAAACGACGTCAATCGAGTCGAGTCCCATCTCTCAGTTGGATGGAGCCCCGGGGAATAAACACGAGCCATTGCACGCACAAGGTACGGAGAAGCCGAGATGCACACGCGACGCGCGACGTTAGCCCAACTCCACCGCGCGACTCTATCCTGTTCGCCCCCGTCCGTTTAAGATAAAAGGAATAAAAAAGGCGGCCCAGCGCGCGGGAGCAAACGGATTTTTGTCCGTTTTGTGTCCGCTTTCGACCCATCCCCGGCCCAAACTTGTGTCGGTTTTGGGGTGAAACGGACAGCGCGCGGACGGGCGGGACGCGCGCGCTTGTCCTCCCCTGGCCCGCCTGTCGGTGGGAGAAACCAAAAACCCCCCGACGGCCATTTGGCGCCATTTCCCCCAAACCCTCCCACGTCCCTCCCGCCTCCCCCCTCTCTCCCCCGTCCATGGCCGACGCCCGACCGAGTTCCGGCGGCTTGGCCGTCGACCCGACCGCAAAGGTGAGGAAGAAGGCGACAAAGAAGCCGCGGTCGGAGTACACGCCGGAGGAGATCGCCAAGTTGGACGCGGAATCGGCGAAGAGGAGGGAACGGAGAGCGGCCGTCAAGATGAATGCCGCCGCGGCCAAGTTCGCCGCCCAGCGCGAGGAGCCGGAGGCCGCGCGGCGCAAGGCCGCTGCCGACGAGAAGGAGGACCTCGTCAACAAAGCGCACGCCATCCTCATGCTTGGCATGGGCCGTCCGGCGGGGTTCCTTGCATCGGCCGTCGGCCCGGCGAGCACAGGCTCGTCGGTCGCCCGGCCTACGCACTGCCAGTCGCCGACGTCGCACGCCCCGCCCATGTCGCCCGGCTTTCCTCCGCCCAGGCACGACGGCCAGACCCGTTTCTCGGCGTCGCCGGACGTGGGCTTGTTCGCGCCGTCCACACCACGCCCCGCGGCCGTCATCGACCTCAACGTGACGCCTGGGTCCAGCAGCGGCGGGCGGCCTTCCGTCGAGATGCAAAGAAAGCAGGCGCATGCACCGTTCACGAGCACCATGCCGCCCCCCCGCGTGTTGTTTGACGAAATGCCAACCTCAACGCCGACGGTGGACGACCCCTTCTACAACCAGTACATGGAGGACGCGATCTTCCAGGGTGGGCATGGACGTGCTTACGACCCCGATGAGACCCAAAGTCAGAATGGCCGCGCCCAGTACGTGCCCGATGAAGAGGCCGACGGCCGTGCTGACTACGACCATGGTGATTCTTGGCATGAAGACGATGACATCTATGTCGAAGGTGAAGATGAAGATGAAGCCAATGATGTTGATATTAGTGGCGCTCCATTGTTCATAGACGAGCTCACCCAAAGAGCGGAAGCACAAAAGAAGCGGAAGAGCATTCGCACCGGATATACACAAGATGAGGACAAGTTGATTTGCCAATCTTGGATGGAGAATAGCCAAGATCCAAGGACCGGCGCGCAACAAAAGGGCATTGTTTTCTCGTCCACAAAACATTCCATGAAAGGAAGATGTTTGAGCCCTACCAAATTACAAGCAACCGTGGCATCGGTTCGATTCAAAAAAGATGGTTGTTTATCCAACAAGAGTGCAACAAGTATTGTGCCGCATTTGAGAGCGTTGAAACACGGCCCGTGAGTGTTCTCGGCGTTGGAGACATGGTATGCTTTTCTCTTTCTAGCCCTTGCTATGGCCATGAGACTTCGGCCGTGTATATGTTTGCATGTTCACTTGTTGTTGATCATGTGGTAGGCATTTCAATCTTTGAAGGCATTCAAGGCCCGGCACAATGACAAGCCATTCACTCTTACGCATTGTTGGACGATCATCAACAATTGCGCTAAGTTCAAGGATCAATACCGTGAACTTCAAAGGAAAAGAGGCAAGAAGACGGCCAAGTTTGCCGGAGGTGGGGATGGCGAGGCGTTGAAGAGGCCGAGGGGCAAGACCAACTCCAAGGTGGACGACATCCGTGACGCCTCATCCATAGCCTTGCATGAGACTTTGCATGGCATGATGTCACATAAGGATGTGAGGGACGAGAAGAAGCGGCAAAGCAAGGACGAGCAAATGAAGCAATACCTAGATCTCTAAAGACAGAAGCTTGAGATGGAGGAGGCGGCCGAGAAGAGGAAGATAGACATGGAGGAGACGGCCCGGCAAAGGCAGCTCAAAATGGAAGAGGCCGCCCGGCAAAGGCAGCTCGACATGGAAGAGGCCACCCGGCAAAGGCAACTCGACATCGAGGCCGACAACATCAAGGCCAGGCAGAGGCAGCTCGACATCGAGGCCACCAATGCCGCCACCAAAGCAAAGGAGGTGGCCCTTGCGATCATGAGCGTGGACTTGTCGAAGATGAGCGACAAGACGAGGGCCTGATTCGAGGCCAGGCAGAAGGAGATGCTCGACGCCGAAGGCCTGAACTAGGTCGTCAGATCGGCGTGGCCGTTCTTTTTGAAGGCTGGCATGGGTGCCGCCCAACCGCTGGGCCGCTGGCATGGGTGCCGGCGAAAAAACATTCATTTTGGAGGCCGGCTGTGTTGCCGGCGAGGACAACTATTTATTTTGGAGGCTGGCTGTGTTGCCGGCCGCTGGCTGTGTTGCCGGCGATGGTCGTGTAGGCCGCTGGCTTTGTTGCCGGCGTGAACTGGGGTCATGAACTGGGGCTTGGCATTTGAAACGTTCTTTTTTTTAAAACTAGACGCGGACAGGATGGGGCAAAAGGATGCGTCCGCGCGCTGGTCGCACGGCCGCCGCATCCCAGGACAGGGCCGGACACGACCCCAAATCCCTACCTAAAGGGACAAAAACCGGATAAAACGGACGTCCGTTTGGGGTCGCGCGATGGAGTTGGCCTTATGAAGGGCGAGCGGGCGGGCATGGGTGCAGTGGCTATAGCAGCATGGCTGTGGGATCTTCCTTCCACGCTGATTTTGATGGGAGGATCATCGATCGAGCTACTCCGCTCATCATGGCGGCATCATAAGTTTGGCCGCGTAGCGTGGTTGACATGCCCTTCCCTACGTCCGGCCCCTACTGCATCTGCATGCAAAGCTAGCTGCAACCACGTCCAGTCCACACCTACTACTTGATCTGCACGCTACGATGATATGATCGATAACAGTATCGCGCTATCTATCTATCTATCCCTGCAAGTTCTTTTTTTTGTGTGTGGATATGAGGCTCGATCTGGATCCAAGAGAAAGAGATGGACATTCCCATGAAGTTCCTAGTTTCCCATTGTTGATGGATGATCTCAATCAAGCACCGTTCTCTGAAACTGGTACTACTACGTGCCACCCCCGGTCTGTCCACCGGGAATCACAATGCCTCAACATATAGCGAGCACATGGTCGCAATTGCTGCGGCAGCTGATGCAGGGGACCCGAGATCCGAATTTCTTGCAACCAAGGTATAAAAAACGGTCCCCAAGCTGGCATCAATACTGTCACTGCGATGATCATCATAACCATAAAATGAAATACTATAAAGAGATTCGAGCGCGCCTGCCTGCAGGCTGCAGCCCTGGACCTCCTTGTTCCTTCCGTTTTGCCAGGTTGCAGGGAGAGCAGAGGATGCAATTGAAAGAGCGCCACGCCTCCCTCCCATCAAAGCTTTCCCGTCACGCATTCCTCGCCGGGAAAAGCTCGTCGCCTCTCGTCTTGAGAGAGAGAGGACGAGAGAATATCCTGTCCCGTACTGTGATGCCGTCGTCAGTCGTCACGCCCCGTAATTTTAAGTGCCCGGCGTGCGCAAGCATCGATCGCCCTGGGCGCGCGCGTGCGACCGCCTGCCACGTGATCACCGCGCACGCCACGCATCTACTGTACTCCTAGCTGGCAATGCCATGCTCTTCCTTGTGCTGCGCGGGTGGACCTGCCCCGCCCAGGTCAGGTCGCAGTGCCCGCAAAAAAAAAAAAGGTCAGGTCGCATGTCGCTGACGCCACGCCTCTTTTCTTCTCTGCAACTAGCTACAGCTCCAACTGCACGTCCGTCCCGTCCCGACGAATGGTGAATGATTGACATCATCATGAGAACCTCTATCTTCTCTCTCTCTCGGAGTCGCCAAATTTAAAATGCCATTTATCAAATTAACCCTTGAAATTATAGCTGACCTTTCTTCTACTAGCCTACCGTCATGGTAAGGTATAAGAGCTACCGCTGTAGCTAAGAGTATCTACAGCCGAACTTGGTAAATCCGACACATCTGCGTATAGCGCCCGGTCACGCCTCAAACTTGCTGTTATGCATCCGAGTTTCTCATATTTCATCCCCTAAATTCATACAAACCATGCAAAATAAAACTATGTATTACGTGACACTAGCCACTACGCTTAGTCGTCGGGGATGTCCACGACGTCAGTGCCACGTGCCAGGTGGATGGGCGCGTAGGAGGGCTCCGGCTCCTCCTACTTATCCATATACGTGAGCATCTCGTTGACTTCCGCAGCATGCTTCGCCTCCGCCTCTTACCGACGACGACGTCTGGCCTCCGTCTCCGATTCCGACCAGAGGGAATCGAGAATTGCCTGCTGCTCCGCGTGCAGATCCGCCTCCTCCGGCTCCGGCTCCTCCTCCTCCTCCTTACCCGCGACGTAGGTGATCGGGAACATTGCATGAAAATTAAAAAAATTCCTACGACACCCAAGATCCAATCTAGGAGAAGTATATCTACGAGAGGGGAGTGTGTCTACATACCCTTGTAGACCGGAAGCGTTATCGTTGTAACGCGGTTGATGTAGTCGTACTCTTCACGATCCAATTGCGATCCAATCCGATCTAGTGCCGAACGGACGACACCTCTTAGCACACGTACGGCTCGGCCGTGTCCTCTCCGTCTTGATCCAGCAAGGGAGGGAGAGGAGGTAGATGAGATCTGTACCAACACGACGGTGTGGTGGCGGTGACGACAGTGGAACTCCGGCAGGGCTTCGCCAAGCGCTGACGAAACATGGAGGAGGAGTAACGGGAGGGAGACGGGGCAAGCACGGAAGCGCTAGCTGCCCCTTGTGCCTCCCCACTATATAAAGGGGCGAGGGAGGGGTGTGGCAGTCCTAGCCCCCCTCCCAAGGTAGGGGGCGGCGACCAAGGGGGAGGAGTACCCTCCAAGCCAAGTGGAGGCCCCCCTTAGGGTTTCCCCTCCCCCATGTGCATGGGCCTTGTAGGGGCTGGTGCCCCTGGCCCATTAAGGCCAAGGCGTCCCCCCTACAACCCATGCTACTGTATGGGACGTGGTGGAACCCTCCGAGGACTTCCGAACCCCTCCGGAACCCTTTGGAACCTTCCGGTGGCTTCCCCGTACAATACCGAAAAAATCAGACTTTTCCTCGGAACCCCGACAACAACTTTTCATATATAAATCTTTACCTATGAACCATTCCGGAGCTCCCCGTGACGTCCCGAATTCCATTCGGGGCTTCGAACAACCTTCGGATTTTCCACTATTAATATCTCAATACTACCCTAGCACCATTGAACGTTAAGTGTGCGACCCTACAGGTTCGAGAATCATGCAGACATGACCGAGACTAACCAATAACGGAACTTGGATGCCCATATTGGTTCCTACATATTCAACGAAGATCTTTATCGGTTGAACCAAGATGTCAAGGATTCAGACAATTCCGTATGCAATTCCCTTTGTTCGACATTATGTTACTTGTCCGAGATTCGATCGTTGATATCTCCATACCTAGGTCAATCTCGTTACTGACAAGTCTCTTTACTCGTTTCGTAATACAAGATCCCGTGAATAAACTCATAAGTCACATGAAGCTTCTTTTGATGTTGTATTACTGAGAGGGCCCAGAGATATCTCTCTGTCACACGGAGCGACAAATCCCAGTCTCGATCCATGCAACCCAATAGACACCTTCGGAGATACCTTTAGAGTACCTTTATGATCACCCAGTTACGAAGTGACGTTTGATAGCACACAAGACATTCTGCCGGTACCCGGGAGTGGCATGATCTCATGGTCGAAGGAACAAATACTTGACATGAAGAAAGCTATAGCAAATAACTAAATGATCTAATGCTAAGCTTATGGTTGGGTCTGTCCATCACATCATTCTCCTAATGATGTGATCTTGTTATCAAATGACAACTCATGTCTATGGTTAGGAAAACATAACCATTTTTTATCAACGAGCTAGTCTAGTAGAGGCTTACTAGGGACACGTTGTAGTTTATGTATTCACACATGTATTTAAGTTTCTGGTCAATACAATTATAGCATGAATGATAAACATTTATAATGAACGGGAAATATGATAATAACCATTTTATTATTTCCTCTAGGGTATATTTCCAATAGTCTCCCACTTGTACTAGAGTCAATAATCTAGTTCACATCGCCATGTGATTAACACCCAATGAGTTCTGGGGTTTGAGCATGTTTTGCTTGTGAGAGAGGTTTTAGTCAATGGGTCTGCAACATTCAGATCCGTGTGTATTTTGCAAATCTCTATGTCAACAATGCTCTGTATGGAGCTACTCTAGCTAAATGCTCCCACATTCAATATGTATCCCAATTGAGACTCAGAGTCATCCGGATCGATGTCAAAGCTTGCATCGACGTAACCCTTTACGATAAACTCTTTATCACGTCCATAACCGAGAAACATTTCCTTGGTCCTATTTAGGCACCTACGGATAATTTTGACTGTTGTCCAGTGATCCACTCATGGATCACTCTGTACCCCCTTGCAAGACTCATGGCAAGGCATATATCAGGTCTGGTACACAGCATGGCATACATTATAGAGCCTATGGCTGAAGCACAGGGGACGACTTTCATCCTTTCTCTTTCTTCTGCCATGGTCGAGACTTTGAGTCTTACTCAACTTCATACCTTACAATATTGGAAAGAACTCCTTCTTTGACTGGTCCATTTTGAACTCTTTCAAAATCTTGTCAAGGTATGTGCTTTGTGAAATTCTTATCAAGTGTATTGATCAATCTCTATAGATCTTCATGCCCAATATGTAAGCAACTTTGCCTAGGTCTTCCTTTGAAAAACGCCTTTCAAACAATCCTTTATGCTTTCAGAAATTCTACATCATTTCCAATCAACAATATGTCATTCACATATACTATCAGAAATGCTATAGAGTTCCCACTCACTTTCTTGTAAATACAAGTTTCTTCATAAACTTCGTATAAGCTCAAAAGCTTTGATCACCTCATCAAAGCGTGTATTCCAACTCCGAGATGCTTGCACTACTGCAGGATGCTGCTAACGCGACACTACGATCAGAGACCCTTTGATGAAATGGTGTGCGATGCATTAATCGCAAACGGTGATGTAAAAAACCGTCAAAAAAGATGCAAAACATTTGCGATGGTGGAGCCATCAAACACGATTCCGATTATAGTTGCGTGTGTGATGCAGGGCATATGGTTCAGTTCAATCAACTATTTGTGATGAGGAAGAAGAACAGAAACAGGCAGCCAGATGAAGGCGTGTGCGATATACGGCATACAGTTCACTCAGATGAACTGTTTGTGATTAGGCAACAAAAAAAATGGCCAGCCATATGAAGGCGTGTGCGATATACAACATATGATTCACTTTGATGAACTGTTTGCTTTGAGCCAAGAGAACATAAACGGTTCAATTTAAAAAGATGTGTGTGATATGCGGCAAACAGGTATGTAATCAGAAATGTGTGTGAAGACCGATAATAATACAGACGATTGCTGTTAATAAGCCATGTTTGTTATGGGTAAATGCTTGGTGGTATATAATTGTCAGCGATAGATGCAATCATCACTGACGGGTTCCCCAGTATGGTCTGTGTGCCATGTTATTGCACACAGACCAACAAAATATTTACTTATAACGTATAAGGACTTGATTCCATAAATAGATTGAACATCCAATTACATATGTGGCTAGTACACACATGACCTTTGCACACACCAAAGTATGTTCCAAAATGCCTAGAAAACTCAAATAATGTATAAAAGGCAAAACGAACCATGAATAATTTCATATTTTTAGGACGATGCTACTATAGTTGCATGTTTCCTCTATAAAATATATCAAGGCGGGAATAGACAGCGTCTGTCATTTCACACACATAGGTGACAAGGTCCCTCTAGGAACCATGAGCCTTTTTTAGAGAAACTCCGGTTTGTAAAAAGTTTGTACCAAAACTTGTCCCAAATTGGACTAGTTTTTTACCACAACATGTTGGTGCTATGTCATAACATCATGCCAAGTTTCATGATTTTGAGGTGAGTTTTGGATTTACAGTAATTTTAAAACCAGGTTTCTCAATGTTTACTATCGAGTCGGCACCTTCCTGGATAGGCTTTTTCCTTGTGGGTCCCAAATGAAAAATCCAAATCTGTCACTACCATGCAGCTTTTCTTATTAAGAATTATAGCCGATTTGGTGTGCTAGCTGAAAATAAGTTTGTGGGTGCCGGCGGGCGCTAAGAACTTGCGGTTCTGTAATGAACAAAGATCTCAAGGATCCCGCGAGAGTGAGGTTCTTTCCCTATGTTGTCAGTGCTTATAATAATTATGTCTTAATTAAAGAAATGGCAAGCCATTGGCCCAGTATGAAAGAAAATATGGGTCAAAGCCGAGTTGAGAAGGGCAATAATATCTAACTCCAGCTTACAAACAGTACAAAAGCATGAGGATTAATTGCTCATCAGGTTTAGACAAAATCCAGATTGAACATGACAATGACATCTAACTCAACTAAAGTTTTCGGCAGTCACAATCAAATGGATCGGTCCGATCCATAAAATCAAGATCCCGGGCCAAAAAAACTACTGGTCCATGAGGACAATCTGTTGTAAATAGAAGCCGAGCATAATCAGAAGCCCTTAGGTCCACCTGACACTTCTTTTTATGTTGTTCAACACTTGCAGCCGTAAGAAATTTCTTGTCGAAAAACTTAATCCTCACGGACAATAGTGCCCTCATATTCAACATGAATAATGTAACAAAGCTAGTGTTTGCATTGTTGGATGCATATCCTTCCAGCGTTATTGTCTTCAGACGAATGTCATGAGATCTGAGAAAATCCTGGTGCTTCTTGAACCATCGATTGGTTATACTTTTTTCTCCATGTGTTAGTGACTAAATAGAGATGAAGATTTAAAACAATTAATGTCTAAAAAAGATTATGTTGAAAGAGTGATAGTTGAACGATTAATTATAGTACAATATACATGGGCTTTCAATGTGCGTGAAATCATCACCTTTATATACAAATTTTCCAGACATGGAAAGCATTGCAGCAAGCCAATAATCGTGTTCAGATCAAAACACCTCATACTGATATGTAAGGTCTTGGCAGAATCCACCACCACTGATAGGATGGACAAGCTCTTCATTGAGCATAGAACATAATATTAGTACCAAAAATGTACTCCAAGATGATACTTATGCGCACAAATGAAAAAAGCAGATTACAAAAGTTAACGTGAATAATATACAATACCTCAATAGGTGTGGAGCCAAACACCATCTTGAACCATCTAAAAGGATCATGAATTGCACCCAAGGTCTCCAGTTTAGGCGCAGAGACTACAATTATTTGCGAAGGTACTATAATAGAATCAAGGAGCAACGTTGAAAGTGAAGGGGCATCTTCGATGATGAGATCATGTCCAAAAAAACAAATTCCCATGCTTACAAGGTGGGGCGACTTTCTTTTGAGACAACGGATACGAATTTCTATTCTAAAAACAAGCAGCAAGCACTCCAGGGCAGGGTAGCTGGAGTGGATGATGTTGTGCAGTGCGGCCTCCGACAGATCAACCACCACAAGCGCACATTTTTTAGCAGTGGGAGTCGAAGCATTTGTACTAGATTGTCTGGTAGATGGCAACGAGCGAAGGTGGCGGTGTGGAGAGAGGAGGAAAACCACGAGATGGACATCGGTGGTGAGGGCACAGATACATCGGTTCGTGGTATGTTACATACATAGTCATGGTAGAACTCAAGCTGCTGGAGTTTACCGAATTGACGGGATGTCAGCTAGGCGGCCAGCGCGCAGGGTATGTCCAGCAGGTAGCATGCTGGGATGCAGATGCGTTGAACGGAGCCCTGGTGGGAGGATATGATGGCTCCGAGGAGTTTAGAATCATCATCAATAGATAGCCGACGACAATCAAGATTAAGAGGCACGGCGCGCCACAGAGTGCACCACTGAGATGCGAGGACTTGTGTGCTGCAGCCATCCTTGGTGGGGAGAAGAGAGATGATCTCCCCAAGGATGCCGTCTGGGAGATCGATGCGGTCCATCGGAGATTCTACTGGTTCCTCGGGTCCAGGGGCGTGTCCACTTCTGGCCACGTAGCCGGGTCCCAGATCTACATCCGGCGGCGGCGCTCGCTGGAGCCTCATCTGTGTACATACCAATCTAAAAGAAAAAATGGCAGAAACATACATCTAGGACATTCAAAATCAATTCTCAAGATCTGGAATAAAAAAGGCAGAAACATATATGTAGGACATTCAAAATCAATTCTCAAGATCTGGCCACGAATTATTAGCACGCAAGTTAACCCTAGTCGGATTACTAGCAAAACTCATTTATACAGAAGAAACAATTAACCACTAACTCTCTACGGATAACATTCAAGAAATCAATGCACTACATGCATCTAACGGATCTTAATTACTTTGATTTCATGGACTGAGAGGACATAACCATAGGATTTATATTCCAAAAAATTATAGAGGGGAGGGGGAGTAACCAGAGAAAACACATGATATGTTTGCCGCACAAATGGGTATATAGATGACTAACCAGTTTTCCGTCGGAGTCGCAGTCGTTGCCGGAGTTGCTGTTGACTTCCAGCTCCGGCTGAGCGGGCTCGACGGCACTGACGAAGTCAAGGTCGTGCTGCTGCCCGTGCGAGATCTCATCGGCGGCGATGACAACCTTTGTGCCCAGCTTCACGCGTTGCGCGGGTGCTTCACCAGCCCCGGCGTCGCCACTCCCTCCGATGGTGCGCTTCAGCGGCATCCTCATACACTCCAAAGTCCAGACGTTGGTGACCACTATGGACCGGGGGTGCGGCCGCCTATTATGGTCGACGGCTGGGGTGCACAATTAATACTGACCAATGGGAGCGAGGCAGGCGGCGGTCAAAAGTTGTCTCGCCTCCCGGTGAGCCTGTGCGGCAGACTTCTGCCATTCCTACCATCATTTCACACAACTACTCGCACGCCTCCCGTCAATACGCACACCTGCACGCACGCCTCCCAGTATGCCTGCGCGGCGGACTGCTCACATGCGTCCCATCAACTCACGCCTGCTCGCACGACACACGAGGCGTGTGGCAACACATATATATTTTGGTTTATTGATGATTCATTTTGCTGCTTTACTGCTTAACTGAAGCATGGCACGGTTTAACGCACACAGTCCGAATAAATAATCCGTATGAGATATTGGTTGCCAGTTTTTAATAATCTCCCATTTGTAAGAAGATTATATCAAAACGGGTCTCATTGACGAAAAAAATACAATATCACAGTCTACTGGTGTCCATATATGACACCACGGTAAGTTTCATGAATTTCAACTAAGTTTTGGATTTACTGAATTTTAAAAATATATATTCTTAATATTTTGAAATCTCTTGCACAAGGAAACATGCACCCAGGGACACATATGATTTTGGAATCTATTTTAGTGCACATGTAGCTCAAATTTGATGTTTGCACATTAAATCCCTAGGAAATCAATCAATGTATAAAAATGGTCGAATGATGTCTGCTTTTCTTTAAATTTTAATACGACACTCCTCCTTTGGTCACATGTTCACTGCAGAAAAAGTTTGACATGCCTCAAAGTGGCTGTGGTGCTGCAGGATGTGTGTGTCTGTGTGTGGGGGCTGGGAGGGAGGGGTCCGGCAGTACACTACGAGTCATGAACCTACGTGTGGGATTATTGATCATTTTGTGAGTCATATATGCCACATCAAAGTCGTGAATTGGTTATTTAAAGCATTACACAACCCTTTCATACATAATGTTCGGGCCACATGCATGCATTGGTGGTCCTCTCGGACACTCTCTGTCGTGCGGTTATCAGCGACTTGCCCATTCGTTAGCCCGCAAAGGTTTTCAGTTTCCACCTACAACTAGAGGCATTTGACCAAAAGGTGGATTCATCTTGGCGTGTGTGCGGTGTGGATCATGGTAGGATTCACTGGTTTGAAGTGAGGGGGCTACACGCATCGTGGTGTAGTGCATTTCCGGTCTGCGAAGCATGTGCCACGTCAAAGTTATGCATTGGGTATTCAAACATCACATAACACACGGGTGCATGCATGCAGTGGTTTTGTCCTATAACATCACTCGTGTGTGCCTCTCTCTGTGGGCCCACGAGATCGTCGTCGATCAGTTGAACGTACAACGAGAGAGAGATTAATTTGACCAACAAGGATGGTTCTTTTTTGGTTTCTGTTACGTATATGCACGGTATAGGAGTATGTACATGTCAAAGAGGGGGCAACATGAATACCCAATATATATGCGTGTCATAACCTCGCTCCATGTGGGGACTTTCCAGTTCCCGAGGCAAGTGCCACATCAAAGTTGTACATTAATTGGTATTCAAACATCACGCAATACCATGCAGGCGGTGGTTGCCCTATATATAGGAACTCACTCGCGTGTGGCGCTTCCATCCGTGGGCATGCGAGGTCGTCCTCCATCACTTTGACCCAACAAGAGAGAGGTTAATTTGATTATCAAGGAATGATTCTTTTTTGGTTTGTGCTATACAGTAGAAGTACATTTATACCACGCGTCGAATGGGGGCATACATATAGCACATACCACACGTCATGAACCTCGCACTCTCTGTGGGGACTTTTTGGTTTCCTATATACGTGGTGCCACATCAAAGTTATGCATTGCGTATTCAAACATCACACAAACACCTCTTTGGGCCACATGCAGACGGTGGTACGTAGTCCTATATAGGATGATCACTCGCGTACGACGTACACTTCGCTTCTATGTTGGGCCCGCGAGTTCGTCGTCCATCACTTTGAGCCAATGAGAGAGAGGTATGTTTGATGAACAAGGAGGATTAATTCTTTTAGGGCTGTGTTACTAGGTGTATATATAGTATGTGTCGAAGGGGGGGGGGGAGGGTGGGTGACCAGCTTGGTCCATCACTTTCACCGACAGCGCGAGAGAGGTTAAGTAATTTGACTTAGGAGGGGATTATTTTTCGTTTTGTCTTGATATAGATCATGATGTGAGATTACATATATATAATAACGCATTTATACACATGAATCCATCCCGCTGGATCGAATGGGGGGGGGGGCGAGCACATGAGACGTCATGAACGGCATCTTGCTCTGTGTGGGGACCTCTGCGATTTTCAAAGCATGCACCACATCAATGTTGTGCATTGGGTCGGGTATTCAACACATATGCATGCATCACACATCTCCATAAATATGTTTGGGACACACGCGTGCAATAATGGTTGTCTTTGGACACACTCTCACTCGCTTGGTTATGGGCGGCAAGCCTATATATATTCATGGGCGCGCGTGGACGTCCATCATTTCGACCAACGACGAGAAAGGTTATCAGGGTGGATTCTTCTTCTTTACTTCGAGTTACTATATAGTAGGTCGACCTATTCCAACCCTAATTAAGTTTGAGCGCATGCTACGCGTCGTGAACCCTCGGTCGTGTGGGGATTTTATGGTTCCAAAGCATAGTGCCACATCAAATTTGTGCATTGGGTATTAAAACACCACGCACACCACTTCCATATACATACTTGGGCCACTTGCACATAGTGGGTTTGTCTTCATACTGTTGGGAACGTAGCATGCAATTTTAAAAAAATTCTATGCTCACGTAAGATCTATCTAGGAGATGCATAGCAACGAGAGTGGGAGAGTGTGTCTATGTACCCTCGTATACCGAAAGCGGAAGCGTTTGACAACGCGGTTGATGTAGACGAACTTCTTCTGGCTCCGACCGATCAAGCACTGAACGTACGACACCTCCGAGTTCTGCACATGTTCAGCACGATGACGTTCCTTGCCTTCTTGATCCAGCAAGGTGTCGAGGAAGTAGATTAGTTTCACCAACACGACGGCGTGGTGACGGTGATGGTGAAGTGATCCGCACAGGGCTTCGCCTAAGCACCGCGAGAATATGACCGGGGGTGTAAACTGTGGAGGGGGCGCCACACACGGCTAACAATTGATGTTCTGTGTTCTAGGCGCCCCCTCCCCACATATACATAGGTGGGAGGGGAGGGGAGGCAGCCATGGGGTGCCCCAAGTAGGATCTGAATCCTACTTGGGGTTTCCCAAGTGGCGGCCCCCTTCCTTATTTTACCGGAGAGGAAAAGGGAAGAGACAAGAAAGGAGGGGGGGCGAACCCCCTTTTTCCTTCTCCAATTTTGCCAGTTTCCATGGGGGAGGGAGGTTCCACCCCCTGTGGGCTGGTGTGCAACCCTCTCATGGCCCATATGGGCCATGTATCTCCCCCGAGGGTTCCGGTAACCCCCTGGTACTCCGATAAATACCCGATACGTTCCGGAACACTTCTGGTGTCCGAATACTATCATCCTAGTATCAATCTTTACCTGTTGACCATTTAGAGACTCCTCATCATGTCCGTGATCTCATCCGGGACTACGAACAACATTCAGTCACCAAATCACATAACTCATATAATACTAAATCATCATCGAACGTTAAGCGTGCGGACCGTACGGGTTTGAGAACTATGTAGACAAGACCGAGACACCTCTCCGGTCAATAACCAATAGCGGAACCTGGATGCTCATATTAGATCCTACATATTCCACAAAGATCTTTATCGGTCGAACCATTATGACAACATACGTTATTCCCTTTCTCATCGGTATGTTACTTGCCCGAGATTCGATCGTCGGTATCTCCATACCTAGTTCAATCTCGTTACCAGCAAGTCTCTTCACTCGTTCCGTAATACATCATGTTGTAACTAACTTATTAGTCACTTTGCTTTCAAGGCTTCTTATGGTGTGCATTACCGAGAGGGCCTAGAGATACCTCTCCGATACTCGGAGTGACAAATCCTAATCTCGATCTATGCCAACCCAACAAACACCTTCGGAGATACTTGTAGAGCATCTTTATAATCACCCAGTTATGTTGGGACGTTTGATAACACACACGGTATTTCTCCGGTATCCGGGAGTTGCATAATCTCATAGTCGAAGGTATATGTATTTGACATGAAGAAAGCAATATCAATAAAACTGAACGATCATTGTACTAAGCTAACGGATGGGTCTTGTCCATCACATTATTCTCCTAATGATGTGATCCCGTTATCAAATGACAACTCATGTCCATGGTTAGGAAACCTTAACCATCTTTGATCAACGAGCTAGTCAAGTAGAGGCTCACTAGGGACACGGTGTTTGTCTATGTATTCACACTTGTATTTGGGTTTCCAATCAATACAATTTTAGCATGAATAATAAACATTTGTCATGAATAAGGAAATATATAATAACAACTTTATTATTGCCTCTAGAGCATATTTCCTTCACATACAGTACTCCCTCACGAGGTTATCGGAGACAAGCTAGCCCATTTTGCGGGGCCGTGTGGACGTCCATCACTTTGACGAACAACGAGCGTGGAGAGGTTGTACGGCCAAGTTGGATTCTGCTTGGTCCATGTTACAGTACGTCTTGGTGCGTTGCCCTCCCCCCGACGTGTGTGTGTGTGGGGGGGGGGGGGCTACTTCGTGCTACCTGCAACCTTTATGGGGCCGGGGAAGCCCGGTTAATTTGCGAGGCACACGTGCCACATCAAAGTTGTGAATGGTAGTTAAATATCACACACCAGACCCTTTTCATAAATAAAGTAGGGCCACCCGCATGTTGTTCGTATGTGGTCTCACCCATCTCGCCCCACAAGCACACATTTGTGGGTCAGCACACGGTCCACCTTTGCCGGGAAGCGAAAGGGGAAGTTTGACCATATATATATGATGGACTCCTATAGGTTTTGTGTTACGATAGGGTGATATTTCAGACCTAGCTATTTGGGGGCATGCATTCGTAGCTAGGTTTCCCTTACCGCCGACATGAAGTGGGGTTCGTAGGGGATGGCTGACTAGCAATACTGTGCTTATGTGCAACAGGTGCCACATCAAAGTTGTGCATTGGGTATTCAAACATCAAACCACCCTTTTCATACATATATTTGGTCCACATGCAACTGTGTTCGTGTTTTGACCATCTCCTGCGTTATTCTTTTTGCCGAATTTACAAACAACACACGAGTTGGATGTAGAAACCATCTTGGACTGGGTACGCAATAGACATGGTTCGGTCAGACTACCTGTCTGCCACGCCCATGCCCTGCAGTCCCTCACATCAGCACAGTAGATTGGGCTCTACGAGGCTTGCCTCCTGGTCTTGAAAATATCTTCTGCCTCGTAATCTCAAAAATATCTACCGCCTAGAAGGTTTTAATGTTTGATAGCACACGATTAGTATGTGCGACCGTGTGTGATGTCTGTTACTCCCGCTCTGCTTCAGTCCCTTGATTCAAATTTTCAGTAGCCCCGGCATTTTACTCCTGCCTCTGCATCCCTCGCAATCTCAAAAATATCTGCTCGCCCTTGATTCAAATTTTCTGTTGACCCGCCTTGTTACTCCTTCCTCTGCATTAATATATTCTAACTTTATGATAACATCACCTATTTTTGTATTTTAGTTTTCCGATATCATGCAAAGTTATCCTGTTCATACCCACAACATAGTTTTATTTCCCGTTTCTAGTTGGAAGCAAACGTTCAGTGTACGTAGAGTCGTATCAGTGGCAGATAGGACTTGGGAGAATATTGATCTTACCTTTATCTCCTTGTGGGTTCGACACTCCATACTTATCGCTTACACCTTTGGAAAGTGCTACGATGATTCCTTGCACTTGAGGATTATCAAGCTCTTTTCTGGCGCCGTTGGCGGGGAGCAATAGCACGGGGTTGATATTTTCGTGTATTCTTGTTTGCTTTCTTCACTAAGTAGATTTTGTTCTCCCTTTTGTTTTTCTTTAGTTGTGGGTGAAACAAATAAAAACATTACAAATTTAAAATACCAAAAAAAAATTACTTGCTTCTTATTCCGAAAAACTTTTTCAAAAAGAGAAGTGATTGGAAGGTTATGCATTGGAGAAGTGAGGGTCGACCTTGAACACTTGTGTTCATGCTCATGGAAAAAATGTAGATCTTTTCATGGAAATTTCTCAAAAATAAGTATCCCCTTGTATATATTCATTATATTATAAGAATAATATTTCTAGGTTTGGTTTTAGAATGTTTAAATTGCTTGTTTGGTGTGTGCTGCAGAAAAATAGAAACTTGGGCTGTAGTGTTTGAATTCTTATTTTTTACTGGAGCATGATAAAATCTTGAAATTTTTACACATTACTTCTCTGCAAAAAATTAGATTGTCCTATTTTTTATAATTTTTGAAGTTACAGAAGTATACGAAAGATCCAGATTGCTACACAGTATCCTGTTCTTAACAGATTCTATTTTCTATGTGTGGTTCGCTTATTTCAATGAATCTATGGGTTGTATCGGGGGGTATGAACCATGGTGAAGTTGGAATACAATAGATATAATGCTAATATGAAATTGGAATGAGTTGACAACAGTACCTAGAGGTAGTGAATTGCTTTATTATACTAACGGATCTCACAAAGTTTTTTGTTGAGTTTTGTGTGGATGAAGTGTTCGAAGAACGAGGAGTTACCGATATGAGAGGAATAAGGAGAGGCAAGAGTTCAAGCTTGGGGATACCCAAGGCACCCTAAGTAAATATTTCAAGGATACTCAAGCATCTAAGCTTGGGGATGCCTCGGTTGGCATCCCATCTTTCTTCTTCAACAATTATCGGTATACCTCGATTTTTGTCTTATTCACATGATATGTGTGTTTTGAGTTTATTTTTCCTTTCTTTTCCTTTATGTAACATGCTAGTATGAGATAGTCCTTCATTTATTTATAGAATGCTCTTTGTGCTTCACTTAATTTTTTTGAGCATGGCTTTATGGAATGCTTCGTGTGCTTCACTTATATATTTTGAGCTTGGATATTGGTTGATCTATATTAATTGTAGAATGCTCTATGAACTTCACTTATATCTTTTGGAGTATGAATAAGACTATCATCGAAAGTGGGTTTGTAATAGTGTCAACTTTAGATAATAATTATCCTACTATTTTAGAGGATGTTGAATCTTATTATAATGATAAAAGTGGATTTGGAGAGGTCATGACTTTATTTAGTAATGATTCCCCTATCTTGGAAGAGGTTTCAATTGATTTTGATGAGAACAAAGTTGATACCTATGATGATTATTGTGATGACATGTATGCTATAAAGAGTAATGATAACTGTAACAACCTGATTTTTGGCCCTTTTCTTTTTTCCTTTGATTTATTTGGCTTTTTGCTCTGTTTTTCTTTTTGGAGTGGTTATGTGGCCTTGCAACCCGGGAGATCATCCTCATTTCCTCTCCCAAGTGACTCTTCATTCTCAAAAATTTCCCAAGATCATGTCATTTCCATTCTAGCCAAACCCTAATTTTTTTCTCAGGAATATTCCTTTTTCTATTAAAGGAGTAACCCTGTTTGCCCTATGATGTGAAGCAACCTATATTTCTGCCACTGCCAAAATTCCCAAATAATTATAATAGTTTATTTGGGTCATATGTTGCTCAAATATGCCCAAATTTTCCTGTCCTAGCCCAAGAATAATTCCCCAAAAAATTATTCTTCATTTTTTTCCAGTGTGGCTTTCTATGAAGGAAGTGCCACCTATCCTTTCTTGATTGCTCCCAAATTTTTTGGGCATGATATATCATCCCAATCATTGCCTCATGCAAACATTCAACTTTATTTGCCTAGTCAATCTTCCTCAGTAATTTTGCAAAGTTTCTGTCAGACAGAAGGCATTGATAAGGAAGTACTAGCTAGGTTTATCCAAATGAGTTGAAATATTGCACAAATCTTCATGTGCTCATATATTTACACTCCTCCAAATTTCAGCCCCATCCAATCATATATGTGAGCACAAGAACAAATCTTTGCTTCTGGCAATATGTTCATGTTGTGAAGCAAGTATATTTTATATTGCTTCATTTTGGCTGAAAATTTACCAAAGCATTCTCATGACCATAAAACCTCTCTCCACCAATTTTGGTACCACATCATCAGGACAATATATCTCTAGAATTTTTCCAAGTTTCTAGACAAAGGGGGGGGGTGTGAAACAAGTGCCATTTTGGCTTGTCCATTTGGTATGAAATTTTACAGCATCTTCATATGCCCAAATCATTAGGCCTTGCCAATTTTTATCTCAAGTTGATAATCCATGTGAGTGTATCATCATGATCAAGTTTCTGGACTATAACTGAAGTTACAGAGCAACTATGTTGTTTTCTGCCTCATTTTACTCCAAAACCTCCAGGATTTTAGTCCTTCCTAAGATAATCACCCCAGACAACTTATTTGGCTTCAATCAATTCTCTGTTGATTACTGCTATCTCTTGAGCACTACGTTGGATTTCCCCGAAGAGGAGAGGATGATGCATCAAAGTAGCGTAAGTATTTCCCTTAGTTTTTGAGAACCAAGGTATCAATCCAGTAGGAGGCTACACGCAAGTCCCTCGTACCTGCACAAAACAATAGCTCAACGCAACCAACGCGATTAGCGGTTGTCAATCCCTTCACGATCACTTACGGGAGTGAGATCTGATAGAGAATATTTTTGGTATTTTTGGTATAGAGATGCAAAGTGAAAAGCAAAAGGCAAGGTAAAAAAGCAAAGCAAGATTAAAGTGATGGAGATTGATATGATGAGGATAGACCGGGGGCCATAGGTTTCACTAGTGGCTTTTCTCAAGAGCATAAGTATTCTACGGTGGGTGAACAAATTACTGTTGAGCAATTGACAGAATTGAGCATAGTTATGAGAATATCTAGGTATGATCATGTATATAGGCATCACGTCCGAGACAAGTAGACCGACTCCTGCCTGCATCTACTACTATTACTCCACTCATCGACCGCTATCCAGCATGCATCTAGAGTATTAAGTTAAAAACAGAGTAATGCCTTAAGCAAGATGACATGATGTAGAGGGATAGTTTCATGCAATATGATAAAAACCCCATCTTGTTATCCTCGATGGCAACAATACAATACGTGCCCTTCTGCCCCTTCCGTCACTGGGAAAGGACACTGCAAGATTGAACCCAAAGCTAAGCACTTCTCCCATGGCAAGAAAAACCAATCTAGTAGGCCAAACCAAACTGATAATTCGAAGAGACTTGCAAAGATAACCAATCATACATAAAAGAATTCAGAGAAGATTCAAATATTATTCATAGATAGACTTGATCATAAACACACAATTCATCGGTCTCAACAAACACACCGCAAAAAGAAGATTACATCGAATAGATCTCCACGAGAGAGGGGGAGAACATTGTATTGATATCCAAAAAGAGAGAAGAAGCCATCTAGCTAATAACTATGGACCCGTAGGTCTGAGGTGAACTACTCACACTTCATCGGAGGGGCTAGGATGATGTAGAAGCCCTCCATGATGATGGCCCTCTCCGGCGGAGCTCCGGAACAGGCCCCAAGATGGGATCTCGTGGGTACAGAAGGTTGCGGCGGTGGAATTACGTTTTTGGATCCGTATCTGATCGTTTGGGGGTACATAGGTATATATAGGAGGAAGAAGTACGTCAGTGGAGCTACAAGGGGCCCACGAGGCAGGGGGTGCGCCCTAGGAGGGTGGGCGCACCCCCACCCTCGTGACCGCCTCGTGGCTTTCTTGACGGAGGGTCCAAGTCTCCTGGGTCTTATCTGATGAGAAAATCACGTTCCCGAAGGTTTCATTCCGTTTGGACTCCGTTTGATATTATGTTTGTCTGAAACTCTAAAATAGGCAAAAAACAACAATTCTGGGCTGGGCCTCCGGTTAATAGGTTAGTCCCAAAAATAATATAAAAGTGGAAAATAAAGCCCAATATAGTCCAAAACAGTAGATAATATAGCATGGAGAAATAAAAAATTATAGATACGTTGGAGATGTATCAGGCATCCCCAAGCTTAATTCCTGCTCGTCCTCGAGTAGGTAAATGATAAAAAGAGAATTTTTGATGCGGAGTGCTACTTGGCATAATTTCAATATAAATCTTCTTAATTGTGGTATGAATATTCAGATCCAAAAGATTCAAGACAAAAGTTCATGTTGACATAAAAATAATAATACTCTGAGCATACTAACAAAGCAATTATGTCTTCTCAAAATAACATGGCCAAAGAAAGTTATCCCTACAAAATCATATAGTCTGGCTATGCTCTATCTTCACCACACAAAGTATTTAAATCATGCACAACCCCGATGACAAGCCAAGCAATTGTTTCATACTTTAACATTTTCAAAACTTTTTCAATCTTCACGCAATACATGAGCGTGAGCCATGGATATAGCACTATATATGGAATAGAATGGTGGTTGTGGAGAAGACAAAAAGAGGGGAAGATAGTCTCACATCAACTAGGCGTATCAACGGGCTATGGAGATGGTCATCAATAGATAACAATGTGAGTGAGTAGGGATTGCCATGCAACGGATGCACTAGAGCTATAAGTATATGAAATCTCAACAAAAGAAACTAAGTGGGTGTGCATCCAACTCGCTTGCTCACGAAGACCTAGGGCATTTGAGGAAGCCCATCATTGGAATATACAAGCCAAGTTCCATAATGAAAAATTCCCACTAGTAAATGGAAGTGATATCATGGGAGACTCTCTATCATGAAGATCTTGGTGCTACTTTGAAGCACAAGTGTGGTAAAAGGATAGTAACATTGTCCCTTCGCTCTTTTTCTCTCTTTTTTATTTTTTTATTTGGGCCTTTTCTCTTTTTTTACGGCCTCTTTTTTTTCGTCCGGAGTCTCATCCCGACTTGTGGGGGAATCATAGTCTCCATCATCCTTTCCTCACTTGGGACAATGCTCTAAAAATGATGATCATCACACTTTTATTTTTCTTACAACTCAACAATTACAACTCGAAACTTAGAACAAAATATGACTCTATGTGAATGCCTCCGGCGGTATACCGGGATATGAAATGATTCAAGAGTGACATGTATGAAAGAATTAAGAACGGTGGCTTTGCCACGAATACGATGTCAACTACATGATCATGCTAGCAATATGACAATGATGGTGTGTGTCATAATAAACGGAATGGTGGAAAGCTGCATGGCAATATATCTCGGAATGGCTATGGAAATGCCATGATAGGTAGGTATGGTGGCTGTTTTGAGGAAGTTATATGGTGGGTTTATGATACCGGCGAAAAGTGTGCGGTATTAGAGAGGCTAGATATGGTGAAAGGAAGGGAAAAGTGCGTATAATCCATGGGCTCAACATTAGTCATAAAGAACTCATATACTTATTGCAAAAATCTAGAAGTTATCAAAGCAAAGTATTACGCGCATGCTCCTAGGGGTATAGATTGGTAGGAAAAGACCATCGCTCGTCCCCGACCGCCACTCATAAGGAAGACAATCAATAAATAAATCGTGCTCCGACTTCATCACATAACGGTTCACCATACGTGCATGCTACGGGAATCACAAACTTTAACACAAGTATTCTTTAAATTCACAACTACTGAACTAGCATGACTCTAATATCACCATCTTCATATCTCAAAACAATTATCAAGCATCAATCTTTTCTTAGTATTCAACGCACTCAAAAGAAAGTTTCACAAATCTTGAATACCAAGCATATTAATATTAAGCAAATTACCATGCTATTAACGACTCTCAAAATGATCTAAGTGAAGCATGAGAGATCAATAGTTTCTTTAAAACAAATCCACCACCGTGCTCTAAAAGATCTAAGTGAAGCACATAAGCAAAACTATAAAGCTCAAAAGATATAGGTGAAGCACATAGAGCAAAACTATAAAGCTCAAAAGATATAAGTGAAGCAAATAGAGTATTCTATCAAATTCCAATTCATGTATGGCTCTATCAAAAGGTGTGTACAGCAAGGATGATTGTGGCACACTAACAAACAAAGACACAAATAATACATGACGCTCCAAGCAAAACAGATATCATGTGGTGAATAAAAATATAGCTCCAAGTAAAATTACCGATGGAAGTAGACGAAAGAGGGGATGCCTTCCGGGGCATCCCCAAGCTTTGAATTTTTGGTGTCCTTGGATTATCTTGGGGGTGCCATGGGCATCCCCAAGCTTAGTCTCTTGCCACTCCTTGTTCCATAATCCATCAAAAGATTTCACCCAAAACTTGAAAACTTCACAACACAAAACTCAATAGAAATCTCGTGAGCTCCGTTAGCGAAAGAAAACAAAAGACCACTTCAAGGTACTGTAATTAACTCATTATTTATTTATATTGGTGTTAAACCTACTGTATTCCAACTTCTCTATGGATTATATACTATTTTACTAGCCATAGATTCATCAAAATAAGCAAACAACACACGAAAAACAGAATCTGTCAAAAACAGAACAGTCTGTCATAATGTGTAACTAACGCAAACTTCTGGAACTCCAAAAAATCTACCAAAATAGGACGACCTAGAAAGTTTGTTTAATGATCAGAAGCAATTGTAATTAGTATTTTATCACGTTCTGGTGATTTTTAGCAATTGTTTTTGTGAACAGAAAGATTCTGGAAATTACAGCAAGATCAAATAACTGTCATCCAAGAAGATCCTATAGGTCTAACTTGGCACAAACACTAAATAAAACACAAAACCACATCTCAACGGAAGGTAGATGGATTATTTATTCCTAAACATAAGCAAAAACAAAAAAAACTAAAATAAAAATGGGTTTCCTCCCAACAAGCGCTATCGTTTAACGCCCCTAGCTAGGCATAAAAGCGAGGATATATCTAGGTATTGCCATCTTTGGCAGGCAATCCATAAGTGGCTCTCATGATAGATTCATATGGCAATTTTATTTTCTTTCTAGGGAAGTGTTCCATGCCCTTTCTTAATGGAAATTGAAATCTAATATTCCCTTCCTTCATATCAATAATTGCACCAACCGTTCTAAGGAAAGGTCTACCGAGAATAATAGGGCAAGAAGGATTGCATTCTATATCAAGAATGATAAAATCTACGAGCACATAATTACTATTTGAAACAATAAGAACATCATTAATTCTTCCCATAGGTTTTTTAATAGTGGAATCCGCAAGATGCAAGTTTAGAGAGCAATCATCAAATTCACGGAAATCTAGCAAATCACACAAAGTTTTGGGAATAGTGGAGACACTAGCACCCAAATCACACAAAGCATAGAACTCATAATCTTTAATTTTAATTTTAATAGTAGGTTACCACTCATCATAAAGCTTTCTAGGGATAGAAACTTTCAACTCAAGCTTTTATTCATAAGATTGCCTCAAGGCATCAACGATATGTTCGGTAAAGGCTTTATTTTGACTATAAGCATGAGGAGAATTTAGCACGGATTGCAACAAGGAAATACAATCAATTAAAGAGCAACTTTCATAATTAAATTCCTTGAGATCCAATATAGTGGGTTTAGCAATATCTAGATTTTTATTTCTTTCAATCCCACTTTTATCAATTTCATCATCAAGATCTAAATACTCTGAATTTTTGTAACGCCTTCTAGGTAAAGGAAGATCATATTCAGTTTCATCAAGATTTATACTGCAAAACAATATTTAATGGGGGACACATCAATAACTTTTAGATCTTCATCTTGATTTTCATAGGGATTGGAAGAACACTCTTTAATAAAGGCATCTTTGGAAGCACGTATCCTAGCGGTTCTTTCTTTGCACTCATCAATGGAAATTCTCATGGCTTTGAGGGACTCATTGATATGATGCTTAGGAGGAATAGATCTAAGCTTTAAAGAATCAACCTCAAGAGAAATTCTATCAACGTTCCTAGCCAAATCATCAAGTTTAAGCAATTTCTCTTCAAGCAAAGCATTAAAATTCTTTTGTGAATTCATAAACTCTTTAACACTACTCTCAAATTCAGAGGGCATCTTATTGAAATTTCCATAAGAGTTGTTGTAGGAATTTCCATAATTATTAGAAGGATTACTAGGATAAGGCCTAGGATTAAAATTCCCTCTATACGCGTTGTTACCAAAATTATTCCTACCAACAAAATTCACATCCATAGATTCATTATTATTCTCATTCAAAGTAGACAAATGCATATCATTAGGATCAGAAGAAACACTCTTTGTAGCAAATAATTTCATAAGTTCATCCATCTTTCCACTCAAAACATTGATTTCTTCTATAACATGCACTTTTTTATTAGTAGATCTTTTAGTGTGCCATTGAGAATAATTAACCATAATATTATCTAGGAGTTTAGTAGCATCTCCTAAAGTGATTTCCATAAAAGGGCCTCCTGCGGCCGAATCTAAAAGATTTCTAGAAGCAAAATTCAATCCGGCATAATTTTTTTGTATAATCATCCACAAGTTCAAACCATGAGTAGGACAATTACATATCATTAATTTCATTCTCTCCCAAGCTTGTGCAACATGTTCATGATCAAGTTGCTTAAAATTCATAGTATCGTTTCTAAGAGAGATGATCTTAGCGGGAGGAAAATACTTAGAGATAAAAGCATCTTTGCACTTGTTCCAAGAATCAATCCTATTTTTAGGCAAAGACGAAAACCAAGCTTTAGCACGATCTCTAAGCGAAAAAGGAAATAGCTTCAATTTAACAATATCATTATTGACATCTTTCTTATTTTGCATATCACATAAATCAACGAAGCTATTCAGATGAGTAGCGACATCTTCACTAGGAAGGCCGGCGAATTGATCTTTCATAACAAGATTCAACAAAGTAGTATTGATTTCACAAGATTCAGTATTGGTAAGAGGAGCAATCGGAGTGCTAAGGAAATCATTATTGTTGGTATTGGTGAAGTCACACAATTTGGTATTATCTTGAGTCATCGCGACAAACAAGCAATCCAACACATGAGCAAACAAAAGACGAGCGAGAAAAAGGCAAACGGAAAAGAGAGGGCGAATAAAACGGCAAGGGTGAAGTGGGGGAGAGGAAAACGAGAGGAAAATGGCAACTAATGTAATGCGGGAGATAGGGATTGTGATGGGTACTTGGTATGTTGACTTTTGCGTAGACTCCCCGGCAACGGCGCCAGAAATTCTTCTTGCTACCTCTTGAGCACTGCGTTGGATTTCCCCGAAGAGGAGAGGATGATGCAGCAAAGTAGCGTAAGTATTTCTCTTAGTTTTTGAGAACCAAGGTATCAATCCAGTAGGAGGCTACACGCAAGTCCCTCGTACCTGCACAAAAACAATAGCTCAACGCAACCAACGCGATTAGGGGTTGTCAATCCCTTCACGGTCAGTTACAGGAGTGAGATCTGATAGAAATATTTTTGGTATTTTTGGTATTTTTGGTATAGAGATGCAAAGTGAAAAGTAAAAGGCAAAGTAAAAAAGCAAAGCAAGATTAAAGTGATGGAGATTGATATGATGAGAATAGACCTGGGGGCCATAGGTTTCACTAGTGGCTTCTCTCAAAAGCATAAGTATTCTACGGTGGGTGAACAAATTACTATTGAGCAATTGACAGAATTGAGCATAGTTATGAGAATATCTAGGTATGATCATGTATATAGGCATCACGTCCGAGACAAGTAGACCGACTCCTGCCTGCATCTACTACTATTACTCAACTCATCGACCGCTATCCAACATGCATCTAGAGTATTAAGTTAGAGTAACGCCTTAAGCAAGATGACATGATGTAGAGGGATACTTTCATGCAATATGATAAAAAATCCATCTTGTTATCCTCGATGGCAACAATACAATACGTGCCTTGCTGCCCCTTCTGTCACTTGGAAAGGACACCGCAAGATTGAACCCAAAGCTAAGCACTTCTCCCATGGCAAGAAAAACCAATCTAGTAGGCCAAACCAAACTGATAATTCGAAGAGACTTGCAAAGATAACCAATCATACATAAAAGAATTCAGAGAAGATTCGAATATTATTCATAGATAGACTTGATCATAGACCCACAATTCATCAGTCTCAACAAACACACCGCCAAAAGAATATTACATCGAATAGATCTCCACGAGAGAGGGGGAGAACATTGTATTGAGATCCAAAAAGAGAGAAGAAGCCATCTAGCTAATAACTATGGACCCGTAGGTCTGAGGTGAACTACTCACACTTCATCGGAGGACCTAGGATGATGTAGAAGCCCTCCGTGATGATGGCCCTCTCCGGCGGAGCTCCGAAACAGGCCCCAAGATGGGATCTCGTGGGTACAGAAGGTTGCGGCGGTGGAAATAGGTTTTTGGCTCCGTATCTGATCGTTTGGGAGTACGTAGGTATATATAGGAGGAAGAAGTACGTCGGTGGAGCTACGAGGGGCCCACGAGGCAGGGGCACGCCCCCCACCCTCGTGACCGCCTCGTGGCTTTCTTGACGGAGGGTCCAAGTCTCCTGGGTCTTATCTGATGATAAAATCACGTTCCCGAAGGTTTCATTCCGTTTGGACTCCGTTTGATATTCTGTTTCTCCGAAACTCTGAAATAGGCAAAAAACAACAATTCTGGGCTAGGCTCCGGTTAATAGGTTGGTCCCAAAAATAATATAAAAGTGGAAAATAAAGCCCAATATAGTCCAAAACAGTAGATAATATAGCATGGAGCAATAAAAAAATTATAGATACATTGGAGACGTATCAATCACAAGTGAGCAACCAAGTTTGCTACAACAAACTTCAAAGCTTAGTTCCAACCCAACCACAACACCTCAGATCAAGCCATAGATTCATAAATGCTCCACTCTGGAAGGACTAGCCACCAGACAAGGTTTGCAATCCTCTCGTGACCTCCCTGTGCCTTGTCCTGTGGTGACCGCACAGCTGGCATGGCAATGCACGCGCTCTGTGCGCAGTGGCCGTGTCCAGGACGTCATTTGTGCTTCGGCACCTCCCCCTCTCGTCGTCTTCGCGCGCATGAGCATGTCAAGTGGCTTCATCTTGCCGTCGCCACCTCCCTGGACCTCTCTCCCTATCCAGAAACTTCCTCGTCGGCGCTTGCTACCGCACGCCCACGGGCGAACAATGGCGGTCTGCTTTAATGGCGCTCGTCTCTTCCTCCCTGTGCTTCCTGGTGTCGTCTACCTCCCCGTGAGCCTTACTTGTTCCTCATCCGTCGTCTACCATCGAGCTCGGGTGCGTGCACATACGTCCACCGCGTCGCCCATGCGTCCGTGGCGACGCCAGCTTGGCCATCCCCTCCCCTGGCTATTTATAGGCCACCCGAGCCCCTCCTCTCCACTCCATCGGTCTCCCCTCACTCCCAGATCCTTCCTCGACCTCTTCCCCGAGCTCCAGAGCCTCTCTTCGCCTCAGTTGGCCGCCATGGTCGTCGATGACCCTCGCCTAAATTGAAGCTCCATGCCCCCTCCCTCTTCCCCTAGCCACCACCCGAGGCCTTCACCACCACCCGAGTCCACTACCCGTTGCCCTCAGTTCCCCCTCCATGGTTGTGTCTCCCTGACCCATCGCTGCTCGGAGCCACCATCCGCTGCAGTCACGTCCCCGCTCGATGCCATCCTCCCCGCGACGTGTGAACGCTCCAGTCGGGTGCGCCGTGTCGTGCCGGTCATCTCGGTGGTCGGAGCCTCGCCTGAGGTGGACCGAGCCACCGGAATGGCTGCCGGCGCCGAGCCCATGCTCTGCTCTGTCGGGTGGGCGTGGGGCACGGGCCCCACCAGGCAACCGCTCAACCATAGACCCAGGTACGCTGACATGGATAAGTGGAGGCGTAATCCAGTGGATTACGTCATCGCTTTTCCGAAAGCGTAGTTTCGTGCTTCTTTAGACCAAAATGCGCTGTCACTGATCTGAAGGCGTATTTCTCAAAAGGTGCTTTCTCTTTTTCAACCACCGGCCGAATCTGTTAATTTGCGAATGTTCACCCGTTAGCAACAGAAAAGCATATGATTTTATTTGTTTTTCTGCTAACGAACGAACGACCATAACTTTTCAACCACCACTCCAAATGAGGTGATTCCAAAGCCCACTTATTCGTCTCATCGAGCGCATTCCATTGGTATCATTTTTACCATGTGTTAAATTCTGAAAAATGACTAGTTTTCCCTTGCACTAAATCAGCCCCCTCCGAGAGAGAACAGTTTCCGTCGATTCTTTCTGCAAGCTTCTCGCACTTTCTCTCGATGAATCCATGCCTCCCAGGCAAGCCACACCCTCCATTTGCATGAATGCAATGCAGTAACATGGTTTACTTATTTCAACTTGCTAAAAACTTGCAATACCTATGTATGATTTTGTTCATGGCATTTCTCGGAGTATTATTTTGATCTTGCTATTGCCATGATATTGTTTGGAGTTCTGGGACTTATATTTTACAGCTTATCTGGATGACATGTTGCCTTTGGATTATTAGTGGTTTATGGTATGATTATTTTCATGTTGGTATCTGGTATTATGCTTTGGAGTATTACTTTGGATGTCATGTTGCCATCGGATTATTAGTGGCTAGTATTATTTTCATCATGATGCTAGTTGATATTATGTTTTGGAGTATGGTTTCGGAGATGATGCTTGCATGTGGATCTTAGCTGGATAGCTTGTTCCTGATATTTGAGTAGTAGTAGTATCATTCTTGGATTCATCATGATAGTAGTGTTATGCTATCCTCGGAGTATTTTGATATGGCTAGGTTGTGCTTTGGATTATTTGTTGGATAGAGCTATGACTTGGATTACAGGTTGATAGATGATATCCGAGTATCAATTATCACTGTTATCTTTTGGGGATAAATTCCATCAGTAAGTTGGTCAGGTGCCACCGAACCGGGCTTTTCCAGTGCAACCACATTTGCCTTTTATGGGAAGGCCCTAATGCGGTCTGTTGTCATGCCTCTCTCCGATGCCTCCAATGAGGGAAGGTTATGGGTGCGCGCTACCCTGATCAGGTATGTGTGCCCGTAGTTGTTGTTAGGCGCCTTTTTGTCCCTGTTTGGGACCGTTTTTGTTTTGCCACAACGGTGGCCGTTGATGCCTTTGGTAGGCACGGGGCCACCCATGACTTATACCCAAGGGGAGTT
Source organism: Aegilops umbellulata (assembly GCA_032464435.1). NCBI lineage: Eukaryota > Viridiplantae > Streptophyta > Magnoliopsida > Poales > Poaceae > Aegilops > Aegilops umbellulata. Next base: position 277,444,420 of record CP136056.1, on the reverse strand, counting down.
GGTCGGAGTGGCCGACAGAGTGTCATGGCGATAGATCGGTTTTGTCGGAACACCGTTGGTCCACATGGATGGGGGTGTGAGGCCATGGGTTTCGTGGTGTGGGTAAAGTGCGCTACCTCTATAGAGTGTGGGTGTTTAATCTATCGATAGCCGCGTCCTTGGTCGTGGGCATAAGTTCATACTAGGTCACACTGTTCGATCAGCATCACATGACGGAATGACTTATAAGTGATTTATTTGTTGATATATTGTGAGCAGTACAGTTTGGCAGGATGTTGATGATGATGTTGGTATGATCTCGAGGATGATCATTTAGTTTGTGATGTGGTCACGAGGTGATCACGTGGATGTTTTGGATCACAAGGTGATCAGGTGGATCACGAGGTGATCGAGATGGTATATTACTTGGCCGATAGCCAAGATTGAGATGGTTATTGAGATTGTGATGTTGGTTATCAGCATGGTAGTAGTTTCATATCATGTTTAGCATATGCTTTCGTATCATGGTAGCTGTTAAATTAATTAACCTGCTAATGCTGTTGTCTTGCCTTGATGCTTTTGGTTGTTGTGAGCTTGCAAGTACATTCAATGTACTGACCTGACGTGTCATGCCAGGTTGGAGGTGACACGGTGATTGATCGATTGCTTGTCGAGGTTACCATGCGTGCGAGCTAGATCGTGTCCCAGCCAGAGTCCCCGCGGAGTGGAGTTCACCACCTTTGTCGTTGTTCCACTGCTAGAAGTATTATGCTCCTAGCATAGAGCAAGTGTAGTATCGCAGGCGTAGTGTCGCCATGCTGATGTGATCCTTTGTAACATCAGACACTTGTATTATTATCCTTTGTAATAAGAGCTGATTTATTCTATGTCAAGCAGTGTCGTATTATAGAAGACTTCATCTCGATCTCTGGGCTGGAATACGGGGCATTCCGGTTTCTCTAACCCGGGGTGCCACACGCTTGGGATCAGAGCAGGTCTGGCTGTAGGACGCCCTAGTCAGCTCGAGCGGTAGTAATCGGTAGTATAGCGTCTGTCTTGTTTGTTGCATTTGGTTGCTGCATAGCATGCATATAGTCTTATTATTTTGCTGCTAATGGTTTATCTTGTGAGTGTAGCTCGTATGGTCCGGATCCACTACATCTCAGCTCCTGCATTTCTTCCAGTTTCTTTTCTTGTCTGTTCTTGAGTGTTTGGAGTCATTTTTGTCCCAGCGGAGTGATGCCAAGTGATCCCGACACTGTTTTTAGAAATGGTGCTCAGGTATCGCACCGATATCTTTCTTTCAGCCTCCCCTATCGTTTCGGTGGCAGACATGCTTCTATCCCGAATCATCCCTTTCATCTTATCGTGTTGGCAACCCTTAATGATATTAGTCATCGAGAGAGGGCAATGCTAGTAGGCTCAGCTTTCCTCGCTACCCTATTCCTTGGACGAGTACGGATCTTTTCCGTCTGCTTGATAACAATGTGGTCGCGACATTCATGTCCTGCTACATGGTTACCAAGTACGTCCCCACCTCCCGGTTAGTCAAGGTTGCTACCTGGCTAAGCCAGCACTTGGTGTAACGATGTTTACACCAATCCTCCCACACAGTGATTCGTCCTCGTGCACATCGTCACATCATGTTAGATCGTAGTACCAGAGATCCCACGAGATTTGTGTGCTTAAGTAGGCATGCATATTGTGTGACTAGCAGTAAAATGTGACCTTGTTTGCGTGTGGATTTTTTGTTTTGTGTGCTCTTGTTTAGTTCAATTGTTTCTTTTGCTTCTTTCTTTTTTGCCTTTGGTGTTACCTTATTTCCCCTTATGGAAGTTGCTCCTCAACCGACACCGGATTCGAAGAAGCAATAAGGATGTCAAATATTTGGAAGAAGTTCAGCTAAACATTATGGTCTTCACAGTCAACTGCACTAGAGTATTAATGTTTGCTCAGAATACCAATGGTGTCTTGGATTGGTTATCAGCATCAAGTCTACATCAATACAAAATCCACACATTAGTAATGATCGAGCCAACAGAAAGACAAGTCAGTTGCAAGACCAACGGTATATTTTTCAGTCACAGGTATGGATCATATGCAAAGTTTTGGCTCAACAATGAATGATGCTTGGAATATGTTATACTCTGAAAGAAAGTCAGAATGTGCTGTGATCAAGGAAGACAGTCAAAATGATTTTCACATGCAAGTAATCAGCCGCAAAATATTATGGGTATGTGTATGGCTTTCAGTCTGCCTATCACAGTATGAAGTTTTGGATATGAGAAACTCGGTCTTCCTCCACAAGCTATCAGAAGAAGCTTATGATGAAAGGCTCCTCAAGTTTCCTCAGTACAATATATGGACAGATTCTGGTCCAACATACCCAGTCTCTCTCAGCAAGATACCTCAGTAAAAGCTTCTGACAGACGGGAATGAATTTTTCCCAACAAGCAATCCGAGGAGAAGCTTCTCAAGTTCGAAACCCAGGCTTCTCCAGCACAATACTTAGGTCAAGCTTCATGTGTAAGCTATCGAGACTTCTTCTGCATGCTACCCACCCAAAAGCTTCGAGCAAAAGCTAACGAGTCTTCCACAGCAAACTACTCAAATGGCTTCTCTCGTAAGCCACTCTGTCCGCATCAGTACCACAATATTGCAACATCCCGAGAGATTATGCGGCGAGTTGGGAGTATATGACAGTGCAGTTCAAGGATCAGATTTGCAATAATTTTGTCAGAGATACAATTTAGTTAAGACATATGCCTGCCGCAAGAATCGAATATTCGGTTGCATATGATTCTTATACATATGGTGAGCATGTATCCCCAGTCATATCAGTCACTCATACGAGATGCGCCAAGGATCAAGTAGATATACCTAAAGAAGATAAGGATCCAACAACCTCATAAGTCATGCAAAGGAAGATAAGCAGAGATACATCTCAGGTAATGAAAGGATCGATGAGTTCTGGAGCTGACAACGCAAAATCAACGGTTTTGACAATGGTCACCAAGGTCATTATTTCCGCAACTGACAAGGAGATCTTGTGAACTCTTGTCACCCTCTTGCATGATTGGCCACCACAACGAGCTCTATACAGCTACAAGCTCCGAGTATATGTCATATATGTGCGGACCCAGGTCGGAAAATAAGCCCCAGGAATCATGCCAAAATATTGCACTAATCACATTCATGGTCATACGAAGAATCACGGACATGTGTGACCAAGTTATTTTAGTAAGCTATCCTGACGAAGAAAATCATGACCGTCAAAGGATGAGACTGATACCAATGGTATGATGAATTATGCACGACCATCAGGGTCCGGATACCCAAGTCAGTTGGAGGCCATAATTCCATATGGATCCACAAAAGACATACCCTTAGAGGCCTACTTTGTTCTACAAGGATTTCCTATCCCGCTGACCAGCTTAAAATGGTTAGTGTGGAACATCCAAGTCCGTTCTGTCAGGCCCAAGATTCCTTTGCAACATCAGCAGTTTGATCTCAGCGGCAGTGTTATAGCATCTCATAGCCTCATTACCATAGATGGGTATACCGATAACATGAGAAAGTCAAAAGTCGAACAATCAACTCAGGCCAGGTATACTCACTGGCGGAACCAAGTACCCGGACAGCCTGTCATGAAAAGTATCTTCCCACCAACATACCTGTAAGACAGTCTCAAGATGTTAATATTTGAGGTATGCTACAACTATAAGTCCATACCCTTGCATATTGCTCACAACAGAACGTAGTCGAATCTTTGGTACATATCTCATGCTCGAGCCCAAGAAACAAATCAAGATAAATTAGTACCACCTGTGAGCAGTCAAATCCCATCAGGAGAATGGCCATGATTCTCAGCATTTATTGAAACCGAAGGACATGCATTTGTTTGAGCAAACCCCATGGCAGAAGTAAAAAGGTTTTCATAACAAAAGGAAAATTTATGCTCAGATCCATTAGATATCACCGCAGATATAAGAGAATTAATGCCAGCAAAAGGAATTGGTATATGAGCAAAAATCTGATAGAATTTGGGGAAGGTGAAGCAAACCACACCAGAGCAAGGTAAGTTGATCATCTCAAATTCTCAGGGGAACAATAAATAAAGGAAATCGGTACCCGAGTTGGAAATGGTGCTCTCAAGTCATACTTGTTCCCTGAGCAACCAAATCTCGAGGACGAGATTTCTTTAAGGGGAGGAGGTTTGTAACAGCCTGGTTTTTGGCCCTTTTCTTTTTTCCTTTGATTTATTTGGTTTGTGCTCTGTTTTTATTTTTGGAGTGGTTATGTGGCCTTGCAACCTAGGATATCATCCTCATTTCCTCTCCCAAGTGACTCTTCATTTTCAAAACTTCCCAAGATCATGTCATTTCCATTCTAGCCCAACCCTAAAATTCTTTTTCTCACGAATATTCCTTTTTTTTATTAAAGGAGTAACCCTGTTTACCCTAGGTTGTGAAGCAACCTATATTTCTGTCACTCCCAAAATTCCCAATTTCTCATAATTTGTTTGGGTCATATGTTGCTCAAATATGCCCAAACTTTCCTGTCCTAGCCCAAGAATAATTCCCCAAAAAAATATTCTTCATTTCTGTCTAGTGTGTCTTTCTGTGAAGGAAGTGCCACCTATCCTTTCTTGATTGCTCCCAAACTTTTTGGGAATGATATATCATCCCAATCATTGCCTCATGCAAAAATTCAACTTTATTTGCCTAGCCAATCTTCCTCAGCAATGTTTCAAAGTTTCTGTCAAACAGAAGGCATTGTGAAGGAAGTACTAGCTAGATTTATCCAAATGAGTTGAAATTTTGCACAGCTCTTCATGTGCTCATATATTTACACTCCTCCAAATTTCAGCCCCATCCAATCATCTATGTGAGCACATGATCAAATCTTTGCTTCTGTCAATATTTTCAGGTTGTGAAGTAAGTATATTTTATATTGCTTCATTTTGGCTGAAAATTTACCAGAGCATTCTCATGACCATAAAACCTCTCCCCACCAATTTTGGGACCACATCATGAAGCCAATATTTCTCTAATTTTTTTCCAAATATCTAGACAAAGTGAATGTGTGACAAGTACCATTTTGGCTTGTCCATGTGTTATGAAATTTTTACAGCATCTTCATATGCCCAAATAATTAGGCCTTTCCAATTTTAATCTCAAGTTGATACTCCATGTGAGTGCATCATCACGATCAAGTTTCTAGACTATAATTGAAGTTACAAAGCAACTATGTTGTTTTTGCCTCATTTTACTCCAAAACCTCCAGGATTTTAGTCCTTCCTAAGTTAATAACCCAGACAACTTATTTGGCTTCAATCAATTCTCTGTTGATCACAGGTGCGCAACCAAGTTTGCTACAACAAACTTCAGAGCTTAGCTCCAACCCAACCACAACACCTCAGATCAAGCCATAGATTCATAAATGCTCCACTTTGGAAGGACTAGCCACCAGACAAGGTTTGCAATCCTCTCGTGACCTCCGTGTGCCTTGTCCCATGGTGACCGCGCAGCTGGCATGGCAATGCACTCTCTCTGTGCGCAGTGGCCGCATCCAGGACGTCGTTTGTGCTTTAGCATCTCCCCCTCTCGTCGTATTCACGCGCTTGAGCATGTCCAGCGGCTTCATCTCGCCGTCGCCACCTCCATGGACCCCTCTCCCTCTCCAGAAACTTCCTCGACGGCGCTCGCCGCTGCACGCCCACGAGTGAACAGTGGCGGTCTCGCTTTAATGGCGCTCATCTCTTCCTCCCCGTGCTTCCTGGCGTCGTCTACCTCCCCGTGAGCCTCACCTGTTACTCCTCCGTCTCATCCGCAGTGCCGGCCACGCATCCGCGGCGATGCCAGCTCGGCCATCCCCTCCCTTGGCTATTTATAGGCCACCCGAGCCCCTCCTCTCCACTCCATTGGCCTCCCCTCACTCCTCGCTCCCTCCTCGACCTCTTCCTGAGCTCCAGAGCCCCTCTTCGCCTCAGTTGGCCATCATGGCCGCCGGCGATCCTCGCCTAAATTGAAGCTCCATGCCCCCTCCCTCTTCCCCTAGCCACCACTAGAGGCCTTCACCACCACCCTAGTCCACTACCCGTTGCCCTCAGTTCCCCCTCCGCGGCTGTGTCGCCCCGACCCGTCGCCGCCCGGAGCCGCCATCCTTTGCAGTCGCATCCCTTCTCAACGCCGTCCTCCCCGCGACGTGTGAACGCTCCAGTCGGGTGCACCGTGTCGCGCCGATCATCTCGGTGGTCGGAGCCTCGCCTGAGGTGGACCGAGCCACCGGAGCGGCCGCCGGCTCCGAGCCCCTGCTCTGCTCCGTCGGGCGGGCGTGGGGTGGAGAAGAAGGCCTAGGCCAGCGAGCCCCACATCTCACGGGCCCCACCTGGCAGCCGCTCAACCGTTGACCCAGGTACGTTGACGTGGATAAGTGGAGGCGCATCCCTTCTCAACGCCGTCCTCCCCGCGACGTGTGAACGCTCCAGTCGGGTGCACCGTGTCGCGCCGATCATCTCGGTGGTCGGAGCCTCGCCTGAGGTGGACCGAGCCACCGGAGCGGCCGCCGGCTCCGAGCCCCTGCTCTGCTCCGTCGGGCGGGCGTGGGGTGGAGAAGAAGGCCTAGGCCAGCGAGCCCCACATCTCACGGGCCCCACCTGGCAGCCGCTCAACCGTTGACCCAGGTACGTTGACGTGGATAAGTGGAGGCGTAATCCACTGGATCACGTCTTCGCTTTTTCAAAAGCATAGCTTCGTGCTTCTTTAGACCAAAATGCACTTTCATTGATCTGAAGGTGAATTTCTGAAAAGGCGCTTTCTCTTTTTCAGCCGTGGCCGAATCTATTGATTTGTGAACATTCACTCGTTAGCAACAGAAAATCATATGTTTTTTTTCTATTAACGAATGAACGGCCATCACTTTTCAACCACATCACCAAATGAGGTGATTCCGAAGCCCACTTCTCCACCTCATCGAGCCCGTTTTTTTGGTATTATTTTCACCATGTGTTAAAATTCTGAACATGACCAGTTTTCCCTTGCACTAAATCAGCCCCTTCCGAGAGAGAACCGTATTCGGCGGTTCTTTCTGCGAGCTTCTCACACTTTCTCCCGGTGAATCCATGCCTCCCAGGAAAGCCACACCCTCCATTTGCATGATTGCAATGCATTAACATGGTTTACTTATTTCAACTTGCTTAAGATTTGCAATAGCTATGTATGGTTTTGTTCATGGCATTTCTCGTAGTATTATTTTGATCTTGCTATTGCCATAATATTGCTTGGAGTTCTAGGACTTATATTTTGCAGCTTATGTGGATGACATGTTGCCTTTGGATTATTAGTGGTTTATGGTATGATTATTTTCATTTTGGTATCTGGTATTATGCTTCGGAGTATTACTTTCGATGTCATGCTGCCATCGGATTATTAGTAGCCAGTATTATTTTCATCATGATGCTAGGTGATATTATGTTTTGGAGTATGGTTTCAGAGATGATGCTTGCATGTGGATCTTAGCTGGATAGCTTGTTCTTGATATTTGAGTAGTAGTAGTAGTAGTAGTAGTAGTAGTAGTAGTAGTAGTAGTAGTAGTAGTAGTAGTAGTAGTAGTAGTAGTAGTAGTAGTAGTAGTAGTAGTAGTAGTATCGTTCTTGAATTCATCATGATAGTAGTGTTATGCTATCCCCGGAGTATTTTGATATGGCTAGGTTGTGCCTTGGATTATTTGTTGGATAGAGCTACGACTTGGATTACAGGTTGATAGATGATACCGGAGTATCAGTTATCACTATTATATTTTGGGGATAAATCCCGTCATTAAGGTGCCACCGAACTGGGCTTTTCCAGTGCAACCACATTTGTCTTTTATGGGAAGGCCCTAATGCGGTCTGTTGTCATGCCGCTAGCCGGTGCCTCCAACGAGGGAAGGTTATGGGCGCGCACTACCCTGATCAGGTAGGCGGACATAAACCTTGTGTGCCCGTAGTTGTTGTTAGGCGCCTTTTTGTCCCCATTTGGGACCGTTTTTGTTTTGCCATGACGGTGGGCATTGATGCCTTTGGTAGGCATGGGGCCACCCATGACTTATCCCCAGGGGGAGTCGGTCGGAGTGGCCGAGAGAGTATCATGACAATAGATCGGTTTTGTCGGAACACCATTGGTCCACACGGATGGTGGTGTGAGGCCATGGGTTCCGTGGTGTGGGTAAAGTGCGCTACCTCTGCAAAGTGTGTGTTTAATCTATCAATAGCCGCGTCCTCGGTCATGGGCATAAGTTCATACTAGATCACACCGTTCGATCAACACTCACATGATGGAGTGACTTATAGGTGATTTATATGTTCATATATTGTGAGCAGTACAATTTGGCAGGATGCTGATGATGATGTTGGTATGATCTCGAGGATGATCATTCAGTTTGTGATGTGGTCACGAGGTGATCACGTGGATTTTTTGGATCACAAGGTGATCAGGTGGATCATGAGGTGATAAAGATGGTATATTACTTGTCCGATAGCCAAGATTGAGATGGTTATTGAGATTGACATGATGGTTATCAGCATGGTAGTAGTTTCATATCATGTTTAGTATATGCTTTCATATCATGGTAGCTGTTAAATTAATTAACATGCTAATGCTATGTTGTTTTGTTGCCTTGATGCTTTTGGTTGTTGTGAGCTTGCAAGTACATTCAATGTAATGACCTGGCATGTCATGCCAGATTGTAGGTGATGAAGTGATTGATTGATTGCTTGTCGAGGTTACCATGCGTGCGAGCTACATCGTGTCCCAGCCAAAGTCCCTGCGGAGTGGAGTTCACCACCTTCGTCGTTGTTCCACTGCTAGAAGTATTCCACTTCTACGAGTTGTTCTGCTGCTAGCATAGAGCAAGTGTAGTATTGGAGGCGTAGTGTTGCCATGCTGATGTGATGCTTTATAACATCAGACACTTGTATTATTATCCTTTGTAATAAGAGCTGATTTGTTCTATGTCAAGCAGTACCGTATTCTAGAAGACTTCTCCATCTATGTGCTGGAATACGGGGCGTTCCGGTTTCTCTGAGCCGTGGTGCCACAATAACCATGAAACTTGTCATCATGATTTTAATTTTCAACTGGATTATGCCTCACATGATAGTTATTTTGGTGAGTTTGCTCTCACTATTCCGAACGAGAATAAATTTTCTTATGTGGTGAGTAGTAAAATTTCTATGCTTATGGATCATGAAAGTAATGCTTTATATGATGGTTATATTGTTGAACTTATTCATGATTCCATTGAAAATTATTACGAGGGAGGAATATATGCTTGTAGGAGTTGCAATAATATCAAGTTTCCTCTCTATGTGTTGAAAATCTTGAAGTTATGCTTGTTTTGCTTTCCTATGCTAGTTGATTCTTGTTCCCATAAGTTGTTTGATCACAAAATACATATGCATAGGAAGTGGGTTAGACTTAAATGTGCTTGCCACATATGTGTCATGATGCCCTCTTTGCGTTTCAATTCTTTACTTTTATGCGAGCATCATTGAAATCATCATGCCTAGCTAAAAAGGCATTAAAGAAAAGCACTTGTTGGGAGACAACAGAATATTTATCCTTACTGTTTTTGTGTGTTCACATGATTAAGCTACTGTTGTAATCATGTTTTATAGCTTTTGTTGCAATAAAGTGCCAAGTAAGACCTTTGGGATGGCTTACGGTGATAGTTGATTTGATCTTGCTGAAAAACAGAAAATTTTGCGCTCAAGAAAACAGTTCTCATTTTGAACAGAAGCGTGATAAAATACTGATTATTTTTACATAAGATTAATAAACAAATTTCCTAGGTTTTCCTAATTTTCTGATTTTTTGGAGTAATAGAAGTATGGTTATTATTCAGATCATTACAGACTGTTCTGTTTTCGATGCATAGTTTGCTTGTGTTATAGTTTCTATGGCTTATATTGCTTAATATAAATTGTAGAAATGATATGGTACACTAGGCATTGTGTGAGAACAATTATGATCTTGTCTTTGACAGTACCAAAGTGAATGATTGACTCTTTATCATACTAACCCATCTCACGAAGTTCTGTTAAGTTTTGTGTGATTGAAGTTTTCAAGTTTTGGGTGAGATATCGATACGAGGAGAATAAGAGTGGAAAAACCCTAAGCTTGGGGATGCCCAAGGCACCCCAAGGTACTATTCAAGGAAGACTCAAGCGCCTAAGCTTGGGGATGCCTCGGAAGGCATCCCCTCTTTCATCTTTAAAACCATCGGTATACCTTACTCGGAGCTATATTTTTATTCATCACATGATATGTGTTTTGCTTGGAGCGTATTTTCATCTTACTTGTTGTTTGAATAAAATCATTGGATCTGAAATCTTAAATGAGAGAGAGTCCTCCCATGGCTAGTTAATTATTTGACTACTCACTGTCCTTCACTTATATCTTTTTGGAGTAGTTTGTCATTTACTCACGTGCTTCACTTATATCCTATGAGTAAATGGTTGAATGAATTGAATATCATAGATCTGAAATTTTATATGCTTCATATGCTTATCCCATGGGGATTAATTACTTCACTTATAAGAAGTATAGGTGGTAAAATTTATTCAAAGTTAGCAAATTCAACATTGGCCACTTGAACAATTCATGAAAGAATATTGAAGGAAGAGAGATTTCACATATAAATATACTATCTTGGACATCTTTTGTAATTGTGAGCACTCATTAAAATATGACATGCTAAAAAGTTGACGTTAGACAAGGAAGACAACATAATGAGTTATGTTTTCTTGTATCTCAATAGAAGTTATATTGTCATGGATCATCCAACATGTTGAGCTTGACTTTCCCCCTCATGCTAGCCAAATTCTTTGCACCAAGTACAGATACTACTTGTGCTTACAAACATCCCTTAAACCATTTTTGCCATGAGAGTCCACCATACCTACCTATGGATTGAGTAAGATCCTTCAAGTATGTTGTCATCGGTGCAAGCAATAAAATTTGTTCTCTAAATATGTATGATTTGTTAGTGTGAAGAAAATAAGCTTTATACGAACTTGTGGCATCGAATAAATAAAAGTGATGAACTGCATAATAAAGGTCTTTATCACAAGCGGCAATATAAAGTGACGTTCTTTTGCATTAAGATTTTATGCATCCAACCATAAAAGCGCATGACAACCTCTGCTTCCCACTGCGAAGGGCCTATCTTTTACTATTGTCTTCTACTCTTATACAAGAGTCATGGTGATCATCACCTTTTCTTTTTACACTTTTTCCTTTGGCAAGCACTATGTGTTGGAGCGATCCGGATATTTATATCCAATCATATGTAGGTTTTCATAAAATATTATTGTTGACATTACCCTTGGGGTAAAAGGTTGCGAGGCGATATAAACCCCTATCTTTCTCTATGTCCAACTGAAACTTTGAACCCATAAATATCACGTGAGTGTTACCAATTGTGAAGGATTAAATGATAGTTGAGTATGTGGAATTTGCTAAATGAAAGCTCTTACATAGCCCCTTCCTGAAAATAAGATGAACTGCAATTGTTTGATGACTGAGAACATAGTTTGTTAGTTTTCAAGAAAGTTTATAGTCTATACTTTAACATGTGAATAGCTCGTTACTTGATCATGCGAAGTTTTATGAAGATGAGCTACTGTTTATGATAAAGAATAATGCTAGAAGAAGTGCTTGGAACTTTCATTGATCAAACTAGTGCACTTGATAGCATTCATACTTCATAAATTATTTCTTTTAACATTTACCTACTAGAGGACGAGTAGGAATTAAGCTTGGGGATGCTGATACGTCTCCGACGTATCTATAAATTTTGAAGTATTCATGCCATGTTTACAACAATTCCATATGATTTTGGTATGATTTGATTAGAACTAACCCGGATTGACGCTGTTTTCAACAGAACTACCGTGGTGTTGTTTTTGTGCAGAAATAAAAGTCCTCAGAACGAGCTGAAAATTAACGAAGAATTTTTCTCGAGAATATAAAATTTTTGGAAGGAAAAGATACCTAAGAGGAGTCTCGGGGCCACCACAAGGGTGGGGCGCCCCCCAGGGCGCGCCCTTTGTCCTTGTCATCGCCTCGTGGGGCCCCCTAACGTGAAACCGATGCTCCTCCTATAAATCCTAAAAACCCTAGAACATAAGAGAGATCGGGAGATCCGCCGCCGTAAGCCTCTGTATCCACGAAAAACCAATCTAGGCCCTCTCTAGCACCCTGTCAGTGGGGGCCAACATCACCAGAGGTCATGGAGGAGGAAGCTGGAGGGGTAACCATCGTCATGGAGGCCAAGCACCAGAGGGAGAACCTTTCCCCATCTAAGGGGGAGGCCATGGAGGAGGAAGTACAAAGGGGAGAACCGATCCCCCTCTCTCTTGGTGGTGCCGGAGTGCCATCGGGGGAACCATCGCAGCAGTAATCTTCATCAACATCACCATCACTACGAAAAAAGACACATCCGTGACATTTTGGGCCGGACAATTTTTTTTCTGTCATGCTTATGACACTTCTATGACGATAATTGTGACAAGACCCAGTATCATCATAGATGTGGTGGGATCCTACTTCTATGACAAAAAATCATGTCAGAAAATGGGCTTTTCGTCCTGGGCGGTCCGGAGATGCAGTTGCATGACATTCTTTGGGCCGTTCATGACGGAAAAACCGTGGTAAAAGCGAGGGCGAGGAAAATATCAGGGAGTTCCCGGTTACGGTCGGTGGTCGGGGCCGAGCGATGCGCGTTTCTCTCGTACACGTACGTGCGTGGGTGCGAGGTGTTAGACTGTAACTGAACCCGAGCGAGGCGTTCGCCTACTAAACCCGAGCGATTGCACTGCAGGCTACACGTTATTGAACCCGAGCAATCGATCGATCTGGCTGTTAACTGTACCCGATCAAGCGATTCCTTTGCTACTGCTGCTAACTGAATCTGATTGAACCTACTGCCTCTTGATGAACAATGAGCGTTGTTGGGGGGTTGGATGAATATGACCCATGACCCCGTGGTAGTAGAGGCCGTTGCCGCTGGATGAACATGACCCCGATCGAGCCGGTTGGGGGTGGATGAACAGGACCCCATGGAGGGCTGGATGAATAGGACCCTGTGGAGGGCTGGCTGAGCAGTAGCCGGTGGAGGGGTGGATGAATAGTAGCCCGTGGAGGGGTGGTTGAACAGGACCCCGTGGAGAGGGATGGTTGAACAGTAGCTGGTGGAGGAGCGGTGGAGGCTGGATGAATAGGAGCCCATGGATGAACAGACGCAGGTGGAGGCTGGAGGAGGTCGACGGTGGATGAACAGTAGCCCGTGGAGGCTGGAGGAGGTCGATGGTGGAGATGAAAACTAGCCCGTGGAGTCCCGTTTTGCGGTACGCCACACCCCTCCTGATGAACAGGACCCCCGTTTCGACCGTAGCGCTCCAACACAAGTCCGTTTCCTTCGTTTTGCGGTACGCCACACCCCTCCAGATCAACAGGACTCTGTTTCGACCATAGGAGGTCGAAGAGAAGTTCGTTACCTCCGTTTTGCGGTATGCCACATCCCTCCCGGTGCACAGGATCGCGTTTCAACCGTAGGCAGTCGAACACAAGGTTGTTTCCTCCGTTCTGTGGTACGCCAGGCCTCGTTTCGATCGGCTGCTCTGTCCAAGCCGGTTGGCTCCCGATGAACACGACGCATTCCGTTGCCTCCCGATGAACACGACGACGCAGTTTCTCCGTTCTGACCCAACCATGTACATGAGCCCTGGCCGTACGTATGCGCGAGTAGGAGTTCGAGACCCCGCCCGTATGTATGTACGTGGCCGTATTTTTTGGCGTGTGGTTGTATGTACGTGTACACGGTTTAGACGGGACAACCTAAACTACTACGTGGGGGGCTCTACTATGACATGTGCCGCTACTTAATCGGTCGCGGTTCATTCTTACAGAGCGACCGATCGACCAGTATGTATGTACACGTTCGCGACAAGACAGACAAGGTACGTATGCTTCGACCGGGTGGGTCCCAGCTGTCAGGGAGGATAAGGACGCACTTCCTTGCGTGCGAAGATATAGCTGTTGGGTCCCAGCTGTCAGGGGGGAATCATTTTTTGCTCGTAGTAAAGACGCACTTCCTTGCGTGCGAAGATGTAGCTGGTGGATCTTAGCTGTCAGGGGGAGAAAATATTATTTTTCAGGGTAAGAAGGATGTAGTTTCATGCATGCGTCCATGGGCGTGGTGCCTCCCCACTGTCAGCCTCTCACGTACAGTCATCTTCCGATGACTCTCGTTTGTTGACCACGTTGACCACACCGTGTCGAGCGCACCAAGGCCGGTGGATGACGGCAAGGCCCCAGACTGGAACGACCCAGAGATGGGGAAGACGCAGTAGTGGAGTCGCAGATGGAGAGGAGTGTGAAACTTGACTGGTTCGGTGTGCGGCAGCACTGCCACTCACGGGAGACATGAGCAAGAACAGAGGTTGAAGAAGGAGCACGAATATTGGACTTACATCCAACGGTCCATCTGCTACAATCATTTGTTGCTTAAGTTGACAAAGCCCTGCGTACACGTCAGCTTAGTAGGCCCACAAGTCAGCCACCAAATATGTCGGGTCCCAGATGTCATCGGGTGGAATAGTTTTTTTCGCATAACAAGAAGGCACTTCCTTCCGTGCGAAGATACAACCGGAGGGTCCCAGCTGTCAGTGGAAGGAAACATTTTTTCAGCTTAATAAGGAGGAACTTTCCTTGCATGCAACCATGGACCTCACGGGTCCCAGCCGTCAGGCTCTCGACGTACAGTCCTCTTCTGATGACTCTCATTTGTTGACCATGCCGCGCCGAGCGCAACAAGGCGATGGACGATGGCGAGGCCCCGGACGGGAACGACCCGGAGATGGGAAGACGTGGCAGTGGAGTCAGAGATTGAGAGGAGTACAAGGGTTATAACTGGTTCTGGTGCGGCGTGGGGCTGCAGTCAGTGGAGAATAACAGGAGGTGTGGAGGGATGGAGGGATAGCCTGAACAGCGGTGGGGTAGCACTTCGCAGCGATGTGTGCTAAGCAAAACCGCTGGCCGCCGGAGGCCGGAGCAGGCGGTCACGGCGACACTGGAGGAAGAAGGCGAGAGATTGAAGGTGCATGCCGACCGTTGGATATAAATCCAATGGCTGTGGATGTCATAATCATTTGTTGACCAAGTTGACAACGCCTTGCGTAGGCTTCGACCTATTGGCCCACATGTCAGCCTGCAAAAATGTGGCATATATTTAACCCATGTTTTCTAGAATTTACAGTCCATTTGCTGGGCTGGGTGAATAAATTAACCAATGGTTGTGGATGTCATAATCATTTGCTGGGCTGCGTCAATGCGGCCCATTCAATATTTTCTAAGGTATCCCAGCCCATTTTCACTTTCTTGAAATACACGAATTAGGTGGGCTCGTTCTATATATAATGTTAGGTTAGAAGGAGCAATTAATATCAAAAAATAAGCCGGAGCGCACATTTTATATATATAAAATTAACAAATTAGCGAGTTATTGCTCAAAACAAAAATGAACGCGTTATTATTACATTGGTCCTTAAAATCTTCGCAAGCTTTGTACGCAATCACCAGGATTTTCCTTGACTATGAGTCAAAAACAACCAGGATTTTCCTTGCCAACTTCTATTAAACATTTACGTTTATAAGTTCATAACACGTGGGATGTTTTTATAATGTATATATAAGTCTATACTAAATATACGATAATAGTAATAATATATATATATATATATATAATGTGTTTAGAAGAGAAAATATAAATTGAACACAACATTATTATTCTTATATATAGATAAATAGAACAAAGATATGTTTTTATTAAAAAAATACATTGGGCTGCCGATCTTTAAGAAAAAGTAAAACCTACGCTGGGAGGCCCATAGGCCGGTACATACATGATGGACCTCAAAAAATAAGTTGAAACCACTGTCTCCGTATGTCGTGGGCTACGCATGTTAAAAAAAAAACTTAGGCCTAGCTGATACTTGTTCGCCCTCTGGAAAAAATGATACCAGCTAGATCCCCAATACCCCTTTCCCGCAACAACAACAACAACAACAACAACAACAACAACAAAAGATCCCCGATACCCATGAAAAAAAGCTCCCCAATGACAATCATCATTGCAAATTAATTTCATTTATTGACTAAGGTTGACAAACCCGTGGGCCCCAATGTCAGTATACAATTAGGAGGAAGCTTTTTTCCAATGGGGCACCTGCTTGCGTACGGCTTGGACCTGGTGGTTCCCCACTGTCAGTCTCTTGGTGTACAGTCCTCTCTGGATTCCGCTCGTTTGTTGAGCATGTTGACAACGGTATACGACGGTGCCGCGGCGAGCACACACGTACGGGAAAGAACCAGAGTCGGGGAAGACGCCTTCATTCTTTCGAACATACCGCACTAGCCCGGTGGCTGCAGCCCTCTCACCCAAAAGTTGTACTTCTCGGGTTCGATTCCAACTAGTGCAGTTGAAAATATCTAACACTTGCCAAAATTCCGTCCCTAGTTTACCCAATATTTCACACACTCAACATTGTCTTGCCATTTTGAAAATAGCATATCTTTTTTTACTTTGCATCATATGAAGATGTGCTATACAGGAATGTTGATTACCATGATGTTAACTTGTTGTTAGTTCCTTTTTTTACCATGAATAAAATTTCCAACATTCTGTTATCCATGTTTGAAAAGTGCCTGTTGATTTAAATGCTCTGCCTCTGAAACTTGCAGTTTCTTGTCCGAAAATCACTTAGACAAGCAGCCATCACCGGTGTTGGATTCGATGCCGCGCTTCTTCAATCCCCCGGCAGGTGCGAGGGGGAAATAAACTTCCATCTCGTGCCATCGGTTGTGGAATGGAGCAAACTGGATTAAGGAGGGCGTCAGCGGTGTGACTAAAGAAGCACATCAGATGAGATTTTTTACAGTGGATGGCTCTTGATGGCATTTTTTTACTTGCCTCTGCACCATACAACTTGTATTTTTAGCCTCCCAATCCATGGTGGACCAGCAGCCTATTTGCTGGGCGGGCCAATCTACAGAAAGCAGCACTCGATTTTTCATCAAGCCCCAAAAACAACGCAGTACTATGTTTGTTTTGAGGCAAAAAACATTATGGAAGGGGTTGAGCGGGGGAGGGTGGAAGATAGAACAAAAATATTAAAAAGAGCTGATGTGTCTTTGCTACCCTAACAAGCAGGTGCAATTTTTCTCGGGAAGAAGGTGTGCCGTTGACACACACTTCACAAATCCCATAGTAGAGATACTAACAAGTTCACACACAAGTACAACAGAAAAGGTAAACATTCGTATCAAACCCAGGTTCAGAGGACACGTTCATATTCATAGCCAACATTCACAATCAATAACTCAAAAGATTCATATATACACAAGTTCAGCATGTCTATGCATTCAAATGATTGATAGATCACAAGACAATATTCATACATAATTCACAAGAAGATTCAGATATACACATGTTCAGTATGTTTATGCATCCAAATGATTGAGATCACAACCAATATCATCCATGGGCAAACTTTAATTACCTAGGGTACAGACTAGTAAATGGTGTTCAGACGGAGGTACTTCTTGCTAAAATTAACGCTTGTACGAGTAAACTTTCGAGTACATAAGAGGCAGCACACACAATCTGAACTTTGCTTGTAGGTTTATCCTCAAAATAGTGGCCTCGTGCCGAGGGAGGTTTGAGAAACTGGGCCACTATTTTCATCCAACTAGTTTACTGGCTCATCTTGGTCCCGTAGCTTGCGAAAATTATACATTACAGACAAGAAAGGAGGCAGTTGATAAAATGAACCACCCAAATTTGTTGTGCAGTTCAAATGAAATGGAGCATCCCTGGCGTGCAGACTGATTAAGTGCTAGATGAATATACGCGTCAACCAAGTTGTCTGGAATCTTTAGACTCCATGCCATACAGTTCGCTACCATATGTGTCGATAACCAAAGGCACAAGTTGGGACCAAAGACTGGACCGCATTTTTCCGAGCTATGCGCCAAGCAATATTTTTGGCATTCACTCTCCTAATACTTGGAGTTTGACAGCTGGTTGACGCTGGTTGATACTTGAATGCATATAGGCACTTCTTGTCAACATCGATGCTTGTCTGAGTGAACTTTGGAGTACATAGCAGCAGCATAAGTATATGTCCATCTGATCTTCTTGTGCAGTTCTACTGAAATCACCCAATGTAATGATTTGCCTGCGAGTTCAGGCTCCAAGTTACTCCTTTATGAAATTGGCAAACAGTAGCACAATACCACATTACCAATACATATGCCAATCATAATAATCAGGATAAAGACCTGTCCCAACCTGTGTGAGGTAGCATATCAATTATTATTTCCTTTGACTGGAAGCCGAGATAAGCGAAGCGACTGACACGAAAGGAAGGAAGCAAGCCGAGATAAGTGACTGACAGGAAAGGAAGGAAGCAGTCGAGGCAATGAAGCACCCAAAGTTTTTGTGCAGTTCCACCAAAATCGAGCATCCCTGTTGGCACATATATTGAGAGAGTGAGATTACTGTAATAGTGGGACTAGTTGATGAAACATACACTAACAAATAGAAGCACCCTCATTATCTTAATGGGTAAGTTAGCAACACAGTAGTCTTTCTTAAAGAGAGGTATTAGTTTATTTAATCAGTGCCAATTAGCTCAACACTCAAAGCATTGCAATGTATCATAGGTTGCAAAACTTTAACGTGGAAAGATAAAGGAGTTTCTCATGATAGTAGCATGATACAAATAGAGATGATAGAAAACTAATATGGATGAAGGCCTTAGGCCAGTACCAACCTGAGCAAAAAAGCTTATTCATGTATTCGTGTAGTCCCAGAAGAGATGATAAAGCACTCACTAGAATCACTCAATAGTATATATTTTTGCGCACTTCAATTGTGGTGAGATTATATCGAAAGATTATCAAGAACTTCCAGCAAGTTAAAGTACCGGCTGGGATACGGTTCATTGCATTATCTTGTGTAGTTCCACTAAAATGTATGATTGGCACAACATGATCCCTGTTTGCACAAGTAGGAACAAGGTGAAACCTTCATTAGCTTAGTGAGGAAGTACATTAGCATATTACTCTAATAGTAGCATCAAATTCATGATGGACAATACGCAAAACATTGCCTCACTGAACCAATGACAATAAACTAACATGCAAAAAAACAACATTATTATGGAGCAATGCTTCGGCACACCCCCCTCACAAAACGTATAAAGGGTAGTATGAACTTTTCATAAATTATACTCACGTTTCTACATATACACTGTAGGTTCGTATAATACCCGGCGAACAGCCCTCCCACATGAGCTTTTTAGTTTTAATCATCAAAAAATGAATGTCCTCATCCGGATTCGAACTACAGCCCTCAAGCACTACGTGTGACCGCCCAAACCAGCTGGGCTAGCATATCTGATCTTATACTACTCATGTTTTCTTCTTCTTGTTCTAGAGAGATAACGCCAAGGAAAAAAAGCACCTTCACTCTTTGGTTTATGTTTCTTTTTTTGCATGGTTTTCGTTAGGGTTTCTATTTTTCCTGTTTTGTTCATAAAATACTCATATTTGTTTTTTAAAAATTGTAAATAAATTTCAAAAAATCATGCCTTTCAAACTTGCTCAGAATGTCAAAACACGAACAATTTATTTTTATGAAAGAATAGAATGTAAACATGAAGATTTTTTTCAAAAACAGTTACAAATTTGGAATTCCATAAAAAATAGAAAAATATGGACAAAATTTTAATTCTGGAAAAATTTAAATTTATGAGAAATAGAAACAATAAACAGAATAAACGAAAAGTCAGAGAAGACAAAAAAAAAAGTGAGAAGATAAAAAAGAAAAAGAAAAAACACGGTTCACGACCTCCGAGAAGGTCCCAAAACCAGAAAAAAAATGGCTGGGAAGCCGAGGTTCCCCAAACAGAGAAAACCTTTTTTGCAAATTTCCTTAGTGAATTTAAAAAAAAATTCAAATCCATGAATATTTTGTAAAAAATTGATGAACTTTTTCCAAATCTGTGAGCTCTTAGACCGGGCCCACACGCGCCTGACGGGAGCAATGTCATCGCCTAGTTAGGCTAAGGCCTAAGCGTTTATTTTATTTTGTATTTTTTCATATCATTTCTTATTTTTGTTAATTCATTTTTCTCTTTTTTGAATACCAAAAAAGATGTTTTAACTAACTTTTTAATCTAATGATTTTAAATTCTTTTCTATAATTTTTTTATTAAATGCTTTTAAGAAACACTTACTATTTTCAATTTTATCCCTTTATATTTATTAGTTAGGGTCATTTCAAGGATGTCCAAAAAACACCATGTTCAACGCAGATTATTTGGTAAGGTGAGAACGGTTCGTGTGAGAGCATGTTGTATTTCAATATATTTGAAATGGCCCCAATTTCCGCAGCAAAAAGAAGAAGAAATGGACCCATTTTTTCCATGGCCTTTTATGAGCAATTCTAGGCACCATGCCAAGTTGATTTGGTTTTCGACTAATTCTGCATTTTCTGGAGTTTTCTTAGTAAAACAAGACCGATAAAATGGTCGAACATGTCGCAACTTGCATACGGTGTCGAAATTTGTTAAACCTAGCATGGTTGCCTCCCATGGGCATGCCCATCCGGGTGCACCCTCCATTGAACATGGTCTAGTTTTGAATGAATTTCCCACACCATATGCATGTTGTGTCACGTCCGGCCATTTATTAGCCAGTTTTGTCCGAGAAAACTCTAGAAAATGCAAGAATTATCGAAAACTTAAATAGCTTGACATGGTGCCTTGATTTGATCATAGAAGGAGGTGGGAAAAATTAGGCCATTTGAAGGATGTTGAGAAACACTGTACCCTCAGATATAGTGTTCTAGCCAACCCAAACATCCTCCATTAAACATGGTCTACTTTTGGACATTCTTAAAATGACCCCAACCTTTTCAAGCAGGTGGGCATGACCATGGTAGTCATCCATGCCAGGTTTGAACGATTCATGACACTGTATGCAAGTTGTGACACGTCCGCCTATTTATTAGGCTTTTTTTACGGAGAAAACCCTGAAAAATGCAAAACTTGTCGAAAACCAAAACAACTTAGCATGGTGCCTTGAATTGGTCATACAAGGCATGAAAAAAATAATTGGTGCCATTTCAAGGATGCCGGAAAACGACATGCTCTTAGACAGAGCCATCTCGCCTACTCGAACACCTGTGTTGATCATGGTCTAAGCTTTTCTTTTTCCATCTTTTGTAGTGCGTCAAATATAACGCTAAAAAGAAAGACTCTGGTTTTCCTTTTCAACCGGGATGGTTTTTTCTTTAGTTTTTACATGGGTTTTTATATTATTTTGTTTTTCTTCTGTTTTTTCTGTTTCTTTTATTGATTTTGAAAAAAGTTCAAAAAAAATTCAAAATAGGCTTATCGATTTTAAAGAAAAGTGCATTGATTTGGAAAAAAAATCACTGATTTAGAAACAAAGTTCGTCAATTTTATAAAAAAAAGTTGAACAATTTTTAAAAAGAAATCGCCAATTTGCGAAATAGTTCACGAATTTGTTAAGAAAACTGATCAATTTTGAAAAAAAAGTTCTCTGATTTGGAAGAAAAATTCTAGAATTTTAAATTTTGTCTTCATTTTCTAAAAAAATCACGAATTGTAAAAGTTCTCGCATTTAAGAAAAAAAAGAAAAGGAAAATACCAAATAGAAAATGATGCACTTTCCCAGTGTTCTATTTTAAGTATTAAAAAAATTACATAACACCCGAAGTCAGTTTGGCTAGTTGGTTAGTGCGTCTGTGCTAATCCTAGGAGGACGTAGGTTCAAATCCTGCAGCAAGCACCAATATTTGCGGTTTAAAAAAAGGCTGAATGGGCTAGCCCAGCGCGGCATGGTGTTGACGTCTACTCATGTACAGTGTATACGTGTTTCTCCAAAAAAAAAGTTCAGCATATACGTGAAGAGTTTATAAAATATGACTATCATGCCCTTACTTATGAAGAGGTATCGGCTAATCTGAGCCGTCCTTATGTTTATGGGGGGTGTACCGAAGTTGCACTATTATGTCATGACACTACCAAGATTCCCTCCCTGCTCCACCACATGATTCACTTCCATAGATACACATACACACGTACATGATTCAACATATTGTGCTACTAAAGATTTGTTTAACTTTGACAGGAAAATTAGGCAGCAATAAATAAGTGCTACTTAAGCACTCCTAATTAATTAAGTGACCTTGTAGGAGAGATAGCAGAAGTGGAAGGGCTCCCTGGAGAATAGTCTCACTTGTAAGGTAGACGTTGCCGGAGCCCTTGAATGCCCTCAACCGAGGCCTCGGCTTCAACAAAATCACCTTGGCACTGTTGATCGTGTAGAGCCAGGTCACAGATGCATCCAGAATCCAGTTAATTATCATGATGTGTCGTCAACCCAAGTACTACTTGCTGCATTTCTCTATCTATCTCTACTCTACTCTTATAGAAAATAGAGTTGGTCATGATGGTGTGCCTGCCATCCTGCAATATAGGCCGTCTGATTTATATCTGACGGATAGGAAGGAAACTGTGGAAATTTTGCAAAAAGGTACCCACACCCCTCTCCTCATTTGCAAATAAGTCCTTCCCTCGTTCATCCTTTTCTCTCACAAGATAAACTACTCATACAAATGCATCTTGATGTTACG
The DNA here is from genome assembly GCA_032464435.1 of Aegilops umbellulata. Taxonomy (NCBI): domain Eukaryota; kingdom Viridiplantae; phylum Streptophyta; class Magnoliopsida; order Poales; family Poaceae; genus Aegilops; species Aegilops umbellulata. The sequence goes on along the minus strand of CP136056.1, from coordinate 277,421,671 downwards.
TGCAACGCACGGGCATCTTGCTAGTCTTCCAAGTAAATTAAGACTAGTAACAACACAACAATACAATACCACTAGCAAGATGTTAGGATAACATAGGACGGTACCATCATGTATGTCCATTTCCTCTTTATTCTTCTTCTTCCTCCTCTTAATGCTTTGTTTCTCTCTCTCCTCACTAGTTGGTGAAACCAAGTACATGATTGACTTTCTATTTCAGAATTGGTTTTGTCAGTGAGGGAGTACAAGTGTACTACTAAACAATAGCATTATTTTCTCACGACAATCGCAAAATAGAGATGAACACACGCATTAAATATCATTCTTACCTAAAGGAAGGTTATGATGCCAATATGGATGATGATGATTGGAACACAGATCTCCCTTTGTGTAGTTCCACCGAAATGAACCAACGGTTCCATTCTGACATTCTAGTTAAACAGCACAAAAGTCACTTCTTTTAAGAAGTGTTTTGTGCAGTGCACCAAAAGGTCACAATAGCAACAAGGTGAAATGGATATCCCTATTTGCACAAAAAGCTACAGAGGAAACAGTCCGAGTCTCAAACAATTACTGGCAAAAACAATTGGCTAAACTTGTCATGGCTTACAATAGTGGCATTGCTTCATTTTACCAGGGGCATTAGATTAAGAACAACTAAATATTTGGTATATGGGCATGGGACAGTGGGTGCACCAGCAGTCCAGGACCATGTCCCTAAACCAGGGCATAAAGTGGTGATTCAGAGTTTGTTGCCCCGGGAAACAAACATCCAAGAAACATATATGGGCTAGTCCCATTTTTGTTCACTCTAGCCACCTACTCCTATATGTGGATAGAAAATCTAGTCCTGGTCGTACCATTGTGTACAACGTTTACCCTATATTTCCCTTTTGGACCAAGAGACCGGTTGGATGACCAGTCTGTACTACTTTCATCCCCTTTCCTTACTATTTGTACCAAGACCGATGTACTGATACGTCTCCAACGTATCTACTTTTCCTAACGCTTTCCCTCTCGTTTTGGACTCTAATTTGCATGTTTTGAATGAAACTAACCCCGGACTGACGTTGTTTTCAGCAGAACTACCATGGTGTTATTTTTGTGCAGAAATAAAAGTTCTCGGAATGGAACGAAACTTTGCGAGGATTTTTATGGAATAAATAAAGATTTTTGGAGCCAAAAACCACCAGAGAGGGGCCTCTGGTTGAGCACAACCCACGAGGGTGCGTCCCCCACTCCTGGCGCGCCCAGGGAGGTTGTACCCACCCGGTGACCTAGTGACGACCCCCCTGATACTATAAATTCACATTATTCCAGATAAAAATTTGGGAAAAACAATTATCCACGAGACGGAGTCGCCACCAAGCCCTGTCCTTCCTCGGGAGGGCAGATCTGGAGTCCGTTTTGGGCTCCGGAGAGGGGGATCTTCGTTCTTCGTCATCACCAACCAATCTCCATCGCCAATTCCATGATGCTCCCCACCGGGAGTGAGTAATTCCTTCGTAGGCTTCCTGGTCGGCGAGCAGTTTGAAAGTGCGTTATATCGACTAGAGGGGGGTGAATAGGCGATTTTTATGAATTCTTCACTAAGGAATTTCAAGGTGAGGAAATTCCTAAGCGAAGAACTACTTGCAGCGGAATAATTACGCAGATGCATATATGACATAACATAAACATGGACATCATGATGAAATGAAAGACAAACACAAAGTACAGGAAGCTTAAGCACATGATAAAACAGGATGAAGACAAAACAGACTGAAGAAATTGAGCAGAGGAAATTGGGAAAGTCTTCAGCCAAAGTCTTCAAACAGATATGAACAAGCACACAACACAGTTATGAGGAAATGGAAGAGTTGAGGAAATAGAACCAGTTGGCTTGGTGAAGACAATGATTTGGTAGACCAGTTCCAACTACTGTAACAGTTATAAGTCTGGTTGGAGCGGCTAGGTATTTAAACCTGAGGGCACACAGTCCCGGACACACAGTCCTCACCGTATTCTCCTTGAGCTAAGGTCACTCAGACCTCGCCCAATCACTCATGGTAAGTCTTCAGGTGACTTCCAAACCTTCACAAACTCGGTCACTCGGCGATCCACAATTTCCTCTTGGATGCTCAGACCATGACGCCTAACCGTTTGGAAGATGCACAATCTTCAAAGGTAACAAGCGTCGGATCTACGCAAGATCAATATATTCAGTGATGCTCAATCACTTTGGGTTTGTAGGTGTTTGGGTTTGGGTTTCCTCACTTGATGATTTTTGCTCAAAGTCCTCGGAGGATGGGATGCTCTCAATTGATGAGTGTCAGTTTCTCTCGGAGCAGCCAACCAACTAGTGGTTGTAGGGGGCGGCTATTTATAGCCTAGGGAGCTGCCCGACATGATAAGACATAAATGCCCTTCAATGATATGACCGTTAGGTGGGTAGATATTTTGGGACAGCTGGCGCGTAGCACAGCAACGGTCAAAATTTTTACTATCAAATTCCTCAGGGCTATCATGTTCCTCACTTGTAGGCAATCCGCACTGGCGAATTCCTAACTCCTCAGTCAGAACAAATTCCTTAGGGACCAGAAGAACTTCGCCTTTGTCACTAAAGAAATTGACTGAACTGTATGAGATTTCCAATGGCTTCACTCGAAGGAGTTGGTAGGTGTAGGATTTTGAGTTGAGCATCACTTGGAAAATTTTCCGTAATATTTCCTCGACCCCCTTTAACAGTAGGGTGTTTACTATGACTCAAGAAAGATAAAAATGGAACTATGAAAACAAAAGTCTTCACGGTCACATGAATTTCTTCACTTTCAAAGTCTTCAGAGAGTCTTCAGAAATCCAAAGTCTTCAGTCGAAGAACTTCACTTTTAGGGGTTGACTTTCTCTGTAAATATCAAACTCCTCATAGACTTATTGACCTGTGTACACTCACAAATGCATCAGTCCCTTAACCTATAAGTCTTCAATACACCAAAATCACTAAGGGGCACTAGATGCACTTACAATCTCCCCCTTTTTGGTGATTGATGACAATATAGGTTAAGTTTTCAATGGGGATAAACATAAGAAGTGTAAATACTGATATTGAGGAATTTGATTGCAAGATATAGAAGAACTCCCCCTAAAGATGTGCATAGTGAGGAATTTGCTTTTGAAGTAATGCACACTTGAAGAGTAGAATCATGGAGATCTCCCCCTATATCTTGTAATTCATGCATGCATTTTAGCATATGATATGAAGAATTTGAAATGCATGATGAAATATGGTGACTAATGTAATTCAGCATGCTTGCATTAACATCAATGAGGAATAACCATGCAGAATAACACAACAAAGGTATCAGACCACCATAGCGTTTAAGTTTACAACTCGATCCAGCAAAGTCTTCAAAAGAACGAGACTTGTAACTTAGCAAAAAAACGCCCATATAGACCCGCTTGAAGACTAACTCAAATTTCTCCCCCTTTGTCATCGAATGACCAAAAGGATTGAAAATGAGGACTAACGCCCCTGAAGAATATCAACTTGACGGAGGAGAGCCAGCATTGCTGGGGTCGGTTGTTGTAGTAGGGCCTACCGCAGTGTCGTCCAAGTCTTCATGCTCGTCGGTGTCGCGAGATGAAGAATAGGAGCTCGCCACCAAGGAAGGAACCTTGACCTTCTTGAATTTCTTTGCTGGTAGTGCAGACCAGTAAAAGTCCTCCTTGAGACCCATTTGCTTCAGATCTTCTTCACCATACAGATGTGACAGAACAGCCCAGGTGCGGTCGAAGACTTCATGGAGGTAGTAATGGTTTTTCTTCACTGCATTGTGTGTAGCAGTCATGTTGTGAAGAATAGAAGAAAACTGATGCTTAAACCATTTGTGGTTTCGATCCACCTTCTGGTGAAGACTGAGGAGAAGCTCACGGTCAGTCATCACCCTTGGAGCTGTGGCTTGAGGATTTGGCTTGGAAGCATTAGCAGAATCATGAGTGGCAGAGTCATCATTGGTGGAGTAAGAAGCAGCTTTGCGGAACTGACCATCAAATGGACGTCTGCCTTCATCAATAATAGCAGGTGCATTGCCGTTTTCATCAGCTGAGGAATATGTCCGCTTGAGGACTTCAATTGGGGGCAAGTAGCTGAGGTGATTCTGAAAGTCAGCCTTGTAGTTGAGTGAAGACCTTGTTCTGAGGAATCTCATAATCCAAGGAGCATAAGGCTTCAACTCAAACGGAGACAGTGCAACATTTACCAGATTCCTTAGTGAAGAATTCATAAAAATCGCCTATTCACCCACCCTCTAGTCGATATAACGCACTTTCAATTGATATCAGAGCAAGGTACTCCCTTGTTCTGTGTGATTTTGGTTTAACCGCCTGGAGTTTTAGTTATGTCAACTGCAGGTATGATCAAGGTCTCTGCCGGGTGTCCTACCTTTGATGGGATGGACTACCCCTACTGGAAGAATAAGATACGAATGCATCTTGAGGCGATTGATAACGATCTCTGGTATGTTGTGGAAAATGGTGTTCCCTCAGTCACACCTTCTCTGAATGCTGCTGATGTGAAGAGATTCAAACAACTCAATTCTCAAGCGAAGAACATCATATATGGCCCTCTGAGCAAAGGGAATTATGGAAGAGTGAGTGCTTTGGAAACTGCTAAGCTTATCTAGGATAGGCTGTCCAAGGTCAATGAAGGAGTCTCAACACAACGTGACTCTCGAGTTGACGTTCTTCGCAATCTCTTCAACTGTATCAAGAGAATTGACAATGAAAATGTTCAGCAAACCTTCGATCGCCTCACTGACATCTCAAATGAGCTTCAAGCACTTGGTGCCACTGACATCACCGACCATGAGGTGGTGAAGAAATTGCTGAGATCGCTTGATTCCTCATTTGATACTCTGGTGCTGATGATACAAGAACGTGGAGATTACAAGTCACTTGATCCCGCTGATATCCTCGAGAGGCTAAACACTCATGAGTTCCAGCTTTCTGAGAAGACAGATGTCTATAGTTCGAGCTATTGCAGATCACGTGCCCTGCAGCCAAGGCTATCACTAAATCTGAAGGTGAAGATTCTGGTAGTAGCCTTGGTGATCCTGAAGAACTGAGCCAGGAGCTAGCACTGCTTGTGAAGAAATTCCATAAGTTCTCTAGAAGTGGTCGTTTTGGAAATCCTCAAGGAGCAATGATTCCTCATCCAGTGACTACAAGAAGAGGCTATGCCACAAATGCAAGAAACCTTGTCACTACATTCAAGATTGTCCTCAGTGGGAAAAGGAATCAAAGAAGAAGAAATACAAGGATTACAATTTTGATGACACAAAGAAGAAGAAGAAATCTTCAAAGTCTTCATCATCAAAATCCTCGAAGTCTTCATCTCACAAGAGGAGCAGCTCCAAGAAGGCTCGGGCATTCATTGGCAAGGAAATGGACTCTGAGGCTGAATCTGAGGAACATGAGGAAGAGGAGGTATCTGAGGAGTCCGAGTCTGGTGTGGCGAGCCTAGCTCTCGCTACTGCATTCGTCAGCAAGTCCATCTTCAACTCTGAAGAAAATGGCTTCACCAACAAGGCTGATGAAAGCGATGATGACTACGCTCCCACCTATTGCTTCATGACAAAAGGTGCCAAGGTACTCAAATATCCCTCCTCTAAATCAAGTAAGGATGAATCTGATGAAAATCTCAAGCCTAGATACTCTAAGCATGCTAAGATTGTTGTGAAACAACAAAAGGCTTTTGAAAAGGTTCAAAACATGCTAGACAAAAGTGATGACATGTTGGGTGAAGAAATGGATCGCACTAAAACCTTGACTGAAAGTCTTCAGAGACTTCAGTCTAAGTTTGACAACCTTCAAAGTCATCATAACACTCTCTTATCTGATCATGAGAAGATTTCTTATGAATTTCTTCAAAGAAAGAAAGATCTTTAGAAGCTACGGGTGAGTTATGAAGATTTTCAGAAGGAGCGCGATTCATTACTTGCTCAACAAATCAGCGCTGCTCAGGAAGAATTCATTCCTCCATGTTTGAAGTGTATTGAACGTGAATCTGCTAATTCTTCACCTGAATGTTCAAATGCTTCTAATGTTACAAATTCTTCACCTGTTTCTGCTATACCTAATTCCTCATCTGAGGACAATGCTAGTATCATTGATGATGCAGGGATGAAGGAATTGTACATGATAGGCATGTACAAAAGCCTCAAAGGGCATCAGGCTCTTTGTGATGTGCTTAAAAAGTAGATCCTCAATGGGAACCCTAGGAAAGAGGGTACTGCCTTTGAGAGGAAACTTAATGCTGATGGAACATATTGGAAGCCTGAGCAGTACCCCAAAACCTCATGGGTTGCTGCAAAGGGACCTCCAGTAGATCCATCTACTCTATCTGGATTTACATGTGAATCTCCTCATTCTTCTGATGAGTCATTTGACTCCAACTATAAATTGTTCAAAAATCAGAATGGTGAAGTATTTGCTAGATATGTTGGCACTAACTGCAGGAACGGTTCCCTATGAAGAAAATCTGGGTTCCCAAAAGGTGCCTTGAAAATATTCAGGTGAATGTCGTCATGACACCACCTGTGAAGAATAGGAACCCCAGATCAAATTCTTCATATGGATCCAAGTCCTCATACAGACCAAATTCCTCACGTGGATCAAATTCCTCAAAAGGATCAAAGTCCTCATATGAACATCATCGTGCTAACCCCTCTGTTTCGCAGGGAAGATTTAACGGCTATGAATATGAGCATTATTCTTCTAACCATTATGTTCATAAGTCCTCGAAGAATTTCTATGCTTATTCATATGCTTATCCTAACTCCTCTTATGTGAAACGAAGTGGTCTTACTTCAATGCCACTGTTCTCTTATGGAGCTCGCAGAATGATGAACTCTTTGCCACCCCTTCAGATGTGGGTGGTGAAGAAAAGGAGGTAATCTCTTATGCAGGGACAGGTCTCCAGACGAACTTAAACGTTTGAAGAATTTGCTGGAGACATGTATAATGCTTGAAAGGACGCAAGCAAATCATGAAGAAATGAACTTCATTTCTCACGTCCTCATTTTGTTTTATCTGTTCCACCGCTTGATGAAATTGATGTCATATTCTTCACTGATGAAGTATATGAGTTCGTAAGCTGCACTAATTCATCTATAGGATGATCAACCCAAAGCCAATGAGTGGGTCCTCGATAGTGAATGTACAAATCACATGACTGGTGACAAGAATCTATTGATGGATGTTCTTCTATCTCCATCCCATCTGAAGCATATCATCTTCGCTGACAAAGTCAAAAGTCAGGTATTGGGTCTACGTAAGGTTGCGATCCCAAAGGATCGACACATGGACAAAGTCATGCTTGTCGAGTCCTTAGGATACAACCTCATGTCTGTCTCAATGCTTTGTGATCTCGATATGGTCGTTATCTTTGGCAAGTATCATTGTGTTTCCTGACGCCACTCCGACTGTGAACGTCTCTGAGTCTGAAGCCAAAGCCGCTGAAGACATTCTGGCTACATCAGCCGATGATCAAGAAGAACCCCGACAAGAAGAAGAGCGTGTTGCCACACCCCCTACCAACCAAGAAGCTGTTCTCGAGGAGAACGTGTCTGACCCTCCAGCTACTCAAGTGGAGGCTGATAATACTGAGGTGTCCACCAACACCAATACTGAAGCCAATGACTTTTTCATGGCTGAAGCAAATGTGGCTCCTGAAGTTAATGTGGCGCCAGAGGTGAATGTGACCCCTCAAGCCAATGTTGCACCTAAAGCCATTCTGCAGCTCGAAGCCCATGTCAATGCCGATGCTCCTGTGCCCCCTCCAGGGCCTCATACCATTGAGCTGGCATTTGACCGCGGCCAACCTGTCATGGTTCGTTGGCCTATTCTGGTTCCTCCTCCTGCTCCCGGACCTCAATTTGACTATCATGTGGAGCACAGGCTTCAGGTCCGGAAGCCAAAGCCCAGGCTGCCAAGGTTTCCAGGTGCAACAACTTCACCAGGATCATTTAATGTGAATGGCTTCATAGCACACAACACCTTCTTTGACAGCGCCAAGAACCCATATTCCAAGCCAAGAATATCATATGATAGGTTCTGGAGTTATCAACATCGCAGTCACTATTCCTGCATACTATACAATCAGGGGCGCATTTTTTAACATGTGCGTCTAGACTGCGAAGCCATTGCTGGCCTGCCCTGCTTGGAGGAAGCCCTTGACTGCATCAGAGATGCTGGTCTGCTACAGTTTGTGACTGACAAAGAAAATTGGAATGAAGAGCTTCTGTTGCAATTCTATGCAACTCTTCACATTTGCGGCTACAACAGGGATCCGAAGACTTGGGTTCTTGAGTGGATGATAGGCAATGTACATCACGAAGCCAAAGCTCTTGATATCATTGAGCTAACTACCCTGCCCACTCCAGGTGAACTGTATGAACCTGGTTGTCAGCTTCACCGCAATGCTTTGGAGAGCATATTTCAGAAGCCTGAGCCAAATATGAGTCAAATGCTGAGCATGATGAAGCCACTGCCCCAAGACGCTGAATATCCAAAGGAATTCTTTGTTGAAGACCTAGAGTATGTGCCCCACACTATTTATCACATCATCAGGCAAACTCTATGACCCGTCAAAGGACATTCTCCTGCAGCAAAGCTTGAAGGAGCAATGAAGACATTGGTTTTCTATATCTTCAATGGCATCAGCTTCAATGCTCAAGACTTCTTCATCAGACAACTGGCTGCATCTGGCTCTGATCTTTTTGGACTAAAGTTTTATGCTTCAAGGGTAATGCGCCTCATCAAGCTTCATTCTGCTGTCAACTATCAGCCTTCTGCGCGCAATCATCTCATATTCTTGCTAGAGGTTGATCTGTCTGTCGAAGCCATATACCCAGAGCCGGCCAAGGAGTCAATTTATCTTCACAACTCCGATCACCAAAGCTTCACTCAACCCATTGAAGGAGTTCTTGCTACTACTCGTGTTTAACCTTTGGTTGGCAATACACGTGCACCTCATCGTGCCCATACTGAAGCCACTGAAAGCACAATTGCTCAAAGGCCTCGGATGAGTTCTCGTGTTCTCAATGACTGAGAGCTTCTCGTTGCCCTACATAAAAAACAGGATAAGCATCATGACTGGCTGAAGCGACAGATGCAAAGCCTCTTGGTGGATGTTAATCGCATTCGCAACCTTGCCACCAAGAATGCCTTTATCACTCATGAAACCTTCGGCGGTCATGGAAGAGTGACACTGCTGAGCTCAGAAGATGATCTTCAACAAGATGGCTTCATAGAGAGATTCAAATTTGATTCCACTCCTCCCAGGAACGTTGTCTTGCGTCGGACTCCCTCACTTGAAGACCCTGACTACTCATCCTCAGCTGCAACTGTCAATGCCATAGTCATTGATGATGAAGACGATGCTACTTCACCAGCTACAACTTCGCCTCGCGTCGGCACTGCACCAAGTTCTTCTGCACCACCGGACCTCAACGACGACTCTGCTACTTCACCTACTCTTCATGGGAATGAGTAGAAGCTCTATGTCTTCAAACCTTTTTGGTCCTTACTGACAAAAGGGGGAGAAGCATATGAGTTGATAGTCTTCAGGCGGGTCCACATGGGTGGTTGCTATACTTTTTGACAAGTGCTTACAACTCTCGCTTTTGATACATTCAGTTCTTCGAGTTGTAACACTTAAACTTGATGGTCGTCTGCTACTTTTTTTTTTCAACTATGTGATGCGATTATAAATTCCGCATGTGCGACGATAAATTCCGCACGAAGTCACTTCGCAGATGTCCATTTTTCATTATGCATGTCATTATATTCGTTATATCTTTTCATGCATGATGAGTTGTCTTCATAAGTTGAAGAGGATCTCCACAAGTACAACCTGCCATGTGCATTTTCTTTCCAAAAGCAAAATACTTATATGCACATCTTCAGGGGGAGCCTTTTGCTACTTATGAAGGCAATACCTTAATCCTTTACAATTTCACATACTTTTATCCCCGTTGAAAACTTCAACCAGTTTGTCATCAATCACCAAAAAGGGGGAGATTGTAAGTGCATCTAGTGCCACCCCTAGTTGGTTTTGGAGTATTAACGACAAACCTGGTTGTGGGACTAATGTGTTTGTGAGAATTGCAGGATAACACAGGTAGTAGTCCCTCATTGATTCGGTTTACCTACCGAAGATGAACCCTAAAAATGTGTGAAGACATTCAAGACAATGGTGGTCTGTGAAGATATTCACAACAAAGATTATGACTCGAGAAGACATTCACGTGAGCACTGTGGAGTGCAAAGACATAGTTGTTTCGTAGTTTCCTTTTCTTCTTGGTTGAGTCATAGGAACCACCGTACTGTTAAGTGGGGTCCAAGTGAACAAAGTCGGAGTGACTGAAGTGATGCTCAACCAAATCCTATGTTTTTGAGCGAAGACACTGAGAGCAAATCTTCTCCAGAGCTGGATGAGTCAGCTTTACTTGTAGCCCAAGTCAAGCTGTCGTGCTTGTTTGAAATCTGATCGTTGGAACACGTGTCAGTTCCTTAGTGACTCAGGGTCATTTTGGACAAATCAGTTTGGGTTGCCTAGTGGCTATAAATAGCCCACCCCCTACACCATAAATTGGTCACTGCTCAGAGTTAGTGCACGGTTTTGTCATTTGAGAGCAACCCACCTCGAAGCCTTTGAGAGAGAGAAATCCTTGCGAGGATAAAGCCCAAAACACCCAGAGCCAAAGAGTGTTAGGCATCACTGAAGTCTTCCTGTCCGTGTGATCTGAAGACTTGTTACACTTGAGGACTGCGAATCCTCCAGCCGGTTAGGCGTCGCGTTCCGAGCATCCAAGAGTCATTGCGGATTGCCGGTGAACGAAGTCTGTGAAGGTTTGGAAGTCTACCTTGAAGACTTACCAGAGTGATTGGGCGAGGACTAGGTGTCCTTAGATCAAGGGGAATAAGGTGAAGACGCGGTCTTCTAAGTTAAATCTCAACCTCCCTAACCAGACGTACAGTTGTCACAGCAACTGGAACTGGTCCAACAAATCCTTGTCCTCACCAAGCAACTGGTTCTATCTCTTCCTTCACTTATTTACAGTTTGTATTCGTGAAGTCATTTGCATGCTTGCCTGATCTGTTTGACTTCACTGTGTGACGACTTTTGTGTTTGGCTTCATACTATCTTCCATCTTGATCCATACTACCTAGCTGCTAATAGTCTTAGTGCTTTAGCTTCATTACTGGTTGACTATGGCTTGTCTAGTGTAGTCTACCTTCCGCTGCATATAAATAGGTTCATTTCAATTGTTTGTCTTCGAAACTCTCATGTTTTGAAGACTTCCATAAAAATCGCCTATTCACCCCCCTCTAGTCGATAACTAGCACTTTCAATTGGTATTAGAGCAAGGTACTCCCTTGTTCTGTGTGATTCGGTTTGACCACCTGGAGTTTTTAGCTATGTCGACTGCAGGGATAATCAAAGTCTCCGTTGCGTGCCCTGTCTTTGATGGCACTTATACCCCTACTGGAAAAATAAATGCGCATGCATCTTGAAGCCATTGATGTCGACGTTTGGTATGTCATCAAGAACGACGTTCCCAAGGGCGGTGAAGGTGTCAACCCTGCTGATGTCAAGAGGTTCATTCAACTGGATTCTACTGTGAAGAACATCATCTGCGGTCATCTGACCAAAGGACAGTATGGCCGTGTGAGTGCTTTGGGAACTTCGAGTGCTCTGGCCGTGTGAGATATCTATGGTCCCAACTATGGACGTACTCGCGCTTTGAAGGCAAAAGCTGCTTCCTCATCTGAAGAAGAATCTGACTACAGTTCTGGGGATCCTGAAGACATTGGAAAGGAGCTTGCCATGCTTGTGAAGAAGTTTCAGAAATTCACCAAGAAGAAAGGCTTTAGAAAGTCTTCAAGATCCATCTCAAGAAATGATGAAGCTTCCACTCATGACCACAAGAAGAGAACATGCCACAAGTGCAAGAAACCTGGTCACTACATCTCCGGGTGTCCTCAATGGGACAATGAGAACAAGAAGAAGAAAAAGAGCGAGGAATATGATTCTGATGACAACAAGAAGAAGAAATCCTCAAAGTCTTCTTCCAAGTCTTCATCACATAAGAATTGCTAATCTGGCAAGGCTCGTGCTTTTGTTGGCAAGGAGATAGATTCAGAGGAGGAGTCTTCTTCTGAGGAGGCAGAGGTGGAGTCTGAGGAGGAGTCCGACTCTAGCCTTGCAAGTCTGGCTCTAGCCATAGCCTACGTTGCCAAGTCCATCTTCAACACTGAAGACAATGGCTCCGTCACCAACGCTGATGCTAATGACAAGGACGACTCTGCCCCCACCTACTGCTTCATGGCACGTGGTGCCAAGGTAAACTCACGCGATGCTTAGTTTCAAACATCAAGTGAAGATGACTCTGATTGTGAATCCAAACCCAGCTACAAAACACTTGCTAAAATTGCAACTGAACAACAGAAATCTATGGAACATATTCAAAAACTGTTACACAAAAGCGATGACCTGTTGGACGCGGAAATGACTCGATCTCAGTCCTTAATTGAAGACATAAAAAATCTTCATGTTAAGTATGAGGAACTTGAAAGTTTTCATGAAACGCTCTCAACCACTCATGAAAAGCTTTCCTATGATTATCTTTAAAGGAAGTAGGAACTTGAGAAATTGAGAGCAGTTCATGAAGATCTTCAAAAAGAGAACGAGTCACTTCGCGCTCAACAGATCAGTCCCGCTCAGGAAGGATTTGAACCACCATGTCTAAAATGCCTTGAGCGTGATAACGCTACTTCTGTTGCTGAATGTTCTATTGCTGCTACTATCACAATATCTTCAACTGCTGATGTGGTAACTGACCCCTCTGCTAAGGATGCCACTACTATTGCTGATGAAAATGCTAGGTTGAATAGATTGCTTGAGACTGGGATGTATAAAAGTATCAAAGGGCATCACACACTATGTGATGTCCTCAAAAAGCAGATTCTGAACCGAAACCCTAGGAAAGAGGGTGTTGGGTTCGAGAGGAAAATGAATGTTGATGGTTTATACTGGAAGCTTGAGCAGGACCCCAAAACCACATGGGTTGCTGCAAAGGGACCTTCAGTGGACCCATCCGCCCTATCTGGCTTCACTTGTGCTAACCCTATTATCATTGATGAATCCTTTGATGCAAACTATAAACTGTTTAAGAATCAGAATGATGAAGTGTTTGCCAGGTATATTGGTACTAACTGCAGGAATGGACCACCTATGAAGAAGATCTGGGTGCCCAAAAGATGTCTTGAGAATCTTCCTACGAATGTCATCATGACACCACAAGGGAAGAAGACAAACCCGAGAACAAAGGCTTCATATGGTCCAAAGGCTTCATACAGACAAAGGACTCACCATAGTCACCCTAACACCAATGTTTTGCAGGAAAATCATACTCAAACTTATGAATATGAGCGCGTATCATCAAACCGCTATGTTCATAGGACTAAGAACTATTCTGCTTATTCATATATGAGTATTATTCACCTCCTGCAAGGCTATTTTCTAGGGCTCCAAAGCCGAAGTTCTCAGATGCTGCACTTAGACTCATTGCTTCTAAGCCACCCCTGAAGATGTGAGTGGTTAAGAAAAATTAACTTTCATTTGCAGGGAAAGGTCTCTAGCCAGAAATCAAAGGCGTCTGATGCTTATGCTGGGGACCTTAAACATCTTGTGGGGCGCAAGATAAAATGCCAAAATGGTCTTACTATGTATTTTGTTTCTAAATCGCTTGCCTATCATCCTATCAGTCCTAACCTTGATCTGAGCTTTGATAATCCTCTTGTCCGTCAAATGTTTATGCTTCACAATACTCTTAGTGAAGCCTATCCCCTAACTGTACTGTAGGGTATGACACCACATGCTTCAGAATGGATTATGGACAGTGGATGCACTAATCACATGACTGGTGATCGAAGTCTTCTCATGGACTCAACCTTATGTCCATCTGACAAGAGTCACATCACATTTGCTGACACTGGTAAAAGCAAGGTATTGGGTCTAGGTAGAGTTGCAATCTCAAAGGATCAACACATGGACAAAGTGATGCTTGTTGAATCCCTTGGTTTCAACTTAATGTCCGTTTCGATGCTTTGTGATTTAAACATGATTGTGACATTTGGGAAATATCGTTGCCTTGTTTTGATGGAATCTGACAAGTCTCTAGTCTTTGAAGGGTATCGAAAAGACGATTTGTATATGGTAGATTTCGCAGCAGGACCACAGTTGGCCGTATGTCTTCTAGCAAAAGCTTTAGAGTGCTGGCTCTAGCATCGGAGGTTAGGGCATGCTGGCACGAGGAACCTGTACACTCTCGCGAAGAAGAAACACGTCATGGGCATCGAGTGCGCCAAGTTCAAGAAAGATCATCTGTGTGGTGCTTGCGAAGCTGGAAAGATGACTAGGGCCAAGCATCCCTCAAAGACAATCATGACGACATCTCAACCCTTCGAGCTGCTACACATGGACTTATTTGGCCCTACTCACTACTCTACTCTTACAACCACTGCTTGCCTCTATGGCTTCATCATTGTTGATGATTATTCAAGATATACATGGGTGCATATAATTCTCTACAAGAATGAAGTGCAGGATGTCTTCAGATGCTTCACAAATCGTGCCATGACAAACTATGGCATTAAGATCATGCACATCAGAAGTGACAATGGCACAAAGTTCAAGAACACCGGCCTCGATCTTTACCTTGACACATTAGGCATCACTCATGAGTTCTCTGCTCCATACACAGCTCAACAGAATGGCATCATGGAGCGCAAGAACCGAACACTCATTGAGATGGCTCGGACGATGTTTGATGAATACAAGACACCAAGGAAGTTTTGGCCCGAAGCCATTGATACTGCATGCTATGTCATCAACCGTGTTTATCTTCACAAGCTTCCGAAGAAGACATCCTATGAGCTCCTGACTGGTAAGAAGCCAAATGTAAGCTAGTTCAGAGTATTTGGTGCTAGGTGCTAGATCAAGGATCCACATCACACTTCAAAATTTGCATTGAAAGCACATGAAGGTTTTATGCTTGGTTACGGAAAGGATTCGCACTCCTACAGAGTCTTCAACCTCTTTCACTATAAAGTGGTTGAAACTGTGGATGTGCGGTTCGATGAGACTAACGACACACAAAGAGAGCACCTGCCAAATGTGCTAGATGTAGTCCCTCCTAGTGAATCAATCAAGTTTATGGGTACTGGAGAAATCATAGCTTCTGAGGCACAAACAAAAGAAGAACTTATCATTTCCGCACCTAATTAACCTAAAGACAATGGTCGACCTGAAGCCAATGCTCAAAATGAAGACAATGATCAGCAAGAGCAAAATCTTCGTCCAGCTCATCCTCATGTTGCAAATGAAGTACAGATTGAGAAGATAATTGATAGCATCAATGCACCAGGTCCACTCACTCGTTCAAGAGCAACGCAACTAGCAAATTTACGTGGGCACTTTGCATTTGTCTTTATATCTGAACCCAAGAAAGTTGTTGAAGCCTTGATGGAACCTGAATGGATTCAAGCTATGTAAGAAGAGCTTCAACAGTTCGAGCTGAACAATGTATGGGAATTGGTCAAGCGTCCTGATCCTCACAAGCACAATATCATTGGCACCAAATGGAAATATCGCAACAAACAAGATGAGCATGGTCAAGTTGTCAGAAACAAGGCTCGTCTCATTGCTCAAGGATACACTCAAATTGAAGGGATTGACTTCGATGAAGCATTTGCTCCCGTGGCTAGGCTTGAAGCCATTCACATACTACTAGCCTATGCCAACCATCACAACATCCTTCTGTATCAAATGGATGTGAAGAGTGCCTTTCTCGTCGGCAAGATTGAAGAAGAAGTGTATGTTGCACAACCACCTGGCTTTGAAGATCCAAAGCATCCTGATATGGTATACAAGCTAAACAAGGCATTGTATGGCCTCAAACAAGCCCCTCGCGCTTGGTATGACACACTCAAAGACTTCCTGAAGAGCAAAGGCTTCAAACCTGGTTCCTTGGATCCCACACTCTTCACGAAGACATATGATGGTGAACTATTTGTGTGCCAAATCTATGTGGATGACATTATCTTCGGCTGCACTAACCAGAAATACAGTGACGAGTTTGGACACATGATGCAAGAGCAATATCAGATGTCCATGATGGGTGAGCTGAAGTTTTTCCTGGGTCTTCAAATTCGTCAGCAAAGCAACAACATCCTCAAATCTCAAGAGAAATACCTCAAAGGCTGCCTGAAGAAGTTTGGAATGCAAGATTGCAAAGGTTACATGACGCCAATGCCAACCAAAAGTCATCTAGGTCCTGACGCCAATGGTAAAGAGTTCGATCAAAAGGTATACCGCTCCATGATTGGTTCTTTACTTTATCTATGTGCATCTAGGCTAGATATCACGCTTAGTGTTTGCATGTGTGCCCAATTCCAAGAGGCACCAAAGGAGTCGCATCACTTAGCTGTGAAGTGAATTCTTTGATATTTGGCTTACACCCCAACACTAGGATTATGGTATCCAAAGGGCTCTGAGTTTGATCTAGTTGGATTCTCGGATGCTGATTATGCTGGTGACAAGGTGGATCGCAAGTCTACATTAGGCACATGTCACTTTCTGGGTCAATCACTTGTTTGTTGGTCTTCAAAGAAGCAGAACTGTGTATCTCTCTCCACTGCTGAATCTGAATACATTGCTGCTAGATCTTGCTGCGCTCAGCTTCTATGGATGAAGCAAACACTCAAGGACTATGGCATCCATCTGAAGCAAGTACCACTCTACTGTGATAATGAAAGCTCTTTCAAGATTGCCAACAACCCAGTTCAGCACTCTAAGACAAAGCACATTGAAATTCTTCATAACTTTATCAGAGATCATGTCATGAAGGAAGATATTGATATCATGCACGTCAACACTGAAGAGCAATTGGCTGATATCTTCACAAAGCCCTTGGATGAGAAAAGTTTTTGCAAGTTGCGGTGTGAGCTAAATATCTTGGAATCGTCAAATGTCCTGTGATTAGGCACACATCCTAACACTTATGCATATTGATGACTTAGATGTGCAACACACGAAGTAATGTATATCTTCAATCAATGAATACATACACTCTAAGTGTGAATACATTAATGCGGAATTTGACTTCGGAGCGCCACGATAATTGTGCGCCGTGTCTGGGTCTAATATTTCCTATACGGTGGGTAATGCCACCACCAAACTCTTGTTTGGAGTATTTCATTTGGCATTACATTTGCTAAGTCTTCGCATTCGATTTATCTTTAACATTGATTTGTATTCATGTGGTCTTCACTTTGTTGACTTGGTCTTACTCAGCTATATATACATATATTTTTGTTCTGTTCTCCACAACATTCACTTATAGATATGTCTTCATGCTTGAATCCTTTGGTCTAAGTGAAAGTAATCGGACCCTAACCTCTTCTATGCTTCTACCTCAAATTCTATCTATCCAAATCATATGCATTCTATTGAAACCGTCGAATGTCTTCTCTGCGTCCTTGTCAGCAGAAGATACAGAGACAAAAGTTACATCTATTTTTATTGCTAAATCCTTATCGCCTGAAACCCGGAGAAGCCGGAACAACCACCCAACAATCCAGGCGTGCGTGGGAACATGGAACATCTTCCAATGTGTTGCATGTTTGCCACGTGCCCCTCAGATGTGAACCGCCAGGGGCACCTGCGTAATTGCGCTGTGCTGTCCCTTTCCTTATAAATGCACATCTCATCGTGGTCAAAATACTTCTTCCACCTCTCCACCTCGCACAAACCCTAGCGTCACCACTAGCTCCCGACGACGCCGGCGACGAAGCGCTTAGCTGCCGCGACCTCACCGACGCCGTCCTCACGCCAGCCGTGGACCTCATCTCCTCCGCCGTCGCCGTAGGTGTCTTCCGTCGCCAAGTTAGGGCACGGAAGATCGAACTGCTCGGCCTCCTCTCCACTCCGTCTAGCAGTTCTTCGTGTGGTAATTAAAGCTTACTTTTATTGCCTTTTTTATCCAATAGATTCATCCTTCTCCACCAAAAGTGGTTTCTGTGGCTACAAATTTAGATCTATCCTGTTCTACATCTCATAACATGCCTAGTATATTCACTTATGCTTCGCACATAGTTAGATTCCTCACTTGTACCTATTCTTGGATTTGTACAAATCTGGAACCAACTCCCAACATATAAGTGAATATCTTCGCACTATGGGGTCAATATCTTCAAACTGATTTATCTTCAAAATCTTCTGAGAATGAATATGACCTCTTCCCCTTCCCTCGCATCTCTAATGTTGTCACAGGTACATGTCCATGGGAGAATCCCTTGGTTCTCATAGTCTGCATTCATTTGCAGAATTCTTACAGCATCACATGAATTCTCCCAAAGCCAGTTCTTGTCTGACCAGCAAACGGAAGCCCTTGCAAGTTCTGAAGCCTTCCAGGTTGAACTTCATGGCCACTGAAAAGTCAGCAAGAAAGGGTGGCAGACAGCGCCGTGGGAATACTTCCAAAGATTTGCCACCTGATCTGTATGAAATGTACAAGACTGACCCAAAAGAAACCTATGGTGAATGCAAGACTCGAATCGAGCGGATTCGAAGATATTGGGCAGAGGAATGGTACAAATACAGATTCGTCATTGGTGAGTATGCTGAGAAGAATGCCATCAAGTGACCTTGGGGAGATATCTTATACAAAAAGTCTTTAACCCAAGTCCAAGTCTGAAGCCATTGCTCAAGGCTTCTATCCTTGCATGGTTCGCAGACCACAGCCAGAGAATGCTGACCCATCTTATCTGCTATGGTGCCGTGAAGACAATCTATTCAAACAAAACTACATGTTTTCCAAGGACTCTGCTGTGAAAAACAAAAGAGCATTTGGACTCGACTTCAACCCCGTTCCACCTGCTCCTCGGGCCGATGGCACACGTGATGTTGAACCCAATGTCATTGGGCCCTTCTACAACCTCGAAGGTCTTCTCACTAACATTGGTGTTCATGGGGCAGCCGTGGAGCACTCTGCAGACGACGCTGATCCTGATGAAGCATCTGCTCCACCAAAGCCACACAAGCAGAAGAAACCAAAGGCTTCAAATCCCTCCACTGCACCTAAAGCTTCGCGTGCGAAGCCTCTGGCCACTGCACCTCCTGAAGCCAGTGTGCAGTCTGAAGATCTCTCTCGCATCTCCAAGAAGATCGAGAAGAAGAAGAAGAAACCCATCCAAAGTTCTGGTCAAGCACTGACCCCTGCTGCAGTTCTGGGGAACGAGACTGAAGCCATTGATCTGTCAAGTGACGAAGATCTTGGTGATGACGCTCTTGAGCTGCTGATAAAGAGCAAGCAAGAGGCGGAGATCTTCAACGATCTGCCCCTCTTCGATATGGACATCTTGAATAACTTCATTGATGAGTGGTTTGAAAATCCAAACCTCAGCATCGATGATCTTCAGCTTCCTATTGGCATCAGTGTCTCCTTCCATGGAGCCATTGCTCATGAGCTGGCTCTGGCTCAGCAGATTGTCGAACTAAAGAACAAAATTGACTATGAAAAGTCTCAGTTCAAGCAGCACATGGCCAAGCTCAGCGTGGCTGATGTTCAAGAATTCAAACAGATGGTGCATGACTTCAAGGAGGCATTTCACAAGAAACGGGAAAAGGACAAAGGTTCAAGAGAGCGAATGAAACACCTTGCTGCCAAATGTGTTCAAGCTCACAATGGAGCAGAAAAGCGCAAGGCTCTGGGGCGTCCAGGCATTGACCCCAAGATGGCTGCCAAGAAGAAGAACCTAGCTATGGCCCAAGCTGAATCATCAGGGCGGGAAGCAATTCACATTGTCTTCCCTGCCAGTATGACAGGCACGAAGCCTAAGGTCCCCACAGGGAACTTCAGAAAATAAGGGCAGCCAAAGCCGGAAAGCGAAAGAACAAGAACACCACTGATGATGCTCCCCTGACCAAGAAGAGGAAGACAAAGAACAAAGATTGGGCTGCTTCCACAGAGCCCCTTGTCGTCGAGCCAATCTCTGTTGCTCGTCCTGCGTCCGAACACCGAGAGCGTCAGCTAATAGTTCATGAGTCTGCTACCATGGAGGCTCCTGAAGCTGAAGACATTCCAGCTGTTGACCCCACCGCATCTGAAGACATTGGTCCCCAAGACAATGTAGATGATGATGAAGTCCTTCCTTATATTGAGCACCAAACGGTATCATCGCCTGTTCTGATGAACAACGAACTCATCAGCATTGGTCGTCCTCTGACGCCAATTGCTCAGGATGATTCCTGGGCTGATCGCCCTCAAGACTCCCCCCATCAAGAAGAATCACCAAGTACCCCCCAACTCAAGTCACCACTCCGGTGCTTGATGATGACGACTATGTGGTCCAGCCAACTCCCTCTCCAAAAGCGTCGCCCGCATTTCGTAGGCTTCACAAAGGACCAAGGCAACAAGTTGCTCTGTCGAGTGTTCCAGAAGGAGATGAGCACCAGAACTTAGTGGCACGACAAGTGTTTCCTGACGCCACTCCGACTGTGAACGTCTCTGAGTCTGAAGCCAAAATTGTTGAAGACATTCTTTCTGCATCAGCCGACGATCAAGAAGAACCCCCGACAAGAAGAAGAGCGTGTTGCCACACCCCCTACCAACCAAGAAGTTGTTCTCGAGGAGAACGTGTTCGACCCTCCAGCTACTCAAGTGGAGGCTAATAATACTGAGGCGACCACCAACACTAATACTGAAGCCAATGACGTTGTCATGGCTGAAGCAAATGTGGCGCCTGAAGTTAATGTGGCGCCAGAGGTGAATGTGACCCCTCAAGCCAATGTTGCACCTGAAGCCGTTGTGCAGCTCGAAGCCCATGTCAATGCCGATGCTCCTGTGCCCCCTCCAAGGCCTCATACCATTGAGCTGGCATTTGACCGCGGCCAACCTGTCATGGTTCGTTGGCCTATTTTGGTTCCTCCTCCTACTCCCGGACCTCAATTTGACTATCATGTGGAGCACAGGCCTCAGGTCCAGAAGCCAAAGCCAGGCTGCCAAGGTTTCCAGGTGCAGCAACTTCACCAGGATCATTTAATGTGAATGGCTTCATAGCACACAACACCTTCTTTGACAGCGCCAAGAACCCATATTCCAAGCCAAGAATATCATCTAATAGGTTCTGGAGTTATCAGCAGCGCAGTTACTATTCCTGCATACTATACAATCAGGGGCGCATTTTCCCCCATATGCGTCTAGACTGTGGAGCCTTGCTGGCCTGTCCTGCTTGGAGGAAGCCCTTGACTGCTTCAGAGATGCTGGTCTGCTATAGTTTGTGGCTAACAAAGAAAATTGGAATGAAGAACTTCTGCTGCAATTCTATGCAACTCTTCACATTCGCGGCCACAACAGGGATCCGAAGACTTGGGTCCTTGAGTGGATGACAGGCAATGTACATCACGAAGCCAAAGCACTTGATATCATTGAGCTAACTACCCTGCCCACTCCAGGTGAACTATATGAACCTGGTTGTCAGCTTCACCGCAATGCTTTGGAGAGCATATTTCAGAAGCCTGAGCCAAATATGAGTCAAATGCTGAGCATGATGAAGCCACTGCCCCAAGACGCTGAATATCCAGAGGAATTCTTCGTTGAAGACCTATAGTATCTGCCCCGCACTATTTATCACATCATCAGGCAAACTCTATGGCCCTTCAAAACACATTCTCCTGCAGCAAAGCTTGAAGGAGCAATGAAGACATTGGTTTTCTATATCTTCAATGGCATCAGCTTCAATGCTCAAGACTTCTTCATCAGGCAACTGGCTGCATCTGGCTCTGATCTTTTTGGACTGAAGGTTTATGCTCCATGGGTAATGCGCCTCATCAAGCTTCATTCTACTGTCAACTATCAACCTTCTACACACAATCATCTCATATTCTTGTCAGAGGTTGATCTGTCTGTCGAAGCCATATACCCAGAGCCGGCCAAGGAGCCAATTTATCTTCACAACGCCGATCACCAAAGCTTCACTCAACCCATTGAAGGAGTTCTTGCTGCTACTCGTGTTTATCCTTTGGCTGGCAATACACGTGCACCTCATCGTGCCCATACTGAAGCCATTGAAAGCACAATTGCTCAAAGGCATCGCAAGAGTTCTCATGTTCTCAATGACCGAGAGCTTCTCGTTACCCTGCATCAAAAACAGGATAAGCATCATGACTGGCTGAAGCGTCAGATGCAAAGCCTCTTGGTGGATGTTAATCGCATTTGCAACCTTGCCACCAAGAATGCCTTTGTCACTCATGAAACCTGTCGGCAGTCATGGAAGAATCTGACACTTCTAAGCTCAAAAGATGATCTTCAACAAGATGGCTTCACAGAGAGATTCAAATTTGATTCCACTCCTCCTAGGAATGTTGTCTTGCGTCGGACTCCCTCACTTGAAGACTCTGACTACTCATCCTCAGCTGCAACTGTCAATGCCAGATTCATTGATGACGAAGACAATGCTACTTCACTAGCTACAACTTCGCCTCGCGTCGACACTGCACCAAGTTCTTCTGCACCACCGGACCTCAACGACGACCCTGCTGCTTCACCTACTCCTCATGGGAAACGAGTAGAAGCTCTATGTCTTCAAACATTTTTGGTCCTTACTGACAAAAGGGGGAGAAGCATATGAGTTGATAGTCTTCAAGTGGGTCCACATGGGTGGTTGCTATACTTTTTGCCAAGTGCTTACAACTCTCGCTTTTGATACATTCGATTGTTCGAGTTGTAACACTTAAACTTCATGGTCGCCTGCTACTTTTTTTGTCAACTATGTGATGCGATGATAAATTCCGCATGTGCGACGATAAATTCCGCACGAAGTCACTTCACAGACATCCGTTTTTCATTATGCATGTCATTATATTCGTTATATCTTTTCATGCATGATGAATTGTCTTCATAAGTTGAAGAGGATCTCCACAAGTACAACCTGCCATGTGCATTTGCATTCCAAAAGCAAAATACTTATATGCACATCTTCAGGGGGATCCTTTTGCTACTTATGAAGACAATACTTAATCCTTTACAATTTCACATACTTTTATCCCTGTTGAAAACTTCAACCAGTTTGTCATCAATCACCAAAAAGGGGGAGATTGTAAGTGCATCTAGTGCCACCCCTAGTTAGTTTTTGAGTATTGATGACAAACCTTGTTGAGGGACTAATGTGTTTGTGAGAATTGCAGGATAACACAGGTAGTAGACCCTCATCGATTCGGTTTACCTACCGGAGATGACCCCTAAAAATGTGTGAAGACATTGAAGACAATGGTGGTCTGTGAAGATATTCACAATGAAGATTATGACTCGAGAAGACATTCACGTGAAGACTATGAAGTGCGAAGACATAGCTGTTTCGTAGTTTCCTTTTCTTCTTTGTTGAGTCATAGGAACCACCGTACTATTAAGTGGGGTCCAAGTGAACAAAGTCAGAGTGACTGAAGTGATGCTCAACCAAATCCTATGTTTTCGTGCGAAGACACTAAGAGCAAATCTTCTCCAGAGCTGGATGAGTCAGCTTTACTTGTAGCCCAAGTCAAGTTGTCGGGTGTGTTTGAAATCTGACCGTTGGAACACGCGTCAGTTCCTTAGTGACTCAGGGTCATTTTGGACAAATCAGTTCGGATTGCCTAGTGGCTATAAATAGACCACCCCCTACACCATAAATTGGTGGCTGCTCAGAGTTAGTGCACGGTTTTGTCATTTGAGAGCAATCCACCTCGAAGCCTTTGAGAGAGAGAAATCCTTGCGAGGACAAAGCCCAAAACACCCAGAGCCAAAGAGTGTTAGGCATCACTGAAGTCTTTCTGTCTGCGTGATCTGAAGACTTGTTACACTTGAGGAGTGTGAATCCTCCAGCCGGTTAGGCGTCGCGTTCTGAGCATCCAAGAGTCATTGTGGATATCTGGTGCAAGAAGTCTGTGAAGGTTTGGAAGTCTACCTTGAAGACTTACCAGAGTGATTGGGCGAGGACTAGGTGTCCTTAGCTCAAGGGGAATAAGGTGAAGACGCGGTCTTCTGAGTTAAATCTCAACCTCCCTAACCAGACGTACAGTTGTCACAGCAACTGGAACTGGTCCAACAAATCCTTGTCCTCACCAAGCAACTGGTTCTATCTCTTCCTTCACTTATTTACAGTTTGTCTTCGTGAAGTCATTTGCATGCTTGCCTGATCTGTTTGACTTCACTGTGTGACGACTTTTGTGTTTGGCTTCATACTATCTTCCATCTTGATCCATACTACCTAGCTGCTAATAGTCTTCGTGCTTTAGCTTCATTACTGGTTGACTATGGCTTGTCTAGTGTAGTCTACCTTCCGCTGCATATCAATAGGTTCATTTCAATTGTTTGTCTTTGAAACTCTCATGTTTTGAAGACTTTCATAAAAATCGTCTATTCACCCCCCTCTAGTCGCTAACTAGCACTTTCAATTACACTCCTCAACAGAATGGCTTCGTGGAGCGCAAGAAGATGACTCTTGTTGAGATGGCTTGCACTATGCTTGATGAATACAAGACACCTCATCGCTTCTGGACTGAGGCAATTGATACTGTGTGCCATATCATCAACAGGGTATATCTTCACAAATTCTTCAAGAAGACTGCTTACGAACTCCTCACTGACAAGAAACCCAATGTGAGTTATCTCAAAGTCTTCGGTGCTAAATGTTGGATTAGAGATCGGCATCACAATTCTAAATTTTCACCGAAAGCACATGAAGGTTTTATGCTTGGTTACGGAAAGGATTCGCACACCTAGCGAGTCTTCAACAACGTTCTCCACAAAGTTGTTTAAACTGTAGATGTGCGGTTCGATGAGACTAATGGCTCGCAAACAGAGCACCTACCTTATGTGTTATATGAACAGTCACCTAAGGATGAGATTCATCATGGAATCAAGTTAGTTTTGGTAGGGCTTGATCCCTAGTATCCACTATGTTCTTAGATTGATGTTGCTATGACTTTGCTATGCTTAATGCTTGTCACTTTGGGCCCGGGTGCCATGAACTCAGATCTGAACCGTTTATAAATTCATCATTATATCCAAGTTTTAGATCCGATATTGCAAGTTATAGTCACCTACTACGTGTTATTATCCGGCAACCCTGGAGTGACAACAACCGGGCCCACTCCCGGTGATGACCATAGTTTGAGGAGTTCATGTATTCACTATGTGTTAATGCGTTGTTTTGCTTCTCTATTAAAAGGAGGCCTTAATATCCCTTAGTTTCCAATATGGACCCCGCTGCCATGGGAGGGTAGGACAAAAGATGTCATGCAAGTTCTTTTAATAAAGCACGTATGACTATTTACGGAATACATGCCTACATTATATCGAAGAACTGGAGCTAGTTTTGTATCGCCCTAGGTTATAACTGTCTCATGATGAATATCATCCAACAAGTCACTGATCCAATGCCTACGAGCTTTTCCATATTGTTTCTGCTAAGTTACTACTTCTATCATCACTGTTACACTTGCTACAAAATTACTGCTATCATTGTTACTGTTACCGTTGCTGCTGTCACTATTATCAAAACTATCAAACTACTTTGCTATTGATCACTTTGCTGTAGATAATTAATCTCCAGGTGTGGTTGAATTGACAACTCAGCTGCTAATACCTTCAAATATTCTTTGGCTCCCCTTGTGTCGAATCTATAAATTTGGGTTGAATACTCTACCCTCAAAAACTGTTGCGATCCCCTATACTTGTGGGTTATCAAGATGTTTTTTCTGGCGCCGTTGCCGGGGAGCATAGCTATATTTGTTGTGTCACTTGGGATTATTATCATATTATCACTATGAAGAATCCGAAGGATCCTAAGCCTAAGATATTTCCCTCAAGTACGAGGGGACGTAAGAAACTGCCATCCAGTTCTGCTTTAGATTCACCTTCTGTTATGAGTAAACTTGCAACACCACCACATGCTATGAATTCCAATATGTCGCAAGTTATTGATGATGCTACTTCTACTACGAATGATGCTTATGATGATGCTAGTACCTTGCTTGATAATGATGATGTGCCACTTGGTGATTTTCTTGATAAACAAATTGGTAGAGTAATACAACATGATGTTGTTGAATTTGATGATGAGCTTGAAACTGAAACTCCTGAAACACTTGCTAGAACTAGCCTTCCTAGATATGAATTGCCTAAGGTACCGGAAGGTTATGTTATGAGTGAAGAGGCAACTAGAGATATTCTTGCTTGTAAGGATAGAGATGATCTAGAGAAATTACTATGCAAGTATAAAGAAAAATCTCTGGATGCTAGAATGAAATGTGATCCTAAGTTTGCTACTTCACCTATCTTTATTGATGATAAGGATTATGAATTCTCTATCAACCCAGAGTTAATTACTTTGGTTGAATCTGATCCTTTCCATGGTTATGAAACTGAAACTGTTGTGGCACATCTTACTAAGTTGAATGATATACCCAGCCTTTTTACTCATGATGAGAAAACTCGCTATTACTTTATTCTCAAATTATTTCCTTTCTCATTAAAGTGTGAAGCTAAAGCTTGGTACAATACTCTTGCTCCTGGTTGTGTGCGTAGTCCTCAGGATATGATTTATTACTTCTCTGAAAAATATTTTCCTGCTCATATGAAACAAGCTGCCTTAGAGGAAATATTTAAGTTTGTGCAAACTAAAGAAGAGAGACTCTCACAAGCTTGGGGAAGGCTTTGCCAGTTACTTAATGCTTTGCCTGATCATCCTCTTAAGAAAAATGAAATACTTGATATCTTCTATAATGGACTAACCGATGCTTCTATGGACTTCCTAGATAGTTGTGCTAGTTGTGTTTTCAGGGAACGAACTATTGCTCAAGCTGAAGAATTATTGAATAATATATTGAAAAATTATGATGATTGGGCTATTCCTGAACCACCGCCTAAACCCACTCCGTAGAAGAGGGGTATATTATATCTTAGTCCTAAAGATATGCAAGAGGCAAAGAAATCAATGAAGGAAAAAGGTATTAAAGCTGAGGATGTTAAAAATTTACCTCCTATTGAAGAAATACATGGGCTTAATACACCACCACTGCCTAAGGTGGTAGAGGTAAATTCTCTTATGAAGTTCAATGATATTGATAATCCTCACAATATGCTTCCTAGACAATGCCTTTATGAGTTTGAAAACTACATTAGAAAACAAGATCACTTCAATGCAAATGTTATGAAACAATTGAAATATAATTCTGATATGATTGCTCGCTTGAGTGACTTGTTATTTAGAATCTCAAATGATGTTAGAGGTGTTGGAAAACATACTTCTATGGTTCAAACTCAACTAGAGAAAGTTGCTAAATCACAAAGAGAATTGCTTGATGAAATGAATCATAATATGTATGACTTTGCTGCTAGAGTTGCTACTAGAGGAGGTAA
Organism: Aegilops umbellulata; assembly: GCA_032464435.1. Classification (NCBI taxonomy): domain Eukaryota; kingdom Viridiplantae; phylum Streptophyta; class Magnoliopsida; order Poales; family Poaceae; genus Aegilops; species Aegilops umbellulata. Next base: position 277,394,171 of record CP136056.1, on the reverse strand, counting down.
AATGACTCAGGAACCCCTTTATCCTGAGGGACACCCAAAAAGAATTGAACAAGATTCACAAAGAGCTAACACTAGTACACCTAGTCCTTCTAAAAATAAAAAGAAAAAGAAGAATGATAGGACTTTGCATACTTCTAGTGAACCTGAAATAGAAAAACCTCCTGATAATGAAAATGAAACTACTATCTCAGATGTTGAAACTCAATCTGGTAATGAACACTCACCTAGTGACAATGAAAAAGATAATGATGAGGTTCATGAAGACACTCAACCAAATAATGATAAAGAACCAGACAATGATGTTGAGATAGAACCTCCTATTGATCTTGATAACCCACAACCTAAGAATAAAAGATATGATAAAATAGACTTTGTGGCTAGGAAACACGGTAAAGAAAGAGAACTGTGGGTTCAAAAACCTATGCCTTTTCTACCCAAGTCAACTAAAAAGAATGATGATGAAGAGTTTGAACGCTTTGCTGAAATGCTGAGGCCAGTATCTTTGCGTACTCGCTTGACTGACATCTTGAAAATGCCTGCTTATGCAAAGTATATGAAAGACATCATCACTAATAAGAGAAAAATACCGGAAGCTGAAATCTACACTATGCTTGCTAATTATACTTTTAAGGATGGAGTACCTAAAAAACTTGGAGATCCGGGAATACCAACTATACCTTGCTCCATCAAAAAGAATTATGTGAAAACTACTTTGTGTGATTTAGGAGCTGGTCTTGGTGTTATGCCTTTCTCTTTATATAAAAGACTTTGACTTGAATAAAATCACACCTACTGAAATATCTTTGCAAATGGCTAACAAATCAACTGCCATACCAATCGGTATCTGTGAGGATGTGCCCGTTATTGTAGCTAATGTTACTATTTTGACTGACTTTGTTATACTTGAGATGCCCGAGGACGACAATATGTCGATTATCCTTGATAGACCCTTCTTGAATACAGCAGAGGCTGTTATTCATTGTAATAAAATCAAGGTCACTTATCATATTAATGGTAATGAGCATACGATGCACTTTCCGAAGAAACAGTTCCAAGTGAATGGTATTAATGTTATTGAAAAATATCCGACAATCCCTATTGGAAGTTTTCAAATACCTGTACCTATTGTCAAAAAGAAATATGAAATGCATATCCCCATAGAGGTAACTTAGTGATTTACGAAAGTTCTTCGGTTTCATACTAATCGAAAGTGGTTGTTAATAAGACCTGATCAACCTTATTAATGGATCATTTTTGAACGGTATGAAGTTGATGAATTTAGTAAGCACTACTTTCTGTCCCTACTTTTTATTTTCTGTTTTCATTAGTTAAACAAAATGAATGTCATGTTTTGTCTATTTTCTGAATTTCCCGTGCAATAAAAAATTAACAAAAAATAAAAGTTCTCAAAATGCCCAGAAAATTTTATATGATTTTTTCTGAATATTTATGAATTTTTGGTGGGTGCACCAGGTGGACACAACCCACCTAGGCGCGTCAGGACCGCCAGGCGCGCCCTGGTGGGTTGTGGTCCCTACGTGGGCCCCCTCACTTATCTCTTTAGCCCACATCATCACTCACCTCCAGAAAAAAATCACTCTTGCTCTCTCTCCCGTGTTCTTGAGCTCAAACCCGCGGATTTCGATCGCTTTGCTCGAAGCTCCGTTTTCAAAACTGTTTCGGGGGATTGTTGCTTGGTATGTGACTCCACCATTTGTCCAATTAGTTTTTGTTTTAATGGTTTATACTTTGAATAAATATCTACTCTTGGTGTTGTTGTAGATGTGCTTGCATGTTTAATTCTTAGTGTTCTAAGTAGTTTGAATGCTTGTTATGTCCTCTATGTATCCCTATGAGTAGTTGCTATTAGTTTTGTGAAGTTTTGTTGGAAAAATATTGTGGACTAAAAATTCAGATTTTTGTTCATAGGAAAAATTGTACGCGGACATGATGAACCTATTTGGAAGGAGTTCTTCGAGGAGACGATCCTCGGGGGTATCTTCTAGTGACAGTTCTGCTCGTCGGTCCTATGTTGAACCAAGTGAAAGTTCCACGCGAGATGCCACCACGAAAACATGTTTATGGCCTAGTGATGAATATATGGTGTAGGTGGGACTCAAGGAGGAATTTGAGCAATATGTTCACAATGCCGGTCTCGGTCCCTACCTCTCAGATAAGTGCGAATAGCGCCATCTTCTCACTGAATCATTTGTCAAAGGATTTAAATATTTTCCACGTGAGTCTAGGGTGTCTTTTATGCTTTATGATGAACTATTTACTATATCATTAGATAATTTTGCTTACCATTGCAAACTTCCATTTTGGGGTTCGCTTGATGAGCCATCAGAGGCTGAGTATGGGTCTTTCTTGACTAGCCTTTGTTACGGTGAAAATAGAGTAGTGAGACAAGGAAGAATAAAGAGCATTCACTTTCCCGCAATTCAGTACTTAGCATTATTTAACGGGAAATGCATTGTAGGCAAGCAAGACTGCAACATACTTTGCTCGCCAGACTTGAGCCTCATTCACACTTCTCTCTCTGGTGAAAGGAATTATAACTTTGGAGCGATTGTTGCACGTAAACTTCAGCATAACGCCAAAAGTGGCTGGTTCTATGGTGGAATTTATGCCACATGTTTAGCATGAGGCCTGGGTGTTTCACCTTTGCCTTTTGATCCTATCCTATCCACTCGGTATTTAGATTTTGATGCTTTAAAAGAGCATAGGATTCTCATGGGAAGGGCTGATAACTTTACTTATCATCTGTTGTTTAACCAATCACATGTTGTGGACACATATTTGCCTGTGCCTGCTCTCTTTGATTATAACAGCAAGGAATGATATTTTGTTCTTGAGAGCGAGGCCCGAGCTCACAACGCAGCAGTGTTGGCGGCACGGCGTGCTGAGGCATCCGCACCGAGAGCCTCGGTGAGCTACCACGTCGACTACTACCCTCCAGGGTACTCATCGATGACCAAGTTAGGCCAAAACCCTAAGCTTGGGGGAGTACGTGTTTCTCACCGACATTACGTTCATGTTCACATATCATTCTATCTGCCGGTGCTCACACTTTTTCATTTTATCGTCCATGCTTAGATTTATTTTTCTTGCTTTCTTCTTGTGTGTTTGAAAAACTTAAAAAAAAATAGTTGAAGTAATTTACTTTCTATGCATGCTTAGTAGTAGAACTAAAAAGAAAATCCAAAAAGATTTCCTTGTTCTTATTTTGCTTGTTGAAGAAAACCAAAAACTCCAAAAATATTTCAGTGTGTTTCTCTGAATTTCTTTTCCTTTTATTCGAGTCTTACTGAGGAGAAGACCACGATGAAAATGTTGAGTGGCTCTCATATGAATAACTGTTGAACTAATAAAGAGCCCATTTTACCTTGTCTTCTCCTGTTGAATAAAATGTTGCAGATTCCATCTTAGTCCATGTCACTCTTGCACTATTATTATTTTCATATCATTCGGTCGTGCAAGTGAAAGGCAATAATGACGATATTCAATGAGCTGGCCGTGGCAAATATAAATTGGTATGAACTCGACTTGTTCTTGTTGTGTAAATATGTTTAACCTAGTGCCAATGATTCAACCCATTATTATTAAACATGTTTGCAATGACAATTAGAGATTATAGTTTCTCATGCCATGCATAAGTAGCTAGGAGTCAATAATGATTTATCTTGGATATCAACATAGCGTTAAAATGATTGTGATGTAGTATGATGATATGGTATCCTCCGCCGAATGTTTGAGTGGCTTGACTTCGTACATGTTCATGCATGTAGTTGAATCAAAACCAACATAGCCTCTATAATGTTTATGTTCATGGTGTTCATATCCTAGTCATGCTAGTGTCCAATGTTACTTATGCATAATGCCTGGTCATGATCGTTGTTGCTCTCTAGCTGGCCGCTTCCCAATCTTAATTGCTAGCCTTCGCCTGTACTAAGTGGGAATTTTGCTTGTACATCAAAAACCTTAAACCCAAAGTTATTCCAGATGAGTCCACCATACCTATCTATATGCGGTATTACCCTACCGTCCTAAGTAAATTTGCATGTGCCACCTCTAAGAACTTCTAAAAAACTATCCTTTCTGTGTGTCTGGATCGTTCATGGAACGACAGGAGGTGGTCGATATCTTCCATGCTAAGCATGTTATCCTCAGGTCCAGTGTTTATTCACTCACCATCGCACGAGGAAATGGGTGGTATTAGGGATGCCCAGTCCCAAATTGCAAATATGAAAAAGAGTTCATCTCTTGAATAATCAAACAAAAACTCCCAATGGAGTCAAAACCTTTACTTTCTGCTTGGGGACCGTCACTAGCGTGCTTAGCATGGAAGATGTTGATAACTGATGTTTGTGAAGTGAATGAGAAAGGTGCATGTCTCAAAATAATCATTTATCTTTGTTTTAATAATTGAGCTCTGGCACCTCTGCAAGTCTCTGCTCTGCGTAGGGACTATCTATTTACTTTTATGTTGTGTCACCACCTTCTAAAACCAAGCGCCAGAAACTGAGTAGAGAACAACTGTCATGATTTATGCATTGTGAGTAGCTAATGTCGGGTGCATCATGACTGGATCTTTTCTACCATGAATTACAATGTTTAGTCGCTGCTTCAACTTCGGAGGTGCTCTGCATTTATGTTCTATGGTCTCAGAAAGGGCTAGCGAGATAGCACTATTGTCTTCTCGGGAGGGCAGATCTAGGCTCCGGAGAGGGGGGGGGGGTCTTCATTCTTCGTCATCACCAACCAATCTCCAAAGCCAATTCCATGATGCTCCCCACCGGGAGTGAATAGTTCCTTCGTAGGCTCACTGGTCGGTGAGGACTTGGATGAGATTCATCATGTAATTGAGTTAGTTTTGTTAGGGCTTGATCCCTAGTATCCACCATGTTCTTAGATTGATGTTGCTACGACTTTGGTATGCTTAATGCTTCTCACTTTGGGCCCGGGTGCCATGAACTCAGATCTGAACCGTTTATGAATTCATCATTTTATCCATGTTTTAGATCCGATCTTGCAAGTTGTAGTCACCTACTACGTGTTATGATCCACCAACCCCGGAGTGACAACAACCGGGCCCACTCCCGATGATGACCGTAGTTTGAGGAGTTCATCTATTCACTATGTGTTCATGCTTTGTTCCCATTCTCTATTAAAGGAGGCCTTAATATCCCTTAGTTTCCAATATGGACCCCGCTGCCACGGGAGATGTATTCACTATGTGTTCATGGTTTTGTCACGGCAGATGTCCTCATGAAAGGACTTAGTCATGGAGCCATCGCTACGGGTTAGCTTAAAGGGGTTAAAGCGGAGAAGGAACGCAAGAGAGTTTTATACTAGTTCGTCCCCTTACGGTGAAGGTAAAAGCCTACGTCTAGTTGTGATGGAATTGATAGGGTTTCGATGACCAGGGAGCGAATACGCTTTGCCTGAGTCTCGAGTTGTTGTCTGTTGTCCTGAACCGCCGCCGGGTCGTCCCCTTATATAAATGGGTTGAGCCCGTCGGTTTACAGAGTCCCGAGGCCGGCTCATAAACATGTCAGACCCGGTATCTGTTCTTTCTACCTTATAGTACAAGTTACATTGCCAATATCGGTTTATGTCTACAGGCCTTAAACCAGCTTTGGGCCCTGGGCCTTCTTGAAGCGTCTTCGTCTGTCTTCATAGGCTTCAGACATGATAACTACTGATGAAGTTAACTCGGCCTCTCCTGGCCGATTTACGCCCAATAGTAATATCCCCAACATTAGGCCCCAGATTGATTTGAACAGGTTCATGTCATTCTTCAGCATTTAATAAAACTCCGTCTTCAAAATCTTCTCATAATTTTGTAAACCACCGTGACGTCATCTTCCCGGACCGTGGTAAACCGCCGTGACATCATCAGTTATAAAAAACTATGCATAACCCATCTTCATTAACGGGCCTCCGACAATCGAGGCGACAACTCCGCTTTATTTCCAAATTTTTGGCTCCTCGATTTTCGTGCCTGACACTTATCCCTTGCCTTTATAAATAGGGTCGAGGGGTCATTTTCACTTTTCCCCTTCGTGCCTCTTCGCGTCATCATCTTCCTCGCGCTGCTCAACCTCTGGAGCTCCGCCGCCACCATCGACTGTCGCCTCTGCTTCAACTCTGGCCGCTGCATCACCCTGAACGCACCAGAGAACTGCGGCGCTTCTCCGCTCTCTTGTCAGCACTAGTACGCTCTCTGTTCTTCAACCATAGATCTGTTCTAGGGTTTCGGTGTTCTTCTATGTTCGTCGGTGTTCATTGCTTGTACAATAGGGTTTTGATCTAGACCTTGATCTTCATCCTGTTCAATGATAGCCGTAGCCCTTCTTTTCCATCTAATACACTTTGTTAAAATAGAAGATCCCATCTGAACCTTCATCCACTGTTTCGGTACTACTTCTTAGGTCTAAATATATTTTACTTTTCTGATATGCAGCAGATCCAAAATTGTAATACCAACTCGTGAAATATGTTTTCCCTCACTTATACATCTGTAGACTTGTATCTTAGATGTCAGATTAGGCAGTTTAACTTTTCGAAAAATGATGACTCGGTATATACCATTAGTCCCATTGTTGAACCGCCATTGTAGCCTTCGTTTAGTACATTCCAGTTTATGATTAACCAACTCTGGTTTAACAATATGCTTACATTGTTGTTGCCGCCGCATAGTTGTCCACTATAAATCTTAAACCAGTAATTATCATGTTGTAGATCATTCATTGCCATGGCCAAGCAAGTGTATGAATGCAATTGGGTCCCTTCTCGAGTGACTGAAGAACAGTTAGACAACCTTGTCAAAACGGGCACTTTAACCAAGAAAGATGTCATTCACTGGAGGGTCCCTTGCCTGGAATGTCCTCCTGCACCCAAGGATGGAGAGGTTATTGTATTTCTTGATCACTTAGGCCGGGGTTTTAACCCTCCCGGTTCAAAAAATTTCCGGGATGTACTGGCCAGCTTTCAACTGCGCCCACAAGACATCGTTCCTAACTCGGTGACCAACATCTGCCACTTCCAAGTTTTTTGTGAGGTTTACCTTCAAGAGGAACCCACAGTAGAACTGTTCCGGGATTTCTTTCACCTAAACCGTCGCACGGAATTCAAAGACGGACCCAACACAGAATTGGTTGGAATGGCGGTTCAGAAAAGAAAAGAAGTCACCTTTGCTCATCCTAGTCTCCACAATCACCCCAAAGATTAGAACCAGAGCTGGTTTTATTGCAAGGATACGTCTCCAGCTGACGAAAACCCCCTGCCGGGTTACCGTCCTGAATGCTTGAGCAACACACATCCTCTTCCTCAAAGGCTGACCGCAAAAGAAAGGGCCAAATATGCTCCTCAACTATCAAAGCTTAGGGCCTTTATGGCAAACAGTTTGACAGAAGTTGATCTTGCGCGCTGTTGGATAAGCTGGAGCGTTTTGCCCTTAAGCCAGCGCCCCGGTTTGATGTGTGAGTATACAGGGAATTTGAAGGATGCTCAGCGGCACATTGACATTCAGCTTACAGATGATGAAATCACTGAAGCTGTAAAAAAGATGTTGAACACCGGAGGATGTTTGTGCTCAAACCGGACTACTCCCTTTCTGCACCGCCACCAACTAACCGCGAGCTGTAAGAATCATATAAACTGTTTATCTGAAATTGCTTCTGTCCAAATATTCTCTGAAAGTGTGATTATTTTCTTGACAGGGCGATGATCCGTTCTGGAACAAGAAACCTCCGCAAGACAAACCGGTGAAGCCAACCCGTCAAAAAACCAAAGTTGTGAAGAAAACTACCAACAGGAAAAGGACCACTGCATCTTCCGATCCACCAGCTGACGATGATGTGGGTAACCTGGAACTAGAGGTAGAACTTGACTCACTTGGTTCATTTTTCGTTCACCTTATTGATGATGATTATTGTCAGGACAACGCTGAGACCAGCCAAGCCGAAGCTATATAGGTAATTACTCTTTCTTCCGATTCAGATCCTGTGCCAACACAAAAAATCCGTCGAGCAAACCGGAAAGTTAAATTTTCTCACCCTCTTGCTTACTTGGATCCGAACTTTCTTGTGAAGACACAACAGCACGAGGCTCGCCGCACAACCCGGCATAGCGGCCAGGTACTTACCTCCGTCGGTTTACCGAACAGTCCGGTTCGGAAACGCCGATCAGAGGTCTCTTATTCCCTTGACACTTCACGCCCCAAAGCGGGTTGTTTTCGTCAACCTCTTAACCCGTCTGATTCAAATTATCAGGGCACTTCTCATTCATCCTCTGGCGAGTCGTCAGCCACCAAACTTCCACCCCTCAAAACGGTTCTCGGGTGAGTTATACACTTATTTTTGCCCTTAACATGCATTTTATACATTATACTGACTTCCAGCCTTCTTACTCTTCTCAGTCTAAGCCCATACCAAGCAAGAAAGCTCGGTTGAACACACCGGCTGATGAAAACGTGGCCGTTAATCTGGAGAAGACTCCAGGTCCTAAAGAGACCAACATTGATGATATGTTGAATGACCCACTGCCTCAAGATCATGATTTCGTTGCTGAGCAGGCAGAAGTCGACATCACCGGCCACGCTGACCAACCAACAAGACCTATCCGGACTAACAAACCGGTCAGTCCAGAAAAAGATACTGACAAATCGGTGACTCCAGTACAAACTGCTGAAGAGAAGGATGATGATGTTCTGATTACTGGCATTGGCCATACTGATCCAGGAAATCTTGTCGCTTTGTCGAAACATACCGCCAAAGAGGAATTTTCTGCAATTGGCAAAGGCAAATGGGACGCCGATCTGTCCACTTACACCCATCTGAATGCTCAGGACCTTCATTCCGGCTATCTGAACCGTCTATATACCAGTCGTGACTATGAGGCCGGCTTGGTAAATATGATGAAGGAACAATATGAGGTAATTTCATAAGTATTGCCCACTTATTTTTTAATTGCAGCTTATCGACTCCAGTAGCCCTCAAGTGCCGGTTTAAGATATCAATCTAAACCGGGACTTAGTAAAACTTTTATGCTTTGCAACAATGCATCTGAACTTCACTGAAGTAGCCCCCAAGTGCCGGTTTAACTTTATAAAGATGAACCGGGACTTTGTATAAGAAACTCCCGTATCAGCATTCTTTGAGCAAATATCCATTAGTCCCCAAGTGCCAAGTTGGATACTTGTATTATGCTTGGGACTTGCAGAAAATGTATGATGAAGAGCAAATATGCATTAGCCCCCAAGTACCAAGGGCATAACTTGTTGTGTGCTTGGTACTTCAAGTATATACTGTCACCTTATCATATAACTGTCTCTTTGCAGGCCGAGCTAAGCAAGAAAAATAGCCAAACCGCTGATCTGCAGGAGAACCTGAAATTGCAACAAGCTGAAACCTCCAAGGCGAAGGAAGAATTGACCAGCACTCTAGGCGCTATGGAGAAACTGAAAGAAGGCTTCAACAAGGAGCGGACGGATTGGGAGAGTGAAAAATCCGATTTGATCAAAAGGGCTGAGAAAGCAGAGGCCGCTCTTAAACCGGTGGTTGATGAACTGACCAGCGTAAAACGGCAGGTTCATGCCATGACAGCAGCTGTGTTTGGTAAGCATCCTTGACTCCTGATTTTAACATATCTTTTCATGTATTTGCCGGTTTAATAATCCTTGCAATGATACAGGAACTCATATTAGCCACTTGGGATCTGATGTCCAGAAGAAGTTAAAAGTGGCCTACACTCTGATAGAGCAACTGTATACCGGCGCATAGCGGATCATCTACACTGCCTCCCACAACAATCCTCCTCCCACTTTGATCAAGGAGACCATAGAAAGGTTATCTATGCTTCCTGCCCGGGTAGACGAGCTTAAAAAGTCTGCCGCTAGAATGGGCGCTTTGGCCGCACTAATCCGGGCAAAAGCATGCGTGCCTGACTTTGATCCTGTTGAAGCGGCCCAAGGCTATCCCAGTTTGAAGGAAGACGGAACATAATTTAGTGAAGATGATCTCCGAGTCATAAACCGGGAAGTGTGCCCACTGGCTTGCCAACTGGTTGAAGAAGGGGATCTTTCACACTATCAGGCAAACTATGATGACAAGAACAAACGGGTTGCTGCGCCGATTCCTGAAGCTCAAAACCTTATCCCGCCAATCCGTAAGCACACTTATGCCCCTGACATTGACCCGTCCACACTTATAAGTGATGAGGCTATCTTCCAAGCTTTAACTGGGATCAACTGGGCGACTACTGACTTCCAGCCGCTGGGTAGAGAGGAGGAAGTTGAACCGGCGCGAGATGATCCTCAACCGTCATGCCAAGCTGGTGACCAACCATGAACCGGAGGCCGGTTTAATCTCCCACATGCTGCAACATGTATTTGAGAAAACAATTGTCCTTTTGGGCACTGGAAAGCCTTGTAATAGGCTTAGTTAAAATACTTTGTTCTGATATGCCTTCGTGCATATTTATCTGCAATTAATGCTTTCTTGATTCGACATACGTAAGATATGATATCCATATTCATTTGTTCAAGCTATTCCTGCAGATAAGAAGCTTAAAGTGCCCTGTCGGTTTACCGCCGGGCAGGTCATGATACCATACATATATGACCAAGGATTATAACCTAGGTTGCTAAATATAACCAAAGAAGGAAATATATAATACCTGAAACCTTTAGGCACGATGTTGGCTGACCAACCCAACTCTTGGAGGAGAAATAACTCCTGTTTATATAAGGCCGGTTTATAGTAAAACCGTTCCGGGTTATGATAAACACCGGTTTACTCCATACTGGGATTTCATTCAAAACCAGACCGGGCTAATAGTCTCTGGATTATGATTTGATCATGTACTATCGATTTGTAATTGGCAGTCTAACTGGGTTGATAACACCGGTTTAAAAAACATCATAAATGTTATAAAAAAGAGAGCAAAACTCAATCAAAGGCAAATAAAACCGTTGTAGTCGAGGCTTTTCACGGGCTGCCAGGCCCCAAATTCAAGGCTTTTCATGGGCTGCCAGGCCACTGAGTTAAACCATTTTTGCAAAGCCTTTTAAGATGGTCCGCAATCCTTAACCAATCATCATTTTAACTTGACAAGTTCAGGGTCTGTATTTTAGAGTAACTTGTCAAAGTTCGAAGGGTCATACCAGGTTTACCTGGGTGGCCTGACTTACTTAAAGAGGCAGGTTAACCCGGGGTTTTAGGTGTATACACCAGGCTTCCAAGCCATGGCTTGATAGCCCAATTACAAGCATTGATTCTAAGTTCATTGCGATAGCAAAGAATCCCCAAGTAACGTTGTGAGCAGTGCTCAATGGGTGCCTATGTTTGAGTTGTTGTTTTGACAACACTCTCTTTGGCCCTGGTTTGATTTGGCTTTAAGCCGATCAAGAGGTGTGACTGTGGTTCAGATACAACCAAGCCCCCAAGTGATGCTGTGGCATTACGCTGATCAAGAGGTGTAGCTATGGTTCGAATACGACCAAGCCCCCAAGTGATGTGATATAAAGCTTTAACAAGCTATATCAAGGGGTAAATCGGACGCCATTTTAGAAACAGAGCTCCATGTAACCACATATGATGGAAGAAAACAACGGATACCCCGCTTTAACTGAGGTTCCGGTTTATTGTATTGATCATAATATATAGATTGTCATAATATGTACATAAGCAGAGCCTATACCTTAAGTATAGAAGGGCCGAAGATGAGCAATGTTCCACGGCCGGTTGGTCTCCTCCGATTTACGTGAGTCTTTGCGCTCTCGAACATCGATTAGGTAGTACGACCCATTGTGCAGATTCTTGCTGACCACAAAAGGTCCTTCCCATGGGGGGGGGATAACTTGTGCATATCCGTCTGATCTTGGATGAGTCGAAGCACCAAATCTCCTTCTTGAAATGTTCTGGTTCTAACCCGGCGGCTATGATAGTGACGCAGATCTTGCTGATAAATCGCCGAACGGGCTGCCGCTATGTCACGCTCCTAATGCAACAGGTCAAGAGCCTCTTGTCGTGCCTTCTCGTTGTCAGCTTCGACATATGCCGCTACACGAGGTGAGTCATGACGTATGTCACTAGGAAGAACCGCCTCCGCTCCATAAACCATGAAGAACGGCGTGTATCCAGTCGACCTGTTGGGTGTGTTGTTGATGCTCCATAACACAGAAGGTAGCTCCTCAACCCAACAACCCGACGTCCGTTGCAAAGGAACCATAAGCTGGGGTTTGATGCCTCTCAAGGTCTCTTGATTGGCCCTCTCCGCTTGACCATTGGATTGTGGGTGAGCCACTGATGACACGTCAAGCCGGATGTGCTCATGTTGACAGAACTCCTTCATGGCACCCTTTGACAGATTAGTACCGTTGTCTGTTATAATGCTGTGTGGAAAACCAAACCGGAAGATCACCTTTTTGATGAATTGAACTGCCGTGGCCGCATCACACTTACTGACCGGCTCTGCCTCCACCCACTTTGTGAACTTGTCAACCGCCACCAAAAGGTGGGTCTTCTTGTCCTTGGACCTCTTGAAAGGCCCAACCATATCCAGCCCCCAAGTCGCAAACGGCCAAGTGATTGGAATCATCCTCAATTCTTGAGCCGGTATATGAGCGTGCCTTGAGAATTTCTGACAGCCATCACATCGTCTGACCAAGTCCTCGGCATCAGGATGAGCTGTCAACCAATAGAAACCGTGAAGAAACACCTTGGCCACCAAAGTTTTTGAACCGGCGTGGTGGCCACAGTCCCCTTCGTGGATTTCACGCAAAATTTCACAGCCTTCTTCAGGAGACACACAACGTCGAAACGCCCCTGTCACGCTGCAATGATGCAACTCTCCATTGATAATGGTCATGGACTTGGACCGCCGGATTATCTGCCTGGCCAGAGTCTCATCCTCTGGTAACTCGCCCCGGTTCATATACGGCAGATAAGGAACCATCTAATCCGGGATAACAAGAAGAGCCGCCACCAACTGAGCTTCCGGATCAGGAATAGCCAGGTCCTCTTCACCAGGGAGCTTGATGGACGGATTATGTAGAACATCCAAGAAGACATTAGGCGGAACGAGTTTACGTTGGGAACCCAGGCGGCTTAAAATGTCTACCGCTTCGTTCTTCCGCCGGTCCACATGATCCACCTAATAACCTTTAGAGTGACCTGCAACAATATCCACCTCACGACGATAAGCTGCCATGAGTGGGTCTTTGGAATCCCAAGTGCCAGTTACTTGTTGAGCTACCAGGTCCGAGTCACCAAAGCACTTAACTCGGCTAAGGTTCATCTCCTTAGCCATCCGAAGACCATGGAGTAAGGCCTCATATTCAGCTGCATTGTTAGTGCAAGGGAACATTAAACGGAGAACATAACAAAACTTATCACCTCGCGGGGAAGTTAATACAACTCCAGCCCCCGAGCCCTCCAATTTCCTGGACCCATCAAAATGAATAGTCCAATAAGTGTGATCCGGCTTCTCTTCTGATGCTTGTAGTTCCGTCCAATCATTGATGAAATCCACAAGAGCCTGAGATTTGATTGCCGTTCAAGGTATGTATTTCAACCCGTGAGGCCCGATCTCGATAGCCCACTTGGCAATCCGGCTAGTTGCTTCCCTGTTCTTGATAATATCTCCCAAAGGAGCAGAGCTGATCATCGTGATGGGATGACCTTGGAAATATTGCTTGAGCTTCCGGCTTGCCATGAAAACTCCATATACCAATTTCGGCTAGTGCGTGTACCTCTGCTTGGACTCGATAAGCTCCTCACTAATATAATAAACCGGATGTTGAACCGGATATTCCTTTCCTGCTTCCTTGCGCTCCACCACAATAGCCACACTCACTGCTCACGCATTAGCCGCCACATATAGCAACAGTGGCTCTTTGTCAACCGAAGCAGCAAGAACCGGCGGGTTAGCCAGCTGCCGCTTTAAATCCTCAAATGCTTTATCTGCAGCGTCACTCCAGACGAAGTTATCCGTTTTCTTCAGCATCTGATACAAAGGGATGGCCTTCTCACCCAGGCGGCTGATAAACCGGCTCAACGCGGCAATCGGGCCTGCCAGGCGTTGAACATCATTGATACACTTCGGTTTGGCCAAGGAGGTGATAGCCTTGATCTTTTCCGGATTAGCTTCAATGCCCCTGTTAGACACCAAAAAACCCTAGAGCTTGCCTGCCGGTACACCGAAAACGCACTTGGCCGAGTTAAGCATCATTTTGTAAACCCGCAGGTTATCGAGGGTTTCCTTCAAGTCATCAATAAATGTCTCATTCTTCCTTGATTTCACCACAATATCATCCACATAGGCATGAACATTACGGCCGATTTGTTTATGAATACAATTCTGCACACACCGTTGATAAGTCGCCTGGGCACTCTTGAGCCCAAAGGGCATGGACACATAGCAGAAGGCTCCAAAGGGGGTTATGAAGGTCGTCTTCTCCTGGTCCTTAACTGCCATCTTGATCTGATGATAACCAGAATATGCATCCAAGAAGCTCAAACGCTCGCAACCCGCCGTAGCATCAATAATTTGATCAATACGAGGGAGGGCAAAGGGATCTGCTGGACAAGCTTTGTTGAGATCTGTGTAGTCCACACATACGCCAAGTGATGTTCTTCTGAAGGACCAGCACCAGATTAGCCAACCACTTAGGATGAAAAACTTCAACAATAAAGCCAGCCGCCAAGAGCCTGGCCACTTCTTCACCAATAGCCTTGCGTCTTTCTTCATTGAACCGGCGGAGAAACTGCTTGACCGGTTTATACTTAGGATCAACATTAAGAGTGTGCTCAGCGAGTTCCCTCGGTACACCTGGCATGTCAGAAGGCTTCCACGCAAAGATGTCCCGATTCTCACGGATGAACTCGATGAGTGCGCTTTCCTATTTCGGATCCAATTTAGCGCTGATGTTGAATTGCTTGGACGAATCGCCAGGTACGAAGTCCACAAGCTTAGTCTCATCAGCCGATTTAAACTTCATGGCTGGATCATGCTCTGTAGTTGGCTTCTTCAATGAAGACATATCTACCGGATCAACATTATCTTTGTAAAACTTTAACTCTTGTGTGGCACAAACCGACTCAGCATAAGCTGCATCACCTTCTTCACACTCCAGAGCAATCTTGCGGCTCCCATGGATGGTTATAGTTCCCTTGTGACCCGGCATCTTGAGCTGCAGATAGACATAGCAAGGTCATGCCATAAATTTAGCATAAGCCGGCCGTCCAAACAGGGCGTGATACGGACTTCTGATTTTCACCACTTCAAAGGTCAAAGTTTCTGATCTTGAGTCATGCTCATCTCCAAAAGCCACCTCCAGAGCTATCTTACCAACAGGATACACCGATTTACCAGGCACCACACCATGGAACACCATATTGGATGGTTTAAGATTTTTATCTGTTAACCCCATGCGACGGAAAGTTTCATAGTAAAGGATATTGATACTGCTTCCTCCATCCATGAGTACCTTGGTGAACTTATAACCTCCCACCTGAGGTGCCACCACCAATGCCAGATGACCCGGATTGTCAACCCGCGGTGGATGATCTTCTCTACTCCACACAATCGGCTACTCAGACCAGCGCAGTTAACGGGGCACTGCCGGTTCAACGGAATTCACTGCCCTCTTATGAAGCTTCTGATCGCGCTTATCCAGGCTAGTGGTAAAGACATGATATTGTCCGCCATTCAACTGCTTTGGGTTGCTCTGGTAACCCGACTGCTGCTGCTGCTGTTGCTGGTTTCCCTGATTGTTGTAACCACCTTGATTGCCCTGGTTGCCTTGATTGCCATGCCCACTCTGGTTACCATGAAAACCTAAACCGGAGCTGCCTCCTCCGTAACCTGGCCCATGAGATCCGTGGCCTGAACCGCCTCCCGGTCCATTATCATACCGGAAAGAATTAGAATTTTTGAACTCCTGCATGATGAAGCAATCTTTCCAAAGGTGCGTGGATGGCATCTCCTTCGTCCCATGTTTCGGGCAAGGCTGGTTCAGTAGATAAGATAGGCGGTCCGGGTTAGGGCTTGGTGCTCCCCCGCGCTAGGGCGGTTTACCCTTACGTCGCTGGCCCTTGTCCTGCGTGCTGGTATTAGCCACGAAGTCCAAGCTGTGGTCCGCTTTACGCTTGCCGCCGTTTCCATGACCCGCCGAGTTGTGGTGCTGCCCCTTGGTGTTGCCGCTTCTTTTTCCCTTCCCTGTCTTATCATCGTCAGACTCGGGATCCTTGGTACTATCAGAATCGGCATACTTCACCAGAGCAGCCATGAGGGTTCCCATGTCATTACAATGATGTTTGAGCCGTCCCAACTTTAAATTCAGGGGTTCAAACCGGCAATTGCTTTCCAATGTTAGAACTGCAGTATCCGCGTTGATGTGGTCCGATGAATGCAAAACTTCCAAGACCCAGTGCACCCACCGGGTTGTTGACTCTCCTTCCTCCTGGACACAGGCAGCTAAGTCCACAATTGACATGGGCTGCTTGCATGTATCTTTGAAATTCTGGATAAACCGGGTTCTCAACTCGGCCCACGACCTGATAGAATTCGCCGGTAAACTCTTTAGCCAGGTTCGGCCCGTCCCTTCCAACATCATGGTAAAATACTTTGCACATGCCGCATCATCCACATCCAGCATCTCCATGGCCATCTCATAGCTTTCAATCCATGTCTCAGGGGATAAATCGACAATGTAATTCGACACCTTACGCGGGCCTTTGAAATCCTTGGGCAGGCGCACGTTGCGTAACTCTGGGACAAGACATGGCGCTCCCAAAGAACTAGAGGTAATCCCAGGCTCTACCGACGTGGTTGGACGAACTGGAGTAAGCTGACGGGCTTCATGCTGCGCCGCTAACTCGGCCTCTCTGCGTGCCCGAGCCCGGTCCACTACTTCCTGAGCATCACCCGCCGGGTTATTGCCACGGGGTGGATCACGGTTCCGCGTGTTGCTTGACACTGCCGGTTCATCCATACGCCTGCCGTAGCTCCGGCTTGGACGGAGAGTGGAATGAATCCGATCGCGACTATATGAGTAAGCCTCCTGTTGGACCAAGGCTGTCTGAAGAAGCTCTTTAACCCGACGCGTCTCAACCGCCGCTGGAGAATCACCTTCGATCAGGATGGCTGCCAACCGTGAAGCGGCATCAACAAGGTTGTCCATCGGGGTAGAGAAATGACCCGGTGGTGTTGGGGCAGGCTGCATCACAATGTTTTTCTAACGAGGCGGATCCATCAAACGTGGCTGAACCATCCCTCCTTCTCCAGGCGCCTCCGCCTGGTTTGCTACCGGCGGGTTACTGGTCCCCGCTCCTGGGGTGTTAAAGAGGTTCCTAGCATCATAAACCGGAGGCAGGCGAGACCGGTGCCTCCTCTTCAGGACTTCGTGCGACGCATTATGATCCAACATAAGCCGGTAAGCCTGTGCATCTAAAGCGGCCCGCTCTGCGGCCATCCTGGTATCTTCAGATGCTAAGTCGGCTTTGGCTTGAGTAATCTGATCCTTTACTTTCGCGATTTCCGCATTGTGGGCATCCTGATCCGCGGGCTAGCCTCTGCCATTAGCGTTGCCAACGCATCAAATAAATCAAATAAAACCTGAGCCGGTGGTCACACAGGGCCTCCTGCCCTGGCTGCCGTCGCCACTGCTATCGTCGCACACGTTTACGCCCAATAGTAATATCCCCAACACTATGTGTTCTTGCTTTGTTCCCGTTCTGTATTAAAAGGAGGCCTTAATATCCCTTAGTTTCCAATATGGACCCCGCTGCCACGGGAGGGTAGGACAAAAGATGTCATGCAAGTTCTTTTAATAAAGCACTATCACTATTTACGGAATACATGCCTACATTATATCGATGAACTGGAGCTAGTGCCGTATCGCCCTACGTTATAACTATCTCATGATGAATATCATACAACAAATCACCGATCCAATGCCTACAGACTTTTCCGTATTGTTTCTGCTAAGTTACTACTGTTATCATCACTGTTACACTAGCTACAAAATTACTGCTATCACTGTTACTGTTACCATTGCTGCTGTCACTATTATCAAAACTATCAAACTACTTTGCTGTTGATCAATTTGCTGCAGATAATTAATCTCCAGGTGTGGTTGAATTGACAACTCAGCTGCTAATACCTTCAAATATTCTTTGGCTCCCCTTGTGTCGAATCTATAAATTTGGGTTGAATACTCTACCCTCGAAAACTGTTGCGATCCCCTATACTTGTGGGTTATCATGTACATACTAAATTTCCCCCCTTTATTTCTTGTTTGAACGAAGTACAAGATTCGACTCCATGAAGTAGCTTTACCTCTAACAATAGAAAAAAGGTGACGTTGGACCATCCGATCGAGAGGGCTGAGAAGTAGAAAATGATGCACATGCAGCGACGTAGCGAGTTGGGGAAGTAGAGCTAGGCTGGTTCCGAAGGAAGATATACGTGAAGATTGTGGGGATGTGGATATGTGGGCGGCGGGAGGCCGGATCTGCCCACACTAGGGCAACGACGAAGGGATCGGAGGACCTCCCGCACCGGCGCTCGGCCAGAGATAACGGTGCGGCCGACAGTGGGTCTGCTACCTCGCTGTTGATGATGGCCTAAACGCTGCCCCTCCTCCCCTTCACCGATGGAGGGGGATATGTCCGGATCTATAACTAGCGGTGAGGATAGAAAGACAGTGTTACCACCGCTGTCTTGTTTAGATCTAGAGAGGATGAGAGTGCGTGAATAGAGAAACCCTAGCAAGGAAGCGCGGAGGCTCCGGCCTATATATATACGTATAGTGGGGTAGTTTTCTTTTTTCACTCCATCAAAACAATCGTTTAAAATTGTGTATGTGCCAGGTCGCCGTTTTTTCTTAGTTGTTAATTGTCTTTTGAGATAGCTACCCGCTTATTCCAAGTGGTGTTACGGTGTGCCAGGTCGCACTTTGTATCGTTCAAGTCTAGTACTAGACCCTCCATTAAATGAACAACGACCGCCTAGTAAAATTTGTGAACAAGCCCACGGCTAAAATTATCGGAAACGTGGGCTGCCCCAGCATGCATTATTATTTATATTTTCTATGTGGGAGTATCCTCAAAACAAAATGTGAGAGTACAATATTTATTATGCCCCTTTGTAATTTGTGCTAAATTTTGACAAAAGATTTAACTGACAAAATGTTAGTACATGTTAACAAAAATTATATCATTTGATTCGTATTTGAACATAGTTTTCAATGATGTAATTTTTTGTGACATGCATGAACATTTGGTTAGTTAAATTTATAGTCAAAATTTGGCACAGATTATCATAGGCACCAATAAACCAGGACGGAGCTCCTCGCCTGTCGTCCAAACTACTACGATACAGTATATGACTAGCCGCTCTATCTACATGAAGGACATCAAAGCATCCGGGCCCGAGGTGCTATAGTCGAGACTCACCGGTCACCCCAGTGTGGCCGTCATGACCCGTCATATCACAAAACCCACACCTTTACTAGCAGTGGTAAAGTGGGCTTGAAGTGGCCTCGAAGTCGGACTGGACGAAGCAACCATCATTTCACTGGAACGCTCGTTGAAGCCCTTTGTCCCCTTTATTGAATAAAACCTCACACCAGGCTACTCACTTCTGCCATTTTTCTTTTGTACCAACGAAGGAAAGGAGGGCGAATCAGTGATGCTACTATATTTTCATTCCAAGAATCTTCTTTTGTTGAAGCACCGACCGATTCTCACAGCCTATTGTTTTCCCGTCTTCATTTTGATTGTGGTTTCCTTTTGATTGCTTTTGTTTGTCAGTTCATTGATGGATCTTGGAGCACTAGGCAAAGAGTTGTCGGCAGACAACCCACTCGAGATAGAGATCTCCAAGAAGCGAGCACCGACAACCGAGTTGACCATGTTGGCGGGCTAACCCATGGAGACGAAGAACTCCAAGAAACAAGCATTGGCCAAAGAGTTGACGACGTTGGCGGACGAACTCCTCAAAGAAAGTTGGAAGAACAACAAGTGCCCCATCGTGCCTACCCCAGAAACTCTAATGGACACCTAGGAGAGGCTCAAGGCAAGAGGACATAATCGCTGTTGAGAAGCAGTATTTCCCTGGCAAGGCGATGCCCCCCACTGAGGACAAGGAGATGGCCCCCGGAGGGATGGGATCCCCCGGTGAGTTGCACAAGGTAAAAAATAATGGCTTACCATAGTTGTGGTTTTTCATTATTTGCAATGTGCTTGCTAAAATGTTAGGGTTGTGCAGGTGCCGGTGGACGTCCTTGATGATTCCGATGTCGCGGTCTGTCCTGTGGACAACGCCCCAGAGATCATTTTCGATGTCGCGGTCCGTCCTGTGGACATCGCCCCGGAGATCGATTCCGATGCCAGTGTCCATCCTGTGGACATTGCCCCAGAGATCGATTCCAATGTCGCGGTCCGTCCTGTGGACATCGCCCTAGAGATCGATTCCCATGCGGATGTTCGTGCTGTGGTCATTGCCCGAGAGATCGATGACAAGAAATAGTTGGTCGCGCTAATCCTTCCGGGTAGTTTGCATTGTGTTTAATTACCAGAATGATGCGTGTTATCAAACCATCTTAGGGCTAGTGTACTGTCTTGTGTGGGCGGTACTTGCTACTTTTGTTTGATAGTGAATCATGCGAATCCTCTCCGAGTTATGGAAACAGATGTATCCTCATCAGCTTTTGATGTAATATATGTCATGCTTAGATGCAAGTTTGAACTGTTTATCATATCAGCAGGGCTTGTTTGATGATTCTTGGTGTTAGTAGGCTAGCTACTGTGCGAGCTATATGTATAGTACTTGCAAAACACTCACCAAAGAGAAACGTTGGGGCTGATGAGCTCGTGGTACACTTATAGGTCTGATCCATCGTCGATCGGCCAATAGCCCAAGCTCCTAAAATTGTAGGCTTAGTGATCGATCAGACAATAGTCGACACACATACATTCAGCCTCATTTGGTTCATAGGGTAGGAAAATCGTAGCAATAGGAAAATCATAGGAAATGAGATGACATGTATCTTAAATCCTATGAGTAGGAATAGGAAAGGAGATGCCCTTTGATTCACATCATAGGATTTTTTCCATTGAGTCTAGGCTAATGTTTATTTTCCTATGAAGTGTGGAGGATAGGAAGAATTCTGCCATAGGAATATGATTCCTTTCCTATAAACCAAAGGGTTCTACAAAAAAATTTTCCTATATAAATCCTATCCTATGAAATTCCTACAAGATTCCTCTGAACCAAAGAAGGCCTCACATTAATAGCCAGAAAAATTGGCATGTACTTGTAACATGCGTGAATGTGTAATTTTTTTGTTGGAAGCGTGAATGTGTAGTGACATCGTACTTTCTGAGTGGCTACAGAGAGTGTGTACGTGTGCTAGGGACGCAACTTCATTGACTTACTGCACTTGCCTTAGGGTGTATGACGGGTGGGCCCAACAGGTGGCTAACCCACCTGTCATACAGCCAAAGGCAGGTGCTAGAGGGGTTGTGGGATGGAAAGAGATCTAGAGAGAGAGAAAGACCCTCTTTCTACTCCTAATCGTTAGATTGACAAAGGATATTTTTTAAGAGCACAAAATCATAGCAGTACAGAGACATACTCCCTCCGTTCCAAAATAGATGACTCAACTTTGTACTTTGAAACAGAGGGAGTACAAATCCTAGGCGGGCTAGTTTGGCCTAGTGGGTTTCTCTGATATGACGTGCTACAGTGTCGCCCAATCTTCGCGTGTGGTAGTAGTATTGCGGGTACAGTGAGTTTTCTTGAAGAAGCAGAATTCAATGAAGTCATGATGGTTCCTTCGTCCGACCAACTTACAGTGGGAAAGGTTGGGTCTGTGCCATGACCGGGGTGGACCAGGATAATTTTGTGCATGGCAGGTGGACCAGGATGGTCGACGTCCCACATGTCTGTGAATGAAAGTATTCTTTCTGATATAGAGGACGAGCAACGAGTATTCATTGTTTATTTTTGATGAAAACTATTGTCTCCACTGTTACGACAGAGGAGTGTGAAACACGGCAGCTCACTGAACTTGGCATGTGCACAACTCCCTCCTTCCTCATGTACTACCATAGTGTTGACTATAAGGTTGGCTATAAGGTTACAATTTTTCTCACTTTCTCTCTATCTATTTCCTGTCAAATGTTTTTTTACCTTTCTTTCTTTAGACACAATTGTTTTTTCATACCTCTTTTTTTAGAATTAGTTTTTTATACCTAGGAGTGATAACCCACAAGTATAGGGGGTCGCAACCATTTTCGAGGGTAGAGTATTCAACCCAAATTTATAGATTCAACACAAGGGGAGCCAAAGAATATTTGAAGGTATTAGCAGCTGAGTTGTCAATTCAACCACACCTGGAGATTAATTATCTGCAGCAAATAATCTGTAGCACAGTAATATGATAGTTTTGATAGTAGTGATAGCAGCGACAGTGACAGAAACAGTGATAGCAGTATTTTGTAGCAAGTGTAACAGTGGTGATAGCAATAGTAATGCAACAGAAACAATATATGATAAATTCGTAGGCATTGGATCAATGACTTGTTGGATGATATTCATCATGTGACAGTTATAACCTAGGGCGATACGGCAGTAGCTCCAGTTCATCGATATAATATAGGCATGTATTCTGTAAATAGTCATACGTGCTTTATTAAAAGAACTTGCATGACATCTTTTGTCCTACCCTCCCGTGGCAGCGGGGTCCATATTGGAAACTAAGGGATATTAAGCCCTCCTTTTAATAGAGAACTGGAACAAAGCATTAACACATAGTGAATACATGAACTTCTCAAACTACGGTCATCACCGAGAGTGGGCCCGGTTGTTGTCACTCCGGGGTTGTCGGATCATAACCGTAGTAGGTGACTATAACTTGCAAGATCGGATCTAAAACCTGGATATAATGATGAATTCATAAATGGTTCAGATCTGAGTTGATGGCACCCGGGCCCAAAGTGAGAAGCATTAAGCATGGCAAACTCATAGCAACATCAATCTAAGAACATAGTGGATACTATGATCAAGCCCTAACAAAACTAACTCGATTACATGATGAATCTCATCCAAATCCTCACCGACCAGTGAGCCTACGAAGAAATTACTCACTCCCAATAGGGAGCATCATGGAATTGGCGCCGGAGATGGGTTGGTGACGATGAAGAACGAAGATCCCCCTCTCTGGAGCCCAAAACGGACTCCAGATCTGCCCTCACGAGGAAGAACAGGGCTCGGCGGCAGCTCCGTCTCATGGATTGCGATATTTCTTTCTCATTGATTTATTTCTGGAATAATGTGAATTTATAGTATCAGGTGGGTTGTCAGCTGGGCCACCCACCACCCACCTGGGCGCGCGAGGAGAGGGGGGCGCGCCCTGGTGGGTTGTGTCCAACTAGGGCCCCCTCTGGTGGTTGTTGGCTCCAAAGATCTTCATTTATTCCATAAAAAATCCTCGCAGAGTTTCGTTCCATTCCGAGAACTTTTATTTTTGCACAAAAAAACACCATGGTAGTTCTGCTGAAAATAGCGTCAGTCCGGGGTTAGTTTCACTCAAATCATGCAAATAAGAGTCCAAACCAAGAGGAAAAGCGCGAGAAAAAGTAGATACGTTGGAGACGTATCAAGGAGGATGTGTAGAAACGAGATCTTGTAGAGCCCACTCCTTGACTTTGTCAATGCCTCTCTCTCCTTCACGTATGCGGGCTTATAGCCCAGTATTTTACTAGTACTACTTGATATGAATGCGGGCAGCTAGCGTCTGAAGGGGGAGCATGCGTGGGAGGGGAGGGGTTTTCTGGTGGGCCAGGGCAGTCAGAAGCGGGCTAGGAGGCGGTCCGGACTCCCGCATGGCCCACCTCACATTATCACCATATATTTCTTGGAGTCCGTGTGCGGCTGGCGGGCGATCTCTTCTCCCTCCCCCATCTCTCTCTTCTCAGCCTACGCCTGCCAAGCGATTAGATTTTTTCTATCGACGGTTTATTCAACTGCAGTCCCACATGTCAGTGAAAATGCAAGAGAACGTGTGTCCCCTCTGGTGAGCGGCGTGCGAGCCGGACTGTCAGGGGTGCGACGCGAACGCGACGCGTATGATCCATAAGTGTGCCGCCTTTACCTTTTGAACTTGCAAAGCATAACATTCGTGCAATCGATCGATAGAAATCCAGAACAAAATGACGAGGGCGGGGCTTTCCCGCGCGTTAGGTGGGCTAGTTTGAGTGATATGACGTGCTACAGTGCCGTCCACTTGCTCCATTTTTATGTAAGCAAGAGTCTACACCCTTACGTGGGAGGAGTGTGAAACATGGCGGATCTGATTTTGATCGAGGGATAATTGTTCCCTGCGAAATAATGGAGCACGGTTAGCGATTATAGCATGATAGCTAGGGCCTCTCCGGTGCTGGCCCATAAATTTATTCCGGCATCTATCCGAGGACACTGATGCGAAAGGATGCCATCCAATGCTTCCCGCATACCTTTTGATAACTATATGAACTAACCGGACGAAATTCGTGCAAACAAAGCAAATTTCAAATTAATCAGATGAAATTCATTACATTTCGAAAACTTTTCCTATAAACTGGACGAAATTCATTAAATATTCCGCACAAACCGTACTAAAACCTACTGTAAACCTATTCTAAACGATCGCTGGCGCCCGACCACCATGTCCGGCCATGAGCACCGAGAAAGCCGACCATTTCCTTTGCCTCCTCCTCATCCGCCTCAGTTTTGTCCAGCTCCACCTTGATAACCTCCTCCTCCGGAGCACAAGGTTCCAAATATTTCTGCCACCACATCGCCGTCAAGCAGCTAATCGAACTCCAATGTTTACCCCGCCAAGCTTGGCCTCGACTGAGTGGAGGAGCAGTGGCCTTCATGGGACGAGAGCGGCGGCGACCTACCATGTACTATTCTTCCTCGCTGTCGGTTGCGCCTGCGCACACGCGCCGGCTTCATGGTCGTGGTGGCGGAGGGCGGCCGGGGGGGTGCGGGGGCGGGAGCCGGCGATCTCCTTCGTCTGCTCCTGCGACAGTACGTCCAAGAGAGCTTTGGAGCGCGCCCGGAGCGGAGCCGCCAATGTCCTTCGTCTTCTCCTACGACAGTATGTCCAAGAGAGCTTTGGAGCGCTAGGAGGCCATGGTTGGAGTGGTGCCAACAGAAGGAAGGGACCGGAGGAGAATGGATGTGGGTCTTTGGCTATGGCTGGGAGCTGGGGCTCAAGTTAATATAGCGGGTGTTGGGGATATTACTACTGGGCGTAAACCGGCCAGGTGGGCCGGGTTAACTTCATCAGTAGTTAAGTATGTTAAAGCCCAAGAAGGCAGATGAGGGCTTAAGACCCATAGTCGGTTTAAAGCCTATAGCTGTAAACCGGCATTGATATGTAAACTTGCATTGTAAGGTAGGAGTAAGTAGAGACCAAACCGGACACGTCTATGAGCCAGTGTTGGGACTCTGTAAGCCGACGGGCCTCACCCATGTATGTAAGGGGACGACCCGGCGGCGGTTCAAGGACAACAGACAACAACTCGAGACTTAGGCGAAGCTTGTTTGCTCCCTAGTCATCGAAACCCCATCAATTCCATCACAACTAGACGTAGGCTTTTACCTTCATCGAAGGGGCCGAACTAGTATAAACTCTTTTGCATCCCTGTGTCCGCTTTAACCCCTTCAAGCTAACTCGTCGCGATGGCTCCATGACTAAGTCCTGACACTAGGACATCTGCCGTGACAAAACCACGACAGTTGGCGCCCATCGTGGGGCTATAGCACGATGGTTTCAAGTTCTTGGAGGGAAACTTCGAAGGACTCAAGGGCTACGCTGTGGGCCGGATGACCAAGAGTCATCGCGGCAAGCTCTACATCGACGATGCAGGATGGGGCCCCGAAGCCAGCTCAATCGAGTACGGGTACCGGGTCCCCTTTGGTGGCATACACGTCTTCATTGGCAAGATTGGTGAACCGGGCCCTGAGCCGGACATCTGCACCGACCTCGTCGAGACGGCTCAGCGTGCGCGATCTGCCCGGGTTGAACCTGCCGTGAAGCGTGCCTTCATGGGAGTCATCCATGGAGGATGTAATGAGGATGGATCGGAATCTTGTGGCGAGACCATCGTTTATTCCGGCGACGAATCATCAACCGGAGAAACCGAATCTTTGTATCAGCTACAAGATGGCCGGATTGGGGGCTGTTCCGATGGCGACAGTATTCCGGACTCCTCCGATCTGCCAAACCGGGTCGGAATATTCATGGCCGGAACACAAGCAGTGATCCACTCTTCAACCGCAGCAGCAATGATCTCCGGATCAGGAACGACGACGACAGCCGGGGCAGGAGGCCCTGTGCACCCGCCAGCTCAAGTTTTATCCGATCTGTTTGATGCGTTGGCTACACTGATGGAAGAAGCTAATCCGGTGGATCAGAACACCCACAACGTGGAAATTGCGAAAGTAAGGGGTCAGATCACTCAAGCCAAGGCCGACCTAGCAGCTGAGAATGCCAGGATGACCGCAGAACGAGCCGCTTTGGATGCGCAAGCTTACCGACTTATGCTAGATCAGAATGCATCCCATGAGGTCCTGAAGCGGAAATAACAGTCTCTTTTGCCTCAGGTCTTTGAAGCTATAGATCTCTTCAACACCCCAAGAGCAGGAACCAGCAACCCGCCGGTGGTAAACCGGGCGGAGGCACCAGGGACGGGCGCGCTGGTTCACCCTCGCTTGATGGATCCGCCTCGTCAAAACGCTATTGTGCCTCAGGCTGTCCCGACGCCTCCGGGTCACTATTCCAACCCAATGGATAACCATGTTGCGCTACTTCACGGCTGGAGGCCATCCCAATTGAAGGTGATTTGCCGCAGGCGGTGGAAACGCGCCGGGTTAAGGAGCTTCTTCAGACAGCTTTGATCCAACAGGAAGCATACTCATACAGTCGTGACCGAATTCATTCCACCCCTCGTCTAAGCCGGAGCTATAGCAAGCGTATGGAGGAACTGGCTATATCAAGTAATGCACGAAACCGTGAAGTACCCCGTAGTAACAACCCGGCAGGTGGTGTTGGTGATGCCCAGGAAGTGGTGGACCGGGCCCGAGCGCACAGGGAGGCCGAGTTAGCAGTGCAGTACGAGGCTCGCCAGCTTACGCCGGTTCATCCAACCACCTCGGTCGAGCCTGGCGTTTCTTCTAGCTCTTTGGGGGTGCCCTGTCTTGTCCCCGCTTTACGCAATGTGCGCCTGCCCAAAGATTTCAAGGGCCCGCGCAAGGTGCCAAATTACACTGCTGATCAACCGCCAGAGACATGGATAGAGAGCTATGAGATGGCGATGGAGATGGTGGATGTGAGTGATGCGGCATGTGCGAAGTACTTCACCATGATGCTTGAAGGAACGGCCCGTACTTGGTTAAAAAGCTTACTGGCCAACTCTATCAGTTCATGGGCCCAATTGCGAGCCCGGTTTATTCAGAACTTCAAGGATACATGTAAACAGCCCATGTCCATAGTGGATTTAGCAGCCTGTGTTCAGGAAGAAGGAGAGTCAATGACTCGGTGGGTGCGCCGGGTCTCGCAAATTTTGCACTCGTCGGACTGTATCAATGCCGAAACAGCGGTTATAACCTTGGAAGGCAACTGCCGGTTTGGGCCCCTAAAATTGAAATTGGGACGAATGAAGCGCCATTGCAATGACATAGGGACCCTCATGGCTGCGTTAGTGAAGTATGCTGATTCTGATAGTACCAAGGATCCCGAGTCTGATGATGATAAGACAGGGAAGGGAAAGAAGAACGGCAACTCCAAGGGACAGCAGCATAACCCGGCAGGTCATGGAAACGGAGGCAAGCGCAAAGCGGATGGCAACATGGACTTTGTGGCTAATACCAATGCACAGGACAAGGGACAGCGACGTAAGGGTAAACCGCCGAATCATGGTGGAGCGCCTAATCCTAATCCGGACCGCCTGTCTTACCTGTTAAACCAGCCTTGTCCAAAGCGTCGGACGAAGGAGGTGCCAGCCAACCACCTTTGGAAGGATTGTTACATTATGCAGGAATTCAAGAACTCTAACGCTTTCCGGTATGACCATGGATCAGGTGGTGGCTCAGGGTCCGGGCCGGGTTACGGTGGAGGAAATCCCGGTTCATGATTTAATGATAACCAGGGTGGACATAATATCCAAGGTCATCAGAATAGCCAGGGTGGTTATAATCAGCAGCAGCAGCAGCAGTCGGGTTACCAGAGTCACCCGAAGTAGTTGAATAGTGGGCAGTATCATGTCTTCACCACTAGCTTGGACAAGCCAGATCAGAAGCTTCATAAGCGAGCAGTAAACTATGTTGAACCGACCGTGCCTCGTTATCTATGATGGTCTGAACAGCCAATCTTATGGAGCAGAGAGGATCACCCTCCCCGGGTTGATAATCCGGGTCAGCTATCATTGGTGGTGGCACCTCAGGTGGGAGGTTATAAGTTCACCAAGGTACTCATGGATGGAGGAAGCAGCATTAATATCTTATACTATGAGACCTTCCGTCGTATGGGATTAACAGATAAAAGTCTTAAACCGTCCAATACGGTATTCCACGGTGTGATACCTGGTAAGTCAGCATATCCTGTTGGCAAGATAGCTATGGAAGTGGCCTTTGGAGATGCACATGATTCCAGGTCAGAGAATTTAACTTTTGAGGTGGTAAAGATCTGGAGCCCGTATCACGCCCTGTTTGGGCGGCCGGCTTACGCCAAGTTTATGGCACGACCCTGTTATGTGTACTTGCAGCTCAAGATGCCGGGTCACAAAGGGACGATAACGGTTCATGGAAGCTGTAAGATTGCTTTGGAATGTGAAGAAGGTGATGCTGCTTACGCAGAGTCGGTTTGTGCCACGGAGGAACTGACATATTACAAGGACAATGTTGATCCGGCAGACATGACTCCGTTGAAAAAGCCAACTACGGAGCATGATCCGGCCCTAAAGTTTAAATCGGCCGCTGAGACTAAGCTTGTTGACTTTGTACCTGGCGATTCGTCCAAGAAGTTTAGCATGAGTACCAATCTGGATCCGAAATAGGAAAGCGCGCTCATTGAGTTCATCCGTGAGAATCGGGACATTCTTGCATGGAAGCCTTCTGACATGCCAGGTGCACCGAGGCAACTCGCTGAGCACACTCTTAATGTGGATCCTAAGTACAAACCGGTGAAACAGTTCCTCCGCCGGTTTAACGAAGAAAGGCGAAAAGCTATTGGAGAAGAAGTAGCCAGGCTCTTAGCGGCTGGCTTTATTGTTGAGGTTTTTCATCCTGAATGGTTGGCTAATCCGGTGCTGGTCCTTAAGTAAAATGGCACCTGGCGCATGTGTGTGGATTACACAGATCTTAACAAGGCTTGTCCAACAGATCCTTTTGCCCTCCCCCGTATTCATCAAATTATTGACGCTACGGCGGGTTGTGAGCGTTTGAGTTTTCTGGATGCATATTCTGGTTATCATCATATCAAGATGGCGGTTAAGGACCAGGAGAAGACGGTGTTCATAACTCCCTTTGGAGCCTTCTGCTATGTATCTATGCCCTTTGGGCTCAAGAGTGCCCAGGCAACTTACCAACGGTGTGTACAGAATTGCCTTCATAAACAGATTGGCCGGAATGTACATGCCTATGTGGATGACATTGTGGTTAAGGCAAGGGAGAAGGAGACTCTGGTTGATGATTTGAAGGAAACCTTTGATAACCTGAGGACGTACAAGATGATGCTCAACCCGTCCAAGTTTGTCTTTGGTGTACCGGCCGGCAAGCTACTGGGTTTTCTGGTGTCCAATAGGGGAATTGAGGCTAATCCGGAGAAGATCACTGGAATCACCTCCCTGGCTAAACTGAAGTGTATCAATGATGTTCAACGATTTGCAGGCCGGATTGCCGCGTTGAGCCGGTTCATCAGCCGCCTTGGTGAGAAGGCGATCCCTTTGTATCAGATGTTAAAGAAGACGGATCAATTCATCTGGAGTTTTGCTGCTGACAAGGCGTTTGAGGATTTAAAGCGGCAGTTGGCCAATCCGCCGGTGCTCGCCGCTCCAATTGACAAAGAGTCATTGCTGTTATATGTTGCTGCTAATGCTCGTGTGGTCAGTGTGGCCATTGTGGTGGAGCGAAAGGAGGCAGGCAAGGAACATCCGGTTCAGCATCCGGTTTACTATATCAGCGAGGTGCTTATTGAGTCCAAGCAAAGGTATCCGCATTGGCATAAGCTGGTATATGGAGTTTTTATGGCAAGCCGGAAACTTAAGCAGTACTTCCAAGGACACCCCATCACAGTGGTCAGTTCTGCTCCCTTGGGGGATATAATCCAGAACCGAGAAGCGACTGTCCGGATTGCCAAGTGGGCTATAGAACTTGGGCCGCACGGATTGAAATATGTGCCTCGGACGGCGGTCAAGTCTCAAGCACATGTCGATTTCATCAATGATTGGACAGAACTGCAAGCACCTGAAGAGAAGCCGGATCACACATATTGGACTATCCATTTTGATGGGTCCAGGCAATTGGAGGGCTCAGGGGCTGGAGTCGTATTAACTTCCCCACGAGGTGATAAGTTTTGTTACGTTCTCCGCTTAATGTTCCCTTGTACTAACAATGCAACTGAGTATGAAGCATTACTCCATGGTCTCTGGATGGCTAAGGAGATGAATCTAAGCCGAGTTAAGTGCTTCGGTGACTCGGACCTGGTGGCTCAGCAGGTGTCTGGTACTTGGGATTCCAAGGACCCACTCATGGCAGCATATCGTCGTGAGGTGGATGTGGTCACAGGTCACTTCAAGGGTTATCAGGTGGACCACGTGGACTGCCAAAAGAATGAAGCAGCGAACGCTTTAAGCCGGCTAGGCTCTCAACGCAAACCGGTCCCGCCCAATGTTTTCCTAGACGTGCTGCACAATCCGTCGGTCAAGCTCCCTGGTGAAGAGGATCTGGCTATTCCTGATCCGGAGGCTCAATTGGTGGCAGCTCTTCATATCATTCCGGATTGGACGCTTCCTTACCTTGCGTACTTGAACCGGGGCGAGTTACCAGAGGAGGAGACTCTGGCCCGGCAGATAACCCGGCGGTCCAAGTCCATGACTATTGTCAATGGCAAGTTGCATCATTGCAGTGTGTCAGGGGGGGTTTCAACGATGCGTGTCCCCTGAAGAGGGCTGTGAAATCTTGCGTGAGATCCACGAAGGAGATTGTGGTCACCACACCGGTTCAAAATCTTTGGTGGCTAAAGCGTTTTGCCACGGCTTCTATTGGTTGACTGCTCATGCTGATGCGGAAGATCTGGTCAGACGATGTGACGGTTGCCAAAAGTTCTCAAGACGTGCTCATGTGCCGGCTCAAGAATTGAGAATGATTCCAATCACTTGTCCGTTTGTGACTTGGGGGCTGGATATGGTTGGACCTTTCAAACGGTCCAAAGACAAGAAGACCCACCTCTTGGTGGCAGTTGACAAATTTACAAAGTGGGTGGAAGCAGAACCTGTTAGCAAGTGTGATACGGCCACGGCGGTCCAATTCATAAAAAAGGTGATTTTCCAGTTTGGCTTTCCACACAGCATCATTACTGATAATGGTACCAACTTGTCCAAGGGTGCTATGAAGGAGCTTTGTCAACGAGAGCACATCCGGCTTGATGTTTCATCAGTGGCTCACCCCCAGTCCAATGGTCAAGCAGAGAGGGCTAATCAGGAGATCTTGCGAGGCATCAAGCCCCGGCTTATGGTTCCTTTGCAGCAAACGCCGGGTTGTTGGGTTGAAGAATTACCATCTGTATTATGGAGCATTAACACCACACCCAACAGATCAACTAGATATACGCCGTTCTTCATGGTCTATGGAGCGGAGGCGGTTCTCCCCAATGATATTTGTCATGATTCACCTCGTGTAGCAGACAATGAGGCAGCACGGCAAGATGCTTTGGACCTGTTGGACGAAGAGCGTGACATAGCAGCTGCCCGCTCGGCGATTTACCAGCAGGATCTTCGATGTTATCTCAGTCGCCGGGTCAGAACCAGAACCTTTCAAGAAGGAGATTTGGTGCTTCGACTCATCCAAGACCAGACTGATATGCACAAGTTATTCCCACCTTGGGAGGGACCTTTCGTGGTCAGCAAGAATCTGCACAACGGGTCGTACTATCTGATCGATATTCGAGAGCATAAAGACTCACGTACATCATAGGAGGAGACCAACAGGTCGTGGAACATAGCTCATCTTCGGCCTTACTATACCTGAACCATCGGCTCTACTTATGTACATATTATGACAATGTATATATTATGAGTAATACAATAAACCGGAGCCTCAGCTAAAGCGGGGTCTCTGTTCTTTTTACATCATGTGTGGTTACACGGAGTTATTCTGTTTTAAAGCGGCCTCCGATTTACCCCTTGAGTTAGCTTATCAAATCTTCATGTTATATCACTTGGGGGCTTGGTCGTATCCAAACCAATGCAACACCTTTTGATAGGCGAAAGCCACCAGATCACTAGGGGACTTGGTCACGTCTGAACCAGTCACGCCTCTTGGTCGGCCTGAGGCACAGAATCACTTGGGGGCTTGGTCAAACCCGAACCATTGCCACGCCTCTTGATCGGCATAATGCCACTGTTTCATTTGGGGACCTGGCTGACTTGAACCATAGCTACGCTTATAGGGGGCTTGGTCGTGTCTGACCATGGTAACGCCACTTGATCGGCTCAATAGCCTCTTTTTGCAAATGGTTTTATCATTACCTTTGCTTGAAATTTTCTTTGATAAATATTTCTTTTGTTCCGTTTTTAAACCGACCAAGTTTTAAACAGGTTCCACTATCAATTGACGGAACACGGTCCATTTTTAATCCGGAGACTGTTTGCCCGGTTTGATTTTTCTTTGTTAACATCCTATTGAGGAGTAACACGGTGTTTATTATAAAACCTGGCTCGCTTTACAAGGTAAACCAGCATTATATATATACAGGAGCTGTTATCTCCTCCAACGGTGTGGGTTTATAAAACCTCCGCTTCAAGATTGGCCAAGCCAGCTTCATGCCCAACAATGGCAGGTATTATGTATCACAAAGATTTGATCGTATACTTCAATTTCAGATATTTTGATTTCATAACAATCCGCCTGACGGTACAACCACGGCGGCATTTTAAGATTTTTTGATTGCAGAAAATACTTTGGAAATTTCATCACCCAAAGGAAGCACAGGTTGTAGTACTTATGCACGAAGGCATAACAAAATCAAGAGTATCGGCTAGCCTATTACAAGGCAACACGGTGCCCAAATAAGATCACTGTTTTTCCGCAGAACACAAAGGGGGAGCAGTTTAAACCGGCTTCCGGTTCAAGCTTGGTCACCAGCATGGCCTGATGGTTGTGGGTCATCCCGCGCCGCTTCAACTTCTGCTTCTCTACCCAGCGGCTGGAAATCAACAGTTGTCCAGTCGATTCCCATTAATGCTTGAAAGACAGCTTCATCATGGATCAGCAGCGACGGTTCAATATCAGGAGCATAAGTGTGCTTACGGATTGGAGGGATAAGATTTTCCGCTTCAGGAATAGGTGCGGCTACTCGCTTGTTTTGGTCATTGTACTGTGCTTGATAATGAGACAAGTCTGCCTCTTCAACCAATTGGCAAGCTAGAGGACGCACCTCCCGGTTTATTGCTCGCTGATCCGCTTCACTAAACTGTGACCCGTCTTCCTTCAAGCTGGGATAGCCCTGAGCTGCATCAACAGGGTCAAAATCCGGCACCCATGCTTTTGCCCGGATTAAGGCATTGATGGCACCGGTTCGAGCAGCAGATTTCTTCAGCTCTTCAACCCGGGCAGGAAGCATCGACAGCCTCTTAAGAGTGTCTTGAATCAAAGTGGGCGCCGGGTTGTTATGTGATGTAGTAGAGATGATCTGCTGCGCTCCAGTATACAGCTGCTCGATCAATGTGTAGGCGGCTTTCAATTTCATCCGCACATCTGACCCCAAGTGACCAATGCGTGTTCCTGAAGTATTACAAAGAGTTAACAAACTGAAAGCTACATAAGAAGGTTGAGTCACTCCAGAAGTCAAATCGGCTTACCAAAGATAGCAGCAGTCATGGCATGCACTTGCCGCTTTATGCTGGTCAGTTCGTCCACCACCGATTTGAGCGCAGCCTCGGCATCTTCTGCTCGCTTGGTTAAAGCGGATTTTTCGGTGGCCCAATCCGCTCGCTCCTTCTAGAAGCCCTCCTTCAGTTGTTCCATGGCGCTTAAAGCACTGGTCAATTCCTCTTTGGCTTTGGAGGTTTCAGCTTGTTGAGACTTAAGATTTTCCTGCAAATCGGAGATTTGGTTTTCTCTTTGACTCGTCTCAGCCTACATACAGACGATGATATGATACAGATGAGGGTACAGAAGTGAAGCACCAATCACATAACAAGTTATGCCCTTGATACTTGGGGGCTAATGCCTATTTGATCTTCATCTTACAATTTTTATGAAAGTCCCAAGCTCAATACAAGTATTCAACTTGGCACTTGGGGGCTAATGGCTATTTGTTCAATTAAGTACCGAGGCTACAATCTTTATTACCTAAAGTCCCGGTTTAACTATACTAAGTTGAACCGGCCCTTGGGGCTACATCAGCAAATTCAGATGTATTAAAGTCCACATTGAAAAGTCCCGGTTTAAAATGATATCTTAAACCGACACTTGGGGGCTATTGGAGTTGACGAATTACAAGCAGAGGAGTATATGGAAATTACCTCATATTTATCCTTCATCATGTTAACCAGACCGGCTTCGTAATCACGGCTGGTGTATAACCGGTTCAGATAACCGGAATGGAGATCTTGAGGAGACAAAGCGGCATAAGTTAACAAGTCGACATTCCATTTGCCCTTGCCAATTGTAGCAAATTCTTCCTTGGCAGTGTGTTTGGACAAAGCAACGGGATTGCCTGGCTCTGTGCGACCAACGCCAGTGATAACAACCTCATCATCCTTGCCATCGCCGGTTTGCACTAGGGACGTCGGCTTATCAGTAGGCTTGGATGGGCTGGTGGATTTCTCAATCCAGATGGGGCTTGCGGGCTGGTCAGCAGGACCGGATGCGTCA
This sequence comes from Aegilops umbellulata, assembly GCA_032464435.1. NCBI lineage: Eukaryota > Viridiplantae > Streptophyta > Magnoliopsida > Poales > Poaceae > Aegilops > Aegilops umbellulata. The sequence goes on along the minus strand of CP136056.1, from coordinate 277,359,014 downwards.
ACATGTCTCTCTTCAACAATAAAGTCATCGTCTTGCGGTGGTGGGTCGTTTGGCACATCGGTCGTTTGGCACATCCTCATGGATGGCCGCTTCAGGACCTGGTGTTCTGTCCATTTCTGGTTTAGCATCTTCTTCAGCCACTTTGTCCAGACGAGCCTTCTTGCTTGTCCTAGGTTTGGCCCTGAAAGAAATAAAGGTCAATACAATATATGTTACAATGAAATAAATCAGCAACATCATAAGAAATATGACTCACCCAAGCACCATTTTGAGTGGTGGCAGCTGGGTGGCTGATGACTCGCCAGACGATGAATGGGAAGTGCCCTGATAATCGGAGTCAGACGGATTAAGAGGTTGACGGAAACAGCCCGCTTTAGGACAAACATTGACAAGAAAATAAGAGACCTCTGAACGGCGTTTCCGAACCGGACTGTTTGGTAAACTGGCGGAGGTAACTACCTGGCCGCTGTGCCGAGTTGTGCGGCGAGCTTCGTGATGTTGTGTCTTCATGAGAAAGTGTGGGTCCAAATAAGCAAGAGGATGAGAAAATTTAACTTTCCGGTTTGCCCGACGGTTTTTTAGTGAAGGCAAAAGATTTGAATCGGAGGAGAGAGCAATTACCTCTACAGCATTAGCATGACTGGCTTTGGCGTCATCCTGACAATAATCATCATCAATAAGGTGTGTGAAAAATAAGCCAAGTGAATCAAGTTCTACCTCAACATCCGGATTACCCACATCATCGTCAGCTACCAGATCAGATGACGCGGTGGTTTTCTTCCTGTTAGCGGGCCGCTTCACAACTCTGGTTTTGGGCCGGGTTGGCCGCTCCGGCTTCTCCAATTTCTCTTGCGAAGGTTTCTTACTCCAAAATGGATCATCGCCCTGTTTGAAAGATGTTGGTGTTAAACAGTTGATAAATTGAACAGGCATATTCAATAAAAAGGACAAGGCACGAGTCTTACAGCTGGCGGTTTGTTAATGGCACAAAAAGGAGCCAGGCCGGTTTGAGCGCAGGCAACTTCCAGTTCATTCAGCATCTTTTTCACAGCTTCTGTAACTTCATCGTCGGTGAGCTGGATATCAATGTGTCGAAGAGGGTCTTTTTCACTTCCTGTGTACTCGCACATCAAACCGGAGCGACGGCTTAAGGGCACTAAGCTCCATGATATCCAGCAGCAAGCAAGGTCGACCCCTGTCGGCCCATTAGCCATGAAGGCCCTGAGCTTGGATAGTTGAGGAGCGTATTTGCTTCTCTCCTTGGCAGTCAGCCTTTGCGGGAAAGGATGTGTATTGCTTAGTCGCTCTGGCGGTAACCCGGCAAAGGATTTTCGTCGTCAGGAGAGGTGTCTTTGCAGTAGAACCATGTTTGATTCCACTCTTTGGGATGGTTGTGCAGTTTGGCGTGAGGATAGGTGACCTCTTTCCTCTTTTGAATCGCCATACCGCCTAGTTCTGTGTTGGGACCGTCGGTGAATTCAGTGCGGCCGTTTAAATGGAAGCAATCTCTGAATAGTTCAACTGTGGGCTCCTCTTGAAAGAATACCTCACAGAGCACTTGGAAGTGACATATGTTGGTTACAGAGTTTGGCCCAATGTCTTGCGGGCGGAGTTGGAAATTAGCTAAGACATCCCGGTAAAATTTTGAACCGGGAGGATCAAAGTCCCGGGCTAGGTGATCCGCAAAAACAACAACCTCTCCCTCTTGGGGCGTGGGAGGACATTCTGTACCGGGGACCCTCCAATGAATAACCCTTTTACTGCTCAAAGCGCCAGTTATGACCAAATTGTTCAGCTGAGTCTCGGTCACGCGAGAGGGAACCCAGTTGCACTTGTACACTTGTTTAGCCATGACGCGGTCTACAGGGGCAGCAATTCTGGTTAAGGAATATGTTGGACAGACACACACTGGTGCATACATTGTTAACCCGAAGGCAGTTATTTCTAAACCGAAGTTTTGTGAAGCGGCAGTATCTGACTAAGAAACTCCGGCGGTTCAACAAGGGGACTAATGGTATATACCGGTTCGGTAATTTTTCTACACAGAGTTAAACTGCCTGATCTAAACATTGAAACAGTTGAGATTGCGGATGCAGAAACAGATTTCACACAATACTTCTACGGTATTGGATCTGAAGCATGTTCAGAAAAGAAGACAAATATTCAAAGGTTTAAAACAGAACAGAGTTGAACCAATGAGCAGAGATACATATATATCTCTGGTCTTGAGGTATGAAAACTGAAGGTGGATGCTAAAAGCTACCGTTGCACAGAGCAAAGATTCACAGATGCATCTAGGAGCTGTCATATGAACAGGCGATGAACACGGCAAGAACACGAAACCCTAAATGCTGTTTGTGGCTAGGTCTCATTATGATCATGAGATAGTCGCCGCATAAGCCGGCTCCCCCTTTTCGTCTAGCCCTAGAGATTGTTTCTTGTTCCTTGTCTTATGTTGCATCTCTCGATTCCGCCCAACCCCTCTCAAGCTGCCGCATAGATGCGTTGGCCTCGCGACCAAGTCCTCACACTAAGGACATCTGCCGTGACAATTCCATGACAGCGGGCGAATGACAATGAGCCATGGCAGACGGATGGGCGGCTGGTGCCGGAGTAGGTTCATCGGCAACCGCATTAATGTGGGCGGCGGACGGAAGGATGGTCGTGGTGTCCTTAACGCGGAGCAGTTGCTTGCACCGGAATGTCGCGCGGGTGGCGCTCTCTCGGCCGTCGCGCTGCTGCAATGCCGGCGCCAGTGAGAGGTTGCATCGGGCGTGAATGCGGACGCTGCTTTAGTGACTTAACTAAAGGTGCAGTTGGGTCACTTACATGTGGGCCCAACAGGCATTTGGCCTGCATGTCAGTGACACACCAACTACACCTGCAGTTAAGTCCCGTGAATGCGGCATTGATGTTCTGGAGAGACAGTGACCGTTTCAAGCGGGAAGCGCGCGCTAGCGATGGAAGGGGTTTCAGTAGGCCAGGGCGGTCAGACGCTGGCGTGGTGGTAAAATGTGAACTCATGGATGTCGAGCCTTTGAAGCGTATGCAGCACGTATTGACAACCAGGCGTCCATGCAACCGCCCTTGTCGCGAGCTAGCCTTCGACGACCACCATTAGACACCACACAACCATGCATAACTTACGAATAATGGAAGAATCGATCAAACACACACTCGTGTGCAGTGGCACTATGATCGGTCACTCACGATATATATATAGGTACCATAGTACCCTCTCTAGCTAGGCTGTTTTATAGATTGTCGTTGTGATGGATGATACACATGAGCAAGGCGCCGAGTCACGTCGTCATGTCGTGTGCAGAGCCATGGCCAATGTCGATCAGCTCGGCGCCCAAGCACGAGTATGACCGTTGGTGGTGAGCCAGGTGAATACATGTTCAGTGTTCGCGGAGTCCGCCAGCAAACGTCTAAACAGTAATGTCAGGCACCGCCGGGGCGCGTGGGTGACGGGCTCGCCATTTGCGTCAAATGCACAAACAAAGTATTTCATTTTCATTTGGCTGACGAGTGTGCATTGCAGCGACGAGTCTGTGGTTTGATTCCTCACATACACATAGTTTTGGTTTTTATTTCTTTCTCCACTGACAGGTGGGCCCGCATAGATAATAGATACAGAACACGAGCTGATGAGGCGCATGCCGACTGTTTGACTGGTCAACTAGACAAATACGAAGCTATACTTTGAGCCAGTGACCGTATAATCACCATATCTCGTATACAATGATCAAAGTGATCTGTCAAGACAAGTTCGATGACCGCCAATGCATTGTACTCGGTAATAAATGACCAGGATTGAAGGGGAATCCAAATTTCCTCCGTCTTCTGTCCTTGAGTTCTTGACAAACCAATGCAATATACAGTTGTCCGACCACTCCACCCAGAGCTCTACCAAGCGTCGTTCATGCCACCGCGCCGCACACTAACCGGTAAGGAAGCAATGGCATCCTGCCGCTCCGAGTTCCTCGCCGCCCACGACCGCACACAAAATGGTAGGGAAGCGATGGCATCCCACCGTGCCGAGTTCATCGTCGCTCGCTACATCACACCTATGTGGGCGGAATTTGAAGCTGCCAAGGCTGAATGGGTGGTAGAGCAAGAGGCGGCCAAAGCCGCAAAGAGGGAGCGGAAAAGGCAGAAAGAACGCACTCAAGAAAAGAGAGGCTCACCACTGCCAGAATGAAGAGGACGCATGCGCTGCTGCGGAGAGATCGATCGGCGGAGATCCAAGCACGGTGGTGTTGGGCAACGTAGTAATTTCAAAATTTTCCTACGCACACGCAAGATCATGGTGATGCATAGCAACGAGAGGGGAGAGTGTTGTCTACGTACCCTTGTAGACCGAAGCGGAAGCGATCACAATGTAGAGGAAGTAGTCATACGATCTCCTCGCGATCCAACCGATCCCGGCGCCGTTACTCCGGCGCCCCCGAGTTCTTGGCACACGTACAGCTCGATGACGCTCCTCGGGCTCCGATCCAGCAAAGCTCCGGGGAGAGAGTTCCGTCAGCACGACGGCGTGGTGACGATCTTGATGTTCTACTATCGCAGGGCTTCGCCTAAGCGCTGCAACAAATACGACCGAGGTGGAATATGGTGGAGGGGGGCACCGCACACGGCTAAGGAACGATCTCAAGGATCAACTTGTGTGTCATGGGGTGCCCCCTGCCCCTGTATATAAAGGAGCAAGGGAGGGGGTGGCCGGCCTAGGGTTTGGCGCGCCAGGGTGTGGAGTCCTACTAGGTCTCCAAGTCCTAGTAGGAGTCCACCAAGAGGGGAGGAAGGGAGAAGGAATAGGAGGAGTAGGAAAGGTGGCCGGCCCCCTTTTCCCTAGTCCAATTCGGACCAAAGGGGAGGGGGGGCGCAGCAGCCTTTTCCTCTTCCCACTAAAGCCCATCAAGGCCCATTACTTCTCCCGTAATCCCGTAACTCCCCGATACTCCCGAAAATACCCGAATCACTCAGAACCTTTCCGATGTCCGAATATAGTCGTCCAATGTATCGATCTTTACGTCTCGACCATTTCGAGACTCCTCGTCATGTCCCCGATCTCATCCGGGACTCCGAACTCCTTCGGTACATCAAAACTCATAAACTCATAATAACTGTCATCGAAACCTTAAGCGTGCGGACCCTACGGTTCGAGAACAATGTAGACATGACCGAGACACGTCTCCGGTCAATAACCAATAGCGGGACCTGGATGCCCATATTGGCTCCTACATATTCTACGAAGATCTTTATCGGTCAGACCGCATAACAACATACGTTTGTTCCCTTTGTCATCGGTATGTTACTTACCCGAGATTCGATCGTCGGTATCCAATACCTAGTTCAATCTCGTTACCGGTAAGTCTCTTTACTCGTTCCGTAATACATCATCTCACAACTAACTCATTAGTTGTAGTGCTTGCAAGGCTTATGTGATGTGCATTACCGAGAGGGCCCAGAGATACCTCTCCGACTATCGGAGTGACAAATCCTAATCTCGAAATACGCCAACCCAACATCTACCTTTGGAGACACCTGTAGTACTCCTTTATAATCACCCAGTTACGTTGTGACGTTTGGTAGCACCCAAAGTGTTCCTCCGGTAAACGGGAGTTGCATAATCTCATAGTCATAGGAACATGTATAAGTTATGGATGAAAGCAATAGCAACACACTAAACGATCAGGTGCTAAGCTAATGGAAATGGGTCATGTCAATCAGATCATTCAACCAATGATGTGACCTCGTTAATCAAATGACAACTCCTTTGTCTATGGTTAGGAAACTTAACCATCTTTGATTAACGAGCTAGTCAAGTAGAGGCATACTAGTGACACTCTGTTTGTCTATGTATTCACACATGTATTATGTTTCCGGCTAATACAATTATAGCATGAATAATAAACATTTATCATGATATAAGGAAATAAACAATAACTTTATTATTGCCTCTAGGGCATATTTCCTTCAGTCTCCCACTTGCACTAGAGTCAATAATCTAGATCACATCACCATGTGATTAACATCAATAGTTCACATCATCATGTGATTAACACCCATTGTTCACATCGCTATGTGACCGACACCCAAAGGGTTTACTAGATTCAGTAATCTAGTTTACATCGCTATGTAATTAACACCCAAAGAGTACTAAGGTGTGATCATGTTTTGCTTGTGAGAGAATCTTAGTCAACGGGTCTGCTACATTCAGATCCGCATGTACTTTGCAAATTTCTATGTCAACAATGCTCTGCATGGAGCTACTCTAGCTAATTGCTCCCACTTTCAATATGTATCCAGATTGAGACTTAGAGTCATCTGGATCAGTGTCAAAACTTGCATCGACGTAACTCTTTACGACGAACCTTTTTGTCACCTCCATAATCGAGAAACATATCCTTATTCCACTAAGGATAATTTTGACCGCCGTCCAGTGATCTAATCCTAGATCACTATTGTACTCCCGTGCCAATCTCAGGGTAGGGTATACAATAGATCTGGTACACAGCATGGCATACTTTATAGAACCTATGGCCAAGGCATAGGGAATGACTTTCATTCTCTTTCTATCTTCTGCCGTGGTCGGGCTTTGAGTCTTTTCTCAATTTCACACCTTGTAACACAGGCAAGAACTCTTTCTTTGACTGTTCCATTTTGAACTACTTCAAAATCTTGTCAAGCTATGTACTCATTGAAAAAACTTATCAAGCGTCTTGATCTATCTCTATAGATTTTGATGCTCAATATGTAAGCAGCTTCACCGAGGTCCTTCATTGAAAAACTCTTATTCAAGTATCCCTTTATGCTATCCAGAAATTCTATATCATTTCCGATCAGTAATATGTCATCCACATATAATATCAGAAATGCTACAGAGCTCCCACTCACTTTCTTGTAAATACAGGCTTCTCCAAAAGTCTGTACAAACCCAAATGCTTTGATCACACTATCAAAGCGTTTATTCCAACTCCGAGATGCTTGCACCAGTCCATAAATGGATCGCTGGAGCTTGCATACTTTGTTAGCTCCCTTTGGATCGATAAAACCTTCTGGTTGCATCATATACAACTCTTCTTCCAGAAATCCATTCAGGAATGCAGTTTTTACATCCATTTGCCAAATTTCATAATCATAAAATGCGGCAATTGCTAACATGATTCGGACAGACTTAAGCATCGCTACGGGTGAGAAGGTCTCATCGTAGTCAATCCCTTGAACTTGTCGGAAACCCTTTGCGACAAGTCGAGCTTTGTAGACAGTAACATTACCGTCAGCGTCAGTCTTCTTCTTAAAGATCCACTTGTTTTCTATTTCTTGCCGACCCTCGGGCAAGTCAACCAAAGTCCACACTTTGTTTTCATACATGGATCCCATCTCAGATTTCATGGCTTCAAGCCACTTTGCGGAATCTGGGCTCACCATCGCTTCTTCATAGTTCGTAGGTTCATCATGATCAAGTAGCATGACTTCCAGAACAGGATTACCGTACCACTCTGGTGCGGATCTTACTCTGGTTGACCTACGAGGTTTTGTAGTAACTTGATCTGAAGCCTCATGATCAACATCATCAACTTCCTCACTATTTGGTGTAGATGTCTCAGAAACCGGTTTCTGAGATAAGCTACTTTCCAATAAGGGAGAAGGTACAGTTACCCCATCAAGTTCTACTTTCCTCCCACTCACTTCTTTCGAGAGAAACTCCTTCTCTAGAAAGGATCCATTTTTAGCAACAAATGTTTTGCCTTCAGATCTGTGATAGAAGGTGTACCCAACTGTCTCCTTTGGGTATCCTATGAAGACACACTTCTCCGATTTGGGTTCGAGCTTATCAGGTTGAAGCTTTTTCACATAAGCATCGCAGCCCCAAACTTTAAGAAACGACAACTTTGGTTTATTGCTAAACCATAGTTCATAAGGTGTCGTCTCAACGGATTTTGACGGTGTTCTATTCAACGTGAATGCGGCCGTCTCAAGAGCATAACCCCAAAACGATAGCGGTAAATCTATAAGAGACATCATAGATCTCACCATATCTAGTAAAGTGCGATTACGACGTTCGGACACACCATTATGCTGTGGTGTTCCAGGTGGCATGAATTTGTGAAACTATTCCACACGGTTTTAACTGAAGGCCAAAACTCGTAACTCAAATATTTTACCTCTGCGATCATATCGTAAAAACTTTTTATTTTCTTGTTACGATGATTATCCACTTCACTCTGAAATTCTTTTGAACTTTTCAAACGTTTCAGACTTATGTTTCATTAAGTAGATATACCCATATCTGCTTAAATCATCTGTGAAGTTCTGAAAATAATGATACTTGTCGCGAGCCTTAATATTCATCGGACCACATACATCAGTATGTATGATTTCCAACAAATCTGTTGCTTGCTCCATTGTTCCGGAGAACGGCGTCTTAGTCATCTTGCCCAAGAGGCATGGTTCGCAAGCATCAAGTGATTCATAATCAAGTGATTCCAAAATCCCATCAGCATGGAGTTTCTTCATGCGCTTTACACCAATATGACCTAAACGGCAGTGCCACAAATAAGTTGCACTATCATTATCAACTCTGCATCTTTTGGCTTCAACATTATGAATATGTGTATCACTACTATCGAGATCCAATGAACTATTTTCATTGGTGTGTATGACCATAGAAGGTTTTATTCATGTAAACAGAACAACAATTTATTCTCTTACTTAAATGAATAACCGTATTGCAATAAACATGATTAAATCATATTTATGCTCAACACCAAATAACACTTATTTAGGTTCCACACTAATCCCGAAAGTATAGGGAGTGTGTGATGATGATCATATCAATCTTGGAACCACTTCCAACACACATCGTCACCTTGCCCTTTAACTAGTCTTTGTTCATTCTGCAACTCCCGTTTCGAGTTACTAATCTTAGCAACTTGAACTAGTACCAAATACTGAGGGGTTGCTATGAACACTAGTAAAATACACATCAATAACATGTATATCAAATATACTTATGTTCACTTTGCCATCCTTCTTATCCGCCAATCACTTGGGGTATTTCTGCTTCCAGTGACCAGTCCCTTTGCAGTAGAAGCACTTAGTCTCAGGCTTAGGACCAGACTTGGGCTTTTTCACTTGAGCAGCAACTTGCTTGCCGTTCTTCTTGAAGTTCCCCTTCTTTCCTTTTGCCCTTTTCTTGAAACTAGTGATCACGTCAACCATCAACACTTGATGTTTTTCTTTGATTTCTACCTTCGCCGATTTTAGCACCGCGAAGAGCTTGGGAATATTTTCAGTTATCCCTTGCATATTATAGTTCATCACGAAGTTCTACTAACTTGGTGATGGTGACTAGAGAATTCTGTCAATCACTATCTTATCTGGAAGATTAACTCCCACTTGATTCAAGCGATTGTAGTACCCAGACAATCTGAGCACATGCTCACTAGTTGAGCGATTCTCCTCCATCTTTTAGCTATAGAACTTGTTGGAGACTTCATATCTCTCAACTCGGGTATTTTCTTGAAATATTAACTTCAACTCCTGGAACATCTCATATGGTCCATGACGTTCAAAACGTCTTTGAAGTCCCGATTCTAAGCCGTTAAGCATGGTGCACTAAACTATTAAGTAGTCATCATATTGAGCTAGCAAAACGTTCATAACGTCTGCATCTGCTCCTGCAATAGGTCCGTCACCTAGCGGTGCATCAAGGACATAATTCTTCTGTGCAGCAATGAGGATAAACCTTAGATCACGGATCCAATCCGTATCATTGCTACTAACATTTTTCAACACAATTTTCTCTAGGAACTTAAACACAGGGAAGCAACAATGCGAACTATTGATCTACAACATAGATATGCTAATACTACCAGGACTAAGTTCATGATAAATTTAAGTTCAATTAATCATATTACTTAAGAACTCCCACTTAGATAGACATCTCTCTAATCCTCTAAGTGATCACGTGATCCAAATCAACTAAACCATGTCCGATCATCACGTGAGATGGAGTAGTTTCAATGGTGAACATCATTATGTTGATCATATCTACTATATGATTCACGCTCGACCTTTCGGTCTCCGTGTTCCGAGGCCATATCTGCATATGCTAGGATCGTCAAGTATAACCCGAGTATTCTGCGTGTGCAAAATGGCTTGCACCCGTTGTAGATGGACGTAGAGCTTATCACACCCGATCATCACGTGGTGTCTGGGCACGACGAACTTTGGCAACGGTGCATACTCGGGGAGAACACTTCTTGATAATTTAGTGAGAGATCATCTTATAATGCTACCGTCAATCAAAGCAAGATAAGATGCATAAAAGATAAACATCACATGCAAATCAATATAAGTGATATGATATGGTCATCATCATCTTGTGCTTCATGATCTCCATCTCTGCAACACCATCATGATTACCATCGTCACCGGCGCGACACCTTGATCTCCATCGTAGCATCGTTGTCGTCTCGCCAATCTTATGCTTCTACGACTATCACTACCGCTTAGTAATAAAGTAAAGCATTACATCGCGATTACATTGCATACAATAAAGCGACAACCATATGGCTCCTGCCAGTTGCCGATAACTCGGTTACAAAACATGATCATCTCATACAATAAAATTTAGCATCATGTCTTGACCATATCACATCACAACATGCCCTGCAAAAACAAGTTAGACGTCCTCTACTTTGTTTGTTGCAAGTTTTACGTGGCTGCTACGGGCTTAAGCAAGAACTCATCTTACCTACGCATCAAAACCACAACGATAGTTCGTCAAATAGACTCCGTATTAACCTTCTCAAGGACCGGGCGTAGCCACACTTGGTTCAACTAAAGTTGGTGAGATGTCTCCCGCAAGCCATCTGTGTGCAAAGCACGTCGAGGGAACCGGTCTCGCGTAAGCGTACGCGTAAGGTTGGTCCGGGTCATCTCATCCAACAATACCGCTGAACCAAAGTATGACATGCTGGTAGGCAGTATGACTTGTATCGTCCACAACTCACTTGTGTTCTACTCGTGCAAATAACATCAAACCATAAAAACCTAGGCTCGGATGCCACTGTTGGGGAACGTAGTAATTTCAAAATTTTCCTATGCACACGCAAGATCATGGTGATGCATAGCAACGAGAGGGGAGAGTGTTGTCTACGTACCCTTGTAGACCGAAGCGGAAGCGATCACAACGTAGAGGAAGTAGTCATACGATCTCCTCGCGATCCAACCGATCCCGGCGCCGTTACTCCGGCGCCCCCGAGTTCTTGGCACACGTACAGCTCGATGACGCTCCTCGGGCTCCGATCCAGCAAAGCTCCGGGGAGAGAGTTCCGTCAGCACGACGGCGTGGTGACGATCTTGATGTTCTACTATCGCAGGGCTTCGCCTAAGCGCTGCAACAAATACGACCGAGGTGGAATATGGTGGAGGGGGGCACCGCACACGGCTAAGGAACGATCTCAAGGATCAACTTGTGTGTCATGGGGTGCCCCCTGCCCCTGTATATAAAGGAGCAAGGGAGGGGGTGGCCGGCCTAGGGTTTGGCGCGCCAGGGTGTGGAGTCCTACTAGGTCTCCAAGTCCTAGTAGGAGTCCACCAAGAGGGGAGGAAGGGAGAAGGAATAGGAGGAGTAGGAAAGGTGGCCGGCCCCCTTTTCCCTAGTCCAATTCGGACCAAAGGGGAGGGGGCGCAGCAGCCTTTTCCTCTTCCCACTAAAGCCCATCAAGGCCCATTACTTCTCCCGTAATCCCGTAACTCCCCGATACTCCCGAAAATACCCGAATCACTCAGAACCTTTCCGATGTCCGAATATAGTCGTCCAATGTATCGATCTTTACGTCTCGACCATTTCGAGACTCCTCGTCATGTCCCCGATCTCATCCGGGACTCCGAACTCCTTCGGTACATCAAAACTCATAAACTCATAATAACTGTCATCGAAACCTTAAGCGTGCGGACCCTACGGTTCGAGAACAATGTAGACATGACCGAGACACGTCTCCGGTCAATAACCAATAGCGGGACCTGGATGCCCATATTGGCTCCTACATATTCTACGAAGATCTTTATCGGTCAGACCGCATAACAACATACGTTTGTTCCCTTTGTCATCGGTATGTTACTTACCCGAGATTCGATCGTCGGTATCCAATATCTAGTTCAATCTCGTTACCGGTAAGTCTCTTTACTCGTTCCGTAATACATCATCTCACAACTAACTCATTAGTTGTAGTGCTTGCAAGGCTTATGTGATGTGCATTACCGAGAGGGCCCAGAGATACCTCTCCGACTATCGGAGTGACAAATCCTAATCTCGAAATACGCCAACCCAACATCTACCTTTGGAGACACCTGTAGTACTCCTTTATAATCACCCAGTTACGTTGTGACGTTTGGTAGCACCCAAAGTGTTCCTCCGGTAAACGGGAGTTGCATAATCTCATAGTCATAGGAACATGTATAAGTTATGGATGAAAGCAATAGCAACACACTAAACGATCAGGTGCTAAGCTAATGGAAATGGGTCATGTCAATTAGATCATTCAACCAATGATGTGACCTCATTAATCAAATGACAACTCCTTTGTCTATGGTTAGGAAACTTAACCATCTTTGATTAACGAGCTAGTCAAGTAGAGGCATACTAGTGACACTCTGTTTGTCTATGTATTCACACATGTATTATGTTTCCGGCTAATACAATTATAGCATGAATAATAAACATTTATCATGATATAAGGAAATAAATAATAACTTTATTATTGCCTCTAGGGCATATTTCCTTCAGGTGGGGTGTCGCCGACAAAGCCGGGAAGGAGAACGATGACGTCTGGCCAACACGTGAGAAGTAGTAGTACTAGTAGTTAGTGTGTGTGTGTGTGTGTCTATGTCACCCGTAAGTTTGTTAAATTAATTACGAGCATGTACTAGTACTAGTTACTATTGTAGTTTTTAGAGGAAATTACCAGTACATTAGCCTAGACTCAATGGAAAAATCCCTATCCTATGCATCAAATGGCATCTCTTTCTCTATAGGAATTGAGATGCATGTCATCTCACTTCCTATGGTTTTCATATTCCTATAAAATTCCTATCCTATGAACCAAAGGAGGCCTCTGCTGGAGTACACTACTACTGTAGCTAGCAGTACTGCTGGTATAGTAGTTTTCTTCAAGAAGCGGAATTCAACGAAGTCATGATGGTTCCTTCGTCCGAGCAACTTCACACTGGGAAAGGTTGGGCCTGTGATTTTACGGCTCATTAGTCATTATTACTGTGGCGCAACGACCGGGGTGACTCTCTGTTGGAGTTCCGCGTGCATGGCAAATGGACCAGGATGGTCTACGTCCCACATGTCGGCAAACGAAAGTATTCTTTCCGATATAGAGGAGCAAGGAAACTGCATGGTATAGTATCACTGCTAATTTATATTTATTTTTTATTTTTGATGAATGCTAGCGTTTCAACTCTTACAACGAAGGAGTGCCAAACACGGCACGTGTTGGATGTCCCACACGTTAGCGAAAGGAGTGGGACATGAACAACGTGGTAGAGCGTCTCCACTTCTTCCACTTCTAGGTCGGAGACCACACATAGTAGTACTAGTGGTATGAACAATACAAAGTGCGACCCAGAGAGAAAGACACGTCTAGTGGGAAGGTCTCGGGACATACACGTAAACTAATATAAAACCTAATATGTGCCTCCAATTAATATAGTAGTAGTAGAGTACTTAGGCACGTACATCATAACATCACCGTGCATTGCACGTACAACATTTAGTGGTAGTAAGAGAGAAATGCCTATATGCCACGCATGTTCATAATATTTGTGCCTTTCTACTTCACTTACTACGCTACATTACTCAGGTTCGTACGTCCACTCCTGGATACATGCCCGTCTCGTAGTTCCAGTCCCATGTGTTCTTCATAGATGGAACGATCCATAACTATGGGCAACAGGAGTCCATATCATCGTAGCTAGTGTGCCTCCCCACAATGGAGATTCATCCAAACTATGGCCAGCCTCATGTGGAGCAGTTGCATGCACCGGGAAGCGACGCTCTCTTGGTCGTCGCGCTGCTTCAAAGCTGGCGCCAGTGAGAGGTCGCCTCCGCTTTGGCTGGGCATTAATGCGGCACTGATGCTCCGGGGTGACGCTGACCGTTTCACGTGGGAAGCGCGCGCCGGCAAGGGAGGGGGGTTGGGTCGGCCAGGGCGGTCAGACGCGGGCGTGGTGGTGGTATTGGTTTTGAACCGTTTCAGGTGTAGTACTAGTAGTTTGCAAAATTACTAAATTATTGCACTCAGTTTCCCAAGAAATTATTGCACCAGAGTACTTGCAATGCATGCATGCGTGACCAACATAAATAACCAATAGAAAACTAGTACATGCACGCAACAATTTAATGGGCATTGTAATCTCAACATGTGATCGGGAGCTCTAAATTTGAATTTGAAACTTATAAAACGAAAAAAAATGAAAACTTATAAAACTTATAATACGAAACAAGTCCCCTGATTTGTCACCACGAAGATGTGGTTAGAAAGGAGCACAGCGTCTTCGTACTCATGCGAAATCAAATCGGCCGCATACAGCATGCTCCACCTTTGACCGCCATGTGCAGGGTCCGTGAAAGCAATCGTGATGTCAAACACCGCGATGAGAGTGTAATTTTGGTTGTCGAGCGAACTTATCGGGGCTTCCGGGATTGCTATCTTCTTCAATCTCACCATGGTTCCAACGTACCAATTCAGGCGGTGGCCCATTGCATGGCTGATCCCAATGTTGGACAAAGGTTCTACGGGGATGGTGTCATTGTTGTAAATGTTGTGCAAATTGATGTTGGTACCCTCCCATACATATGCAAGCCAATCTCCACTGGCACGAAGCGTAACTTGTGAAACAGTGGGCAGCGGGGGAATTATGAAATGGACATGGAAGTAGTCTTTAGAATGCATTTACTACGTGATCAAACTCATCACTTACCTACTCATCGGCCAAAATACGAGTGCCCCTCAACGTCGGCATCTCAAGGGGCGTCAACTTGCAACTACGGCCACGCCGCGCTGGAGTGACCCCCAAGGTCCAAAGAAACATTCTCGTGCATTGCACGTAACATCAAAATGCATTTGTATGAGTAGTTTATGTTGTGAGAGAAAAGGATGAATGAGGGAAGGCCTTATTTGCAAATGTGGAGAGGGGTGTGGGTATTTTTTTGCAAAATTGCCATAGTTTTTCTTTCTATCCGTCAGATATAAATCGGATGGCCTATATTGCAGGCTGGCAGACACACCATCATCACCAACTCTATTTTTTTATAAGAGTAGTAGAAGTAGTAGAAGAGAGATAGAGATAGATAGATAGATTATTATTAGTATAAGAGTAGAGATTAGGGAGTTGGCGGGCGGTTCGTTGTACGACACGTTCGCGTCCATCCACTAGCCTGGAATTAAAGCACGCACAACATTTACGGTGACTGGGGTTAGTTGTTTTCCGGGCGCATGGACCAAAGCGGACTAGCGGACCTGGTCGCCGTTTTTCGAGCACGCCTTCAACAAGTGCGCGCTTGACATGCGTGCATGCAAATCTTGCGTGACCGAACCGTGCGAAGTGGAGCGGTAGGCTGTCGAACTGCAGCCTACATGTTGTAGCCATGTCATCCACATGCAACCTAAAGGCCAATTCATACTCCGCTGGACTATATTATACAATTATGCATTGTTTTGCAAGAACGTTCCTTGGAGCTCGTGTTGCAACTGGCGTAGTCCACAGCCCGCTTCCCTTCTCCTTCCTCTTCCACCGCCCGCGCACGTCCGCGGGAAGCGACCGGTCAACCCTTATATAGGAGTGCTAGCAAAAAAATATGCATGCATGACCACTAAAATTTCCTTTGTATTATCTCTATAAAATAAATGTGGCGTGAAACTCAAAGCCCTTTAAGTCTGAGTATAGTCCGCGGAAATCATCATCATCCTCCGGCTCCGCTTCCCCGCATCGTCGTCCTCCTATTCCGGCTCCGCGTCGTCGTTCTTCTCATCTGGCTCTGCGTGCTGCTCCGCCTCCAACGCCTCCTCATCCGGCTCTGGTTAGTCCGGACTCCGGAGGCAGGGCGGCTGCGATCCAGACTTCGCGCCGCCTCCAGATTAAAGCACCGCTCCGATGGGAGTATGGCATATGTCGTTACCTTCGTCCGGGCCATGGCTATCTGGCGACAACGACCAGAGAAGAGGCGACAGGAGGGGAATGAATGCAGCTACTGTTTAGGTTCACCGTACGGCTTAAATAAATGCCCTCCATCACGTGTACCCACGGGTGCACAAATTGTAACATACGGGTCTGCTTAAGGGGGTGTCACGTAACTGGTGTGTGTGAGAGATTCTGAGAGACAGAGTGTGCGTGTGCGAATCTACTCTTCATACATGTACTCAACCTTTTGCATTGGGATATAAATATAATGGTATTACACTTTAGCTAGTGATTTACGTAGCCATGTTAACGTGGTTGTGTAAAAAAATGTCACTTCCTGCTCGTGATTTGCGTTATATAATTATGAGAAGTTTGCAAACTACTAAAGTAAAGTGGAATTTGTCCATATTATACAAGTAAATTAAGGTGATTGTTTATCATACAGGTAAGGTTGGACGAAGGGTGGTAGAAACAAATGCTCCGCCCAGAGCTTGTGTGTGTGAGATGGAGTCTTAATGTGTGTGTGTGTGGGGGGGTGGGTGGGTGGGTGCGTGTGTGTGTGTGAAGCGGAGTCTTCGGTGGCGAAAGTAATTTAAGTGTGTGTGGCTTCCTCGTAGAGAGGTGATGTGTATGGCAGAGGCCACATACGAGGGGGTGCGGAGAGAAAAGGCCCATAGAGAGGGAAGAGAAGGCGTGTACGCGTCAGAGGAGTTGACATCGAGAGAACATGTTTGTTTGAGAGACACCAAGGAAGACTACTATATCAATGGTGCATGTAGGCGGGAATTAAACGAAGGGATGGTCTTATTGGTTTTGGGGATATAGGGGAAGAGTGAGAGAAGGGGTAGCTAGAAGGAGATTGTTAAGTGTGAGTGTGTGTTTACCCATCCAGGCGGAAGTTATGTGCACACAAGAAGAGAACGATTCGATGTGGGGTTAGGGCTGAGGGTAATTAACTACATATGGAGACATAGGAGACCTTGAACGAGCATGTGCGAGAGGTATACAAGTATACATGGGATGTGTGTGTGTGCGCGCGCACATGATCGAGATAAAAGAAAGAAGACATAAGTCATAAGATCAACGACATGGGAGAGACAGATCGGTATGACAATATGCATGCATGTGAGAGTGCAGGGAAGAAGGCCCGATAATTGAGCATGTGTTTTTGTCTTTAAGAGATAGTGGCGTGGGATGGAGCATGCATCTATGGCGAGCAGAGGGAGCGAGACACAAAGATTGTGCAAAAGAGATCAACTTATAGATGCATGTATGGAGAGACAGATATAGTGTGCGTGATAGGAAGCAAGAGTGCGTGGGAGAAAGAAATATTGACGGAGAAACTACAGATATATAGAGAGGTACAGATGCTAGCTAGAGGGACATCGGCTAGTTTGAGTGTTGGAGATGACCGCCGAGTGGTTCAAAGGGTGAAGTTATGTGTGCGTGAGAGAAAGATAAAAAAGAGGGCACATGACTGCATGTAGAGATAAACATATATAGTGTGCGTGATAGGAAGGAAGAGTGAGGGCGAGAAAGAAGGTTGATGGAGAAACAGATAAATAGTAAGATAAAGATACTAGCTAGTGTGTGTGTTAGAGATAAGAGTGGGTCAGAAGGCTGAGTTACGTGTGTGGGTGTGAGAGAGATAAACAGAGGGTGCATGTGAGTCACATACAAACAAATATCAGAGAGAAATGAGATCCCGAGAGATGGAGTTTTGTGTCTGCGAGAGAGAAAGATATTTCACATCAAGAGTGATAGCTAGAGAGATATATCATGGAACGCGAGATATCTCTAGGGACAGAGTGTGTGTGTGAGTGACATACCAGAGAATGGTGGAGAGATATGAGACCCTGGGAGACAGAGTTTGTGTTTGTGTGTGAGAAAGAGATATTTAAGAGGAAGATTCGTACCTTCTCATACCTAAGGAGCGCAACACATCTATATGTGAGAGGGGGTGTGCGAGTGGCACACAGGGGAATAGTAGAGAGAAATGAGACCCCGGGAGACGAAGTTCGTGTTCGTGTGAGACAAAGAGATCTCACATGGAGAATCATAGTTAGAAACACATAGCAGGAAGCGAGTATACTTAGAGAGAGATAGAGTGATGAAGGTCGAGGGAGAGAGTACCGTCAGTGTGTTACGAAGATAAAAGATCATTGTCGGCATACAAGTAGCACGAGAGATACCCGAGAGACGATGAACGCGTATAGGTCTAGAGAGATACTCCCATATAAGCATGAGTGATAGCTATATGAGACGAATGTGTTCGCCTTTGCAAATCAGACTGCAAATTTACCACAGCATGTTGGTGCCATGTCATGGCACCAAGCCAAGTTTCATTATTTTCATGCGCGTTTTGGATTTACAGGAATTAGAAAACTAAGTTTATCAATGTTTCCAACCCAGCCACGATGCCCAGAATTTTGGATTTCATTCCCATTTCTTGCATGGAACCTAGAAATTTACCCGAGGACACACGTGTGATTTTTCAACCAACTTTGGTGCACTGGAACATGTGCTTGTATTTCAAATTTGAATTATGCACACAAAGGTGACACGTTCCCTCCCAGAACCACGAGCCTTCTTGAGAGAAGCTCCGATTTGCAAGAAGCTTATACCAAAATTTGTTCCTATTCGGCCAATTTTTTTTACCACGGCATGGTACTACCATGACCATGACACCATGCCAAGTTTCATGATTTTAAAACCAAGTTTCTCAATGTTCTCGACCGAGCCACAATGCCCAGATGTTTGAATTTTATTCTCTTGCATGGGACCTACTCCCTCCTTCCATCTATATAGGGCCTAATGTGTTTTTCAAGACAGCCTTTGACTATTGACAAGATTAATAGCACATGAGATGTATACTATGAAAATTATATTATTGGAAGCTCCTTTGACATACAAATTTGAAGGTATGCTTTGTGTAAGTTGCATGTCATATATTATTTCTCTAACATTTGGTCAAAGTTAGCTTCGAAAAACATATTAGGACCTATATAGATGGAAGGAGGGAGTAGAAATTCACCCAAGGACACGAATGTGATTTTTCAACCAACTTTGGTGCACGGGAGCATGTGCTTGTAGTTCAAATTTGAATTATGCACATTAAATGACCAAAAACTCAATTGATGTGTAAATAAGGCCAAACAAACCCGGAATAATTCCAAAATTTAACAGGGCACTCATGTAGTTCTATGTTGCCTTTGTAAATAAACTCAAGGGGGACAACATATATCGTTTCGCACTCAAAGGTGGCATGTTCCCTCTCAGAACCACGAGCCTTCTTGAGAGAAGCTTGGGTTTGCAAGAAGTTTATACCAAAATCTGTTCCTATTCGGCCAATTTTTTTACCACAACATGGTAGTACCATGACATGACATCCATGCAAAGTTTCATGATTTTCAGACTTGTTTTGGATTTACAAGAATTTTAAAACCAAGTTTCTCAATGTTCTCGGCCGAGCCACGATGCCCAGATGTTTTAATTTTATTCTCATTTCTTGCATGGGACCTAGAAATTCACCCAAGGACACAAATGTGATTTTTCAACCAACTTTGGTGCACGAGAGCATGTGCTTGTAGTTCAAATTTGACTTATGCACATTAAATGACCATAAACTCAATTAATGTATAAAAAACAACAAACGAACCCGGAATAATTCCAAAATTTAACAAGGCACTAATATAGTTCTATGTTGACTTTGTTAAGAAACTCAAGGGGGGCGGCGTATATCGTTTCACACTCAAAGGTGGCACGTTCCCTCTTAGAACCACGAGCTTCCAAATCAGCCCAATTTTTTACCACAACATGTTAGTGCCATGACATGACACCATGCCAAGTTTCATGATTTCCAGGCGAGTTTTGGATTTACATGAATTTAAAATGAAAGTTTCTTGATGTTCTCGACTGAGTCATGATGCCCAGAAGTTTGAATTTCATTCTCATTTCTTCCATGGGACCTATAAATTCAACCAAGGACACACATGTGATTTTCAACCCACTTTGGTGCACCGGGGCATGTGCATGCGATTCATATTTAGATTATGCACATTAAAAGTCCAGAAACTCAATTAATGTACAAAAAGGCCAAATGAACCTGAAATAATTCCAAAATTTAACAGGGCACTCATATAGTTCTATGTTGCCTCTATAAATAAAATCAGGGGGGAGGCAGCGTATATCGTTTCACACACAAACGTGACACGTTCCCTCTCGGAACCACGAGCCTTGTTGAGAAAATCTCCGGTTTTGCAAGAGGCTTATACCAAAACTTGTCCCAATTCAGCCAAAAATTATACGTATGAAAACAGGGTTTAGATTATCCCTAACATCTCGCTACCTAGACCAATAATGTACTATGATTTGAATTCAACATAAAAGGGATACAAATATTTGAATTGGAGAGCGTATGGTACATGTAGTTCATAGTGAAATATGATTACTGCTATATGTATGTTTTTTGTTATCAAGATAATATTTAAATTACTGTATAACTTGACAACAATCGTATTCAAATAAGGAAAATTGATTCAAATATAGTCCATATGGTAGACAACAATATATATGTTCACATGGTGGAGTAAAATGTTCATATATGATGGAAGATCAAAATGTACGACTACATCAATTATAAACCGCAAGGTCACCTAACGATATATTCGAATTCAACATAACGTGGATTCAAAAATTGAAATTCGAGATCATGGCATCCGTAATCATATAAAAAGGGACATTACTCTTTCTTTGGTGGGAATTGATTTGTTTTTTGTTGTTTTTGAGGGAAGTGCGAATCGATTTGGTACTGTGGTGGGTAATCTTGTTCTCCCGTTTTTTTTACATTTTTCTTGTAGTTTTTTCAATGGCATCTATAGCAATATAGTAAAAGGGGACATGACTCTCTTTTGTCTTGTACGAATTGTTTTTTTACATGTTAAGTTTGTTCTGCCGAACAAGGAATCCGCACCTTGTTATCCCGAAATTTTCAAGCTCGAGTATCTTTTGTCTCACCTGCTTTGAAACTCCCGCTTCTTCAACCCGCGCCGCGCCTTGTTATCCTGAAATTTGGACGCGCGCGAGAACTCCCTCCTCATCCGAAATCGCTCCCACAGCCTAGACACGCGAAATCCCCCTGCTACCCCTCAGCCGTAAATGAAGCTCCACGTCGCGGTGTCAAAACCGGTGGGGGTACGCTGGTAACTTACCCTACATTTCGGACAAGTGCGTACCTAAGATTGGCTCCCCCCTCCCCCTTCGCCCCCCATTTGTACACCGAGGCCGCCAAAACCCGCGAAATCCCACGCTCCTCCGTCGGCTCCCGATCGCCGCCCAGCAGGAGACTCTTCCCCGACTACGTCGTCCACCGCAACAGCTCGCCGTCCCTCATCCACCGCACCGGATGAGGATCCGTTGTCGATCTCGTCGTCCCGCCGGATCAGCCGTCCCGTCCTCCACCTCCAAGGAGCTGCCCTGACGTTCGCCTCGTCTATCGCGCCACCTCAATCCCCATAGCGCCGTCTTGACCTGCCCCACCGGAACCGCAGCACCCTCACCAATTCCTCCAATGAAGCCGAGGCCAACTCGGCGCCACCAAGGAGGTTCTGCACTCACCGCTGCATCTTATCTTTTATTCGATCTCACGGGGCTGCCGGTGCTCGATACCGACCAGACATGGCGTGTCTCCAACGACGGCGCCGTCTCCGGCCACATCATCCACGACGTCTCTCCCCCATGTCGTTGCTTCCTCGGTGGCGACTTCCACAACGGCACTAGCTGCAGCTGCTGCGGCTCTGTTCTTGCTGTCGGTCGCGCTGCTGCACAGCTCCTGCTTTTGTTCGTGCTGCTACTCTGCTCTTGCTTTAGCTTGCGCTGCTGCTGCTGCACGACCTCCGGCAGCTACAGGACTTGCTGCTTTAGCACTCGCTGGCGGTGCTACTGCACGACTGGATCTCTGCTAGTGCGTTCCCTGCTCGAGCGTGTGCTGATTTAGGTCACTGCTTCTCTGCTACTAGTGCTCGAACGCCCTAAACATCTATTGCAATGCTCTGTTACTAGTTCAGTCAGTTTCGACAGTAAAATTCAGTTTCGACTGTGAAGTTCATTTTCTTCAGTTAAGTTCAGAGTGAACAGTACTTACAGCATCTGTCGGACCGGCCGTGGTGCGGCTGATGCGTTTTACATCTAGCACTTTTTGGTGAAGTATATTACATCATCTATTGCAGATGATTAGGGTCCCACTTCAGATTAACGTTGTATGTCTTGTCATGCTACAACCTCGTCGCCGTACACCTTAGCGGTGCTGCTCCAACGACGGAACCGTCCATCACAGCCGAGCAGTACCCTCGGCGCCGTTTCCAGAGGCCTCGGATCTTCTTACCCGCCTCTGACAGTCACACCAGCATCATCACCATCCTCCACGTCCAACCCAATGATGCTGAGGTCCACAAGGCTATGCCAAAGAGGTTGTACACTCATCGCATCACTTTTTTTCTCCATTCCTCTGTTCTTCCAATTCATGTGAGCCAAACACACAGGTTGACTGAAATCCTATGTTTCCAAATGCTCTGTTTTGCACGTGCATTCCTATCCTATTCCTGTGTTTTTCCTGTCCCTGCGTTTATAGAATCCACCAATTCTAAGGAGCCCTTAAAGATTTAATACATTTTCAGATAGGCGTCAAAGAAAACTTTGTGTGTTATGTCCTGCTCCTGCCGTGCCGTCATCCACCCCACCTGAGGTGCACCATCGACAGAAGCATTCACTGCAGCAGAGATCCCCCCTGCAGACTTCCTTTTGCCGCCTCAGATCATCTTCCCCGTTGCCGGCAGCCACGGCAACTGCATTACCATCATCGACTGAGCAGATGAACCTGAGGACTACACAGTTCCGGAAGAGAGGTCACAGTCTTTCGTGTTTGCTTACGTTATACATCGGTTATTATACCAGCTACTTTATCGTTCAATCTTGAGTTTTGAATTGCCCATGGGTCTCTTATCGAGCCAGCAACGAATAGTATCTGTCTACTATCTGGTTCATCTGGGGTATTCTATGTGGTTCATGTTGGGTGGGCAACAAACAATAGATGATCCATTGTCTATCTTTTTAAACTAAAGCTATAATCTACCTGCTATCATTAGTTTTGGATCCATCCAGTCGTTTGCTACCATCAGTCTTGATTTTTGCATGCACCCCTTAGGCCTTACAAAATCTAACTATTTTTTTATTATGCATGTCAGATATTGTACACAATCGTACTAAACATGTAGAGAAAAAGAGAAGACCATTGCGTGCGAATATAATGTCATGTAGACGCCGCTCCATGGTGGGCGAAGTGCCCCCCTCCTACATGTCCAGATTGTATTCCAGAGGAAGATAACTATTTAGATGGAGATTCATAAGGAGCCGACCACGCCTGTTTACCACCTGAGGTGTTTGCTCTAACCTGGCATGCTGATGTTGGTCATATCATGCATATGGCGCCTTGCATTGCTTACATTATACATCTTATATGTCATCAGGGAGTATATGGGAATTATGCAATGCCATCTTCTTTAGCCATGCATCATATACGTGAATCATGCAATGCCATCCTGTTTAGCCCATCATCGTATATGTGAATTGTATCATGCCATGTTTTTTTCCATAATGTATTTCATTTGTCAACAATGTTTATACATTCATCTACTCTTCCTGTGCATCAGCCATTTGAGTCGGTCATGGGAAAATCTGGAGTGAAAACAAGGTCTTCTGAGCAGTCAGTGCTACGTGTCGATGTAGATTTCTTGCTGGTTACAGATAGCTCCTCAAAGGAGGATTCAGAGAGAGATGACCAGTCGTATTCCCCCCCCCCCCAAGTTGCATGCTCTAACTTGGCTGGGTTATATTGCTCATATCATGCATATGGTGTCTTGCATTGCCATGCCATCTTCTTAGATTAGACATGCTTTGTGTGAATGCCTCCTGTTTGCTTTCTATATCAGATATGTGAATTATGCAATGCTATGTTTTTCAGCCAGTTATCATATATGTGAATTATGCACCGCCATGGAGCCAGGCATCATATATGTGAATTATCTCATGCCATCTTATTTTTCATTACGTATTCCATTTGTCGACAATCTGTGTATATTGAACTACTCTTCATGTGTATCAGCCATTTGAGCCGGTTATGGAAAAATCTAGAGTGAAAGCAAGGTCTTCAGAGCAGGCAATGGCACCTGTTGAAGCATATATCTCGATGGTTACAGTGAGCTCCTCAGAGGAGGATTTAGAGACAGATGACCAGTCCTATGTCCCACCTGAGGTGTATGCTCTAAGTTGCAATGTTTATATTTCTCATATGATGCATATGGTGTCTTGCATTGCTTAGTTTAGACATCATATGCACACTATTAAATTCTATCTGCTTAGTTTAGAGATCATACATGCGAGTGCCAGTTGCTTAGTATATGAATCAATTATGTCAATTATATCATGCCATCCCGTATACTTAGACAACATGTATGTGAATTATTTCATCCCAACCTATTTTAGAAAGACATTGAGGGAGTCCTGGATTAGGGGGTGTTCGGATAGGCGAACTATATCTTCAGCCGGACTCCAGGACTATGAAGATACAAGATTGAAGACTTCGTCCCGTGTCCGGAAGGTTCTTTCCTTGGCGTAGAAGGCAAGCTAGGCATGCGGATATTCAAGATCTCCTACCAATGTAACCGACTCTGTGTAACCCTAACCCTATCCGCTGCCTATATAAACCGGAGGGTTGTAGTCCGTAGGACGAACACATCATAACCATCATCATACCCATAGGCTAGCTTCTAGGGTTTAGCCTCCTTGATCTCGTGGTAGATCTACTCTTGTACTACCCATATCATCAATATTAATCTAGCAGGAGTAGGGTTTTACCTCCATCGAGAGGGCCCGAACCTGGGTAAAATAAAGTGTCCCTCGTCTCCTGTTACCATCCGACCTTGACGCACAGATCGGGACCCCCTACCCGAGATCTGCCGGTTTTGACACCGACATTGGTGCTTTCATTGAGAGTTCCTCTGTGTCGTCGCCTTTAGGCCCGATGGCTCCTTTGATCATCAACAACGATGAGGTCCAGGATGAGACTTTTCTCCCCGGACAGATCTTCATCTTCGGCGGCTTCGCTCTGCGGGCCAACTCGCTTGGCCATCTGGAGCAGATCGAAAGCCACACCCCTGGCCATCAAGCCAGGTGGGGAAGCTTAAACTACATGGCAGATACCCTCGGAGACCTGATCTTTGACGGATTCAAGCCATAGCCAAGCGCGTCGCACTATCTCGAGGGGCATGATATAGCTCTGCCTCCGAACAGTGTCCTGGAGGCCGCATACGCTCCGGCCCCGATCCTTGATCCGGAGCC
This sequence comes from Aegilops umbellulata, assembly GCA_032464435.1. Lineage (NCBI taxonomy): Eukaryota > Viridiplantae > Streptophyta > Magnoliopsida > Poales > Poaceae > Aegilops > Aegilops umbellulata. Next base: position 277,333,418 of record CP136056.1, on the reverse strand, counting down.
CGCTGCGTTCTTTGAGGATGAACGGTTGGACGTCACCTCGGGGACTGCGACCTTAAAAGCCATTGAGCCAAACGCAAGCCCCGCACTCCGCATGGCACATGACTCCAAGGAGCCGGACTCTTCTCCGAACTCCGAACCTCCCGCGCCCCTGCCAATCGAATCAGATTGGGCGCCGGTAATGGAGTTCACCGCCGCGGGCATCTTTCAGTATTCGCCTTTCGGTGATATTCTGAAATCTCTCAAGTCTCTCTCTTTTTCAGGAGAGCCCAGGCCAAACTGTGGCCTGCGAGGTTGGGATTCGGACGACGAAGAAATTCAAAGCCCACCCACCACCCACTTAATAGCCACTGTCGACGATTTAACCGACATGCTCGACTTCGGCTCCGAAGACTTCGACGGTATGGACGACGAAGACGGAGACGAACGGGAACCAGCGCCCATACGGCACTGGACCTCCACCCCACTTAATGACGTATTCATGGTGGATACACCTGAAAAAACTCACAATGAGGAAGAAGGGGGCGAAAAGAAGGGTAAACCCTCCGAAAAGCACTCAAAGCGGCGACGTAAACGCCGAGCGAAGCCCCGCCTCGATCAAGACCCAGCCATAGAGCAGGACGAGCCGGCAGATGATGAACGCTTCCCAGAACAGCCGTCCGAACAGGGTAACACGGGCAGAGAGGACGAACAGTCCTCCCCCGGTCATAACAGAACTCCGGACAATACCACGCCGGATAAAATCATAGAGCAGAAGAATCTCCAAGAAAGGCTCATCGCCACAGCACAAAGCCTGAAGAAGCAGAAGCAAAAGCTAAAGACGGCGGAAGATGCACTCAAAACAAGATGGAGCAAAGTAATCAAGACCGCAGACAAATACGGCGGCAGCCGCTGCACCAAAAGCTATCCGAAGAGAATGCTACTGCCCGAATTCGACCAGGAGGCCCTAGAGCCCCCAAACTCGAAAAACAAAAAGGCTACACGGTCAAATAAACGACCTCTCGGCCACTACAATACGGCAAACGGCGCCACACTCAATGCGGCATGCGACACAATCAAAGACTCGCATCATGGCCCAGCCAGGTGCATTTACGGGCCAAGAAAGCAAGCTCTCGCAAGCAATGCAAAAAATCCACCATCAGAATCCGGCACACCCAAATATAGGGGTGCCGCAGACCCTCTATGTTTCACCAATGAGGTCCTGGAATATGAATTCCCAGAGGGATTTAAACCCATTAACATAGAGGCGTACGATGGAACAACAGACCCGGGAGTTTGGATCGAGGATTATATCCTCCACATACATATGGCTAGAGGAGATGATCTCCACGCCATAAAATATTTACCCCTTAAGCTTAAAGGGCCAGCCCGGCACTGGCTTAAAAGCCTTCCCGAAAACACAATTGGAAGTTGGGAAGAGCTCGAGGATGCTTTCCGAGAAAATTTTCAAGGGACCTACGTCCGTCCCCTGGACGCAGACGACCTCAGTCACATAACTCAGCAATCCGGAGAATCAGCTCGGCAGTTCTGGAACAGATTCCTCACTAAAAAGAATCAAATAGTGGATTGTCCGGACGCCGAAGCCCTAGCGGCTTTAAGGCACAATGTCCGAGACGAATGGCTCGCCAGACACCTCGGCAAGGAAAAGCCAAGAACAATGGCCGCACTCACAAGCCTCATGACCCGCTTTTGCGCAGGAGAGGACAGCTGGTTGGCACGATGCAGCCCCAGCGACCCAAGTACATCAGAAATCAGGGATGGAAACGGGAAACCACGGCGAAACAAGGACCTTCGCCGAATCAAAAGAAAAAGTCCGAAGAGCACGACAGTCAATGCCGGATTCAAAGGCTCACGGCAAAATCAGACAAAATCACCCCCTCGGGATAATAGGGAAGATCCGTCCAGTCTAAAGAGAATCATGGACAGGATATGTCAGATACACAGTACTCCTGGAAAGCCTGCTAATCATACCCACAGAGTCTGTTGGGTTTTCAAACAATCCGGAAGGCTTAACGCCGAACACAAGGGGCTCGACACACCAAGTGAGGAAGAGGACAAACCCCAAAAGCAGAACACCAGGAAGCAAAAGAACTTCCCGCAAGAAGTCAAAACAGTGAACTCACTTCACATAACAAGGCATGAGGCACCCATAAAGGTCCGCACATTCAAGCCTATCCCTCAGGAGTCTGGCCACTGGTCACTAAAGCCAATCATTTTTGATCAGCTAGATTATTCTCGCAATATCAAACACGCAGGCCGGACTGCCCTGATGCTTAATCCAATAATAGACGGATTCCAGTTTGCCAACGTCCTTATGGACGGTGGCAGTGGACTAAATCTGATATATCAGGATACAATTCACCGCATGGGCATAAACCCAGCACGAATCCGTCACAGTAAAACCTCATTTCAAGGAGTAGCACCAGGCCCGGACACCCACTGTATGGGTTTTCTCCGGCTTGTGGTCATATTTGGCTCTGCCAATAACTTTCGTCGCGAAAAGCTTATCTTCCACATAGTCCCGTTTTCTAGTCGCTATCAAGCACTAATGGGACGCGGAGCTTTCGCTCGCTTTAACGCAATACCGCATTATGCATCCCTCACGCTAAAGATGCCCGGTCCTCGAGGCATCATCTCTTTAAAGGGAGCATACTAAACTACATCTCCTCCAAAGGGAGGATTGTGCAGCCGCTTAAACGGCCGCCCAACAAAATGGCCTCGCCAGCCAAAAGACTTTTTCGATGTAAGTCACAAAAGGCCGCGGAACCGGACTCAATGAGTTCGGCACAAGCCCATTTTCGTTATAGGCTTGGTACGCCTCACCAGGGGCTGTACGCAGAGACAATAAAACTCGACCGTATCTATTTCTCACTTCACATTTTATTTATTATTCTTTTTGATCCGCACGACCCATTTTTCAATTTAGTTCTTCCCTTTTACAGATGAACGTCGTACGGTGCCCGTCCAGGACACGGCACAGCGGAGACACAGGCGCAGACGTGCAGTAGGGACCCGCCCCAAAGGATTCTTCTTAGATTAAGACCCTGCATAAACCTTTTACTGTCTCTTGCTACTATACATCCCCTGGTTGACGTCACTATAACCATGGAGGAGACTGGCGTTTTGGCATGTGGCCACGCCAGAATTCTTGCTCGTACCTGGACACAAGGGGCTTTTTTCTTTTTCAAGGGTGTCGTTTCACACGCACCCGCAAAGACCGAACACCTTAGGGAGTGTTCGGCGTCGCGAGTTTTGGCACTATATGCATCAGCTCCGAGTCATGATTTTCGTCACATGTTGGGTTGCCCGGCTCCTGAGTTCGGCCACCTTACGTTCCGTTCTGTCGGCTAAGGTTGCACCAGGAGAACTACTGCGATTGTGCCCCGGTTCGGCCGGGTGAGCACCTCAGTAGAGAAAGCCGAAAACCGACTGTCATGATGTAGCGCGAGACTGGTCGCCACTCGATGACTTATAGGAATTTATCGAATTCCTCCGTTTTGACGAAGGGCCGCTTCCCGGTCAGGCACATATGCGTCCCGAATTCGGGTAAACGCAGTCGCCATTAAAGGGCTACCTAAAGAGTCCCACTGTCAAGCTCCTATGGCTAAGTGAAAGTGTTAAAGTATTATAGTCCGGTTGCCTAGCCCGCGGCGCTATCACCTCCTTTGTAGGACCAAGACGTTGGGTTAAGTGTGAAAATGCGTTCTCCGCACGCACCCCCGCACTATGTGCGTGGGGGCTGAAGCCAACGACTGCAATCTTTCAGAATTTATATATTAAAGCGGGCGCACAGGAGGTGTTATTAATACTTGAAGGCACAAGTCTAAATTACGCCATTACAATTTATAAAAATATTGATCTACGATTACATATGCTGTCATAAAACAGCATCTTTCGAACACTGCGTCTCTATTATACAAGCACCCGCGAGGACTTCCTCAAAATAGTGCTCGGAAGGAATTCGGCTTTTATCCGAATCACGGGACGCAACAATGGTGGGCTCCATATCTACCCAGTATGTCTTGACACGGGCAAGAGCCAGCCGCGCGCCCTCTGTGCAAGCGGACCTCTTTAGAGCTTCAATCCGAGGCACCACGTCAAGAAATTGCTGCACCAAACTGAAATAGCTTCTCGGCTTCGATCTCCCCGGACACAGGCGGTCCATGGCATACTTCATGGCGAGTCCGGACAACCTATTCAGCTCGGCCCATTGGGCCAGGCGATCATCCACTGATAGTGGACGCTCTGGATTAGTGAACTATGACCAGAAGAGCTTTTCCACTTCATGATCTTTCTTATCTTGAAAGTACCTGGTCGCATCAGCGGCACTAGCCGACAAATCCAGATAGGTGTCCTCCAAGCTCCACGCTCGGTCCAATGGGGCGAACTTCGGATCACAGAACTTTCTTCGCAGCAGGAAGGGCTTTCCATCCACAATTAGTCCGGCTTGACGCAGCTCTTCCCTTGACGCTCTCATACCAGAGCGGGCGTCCTTGGCGTCGGCGACGGCCTTCTCTAAATCCGTCTGCCGGGCTCGACCTTCCTCTTCAATAAGTTTGCAACGGTCAGTAGCACTTTTCAACTTCACGGCTATATCAGCCATCTCCTCCTTGCTTCGGCAATGGGAAGCCTGTTCGGCTTTTAGCTCTTCACGGGCTCTTCCGGCAGCCGCATCGCTTTTTCTGGCTTGTTCCTTTGCTTTGGCGAGCTCGGCCCTAAATCCTTCTACGGCCGCCGCACCATCTGCATCAAGCATACACAAGGTAAGATATTGACATAAAGCTCCTCTTACTAACAATCTCCAAATAAACTCAATACCTTGACCATCATCAAGCCGCTTATTAACAAGCACGATGTCGGCTTCTGCCTCATCGAGTTGCTGTTTCATTTCGGCAAAATCTCGAGTCCGACTCGACTCCGGACAACCTGCCACCTACATACAAAGGTGCCACTTAAAGGACCTGGGAGTAAGATCCTCTGCGCGCCGCTAATCTTTGCGGCACACAGAGTCTCAGGGGCTACTATCTATACAAGGCACATGTTATTATGCGCAATTAACACTAATGTTCGTTATTCAAAACGTACCTTAAGGCCCGCCAGTAAACTCTTGACGGCCTCGTTCAGTCCGCTTTCCGCGGATGAAATCTTTTCAATCACCGTGTGCATCAACACACGATGCTCCTCTGAAACAAAGGCTCGGCCCAGCAGAACCTTCAGCTCCTCTGACCGAACACCAGATGGTGCCGGACTCGTCCCATGGCCTTCTTTGGAGGCTGGACACGGAGAACCCCGGGGGGCCGCATGATCACCTTCTGCCTCTGGCAGATTCGGAGAAATCCTCTGCGACGACACTTCGGCGTCGCCCGCCTTGCTAGGCGATGAAGGAGGAGGCGTTCCTCTCTCCATCATCTCCGGAAGAAGATCCCCCAATGACGAGCTCTGCCGAGAAGGGTCGAGGTCCGAACTACAAGGTAAGGTTTCGGTTAAAACTTCTCAGATATAAATTAAGGATTTCTCTTAAAAGAATGACTCTCTTTCTACTTACGGCTCGTTGGAGGGCTGCTCCTTTTGCGGTTTTAGTTTGGCCGAGGGGCTCCCCGGTGTCGGGTCCTCTGATGCAGATTCTTTCCCCCGCTTTGGAGCTACGGCTCCCGGGTCGTCAGAGGCGGCCCTTTTCTTCCCCTTTGGAGAGGAGTTGTCGATTCCCCCCTTTGGGATGGCCCCTTTCGAAGAGGCCACGGTTTCCTTGTCCGCCCCTTCATTTTCCTGCAGAGGCGCCACCTCCAACATCCTGACTAGCATAGGATCTAGCCTGGTCTCGGGGAGGGGAGCCGGACACCGGACCAGCTTCGCCTTCGCTATCCACTCCTGCGTAAAAAGGAGAAGTACTGTTAAAAAATAAGTCAATTGTACGGATAGAAGGTCCGGGCGCAAGGTCACCTACTTCTGTATCCGGGCGGTTGCAGTTTAAACCAGCATCCTCGGTCAAATCCGGACTCACTCCGTGTGGTCCGAAGAACAGTCTATACATCCCCGTAGGCGTCACGCCCATGAAATTTCGGAGAACTCGCGGCCCCTCTAGGTTGGACTCCCACAAACGGAGGGGGCGACGTTGGCCGGGCAGTGTCCGGCGAATCAGCATAACTTGTGTCACCTTGACCAGGTTGAGGTCTCCTTTTAGGAGATCCTTTATGCAGCCCTGCAATAGAGGAACGTCTTTGGGCAAGCCCCGATCTAACCCTGTGTTGATCCACGATGTTAAACATGGTGGGGGGCCCGAGCAAAAGGCGGGAGGCGCTACCCAAGTGGTGCCCCGAGGAGAGGTGATGTAGAACCACTCCTGTTGCCATAAGCCGAGCTCCTCTTGAAAAGTGCCCTCGGGCCATGGAGCATCGGTATTCCTTTTTATAACAGCACCTCCGCCCTCTACGTGACGCCCCTCGATTATCTTCGGTTCTACCTTGAAGGTCTTGAGCCATAATCCGAAGTGAGGAGTGATATGGAGAAACGCTTCGCACACAACAATGAAGGAGGAGATATGGAGGATGGACTCCGGAGCTAGGTCATGGAATTCCGGCCCATAATAAAACATCAGCCCCCTTACGAAAGGATCCGTTGGGAAGCCTAATCCCCGAAGGAAGTGGGAGATGAATACTACGCTCTCACCAGGCTGAGGGCTTGGGATCGCTTGTCCTTGAGTAGGCAACCTGTGCGGGATCTCGCTGGTCAGGAACCTAGCCTCCCTCAACCTTGATACGTCCTCCTCCGTAACGGAGGAGGGCATCCATTGGCCTTGAAGGTCGGAGCCGGACATTGTCGATGGTCCGGTGCGCCTAGAATCTAAAAGCCTTGGGTGTTGGAACTCGAGGCTATGGGCGAGCTTGTTTTGAGAACACAAGAGGGGAGCAAGGTTTCGGTCTCTTTATAAGAGGCAGAATATCAAGAGCCCTCCCCGTAACCGTCTTGGACTAGCCTTTAATCAAGGCAGGACGTGCTTAACGGGCACGGTTGGGTTACCCACGTCCGTATTAATGAGAATCCCGTTAAAGGGGGCACACGATCTCTGCTTCGACAAGACGTGCCAAGGAAACCGCCTCGTTGAACGTGCTGCGGTGGAACAACAAAAAATAATCAATACAGAAGGCTTGGTCGCAGTGTTATGACGCACTGCGGAATACGTCAGCAGATTTGATTTGTGTTTGTATTATTCTCTATATGGCAATACGTGGAAACTTGTTTTGCAGAGCCGGACACTATTTTTTGGTGTTTATTATCTTCTTGAAGAATTTGGAGGAGGAACCCGCCTTGCAATGCCGAAGACAATTTGCGCGCCAGACTCGTCGTCATTGAAGCCTGGTTCAGGGGCTACTGAGGGAGTCCTGGATTAGGGGGTGTTCGGATAGCCGAAATATATCTTCAGCCGGACTCCAGGACTATGAAGATACAAGATTGAAGACTTCGTCCCGTGTCCGGAAGGTTCTTTCCTTGGCGTAGAAGGCAAGCTAGGCATGCGGATATTCAAGATCTCCTACCAATGTAACCGACTCTGTGTAACCCTAACCCTATCCGGTGCCTATATAAACCGGAGGGTTGTAGTCCGTAGGACGAACACATCATAACCATCATCATACCCATAGGCTAGCTTCTAGGGTTTTAGCCTCCTTGATCTCGTGGTAGATCTACTCTTGTACAACCCATATCATCAATATTAATCTAGCAGGAGTAGGGTTTTACCTCCATCGAGAGGGCCCGAACCTGGGTAAAATAAAGTGTCCCTCGTCTCCTGTTACCATCCGACCTTGACGCACAGATCGGGACCCCCTACCCGAGATCCGCTGGTTTTGACACCGACAGACATCATATAGTTTTGTCATGTCATCATGTTTAGGTACTCATCATATGTTAAATTATGCCATTATATCCTGTTAAGTTATCCATCATATATCTAAAACTGTGTCATGCTATCCTGTTTAGTTAGGCATCATATATGTGAAATTGTGTCATGCTGTCCTGTTTGGTTAGACAACATACATGTAAATTACCACATCTGTCTATCATACAATGTCTGTACGTTCAATTTCTTTTCTTGTTTATCAGCCATTTGAATTGGAGGGGGTGATGGCAGTATCTAAGGGAGCAAAAACCCGTTCTTCACGAAAGACAGTGCTACCCGTTGATGCTGATAGAACCATGGTTGTGTTGGCCCACAAACTAGCCCCACCACACATAATCGAGACTCTTCCAGATTGCACACTTACACCATTGGGCAGAGAACCAGCTACAACCCATGTAACCGCAACCCCAGCGGATAGTAACCCACTTATAGTTGAAAAAACACCATGTCCACCACAGAGTACCCCCACACGAGCAGTTCGTAAAGCTACTGCAGTGCCCAAAGCACGAAGACCACCACAGCTAACCCAAACTCCACGTTTCAAGCAGAAGAGCAAATGTTCTCAGGTCAGATTCCGTAGCTACGGTCCATACTCCTTTGCTGTTGCATCACTGTATTTACTCATACCAACTACTTTCGAATTTGAAGGATCCAATTGAAACTCCAATGGCGCAACAGGTATGTTTTAAACCTATTTCTTTAACTGGATTGTTGTTCTAACTTCTTGCTCTATGTTGATTTCAATTTAAGTTGCATAAACAGTTATGTTCTCATGTGATGCACATTACAAGTGCTACCAATGTTGTGTAGTTTCTCACACTTATATTCTGTCTATGCTGATGTGTCTTAAAAATATATGAGTTGAACTGTGTCTCTATCTTGATTAGGGAACATAAACTAGAATGATATGGACAATACAGTGACCATAGTACATAGATATATGTTTGTTTCATGTTGTTATCCTGTCCACCTTACTAATGAACCGGTTTACCAAAATGAGTTTCGTATACTAAAAGCTAAACCTGTGATGTGTCTGCTTGTTTCTCTTGTAGTATGCAAACAGAATATTGGAGAAGAGCACCCCACTATGCAATGGTAGAGAAAGTAATGCAGATAAGGTTCAAGATAGTGAGACAACCCTGTTAGTCACCAAGAAAGGTGATAAAAACGATCTTGTAGACAGTGAGAAAACCCCACAGTCCTGCGTTGATGTAGTGTTCGAGTTACTGGCCAGTGCCGCTAGCACAAGCTCTTCGAACTCACTGCCTGAATCACTTCGGCTTCTTCAGTCTCAGCTACAAGCTGAAAGGCATCAGTCAGCTATGCTGCGGCAAGAAGCCGAAGGACAGAGGAAGTCCCTGCAGAATTCAGATGCGTACTTTCTTGTGCAACAGCAAGCGCTGGAGGATTTAAGCGCCAAACAAGAGAAAGTTAATTAGCTTGCTAAGCATCTTGCCAGCATTATGGGTACCCAGGATATTGTTTCTTGAGCTCTTCTGAAGTGGTTTTAGTTCTGGACTTGTTTTGCTGCGGCGTTTATATGTTGCTGTGAAAGCCTAGCATAAGTTGCTTGCTTATTTATTTCCTTGTTGTCTTGTTTATTTGTTTGCTAGTAGTCAGTGCAGTCCTTTTTCCGCGGTTTGCTAGTGGCTGCAACAACCTATTTTTTTAAACTAGGCCACAATAACCATGGGCTAATATTTACTGTAGTGACACTGGGCCTCCTACGGGCCATAGAAATAGTGGGCCTTCTACGGGCCGTAGAAACAGTAGGCCTTCTACAGGCCGTAGAAACAATGGGCTTTCTACAGGCCGTAGAAACAATGGGCCTTCTACGGGCCGTATCGCCAATGGGCCTTATACGGGCAGTATGATCGATTGGCCAAACATGGGCCAATAACAGGCCGCATTATGGCCGTAAACGGGCTAGAGTTGTCATCGTCCGTTCATGGGCCGACCATAACGGGCCATCGTTAATAGGCCGTATTTGATAACGCTATGAAAACGGCCCAACAAATTAACGGACCACAAACGGGCCGACTGTAACCACAGGCTGAATTTGGCCCACAAGCAGAAAATGACAGTAACGGGCCATAAGTAAACGAATGCTGGAAATGAGCCCAAGAATAAATGGGCACTGAGAAGGCCGAAAGATAACATGGGCTTGAAACGGCCCAACGGAATAACAGGCTGTTAATGGGTATAAAGTTATACACTGTTCATTACGGGTCAGTTTCACCACGGGTCGTTAATGGGTGTAAAGTGATACACTGTTCATTACAGGCCAGTTTCACCACGGGCTGTTAATAGGCTAAGAGTTACATAGGGCCTCATATGGGCAGAAAGACGTCATGGGCCATACATGGGCTAGAAGTGAAAACGGGCTGGAATCATATTGGATGGCCCAGATGACACTACTGGGCCTAATTCGGATAGGGCGTAACGGGACTTGGGTTAGCGGGCTGTAAATGGGCTATATTTGAACAGGCCGTTAACAGGTTTTCCATGGGCCGGCCCGCCAGCTTTTGACCAAGTCAAACGGGCCGGCCTTTTCATAGGAATGGGCCTCTGTTGGGCCGTGCCACGTGTCGACGTATCATAGGCGCCTTCCATCCAATGAGTGGTTCACATCTGTCCCAACAATGAGCCGACACGTGTTTCCTCCATCCAATGATGATTTTACACGTGGAAAATCCCCATTGGTCGGGGCTGTTAATGGGTTATCGGATCCAAAACCTGACCCGATAGCTTAATGGCATTCCGTTACGGTGGATGCCACGTGTCGGTCACCCTTGACGAAAGCACTTCTGTGACGCGCGATTTATCGTCATGGAAGTGGACACTTCTGTGATGTTAATTTTGGTAATGTCATGGAACACTTCTATGACAGCACAGGTATGGCTATCTTGATTCTGTCATAAATTTGTCATGGATGTACATGCATGTCAAAAAACGCGACCTACTGTGACAAACACGTATCATCACGGAAGTGTGTTTTTTTGTAGTGAATGCTGCGCTTCTTGGCTTCCGCGTCCCATAATGGCCATCTTCCACGTGTCGAATGAATGCGAGAGGTCAGGGCGCTTTTTACAATTACCCCCCAGCTGTGTGAACAAACTGCTTATTTTAAGAGACGGGGATTCCAAGATCCAAATCACACCATCCTCCCTTAGCGAGCACCCATCAGAGCGTGTCAAAAAAAATCCATTCCAACATGGCCGGCCAGCGCAACTCCTCAGCTCGCTCCCGTAGCCCTAAGGCCGGAGATTGGGAGAAGTGTTCCGTCCCGCACAGTGAATTACTGGAGCTACAGACCCAGAGATTTCTCCCTCCAGCGTATATGGTCCCCGTCCGAGCTGGGCTCGCCACCTACAATGGCGGGGAGCAAGCGGAGAGCAAGCGGAGCGGGTATGCCTTGTTCCTTATCTATTAAGGGGACTTGGATTTCCAATCCATCCATTCCTCCGAGGGCTCCTAGAGTTTTACGTCCTCCAGTTGCATAATCTCACCCGTGCCTCCATATTACACATCGCTGGTTATGTGGCCCTTTGCGAGCTGTTTCTGGGTTGCGAAGCTCACTTCACATTGTGGAAGAAGCTATTCTACCTTGTGCCCCGTACTCAGAGGGGGTCAATATATCAAGTGGGCGGGGTCGAAATATGGTGCATCGCCGGGACCGGATACCTATCCGGTACCCCGAAGAAGACGTCTGAAGACTGGCCTTCAGAGTGGTTTTATATGGAGGACGTCCCCCTCCCGGATCCTATTCGGATTGGCCTCCCTGAGTTTGATAATGCCCCTTTGAAGAAGCGCCTGAATTGGTGACCATGGAGCCCTCAGGAGGAAGATGATATATACGTCTCTTACCTGATGGGCCGGATAAAGGTGTTGGCTCAATCGGGACTGACCATAACCGAGGTTATGTCAATATGCATTATGCGGGGGGTGTAGCCTTCAGTATCGAGGCCACCCCATGTGGCACTTCAACCACCCGCTGCGGTCATAAGGGGCCGGACTCAGCTGCCGCTCTAGCAAAAGTTATGTCCGGTTTGTACAGGGGAGAGGAAGAGGAGTTCCTCTCCATCAAGCCACGAGATGAATTCTCCATGTACAACCCTCCGAGCTGGGTAAGCTGCCACTTTTTGTACCCATCCTTTACACATTTTTACAAATAATATTTGGCTTTCCAATTCATCGCAGGAACTGCGTGAGGCTGTAAGGGAGATCAATAGCCCACCTCCACAACCAGAGGATCCTGAACGGTTCCTCGACCCCGGCCTTAAAGAGGACCCGGACATATTTGTGGAGCTGATTGACAGGATATTCTATTAATTAAGCTGCGATGAGGCCATGGTGGCCATTATAGCCGACTATCCTGGGCTACTCCCTGCCTCGCAGGTAAGTGAGACCAGAGTCCCAACCTTTGAGAAGTATCCCTTTTCATATACTTCACCTACCGTATCATTGCGGTGTTTTACACGGAAGGTCCTCGGGACACCATGCTGAGCCCGTGGTGAATCGCCAATGAGGGGCGCCGAAGCCAGGCAGGCTGAAAAGGAAGGCGGTCCGGACGAAGACACTGGGACAGAGGTATTATACACAGCCTCACTCCGTGATCATCACATTTTAAAATGTAATCACACCCATGTTTCGATGAAGGAAAAGCGCTTGCCGGACTATATCCAGAGAGGTCGCCGATCACGCCTCTACTAGCCGGGCTCCGGGGCTGGACACAGAGGCGGAAGATAACACAGGGCACCCGCCAGATGCTCCTCCGACAGAGGATGCAGATAAAATATCCGCTACAAATTCCGAAGTGGAGAGTGCCATGAATCACAGGCGTTGTCGGGTCGTACTCCGTGATGCTTGTTTCTCCCAAGAGGCTTTTGATGCCTTTAACTCAGGAGACGCGTACATCCGTGCTGCTCAAAATGGTCTTGCCAGAGCCAGGATCAGTATGTAAAGGATATACGGGTGAGAAAATTTGATGATTATATATATCAATAGCCCTTGAGACTTGAAACAGTTGGCACAAATGATTTAAGGATCATTATTTGTGCAGGTACTTACAGAGAAGAACACCCGATAGTCTCAAGAGCTAGAAGAATGCAAAGCCCAACTTCAGGCCGCAGTTGCCGCAGGAAAAGAGTCCAAGAAGGCCCCCGCCGGTAACTATTATTTCCATTGCAAAGAATGGCATGTACTAGAGAGTATGCGGCATGCATGCAAATCTAACAATTGATGTTGCAGATGACTCCGGAGCAAATCCGGACGCCGTGCCAGGGGATATGCAACGTGCCGATCGATAGCTAAATGCTGGTGAGCGCGTGCTTACGCGCGTCATTCAGAAGAAAAATAATCTCCGAGACGCCAATACCCAGCTGAGTGTGGAACTAAAGTATGTTCGCGCCCAGCTGTCGGACTCCGTGAAGGAGAATAAGCGGCTTCGACGCGACATTTTCAGTAAGTGCTTGAAAGAACTTTAAAAAGAGTTCGGCACAGAAGCCGGCTAACAGAGTTGTGTCTGCAGGTATGTTGACGGGTCGTCCCGCGGATGAGATGCCCGGGTCTGCGGGTGATCTTCTACCAGAGCTCTCACAACTGCATGAACAAGTTCGGCAGGTGATGCAAGGTATTGCCCAGGCCTTGTGGCCATCCGTCTCCCTACCCGAAGGCCTTGGAGAGCTTGCAGAGAAGCTCAAGAGAGCGTGGCGGCGCTTATGATTATGGAAGATATCGGCCTGCCGTCAAGGTGCCAGGGAAGCCTGGGCCATGGTGAAGACCAGGTATACCAAGGCTGACCCAAACCACATGGCCGAGGTCGAACCTATGGGGCCCGATGGGAAAGAGATCCCCGTCAGTTTGGTGTATCACCACGTAGAATTAGTCGCAAAGTATTCCCAACAGGATTGTAGGCTAGACAGCCTGTTGGATGGTATAGAAGAAGAATTTAATCAGTCCAAGTGACTGTGTAATTTAAATGACATGTAGAATGTCTCTAGCCAGCTTATAAATCATTTGTCATGGCGGACCTTTTCGCTTCGACCTCGGGGCCCGATAGTCCGGAGTGTATCCGACTACCCGCTCAGTTATGTAAAAACCGGGGTACGCGTGGAGACCAGGCGTAGGGGTCATAAGTGCTTGAACAGACAAGTACCCAACTAGTTATGTTATATTACATGGATAGTAAGAAATATCTTCCAGGGAGAATAGTTCCATTAAGGGTTCCTTTCCCTAGGTACGCACGCCCTAATGTGCATGTCCGAACTGCGAGAAGAGAAGCTGGCAAAAAAACATCTGGGGGCAAGTGGAAAAAATAGAGAAAAGTCATCTTTTGTTCACCGACCGAATATTCCCTTAAGAACGCTAGCTTTCGGCTTCACCTAGTCTGAGGTACACATCCGTCTGACCCGGCAGTAACAATCGCAGAGGTGCTCCCCTTATGCCCTAGTCGAATTAACGGGAACATAGGGCACAAATACAAGAGCAAGGAACCCAGCTTGGCCAAAACTTAAGTCATATCGATGCATATAATGGCAAAAAAGGTACATGTGGAAGAATAACACATGTGAGGGGCATGAAGTCCAGAAAAATAATTAAGCTTCTGTATAAGAAGCCCCCAGGTATAATGAGCGCGGTAGCACGTCAAGATTGTGTAGAAAAGACACAATTGAGCCTTTTAAGGCCGTGAGGAGAAAGAAGAAAAAGAGAGAGGAGACAGATAACGTATATGCAAAAAATGGACAGGGGTAAGTTGACGAACATAGAGCCCGGCACTAGGCGTAGAATCTTTGGAGTCTGGCAGCGTTCCATGGGTTTGGCTCGAGTCGATTGTCCGATGCATCCCACAGACGGTATGCTCTGCCGGTCAGAACTTGGTCGATAATGAAGGGACCTTCCCATTTGGGCTTGAGCTTGTTCTTTTTCTTCTCTGGCAGGCGTAGAACTAACTCGCCAACGTTATAAGTTTTGGCCCGTACTTCTCTGCTTTGGTATCTTCGAGCCTGTTGTTGATAGAATGCGGAACGGGCTCTTGCCACGTCGCGCTCCTCTTCGAGGGATTCCAGACTGTCCTGCCGGTCGAGCTCGGCCTCTCTTTCTTCATACACGCGCACTCTAGGTGAGTCATGAATTATGTCGCAGGGCAGAACCGCCTCTGCGACGTACACCATAAAGAACGGTGTGTATCCGATAGTGCGATTCGGCGTGGTCCGCAGCCCCCAGAGTACGGAGTCGAGCTCCTCTACCCAGTGCGTGTTAGATTCCTTTAAGGACCGCACTAATCTGGGTTTTATGCCGCTCATGATAAGACCATTTGCTCACTCGACTTGACCATTAGTTTGTGGGTGATAGACAGAAGCATAATCAAGCTTGATGCCCATGTTGCTGCACCATAGTTTTACCTTGTCGGCAATGAAGTTCGTGCCGTTGTCAATGATGATGCTGTTGAGGACACCATAACGGTGTACAACCCCGGATATGAAGTCCATCACTGGTCCGAATTCGGCCGTTTTAACGGGTTTGGCTTCTATCCATTTCGTGAATTTATCAACCATGACCAGTAAGTATTTTTTCTTATGGGTTCCCCCTTTAAGGGGTCCCACCATGTTGAGCCCCCAGACCGCAAAAGGCCAGGTAGTGGGGATTGTTTGTAGGGCGACGGGTGGCATATGGCTTTGGTTTGCAAAAAGCTGGCAACCGACGCAGCGTTGGACCAAGTCCTATGCATCCGCCCGGGCCGTCGGCCAATAGAATCCTGTACGGAAGGCCTTACTTACGAGGGCCCGGGCTGCGGCATGGTGGGCACCGAGTCCGGCATGGATTTCTGCCAGAAGCTGTCGCCCTTCCTCTTCGGAGATGCACCTTTGAAGGACTCCGGTGGTGCTTTTCTTATAAAGTTCTCCCTCATGGACCTTGTAGGCTTTAGATCGCCGCACAATGCAGCGTCCCTCATTTTGGTCCTCGGGAAGTTCCTGCCTGGTTATGTAGGCCAGGAATGGTTCAGTCCATGGGGCGATGACGGCCATTATGACGTGGGCTGAAGGTGTTATTTCGTTGGCGGAGCCTCCGATTATGTCAGAGTGTTCGGTATCTGGCGGCGTAGCCGGGTCCGGACTATTGTTACCGGTGTCCCCTTCCCATAACACGGATGGCTTAAACAGTCTTTCCAAGAAGATGTTGGGTGGGACCGTATCGCGCTTAGCGCCGATACGGGCGAGGATATCCGCCGCCTGATTATTTTCCCAAGCCACATGGTGGAATTCGAGCCCCTCGAACCGAGCTGACATCTTGAGGACGGCGTTGCGATAACCCGCCATTTTCGGATCTTTGGCGTCGAAGCCTCCATTTATTTGGGATATTCCGAGGTTCGAGTCCCCACGCACCTCCAGGCGTCGAATGCCCATGGAAACTGCCATCCGGAGACCATGTAACAGGGCCTCGTATTAGGCTGCATTGTTGGAGTTTGTGTATAGTATTTGGAGTACATATTGGATTCTATCTCGGGTAGGGGACGTCAGGACAACGCTAGCCCCCAGACCAGCCAGCATTTTAGAGTCGTCGAAGTGCGTAATCTAATTGGAGTATGCACCGTACTCTTTAGGGAGTTCGGCTTCTATCCATTCGGCGACAAAATCGGCCAATACCTGTGACTTAATGGCTCGCCGGGGTTTATATGTTATGTCGAACGGGAGGAGCTCAATGACCCATTTGGCAATCCGGCCCGTGGCGTCGTGGTTGTTTATTATATCATTCAGTGGCACTTCCGGCCAGTGTAATTGAACACTCTTGGAAGCAGTGTCGTAATTTCCGGGATGCCATGAATACCGCATATGCTATCTTTTGATAATGCGGGTACCGTGATTTGCATGGAGTGAGTACGGTGGATACGTAATATACCGACTTTTGAAGGGGGAATTTGTGTCCATCCGTTTCTCGTTCGACGACGAGCACTGCACTTACAATTTGATGAGTTGCCGCTATATATAGCAACATTGGTTCGCCGATGCTTGGCGCGGCTAGGATTGGGTTGGTGGCCAGGATGGCCTTTATGTCTTCTAGTCCGGCCGTGGCCGTGTCCATCCACTCGAAGTGTTCGGTGCGCCTAAGCAGGCGATAAAGTGGCAATGCCTTTTCTCCTAAGCGGGAGATAAAGCGGCTTAGGGCAGCCATGCATCCAGTTAATTTTTGGATTTGCTTGTGGTTAGTTGGGATGGCCAACTGTGACAGGGCTCAGATTTTAGCCGGATTTGCTTCAATTCCTCTACTAGAGACGATAAAACCCAGGAGCTTTCCAGCGGGTATGCCGAAAAGCATTTTTCCGGGTTGAGCTTGATGTCGTATGTTCGGAGATTGTCGAACGTGAGCCTCAAGTCGTTTATTAAAGAGTCAACGTGTCTGGTTTCAACGACCACATCGTCTACGTATGCCTCCACTGTTTTGCCGATCTGCTTTTCCAGACATGTCTGAATCATGCATTGATACGTTGCACCGACGTTTTTAAGCCCAAAAGGCATTATGTTGAAACAGAAGGGGCCGTATGGCATGATGAATGCCGTTGCGGCTTGGTCGGACTCCGCCATCTTAATTTGGTGGTAGCCGGAGTATGCGTCGAGGAAGCACAATGAGTCGTGTCCTGCGGTAGCGTCGATAATTTGATCGATGCAGGGTAGGGGGAAGGGATCCTTTGGGCAATCCTTGTTGAGGTCCTTGAAATCGACGCATAGGCGCCAGGATTTGTCCTTCTTTGGTACCATCACCAGGTTTGCTAGCCAGTCTGGGTGTTTTATTTCTCTGATGAATCCGGCCTCCAATAACTTGGCTAGTTCCTCTCCCATAACTTGTCTCTTAGGTTCAAAGAAACGCCGAAGAGTCCGCTTGACCGACTTGAATCCTTTTAGAATGTTAAGGCTATGCTCAGCCAATCTGCGTGGGATTCCTGGCATATCTGAGGGATGCTAGGCCAATATGTCCCAATTCTTGCGCAAGAACTCCCGTTGTGCGGCGTCCACAGCGGGGTTTAACTGTGCCCCGATGGAGGCTGTTTTTGTGGGGTCCGTTGGGTGGACTTGGAATTTTACTATTTCATCCGCTGGTTTGAAGGAGGTGGACTTGGATCACTTGTCGAGTATCACGTCGTCCCTGTCCACGGTGGAGCATAGCGCAGTTAACTCTTCTGCCGCAAGGGCTTAGGATAATGCCTCGAGGGCCAGTGCGGCTGTTTTGTTTTTGGCATGGAGCGCTATGTCCGGATCACTAGCTAGAGTGATGATTCCCTTGGGCCCGGGCATTTTGAGCTTCATGTACCCGTAATGGGGTATGGCTTGGAAGATCGTGAATGCCTCCCTCCCTAAAAGGGTGTGGTATCCGCTACTGAACGGGGCCACTTGGAATGTGATTTCTTCGGACCTATAATTCTCCGGCGTGCCGAATACCACATCTAGTTTGATTTTCCCAGCGCAACGTGCTTCCCGACTGGGGATGATTCCTTTGAAGGTTGTGCTGCTTTGCTCAATGCAGCTCTTGTCTATTTCCATTTTTTGAAGAGTTTCCTCATAAATGAGGTTTAATCCACTGCCACCGTCCATGAGCACTTTAGTGAGCCAAAAGCCGTCCACAATTGGACTAAGGACCAATGCGGCTTGTGGTCGGGTTGTTCGGAATTTAGGTTTGTCACTGGCATTGAAGGTGATAGCCGTGTCGCTCCATGGATTTATTGCTGCCACCTGGCAGATTTCGGCAAGGCTGCGGAGTGTTCGCTTGCGCCTATTATTGGAGGCGAATGTCTCGAAGAGTGTTAATACTGTATTGTGATCCACGGGATGGTGCTCTGCGGTATTTTGAATGAGGAGATCCTCGCCGCTCTTGGCCACCTGCTGGAGTACCCAACATGCTCTAAGGTTGTGTGTTGGTATGGCATCCGTTGTGCCATGAATTTTGCAGGGTCCATTAAGCCATCCCTCCAATACGGTTCCACGGCCGGTGGTGGGCTTTTGCTTTTATGTAATTGAATCGGGCGACTTAAGAGGATGCACCCTTTTAATTCGGACTGGGTGTTTAGTCAGAGCCGGATTATCCCAAAATTTTGTTTCGGTTTTCCAGGCACTTTCCATCGCACAGTACTTCTGTACTATGGCCGCCAAGTCAGTGAAGTGTGTTATGTCACGGTGACTTATGGCGTTAAGGATTCCCTTATTCATGCAATTATTGCAGAAGAATGAGATTGCCTCTTCCTCGCGACAGTCCTTGACCTTGTTCGTTACAAGGAGGAATCTGGCCCAATAGTGATGTACTGTTTCCTGGGGATCTTGCCTAATGTGGGAAAGATCGTTTATATCTGGGTGGGTGGGTGGATTTGTGTCCGAACCCTGACCCGATCTGAGGCCCAGGGGCATGGGAGTTTCCGATCTTGGAAGTTCGGGCTCCGGGATGTCGCCCGACAGGTATGGCCCGCTGCCTGATTCTAGGCTCGAGGCTTGGGCGATGTCCTTCCGTAAACGGGTATCCAGCTTAGAGAGCTCAGGAATTCGGACATAGTTTGTCCTCAAGATAGAGGAAGAATTGCCACATTGTTCCTCCACCATCGCAATCTGATGGGTGACCGGCGAAGAGTTAATCTCCCTTTGGTCAGGTTTAAGCCCAATCCGATCATAGTCCGTAGCGACTCCCAAAGCGGCGATGCCAAGAGCTCGTTTAGGGAAGAGAGCTCCATTGGATCCATCTACTCGGCAAGTTCCGAGCCGACGTGGAGGTTGTTTTCGATGACCCGAGAAGTCATCGTAGGCGCAGCAGCCGAACGGGCGGTCACGATGAAACCGCCAAGCCGAAGAGTTTGGCCGACAGCCAGGGCTCCTCCGAAGGTAACGTTGTCCTTGACAATGAAATGAGCCATCCTTCCTTACAGTGACGACACAGTGGAACTCTCAATGAAAGCACTAATGTCGGTGTCAAAACTGGCGGATCTTGGGTAGGGGGTCCCGAACTGTGCGTCTAAGGCGGATGGTAACAGGAGGCACGGGACACGATGTTTACCCAGGTTCGGGCCCTCTCGATGGAGGTAATAACCTACTTCCTGCTTGATTGATCTTGATGATATGAGTAGTACAAGAGTTGATCTACCACGAGATCGTAGAGGCTAAACCCTAGAAGTTAGCCTATGGTATGATTGTTGTCGTCGTACGGACTAAACCCTCCGGTTTATATAGACACGAAGGGGGCTAGGGTTACACAGAGTCGGTTATAAGGGAGGAGATCTTCATATCCGTATCGCCAAGCTTGCCTTCCACGCCAAGGAGAGTCCCATCCGGACATGAGACGAAGTCTTCAATCTTGTATCTTCATAGTCCAACAGTCCGGCCAAAGGATATAGTCCGGCCGTCCGGATATCCCCTAATCCAGGACTCCTCATTGTCCTTTGCTCAGGTGGCCACATATGATGTTCTTCGCTTAAGAATCGAGTTGCTTGAATCTCTTCACATCAGTAGCATTCAAATAAGGTGTGACTGAGGGAACACCATTTTCCACAACATACCAGAGATCGTTATGAATTGCCTCATGATGCATTTGTGTCTTATTCTTCCAGTAGGGGTAGTCCATCCCATCGAAGGTAGGACACCCAGCAGAGACCTTGATCATACCTGTGGTCAACATAACTAAAACTACATGCGGTTAAACCAACATTACACGGAACAAGGGAGTACCTTGCTCTGATACCAATTGAAAGTGCATTATATCGACTAGAGGGAGGTGAATAGGCGATTTTTATGAATTCTTACTGAGGAATTTCAGGGTGAGGAAATTCCTAAGCGAAGAACTACTTGCAGCGGAATAAGTACTCAGATGCAAACATAACAGAATATATGCATCGTCATCATGATGAAATGAAAACAAGCACAGAGTATGGAAAGCATAAACACAGGATAAATAGGATGAAGACAAAAATACTAAAGAAATTGAACTGAGGAAATTGAGAAAGTCTTCAGTCAAAGTCTTCGAACAGATATGAACAAGCACACAACACAGTATGAGGAAATTAAAGAGTTGAGGAAATAGAACCAGTTGGCTTGGTGAAGGCAATAATTTGGTAGACTAGTTCCAACTGTTGTGACAGTTGTACGTCTGGTTGGAGCGGCTAGGTATTTAAACCCGAGGACACATAGTCCCGGACACACAGTCCTCACCGTATTCTCCTTGAGCTAAGGTCACACAGACCTCGCCGAATCACTCGTGGCAAATCTTCAGGTGACTTCCAAACCTTCACATACTCGGTCACTCAGCGATCCACAATTTCCTCTTGGATGCTCAGACCATGACGCCTAACCGTCTGGAAGATGCACAGTCTTCAAAGGTAACAAGCGTCGGATCCACGCAGGATCAATCTCTTTAGTGATGCTCAATCACTTTGGGTTTGTAGGTGTTCGGGTTTGGGTTTTCCTCACTTGATGATTTTCACTCAAAGTCCTCAGAGGATGGGATGCTCTCAAATGACAAGTGTCAGTGGTTGTAGGGGGCGGCTATTTATAGCCTAGGGACCAGCCCGACATGATAAGACATAAATGCCCTTCCATGATATGACCGTTAGGTGGGTAGATATTTTGGGACAGCTGGCGCGTAGCACAACAACGGTCGGAAATTTGACTATCAAATTCCTCAGGGCTATCATGTTCCTCGCTTGTAGGCAATCCGCACTGGCGAATTCCTAACTCCTCAGTCAGAACAAATTCCTCAGAGACCAGAAGAGCTTCGTCTCTGTCACTGAAGAAACTGACTGAACTGTATGAGATTTCCAATGACTTCACTCAAAGGGATTGGTAGGTGTAGGATTTTGAGGTGAGCATCACTTGGAAATTTTTCCTTAGTATTTCCTCGACCCCCTTTAACAGTACGGTGTTTCCTATGACTCAAGAAAGAGAAAATGAAACTACGAAAACAAAAGTCTTCACGCTTCATGTTCCTCGAATGAATACCAAGTATTCAAGGTCACACCAATTTCTTCACTTTCAAAGTCTTCAGAAAGTCTTCAGAAATCCAAAGTCTTCAGTCGAAGAACTTCATTTTTTGGGATCGAATTTCTCTGTAAATATAAGTCTTCAATACACCTAAATCACTAAGGGCACTAGATGCACTTACAGCCCCAAATTATTAGATCTATATTAATGCTTAAATCAATGTAGAATAAACCCAATGCTTATGAAGAAATTTAGTTCTGCATTGTTCTTGTAAGTATCTGCTGTCCTTCATCACTATACTTATATTTGTCAGCTAGTTCTTCATGTACACTTTGCAGCTTATTTTCCCATGTCCTCCATTTTCTACACATCAGATCTACATTTTCTCTTGCCAAAATATTGAATAAAACCAATGTTACTGAAGAAGTTTAGCTCCGCATTGCTCTTGACAGTGTCTTCTGCCTGTATGTCGTATTTCCTTTTGTACTCTACATCTTAAGTTAAATAATCGCCATTTGTTCCTATATTTTCACATCTATATTTACTCCAAACAAAATGTAGAATAAAGGCAATGCTCTTGAAGAAGAGTGTGCGGTAAACTTCTTGAATTGTCCCCCCCCATAAATATGTAGAAGGGCTTTATAGAGCCTGTCTTCACTACTACTGTAAGTTTGTCCTCCTCGAGCCTTCAAACTATGAACAATGGTCTAGTGAAGCTGGCTTCTCCTGCAAAATGCCATTTCTTGTCGTCTTAACTATGAAAAATTTCTATTGTGTTAATGCTATTTTAAACCGCATCTCTTTATTTCGGACAAAGAAATGAGATGAATTGACAGCACTGATGCTTATACGTGCAAAACCTGTTATCTACCTACTTGTTTCTCTTTCAGGGTGATAGCGCTGCTGCTAGGTAGAACTGCCACAATGATAGTGAGACGAACCCATTGTTTGTCCCTCTAACATATATTCCAGAGAAGAAGGCAACACATCTCGAGGGTAGGGATACAACCACAAAGTCATATCTTGATGTAGTGTCGAACTTACTCAGTGACACAAGCTCGACGAAGTCCCCGCCTGAATCTGTTCGACTTCTTCAGTCTAAAATTCAAGCAGAAAGACATGCTTTCGCTCAAATCCAGTTGGAACTCCAATCTCTATGCAAGATTAACCGTAAGTATAGGACATCTATTGATGCCATGCAGCTTAAGTTGGTGGATATAACCATCAAAGAAGCGTACTCTCATCAGGTTGCTAAGCTGCTTACGCTGCAGCTCCTAGGCCGGGCTATCATTTCTTGAACTGTGTTGAAGTGCCGTCAGTTCTGTCTTTTATTTTGTAAGCCTGTTAACTTCCACTGGTGGCGACCTGTTAACTTCCATTGGTGGCGACCCGCCCAGTTTGTGGAATCTGCTGTCTGGTTGCCCTTTATTATTATCACTGGTGGCGAACTTTGATGCCCAGGGGATGTAATATGCTATAATTTCTTTGTTGTATAGTCTAGGTTTATTCTTCGTCACGATGCTGTAATTTATTTGTTGTTTCTGCTATTGTCGCTCTGAGAAAAGGTCATAATATTCGATCGGTCTACAATGAGCCAATAGGTTAGGTTTATAAAATAATAATTTCCGTACTAAAACTGGTCGGTCGCCAATCGCTAGTACGGGCCGAACCGTGGGCCTACAATCATCTTGGGCCATTAGTTTGGTCTAGTTTTAATCTAGCCCACTATTAGTTTCGGCCTTTAAAAGGCTGAGTAAACCGCTTGCCTTAATTGGGCCAGAAAATTAAATAGGCTTTTAACAGATTGAAAACTAGATTCGGCCTTAATTGTGGGGAACAAATCACGGGCCAACAGTGCACTGTAATATAAATCGACCCATTATTGGCCCATTCGGGTGACGGGCCATTAACAGGGTGAAAGTTTTTTGGGCCTTGGCTAACCCAGTTACATTATAGGCGGGAACTAGGCCGGATGTATATCGGGCCTAAATTAGGCCCAACACTCTCAAGGACCTTTAACAGGCCGATAGGCAGTTTGGGCTAGAATGTATCCACGAATACTATGGGCCGTTAAGAGGCTGAAAGTAACTACGGACCTGTCGTGGTATTCTCACGGGGGGTGCTAGACGACATATGCCACAAGGTGGCTTCGTGTGAGGGCAAGACTGCTGCTAGAATATCCAAGGACGGGTATGCGAGTAGCACGCGCTAGTTTACCCAGGTTCGGGGCTCTCCGGAGAGATAACACCCCTACTCCTGCATGTCTGAGTATATGTGGTATATCTGTAGTACAGAGTACTCCTGGAGTTGTATATGAGATCAGTAGCAATGAGCTATCTAGCTAGTGTGGCACATGTGCCTGGCCATGTGTGGCTGTGGGAGTATGATGCTCATACGTGAGTGTGTGGGAGAGTGAGTCCATCCTAGATGGATGGATGGATGCTCATATATATAGTGGGAGTTAGCTTAGGATGTAAGCCATGTAGGCATGGTAGCTAGCTAGCTAGTGGCATGGGGTGTCATCCTTGTCCCCTGGGTCACTTCATAAATAGTGCCCAGGGACAAGGGACACTGTACATGATGGTTGGGGTGTCACGTGAACAGTGCCGGGTACGGTCGTCACGTCGGGGTCGCGTCAGGTTGCAGTTGACTTCGGGAAGCCGGCTGGTTGGAGTAGTCGGCAGCCAGCAGTTAGCCTAGTGATGCAGTCGGTAGCCGGCAGTCGGCCTGGTGGAGCAGTCGGCAGCGAGCAGTCGGTCTGGTGGAGCAGTCGGCAGCCAGCAGTCGGCCTGGTGGAGCAGTCGGCAGCCAGTAGTCGGCAGCCAGCAGTCGGCAGCCAGCAGTCGGCCTGGTGGAGCAGTCAGCAGCCAGTAGTCGGTAGCCAGCCTTCGGCAGCCAGCAGTCGGCCTGGTGGAGCAGTCGGCAGCCAGTAGTCGGCAGCCAGCAGTCGGCCTGGTGGAGCAGTCGGCAGCCTGCAGTCGGCCTGGTGGAGCAGTCAGCAGCCAGCAGCCGGCCGGGTAGTTGGACTGACGGACTTTGCTAGCCCCGATGTCTTGAATTATTGTCTCGCCATCTTCGGGGTATCCGTGTCCAATTACTCCGACAGGACCATAATTAGGCCCAGGTGCAACTCGAGCCTTTAAATGGCCGAAATTGAAACCGGGCCGAAAGAGGCCCATATGTAGACAAGGCCGCTGACAGGCCAAAACTAATATCGGGCCGAACTATTAAACGGGCCATTAAGATGCCAAAGAGCAACTCAGGCCGCCAATGGGCCCAATGGCAGAGTAGCTGTTAAAAAGGTTGTATCTGTTATGGGCCGTAATTTGGCCCAAGAAATGAAAGTCAGTTAACGGGCCGGATCAGGTATGGACCGTAATTTGGCCCAAACTATTGCAGGCTGTTAATGGGCCGTAAACTAGCCCAGAATATTGCAGTTATTTAACGGCCCGTATCTGATGTGGGCTATAATTTGGTCCAGAAAACGTTTGGTTGTTAACGGCCCGACCCATTAGATGTGACGAAATCTTGTGGGCATGTTCCTAGGCCGGCTTTTAAACCTATATGGGCCTCTATTGGGCCGTCCCACATGTCAACATTTCATTGGCGGTTCTTGTAAAATGGACAGTTGGCATTTGTCCCAATGTTGAGCTGACACGTGGATCGTCGACGAGTGAGAATTTTACACGTGGAAAATCGCCATTGGTTCGGGCTGTTAATGGGTTATCAGATCCAAACTGGAACCCGATAGCTTAACGGCGACCTGTTATGGTGGATCCCACATGTCGGTTACCCTTGATGAAAGCACTTCTATGAGGCGCGATTTATCGTCATGGAAGTGGACACTTCTGTGATGATAATTTTGGTAATGTCATGGAACACTTCTACGACAACACAGGTATGACTATCTTGATTATGTCATAAAATCGTCATGGATGTAAATGCATGACAGAAAACGTGACCTAATGTGAAAAACACGTATCATCACGGAAGTGTATTTTTTTGTAGTGCATCCTCATCTCTTTTACGTGGTCCACTCTCCTGCACCCCGCTGTAATCCCCTACTTGAACATGGTGCTTTATGCCACATATTATGATCCAATGGTGTGTTGCCATCCTATGATGTTTTGAGTAGATTTCTTTTGTCCTTTGGGTTGATTGATGATATAGATTGGTTTGAGTTGTATGTTTCATTTTGGTGCTGTCCTATGGTGCTCTCCGTGTGGCGCAAGCGTGAGGGATCCCCGCGGTAGGGTTTGCAATATGTTCATGGTTTGCTTATTGTCTGCGTTGCGTGAGTGACTGAAACACAAACATGGGTAAGCGGGTCATGGAGTATGGGAATAAAGGGGACTTGATGTGTTAATGCTATGGTTGGGTTTTACCTTAGTGATCTTTAGTAGTTGTGGATGCTTGCTAGAGTTCCAATTATAAGTGCATATGATCCAAGGAGAGAAAGTATGTTAGCTTATGCCTCTCCCTCATATGAAATTGCAATAATGATTAACGATCTTGATAACAATTGCCTAGGACAATTCCGCACACCGATCCATCATTATTCCACACTCGCTATTTATAATATATAGTAATATATTCTAACTTTATGATAACAACACCTACTTTTATATTTTAGTTCTCTGATATCATGCAAAGTTATCCTCTTCATACCCACAATGTAGTTTTATTTCTCATTTTTAGTTGGAAGCAATCGTTCATTGTACGTAGAGTCGTATCAGTGACAGATAGGACTTGAGAGAATATTGATCTTACCTTTAGCTCCTTGTGGGTTCGACACTCCATACTTATCATTTCCACCTTTGGAAACTGCTATGATTGCACTTGAGGATTATCATGCATCCCTCGCAATATCAAAAATATCTGCTCGCCCTTGATTCAAATTTTTAGTTGCCCCAACATTTTACTCCCGCCTCTGCATCCCTCGCAATCACAAAAATATCTGCTCGCCCTTGATCCAAATTTTCACTAGCCCCGCCATGTTACTCCTGCCTAGTAAAATTTTCAGTTGCCGTGGTATTTCCTAAAACACCACCTTGCCCCCCCTACACACACACCACACACTCCCCAAAACCTCCGCTCACACAAACACACACCACCCCTCCCTCACTCGAAACCATTGGTAGTTCGCCGCCATCGCCGCCGCCGCCTCCATCCTCAACCTCTGCATGTGTGCCGAGGAGCCCGAGGAGCCAATTGGCCAAAACGAGGTTTATCGCGGCCTCTTTGCCCAACGTTGGCGAGGTGGCCGCCGAGGTGTCCCCGTCGTCCTCCGCGGGCTCTTTATCAATCCACCGTTGCCGGTCGCCCAATCCGCCCACCGTCGTGCCCCTACGGTAGTTCGAGGACTTCCCATCCTCCCCTGTGCCCGGCCACCGCCTAGGTCCTACCTCGGGGTCCGACAGCGGCGGTGGGAGACATGGGTCCTCGACATTGTCTATCAGGAGACCCACACCTGCCGGTGGCTCGGTAGCTTCCACACGACCGAGCTCGCGACCATGGAGTAGGATCGCTGACAGGCCCGCTACCACGGCACGGCGGCTAGGCTCAATTTCGCCTTCGGCACATGTCTGGTTGACCTCGTTCTGCCGGAGCCAGGGATGGTGAGCTCGGCTATGGCGCGGGAGGACCGCGAGGTGTGGGAGCGCCTCGAGGCCGATGCCGCTGACGAGGCCTACATGCAAGAGCTCCGCCGACAGCACCTAGAGCTCGTGGAGGCGGAGCGGGTGATCTTTGCTGGCGTGGAGGGCGGCGAGCTTATCGTGCTCTCCTCTGATGACAAGATCGAAGGCGGCCACAACGGCGGCGCGGAGGACGTTGAGGTGGGCGGCGGGGACGAGGAGATCGACATCGACGAGTGGAGAAGTGTCTTCCCCAATGACCCCGACGACGGCACCGGCCTGGACCCGGCTCGCGGCACACCGTACCTGACGAGGAAGGATTGGCTCGACCTCCACTTCGACTGAAAGTAGTTTAGCTTAGTTCAAATTTACGTTTTATGTTCGGTTATGCAAAACTATCTATGTTTAGGTTTGAATGCATGCTACTTTCGGTTGAACCTGCTTTGAACTTGATCAAATTGAAGTTTACAACTTTATGTTTAGGGGATCGACCAGAAACGGCCAAAAATTGTTGGAGTATATATATATCCACTAAGGGTTTTAGTTCATTAACTTTTAAAGGATCGGCTCGAGATGGCCTTATGCCTTGTCTATTTCAGTTCTCCACAATGTGATGCTCTATATGTGCAACTATTTGCCGTGCATTTCAATTTCATCAATAACAGTTTCAACAATACCACTATGAATTACGATATTTGGTTGTTGTTAAGGATGTTGTAGTTAACATGCCTTTTAATTTTTTAACAATAACTAGTTTACTTTAGACCCGCACAATACCAATTTGAATGACTATTTGCTTGTTTTTAAATGTTATACCTGTTGCAGTTAACACAACTTTCCACTTCTTGTTTTTCTTAACAAGCGTGCTTAAGCCTGCACACTAAAGCTATCATTTGTAGATTATGTTCTCTACCATCGATATATTTGGTTGGTGTTTAGCATGTTGTCCTCAACATGCCTTTATATGTACTCATATAGGAAAATATTGAGAATAGTGTTGTTTTCCATCGATGTTAGTTTCATCGCATTGCTTATATGTACTCATTGTTCAGGATATCGGTAGCTGGTAGCATATAGCCTGGGGGCTGATAAGGGATTAATCGTCGAATCAGACATTTCACTGAATGTATATGTAACCCATTTATTAGTAGGTTAACTAGGGCCATACTTAATATATCTGAGGCTACATAGCAACATGCATTGTACTGAATGACTAAATATGCAATCCCAGGCTACATAGCAACAAGAGTGTTACCTTAATGTTCTGATGATTCCTAGATATACATGTAATAAAATCTTATATAATGGGATGGAGGGAGTGTTGTACTACATCATTTTGCAATTGTTGTTTAGCTTCTAATATTAACTTGGTGCTTTTAGGTACATATGTCATTGCCAAAGATCCACACTTCGACCCTTTCTACGTATGAGGCAATGAGATATTCATGAAGCAACATCAAGTGAGGAAACTGATAAATATTGTTATTAAAATGGGTCAAAAGATGTCAATCGAATTATTTGTTTACACTTTATGAAAGACAATAGTGAACTGCAGGATGGTAAGTAAGAACTATGTAGCCTTCTTTTTACTGCCCATAATGAGTTGTGTTAGATGACAATGTCTGAATCTTTTTTCCTTTGCAGCGGATCCTGAAGCAGTTTACTCAAGATTACCTCTCAAATTACATGATTGGCGTCCGGCCATCACAAGGGGTTGGACTAGAGTCGTGCGTGCCTTCTGCGTCCACGAGAGCAAAATAGGGTGATTCCGCTTCACCTTGTTCAGCAACCAGAATGTGTGTCGCCTCTTTCTTTACCATCTGTAATAGTACAAGTATAGAACCCTGGTTCATCATTCTTTATTTGGTGCTTATGTAATTCTTAAACATATGTACCTGTGAATCGAATAATGCATTGGTTGTTTGAACCTGATGGATATGAATAAAGCTATAGCCTACTTTCAAGTCCAAATTAGCTACAATTTTAAATAGCAACAATTAAATTAGGATGAAATTAGGGTGTGCAGGTCATTACGGCGCACATGGTCTATAAAGCACAGCGTGTGCGATATACATCATAATCTGAAATGGTTCACAAAGAGGAAACATGTGTAACAATGCACACAGTTGCCGTTTGGAAAGCGTGTGTGATGTTAGACACTATCACAAATGGAGCGGGAAAACTAATTGTGTGTGATTGTCTACCTATTGTACACGGTTAACAATCATTAACTGTTTGTGATGTGCCAGGCATCGTAAACGTAGAGCCAATTTGGTACGTGCCTCAAAAACTCTCGTGCCTGGAATGTGCCTAGTTTTAGGTAAAACCACAAAACTCCGACTACGATGGGAATGTGAGCACAAACGAGTAGCAATGATGAAACGTTTGGTATATTCGAGATATCAGAAATGGTTATAGGGACAACTATATGCATCAAGGCTACCTATCCCCGACGGTTTATGGGTCGTGTGGGAAGGACCCCCCCTACCACCCACACTCACTTGGCGAGGGTTCCAAATGATGTCGTGGAAAGGGGTTAAAAACCGTTTGTATAGCACCTCGTTGTACCAGTGTTGAACCAGTCTATAGATGGATCGCTGGAGCTTGCATACTTTGTTAGCATCCTTAGGATCGACAAAACCTTCTGGTTGCATCATATACAACTCTTCCTTAAGAAACCCATTAAGGAATGTCATTTTGACGTCCGTTTTCTAGATCTCATAATCATAAAATGGGGCAATAGCTAACATAATTCTAACAGACATAAGCACCACTACGTGTGAGAAAGAGTCATCATAGTCGACCCCTTGAACTTGTCGGAAACCCTTTGCAACAAGTCAAGCTTTATAGACGGTGATATTACCATCATTGTCTGTCTTCTCCTTAAATATCCATTTATTCTCAATGGCTTGTTGATCATCAGGCAAGTCCATAAAAGTACATACTTTGTTCTCATAGATGGATCATATCTCGATTTCATGGCCTCAAGCCATTTGTGGCAATCCAGGATCATCATTGCTTCTTCATTGTTCATAGGTTCGCCATTGTCTAACAACATGACTTCTAGGACGGGATTACCGTACCACTCTGGTGCGGAACATGTCCTGGTCGACCTACGAAGTTCAGTAGTAACTTGATCCAAAGTTTCATGATCATCAACATTAGCTTCTTCTCCGGTTGGTGTAGACATCATGGGAACTGCTTTCTGTGACATGCTACTCTCCAGTTCGAGAGAAGGTGCAATTACCTCAAAAAGTTCTACTTTCCTCCCACTCACTTCGTTCGAGAGAAACTCCTTCTCTAGAAAGGACCCATTTTTAGCAACAAAAATCTTGACCTCGGATCTGTGATAGAAGGTATACCCAATGGTCTCTTTAGGTATCCTATGAAGGCACATTTTTCCGCTTTGGGTTCGAGCTTATCAGGCTGAAGCCTCTTGACATAAACGTCACATCCCCAAACTTTTAGAAACGAAAACTTAGGTTTCTTGCCAAACCATAATTCGTATGGTGTCGTCTCAACGGATTTAGACGTTGCCCTATTTAAAGTGAATGCGACTGTCTCTAATGCATAACCCCAAAATGATAGTGGTAAATCGGTAAGAGACATCATAGAGAACACCATATCCAATAGAGAATGATTACAACGTTCGGATACACCATTACGATGTGGTGTTCCAGGTGGCGTGAGCTGTGAAACAATTCCACATTGTCTTAAATGCATACCAAACTCGTAAATCAAATATTCACCTCCACGATCAGATCGTAGAAACTTCATTTTTTTGTTACGATGATTCTCCACTTCACTCTGAAAATCCTTGAACTTTTCATATGTTTATGACTTGTGTTTAATTAAGTAAATATACCCATATCTACACAAATCATCTATGAAGGTAAGAAAATAACGATATCCACCACGTGCTTCAACACTCATCGGACCACATACATCGGTATGTATTATTTCCAATAAGTCACTAGCCCACTCCATTGTATCGAAGAACTAAGTTTAGACATCTTGCCCATAAGACATGGTTCACATGTCTCGAGTGATTCATTAATCAAGAGATTCCAAAATTCCATTAGCATGGAGTTTCTTCATGCGCTTTACGCCAATATGACCTAAGCGGCAGTGCCGCAAATATGTGGTACTATCATCATTAACTTTGCTTCTTTTGGCATCAATATTATGACTATGTGTATCACTAAAATCAAGATTCAACAAGAATAAACCATTCACAAAGGGTGCATGACCATAAAATATATTACTCATATAAACAGAATAACCATTATTCTCTGACTTAAATGAATAACCGTGTTGCAACAAAAAATGTACTGATATAATGTTTTATGCTCAACGCAAGCACCAAATAACCATTATTTAGGTTTAATACTAATCC
Organism: Aegilops umbellulata; assembly: GCA_032464435.1. Classification (NCBI taxonomy): domain Eukaryota; kingdom Viridiplantae; phylum Streptophyta; class Magnoliopsida; order Poales; family Poaceae; genus Aegilops; species Aegilops umbellulata. The sequence goes on along the minus strand of CP136056.1, from coordinate 277,301,549 downwards.
CGAAGGTATTACGAGCATGCCGATGGTGATCGTATCAACCTTGGAGACACTTCGAACACTCATCGTCACCTCGCCCTTAGCTAGTCTCCGTTACCGCAGCTCCTGCTTCGAGTTACTAATATTAGCAAATGAATCGGTATCAAATACTCAGACGCTACTACGAGCACTAGTGAGGTATACATCAATAACATGTATATTAAACATACCTAGGTTGACGTTGACATCCTTCTTATCTACCAAGTATTTAGGGCAGTTGCGCTTCCAGTGACCATTCCCCCCTTTGCAGTAGAAATACTCAGTCTTAGGTTTGGTTCCAGCCTTGAGTTCCTTCAAGGGAGCGGAAACTTTCTTGCCGTTGTTCTTGAAGTTCCCTTTATTTCCCTTGCCTTTCTTCTTGAAAATGGTGGTATTATTAACCATCAACACTTGATACTCTTTCTCGATTTCTATCTCCACGGGCTTAAGCATCGCGAATAGCTCAAGGATCATCTTTTCCATCCCTTGCATGTTATAGTTCATCACCAAGTCTTTGTAGCTTGGTGGCAGTGATTGAAGAACTCTGTCAATCACTACTTCATCTGGAAGATTAACTCCCAACTGATTCAAGTGGTTGTAGTACCCGGACATTCTGAGTACATGCTCACTGTCGGTGTCAAAACCGGCGGATCTCGGGTAGGGGTTCTCGAACTGTGCGTCTAAGGTCGATGGTAACAGGAGATAGGGGACACGATGTTTACCCAGGTCTGGGCCCTCTCTATGGAGGTATACCCTACCATGAGATCGTAATGGCTAAAACCCTAGAAGTCTAGCCTCTATGATTATGATTGCCTCTACGGACTAAACCCTCTAGTTTATATAGACACCAGAGGGGACTAGGGTTGTACAAAGTCGGTTACTATCGTGGTTTTGTCACGTCAGATGTCCTAGTGTAAGGACTTAGTCATGAGGCCAACGCATCTATGTGGTAGCTTGAGAGGGGTTGAGCGGAATCGAGAGACGCAACACAAGACAGGGATTTAGACAGCTTCGGGCCCCGGGAAACATCATCCGGTAACAACCCTACATGCTGTTTGAGGCTAGGTCTCATTATCATCACGAGGGAGTCGTCGTAAACCGGCTCTCCTCTTTGTGTCTAGCCCTAAGATTGTTTCTTCTTGCTTGTAGCTTGTCCCTCTTTGGGGAGCCCTGCCCCTCCTTATATATGTTGAAGGGCGGTTTACATGTGGAGTCCTATTAGGATTAGGAATAGTCTATCTCTAATACAAACCGGATATATGTCCAGGTCTTACTCCTTGTAAGACAAATATTCCTCATGCCTTTCCTCTTAAACCGGCCCACCATAACGTGAACCGGCCTTCTGGGCCTTAGGCCTTGTCACCGTCTGTCCCGCCCGTCGGGTTACCAGTGAATCATAATGTTTAGTCAGGTCTTGTAAACCGTCTGGTCTGTGCGTGTCGCCGGTGAATCGCCAAGTCCGGCCGGTTTATACTTCCGGTCGGGTTACACCACGGGGTATATCCCCGACAGTTACGGAGAAAGGAATCTTCATATCCGAACGCCAAGCTTGCCATCCATGCCAAGGAGAGTCCCATCCGGACACGGGTGATAGTCTTCGGTCTTGTATCTTCATAGCCCATCAGTCCGGCCAATGTCCAACAGGCCGGACGCCCGAGGACCCCTTAATCCAGGACTCCCTCAGTACCCCACAAACTAGGCTTCAATGACGAGGTGTCCGGCGTGCAGATTGTCTTTGGCATTGCAAGGCGGGTTCCTCCTCCGATGACTTCAAAGAGCTGTATTCAACCTTCCATTTAATATCGTACTCATTGGCTTCTATGCATCCATAGCTTCAGCTTCCACATGTCAAGCGAATACGAGAGGTCAGGGTATTTTTTGCACATAACACCCCGGCCATGTAAGAAAGGTGTCTATTTAAAGAGATTGGATCTCAGATCCATTCCACACCAAGCGGAAAATCCTTAGAGCTTGCTAGGAGAAACCACTCCAACATGGCTAGCGCTCCCAGTTCTTCCTCCCGCCCCCATGGCTTTGAAAAAGGCAATTGGGAAAGATGCTCCGTATCCCACGATCAGCTAGTGAAGCTGCAAATGCAGGGATTTCTACCCCGCGGATCTAGTCCCCATTCGGGCAGGATTGACCTCCTTCAACGGCGGGGCTCAGGCGAAGAATTTCCCCAATACATCCAGGGGGAACGAGTGTGCTTCGTTCCCTACTTGCTAAGAGGCGTCGGATTTCCAATCCACCCGTTCCTCCGAGGACTTCTGGAGTATTACGTCCTCCAACTGCAGAATCTCATTCGTGCCTCCGTCTTGCACATCGCGGGTTACATTGCTCTTTGTGAGCTATTCCTGGGTTGTGAGGCCCATTTTGAGTTATGGAGGAAACTATTCTGCCTCGTCCCTCGCAACCAAGAGGGATCGATATTCGAAGTGGGCGGTGCCGAGGTATGGCGCATCGCCAGGACCGGATACCTGTCTGGCACGCCGAACAAGGCGTCCGAAGAGTGGCCTTCCGAATGGTTCTATATTAAGGACGTCGCTCTTCCTGACCCAGTACGAATGGGTCTTCCCGAATTTTCAAGCGCTCCATTGAAGAAACACCACGGCTGGCGCCCTTGGAGCCTCGAGGAGGAAGATAGCGCGGAAGTCCGTCAATTGATGGGCAAGATAAAGACGCTTGCCCAGTCTGGATTGTCAATAATCGAGGTAATGGCAGCTTCCATAGTGCGGGGGGGGGGGGGTCCAGCCACTCCAATACAGAGGGCTTCCTATGTGGCACTACAACGGGGAATATGACGCCTCACCCTGCGGTCGGAAGGGTCCGGACACCCCCGCCGCTTTAGCCAAGATATTGGTCGAGCTGTACAAAGGGGAAAAAGAGGAGTTCACTCATCTTAAACATCAAGATGGATTTTCCATGTACAATCCTCCGAGCTGGGTGAGTTCTAATCCCACCACTTTACTCAATCCTCTCCCTCAGTCACTTTCAATGGACATTAACCCATCTACACTACAAAAAAATACACTTCCCTGATGATACGTGTTTGTCACAGTAGGTCGCATGTACATCCATGACAAATTTATGACAGAATCAAGATAGTCATACCTGTGCTGTCGTAGAAGTGTTCCATGACATTACCAAAATTATCATCACGGAAGTGTCCACTTCCATGACGATAAATCACGCGTCACAGAAGTGCTTTCGTCAAGGGTGACCGACACGTGGCATCCACCATAACGGAACGCCTTTAAGCTATCGGGTCAGGTTTTGGATCCGATAACCCGTTAACAGCCCCGACCAATGGGAAATTTCCACGTGTAAAATTCTTATTGGCCGTACGAAACACGTGTCAGCTCGTCAGTGGGTCAGATAGGCGCCTATGATACGTCGACACATGGCACGACCTAATAGAGGCCCATTCCTGTGAAAAGGCCGGCCCGTTTGACTTGGTCAAAAGGTGGCGGGCCGTCCCATGGAAATCCTGTTAACGGCCTGTTCGCATATAGCCCATTTACAGCCCGCTAACCCAAGGCCCGTTACGCCCTATCTGAATTAGGCCCAGTAGCGTCATCTGGGCCATTCAATATGATTCCAGCCCGTTTTCACTTCTGACCCATGTATGGCCCATGACGTCTTTCGGCCCATATGAGGCCCTATGTAACTCTTGGCCTACTAATGGCCCGTGGTGAAACTGGCCCGTAATGAACAGTGTATCACTTTACACCCATTAACGGCCGTGGTGAAACTGGCCCGTAATAAACAGTGTATCACTTTATACCCATTAACGGCCCGTTATTCCGTTGGGCCGTTCCTAGCCCATGTTATCTTTCGGCCTGCTCAGAGCCCATTTATTCTTGGGCTCATTTCCAGCATTCGTTTACTTACGGCCCGTTACTGTCATTTTCTGCTTGTGGGCCAAATTCAGCCCGTGGTTACAGTCGGCCCGTTTGTGGTCCGTTAATTGGTTGGACCGTTTTCATAGCGTCATCAAATACGGCCTATTAACGATGGCCCGTAATGGTCGGCCCATGAACGGACGATTCCAAATCTAGCCCGTTTACGGCCATAATGAGGCCTGTTATTGGCCCATGTTTGGCCAATCGATCATACGGCCCGTATATGGCACATTGATGATACGGCCCGTAGAAGGCCCATTGTTTCTACGGCCCGTAGAAGGCCCATTTTTCTACGACCCGTAGAAGGCATACTGTTTCTACAGCCCATAGAAGCCCCACTGTTTCTATGACCCGTAGGCGGCCCAGTGTCACTACAGTAAATATTAGCCCATGGTTATTGTGGCCTAGTTTTAAAGAATAGGTTATTGCAGCCACTAGCAAACCGCGAAAAAAGAACTGCACTGACTACAAGCAAACAAATAAACAAGTCAACAAGGAAATAAATAAGCAAGCAAATTATGCTAGGCTATCACGGCTCTTACACATATTACATCCACTCGGCATCAAAGTTCGCCACCAGTGCAAATATAGGGAACACAACACCATATAAACGCTGCAGCAAAACAAGTCCAGAACTAAAACCACTTCAGAAGAGCTCAAGAAACAATATCCTGGGTACCCATCATGCTGGCAACATGCTTAGCAAGCTAATTAACTTTCTCTTGTTTGGCGCTTAAATCCTCCAGCGCTTGCTGTTGCACAAGAAAGTACGCATCTGAATTCTGCAGGGACTTCCTCAGTCCTTCGGCTTCTTGCCGCAGCACAGCTGACTGATGCCTTTCAGCTTGTAGCTGAGACTAAAGAAGCCGAAGTGATTCAGGCAGTGAGTTCGAAGAGCTTGTGCCAGCGGTACTGGCGAGTAACTCGAACACTACATCAGCGCAGGACTGTGGGGTTTTCTCGCTGTCTACAAGATCGTTTTTATCACCTTTCTTGGAGACTAGAATGAACCTTATATGCATTACTTTCTCTATCATTGCATAGTGGGGTGCTCTTCTCCAATATTCTGTTTGCATACTACAAGAGAAACAAGAAGACACATCACAGGTTTAGCTTGTAGTATACGAAACTCATTTTGGTAAACCGGTTCAGTAGTAAGGTGGACAGGATAACAACATGAAACAAACATATATCTATGTACTATGGTCACTGTATTGTCCATATCATTCTAGTTTATGTTCCCTAATCAAGATAGAGACACAGTTCAACTCATATCTTTTTAAGACACAGCAGCATAGACAGAATATAAGTGTGAGAAACTACACAGCATTGGCAGCACTTGTAATGTGCATCACATGAGAACATAACTGTTTATGCAACTTAAACTGAAATCAACATAGAGCAAGAAGTTAAAGAAATAGGTTTAAAACATACCTGTTGCACCATTGGAGTTTCAATTGGATCCTTCAAATTCGAAAGTAGTTGGTATGAGTAAATACAGTGATGCAACAGCAAAGGGGTATGGACCATAGCTACGGAATCTGACCTGAGAACAGTTGCTCTTCTGCTTGAAACGTGGAGTTTGGGTTAAGTGTGGTGGTCTTCGTGCTTTGGGCACTGCAGTAGCTTTACGAACTGCTCGTGTGGGGGTACTCCGTGGTGGACATGGTGCTTTGTCAACTATAAGTGGGTTACTATCCGCTGGGGTTGCGGTTAGATGGGTTGTAGCTGGTTCTCTGCCCAACGGTGTAAGTGTGCAATCTGAAAGAGTCTCGATTATGTGTGGTGGGGCTAGTTTGTGGGCCAGTACAACCATGGTTCTATCAGCATCAACGAGTAGCACTGTCTTTTGTGAAGAACGGGTTTTTGCTCCCTTAGATACTGCCATCACCCCCTCCAATTCAAATGGCTGATAAACAAGAAAAGAAATTTAACGTACAAACATTGTATGATAGACAGATGTGGTAATTCAGATGTATATTTTCTAACCAAACAGGACAGCATGACACAATTTCACATATATGATGCCTAACTAAACAGGATAGCATGACACAGTTTCAGATATATGATGGATAGCTTAACAGGATATAATGGCATAATTCAACATATGATGAGTACCTAAACAGGATGACATGACAAAACTATATGATGTCTTTCTAAAATAGGTTGGGATGAAATAATTCACATACATGTTGTCTAAGTATACAGGATGGCATGATATAATTGACATAATTGATTCATATACTAAGCAACTGGCACTCGCATGTATGATCTCTAAACTAAGCAGATAGAATTTAATAGTGTGCATATGATGTCTAAACTAAGCAATGCAAGACACCATATGCATCATATGAGAAATATAAACATTGCAACTTAGAGCATACACCTCAGGTAGGATACAGGACTGGTCATCTGTCTCTGAATCCTCCTCTGAGGAGCTCCCTGTAACCATCGAGATATATGCTTCAATAGGTACCATTGCCTACTCTGAAGACCTTGTTTTCGCTCCAGATTTTTCCATAACCGGCTCAAATGGCTGATACACATGAAGAGTAGTTCAATATACATAGATTGTCGACAAATGGAATACGTAATGAAAAAAAAGATGGCATGAGATAATTCACATATATGATGCCTGGCTCCATGGCGGTGCATAATTCACATATATGATAACTGGCTGAAAAACATGGCATTGCATAATTCACATATCTGATATAGAAAGCAAACAAGAGGCATTCACACAAAAGCATGTCTAATCTAAGCAGATGGCATGGCAATGCAAGATATGCAAGATATGAGCAATATAACCCAGCCAAGTTAGAGCATGCACCTCGGGGGGACGGGGGATACGACTGGTCATCTCTCTCTGAATCCACCTCTGAGGATCTATCTGTAACCAGCAAGAAATCTGCATCGACAGGTAGCACTGACTGCTCAGAAGACCTTGTTTTCACTCCAGATTTTCCCATGACCGACTCAAATGGCTGATGCACAGGAAGAGTAGATGAATGTATAAACATTGTTGAAAAATGGAATACATTATGGAAAAAAATATGGCACGATACAATTCACATATACGATGACTGGCTAAACAATATGGCATTGCATAATTCACGTATATGATGCCTGGCTAAAGAAGATGTATACTCCCTCCATTCCTAAATAATTGTCTTTTTAGAGATTTCAAATGGACTACCACATACGGATGTATAAAGACATATTTTAGAGTGTAGATTCACTCATTTTGTTACGTATGTAGTTACTTGTTGAAATCTCTAAAAAGACAAATATTTAGGAATGGTGGGAGTATGATATAGAAACCAAACAGGTGGCATTCACCAAAGCAAATCTAAACTAAGCTGATGACATATAAGATGTATAATGTAAGCAATGATGGGCGCCATATGCATGATATGACCAACATCAGCATGCCAGGTTAGAGCAAACACCTCAGGTGGTAAACAGGCGTGGTCGGCTCCTTCTGAATCTCCATCTGAACAGTTATCTTCCTATAGAAAAGAATCTTGAAATGCAAGAGGGGGCACTTCGCCCACCATGGAGCGGCGTCTGCATGACATTATATTCGCACGCAACGGTCTTCTCTTTTTCTCTACATGTTCAGTATGATTGTGTACAATATCTGACATGCGTAATAAAAAATAGTTAGATTTTGTAGGGCCTAAGGGGTGCATGCAAAAATCAAGACTGATGGTAGCAAACGAATGGATGGATCCAATACTAATGATACCAGGTAGATTATAGCTTCAGTTCAAAAAGATAGACAATGGATCATCTATTGTTTGTTGCCCACCCAACATGAACCACATATAAGACCCCAGATGAACCAGATAGTAGACAGATACAATTCGTTGCTGGCTCGATATGAGATCCATGGGCAATTCAAAACTCAAGATTGAATGATAAAGTAGCAGGTAATAATAACCGATGTATAATGTAAGCAAACACGAAAGACTGCGACCTCTCTTCGAACTGTGTAGTCCTCAGGTTCATCTGCTCAGTCGATGATGGTAATGCGGTTGGTGTGGCTGCCGGCAACGGGGAAGATGATCAGAGGCAGCGAAAGGAAGTCTGTAGGGGGGATATTTGCTGCAGTGAACGCTTCTGTCGATGGTGCACCTCAGGTGGGGTGGATGACGGCACGGCAGGAGGAGGACATAACACACAGAGTTTTCTTTGACGCCTATCTGAAAATGAAGTAAATATGTAAGGGCTCCTTAGAATTGGAGAATTCTATAAACGCAGGGACAGGAAAAACACAGGAATAGGATAGGAATGCACGTGCAAAACAGAGCATTTGAAACATAGGATTTCAGTCAACCTGTGTGTTTGGCTCACATGAATTGGAAGAACAGAGGAATGGAGAAACAAAGTGATGCGACGAGTGTACAACCTCTTTGGCATAGCCTTGTGGACCACATCATCATTGGGTTGGACGTGGAGGATGGTGATGATGCTGGTGTGACTGTCGGAGGCGGGGAAGAAGATGTGAGGCCTCTGGAAACGGCGCCGAGGTTACTGCTCCGCTGTGATGGACGGTTCCGTCGTTGGAGCAGCTCCGCTAAGGTGTACGGCGACGAGGCTGAAGCATGACAAGACAGACAACGTTAATCTGAAGTGGGACCCTAATATCATCTGCAATAGATGATGTAAAATACATCACCAAAAAGTGCTAGATGTAAAACGCATCAGCCGCGCCACGGCCGCTCCGACAGATGTTGTAGGTACTGTTCACTCTAAACTTAACTGAAGAAAATGAACTTCACAGTCGAAACTGAATTTTACTGTCGAAACTGATTGAACTAGTAACAGAGCATTGCAATAGATGTTTAGGGCGTTCGGGCACTAGTAGCAGAGAAGCAGTGATCTAAATCAGCAGATGCTCGAGCAGGGAACGCACTAGCAGAGAGCAAGTCGTGCAGTAGCACCGCGAGCGAGTGCTAAAGCAGCAACTCCTGTAGCTGCCGGAGGTCGTGCAGCAGCAGCAGCAGCGCAAGCGAGAGCAAGAGCAGAGCAGCAGCACGAACGAAAGCAGGAGCAATACAGCAGCGCGACCGATAGCAAGAACAGAGCCGCTGTGCGAGTGAGAGCCGGAGCAGCTGCAGCTAGTGTCGTTGTGGAAGTCGCCGCCGAGGAAGCAACGACATGGGGAGAGACGCCGTGGATGATGTGGCCGGCGACAGCGCCATCGATGGAGACACGCCATGTCTGCTTGGTATCGAGCACCGGCAGCCCCGTGAGATCGAATAAAAGATAAAATGCAGCGGTGAGTGCAGAACCTCCTTGGTTGCGCCGAGTTGGCCTCGGCATCATCAGAGGAATTGGTGAGGGTGCTGCGGTTCCGGTGGGGCAGGTCAAGTCGGCGCTGTGGGGATTGAGGTGGCGCGATAGACGAGGCGAACGTCCCGGCAGCTCCTTGGAGGTGGAGGACGAGGCGGCTGATCCGGCGGGACGACGAGATCGACAACGGATCCTCATCCGGTGCGGTGGATGATGGACGGCGAGCTATTGCAGTGGACGATGTAGTCGGGGAAGAGTCTCCGGTTGGGCGGCGGTTGGGAGGCCGACGGAGGAGTGTGGGGTTTCGCGGGTTTTGGCGGCCTCGGTGTACGAATGGGGGGTGAAGGAGGAAGGGGGAGCCAAGCTCAGGGACGCGCTTGTCCGAAATGTAGGGTAAGTTACCAGCGTACCCCCACCGGTTTTGACACCGCGACGTGGAGCTACTTTTCCGGCTGAGGGGTAGAAGGGGGATTTCGTGTGTCTGGGCTGCGGGAGCGATTTCGGATGAGGAGGGAGTTCTCGCTCGCGCCCAAATTTCGGGATAACAAGGCGCGGCGCGGGTTGAAGAAGCGGGAGTTTCAAAGCAGGTGAGACAAAAGATACTCGAGCTTGAAAATTTCGAGATAACAAGGTGCGGATTCCTTGTTCGGCAGGACAAACTTAACGTGTAAAAGAAACAATTCATACAAGACACAAGAGAGACATGTCCCCTTTTACTATATTGCTATAGATGCCATTGAAAAAACTACAAGAAAAATGTAAAAAAAATCGGGAGAACAAGATTACCCTGCATAGTACCAAATCGATTCGCACTTCCCTCAACAAGAACAAAAAACAAATCAATTCCCACCAAAAAAAGAGTAATGTCCCTTTTGATATGATTATAGATGCCATGATCTCGAATTTCAATTTTTGAATCGACGCTATGTGGAATTCGAATATATTGTCCGAATAGGAACAGATTTTGGTATAAGCTTCTTGCAAACCCAAGCTTCTCTCAAGAAGGCTCGTGGTTCTGAGAGGGAACGTGCCACCTTTGAGTGCGAAACGATATACGGTGTCCCCCTTGAGTTTATTTACAAAGGCAACATAGAACTACATGAGTGCCCTGTTAAATTTTGGAATTATTCTGGCTTCGTTTGGCCTTATTTACACATTAATTGAGTTTTTGGTCATTTAATGTGCATAATTCAAATTTGAACTACAAGCACATGCTCCCGTGCACCAAAGTTGGTTGAAAAAGCACATTTGTGTCCTCGGGTGAATTTCTAGGTCCCATGCAAAAAATGAGAATCAAATTCAAACATCTGGGCATCGTGGCTCGGTCGAGAACATTGAGAAACTTGGTTTTAAAATAATGAAACTTGGCATGGTGTCATGTCATGGTAGTACCATGCCGTGGTAAAAAAATTTGGCCAAATAGGAACAATTTTTGGTATAAGCTTCTTGTAAATCAGAGCTTCTCTCAAGAAGGCTCGTGGTTCTGGGAGGGAACGTGTCACCTTTGTGTGCATAATTCAAATTTGAAATACAAGCACATGTTCGAGTGCACCAAAGTTGGTTGAAAAATCACATGTGTGTCCTCGGGTAAATTTCTAGGTTACATGCAAGAAATGGGAATGAAATTCAAAATTCTGGGCGTCGTGGCTAGGTTGGAAACATTGAGAAACTTAGTTTTTTATTTCCTGTAAATCCAAAACACGCATGAAAATAATGAAACTTGGCTTGGTGCCATGACATCGCACCAACATGTTGTGGTAAATTCGCAGTCCGATTTGCGAAGGCGCACACATTAACAATCAACAAAGTCATTTTGGAACAAGTGTTGTAACGTTACAATCGGAAACACAAGTATTGTTGAAACCGTGGGCGTTCTACTTACTAGTACCATTTAGGTGCCTCCACGCGTCCCCATTTTTTATTAGCTAGGAGGCGTCGTGCAGGGTAGCTATTTGAGTACGAGAGGCGTGCGATCAGACCCTTGCGCGTGCTTATCGGGAGGAGAGCCCTTTGACCTCCATCTGCCGTCCACCTCTCTCCCAAGGTCTCCATTAATTGCGCCCGAGCCTCTGTTTAATGGTGTGTCTATGTCTCACTCGACTGAGATTTAAGAGAGAAAAAAGAAAAACTGAAAGCACGGATCTTGATGTAAGATCCGATGGACCTATATAGCATCTATTGCGACTTATAGCAAGACTGATGAATATATCAGGACGATTAATTTTTTTATCAAAGAAGGGCTTGTCCCTTCCGATTTTCATTATTGAAAACCACCACAATTCACAAGAAGTTCAGCACAACTCCAGCCTAACATGAAGGACTAAAAGCTACCAGATTGAAATCGCAACATCCCAAGAGGCCAACAAAGGCCAAACATCCGCACTAGAAGCCAACATTTCACAACCAACGACACAATCCATATCCTAAACCGATTATTACATCAAAAGAAACTAGGAAACTGAAGGAAGCCCAGCAGCAACTAGAAGAACAGCAACGCCAGGGTCGCCATAGCAAGAGTTTTCTTCATTCTAGCCTCACAACATTGATCTTCCACAGAAAGATAAGGACGATTAATTGTCTTACATAATTAGAAAGATAATTTAAAAAGCCACATGCGGCTACGCCCGAAACACACAAGGGCAAAGGAAGAAGGAAGTCAAGGATCTGGCTCGCTGAACTCTACTTTCTTGATGCATTGCTGCAGTCCACGGGAACTAGTCTCCGCGGCGAGCGGCGATGAGCTCTTTCGCGTCCTCGAGACGCTGCTTGAGAACATCCACGGATTCCTCCACCAGCCTTTGGCGCTCGTTGCGGAGCATGTCATTCTCGTCCATAAGTTTCTTGACGATGACGTCGGTCCTCTTCAACAAGGCATTGGTCTCCTCCTGCTGGTCTGCACTTCGGACGATCTTCTCCCTCAGCAGGTCGCGCTCGGCCCGGAGCCTCTCATTGCCCTCCCTTAGTGCGCCGATAGCCTGTTCAAACGAGGCTTTCATGTCATCCTGCAACCTCGCAAAACGGGAGATCTGATCCATCTGGCTATGGACGACCGCATGCATGCGCCTGTAACAGTCATCGCCTGCCCGCGAGAAATTTTCCCAGGACGCCGCGGCGCGGCGGGACATCTCTGCCGCATCGACGGCGCGGCAGGACATCTCTGCTGCTTCCGCGGCACGGCCGGACCAGTCTGCTACATCGACGGCACGCCGGGACCTCTGTGCTGCTACTTCCGCGCGGCGGGACATGTCTGCTGCTCTCGCAGCGAGGCGGGACATCTCTCGTGCTTCCGCTTCCATGCTCGCCTCTCCCTGGTGGCAATCTCTCGATCCAAAACTCACGCTGGCCATGGCAGACACAAGGGAAGGATGCTGAATGGCTTGTTTGTTTTTGTGGATGAGGAGTAGAGGAGGAATGCGCAGTCATCTTGGCATACTAGTTCGTATTTATAACCGAGTACTAATACGCTCCTAAGTGGGAAACCGTTTAGCTTGTGATCGGTGTGAACAGGTTTGCAATTCAATATACCGTGGAGTAATTTGGAATTTGACGAGACGCAAGCTCAAAATTTATTGACGGTTCAAGTTTTGAAGTGCGGCACTATTCTCGGATGGAGCACTTCTTTTTCTACTCTCTCCTTTCCGGTTTTATAGGGCTTATCTCAAAATTTTAGTTTTTCCATTTTATAAGGCTCAATTTGGTTGGTCCCCAACACATGTTCAGATTCCAAGGTGCATTAAATCATTGCATGCAAGTATTAAGACAAAATTGACCAATGCATGTAGTTTATGCATGCATGCATTGCAATTAATGCATTGATAAACATAATTTTTTATCGCCACCAAAACCCACCATTTCTGAAGCTAAAGTAGACCAAGGTAATCCCTATATTAGCATATTACTAAGATAAACAGAAGGCACTATAAAAACATTTAGGACGTGACCTTGTCAATCTGAATGTGGAGGGACACAAGCTTAGCCCCGGCCAGCAGCTTGGGCAGAACTGTGAAGAAGGTCAGCTCCTGCACGTCGATGTCGCCGGGATCCTTGCTGCTTGTCACCTCCATTTCCACCTTGACGGCGTCGGTCGTGCCTTTGGGCTCCCCCGGCGGGCCGTTCGCCCACAGCTTGGCCATGTAGTGCGGCAGTGGGGACGCCCCCGCTCTGATGCAGACGACCGACACGACGATAGGTGCGCCGATGTCGAGCATGCCGCCGGCCAAGAAAAATGCCAGCGGTCCTCCTCCGCGAATATCAAGAGTTGTGGCTTCGACAGTGGCACTTGCAGCTGGAGCACCTTGCCGTACTGGATCCTGTGCACGGGCATGGGATGCGCGCTGTTGATGTGGTGGTAGAGCGCCGGCGGCAGGCCTGCGTAGCCGCAGACGGGCACGGGGCATTTGCAGGGCGCAAGCGGACACACGCTCTGGTGATCGGCGAGCTTGTGGTAAGTGACATAGAGCCCACAGCCTTCGTACGGGCACTCCACCCTCACCGACGAAAGGACGGAGTCCACCGCCGTGTTCCGCACGTCGAAGCCACCGCCGCGCTCGCACTTCTGGCACTGCCGCTGGTTCCCGGGGCGCTCGACGCGGCAGTCCGCGCAGGCCAGGTGCCCTCCCTTGCACTGCAGAAATCAATCAAACAACACATCAATCAAGAAACCCACACCTTGCTCAATCAGCCGAACGGACAAGGTGTATTCGAACCTCATACACTGGAGGCGTCAAGGGGCGGAGGCACAAGGGGCAGTGGAGCACGGTGAGGTCCATCGAGACCTTAGAGAGCTCCATCGTCGGCTCTTGTTCGGTCTGCATTATCTCGCCCTCCTCATGCACAACCATCTCTCGACTTGGGCCGGGATATTACAAAGCTTTACCGTCACATATTTTATACTACTTCAAGGTGCATTAAATCAACACATGCAAGTATCAAAAGGAGAGTCATGACATGCATGCATGCGTTGTAATTAATGCATCGGTAAATGCAAATTATTGAAATATATCGAGTGCAGTGCTTTGATGTGTCGCGTCAACTCGTACATCAAATAGAAGTTTGATTATCCTCTCCCTCGCGGATTTAACTGCACCTGCCTTTGGTTGTATGACAGGTTGGCCACACACCTGTCGGGCCCACTTGTCATACACGCAGAGGCAGGAGCGTCCCTCCCTCGCCCATGAGCGTGGCGGCTGGCAAGACTAGGAGAAGCTTTCGCTACACGCTCTCCCTCCCGCACGCGGTGGACATGTAGCAGTTCAATCGGTGTCAGATGGCCAGAAGTGTACCATAGTACTCCTCCAATGCAGTAGTACTCCATTGTTCGACTTTCTGAAGAGGCGAAGAGCCAAGTGCAGCCCGAATGCTCGTGTGGCAGTTTCATGTGTAGAGTAGTCTAGGATAGCGTGTACTGTGCGTGTAAGTTTAAAATCATTGGGGTCGGCTCCATGCTATGTGGCCGTCTCGAAGTTTTTAAAAAAAATTAAAATAGTCTTCTGGCCCTACCTGACACCCTGGTGATTGTAGTTTGCACGCTCATCTGGTTAAGACAGGAATATATATTTTAATTTGGTTTTTTCGAAAAGGGGGGACTCCCCGGCCTCTGCATCAGAACAATGCATACGGCCACATATATTTTAATTTGTGGTGGGTAAATGTTAGAAGTTGCAGCAAGTATATTGTACACTGTGGGTCTTTCTGCCAAGTTTAGAGGCAAGCATGTGGGGCCAGTGCTATGATGTGTCGCGTCAACTCGTACAATGAGGAGAAGCTTGATTTTACTACACGCCTTCTCCCTCACCCATGCGTGCGGCTGCTCGTAAATGAGGACATGCTTTTACTTAGTAGTACTTCTACAACAAGATATCCGTCCCGCTCGCGGTGGACGGACATGCAGCACTGGATTCGATACTGTAGAAGCCGTAGTAGTAACATCATTGTTCGTCTTCTCGAAGAGGCGAAGAGCCAAGTGCAGACTGAACGTTGCAGTTGCGAACATTGGAGCATGCATATAGCCAGGCTGAGTATTTAACCAAAAACTACCACATTTCACGGAGACGTGACAGAAAACTCCCACTTTATGATTTTGTGCAGAAAACTACTACTTTTGTTCTAATCCGTGGCAAAAAACTACCAAGTCTCGAAACCGATTGCTTCGCCCGCGCTAAGCACCAAACTGACCAGCCGGTCCCATGTTTCAGGTGCCACGGTGGCCAACCGATGCCTGCCGTGCATTAACGGCGCGTCCGCGGTCGGAAACGGCGGCTGTCAGTCTGCGTTCAATGCACCAAAACGTGGGACCGGCCATTTGATGTTGATCCTCTGACGACGCCGTTTCCGACCGCGGACGTGCCGTTAACGTGCGGCGGGCGTCGGCTGGCCACCATGGCACCTGAAACGTGGGACCGACTGGTTAGTTTGGTGCTTAGCGCGGGCGAAGCGACCTGTTTCGAGACTTGGTAGTTTTTTGCCACGGATTAGGACAAAAGTGGTAGTTTTTCGCACAAAATCGTAAAGTGGTAGTTTTCTGTCATGTTTCCATGAAATGTGGTAGTTTTTGGTTAAATACTCAGCCAGGCTCTTGCATGTGACAAAATTGCTATGTGAGCCCACTATTGTACTAGTACGTACAACTACTTGCTAATATAGCCATGTAAACCAGAAAGGAGTATATGCCCTTCTAGAGATTTCAACAAGTGACTAGACTACACCGAGACGGAGTACATATGGAGAAAAATGAGTGAATCTGCACCGTAAATAAATACTACACTAGTGTCAAAAACGTTCTTATATTATGGAATAGAGGGAGTATGTACTAGTTCTATCATTTTCATCTCCGAGGTGCACAATATTGATTGTACTGACTAGTCTCTTTTTGACACGCATTTACGTTTTTTTACATAGTAGAGACGCAAGCGCTCATATACACGCGCATACACTCACCCCTATGAACGCACACACGCACGACACTATCATCTTGAAATTTACGAAGTCATCATAGGCACCTCGTCGTCGACGGGTCCATATGTGCTTGAATGCCAAGGAGGGAGAGGGTAGCGGTTCCCGAGACGCTGAACGGTCAATGATGCATCCTCAATTACATGCAGAGAGAATTAATTTGAGAAGCAGAATAGAGCCAGCACGATGTGAATGCAACAGAATTTGGACTCTTATATAATAAAGGCGCTCCACCACTCCAATCCATCTACTCCCAAGTCTCTGCGCAACACTGCTCACTCCAATCCAAGACCAAGTGACCAGAAGCCGCAAGCACCTATGGAGGCGATGGACGCGAGCGGCAGTCGGCTGTGCCAAATCATCCAAGGCTCCAGCCTGCGACCCCGCACCGCACAGCATTTCCAGACAGTGCTGGCGACCGCAGGCATCGTAGCCCTCGCCGACGCCGGCTTCGCCTCTCGCATGGATGATATGATGGTCAACTCCATCCGCAAGTTCACCGCCGTCAAGAAGCGCGCGGACGACCTTGGCGTACTGCTCCAGCCCGCGCGCCCAGGCTCCTAATTGCCTGCCACCCTCATCGGCCTCCATGGTGACGAGCTCTTTCAAGCCCTGGTGGCCCTGCAGGTGCCGGAGGTCGCGATGAAGAATGTGCACCTCGAGGCCGCGCTCGCCGCGCAACGCCTCGCCATGCAAGAAATCGTCGACCTGCACATCCACGTCCACGAGGAAATCGTCTACATAGGCCACTACAAGGCAAGCGAGGATAGAAAGACGTTGGCCTTCTTCCAGCGGCTGGAGTCTTTGGACGCCATTGTTCAGAAGCACGTCAACCTGGCCACGAAAGTCGCTGCTACTTAGGCGTTGTTCGGTTGAGCGGTGCCCTAAGTCGCGGAGGTGGACGTAGTCGATTGATGCATCTCTTCTTCTTGCCTCCTGTAACCAGTACTGCATCGCCTCGTGGCCTTAATGTTTTATTAGTATAGTACTCCCTTCGTTCCTAAATATAAGTATTTCTAAAGATTCTAGCAAGTGACTACTACATACGGAGCAAAATGAGTGAATCTACACTCTAAACTATGTCTACATACATCTGTATGCTGTATTCCATTTGAAATAGTATCTAAACAGGCTTATATTTATGAACAGAGGGAGCATATGGCATTTTTATTCCAGTCGTAACGTTTTCAATGTGAGGTGGGGCCGTAGTTGAGCAAACCCACCCCCCCACCGGGCGTCGGCCGAGTTTAGAATTAGAAGAGAGAAACGAGGGAGGAGAGCAAGTTGTAGCACGGACGCTGTTGTCAGATGGGACTCGTGTTTATAGAATAGGAGTACTGAGCACTCGTGCCTCTTTTTTTTCTTTTTTGAGGGAAAAATTAGTCGTATGTCTAGTACCACTAGTTGGGTGCGTGCGACCTATAGCTGTCATCACTTTAGGTCTCCTTTTCAAACCGCGGCTACGCTTCAAAGTACATATTATTTCACGCATTTATCCTCCTATATGTACTCCTAGGCTATTTCCACGTGCTCCCATTCGCCGACATGTGGGACATAGAGCATCTGGGTCGTAGTGCATGCACGACTCGGAGCATATGCCGGGGTACTTTACATTTCAGACCTCACGAATTTCATGCAAAACCCCCGCAGAAGAATAAATAAATGAATGAATTACTACATGAAACCGGATTATTTTCGTGGAAACCGGAGCACGTTCATTAAATTTTGGACATAACACGTTTATAAAAAATGACCGGACCGAAACCAATCTAAGGGCCTCTTTGTTTTTTCCCGCAAAAAAGGGCCTCTTTGATTCGCAGGATACTGAAAACACAGGAATGGGGAAAGTATGATGGTGATGAACCGAGACAAGGAGAACTCTAACTCAGTTAGAGGTTAGAGTTAGATTCTAACCCTGAACTAACTCTAAACCCAAGAGGTGTATGGATGGCAGGGTTAGATTGACAATAAATGCTCTATCTCAATCATTTGACTACTTTGGGCCCTATTTCCTGCCGGATTTGGAGGGTGCTTGGATACGTTTTAGTTCCATGACTAAAAGTAGTGAGACTAAAACTTGCTAGCCTCACCCATGCTTGGATCCAAATACTAAAGAGACTAAAATCAAGTTAATGAGCATTTATTATCCTCCAAACCCTCCAATCCAGAAGTCGTCTGTGTTAAAGGAGAGGAGTTAAATGAGGAGAGAGATGACTAATCCACATTTTAGTAGGGGTACCCCTAACTAAATTTTTTTAGTCTCAAGACTAGTTTTAGCCCCTCTTTAGTCAGGGGTGCTTGGAACTTTTAGCCTCTTAAAGAGACTATTTTTAGTCAGACTAAAATAAGTCCCTTGGATCCAAGCACCCTCTTGGTGTGGCCGGCTCTTCTGTGGCCTCCTCCCGCTCACAATTGACATAAACGAACCATCAATACAAATCAAGCATGCAAAACATGATAATTTTTACTTTGTCCATACAATGAGATATCCCACTTAAATATACAAGTCGTCAATCAAGCTTCACAAAATAAAAAAACACTTCATGAAACAAAGAATGAGCTAACTCATCACGGAAGTCATTCACGATAGGGAGGGAGCCCGGAGCCCCTCACGCACCGAGGGAGGAGCTATCCATTGTCGCTCTGTAAGAAGGCTCTGTAGAGACCAAGCCCCGGGAACCCCTCCGACGCCGGCCCTTGCGAGTTGAGGTCGACACCGACATGGGTAGCAGGGCCACTTGCCGCTGACTGGGAACTTAATATTTGGGCCTCTAGAAATAATGCAAGCCTGTAACTAAAATACCTAGAAAGGTGAACTGAATCTTTGGGCCTCTAGAAATAATGCAAGCCTGAAACTGAAATACCTAGAAGGGTGAACTGAAGCTTTGGGCCTCTAGAAATAATGCAAGCCTGAAATTGAAATACCTAGAAAGGTGAACTGAATCTTTGGGCCTCTAGAAATAATGCAAGCCTGAAATTTAAATACCTAGAAAGGTGACCTGAATCTTTGGGCCTCTAGAAAGATTTATTACCTCCTCAAGCAGCATCAAACAATTCCATGCGTGCACCACAAATCTATACCATGTTTGATCAGGATCTACTTTTCCAAATCAGAATTAGCGCTAGAGCAAGAAAGATCACTGATATGGCCGTGAGACAGAGAAGGAACGAACAAACTCACCCCTCTCGCGACCTCCCTGGTAGATGCACCGCCGCTGCGCATGAAAGAGGGAGAAAAATGACTGTTGTAGAGGGAGCGGGGCGACCTTCGAAGGCCGGAGGGAGAGGGCGGCCGGAGTAGGGCGGCGGAGGCCAGAAGGAGAGGGCGGCCGGAGGAGAGAGAGGGCAAGCGACCCTATGGGGAATAGAGAGGAGTCGTGTGATAGGTGGGGGGGAGCGATCTGGTGCGGGTAGGGGAGATTTTTTTAGTTCTCTTCTAGTGGGCCCGAGGATAACTAACCCAATTAGAACCTCTCCACCGGGCTATTTTTTTAGCTGGGTTAGAGCAAACTAGCTCAAACTAACCCCTCTTGTTTCGATAATTTGAGGCTATTTCAACCCAAACTAGCTCTAACTCAGGGATTCAAACAAAGATGAGTGTTACTGTACTTGCTACAGTGTGGACCGTAGCACATTGTTTTTTATGGCCATATCACCACATTGTTTTCTACTGCTGGTTCACTGGGCTACCGTGGTTCGCACTGCTGGTTCACTGGGTTGTGTGGTTCGCACTCCTTCGACCTGAGTAGTACTAGTATAGTACTAGTATATACTGCATCATTCTTTGCTCCTTCTTACTACTCCGACATGTGGGAGAGCCAACATCCGGGTCGACGTGTCATGCACCAGATTAGAGCGAGGAACGAAAGGGGCGCATCACCCCGGTCGGAGCGCCAGTAATTCATGACTATAGTGAGTGGTCATATCACAAGTCTTTCCATCAGTAACGCGCCGTCAAATCGCACAGCCCCACTCGCTCACCCTCCTCACCTCTTTGTCAAACCGCCTACCCAAAAACGGCCGCGCGTACTGCCCGGGAAAAGCCCCGCCCTCAACTTTTAACTACGCGAAAATAGTTCGAGCTTGTTCGTACTATATAAATATAGTAAGTAATGTATGTTTATTCACCCGTGGGGTTGTTTAATGAATGGAGGGGCGGGGAGCACAAGTGAACAATACTGTAGTACTACTAGTAGTAGTAAGTAGGAGTCGTAAGTAGTCACCTTAAATAGAGAGTTTCTTTTCTTTAATGCCACGTACACAAATTGAAACGCTTGTTGTGGAGAGAAAAAAGATAATCACTCCACTATATATGGACGCATGGGCCTGAGCGCTTGCTCTACTAGGGTTGCTCTCTTCATTCTCTCATCCTCTCCTGATATAAACAAGACAGCGGTAGCGACATTTTCTCTCTGCTCACCACTGGTCACAGATCCGGCCGGACCCCTTCGGCTGGTGTGTGTAGAGGACTAAAAGGTGCATTGTTCACGCGGTCATCGCCGCCGAGGGAGGAAACCCACAACTGCCGGAGGGGCCCGATCCTCTGCCTGTGCCGTTCTCTCCAACACAGTGCCGGCTCGGGAGGTCCTTCGACCCTTCTTCCTCCCTGCCGTATTGTCCGCAGATCCGACCTGCCGCCGCCGACATCCCGGCGACCCTCAGGTATAAGTTCTTTGAAAGCGGCCTTGCTCTACTGCCCCAGCTCCCCACGTGTCTGCATGTGCATCTTTTTCTACTCCCATCAGCTCTTCCAAAGCCACCTAAATTTTTAGTATTATTAG
The DNA here is from genome assembly GCA_032464435.1 of Aegilops umbellulata. Taxonomy (NCBI): domain Eukaryota; kingdom Viridiplantae; phylum Streptophyta; class Magnoliopsida; order Poales; family Poaceae; genus Aegilops; species Aegilops umbellulata. The sequence continues at coordinate 277,280,602 of CP136056.1, read as the reverse complement.
AGGTAGCTACTTCATGCATTCGAATCTAGGTCTTTGTTCAAACAACGAAGAAAGGGGGGAAAGTTGTAGCATGAATCTAGGACTTGATTCAAAGAGGAAATAATATGGTGAAAGTAGTAGAGACCGGATATCGAACCAGTCTCTTGGATGAAAAGGGAAATAATGGGAAACGCAGTACAAACTGGATAAGGAACAGATCTATTATTGGTTGAAAAAAGGATAGAAAGTGGCGGCTGGTGGACAAGTCAACAGAGTATGTCCAGGATTAGATTTGCTGCCCTCACATAGTAAAAGGTCTCCAGGATTAGATTTGCTGCCCTCACATAGGAAAAGGTGTCAGGATTAGATTTGCTGCCCTCACATAGTAAAAGGTCTCAGGATTAGATTTGCTGCCCTCACATAGTAAAAGGTCTCCAGGATTAGATTTGCTGCCCTCACATAGTAAAAGGTCTCCAGGATTAGATTTGCTGCCCTCACATAGTACAAGGTCTTCAGGATTAGGTTTGCTGCCCTCACATAGCATGAGCAAACTCGGCATCACCACTTTATGCCTCCTTGTAGGTACATTGTGCTGATGCGTCCACTGTCGCATGTCCTTATACCAACCTTTTGTTGTTGTTAATGTAAGGGCGCATGTAAAATGAAGCGATCACACTGTTACCTTAGGGACATGTCTAACCAGTGTTATTGTTAATCTAATGCCTCCAGTGATAAGATGCAATTAAACTATGTTACAAATGGCACTCCTGTTGTTTTACCCAGTATGATAAGTAAGTTGCTCCTTTACGCTGCTGAGTGTCCAGGTGTCCCCATGGTCCCATGCCCATAAACCAACTCTTTAGCTGCTGTTGATTTACTGTGTCTGGTAAACAAGCAATGCCACCATTAAAGTAATCCCATATTTGAGGAATCTCATTGTTGATCGTAATGCTTCTGGTAACATGAAGCATTGCTGACGTTTTAAAATTTCTACTGTCCATGCGTGATTGCCATGAACATAATTAAGATGCTTCTTTTCATTTTTTATATGTTTCGTATATTCTTATTGACCAGCAAATGTTTACTTTCTATCTTTTTGTGCAGATAGGGATATCCATTTCACCTTGTTGCTATTGTGACCTTTTGGTGAACTGCACAAAACACTTTTTTTGGAATGAGTGTCTTGTGCAGTTCAACTAAAATGTCACGTGGGAAACATCTCTCAATTTTGGTGGAATGGTGACTGGAGTTTCCAAAATCTCCGTCTAGTTCTGCTGGTAATCTCGTGCAACATTTTATTAGCCTTTGCAAGATGAGCCGTCACTGTCACCACAATGGCAGTTTATTTTAGTGGAACTGCACAAAAGTATAACAAAATTATAGTTGCACCTTACATGAGCCGGACAGCCAACCTTAATGTTCCTCAATTCTAGTGCAACTACTAAAGAAGAACCTGCCAGCTCACAAGAGCAAGTACTTCTTGCTAGCTGAATGATGCAATCTTTGCTTCATTTCAGGTGAACTGCAGAAAAAGGCGCATGAATTGAATCATGGAACTCCAGGCAGGCTTCATCCGAGTGGAGCTGCAGGTTGAGTAAAGGAGGCCACTATTAAAGTGAAATCATGCTCTCCTGGTTTGTGCTATGCAAACAGGAATACTCAACTACAGATGTTGTGACGGTCAAGAGCATTCGCCAAGTTCTTCGATTGTATGACATGGCTAGCGAAGATGGATTTAATCCCGATATTCACTTTATCAAAAGGCTCTAATGGGTTGGTTCTGAATCTTGCAAGCTGGGAATCAGTGAGATGTGTAGGCATCTTTGTTGTACTTATTATTTGAATCTTATTTGTTTGTTCTGAATCTTGCAAGCTGGGAATCAATGAGATGTGTAGGCATCTTTGTTGTACTTATTATTTGGATTTTATTTGTTGGTTCTGAATCTTGCAAGCTGGGAATCAATGAGATGTGTAGGCATCTTTGTTGTACTTATTATTTGGATCTTATTTGTTGGTTCTGAATCTTGCAAGCTGGGAAACACGGCATGATGATGCAGAGGACAACAACCATAACAAACAGTTCAAACTTAGTAGTATTATCTTTGCGAAAGTGCGACAAATGTGCTGATCGTGTGCGGCCTGAGAATAATAATTCTAATTGTTGTGCATGTTGATCATGTGGCACTGATAGAACGAGCGAATGCATTGCTTGTTTTAAGTATAAATTTATATTAGAGCTAATTAAATTGAAGTAAAGTGACCACTAACTCCTGTTATTACAGTACCAATACAGACCCGCTCGTGAACCGACGTGTGGCCGACGGTGCACCTTCTGCCGGGCGTGCAGCGGACGAGGGAGGGGTAGTAACTTTTGTCGTCTGTACACACTCAACTTACTGTTGAATCCAGTCCCCAGGAGCTGAAAAATGAACCGCTGCCGCCGCCTACACACTCGTTCACTCGAAGAGACTCCAATGGCGATCCGAGGGGTGAGCCTGCTGGATATGGACTTCAGCAAGGAGTTCCCCTTTGAGTTCGTAGTTCAGTCCTATGGCTGCACCAAGTTGAATGTGATGTACACCAACGATAGGGACTCGGTGAAGCTCTGCCTCGCGTCAGTCCTATGGCTGCACCAGGTTTCGGAGCATTCGCCCGTTTCATCGGCAGCGTCGACTGCACCTTCGCTATGGTGGAGAGAAGGAAGAACGCGATGATTCGGCCATCTGGTGCAACAAGCTTGTCAACATCCAGAAGCAATACAAGATCATCAGCAATGGTCAGGAGAAGGACTCCGTGGTTGACCTCGCTGAGACCATCATCGACCCCTGATACGCCAACATGAAAGAAGACGACCTGAACATGTGGGAGGTACCTCTGAATCTAGTCTACATAACCTACGCGGCCAAGGACGCATACGCATGCTATGACATGTACATGCAGATCTTGGACATGAGGGTGTGTCTGCTTCCCGTAACCGACGAGTACACGGACAGCCGCAGCGTCATGATCAAGCGTGCCAGGAAGGTCTAGATCTTGTACTTTATCTGTTTATAAGCACCTTAATCATCTGAGTGTTTCATGCATTAGCCTATGTGTCGTAATTATCTGTTTTGTCCGAAATGTTTCTTTTAAGAACCCATTAACCTGATTGCTTTTTTTAGTGGCTATTTGCTAATGTATGTAAACTAGTTCACTTGTCCATAAAAAAACTAGTTCACTCGGCTATCGTGCTTTGAATCTCCTTCCTCCCAACATATTCCCCTCCTCAGGTGGACCCAACAGGTCTCTGAATTTTCTCCCACTTTCTTTTTCGATGTAAACTGAGTTTTCTCCCAGTACTTTCCCCTAGAACCAACTCAACTGTCCCACGTCTAGCCTAAAAAATAATAATACCCCACGTACTATTAACTCATCAAATTAAAATGATATTTTATTTTGTAAGTTGAAATATCTTACACAATAATAATTGTTTATATATAACTTGGCAAGTTAACTCCTAGTGATTGCGTACATAAGCTTGCAAAGATTTTACTAACGTGCAAACATGTGTTTATGTTTTTATAACATTTCTCCGTCTAGCCCAACAAGATATTTTCACCCAGCCCAGCAAGTCCGTGGATTTCGAGAAAAATGCAAATGGGATTTAAACAGGCTGCATAGATGCTACATCATTGTTTCACCCAGCCCACCAAATGGACTAAAAAAACGTTCCCCCCGCTGACAGGTCGGACCCACCAGCTATATCTTCGCACACAAGGAAGTGCCTCCATATTATGCACAAAAAAATGAATACCCCCTGCTAGCTGGGACCCACCATAGTGGGAGGATGACTTGTGGGCCAACAAAGTTACGGGGACAGAGGGCTTTGTCAACTTAGTCAATATGAACGATTCTAGCTCTAGTGACCGTACGATGTCCATCCAACGACCGTAGTGCTTCTTCAACCTATGGTCTTCTTCCTCCAGCCGCCCAAAGCAGCGACGGTCGTGCCGCATGCATCTGCCTCCCTTGGCCGGCTGTGCTGCCGCGGAGGCCTCACCGCCCCCTACTATTCCCACTGCTGGCCAGGCCCTGCGGCGATGGCAGCCTCACATCGCAGCCGAACCAATGAACCCTCGTACTCCTCTCCGCGCGGGCTTCCACTGTCGCGTCTTCCCCGGCTCTGCGGCGTCCCCTTCCTAGGCCTCGCCATCGTCCACCGCCCTGGTGCTCTCGGCACGGCCTGGTCAACATAGTCAACGATCGACATGCATCTGAAGTGGACTGTACGTGGAGAGGCCGACATCTGGGTCCACGGCCGCACGCAAGGAAATGCCTCCCTATTACGTGCAAAATAATGATTCCTCCACCTGACATCAGGGACCCACCAATAGGGCCTCTGTATTTCGCGAAAAAACGTTACCGTCGCTGACAGCTCGGACCCACCAGTTATATCTTCGCACGCAAGGAAGTGCCTCCTTATTATGCACAAAACAATGAATACTCCCCATGTTAGTTGGGACCCACCTTGGTGGCAGGCTGACTTGTGTGCCTACTAAGTTGACAGGGACGGAGGGCTTTGTCAACTTAGTCAATATGCACGATTCTAGTTCCACTGACTGTACAATGTCCATCCAACGGCCGTAGTGCTTCTTCAACCTCTGGTCTTCTTGCTCCAGCTGCCCAAAGCAGCGCCGGTCGTGCCGCCTGCTCCTGCCTCCAGTGGCCAGCTGTGCTGCCGCGGAGGCCTCACCGCCCCCTACTATTCCCACCGCTGGCCAGGCCCTGCAGCGATGGCAACCTCACACCGCAGCCGAACGAGTGAACCCTCATACTCCTCTCCGCGTGGGCATCCACTGCCGCATCTTCACCGGCTCCGCGTCGTCCCCTTCCTAGGCCTCGCCGTCGTCCACCGCCCTGGTGCTCTCGGCGCGGCGTGGTCAATGTGGTCAAGGAACGACTTCCATCCGACATGGACTATACGTGGAGAGGCTGACAGCTGGGTCCACGGCGGCAGCAAGGAAGTGCCTCCTTATTACGCGGAAAATAATGATTCCTCCACCTGACAGCAGGGACCCACCGGACGGGCCACCGTATTTCGTGAAAAAAACGTTTCCCCCCTGACTGTTGGGACGCACCAGCTACACCCTCGCATGCAAGGAAGTGCGTCCGGGCAAAAAAAGGATTCGCCCCCCTGACTGCTGGGACCCACCAGCTACATCTTCGCAAGCAAGGAAGTGCCTGACAGTTGGGACCCACCTGGTCAAAGCGTATGTAGCGTTGTTATTCTGGTCACGAACGTGTACGTACATATATACTGGTCGATGTAGAGGCGCGCACGTGTCCTAGTAGAGGCACGCACGTAGCATTTACACGTACATACAGCGGCCAGGGTGCAAGAAAGAAAATACGGTCACGTATGTGTACATACGGGCGGCGTCTCGAATGCCTACTCATGCAAACGTACAGCCAGGGCTCGTGTACATGGCTGGGTCGGAACGGAGAAACAAAGTCGTCGTCGTGTTCATGGGGAGGCAACGGAATGCGTCGTGTTCATGGGGAGGCAACGGAATGCGTGGTCGTGTTCATCAGGAGGGCTTGGACGGAACAGGCGATGGAAACGAGGCCTGGCATACCGCGGAACGAAGGAAACGGCCTTGTGTTCGACCGGCCACGTTCGAAATGGGATCCTGTTCATCGGGAGGGGTCTGGCGTACCACAAAACGGAGGAAACGGACCTCCTACGGTTGAAACGGGGGTCCTGTTGATCGGGAGGGGTGTGGCATACCGCAAAACGGAGGAAACAGACTTGTGTTGGAGCGCTACGTCGAAACGGGGGTCCTGTTCATCGGGAGTGGTCTGACGTACCGCAAAACGGAGGAAACGGACTTGTGTTGAAGCGCTACGGTCGAAATGGGGGGTCCTGTTCATCGGGAGGGGTGTGGCGTACCGCAAAACGGGACTCCACGAGATACTGTTCATCTCCACGGTCGACCCCCTCCAGCCTCCATGAGCTACTGTTCATCCACCATCGACCTCCTCCAGCCTCCACGGGCTCCTGTTCATCCAGCCTCCACTGCGCGCTACTCCACCGGCTACTGTTCAACCACCGCTCCACCATCTACTGTTCATCCAGCCCTCCACACCACGCGGGCCTATTCAACCACCCCTCCACGGGCACCCCTCCATCGTCTACTGTTCATCCTGCCCTCCACACCACTGGGTCCTGTTCATCCACCCCTCCACGGGCACCCCTCCACCATCTACTATTCATCTAGCCCTCCACCACATCACGGGGTCTTGTTCATCCAGAGGCAACGCCACCGCTCACTGTTCATCCAAACCCCCCCGCAACGCTCACTGTTCATCCCATCGATCGGCTTCAGTTAGCAGTAGTAGCGAAGGAATCGCTTGATCGGGTTCAGTTAACAGCCATCGATCGATCGCTCGGGTTCAGTAACGCGTAGCCTGCAGTGCAATCGCTCGGGTTCAGTTAGAGCCCAACGCCTCGCTCAGGGTTCAGTTAGAGCCAATGCCTCGCACACACGCCCGTACGTGTATGAGAGAAACGCGCATCGCTCAGCCCCCGACCTCCCACCGTAACCGGGGACTCCCCGAAATTTTCCTCGCCCTCACTTCTACCATGGTTTTTTCCGTCATGGACAGCCCAAAGAATCTCATGCAGCTACGTCTCCGACCCGCCCAGGACGAAAAGCCCATTTTCCGTCATGATTTTTTGTCATAGAAGTAGGAGCCCACCACATCTATGATGATACCGGGTTTTGTCACAATTATCGTCATAGAAGTGTCATATGCATGACAGAAAAAAAAAATCGTTAGGCCCAAAATGTCATGGATGTGTCTTTTTTTGTAGTGCTATTTGCAACAGGAATGGAGGAAGGTTACCGAGGGGATCCATAGCCCCGCCCCACAGCCAAAGGATCACAACCGGGACCTTGACCCCGGATTCAAAGAGGATCTGGACATATTTGTGGAGCTTGAGGATGGAGTTTTCTACCAGGCGAGCTATGAAAGCAGGGAAGTGGCCATCATCGTCGACTATCCCGGCCTCCTCCCTACCTCGCATGTAAGTGATCAAGAGACGCCTTCTTCAAAAGAGCTTCCTCATTACGCCTCACCCACCGCACTATTTCGTGCTCAAAAGGGGAGGCGCCTGATGCCTCAACATGCACTAGATGCATCTCCTAAGAGAGCGGCACCCGCGCCGAGCAAATCTTCGAAGAGGACGGCGAATGACAACACAGCAGAGCCTTCATCAAAGAGGTATGGTTTTTTAATCATGCCCCCTAGCAGTCACATCAAACTTGACATTATCTGTTTGTCTTATCGGGAAAAGCATTTGCTGGACTATGCCTGGGGATCCTGCCGGCCGCGCTTCCACAAGTCAGGTTCCCGACCCTGCCTTGAAGGCGAGGGCTGATACGGGAGTGACACCGAATTGTCCTTCGGTAGAGGATTCGAATGATGTATCCATCACAAACTCTGAAGTGGAAAGCAACATGAATCATCGGCGCCGGCGGGCCGCTCTTCGCGACCCCAGTTTTACAAAAGAGGCATTCAACGCCTTCAGCTCGGCTGATGCATACATCTGAGCTGCTCGAGACGGGCTTACCAGAGCCACAGGCCAGCATTTGAATGATATGCGGGTACGTACACATTTGTACAAATCTGATAATTATATACCAGTAGCCCCCGAGACTTGAAGCAGTTGATACAACTGATTTAAGGACCATTGTATAACCAGGTGCTCACAGAGAAGAACAACCTGTTGTCTCAAGAGCTGGAAAAGTGTCGGACCCAGCTAGCTGCTACTACCGCCGAACTAGGGAAATCCAAGAAGGCATCGCCTGGTAATGTTCCCCACCATCGAGAAAATATAATCATATACCAGCAATATTAGAACTTTTTGTACTCCCCATGGCAGGATCGTCAGATCAACTGAACGAGGCCCTGCAAGTCACGCAAGTGGGGGAACAAGAGGCCAAAAGGCAACTGGCCGCGGGCAAACGTGTGTTGACATGGGTCAGGGATGAGAAAAATAAGCTGCAGGATTCCAACACCCTGTTGGGCGAAGAACTAAAAGACGTGCGAGCCCTGCTGGCCGACTCCGTGAAGGAGAATAAGAGGCTACAAGGTGGCATATTTAGTATGCTTCTCGAACTTGCCTCTGTATAATTCGGCGAGGACAGGGACTGACAGATTTATGTCTGCAGGTATGCTGACTGGCCGTCTCGAAGAGGAAATGTCCGGATCTCAAGGCGACCTGCTACAAGAGTTGTCCCAAATGCACGAGCGAGCTCTGCAGACAATGCAGAGTGTTGCCAAGGCTTTATGGCCATCTGCCTCCCCTCCAGGAAGTATGGCGGAGCTCGTGGAGCTATTCAAAGGAGCACGGCGGCTTATTTGATTATGGAAGATATCAGCCTGCCAAGAAGTTGCGTGGGAGGCCTGGGCCATGGTGAAGACACGGTACACCAAGCTTGATCCAAATCATATGGCCCGGGTTGGACCACTAGGGTCGGACGGAAAAGAAATTCCCGTTAGTTTGGTATATGACCAAGTAAAAGTAGCCACAAAATATTCCCAACAGGATTGTAAGTTAGACACCCTGTTAGACGGCATAGAGGAGGAATTTTTTTAGTCCAAGTGACTATGTACTTTCCTTGATATATTTGTCCCTAGACGGATTGTAAAACGATTGTCATGGCAGACCTTTTCGCTTCGACCTCTGGACCCAAAGGTACGGAGTGTTTCCGAATACCTAAGCGGCAAGATAAACGAGGGTATGCGAGGAAACCAGGCGTAGGGGTCATAGTTGCTTAAACAGACAAGTTGTATCCAGCTAGCTATGTTATATTACATTGTAATTGTAAGAAACATCTTCCAGGGAGAATAGTTTCCTTAAAGGTTCCTTTCCCTGGGTGACCATGCGTTAATGTGCATGCCCGAACTGTGATTGAGAAATCGCAGTATACGTAGCATCTGGGGGTTCATAGTGTAATGAGTGTGAAAACATCTTTAGTCCGCCGACCGAATATTCCCTTAAGAACGCTAGCTTTTGGCTTCACCTAGTCTGAGGTACACATCCGGATGACCCGGCAGTAACAATCGCAGAGGTGCTCCCTTTATGCCCTAGCCGAACAAACGGGAACGTAGGGCATAAGCACAGGAGCCAGGTGTCGGTGTACTAGAGTAGGGGTACTCTAGTATCCCGAACTTGTGCACGGGCAGTCGCAGCGTCCCGCGGCAAGGCTTGCCGGGCGACCGCCAAGACCCTCTATGGTTCCTTTTGAGCCATTCAAGAACAAAGTATTTAAGCCAAGGAGACAAGTCCCCGGCAAGAGGAGCTTGCCGGGAAGGCCACTCGAGGCGTAAGACCCCGGCAAGAGGAGCTTGCCGGGAAGGCCAACCAAGGCATCTCAAGGAACTTGCCGCGACGCGCCACGCGTCCCGGCAGGATCCGGCGAGCGACAAGCTCCCGGACGCGGCAAGACAACGGCCGCGGCAAGGCGTTTGCTGCGGCAAGCCACCACTCTGTACCTGCGCTCCAGCACACCCACCTACGTGTCGCTCTGGGACCCTTCCGGGCGTACGTGGCGGGCGGCTGTGCAGCCTGGGGTACACTGTGGCATGCGGCGCTGACAAGATCGCCATCGTGGCGAGCGGTGGCGCCCCTGACGGTCCCTTTTCTGCACCGTCTGGGTGACGTAGATAGGCATTTAATGCCCTTGTCCCCTGCCGTCAGGGTTAGGTATGATACACTGTGTAGGTAGCTGTACCTACCGCAGCACCTTTCCATTTTTGCCCTTGCCTACGTTTCCACCTGTTGGAGACCCCTTGAGCATATAAAAGGAGGCCCATGCACAACGTGGGGGAGAGGACGGACAGTAGAACACTCCCGCTCAGTCTCGTTAGCTGCTGGAGTGTATTGTAGCACCCAGCGCTCCCGAGCAAGAACTCAATACAATCCACAAAGCAGCAGTAGGAGTATTATCTCTCCGGAGAGCTCCGAAGCTGGGTAAAACCCCTTGCGTGCCTCGCCTTGATCTGCTCTTTGCGCGACCTCCGCCCCCCGCCGAACCAGAAGGGGCTCCAGGCATCGGAGGTTGTGTGAACCTGATCCGGCGTTCACACGAGGTAGATCTTCATCGACTTCATCGACATGCCGCCGAAGAAGAAGGCTTCGGAGGCGGCTGCTCCGTCCGCGTCGAACCCACCGCCGCCGAAGCAAACGCCTGGTGGGGAAGACGCCGGCGGAAGAACGGGCATCAATGAAGGGGCCCACGGTGCCGCCAGGTCCAAGGACAAGGCTGCGCTGCCCGTCGGCGGTGTAGCAGGCTCCCACGACGACCGGGCGTCCGTGGATGCTCCGCGCCCATCTCAGGAAGCGCGGGACCGGCAGCGTCGTGGTACTCATGGTACCATACGCTCGTTGGACCCAAATCGAGTTGGGGGATCTCGAGATGCTCCAGGCCAGCATGCACGCCAACGTGTTGGCGCGAGCGAGGCACGGTCGCCTGGATGGAATACTGCTCCTTCTAACATCGTTGGAAGTCCGAGCATATCCCGCTCCTCGTACCGTTCGCCACCGCTACCCGCCACTCCAGCAGAAGCTTTGGCGTGAGCTCAACTGCTCCTAGACTTCCCTCCAACGCCAGACAAGATCGACGACTGGAGGGCCACCATTCAGAGCCTCATCGGCTTCGCCAACGGCAACACTCCACGACAGCCGACCACATCGCAGCTGCGGCAAACCAGCCAGGTGCGAGCCGATGGCGACAAGACCGGTGGGGGTGCAACCACCGTGCACTCTCCGCCCTGAAGGCCAAGATCGCCGACTCGTCGGGTCCACCGTGACAGCGACTCCACCGCTTCATTAGATCCGCGAATTCGCCGTGATCAGCGCCAAGTTCTTCATGAACGACAGCAAGAAGACGCTCGTACTCGCATCGAGCGACGAAGAGAAACGCGGCGTCAATCAGACCGACGTGCTGGACCCACTGTCAACATGCATGCACCAGGGGAACCAGGCGACCTGCCGTATGCGGTGGGTTGCCCTGCGTTTACTCGTGAGCTGCGGCAAGTCCAGTGGCCCAGCACGAAGAATTTCAAGCCAGACGTACCGGAGAAGTACGACGGCAGGTTGCATTCGTCGGAGTTCCTCAGCATCTACACCATCGCGGTGCAGGCTGCCGGGGGGCGAGACGACAAGATCCTTGCCAACTACTTCCCACTGGTGCTCAAACCCAACGTCAGGTCCTGGCTCATGCACTTGCCGGAAAACTCCATATCTTCCTGGGCAGACCTATGCCATCAGTTTGTCGGCGCCTTTACGGGCGGCCACAAACCTCATGGCCAGGAGAGTGACCTTCACCTGCTTGCCCAGAAGGAAGGGGAGCCCCTACGCAAGTACATCCAGAGATTCAGCCAAGTGCAACGCAACATCCCAGATGTCCACCCTGCTGCGGTCATCAGCGCGTTCCATCAGAACGTGCGTAACCGCAGGATGCGGGAGGAGATGGCGATGTGCAAGATCAAAGACGTCAGCGAGCTATATGCTCTGGCCGACAGGTGTGCACGTACTGAGGAAGGGAGGAAACTCCCCGGAGAGAATACAGGAACGGGAGGATCTGACAGTGAGGATACTGCCCCGGCGAATAAAAACCGGCGGCGGAACAACAGGAAGAGGAAAGGCAAAGATGTGCTAGTTGTTGAGCAGTCCGGCAACGACGGTGGCGCCAAGAAAGCCAAAGATGGTAGCTCCGGCAAGGAGGTTGCCGCATGCGCCAACTGCCAGGCTGTGGCGGCCGCCGACAAGCAGGACGGCACCAACAAACAGTACTGCAAGATCCACCGCACCAAGGGCCATGACCTCCAGAGCTGCAAGAAGGTCGAGCAGCTTGTCGAGCTGCAAAAGGCCAAGTACGAGCGACGCGACAAGGAGAAAGCCCAAGCAGGTGCTGGAGGATCCGATACAAAACGCACCGGTCGGGGAGGGCGCCGCGGCAAGGCCAATCAGCGGCAAGGAGACACACCTCCCCGCGGCCGTGACAAAGATGAAGACGACGATGATGAAGACATGGATGATGACGAGACCAGTGAGCAGGAGTTTCAGAAAGCCACAGAGGTCTTGTGCGTTGACGGCGGTGCTTCTCTGCATACTTCACACCGCCAACTCAAGCAGTGGGCGCGGGAAGTCAATGCGGCAGAACCACCCATCGAGTCACGCAAGCTTCTGAAATGGTCCAGCACGCCTATCATCTTTGATAATGAGGACCACCCTGATCGCACAACTGCGGTCGGGTGCTTGCCGATGTTGGTTTCACCAACTATCCGCAACCTCAAGGTCACTAAGATGCTAGTTGACGGCGGGGCTGGCTTGAACCTGATCTCCTCCGCTGTGCTCCGAAAACTCCAAGTCCCTGACAGCGAGCTCGAAGAGACCGGCACATTCCAAGGAATCAACCCGGGAAGGAGCAAGCCGAAGGGGAAGATCACGCTGCCGGTGATATTTGGCAGCGAGCTAAACTTCAGGACTGAGAGGATCACTTTTGACGTTGCCGATTTTCCATTGTCTTATAATGGAATTCTCAGCCGTCCAGCGCTCGCCAAGTTCATGGCGGCCTCTCACTACGCGTACAACATGCTAAAGATGCCAGGCCCGATAAGTGTCATCTTTGTCCCTGGCGACAAGAAAGATGCTCTTATCTGTGCCGACAAGATTTACCGGGAAGCTGCAGCCGCAACGGATCGCGAGACACTTGCCGCTGAAGCTCCCGGGGGGAAGAAGAAGACCAAGTCCGGCAAGAGTTCTGATGCCCACTCCAGCAAGCGCACCTCTTCGGCGTGCTGCGCTACCGTCGAGGACGCACCATCGAGCTCCACCGACAAGTGTAAGAAGACAATGGCAGCTCCGCCAGCGACCAAGAAGGTGTCCGCCAAGGAGGACGGCACTAGTGGTACTTTCACCATCAGTGCCACTCTCGACCCTAAATAGGAAAGCGCGCTCGTTGCTTTCCTGCGGGCGAATGTTGATGTGTTTGCGTGGCAACCGTCTGACATCCCCGGTGTTCCCAGGAAAGTAATTGAGCACCACCTTGCCGTCTGTCCTCATGCGCGGCCCGTCAAGCAGAAAGTCAGGAAACAAGCAGTGGAGCGCCAAGAATTCATCGCAGAAGAGATCAAGAAGTTGGAAGCAGCAGGCCTTGTCAGAGGGGTGCTCCATCCGACGTGGTTGGCCAAGCCTGTAGTCGTGCACAAGGCAAACGGGAAGTGGAGGCTTTGTATTGACTTCACCGATGTCAATAAAGCTTGTCCCAAAGATCCATTTCCCTTGCCGCGCATTGACCAGATTGTTGACTCCACGGCCGGATGTGATTTGCTTTCATTTCTTGACGCATACTCAGGATACCATCAGATCTTCATGGCAGAAGAAGATGAAGAGAAAACCGCATTCATCACTCCATGTGGCACGTACTGTTTCGTACGAATGCCTTTCGGTTTGAAGAATGCTGGTTCGACATTTGCAAGAGTAGTCCACACTACTTTTGAACCGCAAATACACAGAAATGTGGAAGCCTACATGGATGACATAGTGGTCAAGAGCAGGGACAAAGCAACTCTGGTTCAAGATCTCGAAGAGACTTTTGCAAATCTGCGCAAGATCAGCCTCAAGCTCAACCCCGAGAAGTGCGTGTTTGGAGTCCCTTCCGGCAAGCTTCTCGGGTTCTTTGTGTCTCAGCGGGGAATTGAAGCCAATCCCGACAAGATCAAGGCCATTGTGCAGATCGAAGCACCGAAGCGTGTCAAGGATGTGCGGAAGCTTGCCGGCTGCGTGGCGGCTCTCAGCTGGTTTATCTCTAAGTCTGCTGAGCGCGCCCTGCCATTTTTCAAAATTTTGAAAAAGGCAGGTCCAATGAAATGGACTCCAGAAGCGGAGGCTGCGCTGCAGGACTTGAAGAGATACCTGTCCTCCACTCCAATACTTGTCACACCTAAACCACAAGAGAAGTTGCTGCTGTATCTGGCGGCAACCAATCAAGTGGTTAGTGCTGCGTTAGTAGCGGAGAGGGAGGCTGATGATGGGCCAGCGACCACGGCAAGCACATCCAGCGACAAGCAGGGGGCTTCCCCGACAAGCTCTGGTCCCGACAAAGATGGATCTGCGCAGATGTGCGAAGAGATACAGCAGAAGAGAATGGTGCAGCGCCCAGTCTACTTTGTCAGTTCCCTTCTGCAGGGGGCTAAGTCAAGGTACTCTGGTGTGCAGAAATTGCTTTTCAGCCTTCTCATGGCCTCGAGAAAGCTGCGCCATTACTTCCAAGCACATGAGATCACAGTTGTCACTCGCTTCCCGCTGAAGAGGATACTGCAGAATCCCGAAGCAACAGGCAGGATTGTTGAGTGGGCACTGGAGCTGTCAAGCTTTGGCCTCAAGTTTGAGAGCACTTCAACTATCCAAAGCAGAGCATTGGCAGAGTTCATAGCGGATTGGACGCCAACACCAGACAAAGAAATTCCAGAAACGAGCATCCCCGTCAAGGAAGCAAGCAAGGAGTGGTTGATGTACTTTGATGGCGCTTTCTCACTGCAAGGCGCCGGTGCTGGCGTGCTGCTTGTCGCACCCACCGGAGAGCACCTCAAGTACGTAGTCCAAATTCACTTTCCCAAGGAGCAAGCAACAAACAATACTGCAGAGTATGAGGGATTGCTTGCCGGTCTCGGGATCGCGGCAGACCTTGGGATCAAGCAGCTCATTGTCAGGGGTGACTCGCAGCTTGTCGTCCGCCAAGTGAACAAGAATTATCAGAGTCCGTTGATGGAAGCTTACGTTGATGAGGTGAGAAAGCTAGAAGAGCGCTTTGTCGGCCTACAGATGGAACATGTTCCAAGAGATCAGAACGACATTGTTGACGGCCTGTCAAAGTGCGCAGCACTTAAGTTACCTGTGGAACTAGGGATCTTTGTGCTCAAGCTGACTCAACCGTCTGTGACGCCATCAACTAGACAGAGCAAGAAGAGGAAGTTGATTTCTGGTGACTATTTTCCGGCAGCGCTTCCCGAAGCCGCCGCCAAGAAGGTCCCCAAGATCAACGCCAAGAGTGCTGAGGAGCAGTCTGCTCCGACAAGCCCCAGGGTTTGTTTCGTTGAAGCAGACGCTCCCGACAAGTTTTGCTCCGGCAAGCTTGCCGGGGAACGTCAAGCTCCGGCTGAGCCGCAGGTTCTCGCCGTAGAAGCGGATGTTCCTGCAGCAGCAGATATGCCTTTAGTCCTTGTTGTTGAGCCACAAGCTCCAGCATGGGCACAACAGATCGTCCGTTTCCTCCAGACAGGAGAACTTCCCGAAGAGCCAGAAGAAGCGGAAAGAGTAGCCCGGCAGTCTAGTATGTACCAGTTCATTGACAACGCACTGTACAGAAGAAGACTCAACGGAGTGAAATTGAAGTGTATTCACCAGTAAGATGGACAGAAGCTGTTGGCAGAGATACATGGAGGCATATGTGGTCACCACATTGGCGCAAGAGCGCTTGCCGGCAAAGCTTTCCGGCAAGGTTTCTTTTGGCCGACAGCCCTCCAGGATGCAACTGCACAAGTAACCAAGTGTGAAGCGTACCAGTTTCATTCCAAGCAGATACACCAGCCAACTCAAGCTCTCCAGACGATCCCTTTATCCTGGCCATTTTCGGTCTGGGGGATCGACATCCTCGGCCCCTTCCCCCGAGCAGTCGGGGGCTTTGATTACTTGTACGTCGCAATCGACAAGTTCACAAAGTGGCCAGAAGTGGAACCAGTGAGGAAAGTGACAGCACAGTCAGCAGTCAAGTTCTTCAGGTCGATTGTTTGCCGCTTCGGGATCCCTAACAGGATCATCACCGACAACGGTACACAATTCACGAGCCGCACCTTCATGCAGTACGTCCAAGATCTTGGCACCAAGGTTTGCTTCGCTTCTGTTGCTCACCCCAGGAGCAACGGTCAAGCGGAGAGGGCAAATGCTGAAGTGATGCGTGGACTCAAGACCAGGACTTTCGACAGGCTGCACAAGTGCGGAAGAAACTGGATTGAGGAGCTGCCTGTGGTTCTTTGGTCGATCAGGACGACACCAAATCGAGCCACTGGACAGACACCTTTCGCTCTAGTCTATGGAGCAGAGGCAGTTATCCCCACGGAACTCGTATACGGGTCACCTCGAGTGCTCGCTTATGATGAGCTTGAGCAAGAGCAGCTGCGACAAGATGACGCGCTGCTCCTCGAGGAAGATCGTCTTCAGGCTGCTGTGCGAGCTACTCGCTACCAGCAAGCTTTGCGCCGCTACCATAGCCGCAAAGTTAATGCCAGAAGTCTCGAGGAAGGCGACCTTGTTCTTCGGCGCGTTCATTCCGCCAAGAATTCCAACAAGTTGACGCCGAAGTGGGAAGGCCCTTATCGGGTGAAACGAGTCACTAGGCCTGGCGCTGTCCGCCTTGAGACCGAAGATGGCATTCCGGTGAGCAACTCCTGGAACATCGAGCATCTTCGTAAGTTTTACCCGTAAGGCGCGGTTGTCGGACCCTGTCCGGCAACCACCTTTTTGTACAAGTCTTGCCGTTGTTGCATGTAATCCTTTGTACAAAGCCAGGTGCAGACCCTGAGCGAAGATAAAGCGCTGGCGCCCTGAGTTTTAGCATGCATGCTGAGTCGAGTCTCATCCTTGGTTAGGGTTGACAGTGCTTAGTAGCGGCTAACCCCTAACTTAGAGGTCGAGTGTGCGTCCTTTTGTCGTTCTTTCGTTTCCCTTGGTTCGCAGGGCTCGCACATCCTGACCGGACCACTTAAGGACGAAAAGGAGAGGAAGGACGGACCAACATCTGGACCCCGGCAAGCCAGTGTTGCCGGGGGCTGCGAGTACAAAGATTAACCCACGGCGAACCAGAGTTGCCGGGGGCTGCAATCTCAGATAAGTTTTTCATCCCTTATCATGCATTCTCTTATGAACTGAGGTATGCGAAACCTCGTTTCTTCCTAAAAGCTACCGTGCTCCCTTACCTCTAGGCCCTAGGGCTCATTCCTGGGGCCAGGTTTGGTCGTAGTCGCGGCAGCAAAGGAACGAAACGAGGAGCCTGAACCCGCCTCATACCTGCCTCCGCCAAAAGCGTGAGAAAGGTCGAGCAACGCGGGAAGAGGGCAGGGTCTGCTGCCAGGAAAGGAAGTGTCTATCTTAAAGATACAAAGGATTCTCTCCTTGACGTGGGTTCCACCCACAAGACAAGTGACCCGGCAAGCATCCCCTTTTCATAAAAAAGCATTCCACTCAGGTACAGTTCATAGAGAATGAAAAACATGAATAATGGGATTACAAGCTTTAAATGCAACTAAGGCCCGAGGGCTTACAGATTAAAAAAAGATAAGGTGCGCGTAATCCCCTTCTTGTCTCTCTCTTCAGGAGATAGGTCAAGGAGGCGGAAAGGAAAAAAGGGGCGCCTAGGTGAGCTACGGGTGGCAGAAGACACCAAGAGAACATCTTGGTGGTCGTCCGAAGGCTGGATGGTGATGGCGGCGCCGGAGGCAGGGCTCGAAGACGAGGCGGCAGGACGTCAGCACGCTGTCGAGGGCGTCGTGCCCTCGTACTCCGAGTTGACGGCCTTGCCGCCTGCCCTCTTCCTCTTCCGCAGCCTCCCTACGCCAGCCGCCCAAGGAGACGACCCCGAGAAGCTCGAGGAGCCGGCGACACGGATGATGGGGTCGCCGGTGCCACACGGAGCGGCGCCCGACACCTAGTCGGACCCGTCATCCTGCCGCCCGCCACCCTCGTCGTCGCTGTCGCTGTGCTCCTCGTCACTCCCGCCCTAGGAGGAGTCTTCGCTATCGGAGGAGCTCTCCACGCAGCACCTTGCCCGAGTCCTGAAGCACCCGAAGACCTTGACGGAGAGGAGACCGCCCTCCATCAGCTTAAAATGGAGGGTGAGCCCCGCCGTCAAGCTGTGGATACGGGTGAACGTCTTCCACCCTCGACCAAGATACATCACATTAGGGGCCGGGAAATCAACGCGGACTCGCGTACCGCTGATTCCACAGCCCCTCATGTGCAACCTCAGTGTCTTGGGCGGATCCAACTCCATCTCGCTCGCAAATGGAGTCGGGAGACGGAGGTGACGACGAGGTGGCCGACGCAGCTTGACGAAGAACTCGCAAGGGTCGTCCCCGATATGGTCCGCCACGGGAAGAGGAACCGCTGGCGGAGGCGAGGCCGGCGAGCTGCCCCGTCCACCTCTTTCCCGAGCGCCTCGGCCTCGCCCTCGACCTCGCCCGCGACCTCGCCCCCTCCCTCTTCCCCTTGCGGCTGGCTCTGCCACCACGGGTGCGGGAGAGGGAGGGATGCGCTGTCTAGCGGCGACCCTCGTCGCCACCGTTGAAGGACCAGGGTTCCCTTTCTCCATGGTGAATGAGAGAGAGGGGAGCAGAAGCTGAAGGAAAGAGGAGATGAAAGAATGCGGGCTTCCGTCCCCCCCATCCTGCTCCTTATAAAGGAGCGGGGTGGGGGCTCGGCCGCCCCGCTCAGCCAATCAAGACATGGAAGGAGCAGGGAACTGGGCCCGACCCGCTGCCTCGACCCGTGACGGCCCGATTTCCCGCCTCCACCGTTCGCCACTCCAAGTGCATGGAGGCCGCGTGGCAGGCGTACAGAGCTGAGGCGACGGATGAGGCGACCTCTCCCCACCCCATGATCGTGGGGAGTGGACACCTCGAAGACCACGCCTCCACGCCTCCCTCCGTTTATGGGGAAGGTACGAACCGCCAGGAGGCGGGCGTTTCACTTTTCCGAATAAAAGAACCACCCACGACCTCTCCCACGACGCCGCAATCGACGCGTGCCGTTCGGGGAGGGCGCGGTGGGTGCGGAGCAAGATACGACGTGACCCAGGCCGCGCATGCCCGTGCCCTGTTTTGGGCCTGGCCCAACAGCGCTCGGCACCGTGTATGGCCCAGGCCCGGGGGCTCCTGTCGGTGTACTAGAGTAGGGGTACCCTAGTATCCCGAACTTGTGCACGGGCAGTCGCAGCGTCCCGCGGCAACGCTTGCCGGGCGACCGCCAAGACCCTCTATGGTTCCTTTTGAGCCATTCAAGAACAAAGTATTTAAGCCAAGGAGACAAGTCTCCGGCAAGAGGAGCTTGCTGGGAAGGCCAACCAAGGCATCTCAAGGAACTTGCCGCGACGCGTCCCGGCAGGATCCGGCGAGCGACAAGCTCCCGGACGCGGCAAGACAACGGCCACGGCAAGCCACCACTCTGTACCTGCGCTCCAGCACACCCACCTACGTGTCGCTCTGGGACCCTTCCAGGCGTACGTGGCGGGCGGCTGTGCAGCCAGGGGTACACTGTGGCATGCGGCGCTGACAAGATCGCCATCGTGGCGAGCGGTGGCGCCCCTGACGGTCCCTTTTCTGCACCGTCTGGGCGACGTAGATAGGCATTTAATGCCCTTGTCCCCTGCCGTCAGGGTTAGGTATGATACACTGTGTAGGTAGTTGTACCTACCGCAGCACCTTTCCATTTTTGCCCTTGCCTACGTTGCCACCTGTTGGAGACCCCTTGAGCATATAAAAGGAGGCCCATGCACAACGTGGGGGAGAGGACGGACAGTAGAACACTCCCGCTCGGTCTCGTTAGCTGCTGGAGTGTACTGTAGCACCCAGCGCTCCCGAGCAAGAACTCAATACAATCCACAAAGCAGCAGTAGGAGTATTATCTCTCCGGAGAGCTCCGAAGCTGGGTAAAACCCCTCGCGTGCCTCGCCTCGATCTGCTCTTTGCGCGACCTCCGCCCCCCGCCAAACCAGAAGGGGCTCCGTCCCCATAGGTGCTCGCGGAGTCAGAATCCCCGGCACCAAGCAACCCAGCTTGGCCAAAACTTAAGTCATAACGATGCACATAATGGCGAAGAAAAGGTACATATGAGGTAAAAACGCATATGTGGTGAGCTTGATGCCCGAAAAATAATAATAAGCTTCTGTACCAGAAGCCCCCAGGTATTATGGGCGTACATATTTAAGGATGTGTACGTCAGAGGTCCGCGGGTTAGCCACACGAGACATTAAAGCTAAAAAAGAACGAAAGAGAGGAAAAGGTAATGGAAACAAAAGGGGGAAGAAGACGAACAAAGAGTTTGGCTCTAGGCGTAGAATCTTTGGAGACTGGCGGCGTTCCATGGGTTCGGCTCTAAGCTGATGCATCACGCAGGCGGTATGCTCCTCCAGTGACAAATCATCAATGATGAAGGGACCCTCCCACTTGGGCTTGAGTTTATCCTTTTTCTTCTCTGGCAAGCGTAGAACGAGTTAGCCAACATTATAAGTCTTGGCTCGCACTTCTCTGCTTTGATATCTGCGAGCCTGTTGTTGATACAGTGCAGAAAGGGCTTTTGCAACGTCGCGCTCCTCCTCCAGGGCGTCTATACTATCCTGCCGATCAAGCTCGGCCTCTCTCTCTCTTCATACATGCGCACTCGAGGTGAGTCATGAATAATGTCGCAGGGCAATACGGCGTCTGCGTCGTACACCATGAAGAATGGTGTGTATCCAGTAGTACGATTGGGCATGGTCCACAACCCCCAAAGTACGGAGTCGAGCTCCTCAACCCAGTGCTTGTCTGATTCTTTCAAAGACCGCACTAGTCTAGGCTTAATGCGCTCATAATAAGACCATTAGCTCGTTCGACATGACCGTTTGTTTGCGGGTGATAGACGGAGGCGTAATCGAGCTTAGTGCCCAGATTAGCACACCGGGTTTTCTCCTCATCGTCTGTAAAATTGGAGCCGTTATCGGTGATGATGTTGTGTGGGACGCCATAACGGTGCACGACACCGGATATGAAGTCTATCACTGGTCCGGCTTCGGCCGTTTTAACTGGTTTGGCCTCTATCCACTTAGTGAATTTATCTACCATGACCTACAAATATTTTTTCTTATGGCTTCCTCCTTTAAGGGGTCCGACCATATCGAGCCCCCAGGCCGCAAAAGGCCAAGTAATGGGGATTGTTTGTTGAGCAGTGGGTGGCATATGGCTTTGGTTGGCGAAAAGCTGGCATCCGACACATTGCTGGACAAGATCCTGTGCATCTGCTCGGGCCGTCGGCCAATAGAAACATGTACGGAAGGCTTAGTTACAAGGGCCCGAGCCGCGGCATGGTGACCACCGAGACCGGCATGAATTTCGGCCAAGAGCTTTCGTCCCTCTTCTTTGGAGATACATCTTTGATGTACTCCGGTAGGGCTTTTCTTGTAGAGCTCTCTGTCATGGACCTTGTAGGCTTTCGAACACCGGACAATGCAGCGAGCCTCATTCTAATCCTCAGGGAGCTCTCGCCTATTAAGGTAGGCCAAGAAGGCTTCAGTCCATGGGGCAATTACTGCCATGATAAGATGGGCCGATGATGTTATTTCGGTGGCTGAGCCCCCGATGATATCGGTATTGTGTTCGAAATCTGCGGGTATAATCGGATCTGGACTGGTGTTGCCACTCTCCCCTTGCCACACCACGGATGGCTTAAAGAGCCTTTCCAGGAATATGTTAGGCGGGACGGGGTCGTGCTTGGCGCCGATGCGAGCAAGGACATCCGCCGCTTGATTACTCTCTCGAGCCACATGATGAAACTCGAGCCCCTCCAACTGAGCCGACATTTCGAGAACAGCGTTACAATAGGCCGCCATTTTTGGATATTTGGCGTCGAAATCTCCATTTATTTGGTATATTGCAAGGTTTGAATCCCCGCGCACTTCAGGGCATTGTATGCCCATGGAGACAGCCATCCGAAGACCATGCAATAAGGCCTCATACTCGGCTGCATTGTTGGAGTCTGTGTATAATATTTGGAGTACATACTGAACTGTGTCTCTAGTGGGGGACGTTAAGACAGCGCCCGCTCCTACGCCCCGCAGCATTTTGGAACCATCGAAGTGCATGACCCGGTTGGAGTACGTGTCGTACTCTTTAGGGAGTTTGGCCTCTGTCCATTAAGTCGGCCAGTACTTGGGATTTAATGGCCTGTCGCGGTTTGTATGTTATGTCGAATGGAAGGAGCTCAAACTCACGACCTAGTGTGTTGGCGATATGTATGATAACATGGGTTCGCCGACGCTCGGTGCAGCCAGGATTGGGTTGCTCGCTAAAACAGCCTTTCTTTCTTCCAGTCCGGCCGTTGCCGCGTCCATCCACTCGAAGTGGTCGGTGCGTCGGAGTAGGCGATAAAGTGGCAATGCTTTTCTCCTAGTTCGGAGATAAAGCGGCTTAAAGCTGCCACACATCCAGCTAATTTTTGGACCTGTCTAAGGTCTGTTGGTGTAGCCAATTGTGACAAAGCTTGGATTTTGGCTGGATTTGCCTCAATTCCTCTAGTGGAGACGATGAAGCCCAGCAGTTTTCCGGCGAGAACGCCGAAAACGCACTTTCCGGATTGAGCTTGATGTCATATGTACGGAGGTTTTCGAATGTGAGACGCAGATCATCTATCAATGACTCGACGTACGTAGTTTTGATGACGACGTCGTCCAAATATGCTTCAAATATCTTGCCGATCTGTTTCTCCAGGCATGTTTGAATCATGCATTGGTAGGTGGCGCCGGCGTTTTTAAGTCCGAAGGGCATAGTGTTGAAGCAGAACGACCCATATGGGGTAACGAATGCCATTGCGGCTTGCTTGGACTCCTTCATTTTGATTTGATGGTATCCGGAGTATGCGTTGAGGAAACACAGTGAATCGTGTCCTGCAGTAGCATCAATAATCTGATTGATGCGAGGGAGGGGGAAGTGATCCTTAGGGCAGGCCTTGTTGAGGCCTTTGAAATCGAGGCATAGGCGCCAGGATTTATCCTTCTTTGACACCATCACCAGGTTTGTTAGCCTGTTCGGGTGTTTTATTTCTCTGATGAATCCGGCCTCGATTAACTTGGCTAGCTCCTCCCCCGTAGCTTGTCGTTTGGTTTCAAAAAGCGTCGCAGTGTTTTCTTGACCGGTTTATATCCCTTGAATATGTTGAGGCTGTGTTCGGCCAATCTGCATGGGATTCCTGGCATATCAGAAGGTGCCAGGCGAATATGTCCCAGTTCTCGCGCAGGAACTCTCGTAGCGCGGCGTCAACCGTTGGGTCCAGCTGTGCCCCGATGGAAGCTGTCTTCTTGGGGTCCGTCGGATGGACTTGAAATTTGATAATTTCATCTGTTGGTTGAAAGGAGGTGGATATGGGTCGCTTGTCTAGGATTACGTCGTCCCTGTCCATCGTGGAGCGCAGCGCGGTTAACTCTTCGGCCGCGAGGGCTTCAGACAGTGCCTCGAGGGCCAGGGATGCGGTTTTGTTTTCGGCGTGGAGTGCTATGTCCGGAGCACTGGCAAGAGTGATAATACCATTGGGCCGGGGCATCTTGAGCTTCATGTACCAGTAATGACGTATAGCTTGGAAGCATGTAAATGCATCTCGCCCCAATAGGGCTTGATATCCAATGTTGAAAGGGGCCACTTGGAAGGTTATCTCTTTGGACTGATAATTCTCCAGCGTGCCGAATACCCGTCGAGCGTGATTTTTCCCACGCATCCACCTCCTGACTGGGTATGATTCCTCGGAAGGTCGTGCTACTTTGCTCGATGCGGCTCCTGTCTATTTCCATTTTGTTGAGTGTGTCCTCATAGATGGGGTTTAGTCCGCTGCCGCCGTCCATGAGTACTTTGGTGAGCCGAAAACCGTCCACAAATGGACTGAGGACCAAGGCGGCTGGTGCCCGGACTGTCCGGAATTTTGGTTTGTCGCTGGCATTGAAAGTTATGGCTGTGGCATTCCAAGGGTTTATTGCTGCGACTTGGCACTCTTCGACAAGGTCGCGGGGGGCCATTTTGCACCGATTGTTTGAAGCGAAAGTCTTGAAGAACGTCAATACCCTGAGGTCGTCGTCTTCCGGGGGCTGTTGCTCTGAGATATTTTTGGTGAGGATATCCTCACCGCTCTTGGCCACTTGCCAGAGTATCCAACATGTTCTAAGGCTGTGGGTTCGTATGGTATCCGATGTTGTGTGTATTTTGCATGGCCTATCGAGCCATCCCTCCAGAACGATTCCGCGCCCTGTAATGGGCTTAGATTTCTTTACTATTGGGTCGGGCTCCCTGCGAGGGTGCATCCTTTTTGCCCGAACGATGGGTTGAGTGGAAACCGGTGGTTCCCAGTGAGCTGCCTGAGTTTTCCAGGTGCTTTCTATTGCGCAGTACTTCTGCACTATGGTTTCCAAGTCAGAGAAGTGTAATACGCGGCGGCGGTTGATGGCATTGAGGATTCCTTCGTCCGTGCAATTATTGCAGAATACTGAGATCGCGTCTTCGTCGCGACAGTCTTTAATCTTGTCTTTGACAAGGAGGAATCTGGCCCAAAAGTGATGGTCTGTTTCCTGAGACTGCTGTCGTATGTATGTGAGATCGCATATATCTGGGTGGGTGGGTGGCTTTAAATCCGAACCCTGGCCCAATTTGGGATTCGGAGTTTAAGAAACTTCCGAGCTTAATAGTTCGGGCTCCGGGATATCAACTGATTTTTCAGGTCCACTAGCCGATTCTAGGTTCGGAGGACAGGGCATATCGTTCCGCGGACAGGTATCTGGCTCTTTGAGCTTGGAAATCCGAACATAGTTTGTCCTCAATATAGAGGAAGAGTTGTTGTTTTGCTACTCTACTACTGCTATCTGATGGGTGATCGGCGGAGATTTGATTTCTCTCTGATTGGGTTTAAGCCCAATCCGATCGTAGTCTGTAGCGATCCCCAAGGTGGCGATGCGATCCAGGAGTTCGTTTAAAGATGACAACTCTGTCGGATCCATCTGTTGGGAGTATTCGGAGTCGACACGGAGGCAATTTTCGATGACCCGAGAAGTCATCGTTGGCTTAACGGCTAGATGGGAGGTCATGGTAAAGTCGCCCAGCCATCAATCTTGTCTTCGACGTCACAGTGGAACTCTCAATGAAAGCACCAATGTCGGTGTCAAAACCGGCGGATCTCAGGTAGGGGGTCCCGAACTGTGCGTCTAAGGTCGATGGTAACAGGAGACATGGGACATGATGTTTACCCACGTTCGTCCCTCTCTAAGGAGGTAATACCCTACTTCCTCCTTGATTGATCTTGATGGATATGAGTATTACAAGAGTTGATCTACCACGAGATCATAATGGCTAAAATCCTAGAAGTCTAGCATGTATGATTATGATTGCCTCTACGGACTAAACCCTCTGGTTTATATAGACACTGGAGGGGACTAGGGTTGTACAAAGTCGGTCACAGAGAAAGGAATCTTCATATCCGAACGCCAAGCTTGACATCCACGCCAAGGAGAGTCCCATCCGGACACAGGTGAGAGTCTTCGGTCTTGTATCTTCATAGCCCATCAGTCCGGCCCATGTCTAACAGGCCGGACGCCAGAGGACCACTTAATCCAAGACTCGCTCACTCACTAACGGAGTTTTTCTCTTCCATCTTGCAGCTAAGGAACTTGTCAAAGGTGTCATACCTCTCAACCCGGGAATGAGCCTGAAATACCAATTTCAGCTCCTGGAACATCTCATATGCTCTATGGTGCTAAAAACGTCTTTGAAGCCCTGGTTCTGAGCCATAAAGCATGGCGCACTAAACTATCGAGTAGTCATCAGAACATGTCTGCCAGATGTTCATAACATATGCACGCAACGCTATAGGGGTTGGCACACCGAGCGGTGCATTAAGGACATAAGCCTTCTGTGCAGCAGTGCGGACAATCCTCAGACTACGGACCTAGTCCGCATAATTGCTTACAATATCTTGCAACTTAGTCTTTCTAGGAACGTATTAAAACAGGGAGCTACAACCCGAGCTCTTGCAAAGATTTTAGACTATGTTCATGATAATTAATTTAGTTAATAAAATTACTAATGAAATTCCACTTAAATCAACATCGCTCAAGTTGTCTAAGTGTTCACATGATCCATATCAACCAACCCATGTCCGATCATCACGTGAGATGGGGTGGTCATCAACGGTGAACATATCCATGTTGATCATATCTACTATATGTCTCATGTTTGACTTTTTGGTCCTCCGTGTTTCGAGGTCATGTCTGTACATGCTAGGCTCTTCAAGTTTCACCCAAGCATTCTGCATGTGTAAAACTGGCTTACACCCGTTGTATGTAAACGTAGAATCTATCACACCCGATCATCACGAGGTGCTTCGAAACGACAAACTTTCGCAATGGTGCATACTTATGGAGAACACATTTATCTTGAAATTAAGTGAAGGATCATCTTATAATGCTGCAGTCGTCCTACGCAAAATAAGATGCATAAAAAGACAAACATCACATGCAATCAAAATATGTGACATGATATGTCCATTATCATCTTCAACTTTTGATCTCCATCTCCAAAGCACCGACATGATCTCCATCGTCACCGGCATGACACCATGATCTCCATCATCCTGTCTTCACGTGTAGCGACCCGACCTCAGACGATCAAGTCTCTATGCTTAAGTGTCATCCCTAGATCGGTATGCTGACACACACAGTACTCGAGGATTTATAACAGATGTAAATCACATGTATAAAGTAACGTAAATACTATTACCTCAATCCAAACAGCGGATGTAACAACAAGGTTGTGGATACCCATCAACACCAACGACAATGTTGAGTGTAGAACTTTAACCCTAACGTATCACTTACTCGTCATAATATTCCTGCAAGACGAGACGTTGCAGCCAGAAAGGGTCAGTACATTGAATGTAATGACAAATTCACACTATAGGATAATGATGAATAATAACTATCACTACATGCATATATGGCTGGTGGAGGCTCTATGGTTAACATGTTTTTGCGAAAAGCCAATTTTCCCCTACTTCAAAGGAATACATTTTATTTAACTATCATGGTAGTAGAACAACATTGAGAAGGTTCCTCCAACTCAATCCTAATTAGAAATAATTATCAACCCAAAAAATTAAATTAGAGTGATGGGATCCATATGATAATCCAAGAACCAGATACTCAAGATGTCCATAACCGGGGACACGGCTAATCATGATTAGTTTGTACACTCTACAGAGGTTTGCACACTATTCCCCACAAGACTCGATCTCCTCTGTTGGATTTCTCACACTACATGGTGTTTGAGAAACGGATGACCGAGACACAGTCTTTCAGAAGCATTAACTCTAACCCTGGGTACACAGTACCAACCTACATCCCCTACATCTGCTAGCCTACCACTGGAAGAGGTCATGCAACATACTCAACTATCTAGAGCCCATAATAGCTTGTGGCTGCACACGGAAGTTCCTAGCATGAATAATCTTATGATCTCTTTGAGCCTGGGTGGCATTCCATAGGGTGATCACACGGGTCCTCCAGGATCCCCTTAGGCAAGCACTGGGTTCTCCAGGTGCCCGGGAAGACCACTAGGTGCTCCAGGGAGCCCCTACCATTCCACGCAGATGTGTATTAAAGTAGCCACCTTAAGCTAACCATTAAATAATAACTCTCACATCTATCATGAATCACTCAACTAGTCCACGTCTACGAGCTTAGCAGAGCAGTATGAGCATACCGTATAAGTAACTCCCAAGGTTTGAATCCAGGACAATAGGTTCCTACGTCATCAACTACTTCCCAATACCCACATGTTATCAAGTCCAAATCATGCAGTGTTCGAGGGTTGAAACTAATGCATAAAAACTGGGCATGAAAGGATATGATCAAAGTGTAAACTTGCCTCGTACTGTTGATGAAGATGATTCGCACTCATAACTCATAATAGTTCTACTCGTCATAATCCGGTCAATCTATCGTAAGCAAGCAATATTAACCAGACATAAGCAATCATGCAAAAGAATCCAAGAAAAGATCTCAGAAAATTTCGAAAACAATCAATTAACTCTTGCAACAGAAAACAATTTCTAACAGTACCAAAATCATGTGAATTTGGTCTTATCAGAAAGTTTAGGTCAAGAGTTTCGATATAAAGAATCAACTCAAACGGAGTTATAAAACTCGAGTTACGATCAAATGAAGTTCAAACAAAACTGTTTGAAACTTTCAAAAATATGTTTAAGTTGATTAACTGGATAGAGGGGGTCATAACAAAGAAGTGGGCGTTGGTTTCGTTGGATTTGGATAAACAAGCAAAAAGTAGTGATCGTTTTAAGACTAGGGACTAATCTGTAAAAACTTTAATTGCGGATAGGTCCCTGACAAAAAATATAACAGAAACAGAAAGACTAAAAAGCGAACGTCCATTTTCTAAACCAAACCAGCAAACGTTCTCTAAATAAGACTAATTAAAAAGAAAACCTATCTAAAAGAAAAAACCGAAGAAAACCGGATCGGG
The DNA here is from genome assembly GCA_032464435.1 of Aegilops umbellulata. NCBI lineage: Eukaryota > Viridiplantae > Streptophyta > Magnoliopsida > Poales > Poaceae > Aegilops > Aegilops umbellulata. The sequence goes on along the minus strand of CP136056.1, from coordinate 277,252,258 downwards.
TTTTTGCGGGTTTTTACCGGTTCGGTGAGAAAAACCAATGGCGTCGAACGGCGACCGCGGCGGTGCGGGCAGCGACGGGCGGCGGCACGGGCTACGGCGGCAACTACGCGGGGCGGTGCGGGCTAGGCGAGGCGCGGCTTCGCGGCGGCGGCGGATCTCGTCGGAGGCGGTGGCGGTTGGCGAGTGCGGTGGCGATGGCGGTGCGGGGTGCAGCGGAGGAGAGAGAGGCGGGGTCGGGCCTCGGGTTTTATAGGAGGGAGGGCGGCGAACCTCAGGAAGCTCTCCCGAGCTAGTACGGCTCCGGCGAGTCGGAGTCCGGGCGGACTCCGGGTGGAAGGCGGGCCGGTCAGTTGGCTGGGCTCGGCCCAGCCAGTGGAGAAAGTTTTTTTTAATAAACATTTTTTCAGACAAACAAAAATAATAAAAACAAAATAAATAAAAATATTATATAGGCATATAATATATCAAAAATTTTAGAAAAAGATTTTCTACAGCTTGAACATTTTTCTATCGTCAAATAAAATCCACACAAATTTAAATAAATCAAACAGTGCTAATGCTCTAATAAAATCCAGTAAAAATCATTTTAAAAATACCAAAATGATTTCAAATTTATTTCTCCCCAATTTTCTAATGTAGTGAATCATGTTACACTCTTTTCCATATATTTTATATTTGGAGAAAAGTAATTTGAATAAAAACCCAAATAACTCCAAATTGAAAATAATTCCAATGGGATTTTGAATTTAATTCTTTTAAAAACTTCCAACTCATATTTCATATATTTTGAAGAAGTCATATTATCTTCTCTCGTGAAAATCATTGAGTTGCTTAAAGTTTTTGAATTTGAAATATTTCCAAATGAAATTCAAATATTTTCAAAACCCTTTTTCATTTATTTAAATGGAAGACGTCATGTCATCATTATGCAACAAAAGGCAACTTATTTGGAGTGGAGATAACATGACGTCTCCCCTATTTTAAAAATGTTCATAATGTGCAGAATATTATTTCCAGCTCATCTGATATGTTCTGGTATTTTTTGTGATCTTCAATATATTTTATTTGATTGTTTTATTGCTGTTTGAGTGGCCTATTGCATCAAAATTATTTTACAAAAATGCATTAGTGTTGGAACTAGTGTTCGTGTAGTTTATGTTAGTAGTATACATTTTAATGTGTGTCTACGTATTTTTATTTAGTTTTTATTCTGTTGTTTTTATTTTAGTTATTTCTGTTCCTGTAGTTGTGTAAAAAAAAGAAAAAAACCAGCCGGCCGGCCAGCCAGCCAGCCAGCTCTCGCCCGGGCCCAGCAGAGCACTTCCCCACCCGCGGCCCGCCAACCCGAGCCGCCGCAGCCCACCTACCCGCTGCCGAAGCGGTACGCTACACGCACACACGGCCCACGCCTTCAGCCGCTGCCAGCGGACCCCACCCCGTGCCCCTGTTTCTTCCCCGAGCCGGACACCGGTCGGCCGCGTGCATGCACGCCGAGGCCGCACCCGACTCGCGCTCGCGCCATAGCCAACCCAGCAAGCACCCGACCTGCCATGCGCGAGTCAAAGACTCCAGGGAAGCCCCGCACCCCCTCCTCGATCTTCCCTGTTGCCGCACGCGTGAGCTGGGGGAAATCGGATCTTACCGAGGAGCCCGCGACGCCGCCGTCTTTGCCGGCCGTTTCTGTCACCGTAAGGACGCCCCCGGCTGCGCCGCTTGTTCTTCTCGAACGCCCACTCGGTTGCCCGTTCCTTGACACCTCTGGTTAACCTGCAGCGCAGCAGAACGACGCCGCCACCGACGCCCGACTTCGCCGGAGTTCTGGAACTCGCCACCGCCGCTCGAGGGAGCCCTGTCGCCGTTGAACACCACCACTACCTCCTCCGCTCTACGCCACACCATCCGTCACTTCGCCCTCGCCGGAGAGCCACCGCCGCCAACGCCCGAGACCACCGCCGCCGTTTTTTCCCTGTTCTAGTGAGCACACGCGCCCAGCCAATCGGACGCCGCCACTTGGCACTTCGCTACAGGACACGCACAAGAGTTTCCACAGTAACGAGTGAACTGTGCAGGAGATTTCTATTGTTTTTGTTTTTCTTTCCAGATTTCAACTCTAACTTCAATTAGCTATAACTCCTATTCTATAAATCTAATTTAGGTAATTCTTTTTCCTGTGCACTCACAAAAATCAGCACATCATCACAGTACCAACTGTGCACATGTTTGCACTGTTCAAATTTGAATTCGTTTGAATTTGAATCAAATCTTCCGGACGCCATAACTCTCAAGCCGTTTATCGGAATCGAGTGATTCTTTTTGCATTGTGACCGTAGTGCATTTTAGGTGCTGTTAAGCTTCTGTTGTTGAGTTTAAAAAATGGTTTTATTGCTGTTGGTTTTGTTTTGGTTCTATTTGTTGTTTTGGTGATTGATTTGTTGAATTGTGTGAAACGTGTAGATTGTCCGGAGTGCGACGCGAAATATTGTCAGGAGTGTGACTTTCTGAACCAGAACCAAGGCAAGTTACATGTCGATCATCCTTTACCTATTGTTTTCTATGCATGTAGTTATATCACACTATGAATATATGCATGTATAGGAGTATTATTTATGTTGGCAATGCTGTTGAGCTATCTTCCCGTCTTTGCAAATCGTGGTAGTTGAAGATTGCTATGCTTTGTAGACGGGGGTGGTTCGTGTATTCGTTGAGTTTATGTGAGAATTATATATACATACATACATACATATACATATATATATATATATATATATATATATATATATATATATAACAATTGAGTAGTAACTCAGGATTTAACTCACCTCTAGGCGGAAGTGGTATTGCTTGGTGTTGAGGGAAGGCATCATGGGGTCTTGCACCTTTTCTAAGGCCATGCGCCCATGAGAGTGCACCCTAAGTGGAATGCCGCCCAGGTTCAAAAAGATCAGACAGACTTAGTGACTAGTAGCTTCCATGTGCGGCCATTGGCTATATGGGCTCTGGCTTAGTTGATCAGTTGTTGGAACCCATGCCAGACAGTGTCGACAGATGTAGCATATATAGGTGGGATGTGGCCGTTAGGTGGTTAAGGGAACCTCTTCTGAAAGACTTCGTCTCAATCTTTGGATTGGGTCCGGTGGGTAAAGCGTACAATACTCTACAGAGTATTAAAACTAATCATGATTAGCCGTGCCCCCGGTTATGGGTAAATTTGAGCCACTATGCCATTACAGTTGTTGGATGATCTTGACAGATGTGACACTTAATAATATTTGTGGTCAACTTAATAAAAGGGTAGGTTGGAGTTGATTTCGCCAACTCAACCTTGTGCATTTAATTGTAGTAATAAAAGAACTAAATAAAAATTTGACTATTAGGTAGTTATTAGGATAAAATCAGCTTTCTGCAAAACAAACCCTCAAGCCTTCCTTTTGTTATACTATGCATATACATGTAGGTCTGCTATATTATTACTCCTGTGTAACTTGTCAATACATTCAAAGTATTGACCTATATGGCTGCAACGTCTCATGTTGCAGGATATTCAGACGAAGAGTAAGGTACCGTTAGGGTCGCGAGTCTGCACTCAGCATCACCAGTGGGCTATGATGGGACTCATCGTTATTTTCTACTACTTTCTGCTGTTTGATTGAATAAAGCTAGACAAGTGCTATGCAGATTGTTTTATTATATATATTCTGGATCATATGTTTTATTAAATGATGCACTTGCTATTCTGGTATTCATCTATACTGTGTGTGCTAGCGAGTTCGATCCAGGGACTAGCACGGTAAGCACAAAGACTCAAATCCTTTGAGGTTTGGTCGTTACAGATGGCATCAGAGCAGTGGGTTGACTGTAGGACGTGACCCTAGAAAATTGATTAGAAAAGCCATAGGAGTGAAAAATATTTTATAAACTAGGTATACTTATTACTGTTTATTAGTAAACCCCTCAAGTATCTTGAACAGTTAAGTAGGAACTAGTGCTGAGACCACCATTCATGTTTGTTTTATATTGCAACGTTATCGTGGTAGCGTATCTGATTATGTCCACTTTCGTGGTATGAAGATACTAGATTGTTTGCTTGATTGGTAGTTGTTTGTTAAATTGCTTAGTGTCGAAATTATTCGACTATATATATATATATATATATATATATATATATATATATATATATATATATATAATATTCTCATATTGTTTGTTGTTTGTTTGTTTGTTGGTGTTATTCGTTGTTGTGTTTTGTTGGCTTGATCATATTATGCATATGGGTAGAATATATTTATATATACATAGCGTTTGGCCCTATTATATCTATAACTCGTCTATTTTTGCCAACCAAAACCATTAGTATGCCTATTAGAGTGAGTTCCCCAGGAGCTGAGATGATAGCAGGTGTTGGTTGTCATCAGTTGACTTTGTCTATTGGGAAGCATGAGTTTCCTACAGATTTGATTATATTAAAGTCACAAGGTCTGGATATTATGTTGGATATGGATTGGTTGCAGTTATATAAAGGTCGTATTGATTGTGCGAGTCGATCTATCACTCTCAGTGCACCACGAGGGAAGAGTAAAAAAGATGTGTGTAAGTATAAGTGTAATCAGGTGCAGGTGAACTCTCTTAAGGGGGGTAGCCTGGAAGAGGTGCCATTTGTGAGAAATTATCCAGATGTGTTTCCAGAGGAGTTGCCAGGTATGCCACCAGATAGAGATATTGAGTTTCTTATTGATTTAATACCAGGCACTGGACCTATTGCAAAGAGACCGTATAGAATGCCTCCTCAAGAGTGGGAGGAATTGAAGAAGCAGATAAGAGAATCACAGGCACAAGGATTTATTCGCCCAAGTTCATCACCTTAGGGAGCTCCAGTTTTGTTTGTGGAGAATAAGGATGGGACTTTGAGGATGTGTGTTGATTATCGTTCTTTGAATGAGGTAACCATTAAGAATAAGTATCCTTTGCCTATGATAAATGATCTATTTGACCAGTTGGAGGGAGCTACTGTGTTTTCTAAGATTGATCTTCATTCTGGTTATCATCAATTAAAGATACGTGACCAAGATATTCCCAAGACTGCTTTTACTACGAGGTATGGGTTGTATGAATATACTATTATGTCATTTGGATTGACTAACACCCCTGCATACTTCATGAATATGATGAACAAGGTGTTTATGGAGTTCTTGGATAAATTTGTGGTTGTTTTCATTGATGATATATTGGTGTTCTCCAAGAATAAGCAAGAGCATGAGGTGCATCTGCGTTTGGTATTGGAGAAATTGAGGGAACATCAGTTGTATGCCAAGTTCAGCAAATATGAGTTTTGGTTGGATGAGGTAGCATTCCTTGGACATGTTGTGTCAGGTAATGGAGTTGCAGTTGATCCATCTAAGGTTGCTGCAGTTACAGAGTGGGAGACACCCACGTCAGTTGGAGAGATTCGCAGCTTTTTGGGCCTTGCATGTTATTACAGGAGGTTTATTGAGAACTTTTCCAAGATTGCAAAGCCTATGACTGAATTATTGAAGAAGGAGAAGAAGTTTGTTTGGACTGATGAATGTGAAGCCAGCTTTCAGGGATTGAAGCAGTGTTTGGTTACGGCACCAGTTTTAACTCTGCCAGACATACATAAGGACTTCCAGGTATATTGTGATGCTTCTCGTCAAGGACTTGGGAGTGTTTTGATGCAGGAAGGTAAAGTTGTTTCATATGCTTTACGTCAGCTTAAGAATCATGAGCTTAATTATCCTACACATGATTTGGAGTTAGCCTCAGTTGTGCATGCATTGAAAACTTGGAGGCCATATCTTATTGGTAATCATTGTGATATATTTACTGATCATAAGAGCTTGAAGTATATTTTTACTCAGAAGGAGTTGAACCTCAGGCAGAGGAGATGGTTGGAGCTTATTAAGGATTATGATTTCAATGTGCAGTATCATCCTGGTAAGGCTAATGTTGTTGCTGATGCATTGAGTCGTAGGAGCCATGCTAATGCAATTAATATTGATGATATGCCACCAGAGTTATGTGAGTAGTTCAGGCATCTCGGGTTGGAGATGGTTCCTAAGGGATATTTAGCAACACTTGAGGTAAAGCCTACTTTGCTTGACAGGATCAGAGAAGCTCAAAAGGGTGATAAGGAGATCGCTGAGATAAAAGAGAACATGGTTAAAGGTAAGGCAGAAGGTTTCCATGAGGATGAACATGGAGCCATATGGTTTGAGAAGCGTATTTGTGTACCTCAAGATGCAGATATCAGGAAGTTGATTGTTCAGGAGGCGCATGATTCACCTTATTCTATTCACCCAGGTAATACTAAGATGTATTTGGATTTGAGGGAAAGATTTTGGTGGCCTAGCCTGAAGAGGGAAATTGCTGGGTATATTGCAACATGTGATGTGTGCCAGAGGGTTAAAGCAGAACACCAGAGACCAGCAGGTTTGTTACAGCCATTGCCTATACCTGATTGGAAGTGGGACGAGATTGGTATGGATTTCATTACAGGTCTACCCAGGACTCGGTCAGGTTATGATTCTATTTGGGTAGTTGTTGATCGTTTGACTAAAGTTGCTCACTTCATTCCGGTAAAAACTACTTATACAAGTGCTCAGCTAGCAAAGATTTATGTGTCTAAAATTGTTTGTCTGCATGGAGTTCCAAGGAAGGTAGTGTCTGATAGAGGTACTCAGTTCACATCTAAATTTTGGCGTCAGTTGCATGAATCCTTGGGCACCAGGCTGGAGTTCAGTACAGCTTTCCATCCACAGACAGACGGGCAGACAGAGAGGGTAAATCAGATTTTGGAGGATATGTTGAGAGCTTGTGCTTTGGACTATGGGTCCAGTTGGGATGATAATTTACCTTATGCAGAGTTCTCATATAATAATAGTTGTCAGGCTAGTCTGAAGATGGCACCATTTGAGGTATTGTATGGCAGAAAGAGCAGGACACCGTTGATGTGGGATGACGTTGGAGAGCGTCAATTCTTTGGACCAGACTTGATCAGAGATGCTGAGGAGAAGGTCAAATTGATTCATGACAGGCTGAAGATAGCACAGCCCAGGCAGAAGAGTTATGCAGAGGCAAAACGTAAGGAGGTGACATATGAGGTAGGAGACCGTGCATACCTTCGAGTTTCACCACTTCGTGGAATTAAGAGGTTTGGAATCAAAGGTAAGTTAGCACCATGTTTTGTGGGGCCTTACAAGATCTTGGAGCATAGAGGAGAGGTAGCTTATCAGCTGGAGTTGCCAGAATCCTTGTCAGGAGTTCACAATGTGTTTCATGTATCTCAGTTGAAGAAGTGCCATGCAGAGATGATGGATGTTCCATTGAGGGACACAGTGCCACTTGAGGCAATTCAGTTGGAGAGTGATTTGACATATGAGGAGAAGCCTGTTAAGATTCTGGAGACAGCAGAGAGAGTTACTCGCACCAAGACAATCAAGTTATGCAAGGTTCAGTGGGATCATCATACAGAAGAGGAAGCTACCTGGGAACGAGAGGAAGATCTCAAGCAGGATCACCCACACCTATTTGCTAGCCAGCCTGAATCTCGAGGGCGAGATTCATCTTAAGGGGGGTAGGTTCGTAACATCCCAATTTTCCTAAATTAGGATGTTAATAGATCATTCATATGCATATCATATTTTTATTCCATTATTTGCTTTTTCAGAATATTCAAATCATTATGCAACAAAAGGCAACTTATTTGGAGTGGAGATAACATGACTTCTCCCCTATTTTAAAAATGTTCATAATGTGCAGAATACTACTTCCAGCTCATCTGATATGTTCTGGTATTTTTTGTGATCTTCAAAATATTTTATTTGATTGTTTTATTGTTGTTTGAGTGACCTATTGCATCAAAATTATTTTAGAAAATTGCATTAGTGTTGGAACTAGTGTTCCTGTAGTTTATGTTAGTAGTATACATTTTAATGTGTGTCTAAGTATTTTTATTTAGTTTTTATTCTGTTGTTTTTATTTTAGTTATTTTTGTTCCTGTAGTTGTGTAAAAAAAGAAAAAAAACCAGCCGGCCGGCCAGCCAGCCAGCCAGCTCTCACCCGCGGCCCAGCAGAGCACTTCCCCACCCGCGGCCCGCCAACCCAAGCCGCCGCAGCCCACCTACCCGCTGCCGAAGCGGTACGCTACACGCACGCACGCCCCGCGCCTTCAGCTGCTGCCAGCGGACCCCACCCCGCGCCCCTGTTTCTTCCCCGAGCCGGACACCGGTCGGCCGTGCGCACGCACACCGAGGCTACACCCGACTCACGCTCGCGCCCTAGCCAACCCAGCAAGCACCCGACCTGTCGTGCGCGAGTCAAAGACTCCAGGGAAGACCCGCACCCCCTCCTCGATCTTCCCTATTGCCGCACGCGTGAGCTGGGCGAAATTGGATCTCACCGAGGAGCTCGCGACGCCGCCGTCTTCGCCGGCCGTTTCTGTCACCGTAAGGACGCCCCCGGCTGCGCCGCTTGTTCTTCTTGAACGCCCACTCGGTTGCTTGTTCCTTGACACCACTGGTTAACGTGCAGCGCAGCAGAACGACGCCGCCACCGACGCCCGACTTCGCCGGAGTTCAGGAACTCGCCACCGCCGCTCGAGGGAACCCCGTCGCCGTTGAACACCACCACTACCTCCTCCGCTCTACGCCACACCATCCGTCACTTCGCCCTCGCCGGAGACCCACCGGAGAGCCGCCGCCGCCAACGCCCGAGACCACCGCCGCTGTTTTTCCCTATTCTGGTGAGCACACGCGCCCAGCCAATCGGACGCCGCCACTTGGCACTTCGCTACAGGACACGCACAGAAGTATCCACAGTAACGCGTGAACTGTGCAGGAGATTTCTGTTGTTTTTGTTTTTCTTTCCAGATTTCAACTCTAACTTCAATTAGCTATAACTCCTATTCTATAAATCCAATTTAGGTAATTCTTTTTCCCGTGCACTCACAAAAATCAGCACATCATCACAGTACCGACTTTGCACATGTTTGCGCTGTTCAAATTTGAATTCGTTTGAATTTGAATGAAATCTTCTAGAGGCCATAACTCTCAAGTCGTTTATCGGAATCGAGTGATTCTTTTTGCGTTGTGACCGTAGTGCATTTTAGGTGCTGTTAAGCTTCTGTTGTTGAGTTTTAAAAATGGTTTTATTGCTGTTGGTTTTGTTTTGGTTCTATTTGTTGTTTTGGTGATTGATTTGTTGAATTGTGTGAAACGTGTAGATTGTCCAGAGTGCGACGCGAACTATTGTCAGGAGTGTGACTTTCTGAACCAGAACCAAGGCAAGTTACATGTTGATCATCCTTTACCTATTGTTTTCTATGCATGTAGTTATATCACACTATGAATATATGCATGTATAGGACTATTATATATGTTGGCAATGCTGTTGAGCTATCTTCCCGTCTTTGCAAATCGTGGTAGTTGTAGGTTGCTATGCTTTGTAGACGGGAGTGGTTCGTGTATTCATTGAGTTTATGTGAGAATTATATATACATACATACATACATACATACATATATAACAATTGAGTAGTAACTCAGGATTTAACTCACCTCTGGGCGAAAGTGGTATTGCTTGGTGTTGAGGGAAGGCATCATGGGGTCTTGCACCTTTTCTAAGGCCATGCGCCCATGAGAGTGCACCCTAAGTGGAATGTCGCCCAGGTTCAAAAAGATCAGACAGACTTAGTGACTAGTAGCTTCCATGTGCGGCCACTGGCTATATGGGCTCTGGCTTAGTTGATCAGTTGTTGGAACCCTTGCCCAGACAGTGTCGACAGATGTAGCATATATAGGTGGGATGTGGCCGTCAGGTGGTTAAGGGAACCTCTTCTGAAAGACTTCATCTCAATCTTCGGATTGGATCCAGTGGGTAAAGCGTACAAAACTCTACAGAGTATTAAAACTAATCATAATTAGCCGTGCCCCCTGTTATGGGTAAATTTGAGCCACAATGCCATTATAGTTGTTGGATGATCTTGACAGATATGACACTTAATAATATTTGTGGGCAACTTAATAAAAGGGTAGGTTGGAGTGGATTTCGCCAACTCAACCTTGTGCATTTAATTGTAGTAATAAAAGAACTAAATAAAATTTTGACTATTAGGTAGTTATTAGGATAAAATCAGCTTTCTGCAAAACAAACCCTCAAGCCTTCCTTTTGTTATACTATGCATATACATGTAGGTCTGCTATATTATTACTCCTGTGTAACTTGCCAATACAATCAAAGTATTGACCTATATGTCTGCAACGTCTCATGTTGCAGGATATTCAGACGAAGAGTAAGGTGTCGTTAGGGTCGCGAGTCTGCACTCAGCATCGCCAGTGGGCTATGATGGGACTCATCGTTATTTTCTACTACTTTCCGCTTTTTGATTGAATAAAGCTATCCAAGTGCTATGCAGATTGTTTTATTTTATACATTCTGGATCATACATTGTATTAAATGGTGCACTTGCTATTCTGGTATTCATCTATATTGTGTGTGCTAGCGAGTTCGGTCCAGGGACTAGCACGGTAAGCACAGAGACTCAAATCCTTCGAGGTTTGGTCGTTACAACTTGCCTCACTAGCGGTATATCTTCACGAAGTAGGCGATCTCCTTGCCCTTACAAACTCCTTGGTTCAACTCCACAATCTTTTCGGAGGCTCCCAATTGACACCTAGCCAATCTAGGAGACACCACTCTCCAAGAAGTAACAAATGGTGTGTTGATGATGAACTCCTTGCTCTTGTGCTTCAAATGATAGTCTCCCCAACACTCAACTCTCTCTCACAGAATTTGGATTTGGTGGAAAGAAGATTTGAGTGGAAAGCAACTTGGGGATGGCTAGAGATCAAGATTCATATGGTTGGAATGGAATATCTTGACCTCAACACAAGTGTAGGTGGTTCTCTTTCAGAACATGTGTATTGGAAGTGTAGATGTGTTCTGATGGCTCTCTCCACGATTGAAGAGTGGGTGGAGGGGTATATATAGCCTCCACACAAAATCTAACCGTTACACACAATCTGCCAAACTCGGTGGGACCGAATCATTAAACTCGGTCGGACCGACTCAGCAAACCTAGTGACCGTTAGGATTTTCGGTGGGACTGAGATGCGACTCAGTAGGACCGATATGGTTAGGGTTCGGGCATGACGTAATCTCAGTGTGACCGATTACACAAACTCGGTGGGACCGATTTTGGTAATAAGCTAACCAGAGAGTTGCTCAGGTAAACTCGGTGGGACCGGTTCGCTCTTTTCGATGAGACCAAAATGTTACGAAAGGGAAACATAGAGTTTACATTGCAATTTCGGTGGGACCGATCGCTCACTTCAGTTAGACCGAAACGTTACGAAGGGAAACAGAGAGATTGCAATCCCATCTCGGTGAGACCGAGATCCCTATCGGTGAAACCAATTTGGCTAGGGTTTGAGGCAGTGGCTATGACATGTGAAACTCGGTGGCGCCGGATAGAAAGAATCGGTGGGGCCGAGTTTGACTTTTGGTTTAGGTCAAATGTGGATGTGGTAAAGTAGTTGAGGGTTTTTGGAGCATATCACTAAGCACATGAAGCAAGAGGCTCATTAAGCAACACCTCATCCCTCGATAGTATTGGCTTTTCCTATAGACTCAATGTGATCTTGGATCACTAAAATATAAAATGCAGAGTCTTGATCTTGAAGCTTGAGCCAATATTTTGTCCTTATAATTTTGAGGGATCCACTTTCCTCATCCATGCCATGCCATTCATTGAGCTTTTCCTGAAATATTAATCTTGGAATAACGTTAGCTCAGTGAGCTATATGTTGTTAGGAATTACCGAAACCGCCCAGGGATAGTTGCACTTTCAATCTCCCCCTTTTTGGTAATTGATGACAACATATAGATCAAAGCTTCGACAAATGATAATAAGAGTGAAAAGATATCGTTGCTTTGAGAAGTATGTGATAAGCAAGAGCTCCCCCTAAATTTGTGCATATGTTAAGATTTGCTTTGGACTGCAAATGCACAATGAGTTAGGATCATGGGTTACTCTTTCATGTCACATACCTCTTGGTGGAGCGCTCAAAATGATAAGGATAAAATATATACACTCATCACCAAGCAAAGTGAATGATCATGTAAGGATAAGTAAGATAATATCATCCAACAAGCATAAGTGTAGCTTATGATCAAACACATGGTCATTAATGTATCATAGATAAAAGCATAGTATCTCAAGCACTCAAAAGAAAATAAAGTTCAACCAAGAAGACACGAGAGAACAAAAGCAAACACTCTCTCTCGAAGCCTATGATCTATACATTTTTCTCCCCCTTTGGCAACAAGTTACCAAAAAGTTCATAGAAAATGCATAGCACTAAAACGACTCTCAGGCTTGGTCTTCAGGTGGTGGAGTCCGGATGGCGCCAAGGACGAAAGCTTCAGTTGAAGTAGATGGAGCTGCTGAGGTAGGTGCTGGAGCTGGTGCAGAAGTAGTGGCTCTGGTGTCAGATACTGGCACTGCAGATGATCTCTGAGCTCTAGGAACTCTGGCAAATGCATCAGTTGTTGTTTTGCCCTTCCTCTCCTGCATATCATCCTGTAATTGCTCCACAGCAGATTGAATCTCAGTTACTTTCACATCTAAGTCATATAACTTTTGTTCCATGATTCTTTCCAAGCTCTCTTGGTTTCGAGTAGGGTGGCCAGTCCTTTCTCAATCCTCAGAGTTGATGCTATCAGGTAACCGAGCTGCTCCTGCTTGTTCTTCAAAAAGTACTCAGATGCCTCCTCTTGAGTTGGCATCCTGGTAGCTTTCTCCATATTTTCCTTCTCCTTCTTTGCTTGAGCTTGTGCTGACGATGGTTCATTCTCATTCATCACAACTTGATTGTCCTCAAAGTCTGGATGGATGGGCAGGTGTTCCTTATCCAACAGATATGTGCCTGTGCCCATCTTCGAGTTAATCAACTCCTGAATGTGTGGGGCATATCCACAACTCCTCTTTTGATCAGCTGCTGTCCTCTTGATGGTCTCAATTATGAGGCTCATGACCTTGAACTTTTGTGGCACATCAAATATGTGAAGCAAGTTAATTGCATGGCCTCTGATCATTCTGTGATCACCTGACTTGGGCAAGAGAGTGTGCCTTAGAATCCAGTTAATTGTAGGTAGTCCTGACAGCAGAAAATGAACTGATCCAAACTTGAAGGTCTCAAGAGCTTTGTCTGGGATCTCCTTATACATGTTTGACATGGAATTGTGATCCATCTTCTTCTTGGCATAGACATCCAAGTCATCTTCTTGCTCTTCGGGGGCATTGATCAACTGAGCCCATTCTGCAACTGTAGACTGATATCTAGTGCCCTTAGACATCCATACTATCCTGCCATCTGGATAGAAGTGTGCTGTGGAGTAGAATTGCATTATGAGCTCCTCATTCCACTTTCTGAGCTTCTGCCCAACAAAGTCTGCAACTCCACAAGCTTTGAAGTTGTCAAGCACTCCAGGATAGTGTTCTTCATTCTCCTTGATATACTCCTAGTCAACCCATCTCATGTCACACACTATGGGTTTCTTGTCCAGCAGCACTGTCTCATAGAAGTCTTGTTGTTCCTTTGTGTGGAACCTGTAGTCAACAGCAGTCCTTCTCCTAGTGGCATATGGATCTGACTCTCTCCATAGCGTCAACCCCTAATCTCTCCTGATCTTCATGTCCTCAGCCACAGGATGAGCATCGTTGTGGTCTGGAATCTTGGGTTTGAGCTTCCCTAGAACTTGTCCTTCTTCTTCTTCTTCAGCAGCAACATCAGGCACTGGGGCCTTGTTCTTCTCAGTAGCAGATATGTTCCTAGTGTTTCTCTTTGGTGCACTCTTGGGCTTGGAGGTAGCTTTGGGTGCTTCATTGGGCTTTGATGATGCAGCCCCTGACCTTATAGCATCACCCATAAGCTTCTGTGCCTTGGGTGCTGGTGCAACAACCTCTTATTCCTCTTCTTCTCCCTCAGATCTCTCCTCATGGAGGGTTTGCCAAGAACTCTAGCAGTAGTGGTTCTAACTCTCTTTTTCTTCTTGTCTTGGCCACCTGCTTCTTCTTCAGACTCCATGGTAAATTTCAAGGTTTCTCCAGTGGCAACCTTCCTAGGCTTGGAAGTAGGAACTCTCCTTGCAGGTGCCTTCTTATGCATACCTGGTTTTGTGGCTGCAGCTGAGCCATATTATTTCTTGAGCACTTTCTTCTTTGAGGTGGCTTCCTCTTCCTCTGCCACATAATCTTCATCCTCAGACTCTGAAGTCCTTTTCTTGCTTGCTCTAGTGGCAGCCTTGGGCAAGTTGCTTGGGGTGCTTCTGCTACCCTCATCAGAGCTACTAGAGGGACTAGTGCCCTCACACAAGTGAACTTGCTCCTCTCACTTGTTTTGGCTGTCACTTTGATTAGACATGTTGCAAATTCTGACTGCAGACCCTTTGAATGGATTGTAGATGAGATAGAGTGGATGAGCATCACAAAATGCAGAGATTTTTGCAGAAGAATGAGTCAAAAACTTAGTTTTAGTTTTCCATAGAAAGCATTTCAGATCGACTGATTTGCAAACTGGTGATACCGAAGCAGCTTTTGGAACCAAAACTAGTGAACTCGGTCAGACCGAGTCACATTTCGGTGGCATCGAGACTGCTAGGGTTTCACAAAGTCCTGAACTCGGTCACACCGATTTGCAATTCTCGGTCAAACCGAGAATCACATGTGCAATGGCCTTGGCCGAATCGGTGGAACCGAGTTCTGCAACCCGGTGGGTCCGAGATGGTTTCGGCGGAAACCTAAACCTAAATTTTCAAATCGCATCTATTCTAAGGATTGTTTTGATTGGATAGAAGTGTTTCAATCGTAGCAAGAATCATTATGAACACAATGTGCTAGGAATCATACGTGGATAACACTGTGATCGAGTCCATACCCTAGTTCGGCGACGAACTCGCTACGGCGGCAACGGCGGACACGAAATCCATTGACGGCGGCGGAGACCAGCGACAGGAGGCGGCTGGCGACGAGGAAGACGATCCAGAGACCCAGTATGTAGAGCGAGCTATGCGCGGGCGAAGAGGTTTTGGAGAATTTTACAAAATTTTGCCCGTGAGTATATATAGCCCGACCTTGTCGGTGTGACCGAGTGGAACAACTCGGTGGCACCGAGATGCATAATTGTTGACAGTTACAGCAACTCGGTGTGACCGAAAAGTTCAAATCGGTTGCACCGAGATGAAAACCTAGATCGACTTAGTGATCTCGGTATGACCGAAATGGAGGAATCGGTCAAAACGAAATGCACAAAGAAGTTTTGGAAGTTTAAGTCTATGACAAATTGGGGACTCCGAGTGCTCCTCACACATAGTGGTTTTAATCTGACTTGATCAAAGTTTGTGATGTAGCATGAATAGAGTTTGAGACGAGAAAAGCATAGATAGCTAGAGAAGGTTCTTAGGCATTCTTGTCCATCCACTTGGCAAGAGAAAAGAAAACCAATCAATCAAAACAACAAGTGGATGTCCTCGAATGAGTAAAATATGCAATCAACATGCTCACACAATAGAATGGCAATTGAAATATGTGGCAAAGCATGCACAACCAACTCTAGTATCTATCAAGCAATTGGCGATGACTAGGTCATCTATATATGAGTATATTGACTTAGGAGCCAAATGAGAACATTTGATCATAGTTCATACTCATCGTTTAAGCAGAAGTGGGGTTACCACTTTTACATAAAGCATTGTTGTGTTCACACCATTAGAGTTGCTTTAGCTCAATTCTTAGAGTAAAGCTCCCCCTAGATGTGAGATCCCCCTAAAGAGGGATGAACTAACCTTGGGTTTTGTTGATGATGACTTCATGTAGATGTTGAAGATGTGGATGCTCAATGTTGATGTAGTTCATTTGAAGCTATCCATTGGAGTGAGTTGCACTTTCAATACCTACACGGGTTAGTCCCACAAGGAACAAACAAGGATATCCATAGACATAGAGTGATGCACACACACAATATGATGTCTATGAAAGCTTTTAGATTACCTTGTCCCTTGTCTTACCAACAAGAGGGTTTGTGACTCCTTGAACTAGTGCAAGATGTGGAAGTTGATTGCACTTGTTCCTGACAAGATGATAAGAGTGAAGTATGTTGGCGGAGTCACCCTGAAGAACTCTCTAGTTCTTCTTCTTCTGGATCCACACCATCTTGATGGGAATCCTTGGTGTTGTAGTTGTACTTGATGAAGTGGAACTTGAAGTAGTTGTGGGAACCCACTTGACTAAGGTCTTAGGGGCTTCTTCAAATGCATCAATTTCCTCTTGAAGCTTGTCCTTGCCTTTTCGTTTGTAGTCTTGTGGTGGAAGATCATCTTGAGCTTGTGTCCCTTTGAAAGAAGTTGGATCATACTTCTCTTGTTGAGGAACAAACTTCGTCTTGGGGTATTGATCTTCTTCCCACTCAACTCCATTGGCATTGAACTTTCGTTCAAAACCAACACCTTGATTCTTCCGGTGCCTTCCTTGCTTGCGTACAATTTCCTCGAGTTGCTTACTTCCGGCAAGGCTCTTGTAAACTCCTTTCTCTATGATTCCCTTCAATAAGCTATTTTCTTGCTCAAGTGTAACTTGGCTAAGAGAGTCATTAGTGGAATCAAGAGAACTACTAGAAGCAACAATATTGGATTTAGCATGATCATTGTTACTACTAGAGGAAGAATCTTTCTTGTTCTTGTTACTAGACTTAACTTGAGGCATGTAAGTGGATAAGAGTAAACGCTTGGCAATGTAAGAAGAACTTTTCTTACGAAGATCATCATTGATTGCTTTTAAGAACTCATGCTCTTGCTCAATGTTGAGCTTTTCAAAGCGTAATTTCTCATGAGTCCTTAACAGTTCTTGATGATCTCCTAAGATAGTTTCATGAGCTAACTTAAGAGTGTTTAGTTCTTTAGTTAGAGACTCAATTTTCTCCTTATCATTGTCATTCATTTTAGCATGATTAGTTGATGTTTCATCATAGTATTCATCACTAGAGTTATCAACAAGTAAATCATCATCACCTAACAAGTCATCTTCATCACTACTGAAATCAACATACTCGGGGTGTGATACCTTTGGGCCTTTAGCCATGAAGCATGTTCCAACTCCTTCATTTGGTGAGTCAAATATGTCGTAGGAGTTGGTTGACACAAGTGCTAGACCGGCAACACCTTCATCTTGAGTGTATTCGGAATCGGAGTGATAGCTTCTCTCGGAGTGGTTGTCGGAGTCGGAGCCAGATACCCATTCACCAACATGAGCTTGATGTCTTCGTTTTCTGTAGCTCCTTGATAACTTGTCCTTTCTTTCCGAATCCTTACTTCTCCGTGAGTATCTTCATTCATAATGATCATCTCTACTCCTTCTTTCTCTAGATGGTGATTCTTCTCTTCTACTTCTTCTCTTGGGAGAATCTTCTCTTCTCTTGTAGGGAGTCGTACACTCATTGGAATAGTGTCCGGGCCTTCCACAATTGTGGCAGTTTCGCTCTCGACTAGAAGATCTTTTGTCATTGTAGGACCTTGACTTGGAGCTTTTATCTTTGCTTCTACTCTTGTAGAACTTGTTGAAGTTCTTCACCATTAAGCTCAATTCTTCATTGAAGGTTTGTTTCTCACTTGATGATGTGGGAGCTTCATATGAGGCTTTGTAAGCACCACTTGATTTGTTGTGAAGTTCCTCTTTATCCTTGAGTGACATCTCATGAGCAACAATTCTTCCAATGACTTCCGTTGGCTTGAGATCTTTGTAATTGGGCATCATTTGGATCAATGTGCACACGATGTCATATTTTCCATCCAAAGCTCTTAGGATCTTCTTGATGATGAATCTATCGGTCATCTCTTCACTTCCTAAGCCGGCAATTTCATTTGTGATAAGAGCAAGCCTAGAGTACATTTCAGCAACACCTTCACCATCATTCATTTTGAACTTGTCAAGTTGACTTTGAAGCACATCCAATTTGGATTCCTTGACGGAGTCGGTACCTTCGTGCATATCAATCAAAGTATCCCAAATTTCCTTTGCATTCTCAAGACGGGTGATTTTGTTGAATTCTTCGGGGCACAATCCGTTGAAGAGGATATCACAAGCTTGAGCGTTGTATTGCAGCATCTTCAACTCTTCCGCGGTGGCTTCACGGTTCGGTTCTTTCCCATCGAAGAATTCACCTTGCAAACCAATACACACAATAGCCCAAACGGCGGGGTTATGTCCAAGAATATGCATTTTCATCTTATGCTTCCAACTTGCAAAGTTAGTTCCATCAAAGTAAGGACCTCTACGGTGATAATTTCCCTCGCTAGACGCCATACTCTCCTAGGTTGTGAAACCAAGGCTATGACCACCAAAAGCTATGGAAATCAAAGCAAATGGAGTCCAAAGCTCTGATACCACTTGTAGGATCAGAAGCATGTCTAGAGGGGGGTGATTAGACTACTTGACCAAATAAAAATCTAGCCTTTTCCCAATTTTAGTTCTTGGCAGATTTTAGCTATCTTAGCACAAGTCAAGCAATCTCCACACAATTCAAGCAAGCATGCAAAAGAGTATATGAGCAGCGGAAAGTAAAGCATGCAACTTGCAAGAATGTAAAGGGAAGGGTTTGGAGGATTCAAACGCAATTGGAGACACGGATGTTTTTGGCGTGGTTTTGATAGGTGGTGCTATCGTACATCCACGTTGATGGAGACTTCAACCCACGGAGGGTAACGGTTGCGCGAGTCCACGGAGGGCTCCACCCACGAAGGGTCCATGAAGAAGCAACCTTGTCTATTCCATCACGGCCGTCACCCACGAAGGACTTGCCTCACTAGCGGTAGATCTTCACGAAGTAGGCAATCTCCTTGCCCTTACAAACTCCTTGGTTCAACTCCACAATCTTGTCGGAGGCTCCCAAGTGACACCTAGCCAATCTAGGAGACACCACTCTCCAAGAAGTAACAAATGGTGTGTTGATGATGAACTCCTTGCTCTTGTGCTTCAAATGATAGTCTCCCCAACACTCAACTCTCTCTCACAGAATTTGGATTTGGTGGAAAGAAGATTTGAGTGGAAAGCAACTTGGGGATGGCTAGAGATCAAGATTCATATGGTTGGAATGGAATATCTTGACCTCAACACAAGTGTAGGTGGTTCTCTTTCAGAACATGTGTATTGGAAGTGTAGATGTGTTCTGATGGCTCTCTCTATGAATGAAGAGTGGGTGGAGGGGTATATATAGCCTCCACACAAAATCTAACCGTTACACACAATCTGCCAAACTCGGTGGGACCGAATCATTAAACTCGGTCGGACCGACTCAGCAAACCTAGTGACCGTTAGGATTTTCGGTGGGACTGAGATGCGACTCAGTAGGACCGATATGGTTAGGGTTCGGGCATGACGTAATCTCAGTGTGACCGATTACACAAACTCGGTGGGACCGATTTTGGTAATAAGCTAACCAGAGAGTTGCTCAGGTAAACTCGGTGGGACCGGTTCGCTCTTTTCGATGAGACCAAAATGTTACGAAAGGGAAACATAGAGTTTACATTGCAATTTCGGTGGGACCGATCGCTCACTTCAGTTAGACCGAAACGTTACGAAGGGAAACAGAGAGATTGCAATCCCATCTCGGTGAGACCGAGATCCCTATCGGTGAAACCAATTTGGCTAGGGTTTGAGGCAGTGGCTATGACATGTGAAACTCGGTGGCGCCGGATAGAAAGAATCGGTGGGGCCGAGTTTGACTTTTGGTTTAGGTCAAATGTGGATGTGGTAAAGTAGTTGAGGGTTTTTGGAGCATATCACTAAGCACATGAAGCAAAAGGCTCATTAAGCAACACCTCATCCCTCCTTGATAGTATTGGCTTTTCCTATAGACTCAATGTGATCTTGGATCACTAAAATATAAAATGCAGAGTCTTGATCTTGAAGCTTGAGCCAATCTTTTGTCCTTATAATTTTGAGAGATCCACTTTCCTCATCCATGCCATGCGATTCATTGAGCTTTTCCTGAAATATTAATCTTGGAATAATGTTAGCTCAATGAGCTATATGTTGTTAGGAATTACCAAAACCACCCAGGGATAGTTGCACTTTCAGCTGCCTTGTAAAAGGGAAATTTTTTTGCCATACCATTCTAAGGTTTAAACAAGGTTTTGATCATTGTCTCTCTACTATAGGTAAGTCACTCAGATTTACCATCCCATATAGCAAGGGGAATAATAAGAGTAAGTCGGTATGGTGATCAATCCATCCCGCACCCAAATCATTACCTTGTATATGGTTTAGCGAACCTCGTATTCTAACACTCGGTCATCCTCACAAGCATTGCAAAATTTATCTTGCCGATGAACTAAGTTCGGACAAATCCATTGATTCTGCAAGCCCAACAAACATCTATCGTTCATTCACAACTCTCAGGTTTGCGTAAACTCCTATAAGATCGTCTGTGGGTAAAGTCGTATCTTCTTTCAGGGTTTTTCCTTCAGCAAGAATGTGCTTGCTTCTTGGCAGGTCTCGGGGCCTGTGGGTCATGGCCCATCTCATCAATTGTAAACCTTGAACTCATCCTCGTGGAAGGTGATCATTATTCCAACATCCAACTTCCTAGCATACTTAAAATCCATCTAATTGTATTGTCTCTCTTCCTTCTATTGGCACCAAACTAAGACGTGATTACTCAGACTCATCATGGAGTTACAATTGCTCCATATTATCAACATTCTACCACCTTTACGTCCAAAATACTTCATCCCTTCATATTCTTGGGATATCCCTCATATCGAGACAAAACTCATACTTATTTTGTCCGAAGTCCACTTTGTGGAATATCATTATCTTTTCCAAGGGTCCAGTGTCCTCACAGGATACTACTGATGACCCACAAGTATAGGGGATCTATCGTAGTCCTTTCTATAAGTAAGAGTGTCGAACCCAACGAGGAGCAGAAGGAAATGATAAGCGGTTTTCAGCAAGGTATTCTCTGCAAGTACTGAAATAAGTGGTAACATATAGTTTTGTGATAAGATAAATTGTAACGAGCAACAAGTAACAAAAGTAAATAAAGTGCAGCAAGGTGGCCCAATCCTTTTTGTAGCAAAGGACAAGCCTGGACAAACTCTTATAATGAGAAAAGCGCTCCCGAGGACACATGGGAACATCATCAAGCTAGTTTTCATCACGTTCATATGATTCGCGTTCGGTACTTTGATAATTTGATATGTGGGTGGACCGGTGCTTGGGTGTTGTTCTTACTTGAACAAGCATCCCACTTATGATTAACCTCAATTGCAAGCATCCGCAACTACATAAAATTATTAAGGTAAACCTAACCATAGCATGAAACATATGGATCCAAATCAGCCCCTTACGAAGCAACGCATAAACTAGGGTTTAAGCTTCTGTCACTCTAGCAACCCATCATCTACTTATTACTTCCCAATGCCTTCCTCTAGGCCCAAATAATGGTGAAGTGTTATGTAGTCAACGTTCACATAACACCACTAGAGGATAGACAACATACATCTCATCAAAATATTGAACAAATACCAAATTCACATGACTACTAATAGCAAGACTTCTCCCATGTCCTCAGGAACAAAAGTAACTACTCACAAAGCATATTCATGTTCATAATTAGAGGCGTATTAATATGCATAAAGGATCTGAACATATGATGTTCCACCAAATAAACCAACTAGCATCAACTACAAGGAGTAATCAACACTACTAGCAACCTACTAGTACCAATCCCGGACTCGGAGACAAGAATTGGATACAAGAGATGAACTAGGGTTTTGAGAGGAGATGGTGTTGGTGAAGATGTTGATGGAGATTGCCCTCTCTCGATGAGAGGAGCATTGGTGATGACGATGGCGATGATTTCACCCTCCCGGAGGGAAGTGTCCCCGGCAGAACAACTCTGCCGGAGCCCTAGATTGGTTCCGCCAAGGTTCCGCCTCGTGGCGGCGGAGTCTCGTCCCGAAAGGTTGCTTATGATTTTTCCCTGGATGAAAGACCTCATATAGAAGAAGATGGCCACCGGAGGGCCAACATGTGGCCCACGAGGCAGGGGGCGCGCCCTGGGGGGTAGGGCGTGGCCCCACCCTCGTGGCCAGGTGGGGCCCCCTCTGACGTACTTCTTCTGCTCAATATTTTTTATATATTCTGAAAATAACGTATGTGGAGTTTCACGACTTTTGGAGTTGCGCAGAATAGGTCTCCAATATTTGCTCCTTTTCCAGCCCAGAATTCTAGTTGTCGGCATTCTCCCTCCTTATGTAAATCTTTTAAAATAAGAGAGAATAGACATAAGTATTGTGACATAATGTGTAATAACAGCCCATAATGCAATAAATATTGATATAAAAGCATGATGCAAAATGGACGTATCAACTCCCCCAAGCTTAGACCTCGCTTGTCCTTAAGCGAAAGCCGATAACGATAAATATGTCCTCATGTTTAGAGGTAGAGGAGTCGATAAAAATTAAATACGGACATGAGGGCATCATGATTATTCTCATAACAACAACATATATGGATATTGTCATATGATTTCTTATGCTCAACTAATAATCTAATCACAATGCAAAAGTATGAATCAGAAACTTTATTGAGAACTAACAAACTATAATCTCGGTCATTGAAGCAATTGCAATTTATCATAACATCAGAAAGAGTCTATGTCAGAGCTTTATAGCAAGTCCACATACTCAACTATCATTTAGTCTTTCATAATTGCTAACACTCACGCGATACTTGTGGTTACGGAGTTTTAATCGGACACAGAGAAAAATAGGGGATTATAGTTTCGCCTCCCAACCTTTTACATCAAGGGTAATGTCAACAATAATAACTCATGCTCCCCTACATCCAATTAGATATATCTATCAGGATCTTTCCAACATGTTGAGCTTGCCAAAGGATAAAGTGTAAAAAGGAAAGGTGAAGATCACCATGACTCTTGCATAGGGTAGAAGATAATAGTAACAGATAGGCCCTTCGCAGAGGGAAGCAGAGGTTGCCATGCGCTTTCATGGTTGGATGCACAAAATCTTAATGTGAAAGGCTGTCACTTTATATTGCCCCTTGTGATATGAACCTTTATTATGCAGTTCGTCACTTTTATTTCTTCCACATCACAGGATCATATAAAGCTTATTTCCTCCACACCAATCAATCATACATATTTAAAGAGCAATTTTTATTGCTTGCACCGATGACAACTTACTTGAAGGATCTTACTCGATCCATAGGTAGGTATGGTGGACTCTCATGGCAAAACTGGTTTAAGGGTTTTGGAAGCACAAGTAGTATCTCTACTTGGTGCTGATAATTTGGCTAGCATGAGGGGGAAAGGCAAGCTCAACATGTTGGATGATCCATGACAATATACTTTATCTCAGATGCAAGAAAACACAACCCATTACGTTGTCTTCCTTGTCCAACATCAACTCTTTAGGATGTCATATTATAATGAGTGCTCCCAATCATAAAAGACGGCCATGATAATATATTTATACGTGAAGCCTCTCTTTCTTTATTACTTCCTATTAATTGCAACGATGACCAAAGATATGTTTGTCAACTCCCAACAACTTTTAATCAGCATACTCTTCCTATGTGAAGTCATTACTCTTGATAAGATCAATATGAACTATTTATTTCTTTTTATTCTTTTTCTGTTTTATTCCCTCAAAATCGTAGAAAGATAATCAAGCCCTTGATTCAACACTAATCTTTATTATATATAGCCCTCGGACTCAATTACATAGAGAGATCATAAAGCAAAACTCAGAACTAGATCATGCCATAAACTTTATTCTACTAGATGAAGATACTATTAATAGGATAGAACTAAGAAAAATGGTAAAGATAGGAGTGTGATTGTGATATAATACCGGGGCACCTCCCCCAAGCTTGGCAGTTGCCAAGGGGAGTGCCCATACCCATGTGATTATATCTCCTTCGTTGGTGATGGAGGTGGTGGTGTTGTTGATGATGTGGGCTTGTCGTCCATCTTCCAAGGCGTAGGTTCACCGTCATAGAAGGATGATCGAGTCTCTGGGATCCTCAAATCTGCAACCAAACTCATCCTTTTGAATCTATATTCATACTCACAGCTTTGGTTTTGCAGGTCATAGATTTTGGCTTGAAGGTGCTCGATCTTCTCATGAAGCTTGAAGATGGCATCTCCGATATTGTCGGCATCCAGCTTGTGGTTGTTGGTGAACTCCGCGATCATCATGTGGTTGGAGTTGAGTCCACGTTCCACCATCCCTTGGCACTTGAAGACTTGTTGCTCCATTGCTTCGAGTCTTGTCTCCATGCTTCCGGTCCCCTTCGGTCCCTCAGCATCGCGGGTGTGCAGCAACCCGTTACGCATCTCAATGGTTTGAGGGTGTCGCAGCACGTCCGCGAGGTAAGTGTTGATGATCTTCTCGAAGAACTTGTCCTCGAAAGCACTTGGGGACGTCATGATAATCTAGATCTGTCAGAAAAACAGCTCGAAACAAGAACAGAGGATAATTGCGTGATACAGGAGTCAAAACCTTCGGGACAATATATAATGAATTTTTACCGACCAAAATACGTATCGTGCAAGAAAACGAAGTCCGGATAGCACACGAGGTGCCCACGAGGTAGGGGGCGCGCCCAGGGGGCAGGGCGCGCCCTCCACCCTCGTGGAGCCCTCGTGTCCTTCCCGGACTGCTTTTTAATTTTCTATTTTTCTAAATATTCCAAAACGGAGAAATATTGCCATAAGAACTGTTTTGGAGTCGGTTTACTTACCGTACCACATACCTATTCCTTTTTGGAGTCTAAACCATTCTGGAAAGTGTCTCTTATGTATTCCTCTGGGGTTACGGTTTTGATAACATTGGTTTCAACATTTATGGGATTACCTAAGATATGATGTTTGATTCTTTGACCATTTACGACCTTCAGATTTGTTCCTTCGAAGTTGTTGATTTTTATTGCACCGGAACGATAGACCTCCTCGATAACATAGGGACCTTCCCATTTAGAGAGAAGTTTTCCTGCAAAAAATCTTAAACGAGAGTTGTATACCAATACATAATCACCTACATTAGACTCACGCTTTTGTATCCTTTTGTCATGCCATTTTTAACTTTTTCTTTAAACAACTTGGCATTTTCATAAGCTTGGGTTCTCCATTCACCAAGTGAGCTAATGTCAAATAACCTCTTTTCACCGACAAGTTTGAAATCATAATTGAGCTCTTTAATAGCCCAATAAACCTTATGTCCTAGTTCAAGAGGTAAGTGACATGCTTTTCCATAAACCATTTTATACGGAGACATACCCATAGGATTTTTATATGCAGTTCTATAGGCCCATAATGCATCATCAAGTTTCTTGGACCAATTCTTTCTAGACCTATTGACAGTCTTTTGCAAAACTAATTTGAGCTCTCTATTACTCAACTCTACTTGACCACTAGACTGTGGGTGATAAGGAGATGCAATTCTATGATTAACATCATATTTAGCAAGCATTTTACGGAAAGCACCATGAATAAAATGTGAACCACCATCAGTCATTAAATATCTAGGGACTCCAAACCTCGAAAAAATAACTTCTTTATGCATTTTAATAGAAGTGTTATGATCAGCACTAATAGTTGGAATAGCTTCTACCCACTTAGTAACGTAATCAACAGCAACTAAAATATGTGTATATTCATTAGCGGCAGGAAAAGGTCCCATATAATCAAAGACCCAAACATCAAATGGTTCAATAAAAAGTGAATAATTCATAGGCATTTCTTGACGTCTACTAGTATTACCAATTCTTTCACATTCATCACAAGATAGGACAAACTTACGGGCATCCTTGAAGAGAGTAGGCCAATAAAAACCAGATTGTAATACCTTATGTGCACTCCTGTCTCTAGCGTGGTGTCCTCCATAAGCTTCGGAGTGACACTTGCGTACGATCTATTCCTGTTCATGCTCAGGTACACAATGTCTAATAACACCATCTACTCCTTCTTTATAAAGATGTGGGTCATCCCAAAAGTAATGCCTCAAATCATAGAAGAACTTTTTCTTTTGTTGGTATGTGAAACTAGGTGGTATAAATTTTGCAACAATATAATTAGCATACCATGAGTACTACGAGAAGTATTTATGACATTCAATTGCTCATCAGGAAAGCTATCGTCAATAGGTAGTGGGTCATCAAGAACATTTTCTAACCTAGACAAGTTGTCTGCAACGGGGTTCTCGGCTCCCTTTCTATCAACAATATGCAAATCAAATTCTTGTAGCAAGAGAACCCATCTAATAAGTCTAGGTTTAGCATCTTTCTTTTCCATAAGATATTTAATAGCAGCATGATCAGTGTGAATACTTACTTTAGAATCAACAATATTAGGTCTGAACTTATCACAAGCAAATACAACTGCTAAAAATTCTTTCTCAGTAGTAGCATAATTTCTTTGAGCATTGTCTAGAGTCTTACTAGCATATTGAATAAAATTTAGTTTCTTATCAACTCTTTGCCCTAGAACAGCACCTACAGCATAATCACTCGCATCACACATAATTTCAAAAGGTAAGTTCCAATCAGGTGGCTGAACAATAGGTGCAGAGATCAATGCTTTCTTAAGTATTTCAAATGCTTCTACACAATCATCATCAGAGACAAATGGTATACCTTTTTGTAATAAATTGGCCAGTGGACGAGAAATTTTTGAGAAGTCCTTAATGAATCTCCTATAAAAACCGGTGTGACCAAGGAAACTCCTTATACCTTAATTGTCCTTGGGACATGGCATCTTTTCAATAGCATCGACCTTGGCTTTATCAAATTCAATACCTCTTCCAGAAACGTTATGCCCCAAGACAATACCTTCATTAACCATAAAGTGACACTTTTCCCAATTCAAGTCAAGATTAGTTTCTTCACATATCTGCAAAACTCGATCAAGGTTGCTCAAGCAATCATCAAAAGAAGATCCATAGACGGAAAAGTCGTCCATGAAAACCTCACAAATCTTTTCACAAAAGTCAAAGAATATAGCCATCATGCATCTTTGAAAGGTAGCAGGTGCGTTACATAAACCAAAAGGCATACGTCTATAAGCAAAAGTACGAAAAGGGCAGGTAAAAGTAGTCTTTGATTGATCATTAGCTGACACACGTATTTGAGAGAAACCAGAATAACCATCTAGAAAGCAATAGTGTGCATGTTTGCATAATCTTTCTAGCATTTGATCGATAAAACGTAAGGGGTAATGATCCTTTTTAGTAGCCTTATTCAATTTACGGAAATCAATTACCATCCTATAACCTGTAATAATTCTTTGCGGAATCAATTCATCTTTATCATTAGGAACAACAGTAATACCTCCCTTCTTAGGGACACAATGGACAGGGATTACCCACTGACTATCAGCAAAGGGATAAATTATACCTGACTCCAGGAGCTTTAGTATTTCTTTTCTTACCACTTCTTTCATCTTAGGATTAAGCCTTTGTTGATGATCACGGACTGGTTTGGCATCTTCTTCCAAATTTATTTTATGTTGACACAGAGTGAGACTAATGCCCTTAAGATCATCAAGAGTATATCCAATAGCAGCACAGTGCTTCTTCAGAGTTTTCAATAATCTCTCTTCTTGATGTTCTAAAAGGTTAGCACTAATAATAACAAGATATATCTTCTTTTCATCAAGATAAGCATATTTAATTATCAGGCAACAGTTTAAGCTCAAACACGGGATCACCCTTGGGTGGAGGAGGATCCCCTAGGATTTCAACAGGCAAATTGTGTTTCGGAATAGGTTCCTGCTTAAAGAATACCTCATCTATTTCCCTTCTTTCATTCATAAACATATCATTTTCATGGTCTAGCAAATATTGTTCTAAAGGATAACTAGGAGGCACGGCAATAGAAGCAAGACCAATAATTTCATCCTTACTAGGCAATTCTTCTTGACGGTGTTGTCTATTAAATTTTGAGAAATTAAACTCATGGGACATATCACCCAAGCCAATAGTTACAACATTATTTTCGCAGTCTATCTTAGCATTAATGGTGTTCAAGAAGGGTCTACCAAAAATAATGGGACAGAAGCTATCTTGTGGGGAACCAAGAACAAGAAAATCAGCGGGATATTTAGTTTTCCCACACAAGACTTCAACATCTCTAACAATTCCCATTGCTGATATAGTATCTCTATTGGCAAGTTTAATCGTAACATCAATACCTTCTAACTCAACAGGTGCAATTTCATGCTTAATTTCTTTGTATAAAGTATGCGGTATAACACTAGCACTAGCACACATATCACATAAGCCATGATAACAATGATCTCCTATTTTAACAGAAATAACAGGCACGCCTACCACAGGTCTTTGTTTATCTTTATCACAAGGTTTGGCAATTCTAGCGGTTTCACCACAGAAATGAATAACATGCCCATCAATATTATCAGACAAGAGATCTTTAACA
Organism: Aegilops umbellulata; assembly: GCA_032464435.1. Classification (NCBI taxonomy): domain Eukaryota; kingdom Viridiplantae; phylum Streptophyta; class Magnoliopsida; order Poales; family Poaceae; genus Aegilops; species Aegilops umbellulata. The sequence goes on along the minus strand of CP136056.1, from coordinate 277,223,737 downwards.
ATAGCAATATTAGGTTCAACATTAACTTGCTCAGGAGGTGTATAAGTTCTAATATTGCTTTTACGAACCACAGTTGATGCTTTAGCATGATCCTTTATCCTAACAGGGAAAGGTGGTTTCTCAACATAAGAAGTAGGAACAATAGCATCATTATAAGTGACAGTCTTTTCTTCAACTTTAGTAGGTGCAGCTACTTTTACTTCTATGGGAGGATGATATTTAAACCACTTCTCCTTGGGGAGATCAACATAAGTAGCAAAAGATTCACAGAAAGAAGCTACTATCTCAGATTCAAGTCCATATTTAGTGCTAAATTTATGGAAAACATCGGTATCCATGAAAGATTTAACACAATAAAACTTAGGTGTCATACCTGACTCCTTACCTTCGTCGAGATCCCAATCTTCAGAGTTGCGTTTTATTGTATCCAATAAATTCCATTTTAATTCAATAGTCTTCATCATAAAAGAGCCAGCACAGCATGGATTGATTATTATGAGAAAGCCGAGCATAATTTTTTTGAAGAATTATTTCTCTTGAGAGCTCATGATTGGGGCATGAATATAATATTGATTTAAGCCTCCCCCAAGCTTGAGCGATGCTTTCTCCTTCGCGAGGACAAAAGTTATATATATAATTGTGATCACGATGAACAAGATGCATAGGATAATACTTCTGATGAAATTCCAGTTTCATTCGTTTATAGTTCCATGATCCCGTGTCATCACATAGCCTATACCTTGTCAAGGCATCTCCCTTCAAAGATAAAGGGAAGACCTTCTTCTTAACAACATCATCGGATATACCTGCAAGCTTAAATAATCCACAAACTTCATCCACCTATATTAGGAGTTCATCAGGATGCTTTGTTCCATCTCCTGTAAAAGGATTATCTAGCAGTTTTTCTAACATACCCGAAGGAACTTCAAAGGGAACATTTTCATTTTCAGTAGGTTCAGTAGGTTGAGGAGCAACTCTTTGCTCTACTGGTCGGGGTGAAGATACCCCGAACAAGCCCCTCAGAGGATTACTTTCCATAGTAACAAGTGACAGTAAATTTCAGCACACTATATGAATTTTTCCTTACCAAATTCCACCTACCAAAGGCGCTTCACTCCCCGGCAACGGCGCCAGAAAAGAGTCTTGATGACCCACAAATATAGGGGATCTATCGTAGTCCTTTCGATAAGTAAGAGTGTCGAACCCAACGAGGAGCAGAAGGAAATGATAAGCGGTCTTCAGCAAGGTATTCTCTGCAAGTACTGAAATAAATGGTAACAGATAGTTTTGTGATAAGATAAATTGTAACGAGCAACAAGTAACAAAAGTAAATAAAGAGCAGCAAGGTGGCCCAATCCTTTTTGTAGCAAAGGACAAGCCTGGACAAACTCTTATAATGAGAAAAGCGCTCCCGAGGACACATGGGAATATCGTCAAGCTAGTTGTAACATCCCAAATTTTCAATTTGGAATGTTATACATTAGATCATCATTGCATATCATATTTTATTTGCTTTTGGTTTTGATCCTAGAAATTCTACGCAACTAAAGGACCCACGGAGAGAGTTGGGGATTTCGTTATTTTCATATTTGAGTTTTCTCAAATTTTGAGAATATGATCATTTGATTTTTATTCTTTTATCTTCAATTATTTCTATTACAAAAATATGAGAGAGGGAATAAAATTTCTTTTCCAAAATAAAGAGAAATTGAGGATTTAATAATAAAGTCAAATAAGATTTTATTTCGGAGTTTTTCGCTATTTTATTTGAATTTAGGAAAAATGTGCGTGTCAGCATTACTGATCCAGGGATGACACTGATGCACGGAGATCAGACTGTTTGAGGTCTGGTCGCTACACTAGTTTTCATCACGTTCATATGATTCGCGTTCGGTACTTTGATAATTTGATATGTGGGTGGACCGGTGCTTGGGTGCTGTTCTTACTTGAACAAGCATCCCACTTATGATTAACCTCTATTGCAAGCATCCGCAACTACAACAAAAGTATTAAGGTAAACCTAACCATAGCATGAAACATATGGATCCAAATCAGCCCCTTACGAAGCAACACATAAACTAGGGTTCTGTCACTCTAGCAACCCATCATCTACTTACTACTTCCCAATGCCTACCTCTAGGCCCAAATAATGGTGAAGTGTTATGTAGTCGACGTTCACATAACACCACTAGAGGATAGACAACATACATCTCATCAAAATATCGAACGAATACCAAATTCACATGACTACTAATAGCAAGACTTCTCCCATGTCCTCAGGAACAAACGTAACTACTCACAAAGCATATTCATGTTCATAATCAGAGGGGTATTAATATACATAGAGGATCTGAACATATGATCTTCCACCAAATAAACCAACTAGCATCAACTATAAGGAGTAATCAACACTACTAGCAACCTACTGGTACCAATCCCGGACTTGGAGACAAGAATTGGATACAAGAGATGAACTAGGGTTTTGAGAGGAGGTGGTGCTGGTGAAGATGTTGATGGAGATTGCCCTCTCCCGATGAGAGGAGCGTTGGTGATGATGATGGCGATGATTCCCCCCTCCCGGAGGGAAGTGTCCCCGGCAGAACAGCTCTGCAGGAGCCCTAGATTGATTCCGCCAAGGTTCCGCCTCGTGGCGGCGGAGTCTCATCCCGAAAGGTTGCTTGTGATTTTTTCCTGGACGAACGACCTCATATAGCAGAAGATGGCCACCGGAGGGCCAACAGGGTGCCCACGAGGCAGGGGGCGCGCCTTGGGGGGTAGGGCACGCCCCCACCCTCGTGGCCAGGTGGGGCCCCCTCTGACATACTTCTTCTGCTCAATATTTTTTATATATTCTGAAAATAACTTCTGTGGAGTTTCAGGACTTTTGGAGCTGCGCAGAATAGGTCTCTAATATTTGCTCCTTTTCCAGCCCAGAATTATAGCTGTCGGCATTCTCCCTCCTTATGTAAATCTTGTAAAATAAGAGAGAATAGACATAAGTATTGTGACATAATGTGTAATAACAGCCCATAATGCAATAAATATCGATATAAAAGCATGATGCAAAATGGACGTATCAACTACCACCCTTGAAATGCACAAATTCATCCATAGACCATATTTCTCATATCCTCGAAAATGGTCAAAATCTTTCTTCATAGAGTAACAACTCAAATCCAATCAGTACCAACGATGCTAAGTTTATTGATTCTCCAATGATTACAATCTCTTGCTTTTACGTTACATGCCTCAACTCATCGCCTCACTAATAAAAGAAATGACCCCACTACTTCTACTATATTTCTTTTTCCAACTCAGTTATTTAGCACAAGCCTCCTTCTCTTTGGGACATTCTCTGGCAAGGTACCCTGCTTCATTACAACAAAAACATATTACTTCTGACAAGTCTCGTGGTTTCCTTATGACTACATAGCCTCCTTGGGTCCACGACTTCCTTTTTGGGCAACTTCTGAAGTAGTGCCCTGACTCCTTGCACCTGAAATAGGTGATATGACTCAGGTCCTTCGTAGAATCCAATCTACTTCTCGTCCTGTACTTTTATGTGCCAATGAGGGCTTCTATTTCCTGTGGGTCATACTCTACTTCCTCTGTCGGGAATTCTACTAGATCCCTGTTCCAACAATTCAGGGAGATGTGTCCTTCTTCTCCACATGAATAGCAAGATTTGGTGCAGGGTTTAATTGGGTCATCTTCGGGTGTGTCCTCCACCTTTTCCTTCATCACAGGTTCTTCTAAAATTCCCATGAGGGCTCCTTTCGTTACTTCTTTCTTCTGCTGGATGGTTCTTTGTACCACGGGGTAAATGTGTCACTGAGAGGGTAGTGGGTAGTCCCTTCACACAAGAAACAAGTGATCTGCCTTGTTGGGCATTCTTCCGCTGGGTGACTTTCTTCACAATGAGGGCATTCATCCTTGTGTTCTTTATGGGTGTGTCCTATTTCTCCATAGAGCTTGCATGCACAAGTTTTCTTCATATCCTTCCCATAAGGGTTCAACTCCTGGGACACAAACCGGGACTTTGGTAAAGTCAACTTAATTCCTTCCTAGCGGTTACTCCTTGCCATCCATTGATGGTTTGGTACAACATCCACCAAGCAGCAGCACCTCTTTCCAAGAACTGAAGAGCATGCTGGGTCATATCCTTTCCGACTATAGGGTTATTCTTCATGTGATCCTCCATGTTCTGAATCCATCAGTCCGTCTCCAATTGAATCATCGGTCCAGAAAAATATGGGTTCATCTCCATTCGTCCTCTATCGGGTCCATGGGTTTTTGGGGTGGGATAAGAGAGATAGAGGGAGATACACACAATACAAACAATAGTTTTGAAAAGACAGATTTTATTTGTGGCTGACAGAAAAATATCAAACAAATGACAGCTCACAATCGTCGCCTCTAATGTAGGTATATAACAGGGGTTTGGTCTTCTAAAGGTCTGTAAATCTTCAAATTCATCAAACTCTTCAAGTCTTGTTCATGTCTACGATGGCTACTTCCGATCGTGCTTGTCCTTCTCAAGATCTGTTGCCAGATCATCTTTATTGACGCGAAGTCTCTTGTGACGTCCTTCAATATCCTGGAGTTGCGTTCCAAAATTCAGGGTTTCAACATCCTTGGCATGAACCGTGGTCCTACTGTCCTTCAGTTCCTGACGAATCTCCGGTGTCTCGAGGTTTTGTTCCTCTAGTTTGGCTACTTCAGCTTCTGGGTCATAAGTTCCTCACGAAATGCTTTCTCATCAAATACGGCTTCCTGCAGGTCCATCCTAAACTTCTTGATGTACTACTCCAGATCATGGTGATACACCAGCTAAGGTTAAAACTTCATCCTTTGCTGATAGATGCTCCATCAGCTTTCTACCGTCCAATCCTTCCGAAGAAATGCATGCTTAACTCAGCACGGTGACAATAGCATAAGCGGGCGATAACATCATGGATAGTCGCGTTTATGCCCATGTTACCGCCATGAGCTTTAATTCCAAAATTGATCTCTCCTGCCTTAGGGTTTTCTTGACAAAACTTTGAGTTCTAATGCTCCATATTTCGGTATTTCTCCGATACACCCTGATCTCGGGTATTGACAGCTTCCATAGTCTGCCAAGTTCCATAAGGGTAGCCTTCCTAGGTCATACAAATCTGGGAATTCTTCAGAGCCTTCAAATTCTCCTAGTCTTCGGAGTCTTCAACTGTTGTAGTTTCCATTATTATAATGCTCGATAAAATCCTCTTCATTCCGAAGTGGTCTTAGTTGTCCGATATCTTGTACTCCTTGGAGTGGTCTCATCAGTCGAATCTTCATGTGGTCAAAAGGGGAAAGGGGCATAGTCTCACTAAAAGGAAATATCTGAATAAACTCAGAAGAGAAGAGAGGTAAAAGATTTTTTTTGAAAATGAAGTTGTAGAGAAAATCGTTCCTACGGGATTGCCAGTTTCTAGGGGTCACGTCCTACAGTCAACATGTGCTCTAATACCATCTTGTAGCGACCTGACCTTAGACGGTCAAGTCTCTGTGCGTAAGTGTCATCCCTGGATCGGTATGCTAACACAAACAGTACTCGAGGATTTATAACAGAGGTAAATCACATGTATAAAGTAACGTAAATACTATTACCTCAATCCAAATAGCGGAAGCAACAACAAGGTTGTGGATTCCCATCAACACCAACGGCAAAGCTGAGTGTAGAAATCGTAACCCTAACGTATCACTTACTCGTCGTAAGATTGCTGCAACACGAGGCGTTGCAGCCACAAAGGATAATGATGAATAATAACTATCACTACATGCATATATGGCTGGTGGAGGCTCTATGGTTAACATGTTTTTGCAAAAAGCCAAATTTTCCCTACTTCAAAGGAATACATTTTATTTAACTATCATGGTAGTAGAACAACATTGAGAAGGTTCCTCCAACTCAATCCCAATTAGAAATAATTATCAACCCAAAAAATTAAATTAGAGTGATGGGATCCATATGATAATCCAAGAACCAGATACTCAAGATGTCCATAACCGGGGACACGGCTAATCATGATTAGTTTGTACCTCTGCAGAGGTTTGCGCACTTTTCCCCACAAGACTCGATCTCCTCCGTTGGTTTTCTCACACTACATGGTGTTTGAGAAACGGATGATCGATACACAGTCTTTCAGAAGCATTAACTCTGACCCTGGGTAGACAGTACCAACCTACATCCCCTACATCTGCTAGCCTACCACTGGAAGAGGTCATGCAACATACTCAACTATGTTAGAGCCCATAATAGGTTGTGGCTGCACACGGAAGTTTCTAGCATGAATAATCTTATGATCCCTTTGAGCCTGGGTGGCATTCCATAGGATGATCACACGGGTCCTCCGGGATCCCCTTGGGCAAGCACTAGGTTCTCCAGGTGCCCGGGCAGACCACTGGGTGCTCTAGGGTGCCCCTACCATTCCACCCAGATGTGTATTAAAGTAGCCACCTTAAGTTAACCATTAAATAATAACTCTCACATATGTCATGAATCACTCAACCTATCCGCGTCTACGAGCTTAGCAGAGCAGTATGGGCATAACGTAGAAGTAACTCCCAAGGTTTGAATGCAGGACAATAGGTTCCTACGTCATCAACTACTTCCCAATACCCACATGTTATCAGGTCCTAACCATGTAGTGTTCGAGGGTTGAAACTAATGCATAAAACTGGGTATGAAAGGGATATGATCAAAGTGTGAACTTGCCTCGTACTATTGATAAAGATGATTCGCACTCATAACTCCTGATAGTTCTACTCGTCACACTCCGGTCAATCTATCGTAAGCAAGCAATATTAACCACACATAAGCAATCATGCAAAAGAATCGAAGAAAAGATCTCGGAAAACTTTGAAAAAATCAATTAACTCTTGCAACAGAAAACAATTTCTAACATTACCAAAATTATGTGAATTTGGCCTTATCAGAAAGTTTAGGTCAAGAGTTTCGATATGCAAAAAGAATCAACTCAAACGGAGTTATAAAACTCGAGTTACGATCAAACGAAGTTCAAATACAAAACTGTTTGAATTCAAATTTTAAAACTTTCAAAAATATGTTTAAGTTGATTAACTAGATAGAGGGGATCATAACAAAGAAGTGGGCATTGGTTTCGCTGGATTTGGGTAAACGAGCAAAAAGTAGTGATCAATTTAAGACTAAGGACTAATCTGTAAAAACTTTAATCCCGGATAGGTCCCTAACGAAAAATATAACAGAAAAAGAAAAGAGTAGAAAAGCGAACGTCCGTTTTCTAAACCTAACTAGCGAATGTTCTCTAAATAAGGCTAATTAAAAAGAAAAACTATCTAAAAGAAAAACCCAGGAAAACCGGATCGGGTTTTTGCGGGTTTTTACCGGTTCAGCTGGTTCGGTGAGAAAACTGACGGCGTCGAACAACGACAGCGGCGAGCTCCGGCGAGGCGACGGCAGCGGCGGCGACGGATCTCGTCGGCGGCGGTGGCGATTGGCGAGTGCGGCGGCGATGGCGGTGCGAGGTGCAGCGGAGGAGAGAGAGGCGGGGCCGGGCCTCGGGTTTTATAGGAGGGAGGGCGGCGAACCTCAGGAAGCTCTCCCGAGCTCGTACGGCTCCGGCGAGTCGGAGTCCGGGCGGAATCCTGGTGGAAGGCGGTGGCGCGCGAGCGGGCCGGTCGGTTGGCTGGGCTTCGGCCCAGCCTGCAGAGAAAGTTTTTTTTTAAGTAAACATTTTTTCAGACAAACAAAAATAATAAAAACAAAATAAATAAAAATATTATATAGGCATATAATATATCAAAATTTTCAGAAAAAGATTTTCTACAACTTGAACATTTTTCTATCGTCAAATAAAATCCACACAAATTTAAATAAATCAAACAGTGCTACTTCTATAATAAAATCCAGTAAAAATCATTTTAAAAATACCAAAATGATTTCAAATTTATTTCTCTCCAATTTTCTAATGTAGGAATCATGTTACCCTATTTTCCATATATTTAATTTTTGGAGAAAAATAATTTGAATAAAACCCAAATAACTCCAAATGAAAATAATTCCAATGGGATTTTGAATTTAATTCTTTTAAAACTTCCAACTCATATTTCATGTATTTTGAAGAAGTCATATTATCTTCTCTCGTGAAAATCATTGAGTTGCTTAAAGTTTCTGAATTTGAAATATTTCCAAATGAAATTCAAATATTTTCAAACACCCTTTTCATTTATTCAAATGGAAGAAGTCATGTCATCTTCTCTCTAGGGTTTTGTATTTGAAAAGAATTTGAATTCATGGAGATCATAAAAGAAAATGAAAGTTTGGAAAAGTCCTTTTATTCCCTCTCATTTAACTTTCAAAAAGTTTCGAATTCACTCACTTTCAGTCAATCAATCAAACAATCAATCAAAACTATCTATTTAATATAACATTCCAAAATTTAGAATTTTGGGATTTTACATCACGTGGTCGTCTCGCCAACTATTGCTTCTACAACTATTGCTGACACATATCGATAAAGTAAAGCAATTACCTGGCATTAATTGTTGACGCAACCCTATGGCTCCTATCGGATGCCGTACTCATCGACATGCAAGTCTTGAACCTATTACAAAACATGATCATCTCGTACATCAACATATATCATACCACATTTTGGCCATACCACATCACAACATGCCCTGCAAAAACAAGTTAGACGCCTCTACTTTGTTGTTGCAATTTTTACGTGGCTACTAGGGAAAACTATAAGAACCATTCTTATATACGCAAAACCACAATGGTGATATACAAGTTGCCTTTTATCCTTCTACAAGGACCACCCTCTTCAAATCAGATTCAACTAAAGTGGGAGAGAAAAACACCCGCAAATCCACTTTTATGCAATACAAGTTGCATGTCAAACAGTGGAACCAGTCTCATGTGCGTGGACATGAAAGGTTGGTCCGAGCCGCTTCATCCCACAATACCACCGAATCCAAATAAGACAAGGGGAGTAAGCAATTTGAACATCAACACCCACAACTTCTTTGTGTTCTACTCGTGTATATACATCTACGCTTAGACCTAGCTCATGATGCCACTGATGGGGAATGTTGCATGACCGTTCATGTCAAGTTCGGTTCCGGACTCATGAGGAGCTCCGGAATGGTCCATTGTTGTCGGGGTTCCGGAAAAAAGTTCAGTTTTATTGTTATTCTACCGGGAAGCCACGGGAAGGTTTGAGAGGGTTCCAGAAGTCCTCGGAGGGTTCCCCACGTCCCATACAGTAGCATGCAGACATGACCGAGACTCCTCTCTAGTCAATAACCAATAGAGGAACCTAGATACCCATATTGGTTCCTACATATTTAACAAAGATCTTTATCGGTTGAACCAAGATGTCTAAGGACTCAGACAATCCCATATGCAGTTCCCTTTGTCCGGCGATGTGTTACTTGTCCGAGATTCGATCGTCGGTATCTCCATACATAGTTCAATCTCATTACCAACAAGTCTCTTTACTCGTTTCATAATACAAGATATCGTGACTAACTCATTAGTCACATGAAGCTTCTTATGATGTTGTATTACCAAAAGGGCCAAGATATATCTCTCCGTCACACGGAGCGACAAACCCCGATCTCGATCCATGCAACCCAACAGACATCTAAGGAGATACCTGTAGAGTACCTTTATGATCACCCAGTTACGAGGTGACGTTTGATAGCACAGAAGGCATTCCTCCAGTGCCTGGGAGTGACATGATCTCATGGTCGAAGGAACAAATACTTGACATGAATAAAGCTATAGCAAATAACTAAACGATCTGATGTTAAGCTTACGGTTGGATCTGTCCATCACATCATTCTCCTAATGATGTGATCATGTTATCAAATGACAACTCATGTCCATGGTTAGGAAACCATAACCATCTTTGATCAACGAGCTAGTCTAGTAGAGGCTTACTAGGGATACATTGTAGTTTATGTATTTACACGTGTATTTAAGTTTCCGATCAACACAATTATAGCATGAATAATAAACATTTATCATGAATGGAAAATATGATAATAACCATTTTATTATGGGATAATTGCATTTTTACCCCTAGTTGGTTCCTACCCACGGGTTTTGCCCTTACTTTTCGAGCTTGCTCAGTTTTGCCCTTACTTTTTCCGTCGAGGTCCCTCGAATGCACTTTGACCGTTTGACCAAAACTTTGAAAATTCATAACTAATTCATATGAACTCGGAAAAATGCAAATAAGATATCAAAATGTTCAAATAAACATTACCTTTATGTGCATATCATTTGCATTTAGGACAAAAGCACCGTTTAAACTGCCTGAGGTAATTAGTGTTATTAACATTATTAAAAATAAAAAGGTATAAACAAGATTTTTTTTCATGAATAAACATTACATGCAAATGTAGGTGATGTTTTCTCAACATCCTGATATCTTATTTGCATTTTTCTGAGTTCGTATCAACTTGTTATGAATGTTCTAACGACTTTGGCCATTATTTGGAAACTTCATAACAAGTTGATACAAACTCAGAAAAACGCAAATAAGATACCAAGATGTTCAGAAAACATCACCTATATTTGCCTGTAATTTTTATTCATGAAAAAAATTGTTTATACCTTTTTATTTTTAATAATGTTAATAATATTAATTACCTCGGGTAGTTTAAACGGTGCTTTTGTCCTGAATGCAAATGATATGCACATAAAGGTAATGTTTATCTGAACATTTTGATATGTTATTTGCATTTTTCTGAGTTCATATGAATTAGTTATGAATTTTCAAAGTTTTGGTCAAACGGTCAAAGGGCATTCGAGGGACCTCGACGAAAAAAGTAAGGGCAAAACTGAGCAAGCTCGAAAAGTAAGGGCAAATTCCGTGGGTAGGGACCAACTAGGGGTAAAAATGCAATTGTCCTTTTTATTATTACCTCTAGGGCATATTTCCAACAGTAGGGGCATGGCTACTAGTGGTAGCAGACGGCGATTGGAAAGTGCGGCGGCGGTGGATGGGAGGGGGGAAATGTGGACGGATAGGTTTTCGTACCGTCGGTCGGCTTGAATAGCCGAGCTAGGTAGCACTACGTGGCCCACCGGAGCGGCACCACGCTGCATCCTCGGTCCGACGAAGGAGACGAGCTTTGGATTGCCGGCTTCCGGAGTGTTTTTCCACTGGAACCGCATCACCAGTTCGACGTGATGGACACACCCGGACGCGCCTGTGCCTCCACACATTCGCGCCAGATTTATGTTGAATATGAGGGGTGCCCATCAGCCTGGGCGTTTGATACCCGTTTAAGGTGCCCGTGTGGATCACTTTTGTAACGGGTCACTGACAGGACCGTCCGCCGGGACGTTTAAGGTGGATTTGGTTCGCCCGACCGTAGATGCTCTAATAACAATAGCCAAGGTTCCACATTGGCTGACCATGCCGATGTGTGTTTTCTACCACCAATACCTCCGACGGTAGCCCATATGGCCCCGCCACGCCTTTTGGCATTAGGACCATTTAGTATCTCTCTTGTATCCTACACTATAAGTATTAGTGGTTATCGTGTATACAAAACATAGAGTGAAGGCATATGGTCGCGGACTTTCTCGGCTCGAGCCCATATGCTCTCGGATGAACTGTGAAATCTGAAGAAAAATACCTCAAAAAACTGTTTTCTGTGGCAAACATGAATGAATGTTTTAACTCATTGCAAAATTTCGTCAAGAAATAACATTCGTGATAGTCGTGTCAATCCATGATGAAACATTGCAACCACTCAAAATATTTGTCGATGTTTGGCACACAAAAAATTAGAAATGTTTTTATTTTTGTTATTATTCTTGGATTTTACTATTCATACAGAGCTCATATGAACTTGAGCTGAGAAAGGAATTTCCAAAGGCATATTGGCTAGCTTGACCTACTTACTACTAGGAAGTCTTGGGTTTGATCCTTAGAATATGCATGTTTTTTTATTTTGGTTTCGCCCAATGAAAACAAACAATTATCCAATTAATATTGAATATGGATTATTGTAAAATCTTTCTATTTCCTTGTTGCTCTATAAACAGGAAAAATTTATCAAATTACTATTGAATATTGATTATTGTAAAAAAAACATTTTATTTTTTTGTTGCTCTATAAAAAGGGAAAAAACATCCAATTATTGATTATGGATTGTCATAAAAAGCATATTTACTTATATGTAACTATTTTTTAACATTCTCATAAACATATAAACATACATGATGCCTAGGGTAAAAGGCTTATTGTATAATATGTGTCTAGGGTAAAAGGAGTATATAATGAAAATGGATTATTTTCAAAAATATATTTTCAAAAAGGCATGTAATAATTAATCTTGAGGGGTGTGTCCTAGTGTTAGAGGACATGCATGATGTCTAGTGTCCTGGAGTAGTGGATTTTAATCCTATTTAAGGCATCATCCCCTGTCCTGTGGAGTGCCACACATGTAGTAAACGCATTTCAAATCAATCAATGCAAGTCAAAGCAGTCCAATTAAGGTTTCATGGTCAATCAGACAAAGGAAGAAGGCCCCAAGCAAGAATAAGTCAAAGGAGTAAAGAAACCCAGGCCCAGGTTCTAATGGGCCACAACCCACCTGCTAGGCCAACAAAGAGCACACGGGCTAAAGGATAAAAATTACCTAGTTCTACCCTCTCACCTTCTTTCTTTCAAGGTTAGCCTTGGTCACTTTTCAAAGACCTCTAGGCTATATAAACGCCCCATGGGCAACCCAGAGGTCATCGACACCATGTGAAGCAAATAAAGAGCAGAGGATGTTCTGCGGGCATGGTGGCTGTGGTTTTTGACGTTCGTTATCATTTTTGCGTGTGTTTTCCTATTTCCAGGTTCGAACATTGTAATAGAGAAGCATATAAGGTAGCATATGAACTAGCTAGGTTGGATAGATTTTCTTCGGCTTTTGATTGGCTTGAGGAACCTTCGACTGTTATCTATTATTTTTATTTAACAAAGTTTGGGGGTTTATGTTTTGAAAAAAGACTTGAATGAAATCAAGTGAAGGGTCACTCTCCCCTTACAAGCCCCTTCAGGAGGGCAAATGAAATCTGAGAACTCAGAGTTTGAGGGACCAAGTAAGGCTCAGATTGGTCGAGAGTCCTGGGGCTCCTGAAACGGCCACGCTCCAAGTGTCGATGCTGATGCATTACTGTTAACGACCTTTCCATAGGAGTAGATCACGCTCCCACCGGTGACTGAACCTAAATTAAAAACATTGATGTGTCACTTTGTCAAGTATACGGTGACCTTCAACATAAAGCCGTTGTACACACTCTCGCTAACCTATGACCACACTGCTAAAGATACCCCCCTAGTTAAAAGTTGATTCTTGAACGCTACCATTAGTGCCGACCATCGGTCATCCTTGTTTCCTCTCAATTAGGAAGGTGTTGGTCCCCCAAGTTAAGGGTTTGTAGCAGGCAACACTTTTTCTTAAGTGATCTCAGGGTTTGTCAAACCAACATGAGTTTAGTAGCACCGGCAATGATCAGCACCTACACATACATATACAAAACTGCCTTGGCCCCCAACAGAACTAGCGAGGTTATCATTCTCGCTAGTGTTACTAGTTACAAGGACTAAAACTGAAAAAGGTAACAGAAACAGGCTTGGACTTGATGGAAATAAAAATAGGCCCATCACCATCGTGGAGATGGTCGTGCTGCGCCTCCATCGTCGAGAAGGAGAGCTCACCAAGATCGATGAGGAGTGGCCGCTAAGCAACACCTCCGCAAATGTCGTCAGGGGCAAGACCACCGCCAAGGCTCCACGGCCGGGGTCAACATTGGTCGTAGCAGCCCTCCGCACGACACATGAGGAAGTGGAGCAGCTCCTCCACGAGCGCTAGGTGGCGGCTGGGCAAGGCTACCACGGCCCCGCACCCTTACGCCGCTGGAAGGACCACTCCGACGATGGTAAAAACGGTGGCAGCGGTGCGGCCGGCTAGGGTGGCCGCACATACGAGGTCATTGTCTCTATTACTTAGCCTTCTATGTGTTTTCTTGTGAGATTTTAGTTAAACGAACGAAATATCATTCATTTTATGTAAATTATGTCTAAACTTCTGTCGGATTACGGGTTCCGGCAAAACCCTTGAGCTTTGAAGTCTAGTGTGTGCACGAAGATCTCTCTCCCCCTAGCTCACGCTCTCACCACGATCTCAAAGCATAGCTCGCTGAACCCGATGAACAAGGGACACAAGAGTTTATACTGGTTTGGGCCACCGATGTGGTGTAATACCCTACTCCAGTGTGGTGTGGTGGATTGCCTTGTAGGCTGCGATGAACAAGTACAAGGGAAGAACTACCTCCTGAGGAGAGGTGTTCTTGAGCTCGGTGAGCATGTGTGCGTGTCTAGATGGAATGGATCTGATCCAGGATCAGTTAGGGCCGAATCAGTTGCCTCCTATGGTGGTGGCTAGTCCTATTTATAGAGGCCCGGGTCCTCTTCCCAAATATCAGGCGGGAAGGGATCACACAATGGCCAATTTGAAGGGGGACAGCTAGTACAAGCTATCCTGACAAAAGGTGGTCTTTGCTTGCCAAAGGCTCTGGTGGTGATGTCGTTGTGGGCTCCGCGGTGACCTCCATCTTGTCGTCCTGCTGGTCTTGGTCTCGTTGCACCGATATGGAAACCTTTGCCTGATGCCCCAGGACTCCTCGCCTGCGCCTGCTCCTTTAGCACCAAAGAGGAAACCAGTACTTTGCGCCTGCTGGCGCCCACCTGGCCTTGGTCCTGATGGCTCACATCACGGGAACCTCGCGAGGTGCCCCTCGCCTTGATCTCTCTGCTACTCGCGAGCCTGCCTAGTGAGGCTGCCCCTGAGGAGGTCTCGTGTCGTCCGCCTCGCGAGGCTTGGCCCCTCACGAGGGTCTTCAGTGTTTGCTAGTGAAGATGGGTCGTACGAGGCCGCTAGTGGAGCCACGCTGTGGGCCGCAGGCAGGCAAGTCTGGGGACCCCCATTCCCAGAACGCCAACAGTAGCCCCCGGGCCCAAGGCACGCTCGGACTTGGCTTCGAGGCCAAGCCAAGGGGCAAGTGCAGAGCGCCATGGGCCCCAACCGCCTGTGGCCTTGATTGACGTGTGGCGACTGACGGGACATGGGCGCCTCCACTTCCCAATGCTGCCTCGGCAACTGCCTGACTGACAAAAGGCTGGCGTGGGCCATGCTGCCTTCATTGCTCCCCTTCGTCTTGCTCCAGATACCCTTTGTTGCTCCTTGTTCCACTGCTAGTAGCAAATCTCATGGCGCTGATACGTAGGTTCTCGGCCGTCGAGCAGGGAAAAGCCACCTGCGAAGAGCCGGGGCCACTCCCGCCAAAGAAGAGGCTGGTCCGCTGCCGCGATGTCGTCGTGAGGCCAGAGGTGACAAGGCCTTGGCATGAGCGTCCTCCTCCTGGATATCCGCTGCCTTTGTATGCCCAGGCAGAGGGCTCCGGAGGAGGAGGCGGCAATCAATTCTGACCGTGTCGCCACCGTGGTGGCCGTGCTGTAGTGGCGCGCGCCGCCGCCCTAGGAACCCACGCCGAGGGCTCCTCATGCGAACTGGTGGTGTGGGCGGCAATGCCCCCGCGCTCTTGGATTCTCTTCCCGTAGTTCTTCTCCGTTGAGATGCCACCGAGGAGTCCCCTCGAGCTATGGCTACAGCACGCTGAGTGTGATGCCCCGGCAACGGGGGCGGAGGTTGAGGTCGTCTCCCCGGGCAAGATCTTCATGACCCGTGGATGGGGTGAGGTCGCCCGGGTTTTCCATGCAGAGGGCTCCCTCGCCATCCACTTCGGCTACGATGGGGCCTCCACGATGTTCTTCAAGGTCTTCGATGGGGAAGGCTGCCGCCTGGAATGCTGCCCTGGAGGGGGGTCATCGAGACGGCACAGCGGCCGGAGCCGGGCCTGCCGCTGGCCTCGCCAGCGGTTCCCCAGGCAGCAGCAATGGCGCTTGGGAGTCCAGCGACTCTCCTGAGCCCTACGAGACTCCGGAGACGAGCGATGATAGCTACGTGCCCCCAAACTCTCGCCGTACCCAGAACGCAGCAGAAGCGTCCGCCCGCCGCCGTCGTTGATCTGGATGGGGTTGGCGTCGGCCTCCCGTGGCGCACTATTAATGACAGCGGTGGCGTCGACGCTTGTAGATAGGGCTCCTAGAAACCTTCTTCTTTTGTTCCCTGCGAGGAATGGAGACAAACCCCATGGGGGCGTGTAAAGGATCTGTAGTGCCTTTTGTTAATATTTTCCTTATTATGAGGATTTACGACTGCAGGTCCTGCTTTGGCTCAGTCTCCCCTTTCCAACCTCGCGGTAGCTTGGTGCTCTACGCCGACAGGTCCCCGTCCCCAGGTAGGCAGCAGCCGTCGCTGGTATGCCAGGTCACGATGTCATGGTCAAGGCCAGGAGGTGAGCGGCCCGAGGTTCAATAAGAGCTCCTGAGGCATGATGCTCAAGAGGTCCCCTTTAGCGTGCAAGCAGCTACCTAAAGGTAGGAAAGGAAGGCGGTGTTGCCGTAGCAAGGCTGCAAGAGATGGGAATCCTATGCCGCGGCGCTTGGCCGACCCAAGTGCAAAACTTATCTTAGCGGTCCAGAGTCGATTCCTTGTGCAGCGCCAGATTCGTGCGTCAACGGCCATAGTGTAGCCCGGTTAGGCCCGTGCGAGCTTCCCCCTCTTTTTCAGGATCTTCCGTGTGCTCTACGTCCTCGGGTCCCGGCCCTCGAGCGAGCTGATACGTCTCCGTCGTATCTACTTTTCCAAACACTTTTGCCCTTGTTCTGGACTCTAACTTGCATGATTTGAATGGAACTAACCCGGACTGACGCTGTTTTCAGCAGAGTTTCCATGGTGTTATTTATGTGCAGAAACAAACGTTCTCGAAATGACCTGAAACTCCACGGAACTTATTTTTGGAAAATATAAAAAATACTGGAAGAAGAATCCATGTTAGGGGGGCCTCCACCTATCCACGAGGGTGGAGGGCGCGCCCCCTGCCTCGTGGGCCCCATGATGCTCCACCGACCTCAACTCCAACTCCATATATTCGTGTTCGGGGAGAGAAAAATCAGAGAGAAGGATTCATCGCGTTTTATGATACGGAGCCGCCGCCAAGCCCTAAAACTTCTCGGGAGGGCTGATCTCGAGTCCGTTCGGGGCTCCGGAGAGGGAAATCCATCGCCATCATCATCATTAACCATCCTCCATCACCAATTTCATGATGCTCACCGCCGTGCGTGAGTAGTTCCATCATAGGCTTGCTGGACGGTGATGGGTTGGATGAGATTTATCATGTAATCGAGTTAGTTTTGTTAGGGTTTGATCCCTAGTATCCACTATGTTCTGAGATTCATGTTGCTATGACTTTGCTATGCTCAATGCTTGTCACTAGGGCCCGAGTGCCATGATTTCAGATCTGAACCTATTATATTTTCATGAATATATGTGAGTTCTTGATCCTATCTTGCAAGTCTACAGTCACCTACTATGTGTTATGATCCGGCAACCCCGAAGTGACAATAATCGGGACCACTCCCGGTGATGACCATAGTTTGAGGAGTTCATGTATTCACTATGTGCTAATGCTTTGTTCCGGTACTCTATGAAAAGGAGGCCTTAATATCCCTTAGTTTCTAATAGGACCCCGCTGTCATGGGAGGGTAGGACAAAAGATGTCATGCAAGTTCTTTTCCATAAGCACGTATGACTATATTCAGAATACATGCCTACATTACATTGATGAATTGGAGCTAGTTCTGTGTCACCCTATGGTATGATTGTTACATGATGAACCGCATTCGGCATAATTCTCCATCACCGATCCAATGCCTACGAGCTTTTCATATATTGTTCTTCGCTTATTTACTTTTCCGTTGCTACTGTTACAACCACTACAAAACCCAAAAATATTACTTTTGCTACCAATACCGTTACTTCCATACTACTTTGCTACTAACTACTTTGCTGCAGATACTAAGTTATCCAGGTGTGGTTGAATTGACAACTCAACTGCTAATACTTGAGAATATTCTTTGGCTCCCCGTGTGTCGAATCAATAAATTTGGGTTGAATACTGATACGTCTCCAACATATCTAAAAAAAATTATTGCTCCTTGCTATATTATCTACTTTTATATTGGGCTTTTTTTTCACTTTTATATTATTTTTGGGACTAACATATTAATCGGAGGCCCAGCCTAGAATTGTTGTTTTTTTGCCTATTTCAGTGTTTCGGAGAAACAGAATATCAAACTGAGTCCAAATGGAATGAAATCTTTGGGAACGTGATTTTCTCACCGAACGTAATCCAGAGGACTTGGACCCTACGCGAAGGCATCGAAGAGGCAGTCACGAGGGTGAGCGGCACCCCCCCTAGGGCGCGCCCCCCTGCCTCGTGGGCCCCTCAAAGCTCCACCGACGTACTCCTTCCTCCTATATATACCTACGTACCCCCAAACGATCAGAACAGGAGCTAAAAACCTAATTCCACCGCCGCAACCTTCTGTATCCACGAGATCCCATCTTGGGGCATGTTCCGGAGCTCCGCCGGAGAGGGCCGTCATCATGGAGCGCTTCTACATCATCATAGCCTCTCCGATGAAGTGTGAGTAGTTTATCTCAGACCTTCGGGTCCATAGTTAGTAGCTAGATGGCTTCTTCTCTCTTTTGGATCTCAATACAAAGTTCTCCCCCTCTATTGTGGAGATCTATTCGACGTAATCTTCTTTTTGCGGTGTGTTTGTTGAGACCGATGAATTGTGGGTTTATGATCAAGTCTATCTTCGAATAATATTTGAATCTTCTCTGAATTCTTTTATGTACGATTGGTTATCTTTGCAAGTCTCTTTGAATTATTAGTTTGGTTTGGCCTACTACATTGGTTTTTCTTGCCATGGGAGAAGTGCTTAGCTTTGGGTTCGATCTTGCGGTGTCCTTTCCCAGTGATAGAAGGGGCAGCAAGGCACGTATTGCATCGTTGCCATCGAGGATAACAAGATGGGGTTTATTTCATATTGCATGAATTTATCTCTCTACATCATGTCATCTTGCTTAAAGTGTTACTCTATTTCTAACTTAATACTCTAGATGCATGCTGGATAGCAGTCGATGAGTGGAGTAATAGTAGTAGATGCAGGCAGGAGTCGGTCTACTTGTCACGGACGTGATGCCTATATACATGATCATACCTTAGATATTCTCATAACTATGCTCAATTATGTCAATTGCTCAACAGTAATTTGTTCACCCACCGCAGAATACTTATGCTCCTGAGAGAAGCCGCTAGTGAAACCTATGCCCCCCGGGTCTATTCTCATCATATCAATCTCCATCACTTTAATCTTGCTTTGCTTTTTTACTTTGCCTTTTACTTTTCACTTTGCATCTCTATACCAAAAATACCAAAAACATTATCTATCAGTTCTCACTATCGTAAGTGACCCTGAAGGGATTGACAACCCCTAATCGCGTTGGTTGCGAGTTGCTATCGTTTTGTGCAGGTACGAGGAACTTGAGCGTGGCTCCTACTGGATTGATACCTTGGTTCTCAAAAACTGAGGAAAATACTTACGCTACTCTGCTGCATCATCCTCTCCTCTTCGGGGAAAACCAACGCAAGCTCAAGAGGTAGCAAGAAGAATTTCTGGCGTCGTTGCCGGGGAGTCTACGCAAAAAGTCAACATACCAAGTACCCATCACAATCCTTATCTCTCGCATTACATTAGTTGCCATTTGCCTCTCATTTTCCTCTCCCCCACTTCACCCTTGCTGTTTTATTTGCCTTCTCCTTCTCCTTCTCCTTCTCCTTCTCTTTTTTCCGTTTGCCTTTTTCACGCTTGCCTTGTCGTCATGGCTAGTCTTATATCTTCTCCGTTATCTCCCGAGAACGAAGTTCTTAATTTTAAACAAAGGGAGGGAGAAAATCTAAAAGACGCTTGGTATAGAATTTGCAATGCTCAAAACAGAGCTACCAGGAAGCAATCTACTTCAGTTCTTGTTTGCAATTTTTATGTAGGTGCTAGCCCTTGGTATAGATATATCCTTGATACCATTACCGGGGGGAATTTTTTGGGTAGACATACTTTTGATTCTTATAATGCCATGATAGATTTATTTGGCTCACCACCTCTTTTGGTTAATGGAACTATGTTAACTTTGGAGCATGTTATGCAAAGGCTTGAAATTATTGAAAATAAAGTTGCTACCATTGAATAAATTGAAAATCTAGATAAAAAGATCCACAATCAAATTACTCAATATGGATCTAAGGTAGGAATGACTTTGAAAAATATTAAGGAAAAAGAACCTATAGTTAATGAGAAAATAAATCTAGATTCTACTAGAATCTATAAACTTGAGGGTATCATTACAAATTTGGGAACCGCTTTTTCTTCCGTAAATAATACTCAAAGTCCTCCTACTAAAATTGTCAAGCTTATGTATGTTCCTAAAAATAAGGGTGAATCCTCTAATGAAACTGCGGATCTTAAATCTATAAGTATTCATCCCGATCTTTTTGCTATCATTAAGGAACCATTTGCTACAAATGAATTTTTCAATCTTGTGCCTAAAAGTTTGATAATTACTAGAAAGAAAGAAATTCCTAAAGAAGGTAGATGCCTCATCGAAGGATTGCCTAACAAATATGGCAATACCTAAATCTATCATCGCTTTTATGCCTAGCTAGGGGCGTTAAACGATAGCGTTTGTTGGGAGGCAACCCAATTTTATTTTGAGTTTTTTGCTTTTGCTTCTGTTTAGGAATAAATAATCCATCTACCTTCTATTTAGATGTGGTTTTGTGTTTTAATTAGTATTTGTGCCAAGCTAGACCTATTGGATCTTCTTGGATGATAGTTATTTGATCTTGCTGTAATTTCTAGAAACTTTGCTCTTAGTGCCCGAATTATTAAAAATCACTAGAACGTGATAAAATTCTGATTCCAATTGCTGCTGATCAATAAAAAAATTGTCTAAGTCTTATAATTTTGGTAGATGTTTTGGAGTTCCAGAAGTTTGCGTTAGTTACAGATTACTATAGATTCTTCTGTTTTTGACAGATTCTGTTTTTCGCGTGTTGTTTGCTTATTTTGATGAATCTATGGCTAGTATTGGAGGGTATGAACCATAGAGAACTTGGAATACAGTAGTTTAACACCAATATAAATAAATAATGAGTTCATTACACTACCTTGAAGTGGTTTTATGTTTTCTTTCTCTAACGGAGCTCACGAGATTTCTATTGAGTTTTGTGTTCTGGAGTTTTCAAGTTTTGGGTGAAATCTTTTGATGGATTAATGAACAAGGAGTGGCAAGAGCCTAAGCTTGGGGATGCCCATGGCACCCCCAAGATAATCCAAGGACACCAAAAAGTCAAAGCTTGGGGATGCCCCGGAAGGCATCCCCTCCTTCGTCTACTTCCATCGGTATTTTACTTGGAGCTATATTTTTATTCACCAACATGATATGTGTTTTGCTTGGAGCATCTTGTATTATTTGTGTCTTTGTTTGTTAGTGTGCCACAATCATCCTTGCTGTACACACCTTTGAGAGAGCCATCTATGAATTAAAATTTGTTAGAATACTCTTTGTGCTTCACTTATATCTGTTGAGCTAGGCAGTTTTGCTCTATGTGCTTCACTTATATCTTTCGAGCGTGATAATTTTGCTCTATGTGCTTCACTTAGTTTTTTAGAGCACGGTGGTGGACTTGTTTTAAAGAAGCTATTGATCATTTTGAGAGTCTTAATAGCATGGTAAATTGCTTAATATTAATATGCTTGGTATTCATGATTTGTGAAATTTTCTTTTGAGTGCGTTGAATACTAAGAAAAGATTGAAGCATGATAATTGTTTTGAGATATGGAGGTGATAATATTAGATTCATGCTAGTGGAAGTAGTTGTGAATTTAAAGAATACTTGCGTTGAAGTTTGTGATTCCCGTAGCATGCACGTATGGTGAACCGTTATGTAACGAAGTCGGAGCATGAGGTGTTTATTAATTGTCCTCCTTATGAGTGGCGGTCGGGGACGAGCGATGGTATTTTCCTACCAATCTATCCCCCTAGGAGCATGCGCGTAATACTTTGCTTTGATAACTTCTAGATTTTTGCAATAAGTATATGAGTTCTTTATGACTAATGTTGAGTCCATGGATTATACACACTTTTTCCTATCCTTCCACCATTGCTAGCCTCTCTAATACCGCGCACTTTTCGCCGGTATCATACACCCACCATATATCTTCCTCAAAACAGCCACCATACCTACCTATCATGGCATTTCCATAGCCATTCCGAGATATATTGCCATGCAACTTTTCCACCGTTCCGTTTATTATGACACGCTCCATCATTCTCATATTGCTAGCATGATCATGTAGTTGACATCGTATTTGTGGCAAAGCCACCATTCATAATTTTTTCATACATGTCACTCTTGATTCATTGCACATCCCGGTACACCGCCGGAGGCATTCATATAGAGTCATATCTTGTTCTAAGTATTGAGTTGTAATTGTTGAGTTGTAAGAAAAATAAAAGTGTGATGATCATCATTTTTAGAGCATTGTCCCAATTGAGGAAAGAATGATGGAGACTATGATTCCCCCACAAGTCGGGATGAGACTCCGGACGAAAAAAAGAGGCCATAAAAAAAGGCCCAAATAAAAAAATATGAGAGAAAAAGAGAGAAGGGACAAAGCTACTATCCTTTTACCACACTTGTGCTTCAAAGTAGCACCAAGATCTTCATGATAGAGAGTCTCCTATGTTGTCACTTTCATATACTAGTGGGAATTTTTCATTATAGAACTTGGCTTGTATATTCCAATTATGGGCTTCCTCAAAATGCCCTAGGTCTTCGTGAGCAAGCGAGTTGGATGCACACCCACTTAGTTTCTTTTGTTGAGCTTTCATATACTTATAGATCTAGTGCATCCGTTGCATGGCAATCCCTTCTCACTCACATTGATATCTATTCATGGGCATCTCCATATCCCGTTGATACGCCTAGTTGATGTGAGACTATCTTCCCCTCTTTTTGTCTTCTCCACAACCACCGTTCTATTCCACATATGGTGCTATATCCATGGCTCATGCTCATGTATTGCGTGAAGGTTGAAAAAGTTATGAAAATGTTAAATATGAAACAATTGCTTGGCTTGTCATCGGGGTTGTGCATGATTTAAATACTTTGTGTGGTGAATATGGAGCATAGCCAGACTATATGAATTTGTAGGGATAGCTTTCTTTGGCCATGTTAGTTTGAGAAGACATAATTGCTTTATTAGTATGCTTGAAGTATTATTATTTTTATGTCAATATGAACTTTTGTCTTGAATCTTTAGAATCTGAATATTCATACCACAATTAAGAAGTTTTACATTGAAATTAAGCTTGGGGATGCCTGATGCGTCTCCAACGTATCTATAATTTTTTATTGCTCCATGCTATATTATCTACTGTTTTGGACTATATTGGGCTTTATTTTCCACTTTTATATTATTTTTGGGACTAACCTATTAATCGGAGGCCCAGCCCAGAATTGTTGTTTTTTGCCTATTTCAGTGTTTCGGAGAAACATAATATCAAACAGAGTCCAAACGGAATAAAATCTTCAGGAACGTGATTTTCTCACCGAACGTGATCCAGAGAACTTGGACCCTAAACCAAGGCATCGAAGAGGCGGTCACGAGGGTGGGGGCGCCCCTCCCTAGGGCGCGCCCCCTGCCTCGTGGGCCCCTCGAAGCTCCACCGACGTACTCCTTCCTCCTATATATACCTACGTACTCCCAAACGATCAGAACAGGAGCCAAAAACCTAATTCCACCGCCGCAACCTTCTGTATCCACGAGATACCATCTTGGGGCATGTTCCGGAGCTCCGCCGGAGAGGGCCATCATCACAGAGGGCTTCTACATCATCATAGCCTCTCCGATGAAGTGTGAGTAGTTTATCTCAGACCTTCGGGTCCATAGTTAGTAGCTAGATGGCTTCTTCTCTCTTTTTGGATCTCAATGCCCCCCTCTCTTGTGGAGATCTATTTGATGTAATCTTGTTTTTGCGGTGTGTTTGTTGAGACCGATGAATTGTGGGTTTATGATCAAGTCTATCTTTGAATAATATTTGAATCTTCTCTGAATTCTTTTATGTATGATTGGTTATCTTTGCAAGTCTCTTCGAATTATCAGTTTGCTTTGGCCTACTAGATTGGTTTTTCTTGCCATGGGAGAAGTGCTTAGCTTTGGGTTCGATCTTGCGGTGTCCTTTCCCAGTGACAGAAGGGGCAACAAGGCACTTATTGCATCGTTGACATCGAGGATAACAAGATGGGGTTTATTTCATATTGCATGAATTTATCTCTCTACATCATGTCATCTTGCTTAAAGTGTTACTCTGTTTCTAACTTAATACTCTAGATACATGCTGGATAGTGGTCGATGAGTGGAGTAATAGTAGTAGATGCAGGCAGGAGTCGGTCTACGTGTCACGGATGTGATGCCTATATACATGATCATACCTTACATATTCTCATAAATATGCTCAATTCTGTCAATTGCTCAACAGTAATTTGTTCACCCACCGTAGAATACTTATGCTCTTGAGAGAAGCCACTAGTGAAACCTATGGCCCCCGGGTCTATTCTCATCATATCAATCTCCATCACTTTAATCTTGCTTTGCTTTTTTACTTTGCCTTTTACTTTTCACTTTGCATCTCTATACCAAAAATACCAAAAACATTATCTATCAGTTCTCACTCTCGTAAGTGGCCGTGCAGGGATTGACAACCCCTAATCGCGTTGGTTGCGATTTGCTATCGTTTTGTGCAGGTACGAGGGACTTGAGCGTGGCCTCCTACTGGATTGATACCTTGGTTCTCAAAAAATGAGGGAAACACTTACGCTACTCTACTACATCATCCTCTCCTCTACGGGGAAAACCAACGCAAGCTCAAGAGGTAGCAAATACTCTACCCTCGAAAACTGTTGTGATCCCCTATACTTGTGGGTTATCAATACTATTTTCTGGCGCCATTGCCAGGGAGCATAGCTCTATTCTTTGAGTCACTTGGGATTTATATCTGCTGGTCACTATGAGGAACTTGAAAGATGTGAAAACAAAAATTTATCCCTCAACTATGAGGGGAGGTGAGGAACTACCATCTAGCTCTGAACTTGATTCACCTTCTATTTTGAGTAAGCTTGCGACACCTAAACCTGCTTCTGCTATTCATTCTGATATGTCGCATGTTATTGATGATGCCACTCTTGCTATGCATGATACTTATGATGAAACTACTTCTATGCTTGATACTACTGTGCCACTTGGTGAATTTCTTGATGAACAACTTGCTAGGGCTAGAGAGAATGAAGTTATTGAAACTGATAATTTTGATGATAGTTATGATGAAGGCTCTCCCAATAAATATGAATTGCCTGTTGTGCCTGAGGGCTATGTTATGGATGAAGAAACTAAAAGATACTTTCTTGCTTGCAATGATAGAAGCGATCTTAAGAGATTATTAGCTAAGCTTACACAAAAAACTCTGAATGCTAGGATGAAATATGATCCTGCTTATGCTACTTCACCTATCTTTGTTACTGATAAGGATTATGAATTCTCCATTAATCCTGATATAATTACTTTGGTTGAATCTGATCCTTTCTATGGCTATGAATCTGAAACTGTTGTGGCACAGCTTACTAAATTAAATGATATAGCCACCCTGTTCACTAATGATGAGAGAACTCGCTACTTCTATATCCTTCAAATATTTCCGTTCTCATTAAAGGGTGATGCTAAGATATGGTTTAATTCTCTTGATCCTGGTTGTGTGTGTAGTCCCCAGGATATGATTTATTACTTCTCTGCTAAATATGTCCCTGCTCATAAGAAACAAGTTGCTTTAAGGGATATATATAATTTTGTGCAAATTGAAGAAGAGAGTCTCCCACAAGCTTGGGGGAGGCTTCTCCAATTACTTAATGCTTTGCCTGATCATCCTCTCAATAAAAATGAAATACTTGGTATCTATTACAATGGACTAACCGATGCTTCCAGAGATTACCTGGATAGTTGTGCTGGTTCTGTTTTCAGGGAAAGAACACCAGATGAAGCTGAAATTCTATTGAATAATATGTTGACAAATGAAAATAATTGGACACTTCCTGAGCCAACTCCTGAGCCTATTCCTAAACCAACTCCAAAGAAGAGAGGTGTTCTATTTCTCAGTCCTGAAGATATGCAAGAGGCAAAGAAATCTATGAAAGAAAAAGGTATAAAAGCTGAAGACGTTAAGAATTTACCTCCTATTGAAGAAATACATGGTCTTAGTTTACCGCCTGTTGAAGAAACATATGATCTTAATCCATTACCTATTGAAGAAACATATGGTCTTGATAACCCGACACAGGTAGTAAAGGTAAATTCTCTCTATAGATTTGATGAAGGTGATATTCCTCACTATTAGTCTGCTAGATAGTGCTTAGATGAGTTTAAAAATATTATTGTTAAACAAGAAAACTTCAATGCATATTTTGGGTAGAGAATTAAAACCTAATTATTATATGCTTGAACACTTGAGTAATTACATGGCTAATGCTAAAGGTGAACTTAAACTCATTAGTAAACATGCTTCTATCGTTACCACTCAAGTAGAACAAGTACTTAAAGCTCAGAATGATTTGCTCAATGAATTGAATAGTAAGAAAAATGACTATTATGTTAGAGTGGCTACTAGAACTGGTAAAATGACTCAGGAACCTTTGTATCCTGAAGGCCACCCTAAGAGAATTGAACAAGATTCTCAGAGAAATAATATAGATGCACCTAGTCCTTCTAAAAAGAAGAAAAAGAAAAATTATAGGACCTTGCATGCTTCTAGTGAACCTATTGCTGAACCACCTGAGAATACAAATGATATTTCTATCTATGATGCTGAAACACAATCTCGTAATGAACATGAACCTAGTAATAATGTTAATGATGATGTTCATGATAATTCTCAACCTAGTAATGATAACAATGTAGAAATTGAACCTGTTGTTGATCTTGATAACCCACAATCAAAGAATCAACGTTGTGATAAGAAAGACTTTGTTGCTAGGAAACTGTAACATCCCAAAATTCTAAATTTTGGAATGTTATAATAAATAGATAGATTGGATGGATTGTTTGATTGATTGACTGAAAGTGAGTGAATTTGAAACTTTTTGAAAGTTAAATGAGAGGGAATAAAAGGACTTTCCCAAACTTTCATTTTTCATTTTTTTTGATTTCTGTGAATTCAAATTCTTTTCACCACGAAACCCTGGAGAGAAGATGACATGACTTCTTCCATTTATTTAAATGACAAGGGGTGTTGAAAACATTTGAATTTCATTTGAAAGTATTTCCAATTCTGAAACTTTATGCAACTCAATGATTTTCCCGAGAGAAGATAAAATGACTTCTTCAAACATATGAAATATGAGTTGGGAGTTTCAAAGAAACTCAAATTTAAAATCCATTTGAAATTATTTTTCAATTTGGGTTATTTGAGTTTTATTCAAATTATTTTTCTCCAAAAATAAAATACATGGAAATTAGGGTAACATGATTCCCTACAATAGAAAATTGGAGAGAAATAAATTTGAATTCATTTTGGTATTTTTAAAATGATTTTTATTGGATTTTATTAGACCAGTAGCACTCTTTGAATTATCTAAATTTGTGTGGATTTTATTTGGCATTATACAAATGTCCATGTTGTAGAAAATCTTTTTCTGCAAATTTTGATATATAATATGACTATATAGAATTTTATTTGTTTTGTTTTATTACTTTTTGTTCGTCTGTGTTTTACAAAAAAATGTTTAAAAAAAATTAGGCCGAAGCCGACCGAGCCAGACCGGCCCAGCCAGAGGCCGAGCCAGCCCAGCACCGCTCCTCACCACACCGGCCCACTGGCCTTTGGCCCAGCAGCGGCCCAGCCCCTCGCACCGTCTCTCTTCCCGAGTAGGAGACCGGCCGGCGTACGCCGCCGCCACCGTCGTGGCCGAGGAGGACTCCTCCTCCTGCCCCTTCCCCAAGTTGGTGCCGCGCCTCCCCTCCGCCCTTAAATAGCGCGACCCGGGCCCTCTCTCTTCCGCATCTCACCACTCGAAGCCGAGCCGCCGCCGCGCCATTTGCAGCCACTGCCCGCACTCGCCGGAGTTCAAGCTCCGACGAGATCCACCGCCGTCGCCCCGCACCGTCCCATCACCCTCGACTGAAGCCGCCGCCTCCTTCGTCTCCGCCTCGTCGCCCCGCTCCTTCCGGTGGTGATGCCCGAGCCGAAGGGCCACCGAAGCACCACCGGCTACCACGCCTGACGCCGGACTTGCCGGAGTTCATAGCCGCCACTGCCGGTTTTCGTCGAAAAGCCAAACCGGTAATAAACCACTCTGGTTTCTTTTCAAAAACCCTAGAACGTTTATTTTTTTCTTATAAAACTGGTTTTGTTAGGGTTTACTTACTTAGAGAACGCTCGTCAGGTTAGATCTAGAGCGAACGGTTTTTCGTTCGTTAGCGAACGTTCGTTAAATAGCCTTTTCGTTTTATTTTATATCTGCCAGGGACCCGTCTGTGATTTTTTTTACAAATTAGTCTCTAATCTTAAAACAACCACATCTTTTTGCTCGTTTGTCCAAATCCAACAAAACCAACGACCACTTCTTCGTTATGATCCCCTCTATCCAGTAATCCAACTCAAACATGTTTTCAAAATTTAAAATTTGAATTCAACCAGATTTGTATTTGAGCTTCGTTTGATCATAACTTGAGTTTATTAGTTCCGTTTGAGTTGATTGTTTTTGCAACTCGAAGCTCTTGACCTAAACTTTCTGATAAGGCCAAATTCGCATAATTTTGGTACTGTTAGAAATTGTTTTATGTTGCAAGAGTTATTTGCTTGGTTTTGATGTTTTCTGAATCGTCTTCTTCGATCTTTCTGATCTTTTGAGTGATTGCTTATGTGTGGTTACTATTGCTTGCTTACGATAGATTGACCGGAGTGTGACGAGTAGAACTGTCAAGAGTTTTAAGTGCGAATCATCTTCATCAACATTGCAGGCAAGTTCACACTTTGATCATATCCCTTTCATACCCAGTTTTATGCATTAGTTTCACCCCTCAAACATTGCATGATTAGGATGTCATTAACATGTGGGTATTGGGAAGTAGTTGATGAGGTAGGAACCTATTGCCCTATTATATCAAACCCTTGGGAGTTACTTCTACGCATTGCTTATATTGCCATGTTATGCTCGTAGACGTGGATTGGGTTTTGAGAGTATCCATGAAAGATGTGAGATTGTTAATTAATGGTTTATTTAAGGTGGCAACTTAAACACACATCTGGGTGGATTGAGGTACCTGGGTATTCCAGGATTGCCTGTCTAGGTACCTGGGTACTCCAGGATTGCCTGTTTTTTTATGGACCGCCACCCAGGCTCAAAGGGATCATGAGATTATTCATACTAGAAACTTCCGTGTGCAGCTACAAGCCATTATGGGCTCTGGCATAGCTAATTAAGTCGTGCGAACTCTCACAGTGGTAGACTAGCAGATGTAGGGGATGTAGGTTGGTACGGTCTATCACATCGTAAGGTGCTAGCGCTTCTGAAAGACTATGTCCCGGTCATCCGTTTCTCAAACACCATGTTGTGCGAGAAATCCAACGGAGGTGATCGAGTCTTGTGGGGAAAAGTGTGCAAACCTCTACAGAGTGTATAAACTAATCATGGTTAGCCGTGTCCCCGGTTATGGACAATCTCGAGTATCTAGTTCTTGGATTATCATGTTGATCTCATCATGTTACTTTAAATTAATTTTGTTGGGTTTAATGATGTTACTTAATTGGGATTGAGAATGTTGTCACCATTCTGAATGTTTAACAACCACCATGATAGTTAAATAAAAATTTATTCCTTTGCAGTAGGGAAAAATTGGCTTTTCGCAAAAACTTTATAACCTTAGAGCTTTTCCACCAGCCATATATGCATGTAGTGATAGCCATTGTTCATCATTTTCTCTATGGTGTGAATTTGCCAGTACATTCAATGTACTGACCCGTTTCGGGCTGCAACGTCTCATGTTGCAGGTTTCTTACGACGAGTAAGTGATACGTTAGGGTTACGATTTCTACACTCAACTTTGCCGTTGGTGTTGATGGGAATCCATAACTTTGTTGCTTCCGCTATATGGATTGAGGTAATAGTATTTACGTTACTTTATACATGTGATTTACCTCTGTTATAAATCCTTCGAGTACTATGTGTGTCAGCATACCGATCCAGGGATGACACTTAAGCACAGAGACTTGATCCATTCGGGTCGGGTCGCTACAAGATGGTATCACAACACATGTTGACTGTAGGACGTGGCCCTAGAAACTGGCAAGCCCATAGGAAAGATTTTCTCTACAACTTTCTTTTCAAAAGATATTTTACCTCTCTTCTCTTCTAAGCTTATTCAAATATTCCCTTTTAGTGAGACCATATCCCTTTCCCCCATTTGACCATACGAGGATTCGACTGATAAAAGTACAAGATATCGGACAACTAAGACCATTTGGAATGAAGAGGATTTTACCGTACATTATGATAATGGAAACTACAACTGTTGAAGACTCTGAAGACTAGGAGAATTTGAAGGCTCTGAAGAATTTCTAGATTG
Organism: Aegilops umbellulata; assembly: GCA_032464435.1. NCBI lineage: Eukaryota > Viridiplantae > Streptophyta > Magnoliopsida > Poales > Poaceae > Aegilops > Aegilops umbellulata. Next base: position 277,193,012 of record CP136056.1, on the reverse strand, counting down.
GAATAGGAAGGCTACCCTTATGGATTTTGGCAGACTTTTGAAGCTGCCAATATCAAGATCAAGGTGTATCGGAGAAAGACTGGAATTGAGCATAGAACTCAAAGTTCTGTCAAGGAAAACCCTAAGGCAGGAGATATCAACTATGGAGAGATAGCTCATGGAAATGACAAGAGCAGAAACATGACTATCCATGAGGTTATCACTCGCTTATAATATTTTCACCGTGCTGAGTTAAGCATGCAGATGCATGGAAGGATTGGATGGTAGAAGGCTGATGGAGCATCTATCAACAAAAGATGCAGTTTTAACCTTAGCTGGTGTATCGCCAGGATCTGTAGTGTTACATCAAGAAGTTAAGATGGACCTGCAGGAAGCCGTATTTGATAAGGAAGTGTTTCGTGAAGAACACGGGACCAGAAGCTGAAAGTAGTCAAGCTGGAGGAGCAAAACCTCGAGATACAGGAGATTCGTCAGGAACGGAAGGACCGTAGTGACGAGGATACGTACCTAGGGTAGGGTAACTTATCGTACCTGAGGTACCCAATCAAGGACACGGCTCCTACAATGAAAGATGTTCTGAGAAGTACCAACAGGTCAGTCGACCTGGTCAGCCCAGTCGACGGACACAAGCGTACTCGACCAAGAAGAGCAAGCAGTCGACCATGAAGACACCACTCGACCGTGAGAAGATCTAAAGGCGCTGCCTACAAACGGTCACCTCATAAGTAGCTTTTATGGCCTTCATGGTCCTTTATTACAGGCGTTACCAGTAACCCCCTCTCTTTATGTACATTAAACCCCTTGTAACGTGGGCTGGCTGGGGTCCTGGCGAACTCTATATAAGCCACCCCCCTCCACTAGGACAGGGGTTCGCATCTTTGTAACACTTACGCATATAATCCAGTCGACCGCCTCCGGGCTCCGAGACGTAGGGCTATTACTTCCTCCGAGAAGGGCCTGAACTCGTTAACTCCTTGCGTGCACAACTACTCCAGAGCTAGGATCTTGCCTCTCCATTCCTACCCCCCATTCTACTGTCAGACTTAGAACCACGACAGTTGGCGCCCACCGTGGGGCAGGTGTTCTAGCGATTTGTTGGAGGAGTTGGGATTCTTTCAACCCACATCATGTTTTCGAGCGGAGTCATGGTCGAGAGCCGCGAGATCCGTCTCGGCGCTCTCTCCTTCATCGTCGACGACTCTGCTTGGCTGCAGGAGGCTCCACTCGACGTGGACGCGCTTCCCGCCCGCGGAGCCACGCATTTTCGCGCATGCGTCCGCGGCGTCCTCCTGCGGCAACCGTCGACCCAGTACGGGTCGGCATTCGTTGCGCCGTCATCATCATCATCATCGTCATCAGCTTCCCACCGGCGCAAGCGCACCGGTCGGTCGAGACTCCAGCGGTGGGTGAAGCACGCACTGGCCCGCCAGTCGGCCATCCCCCAAGTCGCGGCAATCGAGCCCGACGAGTCACTCTACGGCCTGTTCGACCTGTCGACTGGCTCCGTAGAGACTGCGTCCGAGTGCGACAGCAGTGACCCAGCGGCGGAAGTACTAATGGTCGACGGACCACGTAGCCCCCCCGGATTCCCCCAAACCGAAGAGGTTGCCGCAGGGGGGATTCCGGCGCGGGGTCACGAAGAGTACAGGCCCGAGCCCCTTACCTCAGTGCAGAGGGAGGAACTCCGTCGCCGGAACGTGGACGCCCTTCACACTCCTATCGTTGGAGAAACCCCTGAGGCGCGAGCCCTGGAGGAGGCGCGCTTGGCCAATTTGGCTGAACGTGCTCGATTGGAGAATCTCCAGAGAGCACTCGACGAGCGCGCACGACCGCCCGCTCCCGAGTCCAGCCGTCGCCGCGTTTTCCAGCCGCCGACCCAGGTATACCGTACTCCGATTCAGAATTTGGCAGCTGCGGCTCGCATAGCGGAGTCGATCCAGCCTTCACAGTCAGAGGCAGGGAGAGGTCTGTTGCAGATCAGAGATTTGCTTCGCGCAGCGGGTGACCAGAATTCAGCCGTGTCACAGTCGCGCGACAGGATTCACAGTCGATCCGTCACTGCGAATTCCTTTCAGTCGGCTCATAGTCCGAGGTCGCCTCCGAGGCGTGAAGGACACAGAGGCCGGCACGAGAATCAGTACCAAGGGCACGAGCGATATGAGCACCGATTCGATCGCAACGATCAACGTCGAGTGCCTTCTCCTCCCCCAAGAGCCGGGTCGTACATTCCTCGACGGCAAGAAGACAGACGCCAGTTCAGTACTGGGCGAAAGGTCCCGGTCGACCCCAGGGAACCAGGCTTTGATGCGAGATCCATCATCGTTCAAGGCCTGGTCGACCGAAATAGAGCTCACCGAGAAGACCGTGACGGAGGCGCCCCGTCCAGCAGCAGAGTTCGCGTCTCAGGTCCCGAGTGTTTCAGCAGAGCAATCAGAGCTGCAGTGATTCCTCCCAACTTCAGGTTGGCGGCTGGAGTCAGCAAGTTCACCGGAGAATCCAAGCCGGACACATGGCTCGAGGATTACCGAGTGGCTGTTCAGATCGGAGGCGGCAATGACGAGGTGGCCATGAAGCATTTGCCCCTCATGTTGGAAGGATCAGCCAGAGCGTGGTTGAATCAGTTGGCTCCCAGCAGTATTTATACTTGGGAAGATCTAGCCCAGGTGTTTGTCAGGACGTTCGAAGGAACTTGCAAGCGACCGGCGGGGTTGACAGAATTGCAGTCATGTGTTCAGAGGTCGAGTGAAACCCTGAGGGATTATATCCAGAGATGGATCACTCTGAATCACACGGTCGAGAATGTATCCGATCATCAAGCAGTTTGCGCCTTCAAGGAAGGTGTCAGAAACAGGGAGTTAACTTTGAAGTTTGGTCGAACCGGAGATATGACCCTGAGTCGAATGATGGAAATCGCCACCAAGTACGCGAACGGAGAAGAAGAAGATAGACTCCGGAGTGGCAAGTATAAGGCAGCCGCTAATGAGACCGGCGGAGGACACTCCAGTCGGAAGCAGAAGCGCAAGGCCGAGCCAGTCGCCCCCGGGGAAGCCTTAGCTGTGACCCCAGGGAAGTTTAAGGGGAAACCCAAGGGCCCTTGGAACCCCAAGAAAGTGAAAGACCAGGACGGGAACGATGTGATGGACTTACCATGTCACATTCACACGAAGAAAGATGAAGAGGGAAATCTCATTTACCCTAAGCATACCACTCGACAATGTCGACTCCTGATGCAACAGTTCCAAGGGAAACAAGCCAAGGACAAAGGGAAAGAGTCGGACAAAGTTGAAGACAGAGAAGACAGCGGCGAAGAATACCCTCAAATCAATTCCACTCTGATGATTTTCGCTGATGTCGAAAGTAGGAGTCGACTGAAGGTCATCAATCGCGAAGTAAACACGGTCGCTTCAGTGACACCCCATTACCTGAAGTGGTCCCAAACCGCCATCACCTTCGACCAGTCCGATCATCCGACTCATATTGCCACCCCAGGGAGGCAAGCGTTGGTGGTCGACCCAATTGTTGAAGGCACTCGACTGACCAAGGTTCTGATGGATGGCGGCAGTGGGCTAAACTTGTTGTATGCAGAGACGTTGAAGGGGATGGGCATTCCGATGTCCCGGATCAGCCCCAGCAACATGAGCTTCCACGGAGTCATCCCTGGGAAGAAAGCTGAGTCACTTGGCCAAATCGCTCTCGACGTCGTCTTTGGTGACTCGAAGAATTTCCGGAAAGAAAAATTAACCTTTGAGGTCGTGGATTTTCAGAGTGCGTACCACGCCATTCTTGGGAGGCCAGCCTATGCTCGCTTCATGGCTCGGCCATGCTACGTATACCTCAAGATGAAGATGCCTGGCCCCAAAGGTGTGATCACCATCGTCGGCAATCGGAAGAAGGCAGAAGAGTGCTTTCAGAAAGGCGCCAAAATTGCTGACGCTCAGATGGCCAAGATAGAGATACAAGAGTATCAGAAGACTGCAGACCCGAGTGAACTGTTACGAGCCAAGAAGCCCGCCACGGAATCAGCATTTCGGTCGACTGGTGAGACCAAGCAAGTCCACATCCACCCGACCGATCCAAATGCGGCTCCAACCAACATCTCCACTACACTCGACCCCAAATAGGAAGAAGCGCTCGTCCAGTTCCTCCGTGAGAACTGGGACATCTTCGCATGGAAGCCTGCTGACATGCCGAGTGTGCCCAGGGGACTGGCCGAGCACCGCCTCCGAGTCGACCCAAAGGCCAAACCAGTCAAGGAGCATCTCCGACGGTCCGCCGTTCAGAAGAGAAAGGCCATTGGCGAAGAAGTGGCCCGACTCCTAGCAGCAGAATTCATTCGCGAGATCTTCCACTCCGAGTGGCTCGCCAATGTTGTGATGGTCCCTAAGAAAGACAGGTCGTTGCGCATGTGCATCGATTTTAAGCATATCAATCGGGCCTGCCCGAAAGATCATTTTCCTCTTCCTCGCATCGATCAAATAGTCGACTCGACTGCAGGATGCGAGAGGTTATCCTTTTTAGATGCTTACTCCGGATACCATCAGATCCGTCTGTATGGACCCGATGAAATAAAAACAGCCTTCATCACCCCGTTTGGGTGTTTCTGCTATGTTACCATGCCTTTTGGTCTCAAGAACGCCGGAGCTACATTCATGAGAATGATTCAGAAGTGCCTAATCACTCAAATCAGTCGGAATGTAGAAGCGTACATGGACGACATAGTGGTCAAGTCACAAAAAGGTTCCGACCTGCTGACTGACCTAGCTGAAACTTTTGCCAATCTCAGGAGTTATGATATCAAGCTCAATCCGTCGAAGTGCACATTTGGAGTCCCTGGAGGAAAGTTACTCGGTTTTCTTGTTTCCGAACGAGGAATCGACGCTAACCCTGAAAAAGTTGACACCATACTCCGGATGAAGCGCCCCGTGCGTGTGCACGACGTCCAGAAACTTACTGGATGCTTGGCCGCCTTAAGTCGATTCATCTCCAGGCTCGGTGAAAAGGCGTTGCCTCTTTACCGACTGATGAAGAAGTCAGACACGTTCGAATGGACTCCAGAAGCTGATGCAGCATTCGCAGAGCTAAAAGCTCTGCTCTCCACCCAGCCGGTGCTTGCTGCTCCTGTCAGCAAAGAGCCATTGTTGCTTTACATAGCAGCCACGGGACAAGTCGTTAGTACCGTTCTTACGGTCGAGCGGGAAGAGGAAGGAAAGACCTTCAAAGTTCAACGCCCAGTGTATTATCTCTCTGAAGTTCTGACCCCGTCGAAGCAAAGATATCCCCACTATCAGAAGCTCGTTTACGGGATTTACATGACCACGAAGAAGGTTGCTCATTATTTCTCCGATCACTCTATCACAGTCGTCAGCGACGCTCCATTATCAGAGATCCTTCATAACAGAGATGCGACCGGTCGAGTGGCGAAATGGGCAATTGAACTTCTTCCTCTTGATATCAAGTTCGAAGCAAAGAAAGCTATTAAGTCCCAGGCAATAGCTGATTTCCTCGCCGAGTGGACCGAGCAGGAGCTTCCGACTCAAGTTCACTCGGAACACTGGACTATGTTTTTCGATGGCTCCAAGATGCTGAACGGATCCGGTGCGGGGGTTGTACTGGTTTCCCCCCGAGGAGATAAGCTCAAGTATGTCCTCCAGGTTCACTTTGATTCCTCCAACAATGAGGCAGAGTACGAAGCGCTTCTATACGGATTACGTATGGCCATTTCACTCGGCGTCCGTCGCCTCATGGTCTACGGCGACTCAGATCTGGTTGTTAATCAAGTGATGAAGGAGTGGGACGTCAGAAGTCCATCCATGACGGGATATTGCAGCGCAGTGAGAAAGCTGGAGAAACGATTCGAGGGGTTGGAGCTCCATCATATACCCCGACTGAAAAATCAAGCTGCAGATGATTTGGCGAAGATAGGGTCCAAAAGGGAGGCCATCCCTAAGGATGTGTGTTTGGAGCACATTCACACACCATCAGTGCAAGAAGATCCTTTCACAGAAGAGCCTCCACAACCAAAAAGCGCCTCTGACTCGACCGAAGTAGAGATACCAGCTGTGGTCGATCTGATTATGGAAGTTATGGCCACCACTCCCGATTGGACAGTGCCGTACATTGCGTATATCATAAGAAAAGAGCTCCCAGAAGATGAAGAAGAGGCTCGGCAGATCGTCCGTCGATCCAAAGCCTTTACAGTAATCAAAGGGCAGCTATACAGAGAAAGCGTGACTGGAGTCGGCCAGAAGTGCGTCACGCCTGAAGAAGGACAGATAATTCTCGAAGACATCCACTCGGGGACCTGCGGCCATCACGCGTCCTCTCGGACCATCGTGGCTAAAGCATACCGAGCGGGTTTCTACTGGCCAAAGGCGAATGAAATGGCGAAGGATATAGTCGACAAGTGCGAGGGGTGCCAGTTTTATTCCAACATGTCTCACAAGCCCGCCTCCGCCTTGAAGACCATTCCACTCGTCTGGCCTTTCGCTGTCTGGGGTCTGGATATGATCGGACCACTGAGAACTGGTAGGAGTGGCTTCACCCACTTGTTGGTCGCAGTCGACAAGTTCACGAAGTGGATAGAAGCAAAACCCATAAAGGACCTCGACGCAAGCACTGCCATCAGTTTTATCAAAGGATTGATATTCAGATATGGAGTTCCGCACAGCATCATCACGGATAACGGATCAAACTTTGATAATGACAGATTCAAAGCCTTCTGCGCCTCTCAGGGCACTCGAGTCGACTACGCTTCAGTTGCTCACCCTCAGACGAATGGACAGGCCGAGCGCGCGAATGGCCTCATCCTCAAAGGACTAAAACCCCGACTAATGCGTGATCTCAAACACGCAGCAGGCGCCTGGGTCGACGAACTTCCGTCAGTTCTATGGGGGTTGAGGACCACCCCTAACCGGTCGACTGGAAGAACGCCATTCTTTCTGGTCTATGGAGCCGAGGCGGTTTTGCCAAGCGACTTGCTCCACAACGCGCCTCGAGTCGAGTTATATTCCGAAGCAGAAGCAGAACAGGCCCGGCAAGATGCAGTCGACCTCTTAGAGGAGGAAAGAGAGATGGCTCTAATCCGCTCGACCATCTACCAGCAAGAGTTGCGTCGGTTTTACGCCAGAAATGTGAAGGGTCGAGCCTTTCAGGAAGGGGATTTGGTCCTCCGCGTGGATCAGCAAAAACCTCACAAACTTGCCCCGACCTAGGAAGGCCCTTTCATCATCACCAAAGTCTTGCACAACGGAGCGTATCACCTTTACAACATCGATCGACGGATCGACGAGCCTCGAGCATGGAATGCGGACCTGCTCCGTCCTTTTTACACTTAAAAACTCACTCGACTGAGATGTAATAAAAGTACCTCTGTAAATCCTGTGTTTCAAGAAAAAGACTGGTATTTCTTTTTTCTGTCTGTCTAAATTTCCCCCAGTGGGTGACTTAGTTGCGAATCCGCTTCGCCTAAGTTTGAAAAATCCTACCGAGTGAGAGCAAACCTCCCACTCGGGGGCTTAGCTGCGAATCCGTTTCGCCTAAGTAATCGAAATCCTACCGAGTGAGAGCAAACCTCCCACTCGGGGGCTTAGCTGCAGTCCAAGTACTTGCCTAAGTAATCAAAATCCTACCGAGTGAGAGCAAACCTCCCACTCGGGGGCTTAGCTGCAGTCCAAGTACTCGCCTAAGTAATCAAAATCCTACCGAGTGAGAGCAAACCTCCCACTCGGGGGCTTAGCTGCAGTCCAAGTACTCGCCTAAGTAATCGAAATCCTACCGAGTGAGAGCAAACCTCCCACTCGAGGGCTTAGCTGCAGTCCAAGTACTCGCCTAAGTAATCAAAATCCTACCGAGTGAGAGCAAACCTCCCACTCGGGGGCTTAGCTGGAGTCCAAGTACTCGCCTAAGTAATCGAAATCCTACCGAGTGAGAGCAAACCTCCCACTCGGGGGCTTAGCTGCAGTCCAAGTACTCGCCTAAGTAATCAAAATCCTACCGAGTGAGAGCAAACCTCCCACTCGGGGGCTTAGCTGGAGTCCAAGTACTCGCCTAAGTAATCGAAATCCTACCGAGTGAGAGCAAACCTCCCACTCGGGGGCTTAGCTGCAGTCCAAGTACTCGCCTAAGTAATCAAAATCCTACCGAGTGAGAGCAAACCTCCCACTCGGGGGCTTAGCTGGAGTCCAAGTACTCGCCTAAGTAATCAAAATCCTACCGAGTGAGAGCAAACCTCCCACTCGGGGGCTTAGCTGCAGTCCAAGTACTCGCCTAAGTAATTGAAATCCTACCGAGTGAGAGCAAACCTCCCACTCGGGGGCTTAGCTGCAGTCCAAGTACTCGCCTAAGTAATTGAAATCCTACCGAGTGAGAGCAAACCTCCCACTCGGGGGCTTAGCTGCAGTCCAAGTACTCGCCTAAGTAATTGAAATCCTACCGAGTGAGAGCAAACCTCCCACTCGGAGGCTTAGCTGCAGTCCAAGTACTCGCCTAAGTAATCGAAATCCTACCGAGTGAGAGCAAACCTCCCACTCGGAGGCTTAGCTGCAGTCCAAGTACTCGCCTAAGGAATCGAAATTCTACCGAGTGGAGAGCGAACCTCCCCCTCGGGGGGCTTAGCTGCAGTCCAAGCACTCGACTAAAGTAATTGGACTCCTACCGAGTGAAGAGCAGACCTCCCGCTCGGGGACTTAGCTATAGCCCGATACTCGCCCAAGCCAGGTTGACAAGACACCATCGCGGCGATAAGCATCGTGCAAACCAGGCAGCCTCTGAGGGAACAACGAATAGTAGATCGGCGGATCAAGTCACGAAGGCATTCAACGTCGAGCCAAGTTCGGACAAAACCAAAAAATCCTAGATCGCAAATAAAGTACTCGAGCTATAAGCTCGACGGAGTTTATCGGTTACATAAACCACTCGGCATTCCGAGGCAAATTTAAGGCAAAGAACATCAGCTTTTTACTCCTCCGGCGGAGGACTGGATGGTGCAACAAATTCGTCCAAGTCGATCCCATCAGAGATCCGAGTGGCAGCAGCGATGAAGGTCTCCATGAAGTCCTGAAAGTTATGCTTCCTGGTATTGGCAACCTGGAGAGCGGCCAGCTTCTCCTTGCGCGCCTCCTTGCAGTGGACGCGAACCAGTGACAAAGCCACGTCAGCGCCGCACCTAGCAGAAGACTTCTTCCATTCTTGCACTCGACCTGGAACCTCACCTAGTCGACTGATCAGGGATTCAAGGTCGTTCTGAAGCGTCTCCTTGGGCCAGAGTGCGGAGTCGATCCGTGACACTGCAGCTTTCAGTCGAGCCAGGTAGTCCACCGCACTAGCGACACGGGATTCCAACCGGAAGACATTCATGGCCACTTCGTCCTTCACGGGAGAGTTGATAGGGTCCAAGCGGGTCTCCACTCGACTGGTCTCTTCCTCAAAGTTTCGGCAGAATTCTGAAAGAAGTTTCGACAGGTCAAAACTGTAGCCAAATGGTGAGTCGACAACAACGAGATTAATCGCGCAAAGAGGGTTACCTTCAAGCATGAGGTATAGCTTCTTGGCAAGACCCCCAAGATAATCCCCCAGGTCCTTGTGCTTCCCCGCCAGCTGGCCAAGCTTGTCGTTCAGAGTACTCTTGTCAGTCTTCAGTCGACTCGCTTCCTTGTTGGCCGAGTCAAGAGCAGACTTCAGCCTAGCGTTCTCGCTCTCCAGTTGGTCGACCGAAGCAAGTTTCTCTTCAGCAAGCTTCAGCTTCTCCGCAGCCGCCTTGTGTGCCTCCGCAAGGTCAAGATCCTTCTTCTTCAGGGCCTTTTCCAGTTCGTCTGCGAAACAACAATAAGCACAGAGTTGAGAACAGACAGGAGGACAGAGACAGCCGTCGAGTCCTCACCAGCCATACCTTTTGCCTCATCCTTCGCCTTCTGCACGTTTTCCTGAGCAAACTGTAAATCAAGATTGAGCTGGATTTGCTTATTCTTCAGATCGGCGAGCTGAGCAACAAGCTCACAAGACTTCTGCAAAGAGTCAATCGACAAAGGGTATCAAAGATAAGTTACTCCCGAGTGACTGAAAGAAAGAACACAACACTTCTAAGACTACAGCCAAATCAAAACATTCGACAGTAGCCTCGGGGACTACACCCAGTGGGTGCACTCAGCGTGCCCCCACTGGTTTTCAAAAAAAAAAAAAAAGAGGGAGGCGACTGCCAGCAGTCGACCGGATACAGTATCATCCGACGAGGTACAACTACAGAAAGACAGTACAAAGACCACAGCCGACTGCCAGCAGTCGACCGTGGCCTCGGGGACTACACCCAGTGGGTGCACTCAGCGTGCCCCCACCAATGAGAAATTTCGGACCAACGGCACCCAGTGGGTGTACAGCGCAAGAGAAGATCAACTAACCTGGACGTTCTGCTGCAACGCCGAGCTGATGTCATAGGCCGCTTGACTGGCATCCCGAGCCGCTTTGGTCTGCTCCATCACGAGCCCCGCCTGACGTATAGCCTCCTTGGCAGCACTCACTTGATCCTCCGGGGTCTGGTAGGCGGCGAAGAACGAGGGTGGGTCGACCGGTGGAGGGGCAGTCGACGACGAAGGCCGGGCAGTCGTCAGAGGCTCAGCAAAAGTCACAGTAGTACGGGCGGTATTGTCACCCCCTTGGACCACCGCCTCGGCAGTCGACGCGGTCTGAGGAACCTTGTCGACCGAAGCCCTCCGGCCTCTCCTCCCAAAAGGCCTGAGCGGCGCTTCCGCCTCCTCCTCATCATCCGGAAGGTCAATGATGTTGGTCGGAGCTACAAAAGTTCAGAAATGAATACCCAATCGACTCGGCAGTTAAACAGTCGGATTATGTCAAGGATTATACCTAAGTTGGAAGTGACGGCGTCCTCCATCGTCTCATCAGCATTCTGGATGGAAGTTTCGGAAGTAGCGGCGCTGCACGATTCCAAGCAAATAATTTGAAAATGAATCGACTAAGAATCCGTTCCAGTCGACTCAAGAAAGGTGAAGACAGTCACTTACCCAGAGATGACCGGGATGGCGACCCTGATCTTGGGCAAGGCCTTGGGTGGCTTAGTCGGGATGGCTCTAGGCTGCTTGGGCGCTTTCTCAGTTGGGGGCGGCGACGCGGTCCGAGGGCGCTTGGACGACTGGCCCGCCGGAGCACTCGACTGACCGCGCTCTATGGCGGGATCCTGAGCGTTCTTGGAGCGTCTCTCGCGTCGAGGAGGGTCGACCTCCACCTCTTCATCTTCATCATCCGAGTCATCGCCGACCTCCCCCTCTACGTCATCGTCAGACTCCCACTCCTCGACTTCGCCCTCGGCTTCAACTTCATTCTCACTCCCTTCGCCTCCACTCCCTCCTCCTTCAGATACGTGCTCCTGGTTCCCATTCGGCATCGAGTACATATCGTTGATCTCCTGCGAAACAACAGGCAGAACGAGGGTCAGTCGACTTTTCGCGAGCCAGTGACTAGACGGAGTGAAAATTTCAGTCGGGAGAAGCAAAATGTACCTTATCTGTCTGCATCATCCCGTCGAGCGGAGCAATCCTCCTGGAACCCCTGGGGTTGTCCCTATTCCCGGTTATGCTGGTCAGCCAGCTCTCCAGCACAGAAGCCTCGACCCCCTCCGGGTGGATCCGCGTGGAGTCGTCGGGCCCGGAATACAACCACATCGGGTGATCCCGAGCCTGGAGAGGTTGGATTCGTCGCTGGAGAAAGACTTCGAGCAAGTCCATGCCGGTCACGCCTTCACGAACCAGCTCAACCACTCGACTGACTAGTTCCTTCACCTGAGCCTTCTCCTCCGGAACCACTTTCAAAGAAGCGGGTTTCTGCACTCGGTCCAAGGTGAAAGGAGGTAGGCCGGTCGAGTGTCCAGGAGTCGGCTGGTCCTTGCAGTAGAACCAAGTCGACTGCCACCCGCGCACAGAATCGGGAAGTGTCATGGGAGGAAAGCAACTCTTACCCCTCGTCTGGATCTCGAGGCCCCCGCACATCTGGATCACCTGCGTCCTCTCCCCGTCCGGGTTAAGCTTTTTAACCGACTGGGATCGGCAGGTGAAGATATGCTTGAAAAGGCCCCAGTGGGGTCGACAACCTAAGAAACACTCACACAGAGACACGAAAGCCGCGAGATAGACTATGGAATTGGGCGTAAAATGATGGAGCCGCGCTCCGAAGAAGTTCAAGAAAGCCCTAAAGAAAGGACTCGGGGGCAGAGAAAACCCCCGGTCGACATGGGTGGCTATCAGGACGCGCTCACCATCGCGAGGTCTTGGCTCCGTCTCCTTCCCAGGAAGGCGAGCGGCCTTGTGGGGAATGAGTCCTCCCTCCACCATGTCGTCGATATCTGCCTGAGTAAGGATGGAGGGCATCCAATCCCCTTGCAGCCAGCCGGACGGCAGAGCGGCCCGCGAGGACGACCCGCCTCGCCCAGATTTCTTCCCTTTGCCCTTCGCCGCGGCCTTCTTCGCCCGTTCCGCCGCCGCCGTCTTATCCATCCCCATCGTCTCGAACGAAGTCTTGGCCGAGCGGCGGTGTCGAGGTTGCGGCGGAGAGCGAGGCGGAGGCTTACGGAGGAAGGAGGAAGAAGAACGAGGGCGCACAATAAAAGGTCAGAGTCATTGCTTTATATAAGGCCACACCCGAGTGGCTGATCAGTGGGCCTGCCCCTCCCAGTCAGATCCCGCAACAGGCGCGCGCGCAGTACGTGGCGAAAAAGGTGGCGCAGAGATCGAGGCGCCCTTGCCTTATCCAGCCGATCCGTGCGGTTTCCTCCGTCCGGTGCGCTTCTCAATTTTCAAATCCCGCAAAATCCGCGATCGACAGGACGGGTTGTCAGACAAAAGATCCATTTCCTTAAGTCTCCCAAGGGACTCGTCACGTAAACACACTCGACGGTAATCCGAAACCACTCGACGAGCATCTGAATGGATCAAGGCAAACTGAAGAATGAGACCCCACCGTGACTTCCATTTATCCGAAGACAGATGCAACTGAAGCATGGAGGTTGAGTCGGAAGCGCAGGCTCGACCCCATTCTCACTTAACCCCTGACCCATTCGGGGGCTAATGACGAGGATACGTACCTAGGGTAGGGTAACTTATCGTACCTGAGGTACCCAATCAAGGACACGGCTCCTACAATGAAAGACGTTCTGAGAAGTACCAACAGGTCAGTCGACCTGGTCAGCCCAGTCGACGGACACAAGCGTACTCGACCAAGAAGAGCAAGCAGTCGACCATGAAGACACCACTCGACCGTGAGAAGATCTAAAGGCGCTGCCTACAAATGGTCACCTCATAAGTAGCTTTTATGGCCTTCATGGTCCTTTATTACAGGCGTTACCAGTAACCCCCTCTCTTTATGTACATTAAACCCCTTGTAACGTGGGCTGGCTGGGGTCCTGGCGAACTCTATATAAGCCACCCCCCTCCACTAGGACAGGGGTTCGCATTTTTGTAACACTTACGCATATAATCCAGTCGACCGCCTCCGGGCTCCGAGACGTAGGGCTATTACTTCCTCCGAGAAGGGCCTGAACTCGTTAACTCCTTGCGTGCACAACTACTCCAGAGCTAGGATCTTGCCTCTCCATTCCTACCCCCCATTCTACTGTCAGACTTAGAACCACGACACGTAGTGCCATGGTTCATGTCGAGGTTGATGAAATCCAGAAGTTGGAATGCAACTCCAGAAAATATTGAAGGACGCCACAAGAGACTTCGCATCAACAGAGATGATCTGGCAAAAGAACTTGAGAAGGACAAGCACGATTGGAAGAAGCCATTGGAGGCATGAACAAGACTTGATGGGTTTGATGACTTTGAAGATTTATTGACCTTTAGAAGACCAAACCCCTGTTATACCTACGTTAGATGCGACGTTTGTGAGCTGTGATTTGTTTGTTGTTTTCCAACAGCCACAATAAAATCTATCTTTTCAAAACTTTTTTTTGTATTGTGTGCATCCCTCTTGATCTCTCTTATCTCACCCCAATACCCATGGACCCAATAGAGGATGAATGGAGATGAGCTTGTATTTTCTGGACCGGTGAGTCAATTGGAGACAGACCGATGGATTCAGAACATGGAGGATCATATGGAGAATAACCCAATATCCAGAAAGGACGTGGCCCAACATGCTCTTCAGTGCTTTCAAAGAAGTGCTGCTACTTGGTGGAGGATATACCAAACCATCAATGGATGGCAAAGAGTAACCACTTGGAAAAAAAATAAGTTGACTTTGCTAATGTCTCGGTTTGTGTCCCAGAAATTGAAGTCTTATGGAAAGGATATGAAGAAACCCTGTGCATGCAAGCTTTGTGGAGAAATAGGACACAACCATAAAGAACACAAGGATGAATGCCCAAATTGTGAAGGAAATCACCCAGCTGAAGCATGCCCAACTAGGCAGATCACTTGTTTCTTGTGTGAAGGGACTACCCACTACCCTGCTCAGTGTCACATTTACCCCTTGGTACAAAGAAAGCAGAAGAAAGAAGCAATGAAAGGAGCCCTTATGGAAAGTTTAGAAGAACCTGTGATGAAGGAAGAGGTGGAGGACACACCCAAACAGGAACCAATTAAACCATGCACCAAGTCTTGCTATTCATGTGGATAAGAAGGACACATCTCCCAGAATTGTATGAATGGGGATCTAGTAGAATTCCCGACGGAGGAAGTAGAGTATGACCCACAGGAAATAGAAGCCTTGATTGGAAAGGAAAAGTCCAGAAAGAGAAGTAGATTGTATTCCAGGAAGGATCTGAGTCATATCACCTGTTATAGGTGCAAGGAGTCAGGGCACTACCTCAGAAATTGCCCAAAAAGGAAGCCAAGGACCCAAGGAGGCTATATAATCACAAGGAAACCTCGAAACTTGTCGGAAGTAATATGTTTCCGTTGTAATGAAGCAGGGCACTTTGCCAGAGATTGTTCGAAGGAGAAAGAGATTTGTGATGAATAGTTGAGTTTGTAACAGAAGAAAAATAGTAGTATTAGTGAGAGCATTTTCCTTTATATTGAGGTGTTGAGTTGAGGCATGTAATGGAAAAACAGGAGATTGTAATAAATTGAGAATCAATAAAGTTAGCAGTGTTGGTACTGATTTGGATTTTATGAGTTACCTATGAGGAAAGATGTTGACCATTTTCGAGGATATGAGAAATATGGTCTATGGAATATTGGAGCATTTTAAGGGTGGTAGTACCCTGTAAGAACCGTTGACCCCTGGAAAAGATAAGGATATTCCACTGAGTGGATTTCGGACAAAAAGGAATACGAGTTTTGTCTCAATATGTGTGATACCCCAAGAGTGTGTGGGATGAAGATGGAGACCTTCAGTTGTTTGGACCAAATGTGATCAAGGAGTCAAAAGAGAATGTCAAGTTGATTCGAGATAGACTGAAGGTAGCTCAGTCCAGGCAGAAGAGTTATGCAGACTCAAAACCGCAAGGAGGTAGTCTATGAAATTGGAGATAGAGCATATCTTCATGTGTCCCCTCTGCGAGGAGTTAAACGATTTGGAGTTAAGGGAAAGTTAGCCCCAAGATTTGTAGGACCATACGGAGTTTTGGAGCGTATGGGAGAAGTGGCCTACGAATTGGAGTCACCCGAAGGACTGTTAGGAGTTCATGATGTGTTTCACATTTCCCAGTTGAAGAAGTGCCATGCAGAGATGGCCAATATTCCCCTGTAAGGACGCATGACCCTTGAAAGGATAATGATGTTCCACGAAGTGGAGTATGGATTTCATAAGTATAAGTTTTATCTTGGTATGTGGGATATCCCACGAGGATGAAGAGATGAATTACTATTGGATATAAAGGAGGTATGATGTTGGAAATATGGATCAATGGAAATTCCATGATGAGTCTGAGTAATCATGTCCTAGTTTGGTGCCAATAGAAGGAAGAAGGCAGTACTATTGGAAGGATTTAAGAATACTAGGAAGTTGGAAGTTGGAATAATGATCAGTTGCCTGATGATAAGTTCAAGGACTACAAGTGATGAGATGGGCCATAACCCACAAGCCCCATGACCTGCCAAGAAGTAAGCACACTCTTGCTGAAGGAAAAACCCTGGAAGAAGTTACGATTTTATTGATAGACGATCTTATAGAAGTAACACAAAAACTGAGAGTTGTGAAGAAACGATATATGTTTGTCTGGCTTGCAGAATCTATGGATACATCCGAACTTGGTTCGTCGACAAGAGAAATTCTGCAATGCTTGTGAGGATGACCGAGTGTTAGTATGCGAGATTCGCTAAACTGTATACATGGTAATGATTTGGGTGCGGGATGGATTGATCACCATACCGACTTACTCTTATTATTCGCCTTGCTATATGGGATGGTAAATCTGAGTGACTTACCTATAGTAGAGTGACGACGATCTAAACCTTGTTTGAACCTTAGAATGGTATAGCAATTTTCCCTTGTACAAGGCAGCTTTTGCCAACCGTAGGTGATACGATGAGGATCAACCAGACCCATTTCCTGCAGGAGAAACCCTGAATTGTAAACCACCATGAGATATCGACAGTTAGTTAGTATTGGCGCCAGACCCGTCAGCTAAGATGACCCAGTCTCGGAATAACCTTACCAAGATGAAAGGACAAAAGAATTGAGGAAAAGGTTATGCCGTTACTGGAAGAGCCCAAAGAAAGGAATTATGCTGAAGATCTGAGAAGACCGACACTGTCAACAATAAGGATGGAGTATACGAGTTTTGGTGGAACCGTAACGATGTTTTAAGGGTGGTAGCACCTGCGACCCCTGTGATGATCGATGGATTTTGAGAAGACCCCAAACCTTCTAGCCTCTTCGAATCTCGAGGACGAGATTCATTTTAAGGGTGGTAGGTTTGTAACATCCGAAAATTCTAAATTTTGGAATGTTATAATAAATAGATAGATTGGATGGATTGTTTGATTGATTGACTGAAAGTGAGTGAATTTGAAACTTTTTGAAAGTTAAATGAGAGGGAATAAAAGGACTTTCCCAAACTTTCATTTTTCATTTTTTTGATTTCCGTGAATTCAAATTCTTTTCACCTCGAAACCCTGGAGAGAAGATGACATGACTTCTTCCATTTATTTAAATGACAAGGGGTGTTGAAAATATTTGAATTTCATTTGAAAGTGTTTCCAATTCTGAAACTTTATGCAACTTAATGATTTTCCCGAGAGAAGATAAAATGACTTCTTCAAACATATGAAATATGAGTTGGGAGTTTCAAAGAAACTCAAATTTAAAATCCATTTGAAATTATTTTTCAATTTGGGTTATTTGAGTTTTATTCAAATTATTTTTCTCCAAAAATAAAATACATGGAAATTAGGGTAACATGATTCCCTACAATAGAAAATTGGAGAGAAATAAATTTGAATTCATTTTGGTATTTTTAAAATGATTTTTATTGGATTTTATTAGACCAGTAGCACTCTTTGAATTATCTAAATTTGTGTGGATTTTATTTGGCATTATACAAATGTCCATGTTGTAGAAAATCTTTTTCTGCAAATTTTGATATATAATATGACTATATAGAATTTTATTTGTTTTGTTTTATTACTTTTTGTTTGTTTGTGTTTTACAAAAAAATGTTTAAAAAAATTAGGCCGAAGCCGACCGAGCCAGGCCGGCCCAGCTAGAGGCCGAGCCAGCCCAGCACCGCTCCTCACCGCACCGGCCCACTGGCCTTTCGGCCCAGTAGCGGCCCAGCCCCTCGAGCCGTCTCTCTCCCCGAGTAGGAGACCGGCCGGCGTACGCCGCCGCCACCGTCGTGGCCGAGGAGGACTCCTCCTCCTGCCCCTTCCCCAAGTCGGTGCCGCGCCTCCCCTCCGCCCTTAAATAGCGCGACCCGGGCCCTCTCTCTTCCACATATCACCGCTCGAAGCCGAGCCACCGCCGTGCCGTTTGCAGCCACCGCCCGCACTCGCCGGAGTTCAAGCTCCGACGAGATCCACCGCCGTCGCCCCGCACCGTCCCGTCACCCTCGACCGAAGCCGCCGCCTCCTTCGTCTCCGCCTCGTCGCCCCGCTCCTTCCGGTGGTGATGCCCGAGCCGGAGGGCCACCGAAGCACCGCCGGCGACCACGCCTGACGCCGGACTCGCCGGAGTTCATAGCCGCCACTGCCGGTTTTCGTCGAAAAGCCAAACCGGTAATAAACCACTCTGGTTTCTTTTCAAAAACCCTAGAACGTTTATTTTTTTCTTATAAAACCGGTTTTGTTAGGGTTTACTTACTTAGAGAATGCTCGTCAGGTTAGATATGGAGCGAACGGTTTTTCGTTCGTTAGCGAACGTTCGTTAAATAGCCTTTTCGTTTTATTTTATATCTGCCAGGGACCCGTCTGTGATTTTTTTTACAGATTAGTCCCTAATCTTGAAACAACCACATCTTTTTGCTCGTTTGTCCAAATCCAACAAAACCAACGACCACTTCTTCGTTATGATCCCCTCTATCCAGTAATCCAACTCAAACATGTTTTCAAAATTTAAAATTTGAATTCAACCAGATTTGTATTTGAGCTTTGTTTGATCATAACTTGAGTTTCGTAGTTCCGTTTGAGTTGATTCTTTTTGCAACTCGAAGCTCTTGACCTAAACTTTCTGATAAGGCCAAATTCGCATAATTTTGGTACTGTTAGAAATTGTTTTATGTTGCAAGAGTTATTTGCTTGGTTTTGATGTTTTCTGAATCGTCTTCTTCGATCTTTCTGATCTTTTGAGTGATTGCTTATGTGTGGTTACTATTGCTTGCTTACGATAGATTAACCGGAGTGTGACGAGTAGAACTGTCAAGAGTTTTAAGTGCGAATCATCTTCATCAACATTGCAGGCAAGTTCACACTTTGATCATATCCCTTTCATACCCAGTTTTATGCATTAGTTTCACCCCTCAATCATTGCATGATTAGGATGTCATTAACATGTGGGTATTGGGAAGTAGTTGATGAGGTAGGAACCTATTGCCCTGTTATATCAAACCCTTGGGAGTTACTTCTACGCGTTGCTTATATTGCCATGCTATGCTCGTAGACGTGGATTGGGTTTTGAGAGTATCCATGAAAGATGTGAGATTGTTAATTAATGGTTTATTTAAGGTGGCAACTTAAACACACATCTGGGTGGATTGAGGTACCTGGGTATTCCAGGATTGCCTGTCTAGGTACCTGGGTACTCCAGGATTGCCTGTTTTTTTATGGACCGCCACCCAAGCTCAAAGGGATCATGAGATTATTCATACTAGAAACTTCCGTGTGCAGCCACAAGCCATTATGGGCTCTGGCATAGCTGATTAAGTCGTGTGAACTCTTAGAGTGGTAGACTAGCAGATGTAGGGGATGTAGGTTGGTACAGTCTATCACATCGTAAGGTGCTAGCGCTTCTGAAAGACTATGTCTATGTCATCCATTTCTCAAACACCATGCAGTGCGAGAAATCCAACGGAGGTGATCGAGTCTTGTGGGGAAAAGATCGCAAACCTCTGCAGAGTGTATAAACTAATCATGGTTAGCTGTGTCCCCGGTTATGGACAATCTTGAGTATCTAGTTCTTGGATTATCATGTTGATCTCATCATGTTACTTTAAATTAAATTTGTTGGGTTTAATGATGTTACTTAATTGGGATTGAGAATGCTGTCAACCATTCTCAATGTTTAACAACCACCATGATAGTTAAATAAAAATTTATTCCTTTGCAGTAGGGAAAAATTGGCTTTTCGCAAAAACATTATAACCATAGAGATTTTCCACCAGCCATATATGCATGTAGTGATAGCCATTGTTCATCATTTTCTCTATGGTGTGAATTTGCCAGTACATTCAATGTACTGACCCGTTTCGGGCTGCAGCGTCTCATGTTGCAGGTTTCTTACGACGAGTAAGTGATACGTTAGGGTTACGATTTCTACACTCAACTTTGCCGTTGGTATTGATGGGAACCCACAACTTTGTTGCTTCCGCTATATGGATTGAGGTAATAGTATTTACGTTACTTTATACATGTGATTTACCTCTGTTATAAATCCTTCGAGTACTGTGTGTGTCAGCATACCGATCCAGGGATGACACTTAAGCACGGAGACTTGATCCATTCGGGTCGGGTCGCTACAGAAACTTGGTAAAGAAAGAGAACCATGGGTTCAGAAACCCATGCCTTTTCCTCCCAAACCATCCAAGAAAAAGGATGATGAGGATTTTGAGCGCGTTGCTGAAATGATTAGACCTATCTTTTTGCGTATGTGATTAACTGATATGCTCAAAATGAACCCTTGTGCTAAATATATGAAAGATATTGTTACTAATAAAAGAAAGATACCGGAAGCTGAAATTTTCACCATGCTTACTAATTATACTTTTAAAGGTGGAATACCTAAGAAACTTGGAGATCCAGGAGTAACCACTATACCATGCTCCATTAAAAGAAATTATGTCAAAACTACTTTATGTGATCTTGGAGCTGGTGTTAGTGTTATGCCTCTCTCTTTATATCGTAGACTTGATTTGAATAAGTTGACACCTACTGAAATTTCTTTGCAAATGGCTGATAAATCAACTGTTATACCTGTCGTTATTTGTGAGGATGTGCCTGTTGTGGTTGCAAACGTTACTATTTTAATGGACTTTGTTATTCTCGATATTCCCGAGGATGACAGTATGTCTATTATTCTTGGAAGACCCTTTTTGAATACTGCAGGGGCTGTTACTGATTGCAACAAAGGCAATGTCACTTTTCATGTTAACGGTAATGATCATACGGTACACTTTCCGAGGAAACAACCTCAAGTTCATAGTACCAATTCTATTGGAAAAATTCCATCGATTATTTTCGGAGGTTTTGAATTTCCTCTTCCTACTATCAAAAATAGATATGATATTCTTATTATTGGGGATGTGCATATCCCCGTTGAGGTAACATAGTGTTATTCGAAATTTCTCCGGTTTCATGTTATTCGAAATGAGTTTGTTAACAAGACCTGATCAACCTGGTTAGTGGATTCCTTTTGATGAGCGTGAGATGGATGAAACAAGAAGGCACAACCTTCTGTACCCTCTCTCCACTTTCTGTTATTTAGTTGAAATAAAGTAAAAACTGTATTTTTCTGTCTGTTTTCTGAATTATCTGTGCAATATAGAAATACCCTGGAAATAATAGTTCTCCAAATGCCCCAAAAATGAAATATGATTTTTTCTAGAATATTTGATAATTTCTAGAACTGAGAACACAGCAGGGGGAGCAAGCACCTGGCCACGAGGGTGGAGGGCGCGACCACCCCCCTGGGTGCGCCCCCTTGCCTCATGTGCCCACAGTGGATCCCCTCCACTTATTCCTGCACCCACACTCTTCTTCTTCCTCCCAAAAAATCACTATCCAGCTCAAGCACGAGTTCTAGCTCATTTTGCTGCGATTTTCGATCTCCTTGCTCAAAGCACCTCTCACAAAACTGCTCGGGGGGTTGTTCCTTGAAAATAATGAAGAGATTTTTGAGGGGTTCATCGAGCCGAAGTTCGAAGGAAAAGCAAGGTGAAGAAGCGGAGAGGCCTAAATATAATTTGCCTCGCACCACGGAGGTTCAACCGTGCGAATGGCCTTCCAAAGATTTCTTGAGAGCAGCCGGGATTTATGATGATTTATGAATTGGCCTCACCGATTTCCTCCGCGACCAACGCGGACAGTATCTCTTACTCACCAATAATTTTGTGCAAAACTTGTACTATTATCCTAAGGAATCACCTCCTTCGATAGAGTTTATTTATATGATGTGGTTAAGAAGATGTCACTAAATGAGTTTTGCAGGGTTTGCAAAATACCTTTCGAGGGTAGTTTAGAGGAACCACGTCGTAGAGATGTGGATGGGTTTATTGATACTATTACTGTAGGGGAAACTAGGAAGGTTTCCTATGCAAGAATCACTAGCATACATTTTCCTGTTTTATGCTACTTTGCAATATTTGCTAGTCGTTGCTTAATTGGTCGTGGAAACTGTGGAAACCTTAGTGTTCCTGATATTATTATTTTGTTCCATGGTTTATTCTGTGATGACATTGTTAGTATGGGTGTTTATGCTTCACGCCTTGCTGCATATAATAACATACCTATTGGGCACTATGAAAAAGAAGAAAAATTGTTGCCTATTGTTTATTTAGATTATAAGAGTATGGTAGCGCATGATTTTATTGTTAAGAATAGGGAAGGGGTGCTTAAATACAAATTGTTCTTTGATAAACATCACCCTGAGACTATTACCTTGCCTGCTCCTTCCTTGTTTGATTTATCTGCAGGCCAGTATCTCGTTCCGTTGGCGGCCATCCACGCCTTCTGGAACCCTACATCAGCTACAGAGCCAGAGCCCGAACCACAATTTGATCCTCCACAACAGTCTAATTACCAGTGGGATCCGGAGATGATTGCCAACCAATGGCAATCAGAGTCTTCCTCATCTCAGTACGACCCCAACTACAACTTTGGATATCCCCAGGCCATCCATGGCACTAAACCAACTTAGGCCAAAAGCCTAAGCTTGGGGGAGTACGTATTTCTCACCGACATTACATTTATGTTTAGAAACTCATTGCTAGATGTCAGTGCTCATACTTTTTCATTGTACTATCCAAGCTAGTTTATTTTCCTTTTTTATGCTTTCTTCTTGTGTGTTTAATAAACCTTAAGAAAAAAAAATAGTTGTCGATTTTAGCTAGTTTACTTTCTTGCTGTAGTAGTAATAATTAAAAGAAAATCCAAAAATATTTCTTGTTCTTCTTGTGCTTGTTAGGAGCTTTCCCATGTAAATAGTTTTATTTCTTTCCTTTTCTTTGGGGGTCGATAGGAGAGGACCATGATTAAATTGTTGAAGTGGCTCTTATATGTATTATTGTTGATTTAACCAAGAGCCCATATTGCCTTGTCTTCTCCTGTTTATTGAATGCTTGCAGATTCCAGCTTAGTCCAATGCACATGCACTATAATTATTATTCACATCGTTTGGTGGTGCAAGTGAAAGGCCATAATGACGATATATGATGGACTTATTGAGATGAGAGAAGCTGGTATGAACTCGACCTCTCTTGTTTTTGTAAATATGATTGGTTCATCGTTCCTGATTCAGCCTATTATGAATAAACATGTTTGCAATGACAATTAGAGATTATAGTTGCTTATGCCATGCTTAATTAGCTGTAAGTTATAATGGTTTACCTTGCGTGCCAACATGCTATTAAAATGGTTGTGATGTGGTATAGTGGGGTGGTATCCTCCTTTGAATGATTTAAGTGACTCGACTTGGCACATGTTCACACATGTAGTTGAAACAAATCAACATAGCCTTCAGGATATTTATGTTCATGGTGGATTATATCCTACTCATGCTTGCACTCAATGTATATTAATTTTAATGCATGTTCATGATTGTTGTCGCTCTCTAGTTGGTCGCTTCCCAGTCTTTTGCTAGCCTTCACCTGTACTAAGCGGGAATACTGCTTGTGCATCCAATCCCTTAAACCCCAAAGTTATTCCATATGAGTCCACTATACCTTCCTATATGCAGTATCTACCTGCCGTTCCAAGTAAATTTGTATGTGCCAAACTCTAAACCTTCAAATGAAATTTTGTTTTGTATGCTTGAATAGCTCATGTATCAACTAGGCATGTCCATATCTTCCATGTTAGGCGGGTTATTCTCAAGAGGAGTGGACTCCGCTCCTCACTCACGAGAAAATGGCTGGTCACCGGGATACCCAGTCCCATGCTTTATGCAAACTAAATCAAATTAATCGCAAACAAAACTCCCCCTGGGACTGCTGCTAGTTGGAGACACTCATTGTTTCGAGCAAGTCATGGATTGATGCTTGTTGGTGGAGGGGGAGTATAAACTTTACCATTCTGTTTGGGAACCGCCTATAATGTGTGTAGCATGGAAGATATCGCCATCTCTTGGTTACTATGTTGACAATAAAAGTATGCCGCTCAAAATATTATTTATCTCTATTTCAAAACCAAGCTCTGGCACCTCTACAAATCCCTGCTTCCCTCTGGGAAGGGCCTATCTATTTACTTTTATGTTGAGTCATCACCCTCTTATTGAAAAGCACCAGCTGGAGAGCACCACTGTCATTTGCATGCATTACTATTAATTTACATTGGGTATGACTATGATTGGATCTCTTTTACCATGAATTACAATGTCTAGTCAGTCCTTGATCTTTAAAGGTGCTCTGCATTTATGTTTTGCGGTCTTAGAAAGGGCTAGCGAGATACCATCTTGTTATACCATATTATGATTGTTTTGAGAAAGTGTTGTCATCCGAGATTTATTATTATGACTCGCTAGTTGATTATGCTATTGATATGAGTAAACATGAGACCTGAGAGTTATTCCAAACGTGGTTAGTCATAATCTTTGCTGAAAACTTGAATGCTAGCTTTACATATTTACAACAACAAGAGCAAATAGAGTTTGTAAAAGTTTTTCTTTATCACTTTCAGTTTGTCAACTGAATTGCTTGAGGACAAGCAAAGGTTTAAGCTTGGGGGAGTTGATATGTCTCCGTCGTATCTAATTTTGCAAACACTTCTGCACTTGTTTTGGACTCTAACTTACATGATTTGAATGAAACTGACCCGGACTGACGTTGTTTTCAGCAGACTTTCCATGGTGTTATTTATGTGCAGAAACAAACGTTCTCGAAAAGACATGAAACTCCACGGAACTTTTCTTTGGAAAGTATAAAAAATACTGGAAGAAGAATCCACGTCAGGGGGGCCTCCACTTGTCCACGAGGGTGGAGGGCGCGCCTGCCCCCCGTGGGCGCGCCCCCCTGCCTCGTGGGCCCCCTGACGCTCCACCGACCTCAACTCCAACTCCATATATTCGTGTTCGGGGAGAGAAAAATCAAAGAGAAGGATTCATCGCGTTTTACTATACAGATCCTCCGCCAAGCCCTAAAACCTCTCGGGAGGGCTAATCAGGAGTCCGTTCGGGGCTCCGGAGAGGGGAATCTGTCGCCATCGTCATCATCAACCATCCTCCATCACCAATTTCTTGATCTTCACGGCCGTGCGTGAGTAATTCCATCATAGGCTTGTTGGACGGTGATGGGCTGGATGAGATTTATCACGTAATCGAGTTAGTTTTGTTAGGGTTTGATCCCTAGTATCCACTATGTTCTGAGATTGATGTTGCTATGACTTTGCTATGCTTAATGCTTGTCACTAGGGCCCGAGTGCCATGATTTCAGATATGACCTATTATGTTTTCATGAATATATGTGAGTTCTTGATCCTATCTTGCAAGTCTATAGTCACCTACTATGTGTTATGATCCGGCAACCCCAAAGTGACAATAATCGGGACCACTCCCAGTGATGACTGTAGTTTGAGGAGTTCATGTATTCACTATGTGTTAATGCTTTGGTCCGGTACTCTATTAAAAGGAGGCCTTAATATCCCTTAGTTTCTACTAGGACCCCGCTGCCACGGGAGGGTAGGACAAAAGATGTCATGCAAGTTCTTTTCCATAAGCATGTATGACTATATTCGGAATACATGCCTACATTACATTGATGAATTGGAGCTAGTTCTGTGTCACCCTATGTTATGATTGTTACATGATGAACCGCATCCGGCATAATTCTCAATCACTCATCCAATGCCTACGAGCTTTTCATATATTGTTCTTCGCTTATTTACTTTTCCGTTGCTACTGTTACAATCACTACAAAACCCAAAAATATTACTTCTACCGATACCGTTACTTCCATACTACTTTTCTACTAAATACTTTGCTGTAGATACTAAGTTATCCAGGTGTGGTTGAATTGACAACTCAACTGCTAATACTTGAGAATATTCTTTGGCTCCCCTTGTGTCGAATCAATAAATTTGGGTTGAATACTCTACCCTCGAAAACTGTTGCGATCCCCTATACATGTGGTTATCATGAGCTCAGCCGCCGCTAGTATGCCAGGTCACGATGTCATGGTCAAGGCCAGGGCTGGAGAGCCAGTAAGAGCTCCTGAGTCGCGATGCTCAGGAGCCCTCCCTTTTAATGCGCAAGCGAATTGCATGGGAAAATAGGGAGCCCACGGTACCGCCCGCTGTCGTCCTCGGGAGGTTCCTGCAGGTTAGTGCGAGGAGGGATACAGATTGCAACCGCGCTTGTCGGTCTGCCACTAGTCGTTCTGCAAGAAGATGAATGAGGGAGTCCTGGATTAGCGGCTATCCGGACAGCCGGACTGTTGGACTATGAACATACAAGATTGAAGACTTCGTCCCGTGTCCGGATGGGACTCTCCTTGGCGTGGAAGGCAAGCTTGGCAATACGGATATGAAGATCTCCTTCCTTGTAACCGACTCTGTGTATCCCTAGCCCCCTCCGGTGTCTATATAAACCGGAGGGTTTAGTCCGTAGAACAACAGCAACAATCATACCATAGGCTATCTTCTAGGGTTTAGCCTCTTCGATCTCGTGGTAGATCAACTCTTGTAATACCCATATCATCAAGATCAATCAATCAGGAAGTAGGGTATTACCTCCATCAAGAGGGCCCGAACCTGGGTAAACATCATGTCCCCCGCCTCCTGTTACCATCCGCCTTATGCGCACAGTTCGGGACCCCCTACCCGAGATCCGCCGGTTTTGACACCGACATTGGTGCTTTCATTGAGAGTTCCACTGTGTCATCACCGTAAGGCTTGATGGCTCCTTCAATCACCGGTAACGATGCGGTCCAGGGTGAGGTCTTCCTCCCTGGACAGATCTTTGTATTTGGCGGCTTCGCACTGCGGGCCAACTCGGTTGGCCATCTGGAGCAGATCTAGAGCTACGTCCCTGGCCACCAGGTCAGGTTAGGAAACTTGAACTACACCGGCGATATCCGTGGAGACTTCATCTTCGACGGATTTGAGCCCTTGCCAGGTGCACCGCACGATCACGACGAGCATGATATAGCTCTGTCGTCGGACGGTGTTCGAGAGATCACACCGGCAACTAGTCCGGCCTTTAATCTGGAGTAAATTGTGCCATCCGAGGACGGGTGGATGGACCCCGCCATGGAGGTCGTACTCTCAGCGGCGATAGAGCCGGATACTGACCTTACCCCTCACGAGAGCCGTGATGCCGAACCACTGGATTCATCTCCGGCCACGGACTCCGAGCCGCCTCCGCCTATGACTATCGAATCCGATTGGGCGCCGATCATAGAGTTCACCTCCGCGGATACCTTTCAGCACTCGCCCTTCGGCGATGTGCTAAACTCGTTAAGATCTCTCTCCCTGTCAGGAGAACCTTGTCCGAACTATGTCCGGCTAGGATGGGATGCGGACGACGAAGAAATTCGCTCCCCACCCACCACCCACTTAGTAGCCACTGTTGATGATTCAACTGATATGCTCGACTTCGACTCCGAAGACATCGATGGTATGGACGAGGATGCAGGAGACGATAAGGAACCACTGCCCACAGGGCACTGGACGGCCACCTCATCATATGATATATACATGGTGGATACACCCAAAGAAGGCAATGGCGATAAGACAGCGGAGGATGACCCCTCCAAGAATCAATCCAAGCGCCAACGTCAGCGACGCCGCTCTAAGTCTCGCCATAGCAAAAGTAGTGATACCGGCACAAGAGACAATAACACTCCGGACAGTGCCGAAGACGATGACAATCCCCTCCAGCAAGATTTAGAGCGGGAGGATGACCAAGCCAGCCCTCCTGAGCGGGCAGCAGACGGAGAAGCAGAGGATGACAATTACATGCCTCTCTCTGAAGACGAGGTGAGCCTCGGCGACGAAGAATTTATCGTGCCTGAGGATCCCGTCGAGCAGGAGCGCTTTAAGCGCCGGCTTATAGCCACAGCAAATAGCCTGAAGAAAAAGCAACAACAGCTTCGAGATGATCAAGATTCGCTAGCAGACACATGGACTGAAGTCCTTGCGGCCGAGGAATATGAAATCGACCGCCCCTCCAAGGGTTACCCAAAGCGCAGGTTGCTACCCCGACTCGAGGAGGAAGCATTAAAACCTACATCACCAGTGTATGATGCGGCTGATCGGCCACCTCGTGGCCGAGACAGAGAGGCAGTTCAGCCTGAAGCTCAGCCTGCACCCCGCCGCCGCTCAAACAAAAATACCAAGGCCCGGGGCAACACGCGAGACCTGCGAGACGTATTGGAAAACAGATAAAAACACGCAAGATCGATCTACGGATCATGGGGGCGCGCACCTACGCGGGACGATGACCGTCACGCTGGATACAGTAAAAGTAAATCCGGTCGGGCTGAACACAGCAGACAAGACTCATACGAACTGCATCGTGATATAGCCCAGCACAGAGGTGCCGCACACCCCCTTTGCTTCACTGACAAAGTAATGGATCATGAATTCCCAAAGGGTTTTAAACCCATAAATATCTAATCATATGATGGTACAACAGATCCCGCGGTATGGATCGAGGATTTCCTCCTCCACATCTACATGGCCCGCGGTGATGATCTACGTACCATCAAGTATCTCCCACTAAAACTCAAAGGACCAGCTCGACATTGGCTCAATAGCTTGCCAGCAGACTCCATTAGCTGTTGGGAGGATCTGGAAGACGCATTCCTTGACAACTTCCAGGGCACTTATGTGCGACCACCGGATGCCGATGACTTGAGCCATATAACTCAGCATCCAAGGGAATCGGCAAGGCAATTCTGGACACGGTTCCTAACCAAGAAAAAAGAAATTGTCGACTGTCCGGATGCAGAGGCCTTAGCGGCATTTAAGCATAACATCTGTGACGAGTGGCTCGCCCGGCACCTCGGCCAGGAGAAGCCGAAGTCTATGGCAGCCCTCACAACACTCATGACCCTCTTTTGCGCGGGAGAGGATAGCTGGCTGGCTCGCAGCAACAACATATCAAGAAACCTTTGCACTTCGGATACCAAGGATAGTAACGGCAGACCACGTCGTAGCAGACACAAGCTCCGCAACAACGGCGATAACGTCGAGGATACGGCAGTCAATGCCGGATTCAGTGGCTCTAAATCCGGTCAGCGGAAAAAGCCATTCAAAAGAAGTACTCCGGGCCCGTCCAGTTTGGACCGCATACTCGATCGCTCGTGTCAAATACACAGCACACCCGATAAGCCAGCCAATCACACCAACAGAGAATGTTGGGTGTTCAAACAGGCTGGCAAGTTAAATGCCGAAAACAAGGACAAGGGGCTGCATAGTGACGACGAGGAGGAGCCCCGGCCGCCGAACACAGGAGGACAGAAGAGGTTTCCCCCACAAGTAAGGACGGTGAACATGATATATGCAACCCACATCCCCAAGATGGAACGGAAGCGTGCACTAAGGGACGTCTGTGCGATGGAGCCCGTCGCCCCAAAGTTCAACCCATGGTCTTCTTGTCCGATCACCTTCGATCATAGGGACCACCCCACTAGTATCCGTCTTGGCGGATCTGCCGCATTGGTCTTAGACCCCATCATTGATGGATGTCATCTCACTCGAGTCCTTATGGACGGCGGCAACAGCCTGAACCTGCTCTATAAGGATACAATGCGCAAAATGGGTATAGACCCCTCGAGGATCAAACCCACAAAAACGACCTTTAAAGGCGTCATCCCAGGTGTAGAGGCCCATTGCACGGGCTCAATCACACTGGAAGTGGTCTTCGGATCTCTGGACAACTTCCAAAGCGGGGAGTTAATCTTCGATAGTGTCCCGTTCCGCAGTGGCTATCACGCACTACTCGGGCGAACCACATTTGCAAGATTCAGTGCGGTACCGCACTACGCATACCTCAAGCTCAAGATGCCAGGACCCAGGGGGTCATAACAGTCAATGGAAACACAGAGCGCTCGCTCCGCACGGAGGAGCACACTGCGGCCCTCGCAGCAGAAGCACAAAGCAGCCTCTTAAGGCAATCCAGCAGTTCGGTGATAAAGCCCCCGGACACCGTCAAGCGAGTCCGGAGTAACCTGCAACAAGATCGCCTGGCACGTTCAGAGCTCGCCTAGCAATTCGGCCCCCGCCCCAGTCCGAGTCAAACGGCAAAATCCGTGCCGCGCGTACATAATTATACATTGAAAATACCATGGGCATAGGCGGGGGCACGATCATGGCACGTCCCACAGTGCGGCTCAACCACCCTAGGGGCTGAATACCTTTATCATTTTCTTTATTTCAGGACCTTACTCTCCGGAAGCCCTATCCGGCAGTGCGATTGCCGGACACATAATACAAACAACCAAGGAGGCAGGAAGCTACGTCGTACAATGGAATCCCCAGGTGGTCTCTAATAACAAGCGAAATACCTGCTTTAAATACCAATCCGCAGCTTGCCCTTGGATAGGACATGTCAAATACTCCTATTCTTTGCTTATCGCACTAATTGTATCAGTACGTTTCGACGTATTGTTTAAATAACAATGCACAGCATCAGTCTATTATTGCATTATCTATTCTTTTTTATATATGTTTATTTACGACAATCAGCACCCGTACATTCTGGTACGGCCGGTACGCCAGGAGCTTTTTGTATACCCCATAATACGGCGTGAGAAATCCGAACACTTTCGACAGTGCGGCACCCCGAACTTATAGCATTATATGCATCAGCTCCGAATCATGTATTGGGTCAATAGTTGGGTTTGCTCGACTCCCATGTTTTGGTACCATACGTTCTGCTATATTAGATAAGGTAGCACTAGGAGAACTACTACGATTGTGTCCCGGTTCTTCCGGACGAGCACCTCAGTAGAGAAAGCCAAAACTGACTGTCATGATGAGGCGAGAGCTGGTCGCTGTTCGAGAGGTCTCAAGTCCTTAAAGACTTTTTCCGCTTCGGGCGAGGAGTCGGCCTTGTCCGACTTAGGCGTATATAGCGCAACAAATTCGGCCTTCCGAATACTAGGGGCTTCGCCAAAATTTAAAATTGTATACTTCTATGGCTAAGTGAGAGTGATAAAGCATTATAGTCCGATTGCCTGGTTCGTTGCACTGAGCACCTCCCTCGAAGGACCAAAAAATGGGAAAAAGAGTGCTCAAATTTATCCCGAACACCCCAGCAGTAGCTGCATGGGAGCAAAAGCCGACGACTGGCCAACTCTCAGATTTTATAAACGGCCGCACAGAAGGTAATATTTTAAATTCAAAAGGCGTTGCATAGCACAAATGAACTAGTTTTCATATTACAGGATCACATGAGCAAGTTCATTCAAAAATTACATCTTTCGTACACTCATCCGCCACCAGGCGGGCACCCTTCAGGACACCGTCAAAATACATTTCAGGGTGGCGATGCTCCTTGCCCTGCGGCGGCCCCTCCTTCACCAGCTTCTCGGCGTCCATCTTGGCCCAGTGCACTTTCGCACGGACAAAAGCCCAGCGTGCACCTTCGATGCAGACGGATCGCTTTATGACTTCCAGCCGTGGGCATGCATCCACAAGCCGCCTCACCAGGCTGAAGTAGCTGTTCCGCAGGGGCTCGCCAGGCCACAGTCGGACTATGAGCCCCTTCATGGCCTGTTCGGCGGCCTTGTGAAGCTCGACCAATTGCTTCAGCTGGTCGCTCAAGGGCATCGGGTGTTCGGTCCCAGTATACTGAGACCAGAACAGCTTCTCCGTCGAGCTCCCCTCCTCGGCCCGGTAGAACTCCACGGCATCAGACACACTGCGGGGCAGATCTGCGAACGCTCCTGGAGAGCTCCGAACTCGGGTAAGTAAAAAGAAATTTTCTTTCACGTGCTTGTTTTGCATATTGAATGCCTTACCCGCCGCTATCTTCTTAACCGCCTCAATTTCCTGGAGGGCCTTTTGGGCTTCGGCCTTGGCATGTTTCACGCTGTCGAGCGCCTTTGCAAGCTCGGACTCTCGCGTCTTAGAGTCAAGCTCCAAGGCCTCGTGCTTCTTAATGAGAGCCTGGGGTTCTTGCTGCACCTCGCCTACTCGGGCCTCTTGTTTTTCTCGCTCGATGCACTCCTGGGCCGCTTTGTTTTCAGCCTCGGACAGCGCCTTCTTCAGGGTCGCCACTTCGGTCGCGGACCCTGGCACATTCATGATGATCCTATTATTCTGCAACCAAATCTTTTTTCATATAGACAAGGTATTGCTTACCTTTGTTCTCTTCGAGCTGCCTCTTGATAAGGCCGAGCTCTTCTTTGGACCGCTCAAGGTCCTGCTTCAGTGCAGCGACCTCTGTAGTACGTGCGGCAGCGACCAGCAGTGAAGCCTGCATATGCAAATAGACATATTCTGATTAGACTCCTGAGTCATTATTTGATCCTCTATTCGGCCTTTCTTCGCGAACGCCAAACAGAGCATCAGGGGCTACTATCTATGCGGTAATATTTCCCTATAATTTAATTACTTACCTGAAAGCCTGTTAGGAGGCTGGCGCAAGCTTCAGTTAGTCCGCTTTTGGCGGACTGAACCTTCTCGATCACCGCACTCATAATAGTGCGGTGCTCTTCGTTGATGGAAGCGCCTTGAAGCACTTCCAGCAAGTTGTCCGGTGCCTCTGGATGGACAGAGGTCACCAGCACGGGCGGCTTGCCCCTCTAAGCAGGGGGTCGCCTGCCGGAGTCCGTAACCACGGGAGGTTCCGGCACAGTGTTCGGCTGAGGGCCGAACTTGGAGCCCGTGGGAGTCTTGCTCCCTTTGCGCCCGGGGTCTGGAAGGTCGCCTCGAGGCGCCTCCAGGACTACCTCCCCTCGGCTTGGTGGCTTCTAAGACAACACCTCGACGTTGTCCGTAGGGCGAGGGGAGGAGGCGGTCGGAAGTGAATCGCTATTCAAATACGACGGGTCCAAGGAACCACCCGACGAAGATACGTCGATATGGGCGCGGGACGGACTGCATAATCATATTTGGCGTAAGGAGAAGCAGTGTAATAAAAGCATACCATGAATTACTCTGGTATCCGAATACTTACGACTTCGCCAGGGGCTTGTCCCTGGGCAACCACTCGTCTTCACTATAAGCGGCGGTCGTGGAACAATCCGGAAGGAGGGTCCTTCCCTTCTTGGACCCTTCGGCCTCCCCGGTTGGAGCGACCTTCCTTTTCTTGTCTCCCCCGGCTGGGGGGAGAACTTTCCTCTTCCTCCTCCTCGTCTTCACGGGAGGAGTGCGCCTCGGAGTCATCGGATGATGAGTCCGATATCACCTGACACCTGAGACCCTTTCGGGTCCCCGTGGCCTTCTTCTTGGCCTTCTTTTCCGGCACCTCATAAGGTGCCGGAGCCAACATCTCCAGTAGGAGAGCGTCTGCTGGATCTTCAGGCAGGGAGGCTGGACAGTCAATCTGCTCCGCTGTCTCAACCCAGTCCTGGAAAACGGCGTGGGGGTTTAGATCCCGCGCATGGTCAAATTGGGGAAAATAAACATCTTATAAAAGACTTACAGGATTCGCAGGGTGCTTCGTGCTAAGACCGCGGTCCTCGGTAAGGGAAGGAGGAACCTCGGCGCCCTTGAACAGCACCTTCCAGATGTCCTTGTGCATCATGTCGAAGAGCTCTCGCAGCATCTGGTTCTCGGCCGGGTCGAACTCCCACAAATTGAATGCCCGTCGTTGACACGGGAGGATCCGGCGGAAGAGCATGACCTCGACCACGTTGACAAGCTTGAGTTTCTTGCTTATCATGTTCCGGATGTATTTCTGGAGCCCGGTTAGCTCCACCGGTGAACCCCAAGACAGGCCCTTCTCTTTCCACGAGGTGAGCCGCATGGGGATTCCGGATCGGAACTCGGGGGCCGCCACCCAGTTGGTGTCGCGCGGCTCGGTGATGTAGAACCACCCCGATTGCCACCCCTTTATGGTATCCACATAGGAGCCCTCGAGCCATGTGACGTTGGGCATTTTTCCCACCATGGCACCCCCGCATTCCGCTTGCTGGCCGCCCACCACCTTCGGTTTAACATTGAAGGTATTCAGCCCCAGGCTGAAGTGGGGCCGGACGCGGAGGAAGGCCTTGCACACGTCGATAAACACCGAGATGTTGAGGATGAAGTTTGGGGCCATATCATGGAAGTCCAGCCCGTAGTAGAACATGAGGCCGCGGACGAACGGGTGGAGGGGAAATCCCAGTACGCGGATGAAGTGGGTGAGGAAAACTACCCTCTCATGAGATTCCGGGGTAGGGACGATCTGCCCCGCGTTGGGCAGCCAATGCGCGATATCCGCGGCGAAGTATCCGGCTCCCTGCCGCTTTTGATGTCCTCCTCCGTGACAGAGGATTTCATCCACTTGCCTCCCACTCCGGACATGCTTGGAACGGTTTGAGGAGAAAGACGCAAACTTGGGTGTTGGAGCTCGAGTGCGCGAGAATGGATGAGCGAGGAGGAAGAAGGCGTGGATGAAAAAGGTGAACCCTTATCCCTTTATAAGGGCGGACGAAACTGTACGCCCCCACTTGCCTAGTAAACTTGCTTATTCCCCAAGCGCCGTAATTGATGGCGCAGTTGGGTTACCCACGTCCGTATTGATGAGAATCCCGTGATAAGGGGACACGATCTCTGCTTCGACAAGACGTGCCAAGGAAACCGCCTCGCAATATGCGCCAAGGCTGGTTGAGAAAAACGGTTTGTCATGACCAGACCGTGGCAATACGTCACATTATGAAAAACGGTCAGCAGATTAGATGTGTGGAAATACTATTCTCTCTACGGTGGTATGTGGAATTTGTTTTGAAGAGCTGGACACTATCCTTGTGTTCAAAATCTTTTTCGGAGTATTTGGAGGAGGAACCCGCCTTGCAATGCCGAAGACAAATCTGCGCGCCGGACTCATCGTCATTGAAGCCTGGTTCAGGGGCTACTGAGGGAGTCCTGGATTAGGGGGTATCCGGACAGCCGGACTATATCCTTTGGTCGGCCTGTTGGACTATGAGCATACCAGATTGAAGACTTCGTCCCGTGTCTGGATGGGACTCTCCTTGGCGTGGAAGGCAAGCTTGGCAATACAGATATGAAGATCTCCGTCCTTGCAACCGACTCTGTGTAACCCTAGCCCCCTCCGATGTCTATATAAACCGGAGGGTTTAGTCCATAGAACAACATCAACAATCATACCATAGGCTAGCTTCTAGGGTTTAGCCTCTTCGATCTCGTGGTAGATCATCTCTTGTAATACTCATATCATCAAGATCAATCAAGCAGGAAGTAGGGTATTACCTCCATCGAGAGGACCCGAACCTGGGTAAACATCATGTCCCCCGCCTCCTGTTACCATCTGCCTTAGACGCACAGTTCGGGACCCCCTACCCGAGATCCACTGGTTTTGACACCGACAATGAAGGCACTGAGGGCCCGGTGAGGTGACGTACGCGGGGCATGCCGTGAGCCACAGCTTGACCGCTCAGATTTGTCAGCATTGCAGGGACGGACCCGAGCACAAGCATCATGCCAGCATGAGTAGCCCCCGTTGCGGGATGAGAAAGGGGCCGTCGGCAATGCGGGGCGGACGCGATGGGTGACAATCAAGCAGGTGATAACCATAGATAACTCATGCAAGGAGACAAGCTAGCTTAGATAGATGCAAGAATGATACATGCCACTAGGACGGACCCGAGCGGCTGGGGGAAGATGCAGCCCGAGGACGCCCCCAACAGAGTAAGCTAAAGATGCAAAAGGATACACGTCGCGGGGACAGGCTCGTGCGACCTGGGAATGATGCATCCCGAGGGGCGCTCCCAGCTGAGTAAACCAGAAAATGTCACCTGGTTCCGTTGTCGAAGGAGTGTTGAGGTAGCTGAAGGTGCGCGTTGAAGAAGTCGTTCCTCACGAGCCACCAGGGTCCTGAGCCTCAGGAGGCTTTGGGGCTCGGGTGGTTCCTTGAGGACCATCGCAATCTCCGCTCGGACTGCATGATGCCTGGCCTCCTGAGCCGCCAGGATTCTCCGCAGGTGACGCTGATAGGTGACAGCCGCGTTCGGCAGGCCAAACGGCATGCGAACATAGCTGTGAGGTGGGCCCTCGCACCGGCCAGCGCGTAAAGGCTAGAAGCGCTCCTGAGATGCAGCCCTGTTGAGCCCTGGAATGTCGACGCAGACGCGCAGCCCGCCGTCCTCACCAGGATGGGGAGCTGCGCTGGGTGGTGGGCGGCGGTCGCCGCGTATGATCCTTGCTTCTTGAAGCTCCTGTATTGCCTGGGTGATGAAGTCATGAGCACTTGGCGCTCCTTGCCTAGTGCCCTCTTGAGGGAAACATGCAGTAAAGCATGCCTCCACGTGGTGCCCAAGCGCCTCCCTCGTGACATTGGCTAGGTCTGAGGCCCTCCAGAAGAGAGCCCCCGAGCCCAGGTGCCCAGCTTGAGGAGGGCGCCGGGTGTGCCTTCCTATGCGAGGGAGGGAGGCGCCCGGGTTGTGGGCGTAGGTTCTGAGGTGGTGCCACTGGAGACACCGCTTCCCTGAGGCGCTGGGTGGAGTAGCTGCTTCTTCTTCTCGTGGATGGCCTCAGGAGGGTACACGATGCCTTCGTTGTCGGGGTCTCCAACTGCTGCAGCTTGGAAGGCGCGCTCCAGGGAGCACACCGCATCTCTTTCTTCGCAGGGGACCGTGATGAATCCGTCGCTTCCCGGCATCTTGAGGACGTTGTAACCGTGGTGGGTCACTGCCATGAACTTGGCCAATGTAGGGTACCCGAGGATGGCGTTGTACGGCACACGGATGTGGGCGACGTCGAAGTCAATGAGCTCGGTGTGGTAGTTGTTGCGCTAGCCGAAGGTGACAGGGAGGCGGACCTACCCTATCGGGGTGGTGGAGCCGTCGGTCACTCCTGAAAAAGGCTTGGTAGGTTGTAGCTGATCGCATGGCACTCGAAGGCTATCAAACGTCTCGACGGACAGGACGTTGAGCCTTGCGCCGCCGTAGATGATGGTCTTGGTGACTTGGACGTTGCTGATGACGGGTGAGCAAAGCATCGGGAGGGCACCGGCAGTAGCCGCGCACTTTAGCTGGTCCGACGAGATGAAGGTGATGGCGCACTTGGACCACTGAGCGGGCGTGTGGCCTCGAGCCTGAGAAGGGGTGCATTCACCTCGCAAGCAAACTGCTTGAAGATGCGCTAGGAAGCTGGGGCCTGAGCACCGCCCAAGATGTAAGCGATAGCGCACGGCTCCTGGAAGCCCCCAGCCCCCTCGTCCTGATGGTGGTCGTCATTCCTTCTTGGCGGTGGCGGCAGCGGAGGGAGGCCAGGATTGCCCTGAGGACAGTCCTCATGAGGCTGGTCCCTCCTGTGGTCCTCGCGAAGCCGGTCAAGCCACTCCTGCGGGGGCCGCGGTTGTCCGAGCGTCCTCCACTTCGTCCTCCTCCTCGACCGTAGCCCCGGTCGTTGCGCTCGGGGCGTCGACCGAAGCGTCCATCCTGAATGGCCTCGAGCTCTTGGCAGTCATTGGTGTTGTGGTTGTG
Source organism: Aegilops umbellulata (assembly GCA_032464435.1). NCBI lineage: Eukaryota > Viridiplantae > Streptophyta > Magnoliopsida > Poales > Poaceae > Aegilops > Aegilops umbellulata. The sequence goes on along the minus strand of CP136056.1, from coordinate 277,155,607 downwards.
TACGTTGTGGAAGGCGCAGAACGGACGGCTGCTTTTGGACGACTCGGGGTGGTCCCGGCCGCGCTTCATATCTGGCTCCGCCGCGAGCACGGCTACTCCCTTGCGCTTCACGTCCTTGGCCTTGGCTTTCTTCTCTTCTAGGTCGGCAGCAGGGAGTTCGAGGAGGGAGAGGCGCCCCTCCTCATCTCTCGCACACTTGGTCGCCATGTTGAACATCTCCAGCGTCGTACGTAGCTCCTCATGGATAGCGAGCTCCTCCTTCATCTTGACGTCGCAGACGCCATCAGAGAACGCTGAAATGATGGCCTCGTCTGTCACCTTGGGGATCTTGAGGCGAACGATGTTGAAGCATTGGATGTACTTCTGCAGGGTCTCTCCTGGCTGCTGCTTGATGCGGTGTAGGTCACCCGCGGCCGCCGGGCGGTCGCGAATGCCCTGGAAGTTGGCGACGAAGCGGTCGTCGCATCTCACCCCAGGAGGACATCGAACCCGGGGGCAGGTTTAGAAGCCACGAGCGAGCACCATCTTCGAGAGCCATGGGAAACCAATTCGCCATGACTTTCTCGTCGCCGTTGGCCACCTCGATGCTCAGCTCATAGAGCTGCAAGAACTTCACAGGGTCGGGGGTGCCGTTGTAGCGTGGAGGGAGGTCTGGCTTGAACTTGCCTAGCCAAACAATGCTACGCGGCTCTGGAGTGAAGGCACGGCAGCCTGCTGTGGCCACCGGGGCCCACTGCGGGGGCGGAGCTTGGTTTTGATGCCCGTGCACCGCTACCGCCGGCGGCACGCGGTCTTGATGTGGTGGCGTCGGGAGTGCGGGAGCATCTTCTCGCGGTCGGGGAACTTCTTGGCAGCTTCCTTCTTCATGCGCGGGCGCCCGGCACGGCGGGTCACATCGAGGGGCCGCACGGCTTGGTGCCAGGGCGCCGCCTTGGTGCGGAGGCGGCGGAGGCGCTCCGTGAGCTACATCACCCGCAGCTGGAGGAGGGCGGGGCAGCGAGAGGGATAGTGCGGGGGAGCCCCCAGCGGCGTTGACGAGCTCGGCAATGCAGTCCAGCCAGTCCTCATAGAGGTCGTCGACCGGGCAGTAGCGCAGGAGCTCGCGTGTCATGAGCAGCGCGGCCTGCGCGTCCATGGGCGCGCGACGAGCGTGGGAGGATGAGCCAGCTGGAGTCAGCGACGGGGTAGTGCGGCCATCCTGCCGCACAGAGGGGTACAGTGAAGATGCTTGTTGCTCGTTTCCTGTCGGGCCGGTGGCGGCGTTGGCGGCGGGTGATGGAGAATAGCGGGGAGGCCCGCCTACAGGGGCGGTCTGAGCGACACGGGCGGCCGGGGCGGCCCGACACTCGGCGCGAGCTCGACGCGCGTCTGCCATGGACGTGGTGGAGCGGTGGAGCACGGATCGACAGAAGGGAAGCTTCGGCACACCCCTACCTGGCGCGCCAAATGTCGGATTACGGGTTCCGGCAAAACCCTTGAGGTTCGAACTCTGGGGTGCGCACGAAGATCTCTCTCCCCCTAGCTCACGCTCTCACCACGATCTCAAAGCGTAGCTCGTCGAACCCGATGAACAAGGTACACAAGAGTTTATACTGGTTCGGGCCACCAATGTGGTGTAATACCCAACTCCAATGTAGTGTGATGGATTGCCTTGTAGGCTGGGATGAACAAGTACAAGGGAAGAGCTACCTCCTAAGGAGAGGTGTTCTTGAGCTCAGTGAGCTTGTGTGTGTGTGGGGGGGGGGGGGTTGAATGGATCTGATCCAGGATCAGTTAGGGCCGAATCAGTTGCCTCCTACGATGGTGGCTAGTCCTATTTATAGAGGCCCGGGTCCACTTCCCAAATATCAGGCGGGAAAGGATCCCACAACGGCCAATTTGAAGGGTGACTACAAGCTATCCTGACAAAAGGTGGTCTTCGCCTGTCAAAGGCTCTGGTGGTGACGCCATCGTGGGCTCCATGGTGACCTCCATTTTGTCGTCCTGTTGGTCTTGGTCTCGTTGCACCGATATGGAAACATTTGCCTGATGCCTCGGGACTCCTCGCCTGCGCCTGCTCCTTTAGCACCAAAGAGGAAACCAGTACTATGCGCCCGCTAGCGCCAGCCTGGCCTTGGTCGTCATGGCTCACGTCACGGGCGCGAGGTGCCCCTCGCCTTGATATCTCCGCTCCTCGCGAGCCTGCCTAGTGAGGCTGCCCCTGAGGAGGTCTCGTGCCGTCCGCCTCGCGAGGCTTGGCCCCTCGCGAGGGTCTTGAGTGTTTGCTGGTGAAGATGGGCTGCAGGCAGGCAAGTCTGGGGACCCCCGTTCCCAAAACGCAGACAACTTCGATGAATTCCATCTCATTTTATTAAATTTATCTGATTTATTAAAAATTGCTTTTAAATGTATGCGTCATGGTTGAATGACTCGCTCCCCGTCCCTAACCACGGATGGTTCCGTACCAGTCGCAGATGAATACCGTGTCAGTGTTGGAGATGCTTTTTTTTACATTAGTGTTGGAGATGCCCTAAGAGCAATTCCAACGGGGTGACCCATTTCATCTGCCGGCGTCCGTTTGGTTCGGCGCGGACACAAAAGGCGGCCCAACGCGCCGACCTAAACGGACGCGTGTCCGCTTTTCGTACGCGGGCGACCCATTCTCGGCCCATTTTTTAGCCGGATTTGCGTCGTCGCGGACACGAGGCGGACATGTGCGCGCTCGCCTTCTCCTCCCCCGGGCCCCTGGTCGGTGGCACATTGGCCTCCCCCTTCCAACAGCAACCCTCGCCCGCCTCCTTGATCGCCGAGGCTGCTGGCCATTTTTTCCAGCGACTCTGCCAGCTGTCGGCGCCGCAACATTCGCCCAGCAACGCCACCAACTCCCACGTCGCCCGCCGCTGCCGTCGTGCTGCCGGGGAGCCGACTGCTTCCCAGCCCCGCTCCCCCCACCACACAGCCGCAACCGCGACCAAGAAGCCGCCTCTCCCTCCCCCCCCCCCCGGGCCATATCCTCACCGGCACGCTCGTCGGACGGCGGCCCACTCGTCGGACGCCGGCAGGGCGGCTAGCTGGCCCATGCGCGCCGCGACTCCCTTCGCCGACCGTCTCCTTCGTGGACACCCGCAAGCTGTTCGACAGTTTGCCAAGGTACAAAATGGACTCCGCCGACGAGTTCCTTTTTCACAATTTCCTTTGCGACTCTGATGATTCTTCGTCCGATGACGAGGAGGAGATATTGGCTGCCGTGTTGGTCCATCACCACCTCAACAGCCAGCGGCCGTTGTTCCGTGGCTCCATTCCTGGCCACCTTCCAGCGTTGAATCGCAATCGAGAGAGCGGACATTTCCTTTTTCGGAAGGACTACTTTGATACAGCAAATCCGTTGTTCAAACATAAAAAAGCTCTCCATTTCCGTATGAGTAGGCATCTTTTCAACCGTATTAGAGAGGGGGTGGTCGGCTATGATGACTATTTCCAGTGCAAAGAGGATGTCGTTGGCAGGATTGGTTTCTCCAATTATCAGAAATGCACTGCCGCCATCTGAATGCTTGCATACGGAGTGCCCGGTGATCTCATTGACGAGTACGTCCGTACGAGCGATTCTACATGCCTAGAGTCCTGTATAAGTTCTGCAAGGCTGTTATTGCTGTGTTTGGCCTTGAGTACTTGAGAGAGCCGACTCCTGAAGATACAAACCATTTGTTGGCGATGAATGTAAGCAGGGGCTTTCCAGGGATGCTTGGCAGCATAGACTGCATGCACTGGGAGTGGAAGAACTGCCTTTCTGCTTGGTAAGGGCAGTATAAGGGCCATGTCAGGGCTTGCACTTGTCATACTAGCGGCCATGGCGTCTCAAGATTTCTGGAACTGTCACTCTTTGTTTGGCATGGCTGGATCACACAATGATATCAACGTGCTTCAGCGCTTGCTGGTGTTTGCTAGGCTTGCCGAAGGCAACAGCCCACCAGTGAACTTTACTATCAACGGCCACAACTACGACAGAGGATACTACCTGGGTGACAGTATCTATCCTCAGTGGATCACTATTGTCAAGACAATCCCAACCCTGTCGGAGAGAAGAGGAAAAGATTTGCCCAAGAGTAAGAGAGTGCTAGGAAGGATGTCGAGTGTACATTTGGTGTTTTGCAATCTTGATGGGCATCGTTCGGTATCCTGCTAACACCTGTAGCACGCAGAAACTGTGGGAGGTGATGACTGCTTGTGTGATCATGCACAATATGATCATAGAAGACGAGCGTCCGGAACGTCTGTACGATCAAGGGTTTCTGTTTCAGGGTGAGAATGTTGTGCATGAGCATGGAGGAGCGACAACGTTTGAACAGTTCACCCAATTTCATCATGACATGCGTGATTAGAAAACTCACGTGCAACTGCAAAATGATTTGGTTGAGCATATGTGGGCTCATGTTGGCAACCAATAGATGTATCTTCATTCGGCTTACAAACTATGTGAGACATTTTTATTTTTATTCGGCTTGTAAAACTATGCTGTTTTATTCGGTTCAAACTATGTTATTTGAATTGACTATATGTTTAAATACAAATTTAATGCAAAAATGAGCTATTTGTTAAAATAGGGCGGCCAGCCAGCCACGCCGGCACATATGGGTCAACGCGTTAGGCGCGCTGCTGACCCATATTTAAAACAGGACGGACGCCTGGCGGGCGACCGATCCAAACCACCGGGCAGGCGGCTAACCCAAAGGGATAAAAAACGGACAAATACGTCGTCCATTTGAATCGGCCCGTTAAAGTTGCTCTAATGAAACTACTTCGCGGACGACTGGTGAATGGACGATGCATGCACGATGTGCAATCGAACGGTGTCCCTGCAAAGAGCTTGATGACACCAACGACTTGATTATTAGTATCTTCCGTAAATCGTGCATAGATGTCGTGTGTATAGCAACTCTCTAATCCACTTGAACGCTGCTCATGATGCTTTACTGTGGCATTGGCACGTACTCCTGCGATCACGCTAGGGTCCAAGAGGTTCGTAGGGTGATCCGTCTCCCCAACCATCGTGTGGCCCAGCCTAAAGCCTAGACAATCCGTCGAGCCTGGAAAGCTACGTACGCGCGCATGCTACTGCTTCGTCTTCCCTGATCAGCTCGCTTTATGGCGAGGATAATGCCGAGGTGGTACCGTTCGATTGGGATTTTTCTTCCCATTTGCGGTAATTGGCGCGTGAGGACGCCATCCCTCCTCCTGTCCATGACCCACCTCGGTAGTCTGGGCCGGAGTTACTGCTGCTCTACGCGACGCGACACGGCTAGCACGAGTAGTCCCAACCTTGTTCGTTACTCTTCGGGCACTGCGTGACTTGGTCCTCCCTCTGCCCGCTTTATTACGACTGCCTCGATGGAGAAAGTTTAGGTTCCAACATGTGTACTACTTTAATGTTTGAATGCGCTCATGTTGACTCTTTGGAGTAGGGGGAGTCAAACTCATCAGCTGTGATGGACGGAGTAGGATTACGTAACGTTGTACTCCATCTGTACTACTTACTTGTACCACGATCTGTACGAGCAACGAAATTAGTTTTTATTGAAAAAAATATTACTCCCTTCGATTCAAGTTAATTGACGCAGTCTCTATACAATGCAAAAGAAATAATGTTTGTTTGCTCAACAGAAGGAATGCTCCTTGCACACAACTATAGAGGCGTGCGTTTTGGAAAATACCCTGATCCACCTGCTTTATATGCACCAATATAAGTCCGACCTTTTTTAGCAATTCAAGAAAAGGTAAAAGACTTCAAAAATAAAATCGGCAGGAAACTTGACCTACTGATGCACTCGTATTAAAAAGTTTGACAAAGAAAAACTATAGTAAAACATGTGGGCATACAAAACAAACTTTTCAGGACAACATAGAGTGAACAGTACCTATATTGCTGATTTTTTCAACAATGCCACGAAAGTGAATTCATGCCCAAAATATTTACGTGAGCGTAATGATTTTATCGAGTTTGTTATCAAGAAATTTCATGATTGTTTGACCATTTTCTTTTTTCCGAAAAACGGGCGCACCTACCTCCTGATTCTATTTGTCTTCCTCCCATGTGTATTGTCCTTTTTTAGGAGTATACATAGTCATTTCTCATTGCCACATGTTTGTGTTTTCATAGTTTATGCGGGAGTGGACGGGCGATGAACGCAACAAAAGAGAGGGTACAAGTTGTACAAATTGTGGGTGCAAGCATGCCATAATTTGGCAAAATTAGAAAAAAATGACAAGCGACATAAGATAAAAGGAAATTAAGAGTCTGTTCGTAAATGGTCTGGCTCCTCCGAATCCTTGACTCCATCTCCTCCTCCCAAAATGTTGCTCCTTGTAAAAAATAGCCCTAGAAAAAATTGTTTGACAGACAGCTCCGCTCCTGATTCACTCGTGGCGGGTGGATGAAACAGAAACGAGCGAGTCGTGTGGCCGCTCTGAACTGTATTCCACTTGACGGTGGCAGTTCTTTTGTAAATTTCATCAACTGCATGATTTGGAAAATCCGAGATTTGAGAAATAGCCGCTCAGCAAAACTGCGCTGTAGCCGACTCCACTCTGCGTTTTCAGCTCCGTGGAGCTCGAGCGTCCGGTCCATCAACTCCGGGAGTGGAGTTGAGGAGCAGAGAGAAACCGAACACACCCTAAGTATGACAACTTGAGAAGGTGGTATGAATTTCCGAGATGTGTATGGTTCTATTCAATTTGTAGATATCATCCAAATATTGCCATTGGTCCGGAGAAGAGATGGCGCATGTGCAATCTCCACTGCACTCAACAACGATTTGCACGATCGAGACGGCCATGTACACCTACTCAATTCGATTCGTCCAGAATATACTGCCAATAAAATTAAAAATCCACTCAGAAAAAATTACGATGGGAGATTAAACCCTGGACCAGTCTACGTAACGTAGAGCTTCTCCAGAAAGAAATCTGTACGAGTAGGCAGGTGCTGGCGCTGTTGTGCATGAGGCGTGATCGGTGGCTGTGGTCCGCTCCACTTGCGCGATTACGACGCCGGCGGGCCCACGGCGCAGTGGGCAGAATCATCAATGATTGAACGAACGAATCAAGCTGGGGCCACTTACGCATGCCGTAGACTGCCGCGCGCTGCTCTAGACCTGGGGAGCTTGTTGCCGAGGCATGGCGCACCGGCCTGCGTTGAGTTAGAGCAACTCTAGCACATCCCGCATGTCGTCGGCCCGCAAAACGCGTTTGCACTTCGCGCAAAATAGTTTTTGCGAGTCGGCGTAGACGGCCACAGATGTAGACCCTTCAAATAGATTCGCACAAAAGTATATTTATGAAATATGTTTTTTACGGGTCGGATTCTGCGGGTTGTGCTCGGGCACCACCGCGACGACCCGCAAACAGAAAAACTGCAAATCTCGCACTTGACATAGGGTTTCACAAACAAGTTCAAATTCAAACGACATAACACAACTTTACGCGTAAATAAAAGCCAAGTTCATTACGGCAAACGCAAAAAGGGCCCTGCAAAAGTTTGCGCCCATGTCCGGCATCATCCTGGTCGATCTTTACTCCACGCCATCGAGTCCATCTTGAAGTTCATCGCCACCATCGATTCCACCTCCTGCGCTTGTTCCAACTCCCGCACGAAATCATCAACGTTGCCACCATATGGAGCGAAGAAAACATCTCCGGAACTGTAGCACGCACCGGCCGACGCAACCATTCTCTTCTTCAAGATTTCTCTCCTTGCCATATCATGCCATGTTTTGGTGAGCGTCCATGTCAATGCGGTTCATTGACATGATCTTGTTCTCTTCGGCGAGCAGCTTTGTTTTCTGCAGCACGTGCTCTTCTCTCCTCAATGGCAGCTCTGCGCAGCCTCTCTTCTTTGAGCAATTGCCACTTTTCTTGCTTCTCCTTTGCCTTCTTCTCGGCCAACTCTTTCTTGATCTCCAACGACTTCAACAACATTGACTCGTTTGATTGCACCATGTCATCAATCTTCTCCCTCAAGCTCGATGCTTCTTGCTCTCTCTTCATCTTCTTCTTGGTCTTCTTGTCGCCATCGGGCTCGTGCAAATTTCTTGGGCCATCATCATCCTCATCTTCATTCATGTTTGTAAGTGAGCCTCTCTTTGGTGGGGACTCTTTGTCGGTCAACTTCCACTTCTCGCACTTTTGGAGCAACTCCCAACAATGCTCTAGTTTGAAGAAATTGCCTTCCGAAGCTTCCATGTCCTTGTATCTATGTTGAGCAATCTTGTCCTACAAAATGTGAACAAAGTGATGCAATAATTTCCCATGATGCAAATATGATGATGCACAACTTGAACAAAGTGATGCAATCAACCCTCAACAACTCACATAGTCGGACTCCACGGTGCCACTTGAAGGTGCATTGCGTACTTGCTCCAAGCAAGCTGCCCAACAGGTGCACATTGGTTTGATATTCTCCCAACTCCCTTGAAGCGACCGAAATGTGCGTGGAGTCCTATTGAGATGCTTTGCCATAATGCGGAAGTATTGATCTTCGATCCTTTGCCAATATCTCTTGGCGGTTTGAGAAGTTCCTGTGCATGCATCAAGAGACACCGCACTCCATGCTTTGATCAAAGCTTGATCTTCCAAGATTGTGTAGTTCTTCGATCTTATGCTTTTCCCAGTTTTTGTTTGCGATTGCTCATACGCTTCCGCTTTGATATCCTCCAATTCATCCTCACAACCATGATCATCCACGCCACCCTCCGTTTCATTGTAGTCGAATGCGGCGAACGGGGCTGATCAATGTCAACCGCGTTCGTGTCCAATAAGTTCACGAACTCGGTTGTTGCATTGTTTGAACCACCGCTATAGCGAACAATAACAAGTCACGAGTTATCGAGGATAATGGCGAAAAATGAAAGGAAATCGCCATGACCGAAGACGCATACATTCCGGCCACTTCGTCGAACATCTCGCTTGCGGGGGGAACGACACCGTTGAACGGCATCGCCGGAGCACCTCCTTGCGGGGGGATGGAGTGAGACGATGAAGAAGGTGGCTTCTTTGTAGCCGGAATCTTCCTCTGCTTTATGCCCGTGACCTTGCCGACCTTCTCCGTCGTCGGCCGGGATCGCGCTGCCGCGTTGGCGCCCGAAGCGCGGGCCATCGCGGCGGGGGCAGCCGGATTCTCGCCCTGCACGACCACGTCGCCCTGCCGCTTGCGGGCAGGCGCGGCGTTTGCTTGGGCGACGGCGGCAGGGCAAACATGGCCGGCGACGAGATCTGCCCGTGGGGAAGGAGCGTGCACGACCTCGACGATGACGGGGGACAGCATGGGATCGTCCATGGCGGTGAGGGACGGCCGGGGAGGAAGCACCAGAGCGTGTGGAGGTGGGGCAATGGTGGCAGAGGTTGGGGGAGTGGGAAAGGGCGCGCGGAAATGTCCCTCCCGCCAAATCTCGCTGCAGATAGGGGCCAAAAAAATTCTACCATACATTTAACTGGAAGCGCCAAATTCACCATCGACCAATAACAATTCTACCATACATTTAACTGGAAGCGCCAAATTCACTAAGTTTTTTGAAACCCATATTCAACAATACTCCTTGAAAATAGTGCCATCTCAAGCTTCCTCTCATCGAGCCTAAACTTCTTCATGGGCACATCTTGTACCCATTCAGTTGATGTGCCTACCAAGCTTCATCCAACAATGCATCAATGTGAATGGTTTGCCCTATTTCATTTGGTACAACACACACACACATCTGGGTTATACATTGACGTGGTCAACAAGTTTAAACATGGAGCAAATCAATGAATTAACAAATAAGTAGAGTAACAACTCAACAAGCAGAACTTACGAGCTCTATGAATGGCCCACCCCTCGGTCACCTTCTTGGCACTTGTGCAACAGCATTGTAACACTTCATGATGGCGTTCTGAATGGTTTACCATCGATGGAGAAGCGACTTCACATTGCGGTCATGGATTACCTCCAAGTTTTAGGGAGTGGAGTGCTTGTGCTCAAGAAACCAAGAATGCACATCTTGCCAAATATCGTGCCCTTTTACTTCATGCCTATAAACTCGCACTTGTGGCAAATCACGCCTTCCTCCCTCACTGAGTACATTGTCATCATGCTTTTTTCATAGTAAACAATGAGATCATAAAAAAATGTTAATGGCATTTGGCCGAACACTTGTCGGGCATGGTGTCTGCCATGCACGACATCGGCAGGGGGCAAAGGGTACTTGGGCCGGGATCCAAGATGCAACGACGGTAAAGTAGCAGCGGCGGTGACTAGGTGGAGTAACGGAGGTCCGAAAAGCCCTGGGTGGTGGTCGGAGTGGTACAACGGTGGCCGCGGTCTTGGAGGGTGATGGTGTCTCGGCTAAGGGACCTCTCTCCATGTCAACTCCCGCCCTGATGGACCGGGCTAAGGATCCATTTGTCATTCTCGACTGGGGCCACATCAGGTAACCCATGACGTATAATCAGAAGGTTTCAAAAGACTTGGCGTATGCCCGCTCTCTCGTGAGAGTGGTTGGGAAACTCCCAAGTATAGGGGTGAGGTCACCTAGCAATAAGTATTTTCCTTAGTAGAGAACCGATATTTATCTAACTAGAAGGACTTCTTCCAGCAAACAAAGTCACGGATACCTGCACATAAAATACAATACGAACTTGTCCCCAACACGTCAAGAAGGTTGTCAAGCTTCTTGTCCTGCTAGTTACAAGATGAAATGACCCACGGGGCCATAGGTTCACTAGTGTCATCTCTCCAAGCAGACTAGTGTAGTGTGGTGACCAAATTACAGTTAGGCAACAATTAATTTTTTTATTTATATTTATATTTATGACTATGGTCATTCATGGTATAGTCTCATATAGGCATTACATCTGTGATATGTAGACTATTATCCAACTGCATCTACAACTAATACTCCACCCAAAGACCGCTATCCAGCATGCAACTCAAAATGTTAAGTTTATGACAAATAGAGCATCGCAATAAGCAGGACGACATAATGTAACTAAAACTATCATCCAACTGTGATAAAGAAACCATCATTTTATTCTTAGTGGTAGCAATACAATACGTGTTTGTTCCCTTTCCACTGGGATGAATCACCATAAGATTGAACCCACTACTGTGCACCACTCCCTCTGAAGAACTACCCTTCAAACTTGGCCAAAGTAAACAAATAGATCGGAGAGCATACAAGCTACTTAATTATGTAGGAAAGAAACTTCAAAATATTTAATATATTTTGATGAACAATCTGATCATAAAGTGACGGTACATAATAGCCAACAAACACATACCCGATTACTTCATATGGATCCCGATGATGTGAGTCAACTTCTCGGAACTTTGTATTGAATCACAAGGGAGAGAGGATGCCATCTAGCTACTGCTATGGTTAAGGAAATATGCCCTAGAGGCAATAATAAAGTTGTTATTCATATTTCCTTATATCATCATAAATTTTTATTATTCATCCTAGAATTGTATTAACCGAAAACTTAGTACATGTGTGAATACATAGACAAAACATAGTGTCCCTAGTATGCCTCTACTTGACTAGCTCGTTAATCAAAGATGGTTATATTTCCTGACCATAGACATGTGTTGTTATTTGATGAACGGGATCACATCATTAGAGAATGATGTGATGGACAAGACCCATCCGTTAGCTTAGCATTATGATCGTTGAGTTTTATTGCTATTGCTTTCTTCATGACTTATACATGTTCCTCTGTGTCGTGGAATTGTCACGGCAGATGTCCTCTTGGAAGGACTTAGTCGTGGAGCCATCGCAACTAGGAAGCTTAAAGGGGTTAATCGGGACAAAGGACACGAGAGGTTTATACTAGTTCGGCCCCTTACGGTGAAGGTAAGGCCTACGTCTAGTTGGCTTGGTATTGCTTGATGTTTCGATGACCAGGGAGCGAGATACGCTATGCCCGGCTCTTGATGGGTTGTTTCTTGCCCTAAGCCGCCGGCGGGTCGTCCCCTTATATACACGGGTTGACGCCCTGTGGCCTACAGAGTCCCGGCCGGCTCATAGACAGTGTCCGGCTCGGTGACTAGTTAATCCTGCCTTACAATACAAGTCATGCCATTACGGCGGTTTATCACTACGGGCCTTAAGCCTCTTGTGGGCTTTAGGCCCTTTGTTGAACCGCCATCTTCATGCTTGATCTTGGGCTTCATATAATGAATCGTCTTTGCGTAACCCGACCCCTCCTGGGCGGCTTACACAAATAGTTATATCCCCAACATTAGGCCCCAGATTGATTTGAGCCGGCTCATGTCAATGTTGAATACCTTAAGAAAAAGCCTTTTGTCTTCTATCTGTGCAAAGGTTATAACACGCCGTGACGTCATCTTCTGGATTCACGATAACCCACCACGTCATCTTCCATTAAATTCATATTTTACTCTGTCATATCTCAACGGATCCTTATCTTTATTGACCATTCCGAAAATCGAGGCGTCAGAGTAGCTAGATAATCATGCCTGGCCTCCTCGTTTCTCGCGCTTTCTCAGTCAGTATTCCCTTATAAATAGGCACGACCCCTAGGTATTTTCCATTCTCCCCCTTCTGGCATCTTCTTCCTCTCACTACTCCCCTGCTGCTTGAGCTCCGCCGCCGCCACCGCCACAGCAGAGCACCGTATCTTCGTCGACCTTGGCCGCTGCATCGACCTGAATCGACCAGAAAACCGCGACGAACTTCCGCAACAAGTCTGCATCTGTAAGTTTCTTCCTCCCTGTACCTCAGATCCACATTAAGATTTTCGAGTTCCTCGGTGTTCTTCGTTGTTCATCATGAACCCTTCATAGATTTCACCACCACCGCCTTCTTTTGATCTTAAGGTGGTATAAAACTGATGCGGTAGCTGTTTCGCACCCATTTCGAATGCAAATATATCCCTTTCCTTTGTACAGAGGCTTTGTTAGAACTTATGAACTCATCTGTACTAGTTTTAGGTCTAGAATATTTTCTTTTCTGAACGACCGTTTGATCCAAAATAATAATTTCAACTTGTGAAACCTGTTTGTTCCACACTTAGCCAAAAATTGTGTCTGTTGACTCTGTTTCAGCCATAGTAGTTCATATGACCGGTTCAAAATAATACCGACTGTTGACACCGCTTGCCGCTGGCGACTTAAGAAAACTTCAATTGTCTTTCATACTCGCAATGACTTGAGAAAACCTGTTTGCATGATCACCTATGTGTCATTAGGCCCCTTCTTAAATCGCCATCCCGATAACTCAATAATGCTTTCCTCCGGGTTATAGTTGAACCAGAAAATTTCTTTATCTTGTTGTAGGCTCCGATTTACACAATGGCACTCAAAGCCCCAAAACCTCCGGTGACCTGTAATTGGATCCCATCCATTGTCACGGAAAGCAAATTGTCCGATTTTGCAAAGTCTGGCTATTTGCCCAAGAAGGAGGTCATGTCTTATCGTGCTCCTGACCCGTCCAAGGAGAAACCTCATCCCAAAGAAGGGAAGGTAGTAGTCTTTACAGATCATATGAGCCGGGGCTTTGCTCCACCCGGTTCAAAATTCTTTAGACATGTTTTGCATTTCTTTGACTTAAGACCTCAAGACATCGGGCCCAATTCCGTGTCAAACATCTGCAACTCCCAAGTTTTCTGTGAGGTCTATCTTGGAGAAGAGCCCAACCTACTTTTGTTCAGGGAATTGTTCTATCTGAACCGGCAGAATGAGTGCGCCAACGGGCCTAGTTTGGAACTTGGTGGCATATCGATTCAAAGGAGGAGAGACTGCCTGTTCCCTTATGCTGAATTGCCGAGTCATCCAAAGGACTGGAACCAGACGTGGTTCTACTGCCAGGATTCTTCTCCGGCTGGTGAAAACCCACTGCTCGGCTTCCGTGCATTACTCCTTGAATCTACTCACCCGCTGCCGGATAAGCTGACTGTTGTTGAACGTCTGCCACTCACCCCCAAGATCAAGAAGATTAAAGCTCTCTTAGGGAACGGCTTGGATGGTGTTGACCTGGTCTGAGTCTGGGTTGCTTGGAGAATAATTCCCTTAAGCCGCCGCCCCGGATTAATGTGTGATTACTCAGGCGAGAAAGATGACCCTCAGCGTCATAGCCCTGACGACTTACCAGATGACGTAGTGGAGGCTACCACTTAGTCTTTGTTAAAGGAGGGCACAGTGACCAGCAACACCTTCGGGTTACTGCCTTTCTGCAAACAAAACCCGGCCCCTGCAGTAAGTCCCAGTTTTTACCTTTGACTATGGTTATACCTTGCTTTTACTTACAACCTTTCACAATTTCTCTTCAGGCGAAAGATAGCTTCTGGAAGGTTCATTATGACCATGAAGCGGCCAAACAAGCCAGGGCTGCTAAGAAAGCCGATGGAAAAGCCGCCAAGCCTACCACCTCCAGGAAAAGAAAAACAAGTGCCTCGGAGATGCTTCAACTTGACGACTCTGATGACAATGAAGAAGAGGTAACTTTTAAACTTCCCTGACTATTTATCATCATTTCCCTGACATGATTGCTCTTTCAGGAGGACACGAGAAACAGCCAACCCGTCGAAGAAGAGGTAACTATAATCTCCTCCGACTCTGAGGCTCTGTCTCGTCAGAAAACTCGAAGAGTAACCTGGAAAGTAAGATTTTCACATCCTTTGGCTTACCAAGACCCTCACTTTCTTTTGAAGCAACAACAATTTGAAAGCCGGAGGCAGACCCGAACCAGCAAGGACGCAGAGCTCTCCTCCGGCTTGCCTGACGTAACCCGGAAGCGTCAGACTGAGGTTATCTCCGACTTATCCCCTTTTTTTACCTTTGGCGGGGCTAATCCGTCAACCTCTCAATTCATCTGACTCCAATTATCAGGATACATCTCCTTCATCTGGCGAGTCTATGCAGTCAAACATGCCGGCTTTTAAGACTGCCCCTGGGTAATATCAATTTATTCACCTTATGTTTTTCCTTCTTCATGTTCCTTTACTCATTTCTCTGCTTTGCCCACAGCATGCAAGTTAAGCCCAGGAAGAAAACCAAGAAAGCGAAGCCGGCTCATAACCCTGTGATGACTGAACCGGAACATGGTGTAACTGCTCCCGACTCTTTCATACATCAGCCACCACTTGAACTGGCTCGAGATATTGCAGCACCAACTTTCGATCCACCTTCTAAAGATATTCTTGATAGTTCTGCTAATCCGGAGGCGCCTAGCCCGGTCAAGGCGGCTGGTCCAGAAGTGGAATTTCTTAAGGCCCAATTCGTTGAGCCGGCCCGCCCCACCGTTCTTGCCAAATGTTCGGCTAAAGAGGAGCTGCTAGAATGATGTAAGGCCAAGATGGATATCACCGACTATACTCATTTGAGTATAGGAGAGATCATCTCGGGCTACGGTGACCTGGAAATTGACATGGTAAAACAAATACAGCAAAAATCTGAGGTACGACTTATGCTTTCTTATTTTCAATCATACTTACTGTACCAGCCCCCAAGTCTATTGCTTATTAGTGAATATGATGTAGACTTTAGAAACATTGTTAGAGCTACTTGCCCGGCTTAAAGAGTAAAATATTTAAACCAGATGTAACACAATACCTTTAACTTGCAATACACATTAGCCCCCAAGTGCCAAGTATCTTTGCTTGCAAAGTATTTGGGACTTAATATCCAGGACCGGCTTAATAATCTAGAAAGCTTCGGTATACATTAGCCCCCAAGTGCCAAGTATCTTTGCTTGCGAAGTGCTTGGGACTTAACATTAGTTACCATAATCTTGACTTTTATCCAGTGCAATGCAGGCCACCATAAGTCAATTTGAGTCAGAAATTGCAGACCTGAAGAGCCGCCTGGCAGCCCAGGAACTTGAAATACAAAAGGCCAACTCCAAGTTTGAACTCAGCGTATCTGAACAAGAGAAGTTGAAGAAGAACTTTGAGTCGGAGAAGAAAACCTGGGCTGATGAGAAGGCCTCTCTGGTGACTCGGGCCGAGACAGCCGAAGCATCCCTTGCAAAAGCAAACACCGAGCTGTCCGGCTTGAGGCGTCAGATATCTCGAATGGTCTCAGCAATCTTCGGTAAGTTTCTTTATATGAACCTCAAATATTTCCATCCTTCCTTTTATGACTAAGCTAATTATTGCCTCCGGCTTACCCTTTGTTTAACAACACAGGCCCCAGGAGCACAACCCTCAAGCAGGACATGGTAGTCAAACTGAAAGCAGTCTATACTCTGGTGGAGCAATTGTACACCGGGTCACAACGTGCTTTGGCCGTTGTGGCTTTATCAAATGATGTGCCCCACCTCTTGCAAGATGTGTTACGACGGCTTGCTGTACTTCCTCAGCGGATTCAAGAGTTGAGACGGGCCCAAGCAAGAGCCGAAGCAATAGCCGCTTTGAGCCGGGCCAAAGCCTGGTTACCAGAGCTAGACCCGGCCGACATTGCTCTTGGGTATCCAACTTTAAAGGAGGATGGCACTCCATTTGATCAAAAAAACTTCACCAGCTGCGTAAGGGATATACGCCCTGTGGCCACTCAAATTGGGAACGACACTGACCTCTCCAAGTATCAGTCGGGTTATGATAAGGAGAATCTGAGAATCCCCACGCCGCATTATGATGATGTTAGCCTGATCCCTCCAATTCGTAAGCACACCTTTGCCCCTAAAGTAGACCCAACTGGTTTAATAGACGACGAAGCTGAGTTTGAAGCCCTGAGTGGCATTGACTGGGCATCATCATCCTTCCAGGACAAGGCAACTGGCGGAGAGGCGGAGAAGGATAACCCGGAAGCTTCAGGTCAACCCCAAGAGTAAATTGCGAGGCGTCACCTGCATATGTCTTGTAGAAAAAACAATGCCTCATCATTCAGACTCGGGGAGTCTTGTAATAGAGCAGAAAATACTTTGAGTTTGTCATGCCTTCGCGCATGTTTATGGCCCTTAAGACTTGCATAAGCCGCCGTTACTATGAATTTCGTAGTTTATATGAATTTGTTTTTCCTTGCAGAAATGTCTTGCATTGCCCTGCACAGAAGACAAACAAAATCCCTTGGCGACTTATCGCATTGAGAGTTACATAAGCTTCTGATAACCCGGAATGTTACAGGAAAACCAACTTATGATTAAACTTAGTAGACGTAATCATAATGATATACCTGTGATGCTTATGGTTACTTCTGAGAGTAAATTTAACTCCTGAAAATTGACATATAAAGGTTCACATGGTACTTAATAACCCAGAGCGACCAATATTCACCCGGAAGGTTGTGATCCATACTATGGTATTTTGAAGAGGATCTCAATATAACCAAATATTGATACTTATAAAATATGATGAATAATAAACAAAATTTCAAAGGCTTCTGATTCGAATACGACCAGTGAACCGTTACAAAGGGGTTAAGCTAAGATTCAGATGCGATCATATAGCCCCCAGTGGCTGTGGCGATGCCAATCAAGTGGGTATCGACAGCTATGTTCTCTTTGGTTCGAATACGACCTATGTTTGAACAAGAAGCCCCCAAGTTACTATAAGAGTTGTTTAATGACGATGATTCGAATACGATCCACGTCAGACCCAAAGGGGTTAGCTATGATTCAAATATGACCAAGAAGCCCCCAAGTGAGTTTGGCAGTATGCCGATCAAGTGGGTATCGACAGCTATGTTCTCTTTGGTTCGTATACGACCTATGTTTGAACAGGAAGCCCCCAAGTGATCATGGCTAGATTCAGATATGATCATAAGCCGGACCAAAGTGAAGTCGGAATTAGATGTGATCCACTCCCTCTTGGTTATTTCCACCACCTGACAAAGAAAACACATAAAACCTTTTTTGGGGTGGAAAAAAGGACAGAGGTCCTGCTTTATTGCTTTATGTAATATATACATAATATAAATATATACACATTAGAGCGGGTGGCTCAAGTATAGTAAGCCCAAAGATGAGCGATATTCCACGGCCGACGGGTCTCTTCCTCTGATTTACGTGAGTCTTTGTGCTCTCGAACACCGATAAGGTAATATGACCCCTTGTTCAGATTCTTACTGACCACAAAGGGTCCTTCCCAAGGAGGGGATAGCTTGTGCATGTCAGACTGATCCTGGATGAGTCGGAGCACTAAGTCGCCTTCTTGAAAGGTCCTGGACCTAACCCGACGGCTGTGGTAGCGGCGCAGGTCTTGCTGATAAATCGCCGAGTGGGCTATTGCCAAGTCTCGCTCTTTATCCAACAGGTCAAGTGCATCTTGATGAGCCTTTTCATTGTCCGCCTCAACATAAGCCGCCACACGGGGTGAGTCATGACGGATGTCACTTGGCAGGACCGCCTCTGCTCCATACACCATAAAGAAAGGTGTGTAACCCGTAGACCTGTTAGGTGTAGTATTGATGCTCCAAAGTACAGAAGTTAACTCCTCCCCCCAACAACCCGGCATCCGCTGCAAAGGGACCAAGAGCCGGGGCTTGATGCCCTTCAAGATTTCTTGGTTAGCTCGTTCTGCTTGACCATTGGATTGAGGAGGAGCCACAACCAAAACGTCAAGCCGGATATGTTCTCGTTGACAGAACTCTTCCATAGCTCCTTTAGAAAGGTTAGTGCCATTATCAGTTATGATGCTATGTGGAAAACCAAAGCAAAGAATCACCTTTTTCATAAACTGGACCGCCGTGGCTGCATCACACTTACTGACGGCTCCGCCTCAACCCATTTTGTAAACTTGTCAACTGCCACCAAGAGGTGCGTCTTTTTGTCCTTAGACCTTTTGAAAGGCCCGACCATATCAAGCCCCCAGACTGCAAATGGCCAAGTAATTGGGATCATCCACAATTCTTGAGCCGGCACATGGGCTCGTCGTGAGAACTTCTGACATCCATCACATTTACTGACTAGATCTTCTGCATCAGCATGAGCCGTCAGCCAATAAAACCCATGACGGAAACCTTTGGCCACCAGAGACTTTGAACCGGCATGATGACCACAACCGCCTTCATGAATCTCACGAAGGATCTCCTGACCCTCCGCAGGTGACACGCAACGTTGAAACGCTCCAGTGACGCTCCAGTGATGTAAGTCGCCATTAACAATTGTCATGGACTTGGACCGCCGGACGATTTGTCTTGCCAATGTCTCATCTTCAGGCAACTCTCCCCAGGTCATGTAAGCCAAATAAGGCACTGTCCAATCCGGGATAACGTGGAGAGCCGCCACCAGCTGTGCCTCCGGGTCTAGTATTGCCAAATCTTCCTCTGTAGGTAACTTAACAGAAGGATTACGCAAAACATCAAGAAAGGTGTCAGGCAGCACCGGCTTACGCTGAGATCCCAGCCGGCTTAAGGCATCAGCCGCCTCATTCTTCCTTCGATCAATGTGTTCCACCACATAACCCTTCAAATGTCCAGCCACAACATCAACTTCACGATGGTAAGCCGACATAAGGGGATCTTTAGAGTCCCACTTGCCTGACACCTGTTGAGCCACCAGGTCTGAGTCTCCTAAACATCTCACCCGGCTCAAGTTCATCTCTTTGGCCATCCGGAGACCATGGAGTAAGGCCTCATACTCAGCTGCATTGTTAGTACAAGGAAACATAAGCCGGAGCACATAACAGAATTTGTCACCTCGAGGGGAAGTTAACACAACTCCAGCCCCCGAGCCTTCCAACTGTTTGGACCTGTCAAAGTGAATAGTCCAATATGTGTTATCGGGTTTCTCCTCACATGCCTGTAGCTCTGTCCAGTCATTGATGAAATCCACCAAGGCTTGAGATTTAATGGCAGTGCGTGGTACGTACTTCATACCATGAGGCCCGAGATCGATAGCGCACTTGGCGACTCGTCCTGTAGCCTCTCTGTTCTGAATAATATCTCCCAAGGGGGCATAACTCACCACAGTGATAGGATGACCTTGGAAGTATTGCACCTCACTGACATAATAAACTGGCCGTTGAACCGGATGTTCCTTACCAGCCTCCTTGCGCTCTACCACGATTGCAACACTGACGGCTCGTGAATTAGCAGCCACATATAACAGCAAGGGCTCTTTGTCGATGGGAGCTGCAAGAACCGGCGGCTCAGATAATTGCCTCTTCAAATCCTCAAAAGCAGCATTAGCAGCATTACTCCAGACAAAAGTGTCTGCCTTCTTCATCAGTTGGTACAGCGGTAGGGCCTTCTCACCTAGCCGGCTTATGAACCGGCTTAAAGCAGCAACACGACCCGCCAATCGCTGAACATCATTGATACAAGCTGGTTTAGCCAAAGAAGTGAACACTTTGATCTTCTCCGGATTAGCTTCAATGCCCATGTTTGAGACCAAGAATCCCAAAAGCTTGCCTGCAGGCACATCAAATACACACTTCTCCGGGTTAAGCATCATCTTGTAAACCCGGAGGTTATCAAAGGTTTCTCTGAGATCAGATATCAAGGTTTCTGTCTCTCTGGACTTCACCACTATGGCATCCACATAAGCATGAACATTACGCCCAATCTGATTGTGGAGACAATTCTGTACGCACCGCTGATAAGTCGCCTGGGCACTCTTGAGCCCAAAAGGCATAGACACATAGTAGAAGGCTCCAAACGGAGTGATGAAAGCCGTCTTCTCCTGGTCCTTAACTGCCATCTTGATCTGATGATAACCCGAGTAAGCATCCAAAAAGCTCAAACGCACACAACCCGCCATAGCATCAATGATTTGATCGATGCGGGGGAGAGCAAAAGGATCAACCGGACAAGCCTTATTTAAGTCTGTGTAATCCACACACATCCGCCATGTGTCGTTTTTCTTGAGCACGAGCACCGGGTTAGCCAACCACTCCGGGTGAAAAACTTCAACAATGAACCCAGCTGCCAAGAGCCGGGCGACCTCCTCTCCTATAGCTTTTCGTCGTTCCTCACTGAATCACCGCAGAAACTGCCTGACCGGCTTATACTTCGGATCAATATTAAGAGTGTGCTCAGCGAGTCCTCTCGGTACACCCGGCATGTCAGAAGGCTTCCATGCAAAGATGTCCCGGTTCTCACGGATGAACTCGATGAGCGCGCTTTCCTATTTAGGATTCAAGTTGGCACTGATGCTGAATTGCTTAGACGAATCGCCTGGAGTAAAATCAACAAGCTTAGTCTCTGCAGCCGACTTAAACCTCATGGCCGGGTCATGTTCCATAGTCGGCTTCTTGAGGGAGGTCATATCCGCCGGGTCAACGTTATCCCGATAAAACTTGAGCTCCTCTACTACATAGACAGACTCGGCATAAGCCGCATCGCCTTCTTCGCATTCCAAGGCCACCTTACGACTTCCATGCACAGTGATGGTGCCCTTGTAACCCGGCATCTTGAGCTGCAAGTAAACGTAACACGGCCGCGCCATAAACTTGGCATAAACCGGCCGTCCAAACAAAGCGTGATACGGGCTCTTGATTTTGACCACCTCAAAGGTTAACTTTTCAGCCCTAGAATCATGCTCGTCCCCAAAGGCCACCTCCAGCTCAATCTTACCGACGGGGTAAGCCGACTTACCAGGCACCACTCCATGGAATACGGTATTGGGTGTCTTTAAATTCTTGTCAGTTAAGCCCATGCGCCGAAAGGTCTCGTAATAGAGGATGTTGATGCTGCTACCTCCATCCATCAGCACCTTAGTGAATTTATAACCACCGACCTGCGGTGCCACCACCAGTGCCAGTTGACCCGGATTATCAACCCGGGGAGGGTGATCCTCCCTACTCCAGATAATGGGTTGTTCCGACCACCTTAAGTAATGAGGGACTGCCGGCTCAACAGAGTTCACAGCCCTCTTGTGAATTTTCTGATCACGCTTACACAAACTGGTGGTGAACACATGATACTACCCACTATTTAGCTGCTTTGGATGGCTCTGATAACCCGACTGCTGCTGCTGTTGACCTCCTTGACCGAACTGCTGCTGGATATAACCACCCTGGTTTACCTGAAAACCGGACCCTGAACCGCCGCCCAGGCCATGAAAGCCGCCACCTCCTGAGCCGCCGCCTGGGCCTTGATTGCCATCAAACATATTAGAATTCTTGAACGCCTTCATGATTGCGCAATCCTTCCATAAGTGAGTCGCTGGCCGTTCCCGGGTGCCGTGTTTTGGACAAGGCTCATTGAGTAACTGTTCAAGAGATGGACCTAACCCGCCAAACAGAGGTGGTTTTCCCTTGCGTTTCTGATTGTTACCCTGTGCATTGGCCACAAATTCCGGGTTACCGTCCGCCTTACGCTTATTGGCTCCTTGATTCATCGGGTTATGCTGCTGGCCCTTTCCATTACCACTCTTCTTTCCCTTCCCTGTCTTTTCTTCATCAGACGCGGGATCCTTGGTACTATCAGAATCAGCATATTTGACTAAAGCCGCCATCAGCGTCCCCATATCATTGCAATCACGCTTAAGGCGCCCTAGCTTCTGTCTCAGAGGTTCAAAGCGGCAATTCTTTTATAGCATGAGAACGGCTGAGCCGGCATCCATCTTGTCAGATGAATGTATTATATCTTTGACCCGGCATACCCAATGAGTCGTGGATTCACCTTCCTCCTGCTTACAATTTGTCAAGTCCACAATCGACATAGACTGCTTGCAAGTGTCCTTGAAATTCTGGATGAAGCGGGCTTTCAGCTCTGCCCATGAACTAATGGAGTTGGGTGGAAAACCCTTTAACCAAGAACGGGCCATTTCGTCCAACATCATGGTGAAGTATTTAGCCATCGCTGTGTCACTAACCTCTAGCAGCTTCATGGCCATCTCATAACTCTCGATCCACGCCCCAGGCTGTAAGTCGGCTGTATAATTCGGCACCTTTCGAGGCCCCTTGAAATCCTTGGGTAGACGTACATTACATAGAGCCGGTACTAGACAGGAAACTCCTCCGGGTCTAGTAGCAACTCCCGCCTCAATAGAAATCGTCGGATAATCCGGTAAGTCCTGCTGAGCTGCTAGCTGAGCCGCTAGCTGAGCCGCCCGTTCGTCCTCCAGACGTATCCAATCCTGCACCGGGTTATATCCACCGGGCTGGTTCCGGCGCTGAGCGTTGCTCGGCAGGGCCTCTGACTCCATGTGTCTACTGTAACTCAGGCTCCGGTTTTGACGAGGCGGAGCTAACCAAGGTGGAGGAGTTGAATGAATCCTGTCCCGGCTGTAATAATAAGTCTCTTGCTGGGCCAGAGCCGTCTGGACAAGTTCTCTTATCATCCGGGTCTCCACTGCTGTCGGATCATCACCATCCACTGGGAGAGCCGCCAAACGTGCTGATGCTGCGATTAAATTCTCCATGGGGTTGGAGAAGTGACCCGGTGGTATCGGTACGTAACGGGGCGGTGCCATATTGCCGTGAAGAGGCGCCGTCACCTGAGGCTGAACCGGGCCCACTGCTCTAGATGTCATAAACTGATTTGCACCTGGCGGGTTACTTGGGCCAGCTCCGGGTGTAGCGAAGAGATTCTGAGGGTCATAAGTCGGAGGTAAACGGGACTGAGTTTTCTGATGTCTCCTCCTCATTACCTCATTAGATGCGTTCAGACTCATCGTGAGCTGAAAAGCCTCTGCCTGAAGCTGTTGTGCCCGTACATCCAAAGCCGACCGCTCTGTCGCCAGTCTAGTATCCTCAGCTGCTAAGGTTTCCTTGGCATTGGCGATCTCCTCACGAACCTGTGCCACCTCTGCCTCATGCTCAGATTGGTTCGCAGGGATGACTATAGCGGTTAACAGGGCTGTAAGTTTATCCATGAGATCCATCAGCACCTGAGCCGGTGAGCGCACAGGGCCTCCTGCCCCGGCTGCCCCTAACCCGGACGTTATCGCTGCTGAGGCCGTAGAATTTTGGCCGGGTTGAGTGCCAGCCATGAAGACTCCTGCCCAGTTTGGCGACTCTGAGGGGTCCGGAATAGTGCTGCATCGGAACAGCCCCCTAGCACACCATCTTGAACTTGGTACAGCGAATCCGTTGAGCCGGCAGATGAATCGCCGTCAGAGAGGACGGTCGGCTCGTCACCACCTTCAGATCCTTCAGGAAGTTCACCTCCATGGACGCAACCCACGAAGGCACGCTTCACGACGGGTTGAGCTCGGGCGGGTCTCGCACGCTGAGCCGTCTCGATGAGGTCGGTGCAGTTGTCCAGCTCAGGGCCCGGCTCACCAATCCGGCCAATGAAGACGTGAATTCCACCAAAGGGGACCCGGTACCCGTACTCAATTGAGCCGGCGTCAGGGCCCCAGCCTTCGTCGTCGATGTAGATCTTGCCGCGACCACTCTTGGTCATTTGGCCGTCTGCGTATCCCTTGAGCCCTTCGAAGCTGCCCTTCAAGAACTCAAATCCACCGTGCGCTGGCCCCTCGGTGGGCGCCAACTGTCGTGGAATTGTCACGGCAGATGTCCTCTTGGAAGGACTTAGTCATGGAGCCATCACAACTAGGAAGCTTAAAGGGGTTAATCGGGACAAAGGACACGAGAGGTTTATACTAGTTCGGCCCCTTACGGTGAAGGTAAGGCCGACGTCTAGTTGGGTTGGTATTACTTGATGTTTCGATGACCAGGGAGCGAGATACGCTATGCCCGGCTCTCGATGGGTTGTTTCTTGCCCTAAGCCGCCGGCGGGTCGTCCCCTTCTATACACGGGTTGACGCCCTGCGGCCTACAGAGTCCCGGCCGGCTCATGGACAGTGTCCGGCTCGGTGACTAGTTAATCCTTCCTTACAATACAAGTCATGCCATTACGGCAGTTTATCACTACGGGCCTTAAGCCGCCTGTGGGCTTTAGGCCCTTTGTTGAACCGCCATCTTCATGCTTGATCTTGGGCTTCATATAATGAATCGTCTTTGCGTAACCCGACCCCTCCTGGGCGGCTTACACAAATAGTTATATCCCCAACACTCTGACTATAAGATTATGCAACTCCCGAATACCGGAGGAACACCTTGTGTGCTATCAAACGTCACAACGTAACTGGGTGATTATAAAGATACTTTACAGGTGTCTCCTAAGGTGTTTGTTGGGTTAGCATAGATCGAGATTAGGATTTGTCATTCCATGTATCGGAGAGGTATCTCTGGGCCCTCTTGGTAATGCACGTCACTATAAGCCTTGCAAGCAATGTGATTGATGAGTTAGTTGCGGGATGATGCATTACAGAACGAGTAAAGAGACTTGCGGGTAACGAGATTGAACTAGGTATGATGATACCGACGATCGAATCTCGGGGAAGTAATATACCGATGACAAAGGGAACAACATATGTTGTTATGCGGTTTGACTGATAAAGATCTTCGTAGAATATGTAGGATCCAATATGAGCATCCAGGTTCCGCTATTGGTTATTGACCGGAGATGTGTCTCGGTCATGTTTACATAGTTCTCGAACCTGTAGGGTCCGCATGCTTAACATTCGATGACGATTTGTATTATGAGTTATGTGATTTGATGTACCAAAGTTTGTTCGAAGTCCCGGATGAGATCACAGACATGACAAGGAGTCTCTAAATGGTCGAGAGGTAAAGATTCATATACTGGAAGGTTGCATTTGGACATCGTAAGGGTTACAAGTGATTCGGGCATGTTTCCAGAGTACCGGGAGGTTACCGGAACCCCCTGGGAGAAGTTATGGGCCTTATGGGCCATTAGAGGGAAGCACACCAGCCAACAAGGGGCTGGTGCGCCCCCCTTGGGCAGGAGGCCAATTAGGACTAGGAGAAGGGGCCTGCCCCCCTTTCCTTCTCCTTCTCCCTTCCCCCTTTCCGACTCCGTGTGGGAGGTGGAATCCTACTAGGACTAGGGAGTCCTAGTAGGACTCCACACCTTGGCGCGCCCCCTATGGACGGCTGCCTATTCCTCTCCCTCCTTTATATACGAAGGCAGGGGCACCCCAAAAACACACAAGTTGATCTTTTAGCCGTGTGCGGTGCCCCCCTCCACAGTTACACACCTCGGTCATATCGTCGTAGTGCTTAGGCGAAGCCCTGCGCCGGTAACTTCATCATCACCGTCACCACGCCGTCGTGCTGACGGAACCCTCCCTCGGCCTCAACTGGATCAAGAGTTCGAGGGACGTCACCGAGCTGAACATGTGCTGATCGCGGAGGTGTTGTGCGTTCGGTACTTGGATCGGTTGGATCACGAAGACATTCGACTACATCAATCGTGTTACTAAACGCTTCCGCTTTCAATCTACGAGGGTGCGTGGACTCACTCTCCCCGCTCGTTGCTATGATTCTCCTAGATAGATCTTGTGTGATTGTAGGTAATTTTTTTGAAATAGTACGTTTGCCAACAGTGGCATCCTTGCCAGGTCTATGCGTAGATGTTATATACACGAGTAGAACACAATGAGTTGTGGGCGATAATAGTCATACTGCTTACCAGCAACATCTTACTTTGATTCAGCGGTATTGTTGGATGAAGCGGCCCAGACCGATATTACATGACCACGTTCATGAGACTGGTTCTACCGACGTGCTTGACAGACAGGTGCTAGCGGGTGTCAGTTTCTCCAACTTTAGTTGAATCGAGTTTGACTATGCCCGGTCCTTATTGAAGGTCAAAACAGCACACTTGACGAAAAATCGTTGTGGTTTTGATGCGTAGGTAAGAACGGTTCTTGCTAGAAGCCCGTAGCAACCACGTAAAACTTGCAACAACAAAGTAGAGGACGTCTAACTTGTTTTTGCAGGGCATGTTGTGACGTGATATGGTCAAGACATGATGAGATACAAATTGTTGTATGAGATAATCATGTTTTGTAACTGTTACCGGCAACTGGCAGGAGCCTTATGGTTGTCGCTTCATTGTATGAAATGCAACCGCCATGTAATTGCTTTACTTTATCACTAAGCGGTAGCAATAGTCGTAGAAGCAATAGTTGGCGAGACGACAACGATGCTACGATGGAGATCAATGTGTCAAGCCGGTGACGATGGAGATCATGACGGTGCTTTGGAGATGGAGATCAAAGGCACACGATGATGATGGCCATATCATGTCACATATTTTTTGATTGCATGTGATGTTTATCTTTTATGCATCTTATTTTGCTTAGTACGGCGGTAGCACTATAAGATGATCTCTCACTAAATTTCAAGGTATAAGTGTTCTCCCTGAGTATGCACTGTTGCTACAGTTCGTCGTGCCGAGACACCACGTGATGATCGGGTGTGATAAGCTCTACGTTCACATACAACGGGTGCAAGCCAGTTTTGCACACGCAGAATACTCAGGTTAAACATGACGAACCTAGCATATGCAGATATGGCCTCGGAACACTGAGACCAAAAGGTCGTGCATGAATCATATAGTAGATATGATCAACATAGTGATGTCCACCATTGAAAACTTCTCCATCTCACATGATGATCGGACATGGTTTAGTTGATATGGATCACGTGATCATTTAGATGACTGGAGTGATGTCTATCTAAGTGGGAGTTCTTAAGTAATATGATTAATTGAACTTTAATTTATCATGAACTTAGTGCTGATAGTATTTTCATAACTATGTTGTAGATTAATAGCTCGTGATGTAGCTCCCCGTTTATTTTTGATATGTTCCTAGAGAAAAACTATGTTGAAAGATGATAGTAGCAATGAAGCGGACTAGGTCCGTGATCTGAGGATTATCCTCATTGCTGCACAGAAGAATTATGTACTTGATGCACCGCTAGGTGACGGACCTATTGCAGGAGCAGATGCAGATGTTATGAACGTTTGGCAAGCTCGGTATGATAACTACTTTATAGTTTAGTGCGCCATTCTGTACGGCTTAGAACCAGGTCTTCAAAAACGTTTTGAACGCCATGGAGTATATAAGATGTTCCAAGAGCTAAAATTGGTATTTCAGACTCATGCCCGAGTCAAGAGGTATGAGACCTCTGACAAGTACTTTGCCTACAAGATGGAGGAGAATAGCTCAACCAGTGAGCATGTGCTCACATTGTCTGAGTACTACAATCGCTTGAATCAAGTGGGAGTTAATCCTCCAGATAAAATAGTGATTGGCAGAGTTCTCTAGTCACTATCACCAAGTTATTGGAACTTCATGATGAACTATAATATGAAAGGGGTGACTAAAACGATTCCCGAGCTCTTCGTGATGCTGAAATCGACGAAGGTAGAAATCAAGAAAAGCATCAAATGTTGATGGTTGACAAAACCACTAGTTTCAAGTAAAAGGGCAAGGGAAAGAAAGGTAACTTCAAGAAGAATGGCAAGCAAGTTGCCACTCCCACGAAGAAGCCCAAAGCTAGACCCAAGCCTGAAACTGAGTGCTTCTACTGTGAAGGAAATGGTCACTGGAACTGGAACTGCCCCAAATACTTGGCGGATAAGAAGGATGGCGAAGTGAACAAAAGTATATATGATATACATGTTATTGATGTGTACTTTACTAGTGTTCATAGTAGCCCCTAGGATATTTGATACTGGTTCAGTTGCTATGATTAGTAACTCGAAACAGGAGATACAAAATGAACAAAGACTAGTTGAGGGCAAAGTGACGATGTGTGTTGGAAGTGATTCCAAGGTTGATAAGATCACCATCGCACACTCCCTTTACCTTCGGGATTAGTGTTGAACCTAAAATAAATGTTATTTGGTGTTTGCGTTGAGCATAATATGATTGGATCGTGTTTATTGCAATACGGTTATTCATTTAAGTCAAAGAATAATTGTTATTCTGTTTACATGAATAAAACCTTCTGTGGTCATACACCCAAGGTGAATGGTTTATTGAATCTCAATCGTAGTGATAAACATATTCATAATATTGATGCAAAAAGATGCAAAGTTGATAATGATAGTGCAACATGTTTGTGGCACTGCCGTTTAGGTCATATTGGTGTAAAGCACATGAAGAAAATCCATGCTGATGGGCTTTTGGAATCACTTGATCATTGCGAACCATGCCTCATGGGCAAGCTGACTAAGACTCTGTTCTCCGGAATAATGGAGCGAGCAATTGACTTATTGGAAATAATACATACTGATGTATGCGATCTGATGAGTGTTGAGGCTCGCGGCGGGTATCATTATTTTCTGTCCTTCACAGATGATTTGAGCAGATATGGGTATATCTACTTGATGAAACATAAGTCTGAAACATTTGCAAAGTTCAAAGAATTTTAGAGTGAAGTGGAAAATCATCGTAACAAGAAAATAAAGTTTCTACGATCTGATCACAGAGACAAATATTTGAGTTAAGAGTTTGGTCTTCATTCGACACGATGTGGAATAGTTTTGCAACTCACGCCACCTAGAACACCACAGCGTAATGGTGTGTCCAAACGTCATAACCGTACTTTATTAGATATGGTGCGATCTATGATGTCTCTTACCGATTTATCAATATCGTTTTGGGGTTATGCATTAGAGACAGCTGTATTCACGTTAAATAGGGCACCATCTAAATCCGTTGAGACAACACCATATGAATTATGGTTTGGCAAGAAACCTAAGATGTTGTTTCTTGTAGTTTGGGGTTGCGATGCTTATGTAAAAATGCTTCAACCTGATAAGCTCAAACCCAAATCAAAGAAATGCGTCTTCATAGGATACCCGAAGGAGACTGTTGGGTACACCTTCTATCACAGATCCGAAAGCAAGATATTCGTTGCTTAGAATGGATCCTTTCTAGAGAAGGAGTTTCTCTCAAAAGAAGTGAGTGGGAGGAAAGTAGAACTTGATGAGCTAATTGTACCTTCTCTCGAGATTGGAAAGTAGTTCATCACAGAAATCAGTTCCAGTGCCTACACCAATTAGTGAGGAAGCTAATGAAGATCATCATGAAACTTTAGATCAAGTTACTACCGAACCTCATAGGCTAACCAGAGTAAGGTCCACACCACAGTGGTATGGCAATCCTGTTCTGGAGGTCATATTACTTGACCATGACGAACCTACGAACTATGAGGAAGCGATGATGAGCCCAGTTTCCGCAAAATGGCTTGAGGCCATGAAATCTGAGATAGGATCCATGTATGAGAACAAAGTATAGACTTTGGTTGACTTGCCCGATGACCGACAAGCCATAAAGAATAAAATAGATCTTCAAGAGGAAGACGGACGCTGATAGTAGTGTTACTATCTACAAAGCTCAAATTGTCGCAAAAAGGTTTTCGACAAGTTCAAGATGTTAACTACGATATATTTTTCTCACTCGTTGCAATGCTTAAGTCTGTCTGAATCATGTTAGCAATTGCCACATTTTATGAAATCTAGCAAATGGATGTCGAAACTACATTCCTTAATGGATTTCTTAAAGAAGAGTTGTATATGATGCAACAAGAAGGTTTTGTCAATCCTAAAGGTGCTAACAAAGTGTGCAAGCTCCAGCGATCCATCTAAGGACTGGTGCAAGCATCTCGGAGTTGGAATACACGCTTTGATAAGGTGATCAAAGCATATGGTTTTATACACACTTACGGTGAAGCCTGTATTTACAAGAAAGTGAGTGGGAGCACTACAACATTTCTGAAAATTATATGTGAATGACATATTGTTGTTCAGAAATAATGTAGAATTTTTCTGGAAAGCATAAAGGAGTGTTTGAAAGGATATTTTCAAAGAAAGACCTCGGTGAAGCTGCTTACATATTGAGCATCAAGATCTATAGAGATAGAACAAGACGCTTGATAAGTTTTTTCAATGAGTACAAACCTTGACAAGATTTTGAAGTAGTTAAAAATGGAACAGTCAAAGAAGGAGTTCTTGCCTGTGTTGCAAGGTGTAAAGTTGAGTAAGACTCAAAATACGACCATGGCAGAAAATAGAAAGAAAATGAAAGTCATTCCCTATGCCTCAGCATAGGTTCTATAAAGTATGCTATGTTGTGTACCAAACCTTTTGTGTACCTTGCCATGAGTTTTGCAAGGGGGTACAATATTGATCCAGGAGTGGATCACTTGACAGCGGTCAAAATTATCCTTAGAAGACTAAGGAGATATTTCTCGGTTATTGTCGTGGTTTTGTCACGGCAGATGTCCTCTTGAAAGGACTTAGTCGTGGAGCCATCGCTACGGGTTAGCTTGAAGGGGTTAAAGCGGACAAGGGACGCAAAAGAGTTTATACTAGTTCAGCCCCTTTGATGAAGGTAAAAGCCTACGTCTAGTTGTGATGGAATTGATGAGGTTTCGATGACCAGGGAGCCAATATGCTTCGCCTAAGTCTTGAGTTGTTGTCTCTCGTCCTGAACTGCCGCCGGGTCATCCCCTTATATACATGGGTGACGCCCGCCAGTTTACAGAGTCCCGAGACCAGCTCATAAACGTGTCCGGTTCGGTCTCCGCTCTTTCTATCTTATCATACAAGTTACATACCAATGCCGGTTCATGGCTACAGGCTGTAAACCGGTTATGGGCCTTGGGCCCCTATTTAACATTCCTATCTGCTTTCATGGGCTTCCAGCAAGCTCAACTATTGATGAAGTTAACCCGGCCTGTCCTGGCCGGTTTACGTCCAATAGTAATATCCCCAACATTAGGCCCCAGATTGATTTGAACAGGTTCATGTCAATCCTTAGCAGAAACTTCGTCTTCAACATCTTCTTATAATTTGGTAAACCGCCGCGACGTCACCTTCTTGGATCATGGTAAACCGTCGTGACGTCATCTGTTATAAAGAAATTGTGTATGACTCATCTTCATTAATGGGTTTCCAACAATCGAGGTGACAACTGCGCCTCACTTCCAAATTCGCGGCCCCTTGATTTTCGCGCCTGACACATATCTCCTGCCTTTATAAACAGGACCGAAGGGTCATTTTCTCTGTTCCCCTCGTGCCCCTTCGCGTCATCCTCCTTGTGCCGCTCAGCTTCCGGAGCTCCGCCGCCACCGTCGACCGTCGTTTCTTCTCTGACCTTGGCCGCTGCATCACCCTAAACGCATCAAAATACTGCGGTGCTCTTCCGCTTCTTCCTCAGCTCCGGTAAGTTCTGTGCCCTTTCCACCACAGATCTGTTCTAGGGTTCCCAGGTTCTTCGGTGTTCATCAATGGAGATCTTTCATGTGATAATTCTGATAAACTCCTGAATATCTGCTCTGTATAGTGGTAGCTTTTAGCCTCTGTTTCCACTTATGCCTCTCAAAACAGTAGATCTTACCCGAACCTTCGCTTCATTGGTCCGGTACTGCTTCTTAGGCTTTGAATATATTTCCTTTTTCTGACATACCTCAGATCCAAAACTGTAACATAATCTTGTGAAACCTGTTGTCATTCATTTACACATCTACAGTCTTGACTCTTCGATTTTTAGACTGGGCGGTTTAACTTTTGTAGAAAAAATGACAATCTGGTATATACCATTAGTCCCCTTGTTGAACCACCAAACCCTTTACCAAGGCATTGTTGCACTGTTGAACTTCGGCTTATAGACAGCTGACCCCAGTTTAGAAAATATACATCATCATATAATACGTATTCTTGAACTGGCAATTTATTGTATTGTAGATCTCACCATGGCCAAACAAGCGTATGAGTGCAATTGGGTCCCTTCTCGAGTCATTGAGGACCAGCTGAATAATCTTGTCAAAATAGGCGCTTTAAGCGATAAAAACGTCATTCACTGGAGGGTCCCTGGAAAGGAATCTCCTCCCACTCCCAAAGAGGGAGAAGTTGTTGTTTTTGCTGATCATTTAAGCCGGGGCTTCAACCCTCCCGGTTCAAAGTTTTTTCGGGATGTCTTAGCCAACTTTCAACTGCGCCCACAAGATATCGGTCCTAACCCCGTAACCAATATCTGCCACTTCCAAGTCTTCAGTGAGGCTTACCTTCAGGAGGAACCTTCAGTAGAACTATTCAGGGATTGTTTTCACCTGAACGTCGCACAGAGTTCAAAGGCGGACCCAATACAGAACTAGGCGGTATGGCAATTCAGAAAAGGAAAGAAGTCACCTTCCCTCATGCCAATCTTCACAGCCATCCCAAAGAATGGAACCAAACATGGTTTTATTGCAAGGACACCTCTCCTCCTGAAGAAAATCCCCTGCCGGGTTACCGTCTGAAACATCTGAGCAATACACACCCTTTTTCGCAGAGGCTGACTGCCAAGGAGAGACTCAAATATGCTCCTCAACTATCCAAGCTCAGGGCCTTCATGGCAAACGGGTTGACAGGGGTTGATTTTGTTCGTTGCTGGATCTCTTGGAGCATACTGCCCTTAAGCCAGCGCCCCGGTTTGATGTGCGAGTATACAGGAGATGTAAAGGATGCTCTGCGGCACATTGATATCCAGCTGACAGACGACGAAGTTACTGAAGCCGTCAAAAAGATGTTGAATGAACCGGAAGAAACATGTGCTCAAACCGGCCTACTTCCCTTTTGCGCCATCAACAAACCGCCGGCGGTAAGAATCATACCATCAGCATATCTGAAATTGCTTTTGGCCAAGTCTTATCTAACAATGTTATTATTTTTGATAGGGCGATGATCCGTTCTGGAACAAAAACCTCCACAAGATAAACCGGCGAAGCCAACCCAGCAAAAGACCAGAGTTGTGAAGAAGCCTGCTAACGGGAAGAGAACCACTGCATCCTCCGATCCACCGGCTGACGATGATGTGGGTAACCCGGATCTTGAGTTAGAACTTGACTCACTTGGTTTATTTTTCATACGCCTTATTGATGATGATTATTGCCAGGACGACGCTGAATTCAGTCACGCTGATGTTGCAGAGGTAATCGTTCTTTCCTCTGATTCAAACCCTTTGCCTTCACTAAAGACCCGTCGGGCAAACCGGAAAGTTGAATTTTCTCATCCTCTTGCTTACTTGGATCCAAACTTTCTTGTGAAGACACAACAGCACGAAGCTCGTCGCACGACCCGGCACAGCGGCCAGGTAGCTACCTTCGCCGGTTTACC
Organism: Aegilops umbellulata; assembly: GCA_032464435.1. Lineage (NCBI taxonomy): Eukaryota > Viridiplantae > Streptophyta > Magnoliopsida > Poales > Poaceae > Aegilops > Aegilops umbellulata. Next base: position 277,121,772 of record CP136056.1, on the reverse strand, counting down.
AAACAGTCCGGTTCGAAAACGCCGTTCAGAGGTCTCCAGTCGCCTTGTCACTTCACGCCCTAAAGCGGGTTGTTTTCGTCAACCTCTTAACCCGTATGATTCCAATTATCAGGGCACTTCTCATTCATCCTCTAGGGAGTCATCAGCCACCAAGCTTACTCCCCTTAAAACAGTGCTTGGGTAAGTCATATTCCGTCTTATATCTTTGACATACTATTTTAACATATGTTGTACTGATCTTTCTGAAAAAAAATTGAGAGCCAAGCCCAGACCAAGTAAGAAAGCTCGCCTGACCAAAACGACAAAGGAAAATACAGCTACTGAACCGGAGAGAGTACCAAACACTGGAGAGGCCAACCTTGATGAAGTGCTGAATGACCCACCGCCACAAGACCATGACTTTGTTGCTCAACAGACAGAAATTGGCGGAACAGGCCATGCTGATCAGCCAACAAGCCCCATCCGGACTGACAATCTGGTCAGTCCATCAAAAAATACTGACCAACCGGCGACTCCAGTACAAGCTGCTGAGGAGAAGGATGATGATGTTTTGATTACTGGCATTGGCCATACAGACCCAGGAAATCCTGTCGATTTTTCAAGGCACACGGCCAAAGCGAAATTCTCTGCAGTTGATAAAGGCAAATGGGGTGCTGATTTGTCAACATATGCCGCTCTGAACGCTCAAGATCTCCATTCTGGCTATCTGAACCGGCTGTACACCAGCCGCGATTATGAAGCCGGTCTGGTGAATATGATGAAGGAAAAATATGAGGTAACTTCCTCTATGCTTCCCTGCTTGTATTATTTCATGACTTATCAATTCCAATAGCCCCCAAGTGCCGGTTTAAGGTATCAACTTAAACCGGGACTTGTAGTAAGTATCGACTGTGAATCTCAATTGCACCTTTAACCTTGCTGACGTAGCCCCCAAGGGCCGGTTTAACTTTGTAAAGATAAACCGGGACTTTATAAAGTAGAATTTCTGTACCAGTAGATTTTGAATAAATAGCCATTAGCCGCCAAGTGCCAAGTTGAATACTTGTATTGAGCTTGGGACTTTGTAGAAACTGTACGATGAAGAGAAAATATACATTAGCCCCCAAGTACCAAAGGCATAACTTGTTATGCGGTTAGTAGTTCAAACTTATACTTTCATTTCATCATATAACTATCTCTGTGCAGGCTGAGCTGAGCAAAAGAGAAGGTCAAACCGCCGATCTGCAGGAGAATCTGAAGTCACAACTGGCAGAAACCTCCAAGGCCAACGAAGAGTTGACCAGCGCCTTGAGCGCTATGGAAAAACTTAAAGAGGGCTTCAACCAAGAGCGGGCGGATTGGGCGACTGAGAAATCCGCTTTAACACAAAGGGCTGAAAAAGCAGAAGCCGCACTTAAACTGGTGGTTGACGAATTGACTAGTATGAAGCAACAAGTTCATGCCATGACTGCCGCTGTATTTGGTAAGTACCCTTCTTTTCCGAATTTAAACAGATCTTGTCATGTAGCTGCGGGTTTACTAACCCTTGCAATGATACAGGAACCCGTATTGGCCACTTGGGATCGGATGTGCGGAAGAAGTTAAAAGTTGCCTACACTCTGACAGAGCAACTGTATTTTGGCGCACAACGGATAATCTACACTTCTTCCCACAACAATCCGCTGCCCACCTTGATCAAAGACACCCTTGAAAGATTATCTATGCTCCCTGCCCGGGTTGAAGAGCTGAAAAAATCCGCTGCTAGAACGGGCGCTTTGAATGCCCTAATCCGGGCCAAAGCGTGGGTGCCCGACTTTGATCCTGTTGAAGTGGCCCAAGGCTATCCCAGCTTGAAGGAAGACGGGACATAATTTGATGAAGAGGATCTCCGATCCATAAACCGGGAAGTGCGCCCTCTGGCTTGTCAACTGGTTGAAGAGGCGGATCTGTCCCACTATCAAGCCAACTATGATGATCAAAACAAGCGAGTTGCTGCACCAATCCCTGAAGCTGAGAATCTTATCCCGCCAATCCGTAAGCACACTTATGCTCCTGACCTTGAACCGTCCCTGCTGATAAGTGATGAAGCTGTATTTCAAGCCTTAACCGGGATCAACTCGACAACTGTTGATTTCCAGCCACTGGGTAGGGAAGAAGAGGTTGAACCGGCGCGAGATGATCCGCAACCGTCAGGTCAAGCCGGTGACCAAGCGTGAATCGGAGGCCGGTTTAAATTACTGCTTGCTATGACATGTAGTTGATAAAAACAATGATCTTTTTTGGGCACTGGAACACCTTGTAATAGGCTAGTTAACACACTTGGTCTGGTATGCCTTCGCGCATATTTATCTTCAACTGATGCTTGTTTGATTCATATTTGTCCCAACTATTCCTGCAGTCAAGAAACTTAAAATGCCCTGGGGGTTTACCACTGGGAGGGTCATGATACCCATGTATATAAAACCAAAGATGATAACTTAGGTTAGAATATATAACCAAATATGGAAATATACAATACCTGCCACCATTGGGCATGATGTTGGCTGGCCAACTTTGTAGCTTGGCTGATAGCCTAAACTTTGGAGGAGAAAACAACTCCTGTTAATATAAGGCCGGTTTACAATGTAAACCGTTTCGGGTTATCATAAACACCGGTTTGCTCCATAATAAGATGATAACAGAAAATCAGACCGGGCAGATAGTCTCCAGTTTAAGATTTGACTGTATTCCGTCAATTTATAATTGACAGTCAAACCGGATTAAGAATGTCGGTTTGAAAACGCAACAAAAGAAATGTTCATCAAAAAATAAAACAGAATTCAAGCAAAGGCAGAGATAAAACCACTGAAAATGAGGCTTTGAGCCGATCAAGAGGCATTACCATGGTCGGACACGACCAAGCCCCCAAAAGGCATAGCTATGGTTCGAGTCAGCCAGGTCCCCAAATGATGCTTTGGCATTACGCCGATCAAGAGGTGTAGCTATGGTTCGGGTTCGACCAAGCCCCCAAGTGATGTTGTGGCATTGCGCCGATCAAGAGGCGTCGCTGTGGTTCGGATACGACCAAGCTCCCAAGTGATGCTATGGCTTTGCGCCTACCAAAAGGTGTTGCTATGGTTCGGACACGACCAAGCCCCCAAGTGATATAACATGAAGCTTTTGAGAAGCTAAATCAAGGGGTAAACCGGACGCCGCTTTAAGAACAGAAGCTCCATGTAACCACACATGATGTAAAAATAACAGAGACCCCGCTTTAGCTGAGGTTCCGGTTTATTGTATTGATCATAATATATACATTGTCATAATATGTACATAAGCAGAGCCTATAGCTCAAGTATAGTAAGGCCAAAGATGAGCAATATTCCACGGCCGGTTGGTCTCCTCCTCCGATTTACGTGAGTCTTTGCGCTCTCAAACATCGATTAGGTAGTATGACCCGTTGTGTAGATTCTTGCTGACCACAAAAGGTCCTTCCCAGGGTGGGGATAACTTGTGCATATCCGTCTGATCCTAGATGAGCCGAAGCACCAAATCTCCTTCTTGAAAGGTTCTGGTTCTAACCCGGCGGCTGTGATAGCGACGTAGATCTTGCTGATAAATGTCGAACGGGCAGCCGCTATGTCACGCTCCTCATCCAACAGGTCAAGAGCTTCTTGCCGTGCTTTCTTGTTGTCCGCTTCAACATATGCCTCTATACGAGGTGAGTCATGACGGATGTCAGTAGGAAGAACCGTCTCCGCTCCATAAACCATGAAGAACAGCGTGTATCCTGTCGATCTGTTGGGTGTGGTGTTGATGCTCCATAACACAGAAGGTAGCTCCTCAACCCAACAACCCGGCGTCCGCTGCAAAGGAACCATAAGCCGGGGTTTGATGCCTCGCAAGATCTCTTGATTGGCCATCTCTGCTTGACCATTGGACTGTGGGTGAGCCACTGACGATACATCAAGCCGGATGTGCTCACGTTGACAGAACTCCTTCATGGCATCCTTAGACAGATTGGTACCATTGTCAGTGATAATGTTATGTGGAAAGTCAAACCGGAAAATCACCTTTTTGATGAATTGAACCGCCGTGGCCGCATCACATTTGCTAACTGGTTCTGCCTGTATCCACTTTGTGAACTTGTCAACTGCCACCAAAAGGTGGGTCTTCTTGTCCTTGGACCTTTTGAAAAGGCCCAACCATATCAAGCCCCCAAGTCGCAAACGGCTAGGTAATTGGAATCATCCTCAATTCTTGAGCCGGTACATGAGCGCGCCTTGAGAACTTCTGACAGCCATCACATCGCCTGACCAAATCGTCCGCATCAGCATGAGCAGTGAGCCAATAGAAACCGTGACAAAACGCCTTGGCCACCAAACACTTTGAACCGGCGTGGTGACCACAATCTCCTTCGTGGATTTCACGCAAAATTTCACAGCCTTCCTCAGGAGACACACATCGTTGAAACGCCCCTGTCACACTGCAATGATGCAACTCTCCATTGATGATAGTCATGGACTTGGACCGCCGGATGATCTGCCTGGCCAGAGTCTCATCCTATGGTAACTCGCCCCGGTTCATGTACGCCAGGTAAGGAACTGTCCAATCCGGGATAACATGAAGAGCTGCCACCAATTGAGCTTCCGGATCATGAATAGCCAAATCCTCTTCACCAGGGAGCTTGACGGACGGATTATGCAGAACATCCAAGAAGACATTAGGCAGGACCGGTTTACGTTGAGAACCCAATCGGCTCAAAGCGTCCGCCGCTTTGTTCTTCCGTCGGTCCATGTGATCCACCTGATAACCTTTAAAGTGACCGGCAACAATATCCACCTCACGACGATATGCTGCCATGAGCGGATCCTTGGAGTCCCAAGTGCCAGACACTTGTTGAGCCACTAGGTCCGAGTCACCGAAGCACTTAACTCGGCTTAAATTCATCTCCTTAGCCATCCGGAGACCATAGAGCAAGGCTTCGTACTCAGCTGCATTGTTAGTACAAAGGAACATTAAGCGGAGAACATAACTAAACTTGTCACCTCGTGGGGAAGTTAATACGACTCCAGCCCCCGAGCCCTCCAATTGCCTGGACCCATCAAAATGAATAGTCCAATAAGTGTGATCCGGCTTATCTTCCGGCGCTTGCAGTTCTGTCCAATCGTTGATGAAATCCACAAGTGCCTGAGATTTGATCGTCGTTCGAGGTATGTACTTCAACCCATGAGGCCCAAGCTCTATAGCCCACTTGGCAACCCGACCAGTTGCTTCCCTGTTCTGGATTATATCTCCCAGAGGAGCAGAGCTGACCACTATGATGGGATGACCTTGGAAGTACTGCTTAAGCTTCCGGCTTGCCATGGAAACTCCATACACCAACTTCTGCCAATGCGAGTACCTTTGCTTGGACTCAGTAAGTACCTCACTGATATAGTAAACCGGACGTTGAACCGGATATTCCTTGCCTGCCTCCTTGCGCTCCACCACAATAGCCACGCTGACTGCTCGAGCATTAGCTGCCACGTATAATAGCAATGGTTCCTTGTCAACCGGAGCAGCAAGAACAGGCGGATTAGCTAGCTGCCGCTTTAAATCCTCAAACGCTTCATCAGCGGCAGAACTCTAGACGAAGTTATGCGTTTTCTTCAGCATCTGATACAAAGGAATCGCCTTCTCACTGAGGCGGCTGATAAACCGGCTCAACGCGGCAATCCGGCCTGCCAAGCGTTGAACTTCATTGATACACTTCGATTTAGCCAAGGAGGTGATAGCTGTGATCTTTTCCGGATTAGCCTCAATGCCCCTGTTAGATACTAGAAAGCCCAATAACTTGCCTTCCGGTACACCAAAAACACACTTGGCCGGATTGAGCATCATCTTGTAAGTCCGCAGGTTATCAAAGGTTTCCTTCAAATCGTCAACCAGAGTCTCCTTCTTCCTTGACTTGACCACAATATCATCCACATAGGCATGAACATTACGACCGATTTGCTTATGAAGACAATTCTGCACACACCGTTGATAAGTTGCCTGGGCACTTTTGAGCCCAAAGGGCATAGACACATAGCAGAAGGCTCCAAAGGGAGTTATGAAGGCCGTCTTCTCCTGGTCCTTAACTGCCATTTTGATCTGATGATAACCAGAATATGCATCCAAAAAACTCAAACGCTCACAACCTGTCGTAGCATCAATAATTTGATCAATACGGGGGAGGGCAAAAGGATCTGCTGGACAAGCTTTGTTGAGATCTGTGTAATCCACACACATACGCCATGTGCCATTCTTCTTAAGGACCAACACCGGATTAGCTAACCATTCAGGTAGGAAAACTTCAACGATAAATCTAGCTGCTAAGAGCCTGGCCACTTCTTCTCCAATAGCCTTGCGTCTTTCTTCATTGAACCGGCGGAGAAACTGCTTCACTGGTTTATACTTAGGATCAACATTAAGAGTGTGCTCAGTGAGCCCTCTCGGTACACCTGGCATGTCAGAAGGCTTCCATGCAAAGGTGTCCCAATTCTCATGGATGAACTCGATGAGTGCGCTTTCCTATTTCGGATCCAGGTTTGCACTGAGGCTGAACTGCTTGGACGAATCGCCAGGTATGAAGTCAACAAGTTTAATCTCAGCAGCCGATTTAAACTTCAGGGCCGGATCATGCTCTGTGGCTGGCTTCTTCAATGAAGTCATATCTGCCGGATCAACATTGTCTTTGTAAAATTTCAACTCTTCTGTAGCACAAACCAACTCAGCATACGCCGCGTCACCTTCTTCACACTCTAGAGCAATCCTGCGGCTTCCATGGATGATTATGGTCCCCTTGTGACCCGGCATCTTGAGCTGCAGATAAACATAACAGGGCCGTGCCATAAATTAGCATAAGCCGGCTGTCCAAACAGGGCGTGATATGGACTTTTGATTTTTCACCACTTCAAAGGTCAATGTTTCTGATCTGGAATCGTGGTCATCTCCAAAAGCCACCTCCAGAGCTATCTTACCAACAGGATATGCCGATTTAACAGGTACTACACCATGGAACACCGTATTGGACGGTTTAAGATTCTTATCGGTTAACCCCATGCGACGGAAGGTTTCATAGTAAAGGACATTGATACTGCTTCCTCCATCCATGAGCACCTTGGTGAACTTATAACCTCCCACCTGAGGTGCCACCACCAATGCCAGTTGACCCGGATTGTCAACCCGGGGTGGATGATCCTCTCTACTCCATACAATTGGCTACTCGGACCAGCGCAAGTAATGGGGCACTGCGTTCAACGGAATTCACGGCCCTCTTATGAAGTTTTTGGTCACGCTTGTCCAAACTAGTGGTGAAAACATGGTATTGTCCACTGTTTAACTGCTTCGGGTTGCTCTGATAACCCAATTGCTGCTGCTGCTGCTGATTGTAACCACCCTGGCTGCCCTGGTTACCCTGATTATTGTGTCCGCCCTGATTAGCATTGAAGCCTAAACCGGAATTTCCTCCACCATAACCCGACCCATGAGATCTGGAGCCTGAACTGCCACTTGGTCCGTGATCATACCGGAACGCGTTAGAATTTTTGAACTCCTGCATGATGTAGCAGTCCTTCCAGAGGTGTGTGGCCGGCATCTCCTTCGTCCCATGTTTTGGGCAGGGCTGGTTCAACAGGTAAGATAGGCGGTCCGGGTTAGGATTAGGCGCTCCACTGCGATTCGGCGGTTTACCCTTTCGTCGCTGGCCCTTATCCTGTGTGCTGGTATTAGCCAGAAAGTCCATGTTGTTATCCGCTTTACACTTGCCGCCGTTTCCATGACCCGCCAGGTTGTAGTGCTGCGCTTTGGTGTTGCCGCTCTTTTTCCCCTTCCCTGTCTTATCATCATCAAATTCGGGATCCTTGGTACTATCAGAATCGACATACTTCACTAACACAGCCATGAGAGTTCCCATATCATTGCAATGGCGCTTTGACCATCCCAATTTCAATTTCAAAGGTTCAAATCGACATTTGCCTTCCAAGGTTATAACTGCAGTATCAGCATTGATGCGGTGTGATGAATGCAAAATTTTCAAGACCCGACGCACCCAACGGGTTGTCGACTCTCCTTCCTCCTGGACATAGGCAGCTAAATCTACTATCGACATAGGCTGCTTGCACGTATCCTTAAAATTCTGAATAAACCGGGCTCTCAACTCGGCCCATGAACTGATAGAGTTAGCCGGTAGACTTTTTAACCAACTACGGGCCATCCCTTCTAGCATCATGGTGAAGTATTTCACACATGCCGCATCATCCACATCAAGCATCTCCATGGCCATCTCATAGCTCTCTACCCATGTTTCTGGAGATAAATCGGCAGTGTAATTTGGCACCTTATGCGGGCCCTTGAAATCCTTGGGCAGGCGCACGTTGCGTAATGCTGGAACAAGAAACGACACTCCCAAGGAACTAGAGGTAACTCCTGGCTCGACTGATGTGGTTGGACGAACCGGAGTAGGCTTACTTGCTTCATATTGCGCCGCTAACTCGGCCTCCCTGCGCGCCCGGGCCCGGTCTACCACTTCCTGAGCATCGCAAATGGCACCTGCCGGGTTATTGCCACGGGGCGCTTCACGGTTCCGTGCATTGCTTGACATGGCCGATTCATCCACACGCCTGCTGTAACTCCGGCTTGGACGAGGGGTGGAATGAATTTGATCACGGCTGTATGAATATGCTTCCTGTTGAAAGAAGGTTGTCCGAAGAAGCTCCTTAACCCGGCGCGTCTCCACCGCCGCCGAAGAATCACCTTCAATCGGGATGGCCTCCAGTCGTGAAGCGGCAGCAATGAGATTGTCCATTGGAGTGGAATAATGACCCGGCGGTGTCGGGACGGACTGAGACACAATGTTGTTCTGCCGAGGCGGATCCATCAAACGTGGCTGAACCGGCGTTCCCGCTCTAGGTGCCTCCGCCCGGTTTGCTACCGGCGGGTTACTGGTCCCCGCGCATGGGGTGTTAAAGAGGTTCCTAGCGTCATAAACCGGAGGTAGGCGAGACCGGTGCCTCCTCTTCAGGACTTCATGCAATGCGTTTTGATCCAGCATAAGCCTATAAGCCTGTGCGTCCAAAGCGGCCGGCTCCGTGGTCATCCTTGCATCCTCAGCTGCCAAATCGGCCTTGGCCTGGGTAATCTGCTCCTTTATCTTTGCAATTTCCACGTTGTGGGCATCCTGATCCGCCGGATTAGCCTCCGCCATGAGCATAGCCAATCCATCAAACAGATCAGATAAAACTTGAGCCAGCGGGCGCACAAGGCCTCCTGTCCCGGCTGCCGTTGCCGCTGCTGATCCGGAGATCATTGCTGCTGCGGTCGAAGAGTGGATAACCGCCTGTGTATCGACCATGAATATTCCAACCCGGTTTGGCGGATCAGAGGGGTCCGGAATACTGTCGCCATCGGAACAGCCCCCAATCCGGCCATCTTGTAATTGATATAACGACTCGGTCTCCCCGGTCGATGACTCGTCGCCGGAATAAACGACGGTCTCACCACCAGATTCCGATCTATCCTCGTATTCCCCTCCATGGACGACTCCCACGAAGGCACGCTTCATGGCCGGTTTGACCCGGGCAGATCGTGCACGCTGAGCCGTTTCTACGAGGTCGGTGCAGATGTCCGGCTCAGGGCCCGGTTCACCGATCTTGCCGATGAAGACGTGTATGCCACCAAAGGTGACCCGGTACCCGTACTCAATTGAGCCGGCCTCGGGGCCCCATCCTGCATCATCGATGTAGAGCTTGCCGCGATGACTCTTGGTCATCCGGCCCACAACATAACCCTTGAGTCCTTCGAAGTTGCCCTCCAAGAACTTGAAACCATCGTGCGATAGCCCCACGGTGGGCGCCAACTGTCGTGGTTTTGTCACGGCAGATGTCCTCTTGAAAGGACTTAGTCGTGGAGCCATCTCTACGGGTTAGCTTGAAGGGGTTAAAGCGGACAGGGGACGCAAAAGAGTTTATACTAGTTCGGCCCCTTTGATGAAGGTAAAAGCCTACGTCTAGTTGTGATGGAATTGATGAGGTTTCGACGACCAGGGAGCCAATATGCTTTGCCTAAGTCTTGAGTTGTTGTCTCTCATCCTGAACCGCCGTCAGGTCGTCTCCTTATATACACGGGTGACGCCTGCCAGTTTACAGAGTCCCGAGGCCGGCTCATAAACATGTCCGGTTCGGTCTCCGCTCTTTCTATCTTATCATACAAGTTACATACCAATGCCGGTTCATGGCTACAGGCCGTAAACCGGTTATGGGCCTTGGGTCCCTATTTAACATTCCTATCTGCTTTCATGGGCTTCCCGCAAGCTCAACTACTGATGAAGTTAACCCGGCCTGTCCTGGCCAGTTTACGTCCAATAGTAATATCCCCAACAGTTATGGAGGTGATAAATAGTTCGTCGTAAAGAGTTACGCTGATGCAAGCTTTTACACCGATACGGATGACTCTGAGTCTCAATCTGGATACATATTGAAAGTGGGAGAAATTAGCTAGAGTAGCTCCATGCAGAGCATTGTAGACATAGAAAATTTGCAAAATACATACGACTCTGAATGTGACAGACCCATTGACTAATCTTCTCGCACAAGCAAAACATGATCACACCATAGTACTCTTCGGGTGTTAATCACATAGCGATGTGAACTAGATTATTGACTCTAGTAAAACCCTTTGGGTATTAGTCACATGGCGATGTGAACTAATCACATGGTGATGTGAACTATTGGTGTTAAATCACATGGCGATGTGAACTAGATTATTGACTCTAGTGCAAGTGCAAGACTGAAGGAAATATGCCCTAGAGGCAATAATAAAGTTGTTATTTATATTTCCTTATATCATGATAAATGTTTCTTATTCATGCTAGAATTTTATTAACCAGAAACTTAGTACATGTGTGAATACATAGACAAAACATAGTGTCCCTAGTATGCCAGTACTTGACTAGCTCGTTAATCAAAGATGGTTATGTTTCCTGACCATAGACATGTGTTGTCATTTGATGAACGAGATCACATCATTAGAGAATGATGTGATGGACAAGAATCCGTTAGCTTAGCATTATGATCGTTGAGTTTTATTGCTATTGCTTTCTTCATGACTTATACATGTTCCTCTAACTATGAGATTATGCAACTCCCTAATACCGCAGGAACACCTTGTATGCTATCAAACGTCACAATGTAACTGGGTGATTATAAAGATGATCTACAGGTGTCTCCATAAGTGTTTGTTGGGTTGGCATAGATCGAGATTAGGATTTGTCACTCCGTGTATTGGAGAGGTATCTCTGGGCCCTCTTGGTAATGCACATCACTATAAGCCTTGCAAGCAATGTGACTAATGAGTTAGTTGTTGGACGATGCATTACGGAACGAGTAAAGAGACTTGCCGGTAATGAGATTGAACTAGGTATGATGATACCGACGATCGAATCTCGAGCAAGTAATATACCGATTACAAAGGGAACAACGTATATTGTTATGCGGTTTGACCGATAAAGATCTTCGTAGAATATGTAGGAGCAAATATGAGCATCCAGGTTCCGCTATTTGTAATTGACCGGAGATGTGTCTCGGTCATGTTTACATAGTTCTCGAACCCGTAGGGTCCGCACGCTTAACGTTAGATGATGATTTGTATTATGAGTTATATGATTTGATGTACCAAAGTTTGTTTGGAGTATCGGATGAGATCACGGACATGACAAGGAGTCTCGAAATGGTCGAGAGGTAAAGATTCATATATTGGAAGGTTGCATTTGGTCATCAGAAGGGTTCCGAGTGATTCGGGCATTTTTTCGGAGTACCTGGAGGTTACCGGAACCCCCCGGGAGAAGTTATGGGCCTTATGAGCCATAAGAGGGAAGCACACCAACCCACAAGGGGTTAGTGCACCCCCCCTGGGAAGGAGGCCGATTAGGACTAGGAGAAGGGGGCTGGCCCCCCTTTCCTTCTCCTTCTCCCTTCCCCCTTTCCTACTCCGTGTGGGAGGTGGAATCCTACTAGGACTAGGGAGTCCTAGTAGGACTTAACACCTTGGCGCCCCCCTATGGCCGGTTGCTTCTCCCTCTCCCTCCTTTATATACGGAGGCAGGGTACCCCAAAGACACACAAGTTGATCTTTTAGCCGTGTGTGGTGCCGCCCTCCACAGTCACACACCTCAGTCATATCATCGTAGTGCTTAGGCGAAGCCCTGCGCCGGTAACTTCATCATCACCGTCACCACACCGTCGTGCTGACGGAACTCTCCCTCGGCCTCAACTGGATCAAGAATTCGAGGGACGTCACCGAGCTGAACGTGTGCTGATCGTGGAGGTGTCGTGCGTTCGGTACTTGGATCGGTTGGATCGCGAAGACGTTTGACTACATCAACCGCGTTAGTAAACGCTTCGGCTTTCGGTCTACGAGGGTACGCGGACTCACTCTCCCCGCTCGTTGCTATGCTTGTCCTAGATAGATCTTGCGTGATCGTAGGTAATTTTTTTGAAATACTACGTTGCCCAACATATGGAACCTAAGGTCCTAAAGGAACTACTCACACATGGTCATGGAGGAAGCAAGGTTGATGTAGAAGCCTCACGTGTTGGATTCCCCCTCTGGCAGGGTGCCGAAACATGCCTCCATATTGGATCTCCTCGGAACAGGCGGCGGCAGAAAAATCAGAGAAAAATGTTAGGGAGGGTTTCACAAAATATGGGATATATAGGCGAAAGGATATGCACAAGGGGCCACTCGGCCTAGTGGCATGGTTCCCCCAGGCCCCGCCGACTGGCCGCGTGGGCCCCTAGATTCATCCCCCTGGGCAGGTTCCAGCACTTTTCTGGACTCCTCATGACTTGGAAAAATCATGTTAAATCCTCTGTTTTTTTACCTTTGTAGATATGGATTTTCTGATAAGTCAAAAACATGTCAAAACCAACAGCTCACTTCGGGCACTAAACTAATACGTTAGTGCAGAAAAAATATAAATTTCTATAAAAGGTATTCATAAGTGATAATATAATTGCATGAACGAATAGAAAATATAGATATATTTGAGACATATCAGCATCCCCAAGCTTAATCTGTACTCGTCCTCGAGTAGGTAGATGATGAAACATGGTTAATTTTGTATGTATAATGCTACCTAGCATGATGTTGATCAAATGATGTAAAGTGTTGTGAACCTAGGATAAGAGTGATTCAAAGCAATAGTTTGTAGTTAATACGAAGCAAGTATCATAAAAAATGTGCAAATAAAATTAATCTTGCTTGCATGATTCAATGTTTTCATGTAATACCAATCAATACTCATATGTATCAAATTCATGGTTCCAAATGTTCAAGGCTTTATCATATCCAAAGACCTTATCATAACACAACCCAAAGCGTTGGTCAAGTAACCGAATCTAGGACTCTCCCTTTTCAACGACTCAACACTTGTTCGGTACCCAAGTCACAAGCTTTGATCTTCACAGTTAAATGGAAAATAGAATGATGATGGAGGTTTAATGAAATGATGATGCAGGTTTAATAGAAGTCAAAAGCTCAGAAAGTATCCGATAACCCAAATGTATAGGGGATCGCGACAGTCTTCGAGGGTAGTATTTCATCGAAATTTGTTGATTCGCCACAAGGGGAGCCAAAGAATATTTATGAGACTTAGCAATTGATTTTTCAATTCAACCATACATGGGAAATAATATTTCTGCAGCAAAGTGTTTTGTAGCACAATAGTTTGATAGTTTTGATAGTAGCAGTAGCAGTAGCAATAGTAGCAGGAACAATTTTTGATGATTGTAACAACAACAACATTAGTAACTTAGCAAAGATCAGTATGAGAAAAGCGTAAGCATTGGACCAACGATGGATATATGTGTTGGATGATATTCATCATATAACAGTCACAACCTAGAGCGACATCCAATAGCTCCAATTCATCAATTCAATGTTGGCATGTATTCCCTAGATAGTCATACAAGCTTATAATAAGAACTTGCATGACATATTTTGTCCTACCCTCCCGTGGCAGCGGGGTCTATAAGGAAACTAAGGGATATTAAGTCCTCCTTTTAATAGAGAACCGAAACGAAGCATTAAGGCATTGTGAATACATGAAGTCCTTGAATTAGAGTCATTCCTGGATAGTATCCTGATAACCCACAAGTATAGGGGATAGCAACAGTTTTCGAGGGTAGAGTATTCAACCCAAATTTATTTATTTGACACAAGGGGAGCCAAAGAATATTCTCAAGTATTAGCAGTTGAGTTGTCAATTCAACCACACCTTGATAACTTAATATCTGTAGGAAAGTATTTAGTAGAAAAGTAGTATGGAAGTAACCGTAACGGTGGCAAAAGTAACAGTAGTAGTTTTGTAGTAATTGTAACAGTGGCAACGGAAAAGTAACTAAGCAAAGAGCAATATGTGAAAAGCTCGTAGGCATTGGATCGGTGATGGCGAATTATGCCGGATGCGATTCCTCATGCAATAGTTATAACATAGGGTGACACAAAACTAGCTCCAGTTCATCAATGTAACGTAGGCATGTATTCCGAATATAGTCATACATGCTTATGGAAAAGAACTTGCATGACATCTTTTGTCCTACCCTCCCGTGGCAGCAGGGTCCTATTGGAAACTAAGGGATATTAAGGCCTCCTTTTAATAGAGTACCGGACCAAAGCATTAACACTTAGTGAATACATGAACTCCTCAAACTATGGTCATCACCGGTAAGTATCCCGATTATTGTCACTTCGGGGTTAACGGATCATAACACATAATAGGTGACTATGGACTTGCAAGATAGGATCAAGAACTCACATATATTCATGAAAACATAATAGGTTCAGATCTCAAATCATGGCACTCGGGCCCTAGTGACAAGCATTAAGCATAGCAAAGTCATAGCAATATCAATCTCAGAACATAGTGGATACTAGGGATCAAATCCTAACAAAACTAACTCGATTACATGGTAAATCTCATCCAACCCATCACCGTCCAGCAATCCTATGATGGAATTACTCACGCACGGTGGTGAGCATCATGAAATTGGTGATGGAGGAAGGTTGATGATGACGATGGCGATGGATTCCCCTCTGCGGAGCCCCGAACGGACTCCAGATCATCCCTCCCGAGAGAGATTAGGGCTTGGCGGCGGCTCCGTATCGTAAACCGTGATGAATCCTTCTCTCTGATTTTTTTCTCCCCGAACGTGAATATATAGAGTTGGAGTTGTGGTCGGTGGAGCTCCAGGGGGGCACGAGGCAAGGGGGTGCACCCCCACCCTCATGGACATGGTGTGGGCCCCCGTGGCCTTGATTCTTTCACCAGTATTTTTTATATATTCCAAAAATATTCTCCGTGAAGTTTTAGGTCATTCCGAGAACTTTTGTTTCTGCACAAAAATAACACCATGGCAATTTGGCTGAAAACAACGTCAGTCCGGGTTAGTTCCATTCAAACCATGCAAGTTAGAGTCCAAAACAAGGGCAAAAGTGTTTGGAAAAGTAGATACGATGGAGACATATCAACTCCCATAAGCTTAAACCATTGCTTGTCCTCAAGCAATTCAGTTGATAAACTGAAAGTGATAAAGAAAAACTTTTACAAACTCTGTTTGCTCTTGTTGTTGCAAATATGTAAAGCCAACATTCAAGTTTTCAGTAAAGATTATGAACTAACCATATTCATAATAACATTTAGGTCTCATGTTTACTCATATCAATGACATAATCAACTAGCGAGCAATAATAATAAATCTCGAATGACAACACTTTCTCAAAACAACCATAATATGATATAACAAGATGGTATATCGCTAGCCCTCTCGGAGACCGCAAAACATAAATGCAGAGCACCTCTGAAGAACAAGGACTGACTAAACATTGTAATTCATGGTAAAAGAGATCCAGTCATAGTCATACTCAATATAAATTAATAGCAATGGATGCAAATGACAGCGGTGCTCTCCAACTGGTGCTTTTTCATAAGAGGATGATGACTCAACATAAAAGTAAATCAATAGGCCCTTTGCAGAGGGAAGCGGGGATTTGTAGAGGTGCTAGAGGTCAGTTTTTGAAATAGAGATAAATAATGTTTTGAGCGTTCATTGTCAACATAACAACCGAGAGATCTCGATATCTTCCTTGCTACACAAACTATAGGCAGTTCCCAAACAGAATGGTAAATTTTATACTCCTCCACCACCAACGAGCATCAATGCATGGCTGGCCCGAAACAACGGGTGCCTCCAACTAACAACAGTCCTGGGGGAGTTTTGTTTGGAATTATTTTGATTTGAGCATGGGACTGGGCATCCCGGTGACCAACCATTTTCCCGTGAGTGAGGAGCGGAGTCCACTCCTCTTGAGAATAACCCGCCTAGCATGGAAGATACATACAACCCTAGTTGATACATGAGCTATTCGAGCATACAAAACAAAATTACATTTGAAGGTTTAGAGTTTCGCACATAGAAATTTACTTGGCATGGCAGGTAGATACCGCATATAGGAAGGTATGGTGGAATCATATGGAATAACTTTGGGGTTGATGGAAGTGGATGCACAAGCAGTATTCCCGCTTAGTACAAGTGAAGGCTAGAAAAAGACTGGGAAGTGACCAACTAGAGAGCGACAACGATCATGAACATGCATTAAAATTAATAAACATTGAGTGCAAGCATGAGTAGGATATAGTCCACCATGAAAATAAATATCGTGAAGGCTATGTTGGTTTTATTTCAACCACATGCGTGAACATGTGCCAAGTCAAGTCACTCGAATCGTTCAAAGGAGGATACCACCCTATCATACCACATCACAACCATTTTAATAGCATGTTGGCACGCAAGGTAAACCATTATAAACTCCTAGCTAATTAAGCATGGCATGAGCAACTATAATCCCTAATTGTCATTGCAAACATGTTTCATTCATAATAGGCTGAATCAGGAACGATGAACTAATCATATTTACAAAAACAAGAGAGGTCAAGTTCATACCAGCTTCTCTCATCTCAATCAGTCCATCATATATCGTCATTATTGCCTTTCACTTGCACGACTGAATGGTGTGAATAATAATAATAGTGCACGTGCATTGGACTAAGCTGGAATCTGCGAACATTGTATACACAGGAGAAGATAAGGTAATATGGGCTCTTTGTTAAATCAACAATAATGCATATAAGACCCACTTCAACATTTTCATTATGGTCTTCTCCTCTCGACCCCCAAAGAAAAGAAAGGAAATAAAACTATTTACACGTGAAAGCTCCCAACAAGCAAAAGAAGAACAAGACATCCTTTTGGGTTTTCTTTTTAATTACTGCTACTATAGGCATGTAAAGTAAACTAGCTAGAAGCTACAACTAATTTTTTTGGGTTTTCTTAAGGTTAATCAAACACAAGAAGAAGGCTTAAAACAGAAAATAAACTAACATGGATATTACAATGAAAAAGTATGAGCACCAACATCTGGAATGAGTGTGTGAACATGAATGTAATGTCGATGGGAAATATGTACTCCCCCAAGCTTAGGCTTTTGGCCTAAGTTGGTCTATGCCCAAGGATCAAAGTTGTAGTTGGGGTCGTACTGAGATGCAGCAGCTATTGCCTCATGAGCTGCAGCTTCGAGGCGAGCTGCCTCCATCCTCCTCTCATACTCATTCGCCTCCTCCCTGGTTATAGTATATCTCCCTTTTGCCTGAAAGTCAAAGAAAGTAGGAGCAGGGAGAGCAACATGGACAGTGCGGCGCTTGTCAAACATTAGTCGGTACTGGAGAGGCTGTTCCTTCCTCTCAATAAACTGATGGCGAACCATAGCATTATAATCTAAATAAGCGGGAGGCAATTCCATATCATTTTCATGTATGGGTATCTCAAGAAAATTAGCTACACGGGTTGCATAAATTACTCCGAACAAATCTCCATTAGTACTGTTATTATGCAACCTACGTGCGACAATGGCCCCCAAGTTGTATTGTTTATCTCCTAATACGATACTCTTGAGAACACTAAGGTCAGGAACACACATGTGACATGCCTCATCCTTGCCGTTAACGCATCGACCTATAAAGAGAGCAAAATAATGTATAGCAGAAAAATGAATGCTCCCTATGGTAGCTTGTGTTCTCTCTCTAGATTCCCCCACAGTGATGCTAGCAAGAAAATCTTTAAACTCAGATTTGCGAGGTTCACTAGCACTACCCCATTGCGGGAGTTTACAAGTAGTATTAAAATCTTCTAAGTCCATGGTATAAGATTTATTATAGAGATCAAATAGGAGAGTGTGAGAATTGCGTGAAGATGTAAATTTGAACCTTCTCACAAAGGAATCAGTTAGGTGATAATACTGAGGGCACTTATCTAGCATGAAGCCCTCGAGTTCATCATTACGCGCATATGCGTCAAATTCCTCCCTAATTCCTGCTCGGACCATGAAATCTTATGACAGCCATTCACAAGGCCGCACTTGAGCTTCTCTTGGTAGTTCATGGTCCAGCTCACGTATTGCGGGCCTGGGTCCTTGCTTCCTTGAAGAACCGCCTTGGTACATTTTCCTAAACATGTTTCTTCCTCTGCAAATTTCTGAAAAATTTAGTAACTCAAAATAAAAGTGAACCAAACTCAACAAAATTGATAGCAACTACTCCCACAAGTGCGTAGAGACTATATCATGCATTAGAACTACTTGGGACCAAATAAATTTGACATGCAAGCTCAAGAACAGGGTCACCTAAATAGCAAAAATTTGCAATGAATAAAGAACTAGAACAAAAACTAATTGGACCATTGGAGGAGTCACATACCAAAGAACAATCCCCCAAAGCAGTTTTATGAGTGGAGTTTTGAGCAAGGAGATCGAAAATGGCAGCAAGATGAGCTAGAACTCGTGCTTGAGCTGGTTGGTGATTTTTTTGGGAGGAAGAAGGAGTGTGTGGGTGCTGGAATAAGTGGGGGGCACCAGGGGCCCACGAGGCAGGGGGCAGGCCCAGGGGGGTGGGTGCACCCTGGACCCTCGTGGCTAGGTGCTGGCTCCCCTTGATGTGTTCTCAGTGCCAAATATTCTTATATTCTAGAAAAAAAATCATATATCAATTTCAGGGCATTTGGAGAACTTTTATTTTTGGGGTATTTTTTTATAGCAAGGATAATTCAGAAAACAGACAGAAAATACTATTTTTTGCTTTATTTAATCTCAATAACAAAAAGTAAAAGGAGGGTGCAGAAGGTTGTGCTTTCTAACTTCATCCATCTCATGCTCATCAAAAGGAATCCACTAAAAAGGTTGATTAAGTCTTGTTAACAAACTCATTCCAAATCGCATGAAATCGGAGAATTTTTGAATAGCACTAGGTCACCTCAACGGGGATATGCACATCCCTAACAATAAGAATATCATATTTATTTTTGACAGTAGGAAGATGAAATTCAAAACCTCCAATAGTAATTGTTGGAATTTTCTCAATAGAATTGATACTGTGGACTTGAGGTTGTTTCTTCGGAAAGTGTACCTTATGCTCATTACCATTAACATGAAAAGTGACATTGCCTTTGTTGCAATCAATAAAGCCCCTGCAGTATTCAAAAAGGGTCTACCAAGGATAATCGACATACTATCGTCCTCAGGAATATCAAGAATAACAAAGTCCGTTTAAATAGTATCATTTGCAACCACAACAGGCACATCCTCACAAATACCGACAGGTATAGCAGTTGATTTATCGGCCATTTGCAAAGAGATTTCAGTAGGTGTCAACTTATTCAAATGAAGTCTACGATATAAAGAGAGGCATAACACTAACACCGGTCCAAGATCACATAAAGCAGTTCTAACGTAATTTCTTTTAATGGAGCATGGTATAGTTGGTACTCCTGGATCTCCAAGTTTCTTTGGTATTCCACCCTTAAAGTATAATTAGCAAGCATGGTGGAAATTTCAGCTTCTGGTATCTTTCTTTTATTTATAACAATTTCCTTCATATACTTAGCATAAGGATTCATTTTAAGCATATTAGTCTAACGCATACGCAAAAAGATATGTCTAATCATTTCAGCAAAGCGCTCAAAATCCTCATCATCCTTTTTCTTGGATGGTTTAAGAGGAAAATGCATGGGTTTCTGAACCCATGGTTCTCTTTCTTTACCATGCTTCCTAGCACCAAAGTCTCTCTTATCATAACGTTGATTCTTTGCTTATGGGTTATCAAGATCAAGAGTAGGTTCAATTTCCACATCATTGTTATTGCTAGGTTGAGCATCAACATGAACATCATTATTAACATTATCACTAGGTTCATGTTCATCACTTTTTTTTGAATGTATACTGCAAGGCAACAGCCTCACAGTGCTTTATTAAAACTTAGCATAAAAGTCCAAGGTACAAGACAAGAGAAAAAGAACTAACTATCTAGGGTAAAGAGGCTAACCAGTCTAGAAGTTTATCTCTATATTTACATTTGATCCTATGGGTTAACATGGTTAAATCATGTACAAAATTCCTTCTCCAGGCTCTGAAGCTTGGTGTCTTATTCCTGAAAATTTTGCCATTCCTTTGAGTCCATATATTCCAGGTGGCAGTAAAGACCACTTCTGTAAAGAAGGGCAAACCAAACTCATCTCTAGCCAAAGATGCCATCGAGTAGGTTGACTGGTGAGGTTGAACCTGCCAAGAAATCCCAAGATAATTCCAAACTCTCTGGCTGAAGTTGCATGTGAAGAAGGGATGAATTCTGTCTTCATGAGTTTGAGATTGGCAAAGCACACAGCAATCATCTTGGATAATCCAGTGCCTGCGCTGCATCATATCCCTTGTGTTGAGTTGATCTATAAGAAGTAGCCATCCAAAGACTCTGACCTTGAGGGTGCAAGAGCATTTCCATATCCATTTGAATATAGGATCTACCACAATGCTAGAGAAAGCATAGTCATAATATATCTTGGTATGGAATTGACCAGACTTAGATGGCCATCTCCAAATGTCCTTACTGTTAGGATCAAGTTTAATAGAAAGGAGCATGGACTGGAGATGATCAAACTCTTGGAAAGCCTCTAGAGACAGAGGTAGATGGAAGCACTCAGTCAAATTGGGCAGCTCAAGGACATCCTTAACAGCGGTCAAGTCATCAATCACAAAGGAATGGAGTCTTGGAAACTGATCCTTGAGAATAACAGGATTGCCACTAATTTCCCATTTATCCAGCCAGAACACCACAGAATCACCAGCATGAACCTGTGGTATTGCCAGTTTACAAAATTTTTCATAGAGCTTAAGCACGTCACGCCACCAGAAAGAACCACACATCTGGGTAGCCTGTGGAGCCGAGGATTGGTAGTAGGAGTCCCAGATTAAATTCACCCATGGAATATCCATCTTGTTAAAGAACTTGAAGTGATGCTTAAGCAAAAGAGCATCATTCTGCACACTCAAATCGAGAACTCCCAATCCACCATATTTCTTTGGTCAGCAAACCAGCTCCCAGGCTGCCAAAGGTTGTCGTGGCGTGTCCGAATTGCCTCTCCAAAGACATTGGCGTTCAATCCTCTCAAGCTGCTTAAGAATACCTTGTGGGATCGACAAAGTGCAAAGGAAGTATATTGGAATTGAAGTAAGGACCGATTGAAGCAACTGGAGTCTACTGCCCTGATTGAGGAGGCAAGAAGAAGCTGACAACCTTCGTTCAAGGCGATCAACCAAAGGCATCAGATCATCTATTGTAGGTCTCATTGTTCCCAAGGGCAAACCAAGATAGGTAAAGGGGAGAGTACCAACGGTGCAACCAAGCAGGCTGGCAAGTCGAGAGCCCTCTTCATCAGACATATTTGTTGGGATCATCGAGGACTTACTGAAGTTAACTTTCAAACCAGTTGATACAGCGAAAACTTCAAGCATCTCCTTCAGTGCAATTAGCTGAGAGTCCACAGCAGGTAGAACAATAAGGGTGTCGTCGGCGTACTGCACAATTGGAAAGTCGTTGTTCCTGGTGGGTATTGGCAAAGAAAGTACATTGCGTCGACACATATCATTAACTACTGACTGTAGCAAGTCCACTGCAATGACAAATAAAAGTGGCGACAGAGGATCACCCTGACGAACTCCAGAACGACACTTGAAATGTTGGCCAGGAACCCCATTCAACAGGACCGAAGATGATCCAGAAGATAGCAAACTATCCACCCATCCCCTCCAACGGTCATCAAATCCCTTGCATTTCAAAATTCTAAGAATGGCTGCATGCTCAAGTGTATCAAAAGCCTTTGTAAAGTCAAGCTTTAACAGAACAATAGGTCTCTTGGAGGCTTTACACTGGTGAATATATTCAAAACAGCAGGCAAGACAATCTTGAATGAAGCGGCATTTGAGGAAACCATACTGGTTCTGATGAATGCAACGAAGGATAACCTTCTGCAAACGATTGGCCAGAAGCTTGGTGAGAAATTTTAAACAAGTGTTTGTGAGAGAGATGGGGCGAAAATCACCAACAAACTCCGTGCTCAGCTTCTTGGGTATAAGAGTTATGAAGGATGTATTTAAACACTCCAAGTTACATTTGCCCTCATAAAACTCTTTGACCAAATCAAAAAAATCAGCTTTGAGTATATGCCAGCACTTTTTTAAGAACAGTCCCGTAAAACCATCCGGACCAGGAGCACGATCAAGAGGTAAATGTTTGATAACCTCATCCACTTCGTCCTCAGAGAAGGGTTTAGTTAAATCCTCCAACCCATCAACTCTAGCTAGGAGATTCTCCAAATCAAAGCCCATCTGAATACCTTGAGCATTACCCATGCGGTTTTTGAATACAGACCAAAACATTCCAGCAAGTTGTTGATGGTCAGACACCACATCTCCCGCAGTATTTTTAATAGATGAGATGGTGTTTTTGCGGTACCTTTCAGTGGCCATGGCCTGAAAAAACTTTGAGTTCTCCTCACCAATCTTGATGAAGCGGATAGTGCAACGCTGCTTCCAGTAAATAAACTGTAAATGAATAATTTCCTCTAAATGTAACTTCACAATTCGACGAAAATTCGACTCTGGCCATGTTAAAGTACGCAGCTCCTCAAGGCCATCAAAATATAAAATGACCGTGTTACAATCTGCAATAAGTGCTTTAATCTTGGAAAGATTCACATGCCATTTTTTAAGAGCGGCTCTGAGAGCTTTAAACTTGGCAGAGATAGAACCAGCAGCTCCCGTTGTAACCCTGGAAGGTTTATTCCAAACATCCTGGACACATTCCATAAACCCTGGAAGATTGACCCAATAATTCTCAAAATGAAACAGTTTGGCCTTTGGAATGCATGTTGCAACGTTAACTACACACGGAACGTGATCTGAAGCAGTACGAGCCAATGGCAAAACTAAAGTGTTGGGGTGATTATTAGTCCAAGAGACAGATGTAAAGAACCAGTCGATCTGCTCTAACAAAGGAGTAGTCTGCATGTTGGACCAAGTGTACTGACGACCTTTAATTGGCAGCTCGACAGGGCCCAGATGGCCAATAATTTCATTAAAGAGGAAAATATCATGAACATTACCCCCAGGTAAATTGCGATTATCCAACGAGCGCATAAAGTTAAAATCGCCAACCAACAACCAGTTGTCATCAAAAGGGATATCCAAATTGTATAACCATTGAACAAATTCATCGCGTGTCGGACTCTGACAAGGGCCATAAACAGAGACCAAGGTCCAAACTTCAGACGTGTGCATGGAACGAAACTCCACAATGATACCATAGGGTTTAGCTTGAATTAACTTTCCAGCAAAAAAAGAGGAATTCCAGATAACCACAATTCCAGCAGATGCACTAACGGATGGTACATACACAAAGTTATCAAAGCACCGTGGACAAAATTTCCTAAGAAATCGCTGATCAATATGTGTGCATTTGGTTTCCTGAAGGCAAATAATCGAACAACCAGATTCATCGATTTTTTGCTTGACTGCTAACTGACGGGCTTCAGAGTTAAGGCCTCGTACATTCCAACAGAGGACCTTCCAGTCTCTAAATGCATTGCAATTCATTACAACCCAAAATAAGATCACTACGAAGGAGACCACGCAGTGATCTACCCAACTCAAAAGCCAAGTCCACACGATAGTTCAACAGAAAAGAAACAAAGAACATAAAAATGACGGTTATTAAGGTACGCCATGGACCTAAGCAGCCGAGGTTGTCACTTATCATCGGAGTTGCTGCTGGTGTGAGACTTGTATGGATCAGCTGTAAGCTTCTCCGTAGAGATCTTCTCAGGTGCAATCTGCAGGTGCGCTCCAATACGCTGAAGGGCGGAGATATATGTGGGGGGGGGGGGTGTGGCACTTCTGCTTCATGGTTATCTGACGCAGCTGGAGGTGGAGAAAATTCAGAAGGAATAGTTCTCTTTAGTTTCTTGAACCGAGAACTCTGGGGCAGAGCAGCTGGCTTTTTTTGGATCTGAGAAAAACCACCTCGGAGAGCACTAAGCCTCGCACTGCGACGAACTTCAGTTTCGACCAACACTTGATTAGCTGCAGACTTGCGGGATCCTTTCTTGGAGATCTTAGCAGTGACAGTGAACTGAAAAGATTCCGTGACCGGATCAGAGATTGTATCAAAGCAAAGGGCACGAGCCACCGGCCTCTTGACAGGGGAAAAACATCTTGCAGCCTGACCAACAGAAGGAGCAGATAAGAGACGACAACCAAGCAGTTCATCAGGCACAGAGAAATCCCAGGACTGGTTGGAAAGCATGAGAAACTTCAGAAGAGGCTGCATCATGGGTTTAGGGATTGTAATTGTGTCAAAACACTACATCATACTGGAAAAAGTACGTGCCCATTGCATCTCAGGTGGAAGAACTGGCCCAAAGACAGTGAGTACTTGACCAATGTGGAGAACTTGCTGAACAGGCGCGTGCTGAACTTGAGGAGCAACAACAGGAGGTTGGAATAGCACTACAACATCACCAGGTAAGTCAACGGGCACCTCATTAAGGTCAAATTCTTCAGCATTATTGAAAGAGCCCTCTGAACCTTGCAATATCATTGACTCCTGCGACTGCACATCATCTTTAGCTGGCTCATCATGGATATCAGCATCCACAGGCTCATGAATGTTGTCCGCAGGCTCATGAAAATTGTCAGCTGGCGGAGGAACATCATTCCAACCAATCTCCGGATATTCAGGCATAACCCAGTTGTTGTTATTGAGCTGCATCTGACCAGGTAGAGGGTGTGGATTGCCATTGAAGGGCATCGGATCCTCATCACCAGGAAGAACATCCGCAAAATCTGCTGACAGAACATAAACTGGGGCAGACCAGGACACTCTAATAGCTCCGAAATCCCCATATTCACGATAAACCACTCCACGAGGAACAAGAGATGACGCAGGAAAAGAAACATATGCCAGGGTGCGAACCATCATCTGATCATCCTGATGACAAACATGAAAACGTCCAAAAGTACTGATAACATCGGCAATATACTGTGTGCGACGATAATCCAACGGAACGCCCAGAAGCATGACCCAACCTCTACGGAAACCCTGAGTAGCTCTGTAGTTGGTGCCCTCATCATGCGGAATAAATCGAACAAAACGATCATTGCCTAGATCGAAAGGAGGGTGGTTCACCATAACATAGCGGGATGCAGCACTATGAAAACGGAACAGCTCCACCCCCTGAATCCAAGGCTGCGCATCTAGCACATCTCTGCCTAGTTGATTGACAACGATATCCTCACCATATTGCAGTACAGTTGGATTTCTTCAGGCAGTGGCTCTGGCTCGACAATGGCAATAGCATACTCTTCATGCCTCTGATCCGGAGCAGTGGCATGAGCATAGAAGGTGCATGGCAAATGGAGAGGGCCGCCGTCGATGATGTCGAAACCCGGCGGAACATACTCCCAGGGATTGAGCGCAAAGTTGGCCATCGATTCAGGTGGCGGAGGTGGGGTTTCTGGCCTCGACTCAGGTGGCGGCGGTGGGGTTTCTGGTCTCGGCTGTGGTGGTGGAGGCGGAGGCGGTGTATGCAATGGTGGCAGCTTTGGTGGAGATTGCAGAGGCGGGGGTATCAATTGGGAGGAAGTAGGTGCAGGCAGAGCACGCTTGATGGGACTGCTCAATGAGCAAAGAGCAGAGCCTTGGAGGGAAACCGAGGCGCCGGGCGAGGAAAACGGTGGTGGGTTATCAGCCGTAGCCTCACTGACGCGTGGGACCCATCTAAAACCCTCAGCTGGCGCAGATCCGGTGCAAGATTTGGCCCTGTGGCCCTGTTTAAAGCATCGTCTACATCTCGTTTGATTGGTGCACGCAACCGTAGGATGAGACATAGAAAAACAGTTCTGACATTTCCAATAACGGAACGCCATATCTTCAACCATAGAATTAAAATCCTCTAAATCAGCCTCAGGAAATCCAGGCTCGGGAGTTGGAGTAACAACATAATTTTGCAACTTGTTCGTCCCAATATCTTGCTCGGGGAATAAAACATAGGGGGGAATTGGGGTATCCCGAATGGGCTCTGGAGCAGACCCAAGGCCTACAGACCCAAGAGGAGTCCCAGGACTAGATGACGGGACAGATGGAGAAAAATTTGAAATCACACCAGACCCGCCCAAAGGATGTGCCGAAGATGCCGCATGGATAGACTTGGTAGGCGAGAAAGGTGGATCCACTGAACCGAAGGTGATCGGAGGGATCGCCGTCGTCCATTGTAACTCCGGCGCCGGCGGCGTATGTATGATGACACGTTCATGAGGAGAAACCGAGTAACCTCCATCAATAGCCGTCAGAATGCAATTCTGCGTAGCCGGATATCTATATCCCTTGCACACATGATAAGTTTGGAACATAGCAAACGAAATCTTTTTCCTAGACTAACCAGAGGATTTGAGAGCAGATTTGACTGGAGGTTTATGCATGACCAGCATGCCCAACATAGATCTACATTTTGTGGGACTAACAAAAATCCATTCGGCATCACATTCCTTTCTCCAGATTAAAACTTCATTTCTCCAATTAGGGCCACCATGTCCCCAAAGATGGAAATAACAGTTGAAATGCATACACGCAAAAGATCGAAGTGCTAAAATTTGAAGACCCACTTTTTTGCATGAGACATGGAAAGAGAATACCTTGCCTTGAATATGTGAAACCAAGAACTCAATAGCTGAACCCCCAAGGGCAGCTTCCAAGGCCGCGGCCACCGAATCATCAGAGAGGCGAAAATCATGCCTACTAAATGAGACAACCATGATGAAGTGACAAGAATCTTCCACGGGGTGCACCGTAACACCAAGTGAGTTGTAGATCGCATCTGCAAAAGCTAAACCGTTGGAGAAGTCCAAGCCAAGGGTGGATCCAGATGGGGAATCCATCAAAGATGGGAATCTCCTTGACGGGGTGAAGACGCCGGAGAGGATGGCCGGATTGGATGGGGGGTTTAGTGGTTGAGATGGGAGATCGCCGGAGAGCCTATCGCCGGAGGGGTGGGTGTGGTGGGAGTCATCGTCTCCTTCCCAATATCCTAAGGTCTCTCATGTTCATCACTTGATTGTGTTTCAGCATCAGAAATAGAAATATCATTGGGTTCTCAGGTGTGCCAACAACAGGTTCACTAGAAGCATGCAAAGTCCTATCATTTTTCTTTTTCTTCTTTTTAGGAGGACTAGGTGCATCAACATTAGTTCTCTGAGAATCCTGCTCAATTCTCTTAGGATGGCCCTCAGGATACAAAGGTTCTTAAGTCATTTTACCCCCTCTAGTCACAACTCTAATAGCATATTAATTCTTCTTATTATTTAATTCATTGAGCAAATCATTTTGAGCTTTAAGCACTTGTTCCACTAAGCATGTTTACTAATGAGTTTAAGTTCACCTTTAACTCTAGACATGTAATCACTCAAGTGTTGAATCATATAAGCATTACGTTTCAATTTTCTACCAACATAAGCATTGAAGTTTTGTTGTTTAACAATAAAATCATCAAACTCATCCAAGCATTGGCTAGCAAACTTAGTAGATGGGATTTCAGCTTTATCATATCTATAGAGAGAATTTACCTTTACTACATGTGTCGGGTTATCAAGTCCATGTATTTCTTCAATAGGTGGTAAATTCTTAACATCTTCAGCTTTAATACCCTTTTCTTTCATAGATTTCTTTGCCTCTTGCATATCTTCAGGACTGAGAAATAGAATACCCCTTTTCTTCGGAGTTGGCTTAGGAGTTGGTTCAGGAAGTGTCCAATTATTTTCATTAGTCAACATATTATTCAATAGTAATTCAGCTTGATCAACTATTCTTTCCCTGAAAACACAACCAACACAACTATCCAGGTGGTCTCTGGAAGCATCGGTTTGTCCATTATAAAAGATATTAAGTATTTCATTTTTCTTGAGAGGATGATCAGGCAAAGCATTAAGTAATCAGAGAAGCCTCCCCCAAGCTTGTGGGAGACTCTCTTCTTCAATTTGCACAAAATTATATATTTCCCTTAAAGCAACTTGTTTCTTATGAGCAGGGAAATATTTAGCAGAGAAGTAATAAATCATATCCTGGGGACTACACACACAACCAGGATCAAGAGAATTAAACCATGTTTTAGCATCGACCTTTAATGAGAACGGAAATAACTTAAGGATATAGTAGTAGCGAGTTTTCTCATCATTAGTGAATAGGGTGGCTATATCATTTAATTTAGTAAGTTGTGCCACAACAGTTTCAGATTCATAGCCATAAAAAGGATCAGATTCAACCAAAGTAATTGTCTCAGGATCAACAGAGAAATCAGAATCCTTATCAGTAACACAGATAGGTGAAGTAGCAAAAGCAGGATCATATTTCATTCTAGCATTCAAAGATTTTTCTTTAAGCTTAGCTAATAGTTTCTTAAGATCATATCTATCACTTCAAGCAAGAAAGTCTCTAGCAGTTTCTTCATCCATAACATAACCCTCAGGCACGACAGGCAATTCATATCTAGGGGAGAATCTTCATCACCACTTTCATGAATATTATCAGTTTAAATAATTTCATTCTCTCTAGCCCTAGCAAGTTGTTCATCCAGAAATTCACCTAGTGGCACAGTAGTATCAAGCATAGAAGTAGTTTCATTGTAAGTATCATGCATAGCAGAAGTGGCATCATCAATAACATCTGACATATCAGAGTTAATAGCAAAATCAGGTTTAGGTTCGCAAGCTTACTCAAAACAGAAGGTGAATCAAGTGCATAGGTAGATGGCAGTTCCTTACCCCCCCTCGTAGTTGAGGGATAAATTTTAGTTCTTTCGTCTTTCAAGTTCCTCATAGTGATCAGCAGATATAAATCCCAAGTGACTCAAAGAATAGAGCTATGATCCCCGGCAACGGCGCCAGAAAATAGTTTTGATAACCCACAAGTATAGGGGATCGCAACAGTTTTCGAGGGTAGAGTATTCAACTCAAATTTATTGATTCGACACAAGGGGAGCCAAAGAATATTCTCAAGTATTAGCAGTTGAGTTGTCAATTCAACCACACCTGAATAACTTAATATCTGCATCAAAGTATTTAGTAGCAAAGTAGTATGGAAGTAACGGTAACTTTGGCAAAAGTAACATTAGCAGTTTTGTAGTAATTGTAACAGTGGCAACGGAAAAGTAACTAAGCAAAGAGAAATATGTGAAAATCTCATAGGCATTGGATCGGTGATGGAGAATTATGTCGGATGCGATTCCTCATGCAATAGTTATAACATAGGGTGACACAGAACTAGCTCCAGTTCATCAATGTAATGTAGGCATGTATTCCGAATATAGTCATACATGCTTATGGAAAAGAACTTGCATGACATCTTTTGTCCTACCCTCCTGTGGCAGCGGGGTCCTATTGGAAACTAAGGGATATTAAGGCCTCCTTTTAATAGAGTACCGGACCAAAGCATTAACACTTAGTGAATACATGAACTCCTCAAACTACGGTCTTCACCGGTAAGTATCCCGATTATTGTCACTTCGGGGTTAACGGATCGTAACACATAATAGGTGACTATGGACTTGCAAGATAGGATCAAGAACTTTCATATATTCATGAAAACATAATAGGTTCAGATATGAAATCATGGCACTCGGGTCCTAGTGACAAGCATTAAGCATAGCAAAGTCATAGCAACATCAATCTCAGAACATAGTGGATACTAGGGATCAAACCCTAACAAAACTAACTCGATTACATGGTAAATCTCATCCAACCCATCACCGTCCAGCAAGCCTCCGATGGAATTACTCACGCACGGCGATGAGCATCATGAAATTGGTGATGGAGGAAGGTTGATGATGACGATGGCGACGGATTCCCCTCTCCGGAGCCCCGAACGGACTCCGGACCAGCACTCCCGAGAGAGATTAGGGCTTGGCTGCAGCTCCATATTGTAAAACGCAATGAATCCTTCTCTTAGATTTTTTTCTCCCCGAACGTGAATATATAGAGTTGGAGTTGAGGTCGGTGGAGCTCCATGGGGCCCACGAGGCAGGGGGCGCGCCCCCACCCTCCTGGATAGGGTGTGGGCCCCCTGGCCTTGATTCTTTTGCCAATATTTTTTATATATTCCAAAAATATTCTCCGTGAAGTTTTAGGTCATTCCGAGAACTTTTGTTTCTACACAAAAATAACACCATGGCAATTCTGCTGAAAACAGCGTCAGTCCGGGTTAGTTCCATTCAAATCATGCAAGTTAGAGCCCAAAACAAGGGCAAAAGTGCTTGGAAAAGTAGATACAATGGAGACGTATCATATCCCAACTATTGTTACTTTGGGGTCTATAGATCAGAACAATAACAAGTGCATATAACTAGCAGATAGGATCAAGAACTCAAATATATTCATGAAAACATAGAGGGTTCAAATCTGAAATCATGGCACTCGGGCCCTAGTGACAAGCATTAAGCATAGCAAAGTCATAGCAACATCAATCTCAGAACATAGTGGATACTAGGGATCAAGCCCAAACAAATTGTCTCGATTACATGAAAAATCTCATCCAACTCCATCACCATCTAGCAAGCCTATGTAGTTACTCACTCCCAGTGGTGAGCATCATGGAATTGTTGATGGAGAAGGGTTGAGGATGACGGCGGCGACAATTTTTCACCCTCCAGAGTGTGACGCCCCTGATTTAATCGTACACTAATCATACACGCAAATGTGCACGATCAAGATCAGGGACTCACGAGAAGATATCACAACACAACTCTTGACACAAATTAAAATAGGGAAATTTTTGTTTTTTCCACTCTATATTTTGCCAATTTTCCTTATTCCACTCTATTTTTACATTTCACTTTTGCCACTCTTAGTTTTTGACAACTATCACAATTGCCATTCCTGTGGCAAAAGCAAAATTACCATAGTGGCAATTGTGATAATTGTCAAAGGCTAAGAGTGGCAAAAATGAAATAAAATTATTTTGCTTTTGTCACAAAATGGCAAGTGTGATAATTGTCAAAAACTAAGAGTGGCAAAAGTGAAATGTCAAAATCTAGAGTGGCATAAGGAAAATTGGCAAAATCTAGAGTGGCAAAAACAAAATTTTCCCACTAAAATAATACAAGCTTCATATTACATGCCAGGGGCCTCGAGGGCTCAAATACATTAGCTCGAAAACAAATGAGTCAGCGGAAGCAACAATATCTAAGTATAGACATAAGTAAAACAAGTTTGTCTTAAGAAGGCTAGCACAAACATCTATGATGATCGAAAAGGCAAGGCCTCCTGCCGAGGAGGCTCCTAACTACTCCTGGTCGTCAGCGGTCTCCACGTAGTAGTAGGCACCCTCTGGGTAGTAGTAGTAGTCTTCGGTGGTGGCGTCCGATTCCTAGGATCCGCCATGTTATCGCAGCAATCAGATATATGGGGAAAAGTGCTAGCAAAGCAACCATGAGTACTCATCCAAAGTACTCGCAAGACTTACATCAGATCTAAACTAAGTATGCATCTATATCAAATGAGTGGGCTGTATCTGCGGACTGAACTGCAGAATGCCAGAAAAGAAGGGGGGAAAGCCTAGCCTATCGAAGACTAGCATCTTCAAGCATCTTGCAGCATCAGAAGAGGTAAGAGTAACTTATTATAATAGTATTAAGTATGTTGTAACATCGTATCCCTGCGAGAAAGCAATCCCGGAGCCATCGTATCCATTTCTCATGCCTCGACATCCAGTTCTAGTTGTATTGATCGGGATACAACT
Organism: Aegilops umbellulata; assembly: GCA_032464435.1. Classification (NCBI taxonomy): domain Eukaryota; kingdom Viridiplantae; phylum Streptophyta; class Magnoliopsida; order Poales; family Poaceae; genus Aegilops; species Aegilops umbellulata. The sequence goes on along the minus strand of CP136056.1, from coordinate 277,089,575 downwards.
CCGAGCGTCCGTTACCGTGGACACGGCTACTCGAATAGATCAATCTTCCCTGCTGGGATGCAGAAACTTACCCAACACGCTCGATCAACTCCGTCCGGACACACCATCAGGCCATGACGGGCCTTGGCCGTTCAACACACCGCAATCCAACCTAGGCTCAATAGAGAGGCCAGCACGCCGGTCTACATCCTAAGCGTGCAGGGGTCTTGGGCCCATCGCCCTTTGCACTCCTGCACGTTGCGAACGCGACTGGTGTCAGTCCTCGCTACCTCCTTATGCAAGGCAGGTGCTTACGCGGGCAACCCGGGCGCGTGCCGCTCAGTCGCTGGCATCCGAAGAGCTTTTGGCTGATACATATGATAAAGAGTGCCCATACTTATTCCCGCGTGGTGGTTAGTGCGAAAAGGCCAGAGGCCTACTCGGATCACATATCAAAACCGTTAGTGTCTTGGTAGCACGCGGTAACAAACAGAGACTCACGATCATGTGACCCCGTCGCCCGTCTCGTGGACTTACGACAAGGGCTAAAAATTCCCGGCCATGCCACGTAATTATCTCGCGGGTACCCTCCAGGTCAACCCGACTACACATCAACTCGTGGATACACTCACGGTCAACCGGACTTCACATTTCTCTTGCGGGTACCCCCCGGGGCCGACTCGACTTCAGTCATGGTTTTGGGGTAAAGTCAAAGTAACCGTGTGTCAAAAATAGCAAGGGGGAACCCGAGGAATCACCCGCGATGGATTCCCACTTGATGTAACCGTCAAGGTGGACTTGGAGGAATCACCCTCGATGGTCCACACTTGAAGGGTTGCACGACAGACTCATTATCGGGGGTGGTGTAGGAGGAATCACCCTCGATGACCATGACCGAATAGCTACACTATAGGGTTAACATCAGAAGTGCTGACGAGGTATCACCCTTGTCACTCGATAGTAACTCTGCAGAGTCGTACAACTAAGGGGATGATGTGCGGTGTCGGGGCCTGGACGTCGATCACATTGATCGAGTCATCAAACATAAAGCAGGGCAACTGGTACAAGGTGAGGGGTCACTGATGGATCAGTGACCAACTTATAGTAAGCATTTTAGGATCAGCATGTAAGGTAACAAATGCAGGTTACAAAAACAGGCTATGCATCATAATAGGATCATATGTAAGCAGTAGCAGTTCTAATACAAGCATAAGACAGAAGAGAATGGGCATATCGGAATGATCAAGGAGGTTTGCTTGCCTGGAAGCTCTGCTGAAAGGGAAAAAGGGTCATCGGTGATGTAGTCGATCACAGGGGAAGCATCAGTCTCGGGGTCTACCGGAGAGAAGAGAGGGAAGAAACAGTAAATACAATGCAAACGGATGCATCACTAAGCATGCCATGACGATATGCAATGCTAAGGGTGTTCTAAGGCACGACTACACGTTGCAGACGGAGAGGGAAAAGATCCGCAGGGGCTTTCCCGACGTTTGGCATTTTCGGGACAGATGAAAAGAGGGGAACGGTTCCATGTTCATCATGCTAGAGGCTTGTGACAGATGAACGTGTCACATATTCGGATTCATTGGATTTTTCTCAGCAATTTTCATATATAAATTACTTTCATCCAAGTTATAAATTACTCCCTTCGTCCCAAAATAAGTGTCTCAACCTTAGTACAAATTTGTACTAAAGTTAGTACAAACTTGAGACACTTATTTTCGGACGGAGAAATATTTTATATGAATTTTCTAAGTTTTATAAGATTAACATTAATTAAATTAATTCAAAAACAGGAATATTGCGTCAGCATGACATCACCCTGACGTCAGCAGTCAACCAGCTAGTTGACTGGTCAAACTAATGCCTGGGAACCTTCTGTCATTGATAGTGGGGCTAACAGAGTTTTAATATTAAACTAATTATCTATTTAACTAACACAGACCCATGGACAGTGTCTACTTAGCTTAATTAATCATATTAATTAATGTAATACATTTTTAATTATCTGAAGGGGATGGTCCCCGCATGTGAGCGACTGGGTGAGCCCAGTCAGCCGTTGATCCTAGTCAACTTGGTCAAGGGTGCCCCTGGGACCCATCTGTCAGCGACCCAGGGAGTGGCCCCGGTTGGCCATCGTCGGCAAGCCGCCGGAGAGAGGCTCCGGTGAGCCCAAGCGTGGCGGGGGCTCCAGCCATGTACGGGAATGCGCCGCGGAGGGTCCGTTCGTCGTGGGATTTGCGGCGTTCGGAAGCAGGCGACGAACCGCGTCGAATGGTGGTAGGAGCAGTTCCCGGAATGGCCTATGGCGTCGCCGGAGTCGACGTCCAGTGTTGGCTAGAGAAGGCAACGCAGACACGAGGGCTGCGGCGCGTGCGAGAGGGAGGCGATGCCAGGGCGGCGACAGTGCAGCAATCGCAGAGGAGCAGCAGTAGCGCAGCTCAAGGGCGAGTTGGGGGGCAGCAGTGCGGGTCACAGTAGGAAGCGGGAGCCACGATGCTGGCAGTAGTACTCCCTCCTTTCCGGTTTATAGGTCTTATCTCAAAATTTTAGTTTTTCCATTTTATAAGGCTCAATTTGGTTGTTTTCCATCACATGTTCAGATTCCAAGGTGCATTAAATCATTGCATACAAACCAATGCATGTAATTTATGCATGCATGCATTGCAATTAATGCATTGGTAAACATACTTTTTTGAGGAAAATAAAAGCATTAATTAGGTGCTTTTGCAAACTATAAAAAGTATTCCACCACTCACCATCTACCTTGGTTGGTGAGAATTTTGAATTGAGCCTTATAAACCGGAAAGGAGGGAGTATGGAGCAGCAGCCGCATGAGCACAGCAGCAGGCAGGGGAAGCGGTGTCAGGCAAGCAATAGAGGGGTAGCAGGCAAGCAGCTGGACGCGCGCAGGGCTGCGGGCGTGCGCGCAGGGCGTGTCAGCGCCCCTCACGAGGGAACCCCACCAGCAGACACGGCTCAGCCTGGACCGGTGCGGCCCAGCCGCGCCCGCAAGCCCAACAGCAGATACCTCGACCCTAAATCGAAGACGGCCTAGCCCAAGACTACCACCACTGCTTAAGCGCATCTCACTCACAAGCGAGGGCATCCAGTGGATCACCCGAACCCGGCGGCGGCGGCTACCTGACCTAGTTCATCTTGCTAGAACACTTCATTCCTCTGTAATTCGGTCTGTACCAGGTACTACTTCAGAGAGTTGTAATAGATCGATCCCACCAGCCACTTCTATAACCTGTACCTCACATCTGGTATCAGAGACATCCACCACCTCTTCCTCGCGTTCGATCTGGCGCAATTCATCCACACCTGGAGCTAACATCTGGCCAGGCAACAACTCACCGCGATGGATCCGGCCATCAAGGCGTTTTTGGACAAGCTCGACGCCACTCTGGAGGCGAACACGACGGCTAGCAAGGTGACCAACGCCAAGATCGATGATCTGCTCTCTTGGCGCCCTGATCTGGAGCGTCAGGTCGCGGATCTGAACGACACAGTGGCGGTTCTCCAACAGGCGCGGGCCGCGCCATCGAAGGAGGGCGGCGACAACCACTCGGGCACCGCTCCTCTGCAGCAGCCTGTGACGCTCGGAGCCCTTCCGGACTCCGTAGCTGGCGCGACGGATCTTCTCCATGGGTCTGATGACCATGGTGTTGCAAATCAACAACGGGAGCCGCACGCGGCGTATTTCATGACCCCGCCGCCGCTCCCAAACAACGTTCAGATCACTCACAGTCCCTAGTTTACTATTTCTTTACCTTTCTCGCATGCTAGTCAGCTGCTCACGGGATTGGCCCAGGCACACCCTTCGATTGTGTTTCGCATGTTCGCTAGGGACAACCCACGCCTCTGGAAGGTCTTATGCGAGCAGTACTTTGACATATTTGGCATACACCAGTCATTTTGGGTACCCATGGCCTCGCTCAATTTCTCAGGAGCAGCGTCAATGTGGTTGCAAACTATTCAGAAAAAATTGTCACAGTTTGATTGGGAGTCTTTTACTGCCTTGCTTTGCACTCGTTTCGGCCGTGATCGGCACCAGTTGCTCATTCGCCAGTTTTACACCATAAGACAGACATCTACTATTACTGATTATATTGAGCAGTTCGAAACCTTCATCAACAATTTAAGTTCTTATTCAGATTCAATTCATCCTTATTATTTCCTCACCCGCTTTGTGGAAGGGTTATGGGCGGACATCCGGGCGGTGGTCTTGGTTCAACGACCACCCGACTTGGATACGGCGTGCTCCCTCGCCTTGCTCCAAGAGGAGGTCATCCACGGGGCGTTCGGCGATGCACGACAAGCGTCTTCGTCACGGCCACCTGATATCCCATCACGTGGCCCTATGCCGTTGCCGCTGCCTCCTCCACCGCATCAGCTGCCTACACCAGCAACGGCCACCGATCGACGCGGCGTGGAAGGAGCCCGAGCAGACGGAGGGCGTCAGAGCGAACCACACTCGGACCTCGCCAAGGTCAAAGCCCTCCGCGATTATCAGCGCGCGCGGGGGCTATGTTTCAAGTGTGGTGAACGTTGGGGCCGTGAGCATGTCTGCCCCACGTCAGTACAACTGCACGTAGTTGAGGAGCTCCTGGAGTTGTTCGGCATCAACACAGTCTGCGGTGAGGACGAACCCGGATTAGCTGAGACAGCATCAGAAACAGTGTGTGCCATCTCACGCACCGCCTTGTCTGGGGGCGTGTCAGCCAAAGCATTTCAGCTTCAGGCATGGATACATGGTCATGAAGTTTTGATGTTGGTGGATTCGGGCAGCTCAACGTCGCTTGTCAACCAAGAGCTTGCCAAGCAACTCATCGGAGTGCAGCCATTAAGCATAGCTTGTCGGGTTAAGGTGGCTGATGGAGGTGAACTCTTTTGCACTTCAGTGGTTCGTCAATGTGCGCGGTTTTCGCAAGGGCGGGAGTTTGCTATTGATATGAAGATACTAGCCCTGGGCACTTATGACGCGATTTTGGGAATGGATTGGCTTGAAGCTCACAGTCCCATGACAGTGGATTGGTGAGCCAAAACTCTGGAATTTCAGTCTGCTGATAGAGTCGTGGTTCTCAAAGGCCATGAAGCATCATCATTCACTTGCTCGACCATCAACAGTGTTCAATTGCAAGCGCTCTGCAAACAGGGAGCGGTCTCGCATATTGTTCAAATCTGTTCAGCCACCATGGGGGAGGAACAACAACAACCAGTACCAGAGCCTATTCAGCAACTGTTGTCTGAATTTTCAGAGGTGTTTGGAGGACCACAAGGACTGCCACCTCGTAGGGCTTGTTGAAGGAAATATGCCCTAGAGGCAATAATAAAGTTATTATTTATTTCCTTATATCATGATAAATGTTTATTATTCATGCTAGAATTGTATTAACCGGAAACATAATACATGTGTGAATACATAGACAAACAGAGTGTCACTAGTATGCCTCTACTTGACTAGCTCGTTAATCAAAGATGGTTATGTTTCCTGACCATAGACAAAGAGTTGTTATTTGATTAACGGGATCACATCATTAGTTGAATGATCTGATTGACATGACCCATTTCATTAGCTTAGCACCCGATCGTTTAGTATGTTGCTATTACTTTCTTCATGACTTATACATGTTCCTATGACTATGAGATTATGCAACTCCCGTTTACCGGAGGAACACTTTGTGTGCTACCAAACGTCACAACGTAACTGGGTGATTATAAAGGAGCTCTACAGGTGTCTCCAAAGGTACATGTTGGGTTGGCATATTTCGAGATTAGGATTTGTCACTCCGATTGCCGGAGAGGTATCTCTGGGCCCTCTCGGTAATGCACATCACATAAGCCTTGCAAGCATTGCAACTAATGTGTTAGTTGTGAGATGATGTATTACGGAACAAGTAAAGAGACTTGCCGGTAACGAGATTGAACTAGGTATTGGATACCGACGATCGAATCTTGGGCAAGTAACATACCGATGACAAAGGGAACAACGTATGTTGTTATGCGGTCTGACCGATAAAGATCTTCGTAGAATATGTAGGAGCCAATATGGGCATCCAGGTCCCGCTATTGGTTATTGACCGGAGACGTGTCTCGGTCATGTCTACATTGTTCTCGAACCATAGGGTCCGCACGCTTAAAGTTACGATGACAGTTTCATTATGAGTGTATGTATTTTGATGTACCGAAGGTTGTTCGAAGTCCCGGATGTGATCACGGACATGAAGAGGAGTCTCGAAATGGTCGAGACATAAAGATCGATATATTGGAAGCCTATATTTGGACATCGGAATCGTTCCGGGTGAAATCGGCATTTTACCGGAGTACCGAGGGGTTACCGGAACCCCCCGGGGGGTTATTGGGCCTACATGGGCCTTGAGGGAGAAGAGAGAAGGAGGCAGGAGGTGACCGCGCGCCCCTCCCCTTCCTAGTACGAATAGGACAAGGGAAGGGGTGCGGCGCCCCCCCTTTCCTTCCCCTCTTCCTCCTCTTTCCCCTTTCTCCTTCTCCAATTAGGAAAGAAGGGAGTCCTACTCCCGGTGGGAGTAGGACTCCCCCCTGGCGCGCCCCTCCTTGGCCGGCTGCCCCCTCCCCTTGGCTCCTTTATATACGGGGGCAGGGGGGCACCCTAGAACACACAAGTTGATCTTCGTGATCGTTCCTTAGCCGTGTGCGGTGCCCCCCTCCACGATATTACACCTCGGTCATATTGTAGCGGTGCTTAGGCGAAGCCCTGAGACGGTCGAACATCAAGATCGTCACCACGCCGTCGTGCTGACGGAACTCCTCCCCGAAGCTTTGCTGGATCGGAGCCCGGGGTGCGTCATCGAGCTGTACGTGTGTCAAGAACTCGGAGGTGCCGGAGTAACGGTGCTTGGATCGGTTGGACCGAGAAGACGTACGACTACTTCCTCTACGTTGCGTCAACGCTTCCGCTTCGGTCTATGAGGGTGCGTAGACAACACTCTCCCCTCTCGTTGCTATGCATCACCATGATCTTGCGTGTGCGTAGGAATTTTTTTGAAATTACTACGTTCCCCAACAGTGGCATCCGAGCCTAGGTTTTATGGTTTGATGTTATATGCACGAGTAGAACACAAGTGAGTTGTGGGCGATATAAGTCATACTGCCTACCAGCATGTCATACTTTGGTTTGGCGGTATTGTTGGATGAAGCGGCCCGGACCGACATTACGCGTACGCTTACGCGAGACTAGTTCTACCGCCGTGCTTTGCACACAGGTGGCTGGCGGGTGTCAGTTTCTCCAAGTTTAGTTGAACCGAGTGTGGCTACGCCCGGTCCTTGCGAAGGTTAAAACGGCATCAACTTGACAAACTATCGTTGTGGTTTTGATGCGTAGGTAAGATTGGTTCTTGCTTAAGCCCGTAGCAGCCACGTAAAACTTGCAACAAACAAAGTAGAGGACGTCTAACTTGTTTTTGCAGGGCATGTTGTGATGTGATATGGTCAAGACATGATGCTAAATTTTATTGTATGAGATGATCATGTTTTGTAACTGAGTTATCGGCAACTGGCAGGAGCCATATGGTTGTCGCTTTATTGTATGCAATGCAATCGCCCTGTAATGCTTTACTTTATCACTAAGCGGTAGCGATAGTCATAGAAGCATAAGATTGGCGAGACGACAACGATGCTACGATGGAGATCAAGGTGCCGCTGCGGTGACGATGGTGATCATGACGGTGCTTCGGAGATGGAGATCACAAGCACAAGATGATGATGGCCATATCATATCACTTATATTGATTGCATGTGATGTTTATCTTTTATGCATCTTATCTTGCTTTGATTGACGGTAGCATTATAAGATGATCTCTCACTAAATTATCAAGAAGTGTTCTCCCTGAGTATGCACCATTGCCAAAGTTCGTCGTGCCCAGACACCACGTGATGATCGGGTGTGATAAGCTCTACGTCCATCTACAACGGGTGCAAAACAGTTGCACACGCGGAATACTCAGGTTATACTTGACGAGCCAAGCATATACAAATATGGCCTCGGAACACGGAGACCGAAAGGTCGAGCGTGAATCATATAGTAGATATGATCAACAAAAAGATGTTCACCATTGAAAACTAATCCATTTCACGTGATGATCGGTTATGGTTTAGTTGATTTGGATCACGTGATCACTTAGATGATTAGAGGAATGTCTATCTAAGTGGGAGTTCTTAAGTAATATGATTAATTGAACTTAAATTTATCATGAACTTAGTCCCTGATAGTATCTTGCTTGTTTATGTTGATTGTAGATAGATGGCCCGTGTTGTTGTTCCGTTGAATTTTAATGCGTTCCTTGAGAAAGCAAAGTTGAAAGATGATGGTAGCAATTACACGGACTGGGTCCGTAACTTGAGGATTATCCTCATTGCTGCACAGAAGAGTTACGTCCTGGAAGCACCGCTGGGTGCCAGGCCTGCTGCTGATGCAACTGACGACGTTAAGAACGTCTGGCAGAGCAAAGCTGATGACTACTCGATAGTTCAATGTGCCATGCTTTACGGCTTAGAACCGGGACTTCAACGACGTTTTGAACGTTATGGGGCATATGAGATGTTCCAGGAGTTGAAGTTAATATTTCAACAGAATGCCCGGATTGAGAGATATGAAGTCTCCAATAAATTCTATAGCTGTAAGATGGAGGAGAATAGTTCTGTCAGTGAGCATATACTCAAGATGTTTGGGTATTGTAATCACTTGATTCAACTGGGAGTTAATCTTCCGGATGATAGTGTCATTGACAGAATTCTCCAATCACTTCCACCAAGCTACAAGAGCTTCGTGATGAACTATAATATGCAAGGGATGGATAAGACAATTCCCGAGCTCTTCGCAATGCTAAAGGCTGCGGAGGTAGAAATCAAGAAGGAGCATCAAGTGTTGATGGTCAACAAGACCACTAGTTTCAAGAAAAAGGGCAAAGGGAAGAAGAAGGGGAACTTCAAGAAGAACAGCAAGCAAGTTGCTGCTCAGGAGAAGAAACCCAAGTCTGGACCTAAGCCTGAAACTGAGTGCTTCTACTGCAAGCAGACTGGTCACTGGAAGCGGAACTGCCCCAAGTATTTGGCGGATAAGAAGGATGGCAAGGTGAACAAAGGTATATGTGATATACATGTTATTGATGTGTACCTTACTAGAGCTCGCAGTAGCACCTGGGTATTTGATACTGGTTCTGTTGCTAATATTTGCAACTCGAAACAGGGACTACGGATTAAGCGAACACTGGCAAAGGACGAGGTGATGATGCGCGTGGGAAATGGTTCCAAAGTCGATGTGATCACAGTCGGCACGCTACCTCTACATCTACCTTCGGGATTAGTATTATACCTAAATAATTGTTATATGGTGCCAGCGTTGAGCATGAACATTATATCTGGATCTTGTTTGATGCGAGACGGTTATTCATTTAAATCAGAGAATAATGGTTGTTCTATTTATATGAGTAATATATTTTATGGTCATGCACCCTTGAAGAGTGGTCTATTTTTGATGAATCTCGATAGTAGTGATACACATATTCATAATGTTGAAACCAAAAGATGCAGAGTTGATAATGATAGTGCAACTTATTTGTGGCACTGCCGTTTAGGTCATATCGGTGTAAAGCGCATGAAGAAACTCCATACTGATGGACTTTTGGAACCACTTGATTATGAATCACTTGGTACTTGCGAACCGTGCCTCATGGGCAAGATGACTAAAACACCGTTCTCCGGTACTATGGAGAGAGCAACAGATTTGTTGGAAATCATACATACAGATGTATGTGGTCCGATGAATGTTGAGGCTCGTGGAAGATATCGTTATTTTCTCACCTTCACAGATGATTTAAGCAGATATGGGTATATCTACTTAATGAAACATAAGTCTGAAACATTTGAAAAGTTCAAAGAATTTCAGAGTGAAGTTGAAAATCATCGTAACAAGAAAATAAAGTTCCTATGATCTGATCGTGGAGGAGAATATTTGAGTTACGAGTTTGGTGTACATTTGAAACAATGCGGAATAGTTTCGCAGCTCACGCCACCCTGAACACCACAGCGTAATGGTGTGTCTGAACGTCGTAATCGTACTTTACTTGATATAGTGCGATCTATGATGTCTCTTACAGATTTACCGCTATCGTTTTGGGGTTATGCTTTAGAGACGGCCGCATTCACGTTAAATAGGGCACCATCAAAATCCGTTGAGACGACACCTTACGAACTATGGTTTGGCAAGAAACCAAAGTTGTCGTTTCTTAAAGTTTGGGGCTGCGATGCTTATGTGAAAAAGCTTCAACCTGATAAGCTTGAACCCAAATCAGAGAAATGTGTCTTCATAGGATATCCAAAGGAAACTATTGGATACACCTTCTATCACAAATCCGAAGGCAAGACTTTTGTTGCTAAATTCGGAAACTTTCTAGAGAAGGAGTTTCTCTCGAAAGAAGTGAGTGGGAGGAAAGTAGAACTTGATGAGGTAACTGTACCTGCTCCCTTATTGAGAAGTAGCACATCACAGGAACCGGTTTCTGTGACGTCTGAACCAATTAGTGAGGAAGTTAATGATGATGATCATAGAACTTCAGATCAAGTTACTACAGAACCTCGTAGATCAACCAGAGTAAGATCCGCACCAGAGTGGTACGGCAATCCTGTTCTGGAAGTCATGCTACTAGATCATGATGAACCTACGAACTATGAAGAAGCGATGGTGAGCCCAGATTCCGCAAAATGGCTTGAAGCCATGAAATCCGAGATGGGATCCATGTATGAGAACAAAGTATGGACTTTGGTTGACTTGCCCAATGATCGGCAAGCAATTGAGAATAAATGGATCTTCAAGAAGAAGACTGATGCTGACGGTAATGTTACTGTCTACAAAGCTCGACTTGTCGCAAAAGGTTTTCGACAAGTTCAAGGGATTGACTACCATGAGACCTTCTCACCCGTAGCGATGCTTAAGTCTGTCCGAATCATGTTAGCAATTGCCGCATTTTATGATTATGAAATTTGGCAGATGGATGTAAAAACTGCATTCCTGAATGGATTTCTGGAAGAAGAGTTGTATATGATGCAACCAGAAGGTTTTATCGATCCAAAGGGAGCTAACAAAGTGTGCAAGCTCCAGCGATCCATTTATGGACTGGTGCAAGCCTCTCGGAGTTGGAATAAACGCTTTGATAGTGTGATCAAAGCATTTGGGTTTGTACAGACTTTTGGAGAAGCCTGTATTTACAAGAAAGTGAGTGGGAGCTCTGTAGCATTTCTGATATTATATGTGGATGACATATTACTAATCGGAAATGATATAGAATTTCTGGATAGCATAAAGGGATACTTGAATAAAAGTTTTTCAATGAAAGACCTCGGTGAAGCTGCTTACATATTGGGCATTAAGATCTATAAATATAGATCAAGACGCTTGATAGGACTTTCAATAAGCACATACCTTGACAAAGTTTTGAAGAAGTTCAAAATGGATCAAGCAAAGAAAGGGTTCTTGCCTGTGTTACAAGGTGTGAAGTTGAGTAAGACTCAATGCCCGACCACTGCAGAAGATAGAGAGAAAATGAAAGATGTTCCCTATGCTTCAGCCATAGGCTCTATCATGTATGCAATGCTGTGTACCAGACCAGATGTGTGCCTTGCTATAAGTTTAGCAGGGAGGTACCAAAGTAATCCAGGAGTGGATCACTGGACAGCGGTCAAGAACATCCTGAAGTACCTGAAAAGGACTAATGATATGTTTCTCGTATATGGAGGTGACAAAGAACTCATCGTAAACGGTTACATTGATGCAAGCTTTGACATTGATCCGGACGATTCTAAATCGCAAACCGGATACGTGTTTACATTAAACGGTGGAGCTGTCAGTTGGTGCAGTTCTAAACAAAGCGTCGTGGCGGGATCTACATGTGAAGCGGAGTACATAGCTGCTTCGGAACCAGCAAACGAAGGAGTCTGGATGAAGGAGTTCATATCCGATCTAGGTGTCATACCTAGTGCATCGGGTCCAATGAAAATCTTTTGTGACAATACTGGTGCAATTGCCTTGGCAAAGGAATCCAGATTTCACAACAGAACCAAGCACATCAAGAGACGCTTCAATTCCATCCGGGATCTAGTCCAGGTGGGAGACATAGAGATTTGCAAGATACATACGGATCTGAATGTAGCAGACCCGTTGACTAAGCCACTTCCACGAGCAAAACATGATCAACACCAAGACTCCATGGGTGTTAGAATCATTACTGTGTAATCTAGATTATTAACTCTAGTGCAAGTGGGAGACTAAAGGAAATATGCCCTAGAGGCAATAATAAAGTTATTATTTATTTCCTTATATCATGATAAATGTTTATTATTCATGCTAGAATTGTATTAACCGGAAACATAATACATGTGTGAATAGATAGTCAAACAGAGTGTCACTAGTATGCCTCTACTTGACTAGCTCGTTAATCAAAGATGGTTATGTTTCCTGACCATAGACAAAGAGTTGTTATTTGATTAACGGGATCACATCATTAGTTGAATGATCTGATTGACATGACCCATTTCATTAGCTTAGCACCCGATCGTTTAGTATGTTACTATTGATTTCTTCATGACTTATACATGTTCCTATGACTATGAGATTATGCAACTCCCGTTTACCGGAGGAACACTTTGTGTGCTACCAAACGTCACAATGTAACTGGGTGATTATAAAGGAGCTCTACAGGTGTCTCCAAAGGTACATGTTGGGTTGGCGTATTTCGAGATTAGGATTTGTCACTCCGATTGCTGGAGAGGTATCTCTGGGCACTCTCGGTAATGCACATCACATAAGCCTTGCAAGCATTGCAACTAATGTGTTAGTTGTGAGATGATGTATTACGGAATGAGTAAAGAGACTTGCCGGTAACGAGATTGAACTAGGTATTGGATACCGACGATCGAATCTCGGGCAAGTAACATACCGATGACAAAGGGAACAACGTATGTTGTTATGCGGTCTGACCGATAAAGATCTTCGTAGAATATGTAGGAGCCAATATGGGCATCCAGGTCCCGCTATTGGTTATTGACCGGAGACGTGTCTCGGTCATGTCTACATTGTTCTTGAACCGTAGGGTCCGCACGCTTAAAGTTACGATGACAGTTTCATTATGAGTTTATGTATTTTGATGTACCGAAGGTTGTTCGGAGTCCCGGATGTGATCACGGGCATGAAGAGGAGTCTCGAAATGTCGAGACATAAAGATCGATATATTGGAAGCCTATATTTGGACATCAGAATCGTTCCGGGTGAAATCGGCATTTTACCGGAGTATCGAGGGGTTACCGGAACCCCCCGGGGGGGTTATTGGGCCTACATGGGCCCTGAGGGAGAAGAGAGAAGGAGGCAGGAGGTGGCCGTGCGCCCCTCCCCTTCTTAGTCCGAATAGGACAAGGGAAGGGGGGCGGCGCCCCCCCTTTCCTTCCCCTCTTCCTCCTCTTTCCCCCTTCTCCTTCTCCAATTAGGAAAGAAGGGAGTCCTACTCCCGGTGGGAGTAGGATTCCCCCTGGCGCGCCCCTCCTTGGCCGGCCGCCCCCTCCCCTTGGCTCCTTTATATACGGGGGCAGGGGGCACCCTAGAACACACAAGTTGATCTTCGTGATCGTCCCTTAGCCGTGTGCGGTGCCCCCCTCCACGATATTACACCTCGGTCATATTGTAGCGGTGCTTAGGCGAAGCCCTGAGACGGTTGAACATCAAGATCGTCACCACGCCGTCGTGCTGACGGAACTCCTCCCCGAAGCTTTGCTGGATTAGAGCCCGGGGTGCGTCATCGAGTTGTACGTGTGTCAAGAACTCGGAGGTGCCGGAGTAACGGTGCTTGGATCGGTTGGACCGGGAAGACGTACGACTACTTCCTCTATGTTGCGTCAACGCTTCCGCTTCTGTCTACGAGGGTACGTAGACAACACTCTCCCCTCTCATTGCTATGCATCACCATGATCTTGCGTGTGCGTAGGATTTTTTTTTGAAATTACTACGTTCCCCAACACTTGTGACCATCGTATTCCGTCCAGGAGCACAACCGGTTAACATCACACCTTACCGTCACAAGCCGGATCACAAGGATGAAATTGAAAAGCAAGTAGAAGAGCTGCTCAAAGCCGGGATCATACAACCAAGCACAAGTGCCTTTTCCTCTCCGGTGATACTTGTGAAGAAGAAGGACGGTACCTGGCGACTCTGTGTCGACTATAGGCACCTCAATGCTTTGACCAATGTTGCCTAATACCCTGTACCTGTCATAGAAGAGTTGTTGGATGAGCTGTTTGGATCATGTTGGTTCACAAAGCTAGATCTGCCTGCGGGGTACCATTAGATCCGATTGGCCGAGGGCGAGGAGTACAAGACTGCCTTCCAAACTCACTCTGGCCACTGCGAATTCAAAGTTCTGTCGTTTGGCTTGGCTGGAGGACCTGGTACTTTTAATGGCGCTATGAATGGCACTTTGAAACATGTGTCATGCAAGGGAGTGCTTTGCTTCTTCGACGACATCTTGGTACACAGTAAGACTCTCCGTGAGCACATGCAGAAACTCCGGGAAGTGCTTACTCTTCTGTGTCGCGACAGCTGGAAAGTGAAATTATCCAAATGTGCATTCGGTCAGCAACAAATCTCTTACCCAGGTCATGTGGTCAGCCCTGCTGGAGTGGCCACGGATCCAGTGAAGATCAAGGCGGTGTCCAACTGGGCAGTGCCCACAGATGTCAAGGCAGTGCGGAGTTTCTTGGGTTTGGCCGGCTACTATCGCCGTTTTGTCAAGAATTTCGGGATCATTGCTCGGCCACTATTTAACCTGCTCAAGAAAGGGGTGCCCTTCGTCTGGACACCCACCATGGAAACATATTTCAGAATCTTGCAACAACAACTTGTTTTAGCACCAGTCCTCGCCTTGCCCAATTTCAATCAACAGTTCACAGTTGAGACAGACGCCAGTGATTCAGGAATTGGGGTTGTTCTACAGCAACAAGGCCATCCAATTGCCTTGATCAGCAAGGCCCTTTCACCAAGGTATCATGGGTTATCTGCTTATGAAAAGGAGTACTTGGCGATCTTAGTGGCAGTGGAACAATGGAGGCCATATCTTCAACATGTTGAATTCATTATCCTCACGGATCAGCGCAGTTTGGTGAATTTGGAGGAGCAGAGGCTGACCATGCCCTGGCAACAGAAGGCTTTCACGAAATTGCTGGGTTTGCGCTACCAAATCCGGTACCACAAAGGATCTGAAAACAGTGCCGCGGATGCATTATCCCAGGCACAGCCTGTTGAAATCCTGACGGTAGTAACTTCGTGTCAGCCAGCATGGCTGGACGAACTTCTCACCAGTTATAATTCAAATCATCAAGCACTTCGTTTATTGGAACAGTTGGCTCTTCGCAAGGATCCAAAAGATCACTTCTCTTTGCAGCAAGGGATTATACGATTCAGAGGATCGCATATGGTTGGGCGGATCCACGGAGTTACAAAAGCGCATCATTCGAGCTTTTCATGATAGTGCACTTGGGGGTCATTCTGGATTCCCTGGAACTTATTCTCGCATGCGACGCCTATTTGCATGGCCCAAGATGAAAGCGCATATCTCACAGTACATCAAATGTTGCACCACTTGTCAGCAAGCCAAACCAGATCGCTCGGCTTCACCGGGGCTCTTGCTACCTCTGCCAATTCCTTATCAACCGTGGGAACTGGTCTCGATGGACTTCATTGATGGTCTACCGCAATCAGGTGCTTACAATTGCCTCTGGGTTATAGTGGACAAAAGAACAAGGTTTGCTCATTTCTTGCCCTTAGCACATCTGTACACTGCTACCAAAGTAGCTCAACTTTACATGAGTCAGATATACAAGATCCATAGGTTTCCTCAAGCTATAGTCTAGGATCGTGACCCAGTGTTTACAAGTCATTTTTGGCAAGAGTTTTTCAAGTATGCAGGGACAGAACTCCGCTTGAGC